>OY992501.1:62388884-63700907 GCA_963921215.1 Scoparia ambigualis
TTCTATTGGATAAAACCAACAAAGAGATTTTATTAGAAGAAATACTCACCACCGCAGACGCAAAGTTTCTGAGTAAGATTTCCATCTTACTCCAGAAAGTTTGCGTCTGAGTTAGACAAAACCACGGAGACTGTTAAAAGTTCCTTAGTGGTTGATTTAGCACAATAAATCCATACATACATTTGCCTACCTACACAAATCACATCTGCTTTCCGGATGGGTATAGAGACCACAGCCACAACCTTCCGTTTGCTACGATTCTGACAGACATCCTTTGCTTCACTTACTCCCATAACGTTAACCGAATGACAAACACAAATTCATCTTATCCTTCTTTACCTACGGGTGAGAAAGGCGCACCGCTTCAGACTTTGAAGCGGTGCTTCAGACTCCATCAAAAAAACAAACAATGTTTTTTTCTTTATTTTACAAATTCGTTTTTTTTCTTTTTTTAAATTCGTTTATGTTTTCGGTCGTGTCAACTGAGTGCAGCTGCTTGCACCCAACACGTGCGCATGCGCAGCGCCTTACGAGCCGATAACGCTGGCTATTACGTTTATTGATCATACTCATTACACCTCGGAGATAGTTAAAGGGCGCTTTTAATAATTCTTTACAGCCGGCCAGTTATTGGAGTCAATCTCTCCTCTTTTTTGACAAAAACATCCCTGTGTGTGTCATTTATAAGGTAAAGTCGCCGTTTTCTTGTGTTTGTGACTCCGCTTTCTCCTTCTAAACCACGCAATGGATTTTTACACGGTTTTCACTGATAGAAAGATTGATATAGGATGATGTTTCTTTATATAATTTGTCGAAATGGCTAAAGTATGAAGGAGTTTCTAAGTTAGGGTTGACGAAGACGCGGGCGGGCCAAAACGGCGCTGCGCTCACCGCCTATTACGCCGAGCAGAGGGCAGCTACTCTCTTTCTCTGAAACGAAATTTCGGCTGATTTTTGTTTGCTTTTTATCACTTGCCATAATTTTTGAAAATTTAAACATTTTTCTAAAAATTAACAATCTAAGGGCCAGAGTACACACGATACTTTTAGCAGCGGCGATCGGCGATTTAGACGCTTTTTGGAAGCTGAATGCAGCGACTGAATCGCTAAAACTCGCGATTCCTATACTGCAATTGAACGCAGAGAGTCGCCAAAACGCGATACAAGTCGCGAAATCGCCGATCGCCGATGCTAAAAGTATCGTGTGTGCGGTGGCTCTAATCGCCGATCGCCGATGCTAAAAGTATCGTTTGTGCGGTGGCTCTAAATGTCAAACCTATATTGTATTCATGAACGAAATTTCGGTAGGAATGGTAACCGCTGTAAATATAGCAAACGAAAAACGGCCTAAATTTCGTTACGGAGAAAGAGTGAGAAGTGGAAGAGAGAGAAGTAGGCTGTCAGATGCGCAGTTGTTTTTTAGTAAAACGTTTACCTACTGGACATGCGGTTCTCATTACCTAGTCTCTGACTAACTCTTTAGGGATAATAGTCGTGTGTGTATGTATGTACCTACAAGGGTAAATCCCGAGTACGGATACACAACAAACTTGTGGACACCCGCTGGTTATGTAGCGACTCTCCCCGCAGCGCCCGTTTCCCTGACCAGGGTCCGAAGTTCGACAGAGGCTCGGAAAAAGGGGAGCTTATACCCACTGAAACTCCTTGTACCGCCCCATCACTAATCGTCAAGGTGGTTCAGGACCGCGCACAGCAGACTCCGAATTCCACCCTAAGGAGCTAAGAAGTCATTCTCACATAAACAACTAATGAGGTCAGTAGCAATGGGGCTGAAAGGATTGTTTCTTTTTATTTTACTGTTAAAGGCGGCTCCACATTAGTGCCGTGAAGCTTCGTAAACAGGCAGGGTTGACGCGAGTTCACGCCTCTTCCCCGTTGGTTTACTTTATGAGAGTGAAAGAACAAAAGACTTGTGTCAGAATCGTAACAAATGGAAAGCTGCGGTCTCTGCCATAGATTTAATGTTCCCTGCCTACCCCTTTGAGCAACGGGCATTGACCTAGAAGAGACAAGAACGTTCATACAAACCATTTGTTCAAATACTGGAATGAGAGACCTTAAGTTCGCTGCAGCCGCTGCAGCGCTTAAACATTTCCTTTATAATCAGAACTCCTAACTTGCAAAACGCCTTTGTACGCTATTATGTCAAAGGTCAAAAGACAACGTAGTGTGTATCAAGATGGCGTCTATGATTGTAGACACAGAAACGAAAAAAATTCTTTTCTATTTTATGTATTATTAGGTACGATTTAACTACCTAATAAAGTGTTGAACGACAATTAATTTCACTTACTTAATAACTGAATTGTAGTAAACGTGAACACTTTGATAAGAAATACAGAATTATTTTCCCCGCTTCGCACGCGCCTAAGCCGTGTGAATGTCGAAGCCACACTAAAGCAAGGTGCCAAGTCGACTCTGCAGATGAGTCCGACATATGTGCGTGTTCGGAACGCCCTACCTAGTATAACGTATACATCGCTGGATTTTAGTTTGTCTATGTACAGTCGAGGAAGTTACCGGCCGACCACTTTCGGCCACATTCGCTTGCGCTCTTTTCCGACCGCGCCTGCGTCTAAGAAAATATACACTACTGCCTGCGTACAGTAGCGTGCGCGTAGGGTTACCGTCCGTCCGGATTACTCCGGACATGTCCGTATTTTAAGACACTAGTCCGGATTTTGTCCGGCTTTTGTATTTGTCCGGATTTTGGAATATATGAGTAACAAAACTACATTTTAAGTAGTATTGCAAATAAGTTTTTAATCTTTATTAACTTCTCATTTATATAAAAACAAAATATAAAAGTGAGTATAATGTTTCTATTTCGTGACTAAAAAATCCGTACTTTTATCGAAATGTCAGGCTTTATGTCAGGACTTTTCAAATTCCTAAATGGTAACCCTACGTGCACGTCGATCGTCGAAAGCGAATTTCACCGAAAAGTGGTCGACCGGGAACTCCCTCGACTGTATGTTGTTATAGAGCAGTTGCAACTGCGAGTTGTAGGTACTCTTCATACAACGAGAAGTGAGCGAGATTGACAACTACGGTTACCTATCTGGAAAATAGGCAGTGAGCTACACGTGTTCACGGGAAAACTCTCGTAAGACACTAGTTTTATGAGTACCGAATGAAGAGCGCACTTCGGCGGTTTCTGATTTGGCGTCAAGACCTAATAGTCTAAGATCCGAGTATAGAACGATCTTCACCGAGAAGGTTAATGGATGAAAAGTACTTTATATCAAATTTAATATGTTAAATAATATATCGCGAGTGGGTTGGCTAAAAAATTTCAGTCCAGTACCATTAATGATTAATTTAATATTAAAAAAAATATTTTTTTTACATTGCACTGGTTTGGCGTGTGTGTGTTTGTAATGAGCTTATCTTTATATTAACATAAATTTTATTTTTTTAACCAGACGCTTGTAAATTACTAATATTGACTTGCCTGTTTACACCTGCCTACCCAATGTTATGACAGGAAAAAAATGGTCAACCTAACATTTGCATATTCTATAGACTTCATACTTTCGATTGGTACCTATGTAATTTATCTATTATCGAAACAAGTAAATTAAAAAAAATTTTTTTTTTAAATATTTAATTAATCATATACTGGACTGAAATTTTTCAGCCAACCCACTCGCAATATATTTTTTAACACATTAAATTTGATATAAAATATTTTTCATCCATTAACCGCTCGGTGAAGGTCGTTGTATACTCGGATCCTCTACTATAACGCACCTACGCGAGTTGGTTTACTGGCGCAGGGACGTCTGGCACTTCTTGCATAACCTGACGGTTGGTCTCGAGGTGCCAGTACAAATAAAACTTAAGTGATGTAAGGAAGGGATGTATGTTGTTAGAGTAACATCCTTAGATAGAATGGTGACATAACAATGTGTAATACATACGCTGGAAATATAATTTAAAATTTCTAGGACGAAGACCGGTGGTCTTAGCGCTAGTCCATAAAAGTGGTTATCAAAGTCAATAAATGAAAGGCAATAAATAAACAAGTTAATTTTATTGGTAATATTTAACTAATGAGTCGCCACGATAACTGCTCGTAAATGTCGCTGAAACACCTTTAACTCATACAAGAAAATAACGTTGCTTACTTTTAATAGGTCTATACTAAACGTGTGGTTTCAGCGCTTCTCTGTGATTCTGGACATCTACGAATGACACAGTAGCTTGTGAAGCTAATGGCTTCACACTCTTTGCTTTTTTCTAAAGTTCCTTTTTTTAGTTTTTCTGTCCTTTATAATGTGTCATAATTTTATTTCTCTATCTCTTTGTATTCATTATCATCACCTGATGACCTGACCACCGTCCACATACCTACCTAGGTGTGTGTTTGTTAATAAATATTGTTTCGTAATATTTAATAATTTGCGTTAAAAAACGCTCAAATAAACTCAATAATAACGAAACATTGAAAAAAATGAAAAAATACTACAACACAAATACAAAATAAAACAAAAATAAATCTTTATTTGTTCTCTCACATAGATATTACGCACAGATACCTATAGGAAAATCTTACAGTATGGCTTATCTAAACCGAATGTGTTAAGTATTGTAAAATCTTTTCGTTCAGATCTCTGAGGATGTAATTTCTAAAAGGTTTGATAAGACACATAAAGTCAAAAGCGTAGAAAAATTTCGCCAACTCTAACCAATACCTCGGTGGCGGAGTGTTCACAGCCCCCTAATATTTTTTTTTTCTTTCTAGCTGTTTCTTTTCTATACATCTTGTTACCACCCACGAGTACAGGACAGAAACGTACCATCCTCCCTGTTACCCTGTGGTACAATGTCAGCGAAATTACAATGTATTGTATTGTCCATACATACATACAAACATAGATTTATGACCATTATCCCCAAAGGGTTAGTGAGAGACTAGGCAATGAGGACCGCAGGGAGCAGTCCACTGCCATAGTCCACGTTGCACCAAATTACAACTGCACATGTGCTCAGCGTGATAGGTGGTGAGCCCATCGCCGCTCTATGCTGTTGGATGTATGTGCAGTCTTTGGTCCGTTAGTTGCCTTTTACGACACCTAAGAGAAGACAGTGGTAGGTAGTTTTGTTATAGTGAGCTGCTACACACATGGCTCCTACACAAACCATCTCACGACCCCACCACAGCCACGGCCTAGGGGGTTACTCTTGAACGCAAACTCGATCTCAATACAATTCCAATGCGATTAATATTTATCGATATTGGGTTATGTAAAGATAATTCCGGAACGCCATCACTATAATAATTTGTTCAATCAATTTCCACGCAATTTAATTCCAATGTGGCGCTATTGTCACTTACAAAAGAGCAATTTGACATTTTTTAGATTTGTGATTGGAAATTGATTAATGCAATTGTGTTTCAAGAGTAAGCCTACTGAGCCGTACTCGCTTCGCTCACCCGCTGCGTCTGTGGACGCAGGTGTCCCAATATATTATTATAATACATACATATACATATAATCACAACTATCATCCCCGAAGGGTTAGTCAGATACTTGGCAATGAGGACAGCAAAATCAGTCCTCTACCACAGCCCAATTTTCACCAAATAGCGACTGCACATGTTCTCAGCGTGACAGGTGGTGAGCCCATCACCGCTCTATGCTGTTAGAAGTATGTGCAGTTTTTACTCCGTTAGTCGCCTTTTCTCGAAGAGAGTCGGTTGTAGTATTCTTTCACCGCTCCGCGACGCGGTTATTATTATAACACCAGGGTGAATTTCAACAGGTCCATTAAAACCTTCATTTCCGTGGATTATTTTATCATACGGCATATAAAGACATACCCAGACTGTGTCTCTCCATCAGATCCTATAAATTCATCCCATACTACCACAAACAATGTCTTAGTTTCACCCAAAATTTGTGTATGGGAGTAAGATTTGGATATATATCAGTCCACAGTCTTTTCTTTAAACATTCTATTTACTTTTACTTACTTATTCTACTCTTATTCTTCTTTTGTGATTTCTTCCTACTAAAATTTTACTCCCATACAAGTGTTGGCACCAAGACCTCGATGAACAGTTATTTTTAATGCCTTTTAAACACACATTTATTCTTGCTACTTATTACTACCTACTTATTACAGAATGCAGGGGCTCATTAACTTGATTCTCATTAACTTGATTCTCTATTTTTCCTCTCTTTTTAATATCCTCCTCGCATCGGCCAACACAATCTCGTACCACAGACAAGTGTCAACAATGGTTGTTGATAGGGAGTCTTGGTTCCATCCAACGTTTGCAAAAGGAGGTATCGGTAGAAAAAAATTCTGTAGGCTGACAATATTAGACGTCGACACCCATAGTTGCAGAGTTACTCTGTGCAAATAACGGCTAATTTATCCATCTAAGAAAAAAGTTGCCAGACAAAAACGATCCACTTTGTTTAACGATATTAAGCTTGCTAAATATTATTAAACACGTTTAATTGGTTTTTCATTGACGCACTGGAGCAGGTCCACAGATGATTTATTCTGCCAAAGTATTTCAAATTCCGTTCGGCGGTTTTGGAAAATTATTTACTTATTGAAAACATTAATATCATACGTCAGCAAAAATTAAATGATTAACTTAAACTCATTTTGGCACGCGCCCTTAACACGCAAGATGAAATAATGATTTAATTACTTTAGCTAAAGTTATTACGAGTTCTATTAAATAAAGTCTCTTCAGCCAAAAGCTATTAAATGTTGAAACTCGATCATTGATTTCATAATCAAGATTAATAGCTCAATAGCAATGTCCAGCAGTGTAGTGCAAAGTAGCCTATGCGTAAATCTTTTGCCTTATCAATCTACTTACCGAATTTCATATAAATCCGTTCAATAGTTTTGGATAATAACGTCTCCAGAAAAATGTATATAAAATGTAATGTAAATGTATGAGTATAAAAAGAATAAATGAAAAATCCCTAATTTTTTCGTTAGGCAAAACTGACTAAAATTATGTCCAACTCCTTTTTTATGTTCTTCTGATAACATTCAATAGACACAGCATTTTCTACATTATGTATAATGGTAAAATGAATATCTGCTTCTATGCATTATTAAAAATTCATAGACTTCAAGGTTAAAATTATCAAATAACTATTTTTGATAATTGCTAGTCAAAAGTGATTAAATGCACTCCTGTCGAAAATACTATTTTTATTTTTATTTGTTTTTATAAAGATAATTGAATCAACTAGTCTTAAATTCTAAAAAAAATTATGAAAGCTAGTATTTAACAAAACAATCTGCAGTAAACTTTCAAATTGATTTATCGTAAATTGCATTATTGTGCATTTCAATGGTTTTAGCAGAATGGCGACGATACGTGTGATGGGGTACCAAATGTTAAATCATTTTGTAAAGTAAGATAGAAACATCTTTTTGTAGTTGACTGTACAGTAAAAAACTCATCAAGTCTATCCTTAAGTCTTTTATCGTATTGCAGAGGGTTAACTTGACGAGTCCTACACTGTCAGTATTCGGTACTACCTGTATTACAGGTAAAGATGATTTCTTTGCCTAATCATACCATGGCGATGAAAACATAAGTCACGGAAATGAAACACTTGGCCACGGTAATGAAACTAAACGGTTTTATAAGGCATGAAAATGATTTGTTTTTCATTTCCGTGTCTTTTTTTTTATTGCTATAGCAAATTTTGGCCACGGAAACCACGGAAATGAAAGCACGGCGATGAAAATCAAGGCATAAATATAAAATAACAATAAATCTATTAATTATTCGAAGTAATAAACACTTCACAAACAAACATAAGGGAAATGGCGTTCTATTGAATGCTTATTCAAGAGGATAAACTTATTCAAATAGAAGTTATACCTATCTACGGTGATGAAAGAAAAAATGTCCAGTGACAAAATAATGGAATACTTACATTTATGGCGCGAAAACGCAGGCACGTGTCTACGTACTTCCACGTCGAGCACTTAGGTGGTACTGATATGCAACGTTTAGCGCACAGGGGGGAGGACGCAAGTCGTTAGATAAAACAATATTCTTTAACATGTTTAGGACACGGCGATGAGAGGTAGTTCTGGGACAAATGAATTTTTATGAAACATTCATTGTATTGTTTAAATATTTAAATAAATGTATTCCGTAACAATACTTTAACTATTCACGAATCAAATAAAACTAGATTTTAATATAAATAACTAGTAGATTTTTATCAATGAGGTATAATACACATCAAGTTGACGTGTGGACAAACACGGAAATGCAAGATTTCGAGGTTTAATTTATTTTTTTGGAGAACCTATTAAAATTATTAATAAAATATTTAGTTCTACACATAGATTACTATTTCACCTAACCAGAAAAAAATGTTAGAACATTATAACTTTGTTTTTTAGTACCGATTTCATCGATGCCACGCAATTTTTGGTCCCGGGAAATTCACCCATCAAATACAGGCAAGTTACTATGGAAGAAGTCTTTTATTCAGCAAGGATGCCCTACCACCATACCAAAAAGCTAGGAACCCTGTATCTAACTTAAGAGATAGTATACCTAGTATTCTTTAAATAATGACAAGCCACACGCTTAAATACTCGTATAACGACGCGGGCAATTTTCACGGGCGCGTGCTGTGCGGAATCATGCGTGCTGTGTCAACCCAGCAGGTGTGTGAGGCACGCGCCTCACTGTACGGAGTGTTGTCCTTTATCGATGCTCTTGGGCGTTGTCGATAAAAAATATTAGATATTTTTTGCGTTTATAACGCTCGAACAAACTCGAAGATAACGAAGCGTTGAAAAATAATGACCACCAGCTGAAATACTAGTATTTTTTAACGTTTCGGTATTTTCGAAAAAAGTATTTATTCGAAAGGAAAGCCTACACCAAACCTGTGTTATGTACTGAAATAAATAGCGCCATTTTGTTACAATCTCTTTAAAATATGTATGTTATTGTAACCTGTATACTGACCCACTGCAGAGCAAAGTGATGAAGCATCATTGAAAACAAGTTATCGCTACAATTTATGGGTATTGGCTCAATCACCATGCTTTCCAAATGCAGGCTGGTATTCACAACCCAGGTTATGCATCAAAAATTCCGAAAACCCACTTTGCCCACCCACACCCACACTCACAGACCTAAGAATTGAAACCGGGACCTCCGGATATCAAGCTAAGCGCTAGACTACTCGGCCACCGAGGTGTTATACTTGTCTCTTGTCTCCTCTCGTGTACATACATACTTGTCAAAAAAAAATACTTTAGTTATTTAAGGGCTTAGGTAACTGTACCGGTAGAAACCGCTTACCGGTAGATCATGGTTTTAAACATGGATTATGTCAATAGCGTCGCGGCTAGCGTATTGAGGTTGCGGAATGCCAAGATAAGCAACTTTTGCAATGCTTCAGGTATTGTCTAACTAAATGAAAATATCACGAGCTTACCTATGTTTTGGAAAATGTTGGACTCTGTTGGTAAAACCCAGCAACCAAAATTTAGGCCACGTGGAAGGTTATGGCTCGATTTTTCAGTATTCAAATACATATGAGCAGGTCTGAGGTTGTTAGTCAGAAATTATAAAGGCTGATAACATATCGATAAAAAACTACCGTCACTACCAGCACTAGTTTAGTTTGAAATGCGATAAACTGATTATCGTCATGTCCACCGCAGGGATCAGAGCTCAAATTGGTTTCAATAATTGCTTCGTTGTAAGAGTCTGTAATACGACGGGTAGTAATTACTTCGCAAACATCAAAACGAAATGAATCGATGAGTAAGGTTTGCTGGTAGCAAATTGCTGACTATCACAAAAGGTAGGAAACGTTTGTACAGACTGATGTGAGTATGGGTGATCAATTGGAAGATGGTAGTTAATTAGATCCACTAACACACTAGTGTAGAGGAAAATGAAATAAACGAAAAATAGTATAAATGAAACACTTTTGAGCCGTGTGGTACAGCGGCTCGCTAAAAAAATATTACCAAACCCTCTTTTCCCTTGGGTGTAGTAAAAGGCGACTAACGGACTAAAAACTGCTCATACATCCAACAGCAAAGCGATGTGCTCACCACCTGTCACACTGAGCACATGTGCAGTTCTCATAATTATGGTGAAACGTGGGCTACGGTATTACGCGCATTCTTATTGTACCTTGGTTTTTCGTAATTCCCCATCACTGGGTGCCATCTACATAATAAAGTATGGAGGTCAGTAAAAATAATCCATCCAGACCCGTTTGATTGCTCTTGCCCTACAGAGCGAAGTTCGCTACCGAGAAATACCTTCATTCGTTTCCAGAATCTATAAAAGATCCCCTAAAATAAGTCCCAAATTGTAAGCTTTCACTCAATTGTTAAACAATAAAGTTGAAGGACAAAATACCATCTTTTCGAAGAGATCTCCAACAATCCCCAATAATGACACAAAATATTCGTCGGGTAATAAAATGATACAATCATCAGCTGAACACGTTTCTGTACGCAATCTATATAATTTGAATACGTTTTAAGGTTTGCCGTAATCTGTCTTTTTCAATTTTTGAGACATATTTCAGTGAAGGTAAAGATAATAAATGAAAAGATATTAACAAATATAAATTAACCGCAGTTCACACACTTTTATTTTTACAATTTTAACTTTGTGTTTCTACAGACTAGCCGTGTTTAAAAAGAATACTACCAACCCCTCTCTTTCCTTGGATCTCGTAAAAGGCGACTAACGGTATAAAGACTGCACAAAAATCCAACAGCATAAAGCGGCGATAGGCTTACCGCCTAACGCACTAATAATAATAAATCAATTTATTTACCCTCTATAATAGGTACTTAAGTACTCTTAGCTAGATGGTTACAATAACAGTATTACATCAGACCTGAGTGAGAGACTGGTGTCTGATATTGGTATCAAAAAGAACCTGTGCCACAGGTCACCAGGGCCCTCTAGCTTGAAAAATTTGGTTAAAACCTCTATAAGAGGTACCATAAACGTGAAATAAGAAAATTAATACTATAGCAATAATTTATACTAGAGCGAATTTCTGTACTTGTGAAAGTGCGTGCGTGCGTGCGTGCGTTTGTGTGTGAGTGAGAGTGAGTGGGTGTGAGTGTGTCACTTGTTTAGTTTATCAAACGTAAAAAACACAGATATTGTGACAAAAAGATCCCAGCAAAGAATATGAAGCAGATTTTCTGTAGACTGGTAAAATTATTATAGATGTGAGGTCCCAGAAGACAAAAGAAATTGTGAGTGGTGGCCTCAGGTGGCTGTATTAAATTTGCTTGTCATACATATTTTGTGTTTCCTTCTTTTCTATTTATGTAACTCAGGATCATAATATAAAAGTGACTGCTGCCTGCGAATCGTTTGAAGCACAAAAGTTTTCCTGATAGACAGAACCAACTGTGAGGTTGGTACGATGGTAAGGTATGGTCATCAGTAAGATGTCGGAAAGGGAGCCCACCTGCAACTTTTAATATAGCTCACTGTGCCCTCTTTGCCTAGATGAGATTTGGCAGCGCCTTCCCATATAGTAACACAATACTTCACAAGAGCACAGAGCTTAGTATATATACCATCTTAATGACTTGACGGTCTGCCACGACGTGTCTAAGAGACCTAAAGACATAAATTAGTTTACGTAATCTGGGTACTAACGAATCAATGTGAAGCTTAAAGGCAGGTGTTTGATCAATGACGATACCGAGGTACTTGATCTTGTCAGTTCTTTGCACACTCAGACAGGAACACAAGGGCGCATGGAGCAAATATTCGTGGTCGGTTATGAGAAAGTCAGATAGGGGTAAGTAACTGGTTTTGTCTTAAAGCAAACGCTATATACTTTGTCTTACTGACATTTAAGGTTAACGCGTTATCTTTTAGCCGTTCACTCACTGCGGTAAACCTACTCTGAGCACCAGCAAAAAAGTCATCCCAGTTATCTCCACCGAAAAAAAGGTCAGTATCATCGGCATAAGACCTTTCCGCCGCCAAGTTGGAGCCAACACATTAATATAGATAAGGATTAATGTAGGCCCAAGTATGCTGCCTTGCGGAACACCGTATGTTACATTAGATTCATCGCTTGTCCAATGTTTAAACTTTTGCTTCCTATTTTTAGATAGCTCCCAAATAATTTTAATAGTAGGCCTAGAGTAGCGGGATCGAGACCGTGTCGAACGCCTTTGCAAGGTCGAGAAATAGCGTTACACATTTCTTTCTGTTATCCAACTTTTCCACAAAGTCAACGAGTTCATGAACAGCGTCAAAGTTAACTTTCCTCTTTGAAAACCGTACTGGGATGATGAAATCAACTTTTTTGACTCCAAGAATGAATGAATTGCTGGTACATGACGCGTCCCAAAATTTAGACAAGGTGGGCAGGATAGACATAGGCCTGAAATTTTCGACACGATCTGTTTCACCTTATTTATGTATCGGTTTAATAAGCGCTACCTTGAGAGCAGAAGGGAAGACTAACCTAGATCAAGACTAACTGCAGTCGAGTCATGATCAGTGACTAAGGCTTCAACTACGACACACGTAACTTCAGACTTGGTTTTGATCATTAAGTGATCGAGGCAAGTAAGACCGTGGGTAGGCACAGTGTGGCCTGGAAGTATGCAATGACTTGCCAACATGTTCAGATACTCAAAGGATCGCCGGTCGGGAGAGTTGACTACAATGTCAATGTTAATATCTCCGCACAAGACAATATTATTAAAATGGCTAAATTTAGAAAGCAATGAGTCGATGGAAGATAAGTTGTTGGTGTTCTGCTGGCCTGGGGGACGGTAGATACCTATTACAAAGATTTGCGTATTTAATTTAAGCACAATGCAGTTAGCATCATCAATTTTGGGCTCTTCTATGATTGCATTTAGTTCCTTGTGATAATAAAACACGAGACCTTAGTTTTGAGTTCTATTAACAGCCGTAGACGCATGTACATAGTTTTCAAGATAAGGGATATTCGCATTATTGTTAGACGACAACCAGCACTCTGTCAACACAATTACATCCTTATCAAATACTAAAGACATCACGGAAATACGTGATGCTAATAATTTAAATACTCTATATGATTGCTTTTTGATCCAGATAATCCCTTCAGATCGGCTTCAAATTACTCTCCGATTTAGTTGATAATATGTGTAAATTTATTAGCAAATACCAAAAGTTGATCAATAGTTATCGAGATATCCCATGTTAAAGTGTATCCCGCTGGGGTCACGCTCGTCAAAGTTATTTGACCTAAAACGAGCAAGAATGAGGCACGCTACTGATATAGTTATTGTGCTAAGTTTTTGTTGATTCAATTATGAATCCATCAATGAAAATTCCTGTCTTCTACCTTCTGTAGTTACCGAGTGAACAAATACCTACTTTTCGTCAAAATTCCTCCGAAAAGTAAGTTCTAGTTGAGGTATAAGAAAAAACGGCTACATTCATGAAATTTAGGGAAGATTTTCTTGACACTGAGACAAAATTTGTTAGACATAAACGAGAACTCTAACTACAGTACATCTTGAGCTAAAACGCTAATTATGGTTATCCCGCTGGAAATTTCATGAAAAAATTAAATTTCATGAAAGTAGCCTTTTTTCTTATACCTCAACTAGAACTTACTTTTCGGAGGAGTTTTGACGAAAAGTAGGTATTTGTTTACTCGGTAACTACAGAAGGTAGAATGCTGGAATTTTCACTGATGGATTTGTAATGGAATCAACAAAAACTTAGCATTATAACTATATCAGTAGCGTGTCTCGTTCCTGCTCGTTTTAGGTCAAAAAACTTTGACGAGCGTGACCCCAGCGGGATACCCTTTAACATGGGTATCTAGATAACTATCGATCAACTTTTGGTATTTGCTAACAAATTTAAACATATTATCAACTAAATCGGTGCGTAATTTGGAGCCGATCTGAAGGGGTTATCCCGCTGGGGTCACGGACATTTCAAATGTTTTCAAAATTGGTTTAATCGAATGAAAAAGTGCATTTATGCAAAGGGAGAATATTTTTAAAAACAATAAATTAATTTTTGACCTTTAATTGTATTTTTTCTTATTTATTCCGAAAACTTTTAGCCACGGATAACCTATGTCACCCGGAGAAAGAGTAGCTTCCCAACGGTGAAAGAATTTCTCAAATCGGTCTAGTAGTTTCGGAGCCTATTCAATGCAAACTAACAAATAATCAAATCTTTCCTCTTTAAAATTTTAGTATAGAAAACATATGCTCTAAATATTTAATTTTCAATGATTTAAGGATATTTTTAACTTGAACTTTTTAACTTAATTGCCCCAATCTCCTTAAAAAAACAATAAACTACCTCGTAACTAGATTCAACATTTTTGTGCCTAAGTCCGTGAAGAGCAATCTGGGTTTACATTCTACATTAAATAGGATCCAAAGGCAATATAATATATTACATGTATATGTACCGTAAGTATTTACTTACACTCTTTCTCGGCCAAATAATTTGGAAGCATTGGATATTTGTAATAACAGTGCTCGCAAGTTCCGAAAAGTTATTAGAAATAGTTACGTAAGTCCCCTTTATACTTTAAATCATATTTTAGATATTAAATTAAATTATAGTAATTTAAAGTTTTGTAAACATTTTTAGTTAAGTTGAATTCATTTCTATTATTTCCACATTGCATGCTGTTGCTGTCTGTAATTAAAAACTGTACTTAGATTAAGTTTGGCATTCACCCATACCCATTGTTAGTTTGTTGGTACAAGTTTTTGTTGACTGCCCAATACATGAATAAATAAAATTACAGAAGTTTCCTTTTGTAATACTTTAATTATAAAATATTAGTTATTAGCTGAAGATGTACTCGCAAATGACAAAGAAAAAAACCTGACTTAAGAATAGTATATAGAACATGATAGTAAATAGTCATGAATTAAACCACTTTAAAAAAATACTCATATAAAGAAATGTTAAAGATATCAGGCTATAATTATCATTATATTAAGTAATAGCGAGTAGATACGATTTAAGGGCTCTACTTATACACACTATTTAAGCAGTATTTAGTTATATCATCGTTTTCTCTCATTTGCTCAAATTCAAAACGAAGTTTGTGTGACAAAACAAAACAATGCTTAAATAGTGTTTAAAATTAAAGCCTCAATTACGTGTTTTACTTTAAAGCATTAATTTGAGGTCTATTAAAGAGCAAAAATTCGCACTATACCATCAAAGTCTCGATAAGCATGGTACTTCAAATAATTCATATTGGTTTCCAATAAAAGTGCTGTTGAAACAGATTGGTAGGTTGCACAGCCGGTGGGAGTAATCAGGGTTAACACAGCTTGTGCCAATAAGCTGTAGGCGACGAAATCATATGCCGCCGTAATAATAAAAGAAAGAAAAAAAATGAAGGTAAGTGCGTCCACGCGTCTCGACGCCTGAAGGCACAACGTGATACTTTTACTTCGCTCGTGAGATAGAAATTAAACCTCCTCCGACTTTATGTTGCACTGGTACTTTTGATTTCTTCAAGACATAATGAGAAATAATTAATGTGTAATTAAATGTTTTATATAAAACTTTAAACCTGTCATTAATAAACGTTGATTAAAGTTACACTTAGGATTAAATTGACGCTGTCTCTATCTGTCTTCTTTAACAAAAACGAGACAGCGTCACTTTAAACCGAGGTGTAACATTAGGTCATTTTTATTAATATGACGTTAAGATTGAGTATTATATCGAATTTATATCATTTATCCTAAAGATCCTGAGTGATACGTTAAAAAAATTTAAACCTCATCTGCGAATCGAACCCACGCCCTCCGCGTACTTACATTATGGCCCTGGTAGATTTGTTTCTTTAGCACAAAAGAGATATTACCTAATGCGTAATTAAATAGGTGAGTGTGTATTTTTAGTTTGTAGACCCCTGCCGAGTTTAGCTTAGAGTTTAGTTTAGCCCTGGTTTTATATGTCTACTACACCTCGTAAACTTGCGTATTAGAAAATGTCCACGAAAACATAAATTAGGTAGTTAGTTTTTTATGAAGTGCGGTCGTTTGCCCGCAAATTTTCATTTTCATTGATCATACAAAGCTGATGGTAGGTCCGCGTTTTTACAATTATTATGAGCATGAGTTCATTAAAGGTTGTAACTCTTATTGCAAAGAGATAAGAGTCATGAACTTTACTGCAGTGTCACATGCGTGTTCGTGACAGTCGCCACGCGTTTTAAAGCCTCAGGCGCATCGTGATACTTTTACTTCGTGCGTGAGATGGCAATTGAACATCCTCCGAATTTATGTGGTCCTGGTACTTACGTATCATGATTATAAGACACGAAAGCTTGAAGACTGAAAACACATTTTCATCCCACCATCTCGGAAAGAGTATTTTTAATCTTCAATATCTGAATGGAAAAGCCGTTATTATTCTCTAGAGGATAAAGTAAATTGAATTTAGAACATCGTGTGCACTAAGTTTGTGAATTAAAAAAAACATTAAACCTATTTACTGCTACCTCTATGGTGCCGAATATATCATACAACTTTTTTTTAATTTGTTAAAAACTCAGACTCGGAACCTTCTTGGTGTTCTTTTTTCAATTTGCTTTGTACGCGGTTCTTTACGCGGCATTTTTTCACGTCATTGCTAAAAGTTATATTAAAAACAAGAAACTTGAAAACAAGTGAAAAAACTAAAATGAGTGATTCTAGCGACGAGGAAGTTTGCTTGACGCCAACAGAATTGACTGAAACTGTTAATAATGCGCAAATGAGCTTTCTCCCTCAACAATCCCTTCCTCGCTGAGGTGGGATGAAAAGTTACGTGTTGCACTCGATTGCAAAGATTTTTCACCTCGTGCTCTTTTGATTCCCTCGCTAACGCTCAGGATTCTAATGTTTGAATCACTCGCTGCACTCGTGATTCAATTTTAGAATCCTTCGCTTGCTCGGTCATCAAAATTGAGCACGCGGTTAAAAAGCAACTTTGCAATCTTGTATAACAAATAACTATTAATAGTCTACCTACTAATTATTTATCAACAGATTAATGAACCCCACTTAATAAGTCCCACTGATGAGCTAAGTTCTTCTTATTTGATTGCAGTAGGTATTATACATGGAACACAGGAATCAAACCTGCAAGATGAAGTTTTTTTTAATCATCAAATTAATCGTAAAAGTAGTTAATTATATAGACTGTAATTGGACTGTCACTGCCTCTTTGGAGTCCTAAATTAAAATTAGCGACAAATTAGTTTGTAATTAGTGATCCGATTGGATATTAAAGGGCATAGTACAATTAAGATTTCAGGATAATCGCAAAAGAGTTTCAATATTTAAAAAAAATAGGGGTGGGATAATGTTGGTCGATCCACCTATTATTTATTATCAAAAACAGTGTTATACATTTATTATTTTACAAAGAAGTAACATGATTCCTATACGTAAACAATTAGTCAGTGTTTCTTGTATATTACTACATAATCTAGTCTCACAAAAATATAAGGATTCGACAGTGTGCAGTCAGTAAACAAATACATTTTATTTTAATTTATTCAAGCAGTACTCTTTTAATTTATATTTAATATTAGTTTCCATCTTATAATTTTTCGGAAATAACTACATCTACGTACATACTTAGTACATTATACAGAGTTTGGCAATAGGTAGGTATATAATCCCGCAACTGGACCGTCCCATCTAAAATAATAATTCCATACATTTAGATCGATAAAATGTATCGACATTTTTATTAAAAGCTTTTATTTAACTTCACAAGTATGTATGTCCTAGAATTTAGCAATCAATATTTCACTTACGGCCCGATTACCGATTAAGCTGAAATTTTTCATACATGTGTAAATCGCGAGACAATGCAATATTATGATGACATGGTGCTGATCTGATGATGGAGCTGGAAGGTGGCCATAGGAACTTCGCAATGAAACAACACAACCTCATCGAACTTGAGCTCGATTGAATCGTCTTGACGAGTAGTTTGTCTTTCAATGGTAACCAGGGTCTGATGATGGAGCTGGAAGGTGGTCAAAGGAACTCTGTAATGAAACGACGCAACGCCATCGAGTTTCCGTTCGTTTCATTCGCCTTGACGAGTATTGTGTTTTTAGATGGTTACCAGGGTCTGATCTGATGATGGAGTTGGAAGGTGGTCCTAGGAACTCAGTAAAGAAACGACGTTACCCCATCGAGTCTCGGCTCGTTTGATTCGTCTTGACGAGTACTTTGGTGCTAGATGGTAACGAGGGTCTGATGATGGAGTTGGAAGATGGCCATAGGAACTCAGTCATTAAACAACATAACCCCATCGAGTATGGGCTCGTTTGATTCGTCTTGACCAGTACTTTGGTGCTAGATGGTAACCAAGGGCTGATGATGGAGCTGGAAGGTGGCCATAGGAACTCAGTAGGTAATTAAGCGACATAACCGCGTCGAGTTTGATTCGTCTTAATGGGTGGACCGTTTTTGATAGGTGGTGAGTGGTGGTGGTTTGGTAGATGTGAATAAATTTTATATACTTACATAAATTTTTGTATTCAGTGAGAAGAACAGATGAAAAACGTGTCCAGGGATACCTAACTAAAAAGTAAAAAATAAATTTAAGTAAAAAACCTTTTTAAAAAACAAGCTTTTATTTAATTAAATGCGCTTAAAAGAAAAAAATAATCTTTTACTGTAAAACTTTTACTATCAACTTATAACGTCATTACACATTTTATATGAAATAAAAGGTTGTCGCGAGATTACTATATACACTAATATGTGTAAATAAACAAGTAAAATAACTTGATGTGAGTATTAAAATTTTCAATCTGAGGAAATACGAGTACTTACCTACTTACTTAAATTTCGTGACAACATTTTAAATCATATAAATTATGTATTAACGTTATAAGTTGATAGTAAAAGTTTTAAAGTAAAAGTTTATTTTTCCTTTTTATAGCATTTAAACAAAAGCTTGTTTTTAAAAAGGTTTTTTACTTTTAATTTTTGTTCTCTCTTTATCATGGCGTTCTATAGCAGCTAGTAAGCATTTATATTATTTATAATTATTTGGAAATACAGCCCTTAAACCATACTTGTGGGTTTTATTATACAATCCAGCGTCGTAAATCCAAATACATATATATTTTTTTACTGTTTAATAGTATTTGCAGTTTTGTATGGAACAGCTGTTTTTTTTTCGCAATTTCAAAGGTCCCCATGCAAAAAGTTGTTAGGTAACTTGCAGTTAATAGGATGACCCAGTTGCAGAATTATTTATTACCAAACCCCTTGTAAAGGAGTATAAAATCATATCTTTTTTAAAACAAAGTCTCTCAAACTAAGATAAATAATTTATCGAATCGTCCCTTCTCTACACGATGAAGAGATTCAAGTAATGTCAAAAGCTCACCTCCTAAAAACGTCAAATTAAAATGGCGCACAAGCTTGCTTGACAGGTGAGGCCCTATTGACAGATGATCCACAAGGCCGCTTACTTTTTGCGAAAATATCCGAGAAAAGCGGCACGCCTAATTGTCGATGATTAATTTATAAATAGTATGGTCATTAGATTGCGTAGCACGAGCTAGTATATATAAAAAACTTGAACATAAACAAAAAACTATAGTTAAACCTCATCAAAGAACGACACTTAATATCTATGAAGCGGACCATAGATCATTACTCATTTGTTGTTATATTTTTTCTTGGGCGCATTAACTTCTTTTTTCTAGCCACGTG
This sequence comes from Scoparia ambigualis, assembly GCA_963921215.1. Taxonomy (NCBI): domain Eukaryota; kingdom Metazoa; phylum Arthropoda; class Insecta; order Lepidoptera; family Crambidae; genus Scoparia; species Scoparia ambigualis. The sequence continues at coordinate 62,408,658 of OY992501.1, forward strand.
CCCCGGTAGCATGCAGTAAAAAGTCATATTAACGGTGGACACCTTTCCACGACTAACCTAATTGATTATAAATTACATACCACAGATAGTAGTAGACATTTTCGAAGTCATTGAGAATTAAGACCGACAGATAAGCGGTTTTCTCGAAGGCGATGTGATAAATTGTTGATTAGTTTTTATGATGATAATCTAACAATGTTACACTACAATAATTAGATATTGTAAAAGAATTGTTTAAGGAAGTTTTTTTAAGTTTCCTTTTATATTTAACACCGCTCATAACGCAAACATTAAAAATAAATGAAATAATGGAAATTACTATGATGTATGGTAATGATAATTAAAAATAAATGTAATGCAGCAAGTATCCGTTAGCCAGGCCTTAGCAATAACAATTTTGAAAAGGGTTACAAATACAAACCAGTACAAAATTTATTTTTTTTCTCTTAAATAATGGCTTCGTACGATCAGCACATTTAGCCAGTGTTAAGTTTTAATAGTAAGAACTATTATTTTCTTTACATTAAGTGGATGATAATGAGTGATAATTAACGTTAAATGGTAAATGGATTTTTCCCCGAACCCCTCGAGTCGAGGCTCAATAAAGCTGTGGGACTTTATTGATGTCTCACACGGACTTCTTGAGAGAAATTGAAAAGTGATGTTGCACTGTTTTGTTTTATTTGCTAACACTCATGAACGTCCACGAACACTTAACAGTAAATAATTCACCATTATTTCACATTAATATTCGACAAAACACAAATTATAGAAAATAATACAAAACATGACGCTTCGCTTTCCCGCCAAGAAGTCAGTACAAAACATTTTCTTACTTTTGTGCCCTTTTAAAATGCCAAAAAAATAAATAGATACACACACTACCACTTGACTGTACGCCTCTATACGATACACACATACTACCACATGACTGCTACATACTATGACAATATAAAAAAAACAATTTCTATATGCACTGGCGGAAAACCCGTCAAACAACAGTGGAAAATTGTTTAGTTACTCAATTAAATAAGGAATCCGGTCCCCAATTACGGAGCTTTTTCTATTGAGCGAGACGAGTAAAAACTTAATAGAATCCGTATTGAATACTGCCAGGAAGTTGTCTATTCGGACACGCCTTCGATGCGGCGTTAAACGGCTGATGTATGCCCGTCCCGTTCACTCTTACTGTCTGTGACGCGTTGATCTCTTTCTAATGCCTTATCATGGCGTTCGTCGCAAGGAGGTTCATATCAGACACGGAAAAGTTAATCTATAGAGTTTTGTTGCGTATGGCGTAAAACAAGTGTGATTTCTAATGTTAACAACTTAGAATATTTATGTATTAGTTATTTATACTCTAAGTTTAACAAAGAGGAATTTTTTTTTAACTCTGTGCAAATGTTTTAATAATTTTGGTCCTATTTAGGCATACCTACTAAAGAAAACGTATCGTAAAACAAGCGTTAATTATGTATGTAATGTTTCACTACGTATAATTATATTTCGAAGCAAAACCAAAGATTTGTAGGTTAATATTATAGCAATAGTAAAAACGTGAAAAGTTTGATATAAAAGATAATTCAAACGGAAAAATTTATGCTTCATAGTCAGAACAACTCAACCGAAATATTATCTGTAGATCTTGAAAAATGAAGTCATTTCCAAAGTGTCTGACGTTCTGAAACAATAACTCATTCCGAGTAGCTTTTTGGACGTTAATACTCGCAAGTGGCGGTAGCTAATTCGAGTTGTTAAAATGGCGATGTGTTATTTTTTTTGTTGTTTTATATTTTGTTATTTTTGAATTGTAATTGCTACCCGGAGACGGAAGGCAGATGCGTGTGACTTCTTTTCAAATTTTACGTGAACAATTAGTGTGACTGCGTAGAGTTAAGACTTGGCACAATTTTTTTGCAACAGTATTTTGTTAACTACCTATTCCCTTTTCAACGGAACAGCCAAGAAACTTTTTAGGGAACAAGTTCCTTTGACGTGCCACAATTTTTGCAATTGCATTAAGTTTTTATGATTTTTACCTATATCAGAACGAGGAAGCGGTTTGGCTTCATCTCACTTGACAGGGTTCCTGTAATTCCTGGAATATGCTCTATTCCATCTTGTCGGTCTGACACCGATGGTCTTCTTGTTCTTAGGATTATCTTAAGCAAACCTTTGGCAAAAGTCATTTATCAAAAAAGTTATAAAGACAGGGTCAGGTTAAATCGGAGTTTAAAAAGTACACACAAAAATAAATAATTAATAAAGGAGATCATTCAGGCTCCATACATTTTGGGCCTTTTCTGAAAGTGCCGGCCAACAAAAAAAAATAGTACCTACGTATTGTTAGAACTAGCCATTTGAAGTAATAGTTAATATGGCACAAAACTTGTAGGATTTCTCCGAGCCAAGTTATACAAAATCGATGATTTATCATTTTCAAGCATTTATTAATTTCTGAAAGTGCTGGGACTGGGAAACATAAAATAATGATAGATATTGCTAGAACTAATGATCTGAAGCAATTGTCATTGCAGCGCAAAAGCTCTGGGGTCATCATCTGTTCTGTTTGTACGAAAAAAAATGGAAGGAAGGAATCATTAAATGTATGAAAATGATGAATCTTAGAACTTGTATAACTTGGCTCGGAGCAATCCTACAATTTTTGTGCCATATTAACTATTTCTCCAAATGGCTAGTTCGAACAATACGTACCATTTTTTTTGTTGGCTGCACTTTCAGAAAAGGCCCAAAAAATATGATGTCCTTTGATTAATATTTAACCAAATGTTTCTGTTTTTGTTTCAGATTGGGGAGCCGTAGAACACCGCTACTGTAAAAACGAAACTACTTTCATAATACCAGGGGGCTAATTGTCTAACTTCAACATCTATCGCAACACCTACTAAGTACAAGTACATTGCTTTGCTAGTTTACTAATTAAAAACTAATTTTAAAATAATCAAACTAGCGAAGCAATGTACTTCTATACCCTTATCATCATCAGCACGATGCTTTGGTCAGGTCAAGTCAGTACGGCATCGGATACCTCTGTGTATGATGGTCTACACGCCGCGTCGCCAGCAACCGGTCCATCGTCATTGTAACCACTATTGTCTCCATCCAATCGTCCAAAAAACATTTTTGACGATTCAAAAGTGCCTATTATTAAGTTCATTTAAAAAATATTAATATATTAAATTATAACTTAAATTAAATTAAACTCAATTTAGAATATTTTTTTTAATTCATAGAGTATTACATTCATCGTGAAGGAGGTCACGACCCACTGCAATGAGGACAACCAAGCGCAGAGAGAAATCATCATCGTGGCAAGCCTAAAATGGACCGTGGCAAGCCTAAAGTGTACAAATTAAAGATAAGAATGTGAATCCTGTGGACACCACTGTGTTTCTAGGCATCACGTTAGATGCCAAGCTTCAGTGGGGCCCACATATAGCTGAATTGTCGAATAGACTTAGCTCTGCGGCTTAATAAAAGTAATGAAGATCCGTCAGTTAAATGACGTTGATACATCTAGATTAGTTTATTTCAGTTACTTTCATAGTGTAATGTCGTACGGCATTTTACTGTGGGGAAATGCTGCCGACATTCAAACTATCTTTGTGCTTCAGAAGAGGGCTATTCGAGCAATCTATAACCTAAAGGCTGGCGACTCTCTCAGAGAGAGATTTAAGAATACATATAAATATAATGACAGTTGCATCACAATACATTTATGAAAATTTGATTTAAGTTCATAAAAATACTGGAATGTTTTCAAAAAACAGTGATATTCACAATGTAAACACTAGAAGTAAGAACAAATTAGCAGTACCTTATACTAGGCTCCATAAAATAAATAATTTTTATAAGGGTCTGTGTGTAAGATTTTACAATGAAGTACCAAATGAAATTCAGAAATTAGATCTTAATAAATTTAAAATCAAAATCAAAGAAAAGCTTTATAAAAAAGCTTATTATAAAGTGTTAGATTACACAGAAGACAAAACAGCTTGGATCTGAAATGCTCCAAGCACTCCAACAGCTATTTCTAATTGTCTTTATTTAATTGATACTACATTGTATTGTAATTTTGTATTGCATCATTTTTTTATTTTTTAAATTCATATTTTGTATTGACCTGGTAACGACATACTCTTTTTTTTGTTTGTAAATGTCGTTGCTTTTGTGCGCTGTGGTTTCTTGCGCCCATTCTTTGCCACAGTTAAAAAATTATGTCCTGAATGGGTGGTAGGTTAAAAAAGATTTGGACGATTCAAAGCACTTGTTAATTGAGTTTATTGAATAAATATATTTTGACTTTGACTTTGACCATAGTACCTACACGGGGAGATCGGATCGGGACAAACAGCTTTACGTGTTTTTCGAAGTACGGAGGAACTCGTTTAATAGATTTTATCAGTCACTAATATGGATATCTAGCGAAGCTTTTTAAACTTGCAAGACCGCAACCTGTACGCAACCTCTTAAAGGTTTTGTATATGTACATAATTATTATATGAGCCAACTCAAAGTTTCTAACCAAATAATTTAATGCCGCATATTATATGACAAGTACATGTTATAGGTGAATTCAAAAATAATAAAAACTGAAAATATATATGAAACGTTTGGGCGTTCTCCTTAAAGGTCAGGTCAATAAGTACCCTAAGCCACCCTAAACGGACGAGCATGCATGAAGAACGTTATACTCGAAAGTGTTCAAAAGCACTCGATTTTTACAAAGTAGGTATCTTTTATCAACTTGCCCAATGCACAATAAACATGTAGGTATGTCATTGACTACATGGACCGACATCCATAGAATCGGCCAATGATAAGATAAAAGTTTATGAGAGTTAATGAAGCAAAAGATGTGTGTCAGGATCGTACAAATGGAAATTGTAGTCTCTACCTAAGTACCCCCTTCGGGAAATAATGTACAGTCGAGGATGTTCCCGGTCGACCACTTTGCGGCGATATTCACTTGAAAGAAAGAAAGAAAGAAAAAATTTATTGACTGTCACAAAAAAATAAAAATACAAAATAAAAATACAAAAACAGAAAATTAAAAAAAACTAAACAAAAATGAGTTAATAAAAAATAAATAAAAAAAAACACTACAGTATGAGGAGCCAATCAGGACCCTAGCTCAGCTTATGCCGCTGCGGTGTGACAAAATGGTCTGTAGGAGGTGATGTTCTCAATCAATAAATAAGAAAACATGTCCAAATGTAATAAATAAACCTAGATACCTATAAATATATATATTAAAGATTCACATACTAAAATACTTGCACACTACCTATGCGCTCGCTACTGTACGCACATCATCATCACCATCATCATCAGCCTATAAACGTCCCACAGCTGGGCACAGGCCTCCCACGTGGACAAGATCGTGAGGATACTGGGCCATAACCCAAAACACTGGTCCAATGCGGGTTGGTGGGTTTTAACGACAACAACCGGGACCAACGGCTTAACGTGCCTTCCGAAGCACGGAGGAGCTCGAGATGTTTTTAATTTGATCACACATCCAGCGACCCGGCATTGTGAAAGTTGCTTAGCGAGCAAAATCGCAAGCCGAACACGGCACTGTACGTTCACGCGGTTGAAATAAAATAAAATAAAAAATAAAAATGTTTGAAACATTTCCGAAGTCCCTAGTCACCGCACTCACGCAGTGTCCACCCATTCCCCATAATTTGAGGGTGCCCGGTCGGGTGCAAACTGATTGTGCGATAGAGGACGGCCGACACAGCGAAGTGTCTCAAAATGTCGATGCACTAATTACTTACACCTGGGTTTTATAAACTACTACATGTAGCATTTGGCCGCGGCTTCGTACGCGTGATCTACATAGTTATATCACAGCCTTCGATCGCAATTGGCTATTTGACAGTTGTAACAATAAAATATGAAATATATCGGATATGGTAGTTTATAATTTAACAATAACTATCCAATAGTTTTTTTTGTCACAGTATAAAATGTCATGCGACCAACCGTTTTCGCGCGAAATTTAAAATTAATGAAGAAAAATATGTTTTTTTTCTATTATTATAAGCTTTTTCGAGAAAAAAATATTGTAAGAGGTATAAAATAAGCGTTTGTAATTTTTAAAATACTTTTCCGGGAACTGTCAAGTAGCCAATTATAAAACCTAGATGCACAAAAAGAGTACCTACCTAGTGAAATGTTTAGTTACGCATTTTGTGTTATAGTGTGCGAGCTAATTATTGTGAACATAACGAAAAGCTCCTTCAAAAATAGCTTTTCTTCTAAAACACATATACGTCAAATGTATTACTCTATTCTATCGTCTATAACTCTACTACGTTATATTACATGGACGTAATATTCGTAGCAGAATGCCGCGTTGGCCGCTGCCACAATTCTGCTACTATTAAGTACGGGATTGCGTATTACTTTTTATATTTAATCAAAATCACAGCACTGACTGTATTGTAACTAATTGAAGACTCAAAGCTATGGATGGAGTATTGGTGGTGAACTGGAGAGATACCCAGTAGGACTTGAAACTCGTTACTCGTGAGCACTATCACAGCGACCAGACCAAGTAGGTACTGTTTTAACGGGATAAAAAGTATCCTATCGACACTTTTCATAGAGCTGTGTCGTGACGGCTCATTAAAAGAATACTTACTAATGACCCATCTCTTACCTTGGGTGTCGTAAAAGGCGACTAACGGACCAAAGGCTTCCAATAGTAAAAAGCGGCGATGGACTCACCACCTGTCACGCTGAGCACATGTGCACTTGTTGTTTGGTGAAACGTGAACCATGGCAGAGGCCAGATTTTGCGGTCCTCATTGCCTTGTCTCTGACTAACCCTTAGGGGATAATAGCCGTGAGTGTATGGATGTATTTAAAAGTATCTTATATATCATTTTCTATACAACTGACAACTTTAATGTAAAACTATTTAATCGCGAAAGCGTTAAAAACAAAAGACACACATTCGCATTTATAATATTAGATAAGATGGCGAAAACGTTATTTTACCGTTCCTCTTCTATTTTACACACATAAGTACATCGCACCCGTTTACTGGAGGGGTAGGCAGAAACCACTGCTTTCCTTTGCTACGATACCGACAAACATCTTTTGCTTATTTTACTCTCATAACGTAACTTTTTAAAGAACGTGAACGTGAATTACTTGTTTGTAAACTTGCCCTAAAGTAATGTGTGCATTCATTAAATTGTTTTTTATTTCAATTTACGACTTTCCAGTAATATAATTCACGATGAAAAGCCGCTTGCTCTAACTACCTAAAGAGGATCATTAAAGTTAAAAAAGTAATAAAGTGACAGTACATTAATTCTCTATGGTAAGAGTCCTGATGATTAAAACATAAATAGGGGCCAGTATTCCTAGGACCAGTCACATTATGTGTTGGTATGCGCGAGAAATAGGTGGGTAATGAGTGATGCTTAAACACCATGACACTCGGTCGACGCTGCCTGTGGGATGTAAGACAGAGGATAGAGCGGGCAAGGTAAAACGCTACGCCACGCTCCGTGTATCAGTAGCTGAAAGTCGCTTAGCAGTTCAGCTGTCAAAAGCAGTGTAAATCATATCACGCCATACATTTAAATTTAGTCAATGCAATAAAAACCAATGAAAAATATGTTATGCTATCCTGTACCTGTCAATTCTATTCCCTATCAACAACTTCCCTCAATCAAAATGTTTAATTTACTAATATGGTTCCTTAATACGACTTGAATGTGTGACGTTACACCAGTCTAAGTAATGCAATAAAACCATATTTACAATAAGCAACATGTTTACATGTCATATTAATAGATGAAACATCTACTTTTTAGTTGAGGAAATTCTTTAAGTTTAAAATATTTTGTAATTTCAAACCGCTACCATTTGTAGTTTACGCCAAAACAAACAGACAAACAGGCGTGTCTCCCGCGAAGCGGGTCTCCGCTATAGCCATTAGGACTTCACGGTAAAAAGTCTAGCCGAGTGCCGTTTGATATTATCAGCGAAAGTGGTCATTTTCGGCCATTGTGGGGGCTCTTTCTAAGTAACCTTCATCTTCATCTGGTATCTGGTAAGGCTGGTGCCTTCAATCATCTAAACCCTAGACACATATTAACCGCCTCTGTGGTCTAGTGACTAAGCCACCGGTTTCAGACCGGTTTGGTTTGGTTGGTGGTGGGGCTGTTAAGTCCGCCTGGCTAGCTACCACCATCTTATCTAAATCTGTCGCCATAACAACGATGTTTCTAGCATTGTTGTGTTCCGACAGTTTGAGATAATATAGCCAGTTCCTCAGTGGTTGAGGATGCCGGGTGAAGCGCGCTTCCACCTTCGGCCTTATCGTCACTTACCATCAGGTGAGATGAAGGCCAAGTGCTCACCAGTTGCAAAAATAAATATATATATATATATATATATATATATATATATATATATATATAAAATACGTTCGAAAAAGTGGTTCTAATTATTCTTTACAATTTTGTTTTCGAATAATCACAACTAATTTTGATACCGTCACTACAAAAGGTATTATTAATTTGGACGGCAACGTCAAGTGACAACAGCTGTTAGCAATCCAATGCTTACTCTTAAGGTGGGCATTCACGGTCGCACAATCGCGTAAAATGGCGTGACATACATCCAAAGGTTGATCATGAGTGTGAAACCCGTTGGACTGATGTAAAACTCTGGATTTCCATTCGCGCCAAAATCCACCGCTCTGGGCCGTGGCGTCGGTCGCGCCGCGGTTGCTCGTGAATGCCCGAACCCACATCCATTTTGAACTATATCAAACGTCTTTCGGCCCTGTCAAAGTCATAAATGAAAGAAAATTGGAGTGATCGTGAATGGGATGTTTGGCGTCCATCCATTTGACTTAAGTCGTTTGTTCTTCTACTGAGCACAAGCTACTTAGGTGAACTCTGTCGCGTTGCCAGAATCAAGTCCAAATATGCAGAGCTGACTTCCAACCTTTACTAGTTGAACCTAACCTAAGAAGAACCCATATAGGCCTTCGGACAGCCATAGGACAACAGTACATTAGAAGTTTGGGCCATAGCCTTCCATACTCGGCCAATGCGGTTTGGTGAGTGACTTACTGAGGAACCCTCATCATCATCATCTTCAGCCAAACGTCCCACAGCTGGGCACAAGCGTTCCCACAGAAGGAAATGATGCTTTAACCTACCACGCTGGCCCAATGCGGATTGGATGACAATAACCGTGTCACGTAGCTGTTAAAGAATACTACAACCGCCTCTGTGGTCTAGTGGCTAAGCTACCTGTTTCAGACCCAGAGGTCCCGGGTTCGATTCCCAGCGGGGGTACATCTTTGTGTGCTCGGTTTGGTTGGTGGTAGGTCTGTTAAGTCCGCCTGGCTAGCTACCACCATCTTATCTAAGTCTGTCGCCATAACAACTATGTTTGTAGTATTGTGTTTCGGCAGTTTGAGATAAGATAGCCAGTTCCTCAGTGGTTGAGGATTCCGGGTGAAGCGCGCTTCCACCTTCGGCCTTATCGTCACTTACCATCAGGTGAGATGAAGGCCAAGTAATATATATATATATATATATATATATATATATATATATATATATATATAAAATACGTTCGAAAAAGTGGTTCTAATTATTCTTTACAATTTTGTTTTCGAATAATCACAACTAATTTTGATACCGTCACTACAAAAGGTATTATTAATTTGGACGGCAACGTCAAGTGACAACAGCTGTTAGCAATCCAATGCTTACTCTTAGGCTGGCCTCACACAGCCGGAATCGCTTTCTGAATTAAGAATCTTAATTCAGATTCTGAATTCAGAAAGGCCGGAATACCATACAATATCAGTATGCTCCACACACATGCTGATTTTTTCAGAATCTGAATTTCTCAGATCGATCTGGAAGAATGAGCTGGCGAGTGTCCGGAATTCCGTGTCTGAATATTTAAGATTCTGAATTCAGAACGCGCGTATTAACATACATTTTATATGGAGCGGCACACACATGCTGGAATTCAGATTCTGAATTATTTCAGTGTTGCCATTTTTAGTAGGATCCTACTTTTTTAGCATTTTTAAAAGTAAATTTTAGATATTTAGTTTGTATGTTATCTTATTGATACGTTGCTTTAATAGTGTTTAATCTTCGATGTACTTCAATTCTTAAAAATTATAAAGGTAAATATAGCCGTTTTGGTGCATTTTTATAAACAACGCTTAGCAGTTTTAGCAGGATTTATCATAAATTTTTATTTTTATAAAATTTGATAGCAATTTAAGCTTCTATTGAAACTCGTTAATATGGTTAAACTAGATAATGGATAAATATACATAAACATAGAAAAACACCCAGACCCGAAATCAATTAAGAAAAACAGTTTTCTCTAAATTGAGTCGCCGACCGGGAATTGAACCCGGGACCTCAAAGATGGCGCGATGCCAGACCCGGCGCGCTAACCACTTGACCACGGCGGACGTCAATTGGTAGGAACAGCGAAAAAAATAAATGGCAACCCTGGTTGAAACAGCAAGCGGTTAACGTCTCGGAGACGTTTGCATATGCCGGGAGTCACAAGACTACTGATCAATCTGAATTTTTAAGAACGTGTGAGTCAAGGTGCCGGAATTCAGAATCTTAAATTCAGATTCTTAATTCAGCAAGCCATTCCGGCTGTGTGAGGCCAGCCTTAAGGTGGGCATTCACGGTCGCGCAATCGCGTAAAATGGCGTGACATACATCCAAAGTTTGATCATGAGTGTGAAACCCGTTGGACTGATGTAAAACTCTGGATTTCCATTCGCGCCAAAATCCACCGCTCTGGGCCGTGGCGTCGGTCGCGCCGCGGTTGCTCGTGAATGCCCGAACCCACATCCATTTTGAACTATATCAAACGTCTTTCGGCCCTGTCAAAGTCATAAATGAAAGAAAATTGGAGTGATCGTGAATGGGATGTTTGGCGTCCATCCATTTGACTTAAGTCGTTTGTTCTTCTACTGAGCACAAGCTACTTAGGTGAACTCTGTCGCGTTGCCAGAATCAAGTCCAAATATGCAGAGCTGACTTCCAACCTTTACTAGTTGAACCTAACCTAAGAAGAACCCATATAGGCCTTCGGACAGCCATAGGACAACAGTACATTAGAAGTTTGGGCCATAGCCTTCCATACTCGGCCAATGCGGTTTGGTGAGTGACTTACTGAGGAACCCTCATCATCATCATCTTCAGCCAAACGTCCCACAGCTGGGCACAAGCGTTCCCACAGAAGGAAATGATGCTTTAACCTACCACGCTGGCCCAATGCGGATTGGATGACAATAACCGTGTCACGTAGCTGTTAAAGAATACTACAACCGCCTCTGTGGTCTAGTGGCTAAGCTACCTGTTTCAGACCCAGAGGTCCCGGGTTCGATTCCCAGCGGGGGTACATCTTTGTGTGCTCGGTTTGGTTGGTGGTAGGTCTGTTAAGTCCGCCTGGCTAGCTACCACCATCTTAGCTAAGTCTGTCGCCATAACAACTATGTTTGTAGTATTGTGTTTCGGCAGTTTGAGATAAGATAGCCAGTTCCTCAGTGGTAGAGGATTCCGGGTGAAGCGCGCTTCCACCTTCGGCCTTATCGTCACTTACCATCAGGTGAGGTGAAAGCCAAGGCCTTACCCGTTGCCAATAAAAAAAATACAACCCCCTGTCTTTCCTTAAGTGTCGTAAAAGGCGATTAACGGACTATAGACTGCATATACATCCAACACCACAGAGCGGCGATGTTCTCACCACCTGTCACGCTAAATACATGTGCAGTCGCTATTTGGTGAAAAGTGGACTATGGTAGAGGACTGCTTTTGCGGTCCTCATTGCCTAGTCTCTGACTAACCGTTCGGGGATAATAGTCGTGATTATATGTTTGTATATACTCGTATATCTTATGACAAGAACCGAGACTAAAGGCTTTACGTGCCTTCAGAAGCACGGTGAAGCTTTGCTTAATTGGCAATATCGCAAACGAACAGCCTTAGCCGTTTCGCCATCTAGCTTCTCATTGGAAGTAATGCAGATATATGTACCTATGCGCAGTCTTTAGTCCGTTGGTCGAATTTTACAACACCCAAGGGAAGAAATGAGTTGGTAGCATTCTATTAAGGAGCCACCACACACAGGCATAAAATGCAGCATTTGAACAACCAAACTAATTCAACCAAACTAATTAAGGAACCGCTGTAAGATTATCCGTGTCGCGTAGCGGTGAAAGAATACTACCACCCCTTCTCTTGCCTTGGGTGTCGTAAAATGCGGCTAACGGACTAAAGACTGCACATACTTTTAAAAGCATGGAGCGGTAATGGGCTAACCACCTGTCACGCTGAGCACATGTGCAGTCGCTATTTAGTGAAAAGTGCATATGGTAGAGGACTGCTTTTGCTGTCCTCATTGCCTAGTCTCTAAATAACCCTTCGGGGATAATAGTCGTGATTATATGTAGGTATGTATGTAAGACTTAGCAATCAACAACGTGGTTCATTGACCAGAAATTTAATCTGGACCTTACCATATCTCCAGCAAAAATTAATTTTGGAAGCAACATATTTGAAACTTTTATTACATGTTCCTATGTCAATCCTATAATATAAGACAGGCCTTCCTACATGAACAATGGGCAGAGGGCCGTAATCATCCTGGTTCAATGCGAGGTCATACAGTCTGCCAGAGCATGCACGAGCTCGCGATATTTGGTCACCCATCCATTGACTCACCATTAGCAAAGCTTCAAAACTTGCGAGATTACAACCCAAACGCGTAAAGCCAATGAGCTTTCTGATTTTAACTTAACTCAATTTTATTTATTTCGTAATAATGCTACGAGACTGTCGCCCCTTCCCGATTTTCGCTAGCGCCATTTCTTGTACAACTTGTCTATTAGCTATACATCTGCATTCGTATAATCTTATCTATTTAACAGTCCTTAGCTTCCCGCCCCGCGAAATACCAGAAACATTTTAACCAATCACATTTGCTGCACAATTAGTTCTATTATGTGCAGCACAAAGTTTAATTTACAACGAACGGAACGCAAACACGGTAATGAACAAGGTCCAGTATAACGAGGACTGTGAGAGCTTTTGAATGTCCTCTTTTTTCGTCGGCGTTGTTAGCGCAGCGGGGGACGCGGTAGGTCAAGTTGTAACAGTGGAACTAGTAGGTACGAGGGAAGTGTGAAGAGGCTAAGAGGTGTATCGTCCGTCGTCCCCACCGTGGTAGGCGGGGCCGGCGCCGACACGCTCACCGTTACAACTGCGCGACGCACCGCGAAGAGCTTACGCAAAGCTCGGAACGGAACGCACGGTTTTTGAATTTCGGACGCACACGGTTTTTACTGGCGCGCTACGCTTTTTATTTAAATTTTGTTTGAAAGTGGTCGTTTCTCTTTCGTGCCAGTGTCGCGGTACTGAATAATTTTACGCAAAAAGGCGAGTTGGTGAAATAGTAGAATTAACTTTTTGAACTAGACCGTGAACTTCTCAATTCTTTTTAATTAAGGATTTTTTTTAAACTTAGTAGACTTTGAAGTTACTTTTCTATTATGCCTAAACATTTTGAAGTGGTTCTGATTTGAATCTGACACACCACAATCTGAACTTAAAGGTAAGTTTGCACTAATTAAAATAGTTTTAATTCTACAATTACGTAGGTAAATTATTATTTATCATTAGCCTATTAATTTAATTAAATTACTAGATTGGGAAATAAGCCTTCATTCCTTTTGTGTAAATATTAATACGTTTCGCTTCTCCTTTACGATTCTTATTTGTATTTTTATGCAATGAAAGACATCAACGCACGAATCATCTTCTCTTTATTATCTATTAAATTTTTTAAGTAACGTATTTTTTTCGAACCTTGGTGACCGTTTGGCAAAGCGCTAGGGCCGATGTCTGGTGGTATGGGTTCATCGCATTTTTCGATGCATAGCTTGGGTTTAAAAATATTATTTATTATTTTAAAAAATGTAATCAATGCCGTTATGCTTCTTAATATTACAAAATGTAAATTTTGCCTATTACCCATGTCTGTTTACTAATACTTCCCAGTTCAGGTAAAAACTATTAAATAACTATTAAACTAAATTGTTAAAACTTAGGTACAGTCACCAGCAATAAGATGTGTGGCTATCGACGGCCTGCAAAAATATCTGATCATTGGTGGAAAGCATACCCAAGCAACAAATTTTGGTACGTAACTCTGCCGTAACTTGCACTTGCGAAAGTTAATTGTATGATAAAATAATTAATGCCGATTTCAAATTTGACAATGCGCCCTCGTAATTTTCTTGTTTTATTTAAAGTTAAATTAATAAAATGAGTACTTTTCCTTACATAAAGGCTCTCACGGTTATAAATCAGCTCTGTAGATGAAACCTAAAAGTGTCGAGAAACTCTTTTTGGTACCTACTGAAATATCTGCAGCATTTATGTCACATATTTGCACTATAAAAATTACCAAAACATGTTTAAATTGTTTTTTTGCACCGTAAACAATTTCCGTGATCTTTTTTATCACACTTATTCAATCATTTTATAAATTTGTGTTGTGGTCGTGTCGTGTGTTCTCCAACCAAAATCTACAAATATCTTAAACAAATATCTATGCTTTATTTCATTCGCCGATGTAATAAATAGGAAAAGGACACCACGTAGCTCTGCCGTAACTTGCACTGCGAAATTAATTGTATTGATAAAATCATTAATGCCGATTTAAAATTTGACAATGCGCCCTCGTAATTTTCTAGTTTTAATTAAATTTAAATTAATAAAATAAGTACTTTTCCCGACAATGGCGGCTATAGTACACATTGGCACCAGCCGTGCTACTAATGTGCTATCATGGCAGAAAACAGCAGCCATATTTGATTAATTATTTATGGCTGCTGTTTTAGTACTTTTTTGTTACGATTTAGTATCATAGCAGAACAAAAAAACTTACCTATAGAGCTATTTAGAATTGAAGTTATTTAGCACCTGCACCAGGAGTCGCTATGGTGCTGTTAAGTACTGTAGTAGAGTTATCATGATTTTTACAGAACTAGCTCCATAGCGATGTTAAGGGAGCTTGTATAACGAAAAAGAGAAGATATAACGTTATGTAATGGTTGTGCAAGGTACTTTTATAGTGCAAATTGATCCTGTAATAGGGTTTTCGACACTCCTACAATACTAGTACTGTAAAAGTTATTTTCACGCATTATTATTGCAAAATAGATACTCGAAACTGTCAATAAGGTAGTCTGTAATACTAAAAAGTACCATAATCACTTTTACCATATCTATTACAGTGCAACACTTTAATGATTCTTTTGTATAGTCCTGAAAGCGTTCTTAGAGCAAAAATATAGAACGAAAATGCTCATTAATTTTATAGAAGCAAAACGCTCTGTTAAAAACCTTTATGGTACAAGCAGTCACAATGATTACCATTATAGGCCTACTATATCACTGTTTGGTGATAAAATGCCTTGGTTAAAGAAGCTTTTGTTACTTAGGTATATATGCCTATATATAATATATGCCTTCCACCAATGATCATATATTTTTGCACATCACATCTTAATGCTGGTGACTGTCAGTACATAGGTAGATTTCAAACCAAATAAATTTTAATAAAATATTAAAAACATAAAATTACAAAGTAACAGAGCCGTGTCGCGTAGGTGGCTTATTAATAGAATACTACCCCCCCCTCTCTCTTCCCTTAGGTGTCGTAAATAGCAAACGGACTAAAGACTGCACATACTTCCAACAGCATAGATGGGATGGGTGATGGACTCATCACCTGTCACGCTGAGCACATGTGCAGTCGCTATTTGGTGAAAAGTGGGCTATTGGTAGAGGACTACTTTTGCTGCCCTCATTGCCTAGTCTCTGACTAACCTTTCGGGGATAGTAGTAGTTATGAAACACATTGTTAAAATATACTAATTATTATCATCATTATACGTCGGCCATGTAATGTTTATGTTGCAAATGTTTTAAATAAATAAATAAATAAATAAATAATTAAATAAATGTAATAAAGTCGCTGTTTTCCTGTGTCTGTAGCACTATTCTTCTAAACCACGCAATGGATTTTTATGCGGTTTGCACTAAAAGATAGAGCGTTAACTGAGCATGGTTCTTGTTTATATTTGGTAGACATATTTTTGAAAATGGCTGAACTACGATGGTCTTTCTAAGTTATCGTGGATGAAGGCGCGAGCGGACCGCTGGTTCCATAATAAAGTAAAGTTGCCGTTTTTGCTGTGGGTCCTGTGTCCTTGGCTCCGCTTTCTCCTTCTAAACCACTCAATGGATTTGTACGCGTTTTTCACTAAGAGAAAAATCGATAAAGACGATGGTTTTTTTTATAAAACATTTAATATAACTTAGATATCTTGTACAAAATGGTTGAATTATAACGGTGTTTCTTAGTTATTGTTTATTTTTTGCTCATGATAAGCGTCATAATAATATTGTTCACGTTATTTAATGTTTTTTTAAGTAAATTGGCACACGTTATAAAACTTTAATTTTATTTTGTATTAGCTATTGTAACACTACCACGTCGTTGCTTTATTTATATAATGTGGAAAAAGGCTACGTCTGAATAGCAGAGGCTGTAGATTGTTCTGTAGCCACTGATGATGTAGATGTAGTCCTTTTTGTCTCTCTGTTTTATGTCGGTTCTTTACTGTATAACCTACAATGTAAATGTGTTTTAGAGGCAAATAAACGATATTTTTTATTATAATTATTAGCGTGGACGAAGGCGCTGGCGGGCCGTCACCAGTTTTACAGGCTCGTAATTCGATAAATAACAAAAAAACGTTTCGCCTCTCTATGAAGTATGCTACTAACAATACGTAATATTACCCATTTTTCTCTATGCTCTTTAAGTATATAAAAATTATGTGAAATAGTTTTTTTTTGTAATGTTTGTTAGTTTTTTATAATCTGTAGTTTCAAGTAGCGAATCCGTCACGGTACCTCGCTAGCGTGGGACATACAATTATAATGAACTAAACTACGCTTCCTATTGTTACACACATGGATCTTAATAAGACGGCGGAAAGTATAATTTTGATTGGCGCAAATTATCATTTTCTTACACTTTAAGGCATAGGAGCGAGCGATAGCGCGGACGGGGACGAATCAAGTTTATTGCAAATCTGCCCGCCTTCCACTAAGAGCGGAGCGGGCTCCGTACGGACTCCGTTTAACTCGCAACGACAATCTTCATAGAAGTGCTTCCACTGGGAACTGAGAAACTTCTATGAAGATTGCCGTTGCGAGTTGCGAGAAGGCGGACATAAAGCTGTATTATTAACACACCTTTAAAATATTAACATAAGCTTGAAATGTTTCCGTGTATTGGTGTCTGATTCCAAATGAAACGCGATGAAAGTATTAATAAAGTTATAATCGTATATTCTTAAATAGGCAGGCAGTATGATAGCATCTGTCTTCTATAAAGAAACTAAAACTTTTCTAACTTTACATTAAAAAAAACAGAAATCACATTATTACTACGATCACATTGGACTGAAACTACGTAAGTTTAAGTTTAAGTACGCTTTAAAGTTCAGTTTCGCATAACGTTTTACACAATCCATTATTAGCAAACTTTCAACTTTGTAACCTTGTACAGGAATAGAAACAACATAGCACCTACAAAGATACATAGGAGTACCTATATCCCTCAACCCACTCCCGCTGTCGCTTATAACATGAATCGCTCAATCTGAACAGTGTGTTTTATCTCACCGTAGTTTAATTCGAAGTGGAACCGCGCACATTATATTGTTTGCATGTTAGGAGTCTTTCTCATGCAACCGCTGAAACAGTTAAACTAGCCTTGTAAAATAAACAACTTCGTGCTATGTTAGTGTATATTATTTTGAAACGGTTTATTAAAATCTGTTATCGTTAGGAGAAGCTCGAAGGCGCAGCGTCTAAGGAGTTCGGTTTGCGATCTTGCAGTTAAGCAACTTGTGCAATGCCGGGTGATTGAATGGGTGACCAAATTAAAAACATCTCAAGCTCCTCCGTGCTTCGGACGCCATGTAAAGCCGATGTTCCATGTGGCTTTTTTAGTAATGCCTGACTGCGTTTGCTGCGCCTTCTAACTCTTTTGTAATAACAATTATTTTAACATCATCATCATCAGCATATGAACGCTCCATGACTGGGTACAAGCCTTTCTACATTGTTCTTCATTTTTTTGTGATTTAAAATAAATATATTCATACATATTATCACGACTATTATCCCGAACGATTTATCAGAGACTATGCAATGAGGACCGCAAAATCAGTCCTGTGCCATAGTCCACTTTTTAAAAAGTAGCGACTGCACATGTGCTCAGCGTGACAGGTGGTGAGCCCATCGCCACTCCATGCCGTTGGATGTATGTGCAGCCTTTAGTCTGTTAGTCGCCTTTTACGACACCCAAGGCAAGAGAGGGGGTGGAAGTATTCTTTCACCGCTACGCGACACGGTTATAATACTTATATCTTCTTTTTTTTTACCGTTGCGCGTCGGCAAAGAAAATCAGTTGCGTGTTCATCCAAAAAGGCTGCGATATTTTAACGTTTGAATTAAATTTATAAATGCAACTTAATAATTAAATGCAAACATAAAACAATCCGACTTATGTTATAACATAGGCAAGTAAAATTTAAGTAAAACAAGTAAAAATTTATAAGACTTTGGACTCAGCCTGTGACAACGGCCGGTGCAACTCGGTCGGAACGTCGGGTATAAAAGGTATGCGTAAGATGCCTTTACTAAGTAGTTTTGCGTTAAATTTCGTTAAAATATGAGTTTGTAAGATTTATTTTAGGATAAATTTATTTTGATAGTGGTTTTGCCCGCGTAAAATCATTCAGTCGCAATCACAAGTCTTTAACTCGTGCTTCAAGAGAGGCATTCTTCAATTGCTAGACTTACCTAAAGAACTCTGGCCACCTGGCCCTCCATCTCTCTCTATGAGATAAAAGAAGGACGACCCATTTTAAACTCGCATTCATAATATTAATACTAAAACTAACTGCAGCTGCACTTAAAAACGTAAATTTACGTAAGTAAATATTAGTTAATATTTATAGTTTTTCATGAAAATTTTTCATCGTCTGACGTCAAACAGGTATTAATACAATAAAAAAATCACAGGTGCGAGAATAAGGGAATAAAAAAATCAAATAGATACTAACTTTGATCAGTGTTTAGATGATCGAAGAATACATAAGAAAAATTGCGTTTAGGCGCGATTGGTCCAATTCGCGATTGGTCCAATCGTCAAAAAATTACAAATTCGCGATTAGTCCAATTCGCGATTGGTCCAATTCGCGATTGGTCCAATTCGCGATTGGTCCAATTGGCTATTGGTCCAATTCGCGATTGGTCCAATTCGCAATTGGTCCAACAAAATAAAACAAAGGAGATCATTTATTTGTATGGTTTTTAATTATTGTACATTAATAAACATTCATACAACAAAATCAACTAAGTAACTATATAAAAAAAATCAACTTTTACTACTGTAGAAAATAACAAAGTCATATTTTCAGTTTTACTTATTTCAATAATAATCACATTACATACATTACATACATTGTACATTAATAAACATTCATACAACAAAATCAACTAAGTAACTATATAAAAAAAAATCAACTTTTACTACTGTAGAAAATAACAAAGTCATATTTTTCAGTTTTAAAATATAAAAAACATTCAAACATTTGTTCCTATAATTTTTAAATAACGATATTATACGCAATGCCAATAAGTTTACTGTGGGTCTTGCATAATGCACATTCGTAACTAGCTTAGTAAACGTCTAGAAAATTGGGTCACTAATGATGCCCGTTTGGCATGGTCTATTGCAATAACAAAACGCAAAATAAATATCCGAAGAAGTGAGGGTAGTTAGTAAAAAAATATCATTTGTCTCAATATATGCCTTGATTTGTGTGTGGTGATATTAGCATTAGTCGGTTTAATATTGTGATTACTGTCTTTGAGATATACAAATGGAAATTTAAAATGGAGGAAACAAGTGAGCAATTTGAATTTTTAAAAAATGAGCGAGATAACGACACATTGATTTACAATGGACACCGATACAACCTGAATATAAAGAATAAAAATGGAAGTTCGCTGTGGAGATGTCATAAAAGAACATTATGTAGAGCTTCTGTTACAATTGATGTAACAAGGAAAACTATTTTGAGGAAATCTAAAGCAACGCACACATGTGAATCATCGGATCGTACTTCGAATGAACAAGTGAGATTATTTACATCATTAAAACAAGCTGTATGCAATGATTTAGGTCCGGTGCAAAATATTTTCGAAAAGAAAACTCAGCATCTAAATCCTAAAGAAGTCCCCAAATTTAAGTCGGTAAAAGATAAACTGTACAGAAGTCGAAAGAAATATTTAAAAACCGATTTATTAAATTATGACAGCACAAAAGAATTGAAATTACCAAAAGCATTTACAAAAAATTTTTTGTTAATTGAAGATAGTGGTGAGGCCGAGGAAAAAATTTTTATATTTGGGACTAGACTAAGCAAAAATATTGCTAAAAATCATGAAAGTTATTTTGCGGATGGTACATTTAAGTCAGTACCAAAACCGTTTTATCAACTTTATACGGTTCATTTGGATTTGAACTCCACCAAAACAAAGACCAACATTGTACCTGTTTTTTATATACTGTTACCCAATAAAAAAGAACGAACTTACCTGCGCGTTTTCACATTATTAAAGGAAAAATTAGGCATCAATGTCAAAACTTTTAAATGCGACTACGAAAAAGCGCAAATGAACGCCGTTACTGAAGTGTTCCCTCAAGCAAAAGTAAGTGGATGCTACCATCACTTCAATGACGCTATTTGGAGGTATTCAAAGAAGATAAAGTTAAATAGAAGTAAAGAGGGTCGTAATGTAACTCGAAAGGCCTCAATAATTCCATTATTTCCAGCTAGTCACATTTCAGAAGCGTGGAGGTATGTACTAGAAAGTGCTCCAGACGGCGAAAAGATTAACAAATTTCGTAAGTACTTCGAAAAGGAATGGTACCCACAACTATCGCCTACCATACTAAGTTGCGCGCATCAGCGCCACAGAACAACTAACGCTTTGGAGGGCTGGCATTCTCGGTTAAATCGGCGCATTCCTAAGAAACCTAATTTATTTCTGTTTCTTCATAAACTGCGAAGAGAGAGCATGTATCAGGATGCTCGAATAACACAAAGTTTGTTTAAAAATACAAGCAGTAAAAGGAGAGAACGCGACATTTTATTTGACAAAAAATATGAACAGTTACTAAACCAATATGAAAATGGAACATTGACAACAAAAAAATTTTTCAACAAAATTATATACTTACGATTGTCGTTATTTAAAAATTAGTGGAACAAATGATAATATTTTTTTATTATATTTATATTTCTTTCCATATCTGATTATTATAGAATAATAGTTGATTTGTTGTACGAATGTACCAATAATTTTTTTGTTTTTTGGTTAAATATGAAAATAGTTGTTAATAGCTTCAAGATATTTACAATAATACTCTGCGTACCCCTCCGGGAGAAAGGCGTGACAGTATGTATGTATGTAATGTGATTATTATTGAAATAAGTAAAACTGAAAATATGACTTTGTTATTTTCTACAGTAGTAAAAGTTGATTTTTTTTTATATAGTTACTTAGTTGATTTTGTTGTATGAATGTTTATTAATGTACAATAATTAAAAACCATACAAATAAATGATCTCCTTTGTTTTATTTTGTTGGACCAATTGCGAATTGGACCAATCGCGAATTGGACCAATAGCGAATTGGACCAATCGCGAATTGGACCAATCGCGAATTGGACCAATCGCGAATTGGACTAATCGCGAATTTGTAATTTTTTGACGATTGGACCAATCGCGAATTGGACCAATCGCGCCTAAACGAAAAATTGAGGCCAGAGTAAGAGGCCATCAGCCGAATCTTTCAAAAAAAAAAAGAAACCTGTGCAAAGCAGTCATTAGAAAAACGTCACGCAAATTTTTTCCTCGCCTTCAGGCAAAGGAGTCGCCGGTTGCACGTTGCTTACAGCCAAAATTACACAGCAACGGACTGTTAGCCGTTTTAGCACCCAATTTTCGCACTTCGCACCAACCTCCCTATAATTCGGCACAATTAACCCCGTAGGTGTATGAGACGAGGGAATTCATTGAAACGCACCCGGGCTGCTAATTTGCGAAACTCTAAGTAGGGTCATTAGGCCAAAATGTACGGGCAACACCATGTCAAAAAGTGTACCCCGAAACGTTAAAATTCTGCAACCGATTTTGAACTCAACTTTCAACAACTTAAGCTGAAAACCGATTGGAGATTTTTTACAGTTTTGTATAGCTTGCAGTGCTGTTGTGTGTACTGTACCGTATGTCTGCGCTGAAATTTCAAATTTAACACTACAAAATATAAATTTTAAAACACATTAGTTTTAATATGTTTTTGGAATTTGAGTGCACCGAGCTTTCGTTTAGCGAGTAAGTTGAAAGTTTTTGTTTATTTTTAAAATCATTATTATGTAGGTACGGTATGTACAGTCATGAGCAAAAATTGTAACTAATGGAATAAGAGTTAAAGTGTATACATATTGTTGCTCGTGACTGTACGTTCGATCTTTATTGTAATATTATTCAATGTTATACAGTAATTTTATATTTTTATAATTGTGTAATGGAAGATTTACTAACTCATTATTACAATAAGTAATAATGCCTCACTTTAAGGATAAAGATTCTACGAAAGTTCGTAGAATCTTTATAGCGATAAGTATCGCTTATTTTTTTTGAGTTTTTAAGAGGGTGCATCAATTTTAAATAAGATCTTTACGACCAGTAACTTTGTTAAAGCATACCTAAATTGCAATTGTTTTATGAATTATTATGCCTCGACTTTTTTCTATAATCTAAAAAAATATTTTAACCCTTTTTATCGATTCATTTCTTATTAAGCTATTTTAACCAACTAAAGATAATTTTTTTAATATTGATTTATTCGTTTTTATTTTTTTATCGATAAGTACATATTAAATTGTATAGATCTATATTATTGTAAAACTTTCCTTACTAAGATAGAGAGAAAAAGGAAGTCTTCGAGTTTATTGGCAGTTCTTCTAAGTAACAAAGAATACTACCACCCCCACCCTTCCCTTGGGTGTCGTAAGAGGCGACTAACGGACTAAAGACTGCACATACATCCAACAGCATAGAGCGGCGAAGGGCTCACCACCTGTCACGCTAAGCACGCTGAGCAGTCGCAATTTGGTGAAAAGTGGACTATGGTAAAGGAGTGCTTTTGCTATCCTCACCGTATAGTCTCTGACTAACCCTTCGGGGATAATTAATAGTCGTGACTGTACATTCTGTCAAAAAGTTTCAGGGACGGATTATTTGTTTATGATTCCAAATTAAATTTTTTGTTTTTTTATGTTTTTAGATTGGCGTAACTGTTATCCATTTCCGCGGAGTTTGAGTTGCATCTGTTATTAATTGAGATTAAATACAGTGCTGATTTTAGTTAATTTATATATAATGTATAGTATGTATTGCAAATTTCATAATGGATAAAAACATCGAACAAAGAGTTGGTCATAAATTTTGCGTCGCCAATGGAATTTCGTGTTCGGAGCGCTGAAAATGTTATAGAAGGCTTACGGTGAATCGACTTTCTCAAAAACACGTGCTTATGAGTGGTACAAAGCGTTCCAAAGCGGTCGAGATGTGATGGAAGATTTGCTTCGCTCTGGTAGGCCATCAACGTCTTCAACTTAAGTTAACATCGCAAAAGTGAAGGAAATGATGATTGAAAATCCTCATTCAAGTTAGTACATTATAACTCAATGATTCAAGTTTGAGAGAGATAGCTGCTGAACTTTCTGTGTCTCACGAGTCGATCCGCACCATTTTAAATAATCACTTGGGTATGAAACATGGTGCCGCTCGGCTAGTCCCAAAAGACCTGAATTTTCTCCAAAAACTCAATCGCATAAGTCGCTGAGGACATGCTAGAACGAGTCAATTCCCATCCAACATTCATGCAACGCATTGTTACTGGTGACGAGACGTGGGTTTACGAGTTTGACATGCAAACTAGTCAACAAGTTTGGGAGGGGTGCCTTCCGACTGAACCGAAACCGAAAAAACCACGCCAAAGTCGATCAAAAGTCAAAGTCATGTTGACTGTTTTCTTTGACTATCGCTATGTTGTGCACTCGGAATTTTGCCGGAAGATCAAACGGTAAATAAAGAATATTATTTGAGCGTTATGCGGCGTTTAAGAGAGCAAATTCGACAAAAAAGGCCATATTTGTGAAAAGAAAATTCTTGGATTTTGCACTAGAATCATACGCCTTCGCACAAGGCCATCATTGTAAACGAATTTAACCACCTTACTCATCAGATATGGCTCCAGCCGACGACTTCTTTCTTTTTCCAAAACTCAAATTATCACTTCGTGACTAACTAAAACTACTAGAAAAATTCAACGAGTCTTCTGGAGTGTCGGTAGCTTCGCGGTTAGAGCAATGGACCGGCAATCCAAAGGTCATAGGTTTGATTCCATTCAAGCTTTCCTGAGACTGGTTGTTTTTTTATAGTAAACATTTTATCCTACATCTATATTTTTCATATTTCATTTCATTTCCTTACGAATGCAAAAATTACAATAATAAATTATATTGAATAAACTATTTCACACTGATTTTGATTATAAGGTCCTCCTGTGTGCATCCCTTTTCAAAGCTAGCGCACGTTTCAAGCATTTTCGAAATATTTTGGGTACCCAAGTCGTTTTCAATTAGCGAAATTGGCTGTGCCCTGCCTAAGTACTGTCAGCGAATGCTGCGGAAAGCCAATTATCAAAACAACGAGATTGTCGCCGACGGCTACCACGACTGTACGTATGTACCAGTTCATGCTACTCCTGTTTAAGTGTTCCTTGAAGTGTATTAAGAGCCACGTTTTGTGCGCCCAGCTGTGGGGAT
The DNA here is from genome assembly GCA_963921215.1 of Scoparia ambigualis. Taxonomy (NCBI): domain Eukaryota; kingdom Metazoa; phylum Arthropoda; class Insecta; order Lepidoptera; family Crambidae; genus Scoparia; species Scoparia ambigualis. The sequence continues at coordinate 62,433,765 of OY992501.1, forward strand.
GTCCATACTTTACTTATTTTAGTTTTACAATTAAAGAGAGCTGTGTGTTGGCGACTCTTTAGGAGGGTTTACGCATTTCGGATTCCCATACAAACTTCCATGTCGAAATTTTTAAAAACCAATAAGCCAATTTTGATGAAACTTTGCATGCTGAAGTAAAACACAGGGATCTAAATTGTTTGTTAAAAACATTTAAAAAAAATGTTTATTTAACTGAGTTATTGCGATTTTTAACTTTCTATTGTGGATTAATGTTTTATATTTTAGCGTTTTTATTAATGCTTAAATATACTTAAGTAAAATTTTTTTAAACACTGAAAAAAGTCGACAACCTCAGGCGGGAATCGAACCACGCACCTTCCGCATTCCGGGCGGCTGCCTTAACCACTTGGCTACCGAGGTCTGGCTTTCAACCGTCGAAATTTGTCAGTGCTTGATACTTATGTTTTTAGTCAACATTGCTTCATCAAATCTTAGAAGTTTTCACCTCTGAGATCCGAAAGAAATATTTTTACAAATATTTGAACATTCGGTTAACATGAAGCTTCGTTTATAGATTAATGTTTTATATTTTAGCGTTTTTATTAATGCTTAAATATACTTAAGTAAAATTTTTTTAAACACTGAAAAAAGTCGACAACCTCAGGCGGGAATCGAACCACGCACCTTCCGCATTCCGGGCGGCTGCCTTAACCACTTGGCTACCGAGGTCTGGCTTTCAACCGTCGAAATTTGTCAGTGCTTGATATTTATGTTTTTAGTCAACATTGCTTCATCAAATCTTCATCAAATCGACAGATGAAAACCAGACCTCGGTAGCCAAGTGGTTAAGGCAGCCGCCCGGAATGCGGAAGGTGCGTGGTTCGATTCCCGCCTGAGGTTGTCGTCTTTTTTCAGTGTTTAAAATTTTACTTAAGTATATTTAAGCATTAATAAAAACGCTAAAATATAAAACATTAATCTATAAACGCAGCTTCATCTTAACCGAATGTTCAAATATTTGTAAAAATATTTCTTTCGGATCTCAGAGGTGAAAACTTCTAAGATTTGATGAAGCAATGTTGACTAAAAACATAAGTATCAAGCACTGACAAATTTCGACGGTTGAAAGCCAGACCTCGGTAGCCAAGTGGTTAAGGCAGCCGCCCGGAATGCGGAAGGTGCGTGGTTCGATTCCCGCCTGAGGTTGTCGACTTTTTTCAGTGTTTAAAAAAATTTTACTTAAGTATATTTAAGCATTAATAAAAACGCTAAAATATAAAACATTAATCTATAAACGCAGCTTCATCTTAACCGAATGTTCAAATATTTGTAAAAATATTTCTTTCGGATCTCAGAGGTGAAAACTTCTAAGATTTGATGAAGCAATGTTGACTAAAAACATAAGTATCAAGCACTGACAAATTTCGACGGTTGAAAGCCAGACCTCGGTAGCCAAGTGGTTAAGGCAGCCGCCCGGAATGCGGAAGGTGCGTGGTTCGATTCCCGCCTGAGGTTGTCGACTTTTTTCAGTGTTTAAAAAAAAAATTTTACTTAAGTATATTTAAGCATTAATAAAAACGCTAAAATATAAAACATTAATCTATAAACGCAGCTTCATCTTAACCGAATGTTCAAATATTTGTAAAAATATTTCTTTCGGATCTCAGAGGTGAAAACTTCTAAGATTTGATGAAGCAATGTTGACTAAAAACATAAGTATCAAGCACTGACAAATTTCGACGGTTGAAAGCCAGACCTCGGTAGCCAAGTGGTTAAGGCAGCCGCCCGGAATGCGGAAGGTGCGTGGTTCGATTCCCGCCTGAGGTTGTCGACTTTTTTCAGTGTTTAAATAAAAAAAAAAATTTACTTTCTATTGTGGAGTTTAAATCGCATTATCTCAGCTACAAAAACGTTTTTAAAAATGTTTTCAACAAACTACTTAAATCCCTGTGTCTTACTTTAGCATGCAAAGTTTCATCAAAATTGGCTTATTGGTTTTTAAAAGTTTCGACTTGGAAGTTTGCATGGAAAACCGAAATTCGTAAACCCTCTTAAAAGAATACTACCGACTCGTCTCTTCCCTTGGGTGTCGTAAAAGGCGACTAACGAACTAAAGATTCACTTACGTCCACAAAGCGGCTCATAACAGGATAGAGCGTCGAAAGGCGCACCACATGAGCACATGGGCAGGTTGTTATTCGGTGAAAAGTGGACTATGTAATAGGACGGATTCTGGGTTACCTATCATAAATTCGAAATTTGCCTGTACGAATTTTTTGTTTTCCATAATTTTCTTTTTACCGAAAACACAATTTACAAAGTTTTGAAATGCCGATTATCGATTGTAATTTTATTCAAAATCTCTATATTTTGAAATCCCACTCAACGTTTGGCCGAAGCTACTAATGCTAGGCGATTAATTTTCCAGAAACACGTTTTCAATATTATTAAAATACAACATTTAAAATAATTCAAATCCATAATATCATCGAACAACTTGTAATCGTAATAACGTTTAAGCATGCAAACAAGCATGCAGTATGGAAGCAAGCATGCACCACGCAAGCAAGCATGCAGCATGCAAACAAGCATGCAGCATGTAAGCAAGCAAGCTTGGAGCTTGCAAGCAAGCTGCGGCATGCATGCAAGCATGCAGCATGCAAGCAAGCATGCAGCATGCAAGCAAGCATGCAGTATACAAACAAGCAAGCAGCAAGCAACCAAGCATGCAGCAAGTATGCAGCATGCAACCGAGCATGCAGCAGCCATGGTTTCTGTCACGGCTCCGGCGCTGCGAGGTTCCGGCGGTCCCACGCGAGCTTATCGTCGCAGATGGCTTACACTCACCACCGCAGCTTCGGCTTGCTGCAGCCTCAGCCGCGGCAGCGAGCCTGCTCCTTAGCTCGCGGGCCGCCTCGCCCCTCCGCGCCTACGCGGGCTTGAATTACACTCTAGCGTAGGGCAGACAAGACTACGTGGAGTCGGTTTTGCCGCGATTCGTTTCTGTCACTGACTTTTGAAACACAATCTTATTTGAAACACAATCTTACCGGAAACATAAAAAGACATTTAAGATTATTCACCTAATAATATGAATATATGAAAAACAAAAAAAACTGGGTATGAGTATGATATTTTAGAGTAAAAGTTACTTCGAATTTTAATACTTCTAGATATTAAATTTATTGTAAAAAAAACATCTTCCAAAGGAAAAAAAGTGGTTTTGATAATCGGCTAATAGTTTTTCTGGAAAATGAAACGTATGTATGATAAGTTTATGGATTAACAAAATTATGTAAAAGCAACGATCTGGTATTTAAAACTTCGTCGTACCGTTTTCGAACAATTGAAATTCGTACAGGAAAGTTTCGAATTTATGATAGGTTACCCGGATTATGCTGTCCTCATTGCCTATTCTCTGACTAACCCTTCGGGGATAATAGTCGTGAATTTATAAATCTAGTACGTATGTGTACTTCGACAATTCTTTTTCAATGCAATACTTTTTCAATGGTAAACTCCCTAGTAGATTGCTAAAAAGAGTTTTAATTCGACAATAAAACTGTTAGTAAAAGAGGTTGCCTGCAGTTTGTGGTCACGGATATTAATTACAGCTAAAACGTAAATGGGTTTTAACTTTTAACGGCTTGGTAGCCTGTGATTTCGGGTGGCTTTTTACACAGCACTATTATTAATTACTGATGGAAACGGAAACCAATTACAATGACTGTACAGATTTATAGAGTTCCTATTGAATTGAAAGTCTCTCTCTCTCAGTCCCCCGTGTTCTTGTCATACTCGTAGATAGATAAATCTTTTATTCTAACAGTTTACATTCTACAGCACGAAACATAAAAATACAAGTATACAATACACAGTTAAAAATTTGGCGGTGTTATCACTATAAAGCGATTTCTTCCAGACAACCAGTCGGATGGAGAGAACTTATACACGCTAAAGTCGGAGGTGTAAACATAATATGATTATATTACATTATAAGATTATGTTATGATTATTGTATTATGATTATTATGTCATATTATGATTGCAATTGTTAAAACCCATCAACCCCCATTGGGCCAGCGTGGTGGGTTATGACCCAACTCCCCCTGTACTAATAGTGATAAGCGTACAAACATTCGTGGCATATGGTTTTTATTTATATTAGGCTGACGAAAATTGTGTATAAGGTGAGAATCAATGGGAATTTTCGGGGTAGTTGGACGATTTAAAAGTACTTGTAACTAACATACGTATAATCACGACTATTATCCCTAAATGTTTAGTCAGAGACTAGGCAATGAGGACCGTAAAAGCCCCTAAAGTCCCCTGCGACATACCACTTTTCACCAAATAACGACTGCACATTTACTCAGCGTGACAGGTGGTGAGCATACCGCCGCTCTAAGCTGTTGGATGTATGTGCAGTCTTTAGTTTGTTAGTCGCCTTTTACGACACCCACAAGAAGAGAGAGGAAGGTAGTATTCTTTCAACGCAACCCGACAAGGCTAAGTACTTTTAAAATTATGAAAAATTCTTTGAATGTACAGTCACGAGCACCAATATGTATACTCTTTGTCTCTTATTCCATTGTATTAAGAGTTACAATTGTTTACATATTTTTGCTCGTGGCTGTACTTAGTAGACTAAGTACATTCAAAGTGTACTTAGGGTGGATTCGACCAAACTGGAATAAGGTCTTAACCTAGATTAAACACCGAATTTGTATAGACTAATCGCGGAGTAAGTCTTATTCCAGTTTGGTCGAATCCACCCTTAGTGGACTAAGTAACCTTTCCGATCTGGAGATCAGAAACGTTCTCGTGTAAAGTCAGGTCAGGTCAAGTGTATCCTAAACCGACAATCATGTATTAAGAATCTCATATGAGTAAAAGAAAAAGGAGGATAAGAATTGTGCTAGGATGGTAGCTAACAGGAATCTGTTGGTCTTGGCCTACAACACTGGGAATCTGACGTGATGTATATTACGTAAACTATTGTTATTCCGAATTAAACAAAATAAAAATAAAATAAAATAAATATCATCACGTTTTCCTTAATACGACCCTCTGCAGGCATTAAACTTAATTTCACCACCAAAGTCCGGAAGTCGAATTAGCCGATCGGTAGTAAAATAACACCAATGAATCACCACACTGTTCAATTACCGATACGACATACCTTCATTACACCAAAAGAACACCAAAAAGGCCAAAAGCATATCCATTGTTTCCCACATCACGACAACCTTTGGGCGATCTAATAACAACCTTAAAACAACGTAATAAAGCAGTAAACTTGTAACGTTCACTGGCATGCAGCTCACATGCATTGTTTTCTGAATGACATAATTTTATACGGGAAGTACAATTAAAATGCGATTTTGTCGCGACGGGATAAAGCTGCGATTTGTACGGCAGACTGTTTGGCCGAGGGCGCAAATAACAGTCTTGTTTTAATAATTGATAATGACGTGCCCGGGAGCCGATGTTGTGATCACTCGCCGATCGAATTACATGATCGTAAATAAGGATCGGCGAGTTTTAATGTTTCTTTATGATGCAATCGCGCAATCGCGATGCAAAGGGGTTCTCACTCTCAGTTTTGTTATCTATGGTTTGAGAATTTGACGGGAGAAAATTTGTGTCATGTTTGAAAATTGTGTAAAGACGTTACTAAAATGTTTAGGATAAATAGATAAATAGATAGATATTATCATTGTACCTAAAACTTCAAAATTAAAATCTTCAGCGTTGATTACCTTATCAATTATAAGTAGGTTTTTTTTATTCTTAATAGGCAAGTATTTGACCGCGATCTCACCTGATGGTAAGTGACGATGCGGCCTAGGATGTAGCATACTTGCCTAGATAATGCCTGTTCACCCTTGCCTTGAAAATGTGCAGGTTGTACGTGTCAGGAAACAGATCCGCAGGATCTGCAGGTATAAACTTTTGGATTCAATTGTCTTTTACAGCGTCTATAGACGACTGATGATGGCACTTATAATCTTATCAGAGATAGGTATTCTTATGCATTTTATTAGGCAATAGAAATAACCATTTTCAGCTCCTAAACTAAAACTTTGAAGTCGCTAATAAAATATTTCAAATATATCTAAACACAATATTCAAATTACATACCATACATAAAATCACGACCATTATCCCTGAAGAGTTAGTCAGAGACTAGGCAATGAGGACCGCAAAAGCTGTTCTCTGCCATAGTCCACTTTTCACCAAATAGCGACTGCACATGTGCTCAACGTGTCAGGTGGTGAGCTCATCGCCGCTCTATGCTGTTGGAAGTATGTGCAATCTTTAATCCGTTAGTTGCCTTTTACGACACCCAGGGAAAGAGAGGGGGTGGTAGTATTCTTTCACTGTTACGCGACACTGTTATATTCAAACTTTGTGTATTATAGAAACGAATATAAACAGAATTCAACTAATGTTCAAATTTAAAAGGTTTCACCAGTATGCAAACTAAAACTATTTAAAAAAATATTGCAGCACGTCACGACTTCTCGGTTACTTCAGTTGGCGCCAGAATAAGCTTTTTTCAGTGTTGGTACAATCATGAATAAAAACAGGTAGTTACAATTTCGTTATTAATTTTGTTGTTAGTTTGCATTAAACGTTCAAATAAACTAAAGTTGAACGTTGAAAAAAGGTAAAATCTTTTATAATATATTTTTATTTACATTTTTTAATGATTGACAATAATGACTGTGGCAGTTGTGCAGTACACTCCTTCGTCCTCATTGCCTATTCTCTGACTAACCCTTCGAGGATAATAGTCTTGAGTTTATGTAGCATGCCTAAAGTATTAAGCACTGACAAATTTCGACAGATGAAAACCAGACCTCGGTAGCCAAGTGGTTAAGGCAGCCGCCCGGAATGCGGAAGGTGCGTGGTTCGATTCCCGCCTGAGGTTGTCGTCTTTTTTCAGTGTTTAAAATTTTACTTAAGTATATTTAAGCGTTAATAAAACGCGAAAATATATAAAAAAGCATTAACTCATTTATCTGTTAATGTATTTATTATACAACCATTTTGATTTTGTATCATCACTCATGTCTTTTCTTTCTTTATTGGTGATATTTTACGTAGATCGCGTAAAGCTTTATCAGACGGATTAGTTTTATTCGAGAAATGAACAATCGACACTTAGTTGAGTAAATGAAAAAATGCCACCGAATTATTGAGAATTGAAAAATCAGCCCTTCATAAAAAAATGCCACTGAATCATTTTCTCGCGCGCCTGTACGTCTCAGTTTTCCATATTAATTGCTAAACACTGCGGCTCGCTCCATAACTTGTTAATTTATACGCAGTTAAATGAGGTTTTACTGAAAACTGCACCGTGACGTGGTTTGTGTATTAATAATGGAAGTAGGGCGGCCAGATTGCTGTGCTGCATTTTGGGAAGTGTGTTGTCCATTTTGAGCTTTTGGTTCCGTATAGTTAAAAGAAGAAAATAGAGAGAAAATACACAAGTGTTATGAATACATAGATACATATACGACTATTATCCCCGAAGGGTTAGTCAGAGACTAGGCAATGAGGACCGCAAAAGCAGTCCTCTACCATAGTCCACTTTTCACCAAATAGCGACTGCATGTGCTCAGCGTGACAGGTTGTGAGCCCATCGCCGCTCTCTGCTGTAGAATGTATGTGCAGTCTTTAGTCCGTTAGTCGTCTTTTACGACACCCAAGAGAAGAGAGGCGGTGGTAGTCTTTCGCCGCTACGTGACACGGTTAACGTGATTTACTTTGTGTATTAAATGAGGTTTTTCTGGAAACTGCACCGTGAAGTGCTTCATGTATTAATAATGGAAGTACTGCGGCCAGATTGCTGTGCTGCGTTTGGGGAAGCGCGAAGCTTCCATTTTGAATGTTTGGTTTGGTATAGTTAAAAGAAGAAATGATAAAGACGACGAATTTGTGAATGTCACTACGCCATAGGTTCGTAGTCTATAGGGCGGGAGACCTTGTACTAAGAGAGCCTTCAATAATGGCATTTCTTTTCTCCGTTTCTTTTACTTACTGCGTCGAATAATCTAGAATATAATTGAAGGACACTTTTCATTTTAACTAATATTATATATGCAAAAGTGAGTTTGTTTGTTTGTTACGCTTTGACGCCTAATTAATTTTGCATAATTAAACTCAAAACATTAATTCGATTTAAGCAGCTCAATAAAATTAGGCTTAACTTTCTTAAATGAATACTAATACATTGCTACAACGAAAATACATTTAAACACGTTGTTTTCTATGTATTACATATTATTATTTTTTTCCTTCTATCTTTCTGCTTCTTCTTAGCTGGTAGTGCATGCCACCATAATTTGAACGTTATTCAAGTGTAATAGGATGGCAAACCAATAAAAAATATTTAATGCCTTAGAATAATAACGCTATAGAAAGATAGTCTTCATACAAGCGCTCTGTCAAAAATGAAGCACTAAACCGATTCACACACGCGTGACGTGCGCGCATGGCCATGATCTGCTGTCTCTTTCCAATTCTATGAATATGAAAGAGACAGCACTGCGGCAGCCGCTGCTACCGAGGCTTTAACTTAGAGAATCACACTGCAGTACGTTTATATTTTGACCTAATTAACTACAAGATACTATGAAATACTGAAAGCTTACCTGTGAAAAGTGATGTTATTACACTTCTTTTGTTTTTCAGATGTGTTGTGACACAATTTAACTGCACAAACCGTCATTTATTTTTTGTTTTCGTGAGACACGTTCGGCGCGCTGTGACATTGAACACTACGGAGCGGTCCGGCGTTTGGTGCCATTTCTGGCTCCAATTAATGTGCTTCAAAATAGGCGCGCGAACTTGGTTTCTAAAGCGTTATTATTCTAAGGCTGTACCACAAGGGTTAGGTAGCTATAGAAAAGGATCTAGGATACTTTGTCACAGCCCACGCGTACGAAGTCTCGCAAATGCTAGTTACAAAATAATAAAAAAATAAAACTATTTTTGACAGCTTTCCTTTACTAGCGGTGCCCTGCGAGGCTAATGTCGTGCGAACTCATTAAAAATTTAAGAGTGCAACGCCGCCGGCCGTTCCGTCGCGCGAGTGTTTCATGTCACACGAAAATGCTAATGTAACGCTCCCGCCATTTTTCGCGATGTCAAACTGAGGAATGAGCCGTTTTTAAGAAATGCCTAATTAAGCATTTTGCTAATTTAATGGTTTTGCTTCAAATATTGGTCGGAAACGTTTTTTCAATTAGTCTCAAGTTGTGAAGGCAATCTGTTAATATTTACTAATAGCTAAGAATGTTATAGGGATATTTACTATTTGTTAAAAAGTGGAATAAACTAGCACACGGACAATAAAAATATTGTCTTTGATTTGCGCTTTTGTGATCATGAGGCTTACAACAGTACCGCGCTGTCCATCACCTGCGGGCCTTCCCACATATTAACACAATAGATTAGAGCATAAACAAAATCCACAACGCCTTGCAGTTATTCAAAGACAGAAGAAGTTTGGTAATGTTTTATTTTCTTTCTGTAGGTATCTCTTATTAAATCTGGCGGGTTTTATTGTGTTTGTTATAATATTGTTTTTTCTCTAAATAGGTGGCTTAATTAATAGGTAGCTTGTTATACATATAATACAAATTAAGTTCCATATTTAGCATGCTCTGTAATAGTTTAGTTATCATCAATTTGGCGATCGAAAATATTTGTTGCTTGAGTTTACTTAATACTATCATATTTTTATTTGTATGAAACTGTAAATGGTTTGCTGTTTCACATTTTCAGTGTTATACTTTTATAGAACTGTCGATTCACCTGTGAATATGAAATAATAAAAATAAAATCTCTATTTTTGCGTGGTGGCGGCTCATGTTTAAATACTACCAACCAACTAACCCTTCTCTTCCCTTTTATGTCGTAGGAAAAACTAACAGACTAAAGACTGCACATACATCCAACAGAATAGAGCGGCGATGGCCTCGCCGTTTATCACGCTGGCCTCATGTGTAGTTGTAATATGGTGAAAGGTGGACTGCTTTTGCGGTCCTCATTGCCTAGTCTCTGGCTAACCATTCGGGGATAATATTTGCGATTGTATGTATGCGTGTATATTGTCGCTTAGCCTATTGATTACCTACATGATATTGGCGCAAGAAACAACACCGTCGGATAATCACTCGCGAAACCAACATAGAACAGTCACCGTGAAGCTACGCGGAGCTTGCTGACCCGCTCGCATAGCATCGCTATGTCTCGCTCACTTGATTGACACTAGCTGTCACACTACCTACACGTAAATGTAGTAGAGTAAGACTATATTTTGATTCATATTACTAAAGGCATGCCGTATCTCACTCTATCTATTCCCCTATCTTCCTATATTTATTGCAAAAATCCCATTAATAATCACTCTGAACTTAGTGTCATCACAATAAAACAAAAAGTTTAGTGTAACACTAAGTGTGAGTTTCCACAGAGCAGAGTGTGGACCAATCAGGGCGCAGTGTTTGGGGTGGTCCGCGCTGTGTGGCGCACAAATGCAAATGCGCGCTGGTGTCACTATCTTTATCTTGAGCGCTACATGCGCGCTTTTATGCGCGGCGCACGCTCACACCGCACGGCGCACGTGCGGCGGAGCGCGAAACAATTTTCTCTTTACTTCAAAACTTGGCTTGCATTAGGCTAGTAATTAAATAAGTCGTAGTAGGAGGATACTTTACTTCATTACTTTTCTTACTTAAAACGAATTTAGCCAAGCAATGTAATGGGCAAAAATACTCCTATCGTATCTTACTAAAAGCGATCTCTAATAGACAACTTTTGGTTTTTGGACATATAAAGGATATAGGGATAAATTGCTCTTTCATATTTTTTTTCTATTGTTAAATCACCAAAAAGATTTGTTAGGAATATTTATTATGGTATTTTAAAAATACTTAAATATGTTGCTTACAATTCAACCACAATTCAACACACCAATTACGAATAGCAGGTTTTTTCACGTCGCATTAATAAAGGAAAGTAACATATAATTGAGTAACTTTCGGACACTTAAACCAATTATCTACTTACACCAAGTACTTTTTCTAATACTTAGTTCTAATCAATTAAGTCTACTAGAATAAAAATATTATGAGTCAGTTTTTTAATAAATGGGCCTTCCACAACATTGTGTGATGGGGTATGAGTAATCATGAGAGAAAAGCTCATGGAAATATTTTGGAGTAAAAGATAAATTACTGAAAAATTTACGATGACGGAAGAAAATGGATTGTCAAAAATGTCAAACGATTGCGAATACGTGCTTTGGAGACAGAAATTAATACATATTATTATTGACAGCGAAAGAACTGGATTCTGTTTTGGAGAAAGGTGCAGATACAAAGAAAGACTTTGTGAGAAAAGATGCAATTGAACAAGTTATTAATGAAAGATTGAGGATTTTACCGAATATACAAGGAAATTGCCAACTAGGCTGAAAGATTATGAATTAGAAAGTTCGTTTTTAACCTAAACAGATATTTTTAATAGATTAGATAAAGATATTGTTCGGTTGCACGCCACGGTGTGAGCTGCAGCCACATTTAGTCTCAATAATGCCGCCCCGCCTGGCGTAGCAGTTTAACGTAATGAAGATATATTCGTCCGCTAACTGCGCGCAGCGTTAAGCCTTACTCGCTTACTTACGCTTGGAAACTTTCAGAAAATGGAAAGTTTCACTTTATAACTAAGAGTTAGCTAGAAATGTTGATTAACGTCCGAAATTAACTGCAGATTGTTTAGCCCTTCTTAATTCATTTTTTTCAGTTAAGCTCCATACTTTTTTATACCTATAGGTTATTAATTTCGGGTGATACGTATGCTAACCTAGTAAAGAAGGTTTAATACAGTAAAACCTTACGGTTATTATGAACGAGTGTATTTTAAAGTTGTTAAAAACAAATTATTATTTTTTATTTAATTAACGTGTAAATTTTAATCCTTTGATAAATCAAACAGAATTAACTGGACATTATATTAAACAGACCTCTCTTAAATCAACAAACATTACAGATCCCTTCTCGTGTTCGTGAATAAAACTTACTATAAGTAGGTCATGTAGGTAGGTCTAAACTAAACCTTTAATTTTTCAATTAGTCTATCTTAAGAACGTCCTATTTGAACTACGGCCAATTTTTATGTTATTATCAAAATTGCTTCGGTGCAACAAGTACAAACCTTAGGTAAATTTTTAAAAAAATCATCTATTTTCAAAGAAAGCATCTATTACTTACCATTCTCATTTAGAGACGTATGCAAGTTAAAAACGTTTCTCTCCTAATTAAACAAGATCATTGCCGCTGCTTAAATAAATAAAGGCGAGCATAAAATTGTTAGCCGATAATAAACCCGAGCAGAAAATAAAGTCGCATCGCGATAATCGCAGGTCGCACAGCGCGCGCGAAAAGACTAGTGACTTAAGACTTAATAGAGACCAGCCGTGGGGGGTCCTCGCTGGCCGTATGCTAATCAATTCACCACTAGTTTGTTTTTACGCCACCGGAATCGAACCTTTTTGTTTGGGTCCAGCCGGCATTGGACAAACCGCTTATATGGAAAACGGAATTCGGTTGGAACTGGCTGGCAACGAATTGAAATTTAAAAAAGTACTTTCATAAATTTTTGTTTGGTGGTTTTGTCTTTTAGGAGTTTTCTGTGTGGACAGTTGTTGTAGGTTTTCATAAGTCACGTTACTTCTTCTTCTAGAAATAAACTATGCTCGGTGTATATTTAAACTGCTTTTATGGTAAAACGGAATTCGTTGGAACTAGCTGGCAACGAATTGAATTTTAGAATAGTACTTATTATTTTTTTGTTTTGTGGTTCTCTGTCTTTCGAAGGTTTAGTGTGTGGCCAGTTGTTAGGATTTCATAAGTCCCGTTACTCCTTCATAACATATTATGCTTGATTTATATTTATACCGCTTTTCAGTTAAAACGGAATTCATTGAAACTGGCTGGCAACGAATTGAAATTTAGAAAAGTACTTGTACATTTTTTGTTTTGTAGTTGTGTCTTTTGGGAGTTTTCTGTGTAGCCAGTCTTTCGGGTTCATTAGTCACGTTACTCCTTCTTCGGATATGCTCGGTTTTGAACCATAATTAACGTAAACTCGATGGGCTAATATAAACACTATTAAGATCTGTCAGCTGCCAACAGAATCCGCTTAATGCTGTTGGATGTGTAAGTGAAGTCTTTAGTCCGTTAGTCGCCTTTTACGACATCCAAGGGAAGAGATATTTAAGGATATCTTACGATACAGTGAAGTTGTTAGGCGAACCATTGTGTAGTCATAAAGAAATCACACAATAATCACATACGACCGTAGACTGGGGATTATGCCAGCCTACGCATACGACCATTAAATGAGTAAGTAAGTAAGTAAATTAAGAATTTCCGATGTGCATTGGTCACTCAAAAAGCAGTTTGGAACAACAATCGTTACTCAACACGTGCTAAAGAGAATTTTAACGAGACGGAACCTGCTACGCGAATTCTTTTGCTCCCAACTCCCAACATTGAGGTATTATCACTAGAGACTATAGTATAACGAAGCATTTTTTTGCGCACGAGTTGCGGCCTATTGGCTACAAACGCCTAGTCACACACTCAGCAAATTTGCAGCTCATGAGCCGCGACTGAGTGAGCAATAAATCGCTTGGCGGTATTGTCTATAGTTACAATACCTCAATGGCTCCAAAGTGTTTTTTTTTCGGCGAGCAGCGTATAATTCAGCTCTATCGTCGACGGGTTAAGATATCTCAGTGTGGTCTCGGTGACACGTTAGCGTTATAAATGCGATATAACTTTTGGGTAAGTATATATAGGTATAATCGTTCCGAGAAGTTGCGAAGGATTTTAAGCTTCTTGCCTCCTTTCGTTTAATTAGCACAGTTTTATACAGATGCAATCGGTAGTTAGAGGCTCATTGGGTGTTGTTCAAAATAGAAGATCTAGTTTTTTCTCTTTAACACTTTGAAGCGTTTTATTGTAGACTTTTTAATTGATTGCGATATTTTTTTATTCACTCGCTTTCATCTTTTTCTGTTTTCACACGCAATTATTAACTAATTGTGTCATAGAGAGTGCCAACGTCTTTCTTAGTGAAATTATATGCAGTTACGGAAACTCATCGAATGTCAAAGTCAAATACGCATAATTTTTAAGCAAGTGCGTGCGTATTATAAATACAACCAAACTATTAAAGAATTCCAATAAAAAATAAGAGAGTAAATGTTTCAAAACGATTCAAATCAAATGGCATTGTTAATCAAACATTAAAGAGACATCAAAATATTTTATTCAAGTAGTTTATCTATACTTACCTTAACTCGTAACGTTAATATGAGTCAACTCCGAGAGCATTAAACAGCTAAACCTAAACAAAGGGTCAGCTTACACAGCGACGCGATAAAAATATTATTTTACTGTTAATATGCACATTTAACATTTAATTATCAAAATTTTACAAACCAATGAGCATATTATAATGAATTTCATCTAAGTAAACGTTTTATTTTATGATAAAATGTTAACTAAGTAGAAAAAAGACAACCGCAGTCTCAGGAAAGCTTGAATGGGATTTCCTGACTGGTTGTTTTTTTTTCTAATAAACATTTTATCCTATTCTAAATAACATTGTAAACGCAAAAACTTCTATAATAAACGTTTTATTTTATGTTTACTACAAAGTATTTAGATCTCTGTATTTTGCTTTAGCATGCACAATTAACATGCTCATTGGTTTGTAAAATTTTGAACTTGGAAGTTTTTATGGGAAACTGAAATGCGTAAAACCTCCTAAGCTGTTGGATGTATTCAGATTGTCTTCAGTCCGTTGGTCGTCTTTTACGTCACCTAAGTTAAGAGATGACTTCTTGGCGGGAAAGTGAAGCGTCATGTCTGCAGTTTTGTTTTATTTTCTATAATTTGTGTTTTGTCGAATATTAATGCGAAATAATGGTGGATTATTTACTGTTAAGTGTTCGTGAACGTGCATGAGTGTTAGCAAATAGAACAAAACAGTTCAACATCACTTTTCAAATTCCCTCAAAGAGTCCGTGTAAGTCCTCAATAAAGTCCCACAGTTTTATTGAGTCTCGAGGGGTTTGGGGGAAAACATTTAACTTTAAACGTTCAGTATCACTCATTATCATCCACATATTGTAAAGAAAATAATAATTACTATTATATCTTACTTGACACTGGCTAAATGTGCTGATCGCACGAAGCCTATTATTTAAGAGAAAAAAAAGATAAGAGATGGTTTAGTAGTATTCTTTTAACCTTAAGCCGCCAACACACAGCTCGTTTGAGTGTAGGCTGGCAAATTCATAAGTGACAGTCCCATGTGGTCTACAGGACGGGGGATGAAAGGTTGCGGTGGCGGGACCGCGCAGTGGGAACGGTAGTGCAGATACTCAGAATAATAACTAAAGCATAGAAGGAGTCCAAATGCGACTCGTATAGTTGTCCTATTTTTTTCAAATGGGCCATAAACATTGAAAGGAAAGTTATAAAATAAGTTGCTTAAAACGTCAAATGTAAAGTGAAAAAATGGATACCAGAACGCTGAGTGTAAGTTGAAAATGTGCAAACGGTACTATCGCATTTGAGTTAAGAGTTTTGATTCAAGATCTTATTTAATTAGCGTTAAGATCTATCTGTCAAAACTTAACTCAAACGCGATAGTAACGTTTGCACATTTACAAACTTACACTCAGCTCTCTGGTCACCAACCGAATTATAAAGCTTTTTTTTTGGAGTGTGCTTGCTGTTGGTCGCAGATGACCTTTACAGCGTAACCGGGCTTGAGTTCCAAAGCGATCTACAAAATGTAATTCGAATAGATTTGACTTTATATACCTCAATGGACATTAGCATGGGCCAACGCGCCCGTGTAATTTACTTAAGTTATATTTTTGTGACATGCACACGTGTCACATAATATCGCATTTTTGGACAACAAACGAAGTGCCCACTCCATAGAATAATAACAATAGGTTATTATTCTGAGGCCCACTCAAGTGTCATAGCACTCCTTCTATGTTTTAGTTATTATTCTATGTGCAGATACCACCCCTCCCCTGTCGCCAGCAGCCCACAGTACTGTCACGACTTTTCCAGCCCCTCCCCTGTCGCCCGCAGCCTACAGTACTGTCACGACTTTTCCAGTCCCTCCCCTGTCGCCCACAGCCCACAGTACTGTCACGAATTTTCCAGCCCCTCCCCAGCCCTCTCCAGCCTATAGTAAACGAACATACAAACCGCCTCTGTGGTCTAGTGACTAAGCCAACAGTGTTACACTCAGAGGTCCAGGGTTAGATTTCCAGCGGAGGTACATCTTTGTGTACTTGGTTTGATTGGTGGTAGGGCTTCTTAAGTCCGCCTGGCTAGCTACCACCATCTTATCTAAACTCTGGCGCCATAACAACAATGTTTTTAGCATTGTTGTGTTCCAACAGTTTAGAGATAAGATAGCCAGTTCAGGGTAAAGTACGCTTCCACCTTCGGCCTTATCGTCACTTACCATCAGGTAAGATGAAGGTCAAGCTCACCAGTAGTGACTTAAAAAACAAACAGTAGTCAAACCCTACGTGAAAGCGAATCGCCCCTTTGCAGCTTTTATGTGAGCGTGACCGCGCGCGTCATAATTTAAGCATTTTGTCGTACGACATTATGGTAATAGATACTACTAAATACTTTTTGATACGGTCGACCTGAGCCCGCCGGCTCGGACACGGAACTCGAATTATACATACACATACATATAATCACGACTATTATCCCCGAAGGGTTAGTCAGAGACTAGGCAATGAAGTCAGCATAAGCAGGCGATGAACATATTGCCGCTCTATGCTGCTGGATGTATGTGCAGTCTTTAGTCCGTTAGTCGCCTTTTACGACACCCAAGGGTAGAGAGGGGGTGGTAGTATTTAATTATTTTAATGAGCCCGTACACGACACAGCTGTCTCGAATTATACTACCTCCAAATTCGATAATGAATGTTTGTAAACTAAATTATTGACATTTCAAACCGTGTCGCGTATTGGTGAAAGAATACTACCGGCTCCTCTCTTCCCTTGGGTGTCGTAAAAGGCGACTAACGGACTAAAGGCTGCACATACATCAAACAGCGTAGAACGGCGATGGACTCACCGCCTGCATGTCACGCTGAGCTTATGTGCGGTCGCTATTTGGTGAAAAGTGAACTATGGTAGAGGAATGCTTTTGCTGTCCTCATTGCCTAGTCTCTGACTAACCCTTCGGGGATAATAGTCGTAATTATATGAAATGACATACATCCAACAGCATAGAGCGGCGATGGGCTCGCCACGTTTCATCAAATAAAATTTATTTGATGAAACTCGGACTGGTCTCCATTGCTTAGTCTCTGAGTAACCCCTCGAGGATTTGGTCTAGAATTGTATGTAGATATGTAAGTAAGTATATTGTTCCTCTCGGCGTATAACGTCACGTTCGCAAAGTCTCACCATGACGCAAAACGTCACGTTTTCAAAATGACACACTAGCAAAACGTCACATTCTCAAAATGACACACTAGCAAAATGTCACATTCTCATAAAGACACTCTAAATTTATTTCAAAAAGTTTAAGAAGTCAAACAACTTTCGCGATACTAGGACAGCGGATGGGTGACCTAATAAAAATATTTCTAGCTACTTTTACATTCATACATATAATTACGACTATTATCCCCTAAGGGTGAGAGACTATAGGCAATGAGGACAGCAAAAGCAGTCCTCTATCATAGTCTGCTTTTCACCAAATAGCGACTGCACATGTGCTCAGCGTGACAGGTGGTGAACCCATCGCTGCTATGCTGTTGGATGTATGTGCAGTTTTTAGTCCGTTAATCGACTTTTAAGACACCCAAGGGAAGAGATGGAGTGTAATTATATTGTTTTGTAAATGTCGTTACTTCTATATTATTTTAAAGCTGTGGAGTTTCTTGCGCCCGTTCTTCTCCACAGCTAAAAGACTTTCTGAATGGGTGGGTTGGGTGGGCAGGTGCCCATCTATCCAAATAAATTTAGACGATTAAAAATGCTTATTTTAAGTTTATTGAAATAAAGTTATTTTTAGTTTGAGTTTGAGTTTGAGTTTGTAATATTCTTTCACCGCTACGCGACACGGTTATAAACAAAACACAAAACTGTCATATTTCTCTAATCGATATTGATCCTTTATACCAAAGCAGAAAGTTCAAAATCTGTTGTAGAAATTTTACAAATTCTAGCTGGTTGATCTGCTGGTGACTGAACTTGCTCTTATCACTACTAGCAATGCGGCATATGAGGTCAAAAATTTAATTCCCAGGTCAGTCGATCTACGTTTTGGATCGTGGTGGTGGTTAAGCCAATAGATAAATGGATTTCAATGATGACGCCTTTGCCACAGTGAGCCAATAAAAAGACAGTTCCAAAAACACACTTTGCCCGCCCGGTAGTTGAACCTGGATCTTCGGATATCGAGCTGAGCGATTGGCTACTCAGCGTCGTAGCAACCGAAAAAAACTGTAACAACCAAAAAGCTTAAAACAACAATCATAGACAACACTTTTTTTTCATAAAACGTATCGATATCGGCATTCCTCGCTGCGGCCCTAAACGATGTTATGCAAAACAGGGGCAGCGGTGGGCACTATCAGATCGGCCACCGCGTAAGCTCGGTCACACTTATTTACAGCCAAATTATCGGTCTCCCACACAACGCTTTAGTGCTTTTTTTTGTTTTAATTAAGCCTACTGAGACTAAAAGGTTGGTTTGTGTAAAGAGGTCGACACCTTTTTGGTAGAGCACTGTATTGCAAAAGGTTTTACTTTCTTAACTTAATGTCATTGAAGAGCTCGATGGCGCAGCGACTTTGAGGCGTTCGGTTTGCGATCTTGCCAGTTTAGCAACTATCGCAATGCCGGGTTACTGGATATGGGTCACCAAATTTTAAAGGTCCTCCATGCTTTAGAAGGCACTTAAAATTCGTTGGTCCCGGTAGCTGTCGTAAAATCGCAATCGTTGAAACCAATCAACCCGCATTGGGCCAGCGTGGTGGGTTATGGCTAGAATAGAGTACTACCGCCCCAGCTCTACACTCTCTTGGGTATCGTAAAAGGCGACTAACGGATCAAAGACTGCACATACATCCTTTAGAATAGAGCGGCGATGGGCTCACCACCTTATCAAACTGATCACATGTGCAGTTATCATTTGGTGAAACATGGACAGTTGGCTGTGGACTGTGTCTGTGGACTGCTTTTGCGGTCTTCATTGCCTGGTCTCTGACTAACCTTTCGAGGATTAGTAATCGTAAATATGTTTTTTTTATGTATGTATTTTTGCATTTCAAATATGTATTGTAGCTTGAGGTACTCTCAAAAACAATCACCAACACAGTGTTAGGATCAACGTGTAGAGCCACCCTAAGGGCGCGGCGGCGCGGCGGCGCTGAGACGCATTTTAAACTGATATTCGCGTGTGACCACCGACATTTTTATTCATATTTTTTTGGATTTTCACGGTGATCCGGCGCCGCGATACCATCGATTTCCACCCGGGGGCACGCACCTACTCACTTAATTCCTGATTTAGTACCGCATCATATTTTGATAAGTATTTTTAATTTGAATAAATTATTATTTAAGTTCGTTATCGGCGCGGGGCGACGGTATAATCACGGTGGTTTCATGGCACAATGTCACAGTTCCCTTTGTTGCTTTTCGTACACGACACAAAAAAAACGGTGAAGTAGGCGATAAAGATGTCACGTGGTACAATAATAATTTTGACCCGATGATCGCTCACGATAAGCCGGCAGATTTGAAAATTGATGGTGCTCTGTGTAAACAGGGACTCTTTGTTTTGACACGGTTATCGGGATTGATATTGAATAGTTTAATAAAGGGCTAGTGGAATTATGTCTGCGGTACTGCTTAACAAATGTTTTAAATCATGTCTCAGCAATGTTGGCCATGGCTATGAAATAATGACAAAATCAGATTATAAATGATCATATAACAAATCAGATATCGTCAGAGACGCGATTGAAGACGTTTTAAAACCACTGGTCAATGGTCATTGGTGTTGGTGGATGGATTTAATCCCCATAGCTAAGTACGTCTAGAGTAGTGTAGAGTAATTACAGCAGCTCTTTCTTACCAATGGTTCATTGGCGTTTTTAATGGTAGAAAATCTGACTAAAGTATGTTACACTTGAATGAAAACGAAGATACTATGAAAGGATAAAATATATCAATAAATGAATAGTGATTCTGGTAAAATCTTCAAAATGTGTTTTGTCAGCAAATAAAGCGAATAGAGCTGCATCCCGGCAAAAATTACTAAATTGATCAGCAAGGAGTTTGATATTGGGCTGCCTTAATATTGATGTCATAGGAAATTAAATATATCTGCAGCAGATCCAGATTTGGATTATATCAAAGTTTAGCAAGCTGTTAATGTTGTTATTTTGGCTGAATTCATGTTTTAGCCTAAAAGGAGCTACTAAGTTCTTGCACTTCGCCGGCCGCTACCGCGGCACGCTTCGCTCGGCTCGCGCTGTGTTTTTGTCACTGATCAAACTTAACCAAACCGATGATGTTAGCCGCTTTCTTAACAAAATCGGTCTAATTTTAAATTTTAAGCCGAATGTGTCATTGTGCGTTTGGCTACCTAAATGTGTCATTATGCGAGTAACCCATCCTGTGCTGACCAAATAATAATTTTGTATTAGGACAATTTATTGAAAAACATAGTAGATTATCGAGCTGATATTAATGTTCTTGTTTCCTTTTTTCTACCTATCTATATCTTATCACAACTGTGATCAATAATGCAGAAATTATAAAAACAACTAATCATGCACAGACATGGTTTGTCAGACGTAATAACATAAAAATAACAAATAAATGGCGCCAAAACATTTATCTTCGATCGGCACTGTTTTTAAACATGGTTTAATGAGCTCCAAAAAAATTAGCAATGCAAAAATGACACGCGGGTGGCACAATATGTGATAAGGTGACATTGGCATATAAATTAACTGGCTAATTGATTCAGAGGCTATAAACAAATAGTTAATTAGAAATCTGTGGATTCAATCTCGCTCTAGATTTTAAAAGTGTTCTACTAAATCCTACTTCCTATTAGTTAGCTAGTCAGTTATACTTAGTCAGAATACTTTTTCAATGAAAGTTAAACAAAAAATTTGCAGATTTTATCAATTTCAAACAGTACAAATAAAATTCAATGTTTAGAACGGTTTCTTTTTCCCATTTTTTCTTGCTCCAAAGTTTCTGGCTTGAAGGAGGTTGCCAAACTAGTCTTATCTATACTTATATCAGTTACTTACACATATAGAACGCGCTTCGGCTAAGGGAATTTTTTAAACCATTTAATTTTATTCTGGAAAATTAAAGAATTTACGTCTGTCATCATAACAAGCAGACCTACTACTGTCATCAAGTAGTATTTATTTTAATCTTACTACTTAATTTCGCTTACGAATTTTGCAATTTCGAATAAGAATATTGCACAGTAAGATTAAAGTAATACCTACTGCATAAAGGCTCTGTAAAAGACAACATAGGCAACATTAATTTGTAAGGTTTGGCATTCAGTTATATGGTTAGCAAGGCCAATGTGCCAGCAACGGCCGCAAGTTACGATCACACTACCATTATTGCATTACCTTACATACATACATAACTAGAGGAGGAGAAGCTCGATGGCGCAGCGGCTAGCGCGATCGGCTTGCGATCTTGCCCGCCAAGCAACTTTCGCAATGCCGGGTCGGTGGATGGGTGACCAAATTAAAAACATCTCGAGCTCCTCCGTGCTTCGGAAGGCACGTTAAGCCCTTGGTCCCGGTTGTTGTCGTATGTGTGTTGTAGATGACAGTCGTTAAAACCTACCTACCCGCATTGGGGCAGCGTGGTAGGTTATGGCCCAATATCCCCACGTGCTATTGTCCACGTAGGAGGCCTGTGCCCAGCAGTGGGACGTTTATAGGCTGATGATGATGATGATGATGATGACATACATACACATACGAGTACATACATACATTTCACGACTATTATCCCCAATTAGTTAGTCACATACTAGGCAATGGAGCCGCAAAAGCAGTCCTCTGCCATAGTCCACGTTTCACCAAGCGACTGCACATGTGCTCAGCGTGACAGGTGGTGAGCCCCTCCTCGCACTATGCTGTTGAATGTATATGCAGTCTTTAGTCCGTTAGTCGCCTTTTACGATACCGAAGAGAAGAGAGGGGGTGGTAGTATTCTTTCATCTATGCGACACAGTTAAACCAATTACCATCATACAAAAAATCTTTAAATCCGATTGTAACTCACAAACGTTTACTCTGTTCCAGGTCAATAGATCGAGTCTCATCAGAATGCCGCACACAGGTAAATAACAACTCTAATGATCCAAAACTTTTTACACAAATGGACGGAAACAAAAATATGAAAAAAACATTCTGCGTATATCCGACCGCTTTGGTACTTACTACTTATCGAATCATAAGTCGTTCTTATATCTCGTCAGTATCTCAGCCCATGTAACCTGAGTAGCCGCGTTAAAATCGAAGCAGATCTTAATTAAGGTAAACGGGCATCAAAGCAGAAGCTCACATGTAAGTGGAGCCGACGGTGAAGGCACGATCGACATCCATTGCGTATTTAGAACGTCGCTAGTACGTTTGTGACGTAAACCCGTGGTGGTATGCAGAGCGAATTTGTGTTTCGAGCCGTATGATCGTCAGTTGTCTTATCCGTGGACGATCCGCCTCACGCGTTGAAATCATAAGCGTTTCAAAGAACCTAAGGAATGTCACAGCATAGGAAGATACAGTAGTGTACGATCATGTTTTAACGAGATGAAAATTTGTAGGATATGCCGAGACCGACCGTGATGTAATACCGCTGCATTGCAGCGTATCAACTACTATAAAAAAAAATCAACAAGTCTTCTGGGTTCCCGGTAGCTTAGCGGTTAGAGCAGTGGACCGGCAATCCAAATGTCACGGGTTCGAATCCCGTTCAAGCTTTCCTGAGACTGGTTGTTTTTTTTTCTAGTAATCATTTTATCCTATATCCATATAGCATTGTGAATGCAAAATTTCAATAATTAAGATATTTATAAGCAATTACGACTTTATCGATTGTTAAATACTTGCAATAGTATTTCTTTCAAATGTGAGGGTAGACTTCACAGTGACGTAATACCGCTGGCTTGCAGCGTATCAACTACTAGAAAAAAATTCAACGAGTCTTCTGGGGTCTCAGTAGCTTAGCGGTTAGAGCAGTGGACCGGCAATCCAAAGGTCACGGGTTCGAATCCCGTTCGAGCTTTCCTGAAACTAGTTGTTTTTTTTCTAGTAAACATTTTATCCTATTGAATAATTGTTATATTGAGTAATTTTATAGAAACATGGAAAGGTATAGAATCTCATGTACTTTGAACAATGTCTTTTTAATTGTAAGTTTTTTTAATGAGGTTTTTTTTATTATTTAATTTCGAAATACAAGTTAATGTTATAGATGATCATCTGCCAAACTACATAGTAGTTTGTAAGCTGGGCGGAGTGACTATCCTAAAGTTGTTTTATCAGAGAACTTGGAAGTATTTATAAATAGGCTATCAAAATGCATAAGCGCTATTTTTGTACCTCGTGTTGTGAAAATTGTTTTAGATGTTATTTTTAAATCGACATTTGAGAAACGTCACACCATATTATAAAATTAACAATTCAATAATAATATGCATAAACCGTAGCTACAAGTACTCACAAAGTAACTCATACCGTATGCAGATTAAATGAAAAATAATCTTATTCCTTTCCGTAATGAATGCACTGTTTAAGTCTGCTCTGTGACAAGGTGCACACATTAACGGTAATTAAGAGAATCAAGAGACGAATCTCGCATCGAGATAATATCGGATCCGTATCGAGTCGGCCCACCCGTAATGCTCACTCTCTAATACATTATACATGCTTAACTTACATTAGTTCCTTATTAACATCTTCTGACATCGAATCGTCCTATTAAAAACCAACTCATCGATACACTTCGCATGTTTCACTCAACTCTCAGCTCTACCGATTGCCACATAAGAGCGTTCGAACACAAAAATTGGTGTTGCGTTTTGATTAGTAGCAATAAACCGTCATTTTCATATTAGGAGTAATAATTTTGTAAACGTGATGATATCAGAGCATAAAAGAAATATTTGATGTTTTCCATAGGCCGCTGAACTCCCACGTTGTTTCCGGATCTTAATATCGGCGATAAACATCGCACCGCGTACCCGGGTGGACAATTTAAGGTTTCATGGTGATTAGACACTCGAAAAGTTATGATAATACCAATCATAAAATAATATGGCTGCCTGTTTTCGTGACGACGACCGACTTTAAATACGCATTAACAGTTTTGTGGGAGATGTTAACTGCTTTCCCAAGATTTCGCTGTGACGATAATCAAATGATGTGATTTAAGTGAAGTACCCGCGTCGGTCTGCGTAGAGTTATGATTACTAGTAGCCGCAGCGATTCCCACACACATCCTATCCCGTCCGGTTGACCGCCCTTACGCTTGGTACATTTTATTTTATCCACCAGGTGCAGGTAAGCACTTGACTTTCATCTCACCTGATGATAAGTGACGATAAGACCGTAGGTGGAAGCGCGCTTCACCCGGAATCCTCAACCACTGAGGAACTGGCTATCTTATCTCTAAACAGTCGGAACACAACAATGCTATTACCATTGTTATTAAGGCGCCAGACTTTAGATTAGATAGTGGTAGCTAGCCAGGGGGACTTAACAAGCCTACCACCAACCAAACCAAATACACAAAGACGTACACCCCGCTGAGAATCGAACTCAGGACTTCTGGGTCTAAGACCGGTGGCTTTTCCACCAGACTACAGAGGCGGTTAGTGGTGACCATCAAGTGGAGTAATGCGGAGAGACGTAATTGGTAGTTTGAAAGTGTACATGGAGTTTTTATTTGACGCTGTAAAAGAAAAGGAAAAAATAAATGCCCTTGCTGAGTTTCTTGCCGGCTCTTCCTCAGTACAAGGTCTCTCGTCTCCCCTATAGATTTACGAACCATTGGCTTACGGCTACTCGTAAGTGCCCAATTTATGCAGCCTAAATTGAATAAATGACGACGATTGTCTCTTTATCTTAATTTTATTTTTTATTTATCGTCAGAACTCCGTAAAAGTTAGATAAATAGTGTAAGCTTTATTCACCATTTGATCACGTTAACTAATACGACAATAATTTGTCTAGCGTTTGTGCTATTGGTTGGGCCAATTCGATAACGCGTGTTTGTAGACAAATTACTTATTGACTTATTCTTCGTGCAAATATCTAGTGTCACTTGGATTTTTACTGTTTTTTGAGAAAAAGACATTATTGTTAGTAGTGTTTTCTCGTGAATCTCTTAAACATGATAATTTCAACATTGCCAATAAAAACTCGTTTTCCGTTACAAAGATCGTATGTTAAAATAAACTCGTTGACTGTGTTGATAATAACCAACCCACATTATGATATCGGGACAGTTTTCGATTGATCGATACATAATTTACGATCGATTTGACACCTACGTACGCTATCGAGCGATCTGTCCGGACTCGGCACGGCGGCTTTTGACACCGAATCACCTGATTGATGAACCGGACACAACGTGGTGGACATAGTGTGGCTGTTCCGTGAAAACGCGAGCATATATTATTATTTGCTCCGTGCAAATAACACTACTACTTGTGGATTGTGGCGTTTGTTTTGTGCATAATCCAGGTGAAAACCTATTACAGGTGGGTTTAGCACGTGCTGTGCCTGTAATAACCCTGCCCCAAATCTATATAAATAAAAATGTATTGCCACGAATGTCTGTTGGAGCATCACTTTAAAACTGCGCACCTATTGGCTAATTCCTTTTTGTTGTGTTTATAATTATGACATATTTGTTTTGGAAATTCGATTTATTACATCTCAGAGGAACTAGAACCCAAGACCAAAACACTAACTCGCGATTATTCGCGGTTCGAAATGTCACCTATAATTAAATTACCATTTATTAATAATTCTACCAACGACTACCAACCGCGTCTCCTTTAGAACACAATATGTCAAACACATTATTGGCATAGCGACTTTCATAAGTACTCAATTATTGTAGCCAAAACTAAAGAAATGATATTGAATTAAATTAAATAAGGTGTATCCACGCTATTGCCACCGTCGCCGCCGCCGACATCATAGAATGAGCAGCATCAAAATGAATTTAAAAACATCACATTCGATTTTCTAGTTGGATGTTTACAACTGTGTTACAATTTGATATCGTAAACTTTTATTCCTTTTTATTGTTAATCAAATTAAAGTGTTTAAAGGATTCGACACTGGAGCGTACCTAACGAATTTGAGATTTGGCTTTAATAAAAAAGGTAATAATTTAATATTTACGTTCGTATATCGCAGATTTAAATTCAATTATAGAAGAGTATAGGGAAAGAGTTATGATGACGTAAATAATATTCTTGACCTATTAGGTATACAGTGTGGGAAAAAAAACCGTGGTTAAAGGAAAAGTACCCTTACCTAATATTGATGATGGCAAATTTTCCTAAAAGGAAACATTCCTTTATTTTTAAAAATAATTAAAGCTGCATTTAAAGATTTTTGAAAGATTACATGCTTGAGCCGGGAATCAAACCGGTGAAATGTGAAAAGAAACATCCTGTATTTTATAATATAAAATACGCAATAAATTTTGATTCCCTTGAGAGTGTCGAAATATACGTTTTTTTGCGGCATAAACGGCTGTATCTTTTGTTTACGTTAACTTAGGAGTTTGATTTTTCACAGCTTCATATGAGACTGTGGACCAGAGTATATCGTTTTAATTTCAACTGGATACCGTTCCTGAGATAAAGGGTCTTGACAAACACGACAGACGGACAACAAAGTGTTCATATAAGGGTACCGTTTTTTCCTTTTGAGGTACGAAATCCTAAAAACGGCCATATTATGTTACTAGCGGCCGCTCGCGGTGTCACCCGCGTGGTTCCCGTTCCCGTGGGAATATCGGGATAAAAAATATCCTATGTGTTAATCCAGGTTATAAACTATCTGTATGCCGAATTTCAACCAAATCCATTCAGTAGTTGTTACGTGAAAGAGTAACAAACATCCATCCATACTTACAAACATTGCCGTTTCTAATATTTGTAGGATAAAACTCGATGGCGCAGCGGCTAAGGCGTTCGGTTTGCGATCTTGGCAGCTAAGCAACTTTCGTAATGGCGGCGAGTCCCTGGATGGCTGACCAAATTTAAAAACATTTCGAGATCCTTCGCGCTTCGGAGGGCACGAAGTCCGTTTTCTCGGTTGTTGTCTTAGGATTGCAGTCGTTAAAACCCAACTCGCATTGGTTAGCTAACGTGGTATTAGGTTGTACTTATGAGTTATTATGACACAATCTCCCTATTTCCAGGTGAAAAATCTAGTGAATCATTATTGCAAAAGCGGTATAACTGGCATAGATCGCAAACAAAAGTAATATTTTATGTAGATAATAATAAGATTTAAGTAAGTATTATATTATTCTTTATATTTTTTTAAGAAACTCAAAATATTTTGAGTTTCATACATACAATAAACACTCTCGTTCTTCAGCACATAAGGCGTCATGTACGGACACCACATCTGTTCAATCTTACGTATCTCTTTGGGCAAAAGGTTCTCCGGCAATTGATCATCAGGTAAAACCTTCAAGGCCCTTACCTTTTGCACCTGAAGGTCTGTCAGGTTCACACAGTTCTTAACCCAGTGTGTTGAGTAAGGTCGCCCTGAAAGAAAAATTGGAGATAGTATTTATGTAAAGTTAAGTAGCATTATTTTCACCCCAACACCAACATAGTATAATAAAATATTTTTTTTTTAATTATAGAGTAATTTAATCTAGAGCTACAGATTTCATTTTATTTTTTTAAAGTGTAAAATAAAGAAACTAAAATTCATTAAACTTATCCACAAAATACCGTTAATATGCGCAATTAAACTCTGACACATTACGATACCACAGGATACCTAGGTTACGTTACACGTGACCTCCTTCATTTGTCCGGTATCCACGAGCTATTTTTTATTGTGTCAGACAAATTAAATAAATTTATAAATTTTTGAAAATGAAAATGATGTCTATTAACCTTACCGAATGATATAAAAAAGTGCACATATAAAAAAAGCTTTCCTGTATAAAACGATAAGTCACAAAACATAAAAATGGTACAATTTGCAGATTGTGGCGGGCTGATGCCTAAGTTAACGAAGCGTTGTAAAAAATTACTGCTTCAGGTGGGAATCGAACCCACGTCCTCCGCAATTCGGGCGACTGCGTTGTATTTGAGCGTTATTAACGCCAAAAAATAAATATTATGAAGAACAAGCGGCCGCTCGCGGTTTCACCCGCGTGGTTCCCGTTCCCGTGGGAATATCGGGAAAAAAAGTATCCTATGTGTTAATACAGGTTATAATAACTATCTGTATGCCGAATTTCATCCAAATCCATTCAGTAGTTTTTACATCAAAGAGTAACAAATATCCATCCATACTTACAAACTTTCGCGATTATAATATTAGTAGGATACTTTGAGTTATTTCCGTTTTGACAGATTTTTCTTTCGTTAGATTTTTGTTTTGCCGGATTTTAGTTTCGACAGTAAAATTTCAACCACAAGCAGTGATAGATTTAGATGAAGAGTGATCTATCTTTATTTTTGATATTTTGCATTCACAATGCAATAAGCTTATAGATATAGGATAAAATGTTTATTAGAAAAAATAAACCTGTCTCAGGAAGCTCGAATGGGATTCGAACCCATGACCTTTGGATTGCCGGTCCACTGCTCTAACCGCTAAGCTGCTCTAACCGAGACCCCAGAAGACTCGCTGATATTTTTCTAGTAGTTGATGATTTATTACTACTAACAGCATAGAGCGGCGATGGGCTCATCACCTATCACGCTGAGCACATGTGCAGTTGTGTTTTAGTGAAACGTGGACTATGTCATAGAACTGATTTTGTGGTCCTCACTGCCAATAATAGCTTAGATTAAAACAAAAAGGGAAGATACAGCATTAGCGTCTAGTAAGTGAGCCGCTAAAATTAGGCATAAAGGCACAATTTCACTTCAGAATCGGTCGTGTACGTACTCGTCTGTTGCGAAGCGACCGAGACGTTAGTTGAGTAAGACTATATTTTGATTGACTACAAGTAGGCGCATGCCGCATCTTCCTTTCTTGTTTTAATCTAAGAATAATAGTTGTTAATCTACCTATGTTTGTATTAAGTAAGTATATCATTGTCGAATTAAAAGGACCACTTACTATCATAACTGTCAATGGTTTGGGGCATCAATGTGCCCACTGTGTAGAAACTTAACTTGTCTACTGCCGCCGCGTAATCGGCACAACGGCACCGATCCATTTTATAACAAAACAGTTAAAAATATTACAGCAAACAATATAATATCATAGAAAAATCATTATAAAAGAACTTCAAAATGAACACCAATATGCATATCCAATGCATAAATCCATTGAGCTATTGAAAATATATAAATCCTAAAATGGACAGTCTCGATTTCGCTGTCTACGATTTGATTACATGTTTTTTTTACTAACTGTCATTTCGACTCATGGTATAAAATTTATTCGACCACACATGGTATGAGATCGTAATAAATTCGAAACTGAAAAGGTGAGGGCAAAATAGTTTTTATTCGCAAAATCACGTTTAAAATCTTGAAATCTAGAGTCATTGCGTATTATATTGTAAGCGAAGAGATTGTAACATAGAATAATAACTTATTAATCTTAGGATTTTATAATTTGTAAGTGTAACATACACACATAGACACACGCCTGTTTCCCATAGGGAGGGGTTGGCAGAGATTATGGATCGCCATCGTAAGTGTTACAGGGTTTTGTTTTCAATTAAACAAGGAAATACTACGTTTTATTTTGAGTCTTCTGGCACTTTTACCTTGACCGTAAAACAAGAGTTCAAGTAAATAAAGTGTTTAATCAAACAAAAAAGGTTTTGCCCTTAAAACGACAAAGATACATACATACATATTATAATCACGATTTTTATCCTCGAAGACTTAGTCAGAGACTAGGCAATGCGGACCACAAAAACAGTCCCCTGCCATAGTCTAATTTTCACCAAATAGCGACTGCACATGTTCTCAGCGTAACATGTGGTGAGCCCATCGCCGTTCTTTGCTGTTGGATGTATGTGCAGTCTTGAGTCCGTTAGTCGCCCTTTACGAGATCCAAGGGAAGATAGGGGGTGTTAGTATTCTTTCACCGCTACGCGACACTGTTACAGACAGAGCAATAGCTACTATTATTCGGAGCATTCGACCCTCGATTGACATTTTCAAATAATATATTTCACGTACCGACGCGACGTGAACCCTTTACAAATAAATGCAACACCGCTTTTTAATTGGCTAGCGTGATGGACATGTTGTAAAATAAATACAATTTACGACTTTCCCCGAGTCACTTTTAGGTCATATCAATTAATAATTACTAAAACACTAGAACTCTAGTCTAGTTCAGTCTAGTATAGCTGTGTGGTGGATAATCCTACCGACCCATCTCTTCCCTTGGGTAGCAAAAGGCGACTAACGGACTAAAGACTACATATACATCCAACAGCATAGCGGCCATGGGCTCAAAACACACCATGTTTTTGTTCTACATACGAGAAACAAGAAAGAAACAGACAACACAATTAGGACAGCAAAAGCAGTCCTCTAGCATAGTCCACTTTTCACCAAATAACGACGGTACATGTACTCAGCGTGACAGGCGGTGAGCTCATCGCTGCTTTATGATGTTGGATGTATGTGCAGTCTTTAGTCCGTTAGTTTCCTTTTATGATACCCAAGAGAAGAGAAGGGGTGGTAATATTCTTTAATCGCTACGCGACATGGTTTAGTGAGAAATAATATTGTATGCAAAGAGGATGGTAATGGTTGTCTGTGGTTTCTATTGGGTTTTTTTATCTTTTGGCTTGGTGCGGATATCACATTTAGCAAGTGTCAAGCAGGGACCTGAAAAAAAAAGCGAAATAATATATGTAATCCACCGATATTTTGCATAAATATTTGACTAGGAGGCCTATTACACATAATATTATTCATGTTTTTTAAGGGGCAGAGCAGACCGTTCGAAAATTTCAGTGTCAAACACAGACAATATATGTCTGTGGTGTCAAAGTTGTCTTCAGTGACTTTGATGTACTTATACTGTGCATAATATTACATCTCGACTGTGATTTTTGTGTAAAATGCCCATTTTCACATTATGTAGTAATATTGCAGTTGTATTTGTCGTTTTTATCGAAATAGGATAATAAATTCATGCCTAATACCTAATATTACAAATCCCTACTCTGCGAGAATAAGCTGAGTTCGGACGGCCCCGGCGCATCGCATTTTATAGTAATTTTGCAGTTGTATTTATCGTTTTAATCGATATTTTTAAACACTGAAAAAAGACGACAACCTCGGCGGGAATCCAATTCATTATTTCGAATTTATCGAATTAGGATAATAAATTCATTATAATATCTTTGTTCCTCATGATGTAACAATTAATCTGGTATAAATTTTGCTTTTTAATATTATCATAGATAGGAGAAATTCACAGTTAACCCAAAGCGATTTTCGAAGTTTTTTGGTTTAGAATAAGATTTTTTTTTCTATATAAAATCAATTATGTGTATCTTAAAATTTCGAGGCCGCTACGAACTAAACGACTATATGTTTATGAGATAAAATTCTAATTTTTTAATTTCATTTGTTTAGTACATTTAGGAGCTCAAAAAAGTGCCTTCGCGCATTTTATGAAAATCTTTCTCTGCAATTTTGGGTTTAATTATAAAGTTAATAGCTATTCTACACTATTCAATAAGGCAAAATTGTAAATGTATTTTAGTTTCTGAGATCAAGAACGCCAAAATTTACGCAAAAATCATAGTCGAGATGTAAAAGCCTCATAAGCTACTGGTGTTGATGTATTACAGCCAACGAAGTTTCGGATGCGTTTGGAGTAGGCTTACAAATTTCTAACACATATAATATACAAAAAAAAGAACAAACAAACATTTAGACGAAAGGTAATTACTTATTAAAGGCATCCTACAACACACTTTTTTCGACACGACGCGCGAGACGGTACGACCGAGTTGCACCACTCAAAAAGAAAAAATTCAAAACATTTGTTCGATACAGACAATTAGGCTTAATTTCTAAACTTAATACTAAAGACATCGCTACAACGATAAGGACCAAATGTGTGAAGTTATAAAGGAACGCGAAAGTTTAAAAACGTGAAAAAAAATAGAATTCCGAAGGCCAACGGTCTCTAATAAAGCACATATAAAACATTACAACTACACATCACAATATTTAATACCGCTGGTAGCAATTCACTACACTTACTCGCAAAATAACTCTCTCAGGCTGTACGTATTAATCGGCTGAGTTCGCCGTGACGACGAACTTGAAGGTGGCCATAAAGTCGGATTAAAACTAAATTGGTGATACGTCAGTAGCGCAAAGAGGCTGCCCCTGCGCACATCCACCCATTGGCGGCATTGTAAAATCAGTCACAAGCTGTAAAACTTGTAATAACCTGCGCGATATACTGCCGATATTCGGTAGGGAGATCCGCAAAACGTATTAAACAACATTTTACGACTGGCCGATTGTAAAACGGGGCGCGTATTAGCGATACAGAACGTGAGCTCGTGCAATGCGCTTTTTAAAAGTCGTTCCTCGAAAGTTATACCATAAAGTGTAAACATGTTGGTGGGGAAACGATTGGAGCAACAAAGTCTTAGACAAAGTATTCACTATTAGCTGCTAAACGTAAATGTCGGGTATCGAAATTGCCTGCGTATTATGATAGTTTATCGGTGCTCAGTTATACTGTGTGCTAGTAAGAAAATTCTCTCGTATCGTATCGGCTGTGCTGTGAAATTGGATGTGGCGAACAAATTGATGTTTATATACGGTTATATGTTTTACTGATATTACATTTTCATTTACATCATGGAAGATATTTAGAAATTTAGTTTTTATCAACACAATAAAATCAATTAGCCAAATAAGTGCAGCCGTTCTGAAGT
Source organism: Scoparia ambigualis (assembly GCA_963921215.1). Classification (NCBI taxonomy): domain Eukaryota; kingdom Metazoa; phylum Arthropoda; class Insecta; order Lepidoptera; family Crambidae; genus Scoparia; species Scoparia ambigualis. The sequence continues at coordinate 62,467,052 of OY992501.1, forward strand.
GATGCGCGAACATACATAGGTGGCAATTGATATTTGTTTTTTATTTTTAAGGTAAATCTACCTTGATTGCCAACTGCTGTTAAAAGGCCTCCCCCAAACGCTTTCACACATCTCTAAACAAAAAAATATAATTTAATTAATAACTCTTGTATAATTAATAAAATTCACGAAATTTAATTTCTTTAACTAACGCATTTTATTTACAAATTAACACGTTAAATGTTGTAGAAATATTTCTATCAGATGATACTTAATTGTAGTTGTAGTTCATCAAAATAAAATACCTACTCATATCACTAGTGACACTTAATACTAATTTTGACCTATTTTGTTTAAGTATTACATTCCACTTTCTCATTTAATGATCAGTTACTTTTACACGTATAAAATAACTACCTATATACCATACCAAATACTACCTGTCTTATGTATGCATTATAGTTAGGTAAGTACTTCACTAGTGTGCTAATGTTTTAATACAAGTAATGACGTGTAATCAAGAAAATTGTTTGCAAGTTTCAGTGGCCAAGTTTTGAGTCCAATGCACAGGTTGGAAAAAGTGTGTTTCGGATTTCATTACATTACATTGTATGGATTTATCTAAATATGGATGTATGTATGCATGACTGTAAGTTCGGATCAAATCTTGCAAGGAAAATTTTAACCACTTCCCGGGGGCCGATTGAGCTGAAATTAGAGATATCTCTACGTAACTTCGATGACAGTACAATGTGGTAAAAAAAAACTCTGAAATAAAAACAAGCTTTTAATCGCGCAAGAACATGAACATACTAATTATATGTAGTAAGTTTACTTTTTCACAGCTGTAATAAAAAACAGCTCAGCTTGTCTCACTGCCAGGCAAAGGTCTACCTACCCTCCTTCCACTCTTGACGGTTTATGGCTGTAACTTGTTAGGCGGCAGGCCCATGAGGAGATGGCGGGACGAGCTGCACTCCTAATGAAACAAAAGATTATGTGTTATATGTAAAAAACATTAATGACTTAACTTCAATTGTGGAGACTATTGCCTAGTGGTCAGTGGCATTCATTAATAAATTATTTAGTCATACGCCATGAGGAATCGTAGAAATGCAGTGTCGGCACAGCATCGACATTCTAAGAAGCATCGACAGACAAGTAACACCACACTACCGCTACCAGCACAGATAGACTTCCAATCCGGCTATCACGTGACATTTAATGACATTCTTAGCACGCCAAATCTGAAATGACTTCCATGGAACTGCCATTAGAGTTGAATTCCACTTGTCATGCCCGTGTGTCTTACAACAAGCCGCCAGTGTAGTGTATCGTAAAGCAAGGAAAGTAATTTGCATCCATCGGATGCGTCTGCGGCCTTACTTGACAATACCCGTGAAATCGCGTAGTGGCGGGAGCGGCACTAAAGCCAGCAACGTCATAAACGCAAATTGCTACGAGCAAATTAGAACGCTAATTTTATTGCATTAAGGTAATAAATCACGCGGCGTTTGCCGATTGTTTTATTGCTTTATAATGGACGGTAGCGGTGGCCGTTAAAGCCTGCGATGAGCTAAATGAGGATGGCTAGAATGGATTCCTGTTAATGGTACGCGCTTGCAATTAAATGCTAGAAAAAGATCTGCTGGGAGAGGTTGGATGGAGAAACTATTGAAAAAGTTACGTAGGTACAGTCACGAGCACCAATATGTATACACTTTGACTCTTATTCCATTGTATTAAGAGTTACAATTGTTTACATGTTTTGCTCGTGACTGTACATACATACATCGCGACTATTATCCCTAAAGGATTAGTCAGAGACTAGGCAATAAGGATCGCAGAAGCAGTCCAGTGCCATAGTCCGCGTTTCACCAAATTACAACTCATCATGATAGGTGGTGTGGTGACCGGGGTAGCTCGTCGCATTTTTATGCTGTTGGATGTACTATACAATACATGTGCAGTTTTTAGTCCGTTAGTCGCCTTTTACACCCAAGGGAAGAGAGAGGTTGGTAGTACCTATTATTTGAGTAAGCCCTATACCACACGGCACATCATCATATAGATGGGCACTTACTTATTCTACGAGTTTGGTGTTCGGAGCAATAACATCATACGAGATGCTTCACAGCATAACTATACGTATAATTCTCCTATTTGGCACGAGCAGATCAACTATAGCATGATATCTTTGGTGCATAAAAAATTTACCTATCAAATACATATTTTGTCTGTTTGTTTTTACAATACCTGTTAGTTAAAAGTGTGTTAATCTACCAATACATGGTTGTTACAACAAAAAGTATATAACAATATTTACGGGCCCATTAAAAGAAACAGAAAACATTAAAAACTAGAACGAAGTCATTAATAAAGACAAAACATTTCGCCTTGTTAGTTCCTATCCTACGCATACCGTGTATTAAGTGACGACCCTTAATTAGAAAGGCAAACAATAAATTGTAGTAGGACATCATAATCTGTAGTTTAAAAAAAAACAAAGAACATTCAATTTTTTTTCCTTCATAATTGACATGCCAGGGAGGAAATAAGGGAATTTGGCAATCAAATAAATATTAGCCGTAAGTATGAGCAGGTGATATTATGTGTCCGTTGCCGCGAAATAAGTCAATTTGTTGTGTGTGTGTGTGTGTGTGTGAGATGTTCTTTCGATTCCGATTGAGGCAGGTTGTCCTTCTGATTGCACTCACAATAATGAGTACAGAATGACGGAAAAATAAATGGAATCGCCTTCAATCAGTTTTGATATCAATCTTCGCTTTGATTGATGTCTTAATTTTCATTGTAGGTAAAGTCCGTTTGTACAAACAAGTCAAGTTAGTCAGCAGTCAGTTCAGAAAATCATCTATTATTATAATTTGTGTGAGTGACATTTGAAAACAAATACAAATTAATTACAAAACTGTAAAAGTACTGATATCATGTTTTTATTTCTTTAATGGATAGTGCGGTTTGTATAATTAGCCAGGGTCAAGTAAAATATTAAGTTATACTTTCTAAGACATAAAAGAAGACCTGCTAGACAAGCTTGACAGACTGCTTAACAGCAGTATTAGGTTCATATTTAATCTGAAGTAGTATTGACAACGTTTAAGAGTATAGGTCCGAACTGAAATGGTTGCCTATTCGTCAGCGGAGACGTTTACGAGCCCTGGCCACACTTTATTCGATATTAAACTCTCCTAATGCTCCTTCTTATCTAACTCCCTATTTCCAGTATCTCTGCTCTTCTCATAGTAGGAATCTCCGGTCCTCAAACAATCTTCTCCTTCTCTCTCCTTTCCATTCTTCTGTATTTGTACACTCCTCCTTTCTTATTCAGTCCATTCTTCTTTGGAACGCGCTACCTCTTGAAATCAGGTTGACCACCAGTCGCGAAGCATTTAAAAGGAAAGTCGATCCGCTTGCACTTCTCTGATCAAACCATCATCTCAGTAACGCCATATTTATAAATTATGTTTATATTGTATATAAGTATAATATATATTATATTAAGTAATAAGGTATGTATTTTTTAATTTTATGTATTGTATTTAAGTTTAAGTATTTTTGTATTATGTTTAAAATATATAAAACTACGTACGTAAGTATACGTAAGTACGTACGTTTCCACTTTTATTACTTCACCTAAATGCACCTACCATGTCATCTCTGCACCACCCTATGGTTGACTGGTAGAGAATGCCTCAGGCATTAAGTCCGCCATGTCATGTTTATGTTGCAAAAGTTTTAAATAAATAAATATTACGTAGGTCTGTGGTGATATAAATTATTAATGGTTAATGGTATTTCCCAAAACCCCTTGAGCTTCAGTAAAAATGTAGGACTTTACTGAGATCTCACATAGTTCCTCAAAACATTTTTTTTATTTTTTTCCATCAGGAGTTGAGAGAAGAAAAAATACTCCAATAGGATCGCTTGCTAAAATTAATGAATGAATCTATGTATGTATTACATACATTATTATTATTATTTATATTATTATACATTCTGTCAAAAAAGTTTCTGGAACGGATGATTTGTTTATGATTCCAAATCCTATTTTTTTTTTGTTATATTGGCACAACTGTTATCTATTTTAGCGCGGAGTTTGAGTTGCATCTGATATTTAGATTAAATACCGTGCTGTTTTTAGTTAGTTTATATCTAGAGTGTATTGCGATTTTCATAATAGATTAATAACATCGAACAAAGAGTTTGTCTTAAATTTTGCGTTTTGCGTCGCCAATGGAATTTCGTGTTCGGAGTCACTGAAAATGTTACAAAAGGCTTACGGTGAATCGACTTTATCAAAAACACGTGTTTATGAGTGGTACAAAGCGTTCAAAGGCGGTCGAGATGTGATAGAAGATTTGCTTCGCTCTGGTAGGCCATCAACGTCTTCAACTGAAGTTAACATCGCAAAAGTGAAGGAAATGGTGACTGAAAATCCTCATTCAAGTTTGAGAGAGATAGCCGCTGAACTTTCTGTGTCTCACGAGTCGATCCGTACCATTTTAAATAATCACTTGGGTATGAAACATGTTGCCGCTCGGCTTGTCCCAAAAGACCTGAATTTTCTCCAAAAACTCAATCGCATAAGAGTCGCTGAGGACATGCTAGAACGAGTCAATTCCGACCCAACATTCATGCAACGAATTGTTACTGGTGACGAGACGTGGGTTTACGAGTTTGACATGCGAACTAGTCAACAAGCTTCGGAGTGGCGCCTTCCGACTGAACCGAAACCGAAAAAACCACGCCAAAGTCGATCAAAAGTCAAAGTCATGTTGACTGTTTTCTTTGACTATCGCGGTGTTGTGCACTCGGAATTCCTGCCGGATGGTCTTAGAATAATATTTAGTTATTATTCTATGCGGAAGGTCAAACGGTAATTAAAGAATACTATATGAGCGTTATGCGGCGTTTAAGAGAGCAAATTCGACGAAAAAGGCCAAATTTGTGGCTAGACAATTCTTGGATTTTGCACCACGATAATGCACCTTCGCACAAGGCCATCATTGTGAACGAATTTTTGACCAAAGACTCAACAAATACCATCGAGCAACCACCTTATTCACCAAATATTGTGGCTCCAGCCGGCTTCATTCTTTTTTCTAAACTCAAATTACCACTTCGTAGCACCCGTTTTCATTCGGTAGAAGACATAAAGGAGAATTCGTGGCCAGAACTGATTTCAATTCCGGAAAAAGCGTTTAAAAAATGTTTTGATGATTGGATTATTCGTTGGCGTAAGTGTATCGTTTCTGAAGGAGCATTCTTTGAAGGCGATAAAATAAATTTGGATGAATAACTAACATTTTGTGTATTATTGATAATTTCCCGGTACTTTCTTGACAGAGTAGTATGTATATTAAACCCATCATCCCTTTCCGCAGGCCAAGCGGGCGTCAACCAATTGGGAGGCGTGTTTGTGAACGGCCGGCCGCTGCCCGACGTGGTGCGCAAGAGGATAGTCGAGTTAGCCATCATGGGAGTACGGCCCTGTGACATCAGCCGACAGCTGCTGGTCTCCCACGGCTGCGTATCCAAGATCCTTACGAGATTCTACGAGACGGGCTCTATCAGGCCCGGTTCTATTGGGGGAAGCAAGACTAAAGTGAGTAGTGACATGAACATTAACAAAACCTTTTACGCTTACGGAAGACAGTTAGTTTCTTCTAGAGCATTGTACGCCAGAGGATAGTCAAGCTGGCTATCATGGGAGAACGGCCCTGCGACATTTACCATCAGATTATCTATTAGGCCAGTGTCTTCTAGAGCGTTGTGCGCCAGAGGATAGTCAAGCTGGTTATCATGAGAGAACGGCCCTGCGACATTTACCATCAGATTATCTATCAGACCAGGTACTAAGGGAAGCAAACTAAAGTGAATAGTGTCCTTTAATAGCTTTACATTCTATTTCTGTGGTAACATCTGCTGGCAGTGTTACTCTTCTCCAACTGCGTCACAAGCGTCGCGAGGTTCTATAAGACGCGAGCTTTATAAGACCTGGATTACGAGCGACACTAAAGTGACTTTTGTCATGAAAAGGTTTTAAATTTACGATTTAAACAAATTATCTGATTAATTTAACGATATTTATATCAACTTGACAATCAAAACAGATATGGTACGCTAGCAAAAATGCCAAAACAAAACTTACAAATCGACATTCGAAACAAAACAATGTCGAATTTAATTGAGCGTCACGTGGATTTTAAATCAAAACAAAAGAGAAGTCAACAGTGCAACCGCACTGGGAACGTCCCAGCGAATCGGGCGGGTCACGCCGACTCACGCCAGCAATCACTGGTAATTATAAACTATAAAACGTTCCTTTCGGCTTCTTGGCGTGGCCTTTCGACACGGCCGGCCGCGGCACCGCCATACGCTACGCCGTTATAGGTTCCGTACTTTATCGCTGTCTATATAAACTTCTGTGGCTGCGCGATTGTGATTGCCAATTGTTTTTATTCCTTTCGTTAAACGAGTGTTTTTATAGTAATGAGCTTCTCAGTTTTCAATTTTAATGCGTTTACTATCATTTTACTTTATTGTGTTGTTAAGTTTATCAATTTTACTATTTTATTTGGTTTCTCGCTACACAACATTCGGATGCTCACGTAAATTCATTCGTCATTGGTTATTTGGTAAAATGAGCGCACTAGCGCAATGCACTGCTTTTGCGGTGCTCTTTGCCTAGTCTCTGACTAACTAGTGTATTATTAATAGCAATAAACTTAATTCTTCACAATAACCATTTAATAAAATTACAATAGAGTATTTTACTTACAACCATTTTACAACAACTAGGTACCAAAAGCTCGGTAACTCAACTGTGTCAAACTTCGGCAACTAGTGCTGGGGTACGGTGACATCAGGGATGTGCGTGGTGACATCATGATATTCGATTGATCTATTTTTTTCTTACAGTATGTATGTATGTATGTCTGTTTCACTATCATAGATCCGGCTCACCGATCACCGCAACGTACCCAGCACCAGTAAGCGTTCGACCTCACCAAATTCGGTACGCCAATAAAACCGGCCACAAACGGACGCCGACGTCAAAAATTGATTACAACAAAATACATCCAAATCACCGAAATACTTTTATTGTAGCTGTTATGGGAACGGCTAATTGACTACTAATCAAAGCGGGCAATCGATTGACGACTGCTCGATTTTACCGGGCGCAATCGACAATCGTGCATTCTCTCGATACGACAGTGATCTCATCCTTTTCACATGCTACGGTGTGATGTGTTAAGTAAAGTCGTTTTGCGTAGCGTCGGCTTTATGTCGGTCGTAAATTGGGAATGGCTCTCGGGGTTTGAAAGGTCACTTAGTTTTTTTTAGTTATTCGATTGTCGTATATCTGTGGCGGTAGTCTGAAACTTTTTGGTTTATCATTACGGTATGTAGGTATCCGAGTTACGAATTTATTTACACGGAACAATGTTAATGTACTTACCTACAATTAAAATCAAAATTAACAACAGACAATAAGAAATTAAAAAATAAGAGCTACTTAAAAATACAATAAGTTGTATTTTTGTGTAATGATGTGACCATTATAATGAAAATTACCAAAATCCCGATGTAACATACATCGGGATTTTGGTAATTTTCCTTATATAAGTACTTAAAGGTGTTCTAAATATATTTTAACTCAAAGCTCAATAAATAATAACACAACGTACAGTTTAGCAAAAAAAGAGTAGAAATTAAATAGTGGCAATACTGTATGGAGCTTACGTCATTTTTGACAAACACTCCATACAGTACTGCCACTACTTAATTTCTACTCTTTTTTGCCAAAGTGTAAGTAACATATTTTATGACTTACTTTCATTAAATTATGTTTTAAAGTTTATTTCCTTTTATCACAAACAATAAACAATTAAAAATAAAATCATAACAGACTACAGCTAGGTCTAGCAAAGTTAAAATAGAATCGGTTAATGTTAGTAATAAAACATCCATTTAGCAATAGGCAGCGATCATTACGATCACTTCGTTACGATTCCACCAACAGAACAATAAAAATATTTTCATCACGTTACTGCATCTTATTGCGTGGAACTCATTACTGCGATGCATTCATCATGATTCGAGTAATCAAAGGCAAAGTCGTGGGCATAAACAGAAACGATTTGTTGTAGAAAATTGTTTGATTGGATAATTCGACGAACCTTCAATTCGCTATGGTTAACATATCGCAGGGGCACCTTGAATTATGCTTAATGCATGTTTGGTCACAAACAATAAACACTGCGAATTAATTACTGTGAATTTTCCTTATAACCAAATCTGATGACTTTATTTTTTTTCTCTCGATAAAATTTTTTGAAAGACCTAGAACAGATTCACATTTACCATTCCATAAACTGTAGTTTAGGTCATCGTTTTTATATTTTTATCATAATACGCTTATTTTTTTTTTAAATAAGTATGCTTTCTATATTATGCAATCCTTGCAAATCTCCGATTTTAAAGTGTTTAAGTTCTTATGAGTCGTTTGGTAGTATGGGAAACAATTCACAAACCGCCATATGGTAACTTTGTCTTCAAACTTCTATATTTTGCTTTTGTAATATTATTTTTTTATCTATCTATCTCGTATAACAATTTACATTTCTGTTTAAAATTTAAATGAATAAAATAAAATTTGTTTACGCTCACACCAATTATCTAGACCAAGATAAGTATTCTTTTGAAACTCGTTAATATGGTAACATAGCGGATAAATATACATAAACATAGAAAAACACCCAGACCCGAAATCAATTCAGAAAAACAGTTTTTCTTTAAATTGACCCGACCGGGAATTGAACCCGGGACCTCAGTGATGGCGCGACGCCAGACCCGGCGTGCTTACACTGCACTCGACCACGGAGGTCGTCAAGGGTTTAGGGATGATAAATCCAGAATGATGTCTGGCAACGCGTCTGCTATTCCTCTGGTTTTGCGGGTGTCGATGGGCGGCGGTGATTGCTTTCGCTTGCTCGTTTGCCTCCTTCTGCTATAAAAAAAAATGTTGATGATAATAATGGGATTTATCTGTCAAGAATTATTGTAAACGTGGAGTGTGGCGGTCTTCGATCAACAATGCAACTAGATGTCAGGTCGGCGCTAAAAATGTGTCTCGGTAAATAAGAGCGCACTTAAGAAGTGAGCTCTTATTTTCTCGCAAGGCATAACAGGAAAACGTACTTTATTTGTTGCCCCTTAGGGTTGATTTCACCACTAAATGTTATTGACGTCTGTACTTTTTTTAAGTGACAGGAGTAATTTATTGCTTTGAAAAAGTATTCATTCAGTGGACAGAATTTAGCTTTGATTTTGTACTTGACGCGTTATCTAGTTTGTATTGTTGATCGAAGGTGGCGGTACACCGTTTGTGCGCTCAATGCCTTTGAGAATAGTCAGGAATCTTAGAGCATTAAACCAACTATGTAAGTACGTAATTATTGAATGATTAGTCAAAACTTTATTTTACATAAAAGTAGACTGTGAAATTTACCGAAAAAAAATTGAATGTACTTTAAAAGTCAATTCTAGCGCTTATAGTCCCTACTAAATTCTTTGAATGTTTCGTCCAAACAGCTTCTTTTAAACCACGTACTGTCCGGTACACCAAATATAAACCGTACATACACAACACAAATTAACCAACGCCAATCGCAAGTGTGGGAACACACGATACATTGAAGAGCTTTTTCCGACAAATATTTACCGTTATGTGATATTCATATGGCGAAAAACTTATTAATGCGTGGTCGGTTCTACTATTAATTAAGGCGATAAGACACGCTTTTTGAAATATAATAGGCGACCACTCCAGAAGCTTTAGTGATCGCTCTTGCGGCTTCCAATTGATTGTAAATTGTACCGCGGAGTTTATTAATTTAGTCGGAGGTTCGGATCGAATCGGTTTTCTCCAAACTGTTAACTGTTGTTCAGCACGAACCCGCTTTTGTGTGAAACGGAATTAATGTTTGTGTTCTTTTTTAAAAATTGTGTTTTAGACATTCATTTGTGTTGTTGTGCTGTGATATTTAAAATAATATCATAACAGTACATATCTATAATAACTTTTTAATTATTTCAAAAACGTTATTTTAAATACTATTATGTTTTTTAACAAAGCCTTCTGGATTCGTTTGCTATATAGGTAGGTAGGTACATTAATAGTTTATCGAGAAGAGAAGCATTGTGCGTCCTTAGCGCTATAATATTTGCATCGAAACTCACACCGGGCTATCTCGGCAGTTTACGGCACAGTTATGCCCTTTATGATCGATGGCGGTGTTTACGACTATCGAGCTATATAACTGGAGACGACAGCGCAAAGCAAGTTTTTGACCGTTTGGTCAGGACTGCGAACGCCTCAGTACCTAATTCCGAGTGGTTTGACCTTCGATCAACAATACCAACTAGATAACGCGTCACGTACAAAATCAAAGCTAAATTCTGTCCACGCTAATAAATACTTTTTCAAAGCAATAAATTACTGCTGTCACTTAAAAAACAAAAGACGTCAATAACATGTAGTGGTGAAATCAACTTTAAGCGGCAACAAATAAAGTACTTTTTCCTGTTATGCCTTGCGAGAAAATAAACGCTCAATTCTCAAGTGCGCGTTTATTTACCGAGACACTTTTTTAGCGCCGACCTGACATCTAGTTGTATTGTTGATCGAAGGGTTTGAGCTATAGTTGTGGACCTTGCAACCGCAAATCATACACATAGATTCATGATTGTTATCCCTAGATGTTTAGTCAGAGACAAGGTAATGAGGATCGCAGAAACAGTCCACTGACGACCTCCTTGGGCGAGTGGTTTGTACACCGGTTTTCATGGTGTCGCCATCTCTGAGTTAATTTAGAAACTATTGTTTTTCTAAATTGTCTCGGGTCTGGGTGTTTTCTATGTATAATAAGTAAGTATGTATTAAAGTATTTTAAGTATATCCGTTGTCTAGTAACCATTTAACGAGTTTCATAACGAAGCTTCTCTTGGGCTAGATAATTGGTGTGAGTGTAGGAAAATTTATTAATTTATTTATTTATAGTTCACGTTTCACTAAATGACAACTGTACAATTAGTGTCTATTCACAAGTGCTCAGCGTTAAAGATTTTACCACTTATCACGCTGAGCCTTTGCTCATCGCCGCTCTATCCTGTTGATGTATCTTATCTTATCTTATCTTATTGGGCCCTGCAGAGGTTTCCCTCTCGCAGCGGCACGTCGACCCATTTGGGATCTTTTGTGCAACCCCGTCCTATCACTCTGTTTCCCCAGTGAAAACGACTGCCATAAGTTTGCTGCTAAAATCTTCTGGTTTCGGGTAGGCGAATCCCAGGAGACTCATTCTTTTCCTAGCAATGGAGTCACAGTCACACAGTAAGTGTTGCATGGCTCCGTTTTCTCCCCACATGCCCTGCACAAGCTGTCTGTTGCTAGTTGCATTCTGTGGAGCATTTGTTTTGTGGCATAGTGCCCGGTCAGGACTCCGATAATAGTTCGTGCCTGCCTTTTGCTACCCCCGCATATGATTTTACTCCGTCCTAGGGCGTCTCCACCTATGAAGGATTTTGAGTGTTTCATGCCGGGTATCTTTTCTTTATTTTTCTCCTATCCTGTTAGATGTAAGTGCAGTATTTATTCCGTTAGTCGCCTTTTACGACACCCAAGAGAAGAGAGGGGGTTGGTAATATTCTTTTTCTTGCGACCACAAATCACTGCGCAAAAAGTTGCTTCACGGTCTTGTCTCTAGTTATAAAACCTGAATGTTTACGACCGGCCAGTAATTAGTGGCCAGTGGCCCTTTATGGGTAACATCGGCCACTTTCACACTGCGCCTTTATTGTTGTTTAGTCTGTGGGCTTGACGCGCGGCTGATTGTCTGCTGTTTGCAATCTATATGTTTTTTTTTCTTAACTTTTAGTTTAAGTTTTCGCGCTAGTGTGCGACTTTTGTCATATAGGTGCTGGGACTCTTTTTCTTTTGACGTTTGACGATTTCTGACGGATATTTATAGTACTTACTTATTTTTTGAGAATTTTGGCATAGCCCACAGTTTCCCATTTCCTCAATCCACTTCTGAACACACTTCTTTAGGTGCTCCTCACCTGAGGGCCTAGATTAGTGGAAAACTCTCACCCCCTGTCTATTCGTATTTTGTCGAATTACGAATAGACTGATCGTAAGCGTTTGCCACTTGTCTAGGGGCTATCCTTTTTTTAGGGGAATACCCTAAAACTCCGAATTTGAATATTCCAAATTTCAAAACACCGAATTTCATATACTTATCGAAAATTAAAATCATGATTATTTAAAATCACGAATGTCAATATTCCGAATATCTTAAATACTATTTTTCAGTTTTCCGATTTTTGTTCGAAGAATAAAAACCCGAAGTGTTATTAGTCCGAAAAATGGAATTCCGATTATCATATTTCCGAAAATTCATTGCTGCTTAATATTGTAATTCTTTTTTTGTCGTGGCAACAACCGGCGTTTTTTAGCGTGTGCTAAATCCATGTCGCTATTGTCCTGTGTGCTTGCATGCATGATTAATGCAGTCATAATCATTGCATTTCATTGCATTTTTTTATTGCATAACAGAAATACTAGCTGCCCTACTCCTGTAGGTTTAGGTTAGGTACCTAATAGGTTAGAAAATTTAGACAATCGCGAAGCACAGCGTAGCGATTATCCTGAAGTTCGAGGTTATTTTTTTTATTAGACAATAGAAATACTAGCTGCTTTACTCGTGTAGGTCACGTGATAGGTTAGAATCGCTACGCTGCGCTTCGAGATTATCTTGAATTTCGAGGTTATTTTTTTTTATTAGACAATAGAAATACTAGCTGCTTTACTCCTGTAGGTCACGTGATAGGTTAGAATAGCTACGCTGCGCTTCTCGATTGTCTTGAATTTCGAGGTAATTTTTTTTATTAGATAACAGAAATACTAGCTGTCCTACTCCTGTAGGTAGGTCACGTGATAGGTTAGAAAGTTAAGTCAATCGCGAAGCGCAGCGTAGCAGTTTAGGAAGAAGCACCTCCGAGTAAAATGGGAGATTTCTTCCACCGGGACAATAATATATTATTATCGATTGATTTCGGAAGTTTAATAATTCGGAATTTTAATATTCGGAATTTGTATTTATGAGACTTCGGATTATAGTTGAGTCTGATTTGTAATTATTAGGAATATTGAAATTATGAATTTTGATTTTCGGACTTATCGTTCAGGATTTTGTAATTTCGGATTTATGACATATCGCAATTGTGATATTCGGAGTTCTGAACCATTCGTTATCATAAAATTCGGAGTTTTGAAAATCTTGATTATGAGTTTCGGAATAAAGGTTTTCGTATTTATGGGGTTATTAGAGAATTTTTATATACTACACATTAAAAATAAACTTCTTACATTTATTTTACCGTTCTATGTATGATACTTCACATTTATTATGAGAACAAATTAACAAAATTGCAACCCTACACTAATGAACAATTAAGAATTTTCCAAGAGCAACTGCGCAGTTTTCCTTTCCAATTACCAGATACGGGTCTTAAGTCGTAAATATGGATATTTCATTAACTATGACATGGTCAGACGTATTGGGCAGAAACATTAGAAAATCTTGACATGGCTAACATAATGATAGGTTTACCGAACGTAAAAGTACGGCCTGTACTTTTCTGTACTTTTACGTTCGGTAAGCAACTGTACCACTGTAGGGCAAAGGTCTTCATCATTAAAATCAAGTCATTTTATTTAAAAGGATGTAGGTAATCCTCTTTTTAAGACCTAAAATCTTAGAGCATGCTCTAAGCCTAAAATGGATATTATCCAAATTTTCATTCCATTTAAATTAATTTTGATTTTTTTTGCGAAAACAATAACGGTTATTAAACTAACACTTTATTCAACAGAATCAAATTAAAACATCACGGCAAGGCGACACCATGCCTGATTTAAAATTCAAAAACATGTGAATAGTTAGTTTATTTAGAAACAAATTAATGGCCGCCGTTCTGTGTTGCCCGCGTAATGATACACGGAGTTGGTGTTGCCCGTCGTAAATATTTTATTTTACAGGTTATATTGTTTGAGAGAGCTGTTAATGCCGCTTTGGCATGTCATGGCGTCAAAGCGATCGCTATCGGCCTGTTTTCAATGATTAACTAATAAAATAATTTAAATTCACAGAATATGATTTTACACAGACACTCGAAAGACTGAATTTTGTAGAATAAAATATTTTGAGTAAACATTTTAGTTTATATTGTGGTAATTATATATTTTTTCTCTCTTTGTTTGATTAAGTATTTCTTTTTTTCTTATTATCTTGATAATGCCGCTCATTTTCATAATATTTGCATCTACCCACACTACCACAATCGCTATAAAACCAAATCTCACAGAAAAACTATCAATTATAAAACGTCCTAATACAAAAATTTTAAACAATATCATACTAACCGTCTAAAACAAAACACAATTAAACATGTCCCCAATCAGATTTCCCTGCACATCGCAAATTAGCCCCCGCTCAAACGTATGTCAATTACACAAATACACGACCCCGCGTTTAAATTACGTTTCAAAAGCAATTAAACATCATCGGGTCGTACAAAAACGCCCTTATATCCGGGCAGCGCGCCACAATTTATCTAAATAGCATGATAATACCGGGGCTGTGGTTACCTGAACTCTTATCAACATGACATCTCGATAGGAACGTATTAATAGAACACCGCTGTTTAAAGGCTTTCATTATGTTTTATCAATATAGTTGATGATAGTTTAAAAAGATGTTTATTTGTATTTGATTTTTAACGATTAATCATCCAACATTATATCACAATATAATTACATACTTAAACTCACGGCTACTCGTATCATCCCAGAGACCAGGCATGAGGACCGCAAAATCAGTCCTCTGCCATAGTCCACGTTTCACCAAATAACAATTGCACAGCGTGACATGTGGTGAGTTCATCGAGTCTTTATGCTAATAGATGTATGTATGTAGTCTTTAGTCCGGTACATACCGGCCGGTGGCAAACCGAACTGGGGGACCATAACGGCCAGACCCGCATTTTACTACACTTATAAGAAGAGATAGAAAGAGATATACTTTTAATAGCACACAAAAAAGTAGAGACACAAATAATATAACTGACACAGATTTAGAGTACAAAAAAGACGGCCTTATTGCTAACAAGCAATCTATTCCAGGCAACCTTGGGTAATAAAAAAAATAAAAATAATTAACAGCGTTGTAATAATTATAAAGTATTCGAAATCCAGGGAGAGGCAGTAATTTGTAACAGTAATGGCGAATGGTCAGACCAGGTCATGGGAGCGCGCACCTGTCAACCGTTGTCAACCTATCTTTGGTGTTATCTGTGGGACTAATAGCCGATGCCGCACATCGGGAATTTGTGGTCGGTTTAAAAAAAACGGGGACTTTAATTGGATCCGTTGTTACAATTTAATATTTAAGATTGATAAAAACTGTTTTGACCGTAGGTGGACAGTTTTACACTTTGATTCAGGTTTCTGGAATTCTGTACAAATAAGGGACTGAGAAAATCTTAAAATAACATACATAAGTAGGTACATACATTTATATAAATTCACAACTATTATCCTGATAGGGTTACTTAGTCAGAGACTAGGCAAGAGGACCGCAGAAGTAGTCCACTGCCTTTATGCTACTTATAAGTCGTAAATAGCTTGATTTATCACTAAGTTAAAATGGCTAGTCCGCACATGTGCTAGTAATTTAGTCGAGTGGAAGTACATTTATTTAACTAGCTAGTTTGATTATAATATCTTTATAATCATGCAAAGTAGTGAAGCAATGTATTCACTACTGTATAAAATAGCCATGCGAACCAGGCTTTACCTACGTACTTACATAAAGACAAAGGCACACAACACGCAGCCGAGAGAATTGAGGCAGTCCCACCAATTCCCACAAGGAAACGTATAAAACTAACACAAATCGATTTGACGTCGCGTAAATAACGCGCAAATGCGGTGCTACAACGCACTGGATTTTCGTAACTTAAGCGGAATTTGCGATAATATACATTTTATGTCGCTCCCGGGATTATGGCGTCAATATTATTACGCGCCTCTTAATACCGTAAAGCCGGTTCATAAAACATATTGGGAATTATTGTCGATATGTCCGTTTTATCTCGGTTAGCGCGGCGCGGCGTGGCGTTTGACTATCGCATCGCCATTTTATTGGAGATGTCTCACTCCGGATTCAATATGCATTATTGTGGTGTTATGTGTAATACGTGTCAGGAGTAGTTGATATGGGTAATATCGGGTACAAGTTGTGGGAAGATCTCTTGGTGTTTTTTTATTGAGCAAACAAGTTAACGGCCCTTGTGACGGTGGACGGCCACCGCAACCCGTGGACGCGCGGCACCGAGGCACAGTGTTCCTATAACTGCTATAAAACTGTGACCAAGGGCATCACACGCGCGACGCTCACAGAAGCTAAATTTCTTCCGCCTCTATGCGTAGGTATAATTTCAGTTGATAACCTTTAAACAAGAACACAGACACAGCCTGTGCAATACGGTGACACAGCTATGTAAAACAATACTCCTTGGCTGCAGACATAGGTATTAGGACAGTCGCAGGACAATGCTTGATCACAAATGGATCATAATATCATGACGCACACAGCACCTGTCGCCGTCGTACCAACATCGTTGAATTTAGCAAGTGGAGATTAACTCTTCAATGTCTATACAAGACTTGAAACACGGTATTCTTGAATTTTAGACCTAAACTTTTTACAATGTTAATGCAACAATCTGACCAGAATTCTTTAATTGCCGATATACGAGCCAATTGTCTCATTAGCAGGGCTGAAATTTTAATCTCCGTCATTGTAATGGAGCTTTTCCGATATAACCCGATCTCGGTGAGCTACGATGCATCCTACATACGGCAGAAATCTGTTAATAATCTGTTAATTATCAAAGGAATTGTGCACATCCTGCGTGGTAAAGGCAAAAATCTTGCCGGCCTTGATTGAATCGGTGCCTTCCGACAACCTTGGCAGGCCTGGGAGCTAATGACGTGAGACTCGTATGAGGACTGAGAGCTGTTAATGTGAACTTTGCTATATAGGTATCGAGATTTGGCGTGAAACAATGATACTCGTTGCTGTTGTGTGTCGTCCGGTGAGTGAAAGTACCGGAAGCATGTATCTATCCCATCCCCCCCTCACAATTCCTCCTCCGTCCTAGAGGTCCTACTCCTTACTCAAGAGCAACGCATCCGCGATTCCTCTGGTTTTGCGGGGCTTTCATGGGTCTCGCGGCAGTGATTACTTCCCATCAGGTGACCGCCAAACAGTCTCTAGACTCTGCTATTTTTAATTTAAATATTCACATTATCTTTTAGGACACACGTCTGGAATGAATAAACTGTTGATTCAAATAAATAAGAACTTTTTACACTGTTCTACGTTCAATTTCCACGTTAGACGTTTACAATAGCAGAATCCAGAATCAAAAAAATTGAATTTATTTATGTTGGTGCAAGAATAGAACCTTTTCGAATTGCAAGACTCTACCACCAATTATTCAGACATTCCAAACGTTATTTATGAACCCAGTTGTCCTTGTCTTGAATAACTCATAATATGAATATACCTATTTTAGCATGACATTTCTTGATGATAATTAAATAGTTGAGTAACTTAACATGAAGACAGTTTTTAAAGTTCCATTACATTACGAAGGCTATAGCAAATTGTAATTTACGACAAAACAAAAGCAACAAGAATCCCTTCTTCTGATGTTTAACATTATCCATTACCTTCTAGTTATTGATAACGAGCATCGAGAAAAACAAAACAGCCGCGACTTGACTTTCAAAAAAGAGCTGGAAATAAAACAAAACTAGGCGCGCTTAGGAATATAAATGGATGGCGCGTAACTCAGCAGACGGGCATCGCGGTGCCACAATGCGGTGCTCTCGTCCTTTAAAGTATTATAACTGAAGGCGACACCTTGAAGCTACTTTTTGCGCAATGATTTGCAGTCGCAAGTTCCACAGATCACTCACAATCACTATGGCCTTTGCAGCCCATACACCGCAACGCAACTTGCGCAAAAACTTCGTCATGCCTTCATCACACCTGATGGTAAGTGACGATAAGACCGAAAGTGGAAGAGCACTTCACCCTGAATCCTCAAACACTGAGGAACCTGGCTATCTCATCTCTAAACTGTCGGAACACAACAATGCTATTAGATAAGATGGTGGAGCTAGCCAGGCTGACTTAACAAGCCCTACCACTAACCAAACCAAGTAAGTACATAAAGATGTACGCCGGGAATCAAACCCGGGACCTCTTGGTCTAAAACCGGTAGACCATAGAATAGAGGCAGTAAAAGTTTGCAATCATCCATGATTTCCGGAACCCGCTTCCCATCAGGCGGGCTGTATGATCATATCGTCGTTAGTGTCACTCAAACATCCCACTGCCGCGCAGGATCCCACATGGAGGACAGCACATAAGAAGATTGTTCCATACCGACCACATACGGAGCCGAGACTAGGACACTCACGATACGACTGGTCCCCAAAATAAAAGAAGGAAACCACTAGACCGCAGAGGCGGTTAAATTTACGCGGTGTCTCCTCTAGTTATAACACGTTGACGTGCGTAACCCGGCAGGCACCGCGATGGCCGCGTCACGGCCTGCCCGCTCGCCGCGTTGCCGCGCGACGCTTTTTGCCGCGCGCGCATCAATCATACCCTGACACATCCAATATCGGTTTTTGCACGCACCCGCGCGAGATGCCGCGTGATGCCGTAAGATGGCGCTCTAACTGTCCGCAAACGCGTGCACGATTAGCGTTTCTTATTACCGATTTCTATTAGACTTTCCACCTTCCTGATGGGGTGAAAGATAATTTGCCGGGGCGTGAGACCCGTTGCTTTAATGACGGATTGATTCGATATTAATTCGTGTGAGGAAGAGATGACGTTTGCCCGTTAATATTGAGTTAATGGACTATTGCAGGTGCGCTCCTAGGAGTTGACATGTTTTTTTACGACGACGGTTTA
Organism: Scoparia ambigualis; assembly: GCA_963921215.1. Taxonomy (NCBI): domain Eukaryota; kingdom Metazoa; phylum Arthropoda; class Insecta; order Lepidoptera; family Crambidae; genus Scoparia; species Scoparia ambigualis. The sequence continues at coordinate 62,486,176 of OY992501.1, forward strand.
TATGGGTCAGTGTACGCGAGTTTGTTCTGACTGCATGAGCAGGGTCGTCGAGGGGAATATTAAAACATATTTCTGCGTCAACATCTCAGTAAGTAGGTAGTAATTCGCATATTAATGGATATTTAATAAAATATGTAATGATGTGTTTTTATAAATAAGTTTTTAAATGATTCCGTTGGACTTGTACTATTATGTATTCTATGCCGTTGGATGCAATGTGAATGTGATATTACTGTGATACTTTACATGCGATCAATTAAATTTTAATGTCCGTCGGCAATAACAATGATTTTGCTACGTAAGATGCAATGCAACTCATTTAGATTGGACATGGTTCTTGTTGGCATCTAATTATCTTCAATGTTTTATTATTATTAGTTTTTTTTGTCTGTGTCATTTACTTTATTTTAGTTCCACAACGAGGTAGCTTCTTCGTCCTACTTGATGGCAAACGACAATAAAGCTGAAGGTGGAAGCACTCGGAATCCTCAACCACTTAGGAACTAACTATTCTATTTTTACATGTTCTTCGCAATTGCTTAATTTGAGAATAAGATGGTATCCGTAATATTTGATATTTTTTTCGTTAATAACCCTCAAAATTAAATACTTACGTATACTTATCTACATTGTGAAACGTTGAAAAACCAAATACCTACCTCAGGAGTTCGAACCCACGTCAGACGCTTCGGTGGCAGTATAGTGGATGCAGCCGCCCGGATTGCGGAGGATGGGTTCGATTCCCACCTGAGGCAGTAAATTTTTTCAGTGCTTCACCATTTTTAAGATGGTATCCGATACTATAACCGATATTTCGGTACCCTTGGTCCCTTGTCAGGCCTAGAACTAGTCATGACCATAAAAAATCCTAATTACTCCGTTCACTAGAAGTTATTTGAATAAACACATCATATAAAGTGCTACCCGTAATTTGATATCATCAGTAAGTAGCAGATATTTGCATAACATGATTGGCTTAGCTCCGTCGGCCAATAGAATAAGTGAAGGGTATAACATGGTATGAAACCATTGTAGTATACGGTATAAGGCAGACACCATAGAATGGTGAATGGTCTTAATAATTTAATAGTAGGTACCTACCAATGGTTTAAGAGCAAGTAAGTAGGTCAATTGCATCTGGGCAGCGTTCGGTAAGGTACGAAATATCTTCTCGTCCAAAATACCGCAGTGTCTCAAGACGAATTCTTCGACCAGTGTGTGTTGCCAGTGATAACAATACGGTACCGAAACGTGGTCGCTAACTATGGGCATAATAGGCAGGCTCAAAGTCACGCAAAGAGCAATGGAGAGGGCTATGCTCGGGGTTTCTCTACGTGATCGAATCAGAAATGAAGAGATTCGTAGAAGAACTAAAGTATCCGACGTAGCCCAAAGAGTCGCCAAGCTCAAGTGGCAATGGGCAGGGCACATCGCCCGTAGAACCGATGGCCGTTGGGGCAGAACGGTTTTCGAGTGGCGACCGCGCACCGGAAGACGCCGCGTGGGCAGGCTTCCAACAAGGTGGTCCGACGATCTGGTGAAGGTCGCAGGTAGCCACTGGATGCGAGCAGCACAAGACCGGTCGGTCGTGGTGGAGATCCTTGGGGGAGGCCTTTCTCCAGCAGTGGACGTCCTCTGGCTGATGATGAAGTAGGTCAATTGATATCGTTTTTAAACACAGGCTAGTAACCATTTCATAATATGTTTCTTCCTAAAGCAAGCTGTGCGGATTTTACCAAAATCCCGACTGGATAGTATACTGGTATTTCACTGCTATGTTTAGGGTACCTATTTGGTCGATTAAAATTACTGAATGTGGATGGATACATAGAACTGAAAACTCGCGGAATATAAAAAGTGCATCCGTGCATCTCTTTTAATAACGCATAAATAAGCTCAGTACCTCCTCGGTGGCGGAGTGGTCAATGCAGCCGCCCGGATTGCAGAGGACGTCGGTTCGATTCCCACCTGAGATAGACATTTTTTCAACGTTTCGTTATCATCGAGAAATTTAGAAATGTTTTGTAAATAATATAATTGAGGAGCCCGATAGCGCAGCGGCAAAGGTTTGCAATCTTACCGGATCGCTGTATGGGTGACCAAATAAAAAAAACCAATCTCGAGTTCCTCCGTGCTTCGGAAGGCAGTAACGCACACACTTTTTATTGCCATTCTATGAAAGTAGCTACCTACATTGTGACAGCTGTTAAATTCAATTTACATTTGGAAATTTTTATCTCGGCAAGTAATTCCGAATAAAGCCGGGGACATAAATATCCGCGAGCTATGCTATGCCTATGTAAATTATTATGATTTATTTGTCAGTAACAATCCTACAGCGTGGAAACGGCTTTTGGTATTTGCCAAACGGAAAAGTTGTGCAGGACCTTGTAGATAGTCTATTTGGTCCGAGGTCTAACCTCTTTGGTATAAATCGTGAACCCATAAAAATTTGCTTATAAAACTCTATAAAACTGATGAGCAACCTAGACAAGTGGCAAACGCTTACCGTCTGTCTATTCGTAATTCAGCATACACGCTGTGTAGTGTACTGTGCCAATTGTTAGTGGAAAAGACAGCAGCGCGCGCGCATTGTACAACGAACTACGAATAGACAGGGAGTGAGCGTTTGCCACTTGTCTATGGGGGGCAGTAGTTGTTTATAAACGTTCTATAAGTACTCTACTATGATATATCCATATATCAAAACAGTTCATTTTCGGACAAACAAGCTTATCAACTATATTGATCAGCACGCTACCGTATGACCTGTATGCTATTGGAATAAAGTTCAATATACCAATCGAGATGTCAAAATCTCACGCGTAATCTAATATCTAAAAGATATAGAGTGTACGGTGGTCGTTTCGATTCTCTTATCGATACAAACCACTCGATAGCCAAGTAATGAGCAAAGCCGGTAGGCTAAGCTAACCAATTGTCGTCACCTGTGCTTTCTCACGGACTTTCATTTAAAAACCAATATTACTGTGTGGAGTGCAGTAAAGATAAATGACTCCATAATAAAAATTCCAACAACAACAACTACGGGGCATGTAGGTACGCTTATATTAATTAATAAAGATCTGATAAACATTTTATTAGCTTGCATGATTTTGCTTCATACAATATATTTATTTTTACAAATATAATGTATTAATTCAGGTAAGTAATTATCAGACTAAAAAGGTTTCGTAAAATGTTCTACAAAATTTACGTATTTCATAAAATACGGTTGAAAATATTATGACAGACAGAACGCGAACACATCATAATAATTATAGTTGCAACCTGTAACGGAGCCACCCCAAGATTATAGAAAATAATAGGCGGACAGACTGAATGGTCACTATTTCCTTTGCTCCAGTTCGTCACAAAAAAGTTACGTGAAAAAGAAAGAAACATGACCGCCAAAATCGAACGTTCAATAGGATATCGATTGAGCATCTAATGGCGTAATTATTAGTTTCCTGTTGAAATTGACGCCTTGCGATGCAAGTGGTTGGCTTAACACACCTCGCGCGAAGGCTACTATTTACACATTAACTTTTGACAGGCCGCGTAAAAGTCCTGTAATTATTTGTTGAGACCACATGCGTGTAAGGTTTTGGCGGCAAAAAATGAAGACATTAATGGATTTTCGGGTCTACCGTTCTGGTAATTGTTTAGTAGCTTTGGTTCGATCAAACATATGTTGTTGTAATAGAAAGATGCGTAAACTATATACTAACTCCGATTAAAATAATTAGGTAGGCATTGTTTTACTTTAGACTTTCTATCACGACGATCGATCGATGTCAACTCCGCAACAGAGACCTCAGTGTGGTTTCAGAGTCACGCTGACCGCGCGCGGGTGAAAGCGTGACTCTGAAACCACACTCAGGGCTACAATTAGGCTTGCCAACCGTCCCGGATTTTTCGGGACGTCCCGCTTCTGGGTCAATTTTAGGCCGTCCCGCCGTGAACCCTTGCGGGACGCTTTTTGTCCCGGAAATCAGTGATATTATGATATAGGTATACTTACCTATCTATCTTGTACCAACTACCCTCGGGTTAGGCTTTTGTATTGTTTTTTTGTTATTAAATGATTTAAAAAATACATATTAGTATTTTTTTACTAACCATTTTATACGTGGTGTGTTGTGTCCTAATATTCCCAAGTCCCGGATGTCGAGCTGGGTAATCCCGGAAATGCCTTTTTTGGAGTTGGTAAGCCTAGCTGCCATGCGCGTGCGCTGATGTTTTTATCACTAGCGATTGGCACTGTAATAATAGGTACACACACAGAAGTGTACGACGAGTTCCTGGCCAACGAAGTTGTATGCGCTTAGTCCCTTGTCTGTCACAAAAACTCTTTAGAGGTTACCGCAAACTAATCAAATAAGTATTACGATTTTTTTTTTAAATATTTGTTCCCATTTATTACAAAGTATTTTTTTATTGTTTTATTATGAATACTTACCTCTTAGCCAGTACCGTAACAACAACGGGTCAGTTTCAATAAAAAAAACGTTCAGCTTTCACACTGCACCGTCCAGCGCGCCTCGTGCGAACATCATTATTAAACAACCATTAAAGCAAGTATGTATGAACATAAGTATAGTACGGCTTGAGAAGTACCTAACTTAATAGCTTAACACGTGGTACCATGTCATATTGGCGCACTAGTACACTGCCTTAATACATCTATGGTTACACGAGCACAGATTTGGCAAGCGTAGTGGGTTATGATGGGCAAATCTTCTTATGTGCTGTCGTCCATCTGGGAAGGCCTGTTCCCATCAGTGGGATGTTAATAGGCTGGTGACAATAATGATAGAAATGCAAAACAATGCTATTTGGCTGTAGAAACAGGTTTGTACCTATCAGAATAGTAATCCTAGTCTGATTCTTGGCAGAATACCAACATCACGCAATATCATAGTACCTACAGTATCCAATAGTGTGATTCTGTAAAGGCTCGATCCAAAACTATCCCGAATCCACAGTGAGTATAATCAAATCCGCGTTATCTAAATTCGACACCATACAAACATCACAAAGGTCACTCTTGGCCGGAACGTGAGGGTCGAAGTGAGAGGCGAGTTTACGATTGAACTTTGGAGAATCGACATATAGGACGTGCCGACTGTACTTATTAGTAATTGACTGTAAAGAGAAAAATAAAACGTTACCGTATCGCGTAGCGGTGAAAGAATACTACCACCCCCTCTCTTCCCTTGGGTGTCGTAAAAGGCGACTAATGGACTAAAGACTGTACTTACATACAATAGAGCGGCAATGGGCTCACAACCTGTCGCGCTGAGCACTATTTGGTGAAAAGTGAACTATAGGACTGCTTTTGCTGTCCTCATTGCCTAGTCTCTGTCTGACTAACCCTTCGGGGATAAAAGTCGTGATATTATGTAGGTAAATTATTTTTTTTTATTAATTTTTAGTGTCCCACTGCTGGGCAAAGGTCTCTCCCACTTCCCTCCAGTTCTCTCTCTTTAATTAAATTAAAAAATTTAAATCTCTCCCATCCCCCTCACAATTTCTAATTCTTTCTCAAAGATACTTACTTCCTCTACCTACTCCTTTCTATTTTCTATAAGATCGACAATGCATCTGCGACTCTTCTGGTTTTGCGGGTGGCGGTGATTACTCTCCATCAGGTGAACCGCCTGCTCGCTTGTTTCCTTTTCACCTTAAAAAGCTGTTCGTTAAAGGAGGTCGTATTATATAAACGCTAACTGTAACAATAACATAAACAATAACCGCACGTAGCACATTAAAAATTCATATCTCGTTGGCCATAGGGTAAAGCCACCGAAGAGCTCGCACTACCAACGATAACGAATTGTTCCTAATGAATGAAATATTAATACAGAGTTAATTTTGGACCCCCGTCAAAAGTAAATATGGGGTAAGAAAAGTAATAATAAAATATTTGACGTAAAAATAATGAATGTTTTTGCCTTAGGTATAGTTCTAGGTGCGTGCGCTCACCCTCGCGGTCAAAGCGAAACTAATCCTGTATAAATAAAAAAAATCAAATAAAAATAATATACTCTAGAAGATGTAGGCCAACTTTACTACCACCGAAACTAAAGACAATGAATACCTAAAAATAAATAAAAATCAATTGCCTGCCACACGTCTATGACGAAGCAATACTTGAGAAGAGCAGCAATAGAGCTCAACCGATTTGACTGATTTCTTTTTCAACCTAGGTTTTAATGTATTCAAGTATATTATAATTTTCAAGACAAAGTTTTTATGAAAAAACATTTTTTTTAAATCTACGTGATAAGTCGGAAGTTTGGATGGTATACTTTACACAAATGTATAATTTTAAAATGTAGATACAGTTTTTGGTAGTGTGTACTCTTCAGTGGCCTTACCCCATTGGGGCGGTCACAAAAATTGTTGTTCACTAATTAACAACAGCCTTAACAGGTGGGGCATGGTTCAAATTCCTACGCATGGATGTAACAGAGCGATGGTACACGGTTATTCCATAACTCTAACCTGTTTATGGCGCCCGCTCAATAATTTTAGCGCTTCTTTATTTTATGGTCGATGTTTTTATTAGGTCGGTAAACATGGAAAGTGCACATTTCTGCCGAGATTTGCGTTTTTGATAGCTGCAGTGCTGTACGCGATAGCTTTTTGAGGGGACCAATCCTTTTCTGTTTCACAAAGGGAAGCGATGTCCGTAGAATCTACATAGTTTAATATCTGGTAGGTATGTATTTATAAGTGATAACAGAGACTTTTCTGTACTACCTAGATAAATTAGTCGCTGATTGACAAGCTATCTTACACTAACTATGAGAAAACAAAGCTAACATTAGTGATATGGCTACAGACTCAGATAAGATTGTGCAAGCTAGCTAGGCGGAGAAAAAACAAACTTCATCACCAACCGAACCGAGTACATAAAATATCTAACCCCCGATCAAACCAGGGGACTATTGTGTAACTTCAACATGCATTATCTTTTAGGTAGAAGAAGATCGTTCGCTAAAAATTTTTAAAAAAATTAAATATTAATTTAACGGGGTATTTAAGTAGACGAAGTCGCGGGCGGTCTGTTATAGTTTATAATACATCCTACTAATATTTTAAACGCGAAAGTTTGTAAGTATGGATGGATGTTTGTTACTCTTTCACGTAAAAACTACTAAATGGATTTCGATGAAATTTGGCATACAGATAGTTTATAGCCTGGATTAAAACATAGGATACTTTTTATCCTGATATTCTCACGGGAACGGGAACCACGCGGGTAGAGCCGCGAGAGGCCGCTAGTAAATACGTATATTCACGACTATTATCCCCGTAGGGTTAGTCAGAGACCATTCATTGAGAACCCCCAAAACCAGTCCACTGCCACATTCCACGTTTCACCAAATTATAACTACACATGTGCTCAACGTGACAGGTGGTGACTAGTGAGCCCATTGCTGCTCTATGATGTTGTATGTGAAGTCTTTAGTCCGTTAGTCCCCTTTTACGATACCTAAGGGAAGTGGGGCGGTAGTATTCTATTAATTAGCCGCCAACAGTTTTTTACAATAATTTATAAATATAGGGTATCATTTAAGCTATCGCCAATTTAATTAGTTTTGTGTTTCTTAAATAATAGGGTTTGCCCACAAAATAGTAGATTTGTCACCAAAATGTAGTCACCAAACAATATAAAATCAATTCCAAAATAAATCACCTAAAATCATGGAGATATAGGGTCTAGTACCAAATAAATGTTTTTGTATGTATTATAATAGGTTTGTCCTAATAAGTATTTAAGCAAACTAATTTAAAGAGATCACCAATAAACCATATATTATGTCACTAGAAAATATCATAAAGTTCCAAAAAAAATTTAGGGTTATCATCATCATCGTTTGAACCAAAAGAGTCTACTACTTAACTGGACATATGCCTCCCCCAAGGATCTTAATTTCCACAGGTACCTAGTATAAATATATTTAAATAATTTTTTTTGCAGAATAGTAAATAAAACACTAAAAAGTCAAAATAATCAATATTAATTGTTAAACATAATAATCACTGAATAGTCAGCGCTGGTTTGGATTTTGAAGGGCGCCCCCTTTTTCTTTTCTGGCCGATAAGCGCCGCATTGTATGATCGTACCTAGTTACCTACGACCCATCGTTGATTCCGGATTGGTCAATTTTTAAAAGCGCGCCTAATTATGTCTGCCTCTTTGAACATATTTTCATTAAAATTATAAATTAATGTATTAAATTGGTAACGAATACTATTATTTTAAGAACTGAACGAAATAAAATGTAACTACTGTATTGGTGACAAAATAACAAATAAAATGGAGTCGCAGTCAGGGATCTATAATTAATTTATTTGATGACAGATCTACCATTCTGAGCACAAATATATTATTTAAGTAATAAAACTATTAGTATAAGAACGAAGTTTATATTCATCTAATGCACCATAATTTTATTGGTAATCCATCTCTTATTTTACACATATATTAACATTAATTTGATAATTCATACCTGGGTACAGTTTTTGTATAACAGAGAACGAAAATATTTCGAGGCGATCGATCTATTTATTAGGGATACAACTTGATGACAAATATAAATTTTGGTGACAAGAAATATAGTCCCCATAAATATAACATCATTATAACATTGCCCTTCTGTCTTTCCAGCAAGTGGCGACACCTACCGTCGTGAAGAAGATACTGCGTCTAAAACAAGAGAACCCCGGCATGTTTGCCTGGGAAATCAGGGAGAGGCTGCTCAGCGCGAGGGTGTGCGAGCCTCACTCCATACCCTCAGTGTCATCAGTCAACAGGATCTTAAGGAACAGCGGGCTCGCGTGGAGCGACGACGAACAGAGGACTGGGCATGGTGAGACATCATTTATACATAGACAATAGCTTCTGTATTGCACGCGCCCCGGATTACTCGCATGGAAGATTAGGAAGAGGCTGCGCAAGCTGCCATACCGTCCGTGTCAACGTGGAAAAGAAGCCTGTATGACCCGTAGGTATTTGGCCAGCGTGGTGGGTTAGGACTATGCTTGCCAACTCCAAAAAAGGCATTTCCGGGATTACCCAGCTGGACATCCGAGACTTGGGAGCGTGAAATATTACGCGGGACACAACCATACAAAACACATATAAAATGGTTAGTAAAAAAATACGTAGGTATATTTTTTTTTCATTTAATAAAAAAAAATGCATATGCAATACCCGAGGCGCGAAGGTAGATTATACGAGATAGATTCTTATATCATATTATCACTGATTTTCGGGACAAAAAGCGTCCCACAAGGGGTCACGGCGGGACGGCCCAAAATTGACCCGAAGCGGGACCGGGTCCCGGAAAATCCGGAACGGTTGGCAAGCCTAGTTAGTAGGACCCAATCTCTTTATGTGCTGGTCCATGTGGAACGGCCAGTGCTTAGGACGTTTATAAGCTTATTATGAATACTACTCACAAATTACAACAGAGATCCTAAAAAACCCGGTGAAACTTCTGACAAATATATTAAGCGAACCCTTTTAAATGTAGACAATGTAATAAATATTTGTCTGTGTTACTACTAAACAAATATTTCTACCAAAACATGATTAAAATGATAGTATAAACTAATTCAATTAGGTCGGAACATAATTAAAAGCGACATTAAAAATCGAACAAGGAACGTAAATTGTCAACAACACAAATAGTCAAAACAGAGTGGCGGACGTAAATTCCAATCTACGGAACAGGTGTGAGGAAGTAGCCCAGTCTTAATGGCTTGTACGCTTATTTAATTACAGTAAAAAATCACTACGGACCAGCCAGTGGGTGCAATGTGCAATCAAGAGAAAAAGCTCGTAGATAATGTGTCACTTGATATTTGATATGGCAGAAAATTGCAGGAAAAATAACAGAGCACTAAGCACACGCAATAAAGAAATAAGTGGTAGATATTACATTTAAAAATACAAGAAAAATAACAGAGTTGACTTTTGGGTTTGCATACGGTTACCAGGACTTATGATAAAAAAGCCGGACTCAGCCCTGTATTGGGCCGGGCATTTTGCCCGTAAAGCCGGACATGGTGTTTGTGGAAAGCCCATGACACAATTTTACCTGACAACAGTATTACAATAAAAAATATTGTTAATATTTAAATATATATATTATTATTATTATTTATATTTAATCAGAAATAATTAGGCAAAATAAATTAAAATAACAATCTTATAATTTCCAAAAAAACTAAATGAACTTTTTTAAATTAAAAATCAACCTGATATAATGTGTCCTAGGCAGTCCTAGCAATCACCTTCATTAAAATTAAAATTATTAATTTACAAAAATAAAATCAAATTCTTGAATATCTCAAAATCATCACGTCTGTAATTTAAAGTAATCAAAAGTTATAGGTATTTAGCATAGGCACCTACTTCATCAAGAACATCTTTCTCCTTAAGGCGGGTACGGTCGACCGAACAAGAACATTGATCGAAGACGGAATATTTGGTTCGCACGTTAGTTAATCGAATATGAAAACACAGTTTTACTTATGTTCGCGCACAACTGCTCAGTAGCTATGGATTCGCCGTTGGAAGTGTTCGACAGTGACGTAGCATCAAATTTCTCATAAACGCTTGTGTGTCCACTTCAGTATTCCATTCTTTTTTGCTCTACATCTCCACAATGTTAAAATAAAAAGCAATCGCCATCGTTTAAAGTTTTAAATCATTATCGTTGGAGGTATAAAATGCACAACATTCTTTATTTATCTGCGTCAAAGACTATAAATCTGTGGCACGTGTTCGTGAAGAGCTTTTCTGACGCGTCCGATCGTCCGACCAACTTTCGTGAGCTGTCATTTGTTAAATTTAAGTCGCAATAATTTAATGAAATTATTGTTTTACGTGCACCTCGACCAGTTTATTAGGGACATTGTCACGTTGACACGAATATCTCACACGTTATGGATCCTATAACTTGTTATGCTGAAGGGTGTCATTTGTTTCAGAGACCGATACTGGTAAGGTTTACGTACACATGTTGTTCCGATGTTTACCTGTTTATGTATAACATACAAAGAAAAACATTGATATAGGTATTTGGCTAATAAATAAAGGTAAACACAGTTTTGTCTGAAAGCGTATTACTATTAACTATAGATTATTATTACAATAATTTAAAAAAGTTAAAATTTTTTTCATGTTACTTAAAAATCACGATTTACACCTATTAGCCGTAATTTAACATACAATATTATAATCTGTTTTCTTAACTTCATATACTTGGTAATTCGAATTGTCTGTTTCACCCGTGACAAAATTATTTATTTTAAACATTCTTATAGATCGTTTTTCACAACAACCAAATACTCACACGCACTTTTCCTATCTTTCCAGAGCCGTACCCCCAACCAGAGTTGACACCCAACATGATAGAGTACATGTCATTGAAGAATCTTCCACCATCGCCGGTTACCCAGAATCCTTCATACTTCGCGCACACAGCAGTCAGGGTGCCTCCTCCCCAACAAGACCCGAGCCTCTACGACCGCAGGCTGACAACTTCCTGGCTGCTAGCGAACCAAGTGCAAGCCCAGAGCCTCCTTAAACCTTATCCAATATCCCCTTGGCAGAGAATAATGATGCCTTACCACGACTCGAAGAATTTCTCGCCATACATAAACTTGCACAACGATCTGCTGAGCCGAATCAACACGGATGACGTCAAATCGGAGAACTCCGAACACATTTCGGTGGAGGCGAGCGATGATAGCGTGGACCGACCAGATGTGGATGAAAGGAAAACTCCGAATGGGAAAGAGAAGAAGAAAAATCCGTATTCTATTGAGGAGCTTCTGAAGAAACCTGACAAAATTGTCAGCTCCCCTCCACTCAGTGTTGCGAATTTTCTAAGGCAGCCAAGTGGCAGTATGATAGACTATAGAAACCAAGAGAAGGACTTGAGCAACAGGAGTTCGCCGGCAAGCTACTGTTCAATCCAGAGCGGCGCGTCAAACGACTTTACTGAGTCAGTCGCGTCAGAAATAAAAGCGGGTAACTGAATTGGTTAATTAACGTCCGAAATTAATAACCTATCATATTTATAGAAGCCTACAAAAGTGAGAAAGGCATAATTTGTATGGAGGACTCAAGGAACTTATACTGGGAGTATAGTAAAAAAAATAATTTAGAAGGCTAAACTATCTTCAGACATGTTTTTAATTTCAGGCGTAAATCGACATTAAGCGTTTTTGAATCTGCATTATCGACACGACACAGCTTGGCTCAAGACGCTGAATTAAAATGTCCATTGTATAAATGTTGTACAGCTGAATAATCGATATAGGAGCTCGAATAACCGATATATCGCGATTGGTTGAGATTCTGACGAGCCGAGTGAGTACAAACCGAAAATATGTAGTAGTGATTGCTTCGAGTCCACTTGGCTGTTCAACAGACTGAATCAAATGAGCTAACCCGTTTTAGCTGAAATTAATAATCCACCCTATCTGTAAATTTGCTTACCTACTAAGAAGAAGTAGAAGTAAGAAATTTTGATTTTTTTGCATAATTTTGTTGTTGAACCTACATAAAAAAAATGGTAACGGATAAGTAACATTTACCTACCATACTCGTACAAATTATGCCAAATGTCTATCTCTTGTACGCAAACTAAAGATAAATTGATTATTAATTTGGGTCGCTAATGAATATACGAGTACGTGGCGTGATTAATGCGGTGTTTAAATATAAACCTTTAAAAATACCTATCTATAAATATTATAATTCGTAGTGAAATTATAATATTATTTGCATTATTTACTATTTGTCTATTTACATACTTACTTACCATTTTATTGTCCTAAAAGTCACTGGTGACTTCGTATTAAGTACTAACGAGTGGGAAAAAACACTCATAAATAATATTATTGTAACAGAATGATTGTTAATGGTTCAAACATCGCACCTCATGTACATTAATAATACCCGTAAGTAATTAATGCTGTTACAAATAATACCTACCTACTATTATCATAATATTGAGAGATTTTATCAGCAGAATATAAAAAAATGATAACGGACAAGTAACACTTACTATTTTCTATAATAAGTAATGTCGTCTTGGAATTTTACGGAGTTGTATGCCAAAATGATCCAAGCCACGTATTAGTTGAAAACCAACATAGCGTTTTGAACAACCTTAAAAAAGTTTTAACGCATTTACGGTAATAATCTACACCCATTTTCTTATTCAATAAAAATACCGTGAAAAAAAAATATATAAATAAAATTTTCTTATTAATTAAATCACCGTGAAGAATTATGTTGAACTATGGAGACTTAAATAAAGGCATATTTTAAATGTCTCATTAAAAATTACTTCGATGTCAACAACTTAGATTAAGCTAGGATAATGTTGGCTTTTACTGTTTATTTTAAATTCTTCAATTATATTTAAATATTTTAGTGTTCCGCATGTATAGTAGCTACACTTAGTGATATTTTAGATATTTAGATTTGCCATTTCATTGTCCATAAAACTCATAGCAACAACAACATAAATTATTATAGTTAAGTATTTTTTTAGTAATGAATAAGATGAAAATTTAATTTTAAATTAATTAAGTAGGTGATAACTATGTCGTTTAATAATTATTTTCATTATTTAGAATAGTAATTACTGTGATATCCTGTAAATAAGAATCTAATTATGTACTTAGCCATATTATTTCCGTTCTTTCGACATTCCTTTAGTTAACATGTAGGTGCATAATATATGTAGTAGATATATTAGTGATCATCTTGTCATGTCGATGACATGTAGAATAGAATTAAAGTAAGTTATATCAAAAGTTGTAAGTATAGTAATGTAGAAACTATAATAATATGTAGAAACGCAATTCGTTGTTTATTTTGAACAGCACAATAAACCAAATACATAATATTGTTTACTTTATTTTATCCACGTAAAAGGCGACTCATCGTCAGTCCAAGGACGTCAACTGTCCAACAGTTGACGTTGGACAGTCCCCACGCCCTACGCGGCTGGCTGGAGGGAGACTACGGCATCTAGGGGGCCGCCTCTACTAGTTCTCCAGGCTAGAAGATACCGGAGATGCCGACAGCTATGTCCAATGCGAACCACCGGATAAAGCTGCCAACTTAACTTACGTTCCCCGCAGGACTTTTCGCTTCTGGCCCCACAGAGACCGCTACTAAACCCCGCTCGCTGTGCACGAGTTTGGAAGTCCTGGCACACAATACCAGGACAAAACGAACATTCCCAAGCTCTACAGCTAACTACAAGCCACTACGAGAATGAGAATATTTATTTGTGAAACATAGGTATTACAATGATGTCATGAGTATATAAGTCTCACTACATTTCCACCTTAGTTAAGGTATACAAATACAAGTTTAAAAAACTACAGTCTAAAACAATGTATTGTAGTCTAAAAGTATTACTTATAAATATCAAAATTAAGCAAAATGTCATTATTATCAATATTAAATAATTACAAAAAAATAAAGTAAGAAAAAAAAATAAGAAAGACATGTCTAGATGTCAAAATAAAGCAAAGTGTCATTATTATAAATATTACTTATCTACAAAAAACAAAGTAAGAAAAATAAAATAAGAAAAACATGTCTAGATGTCAAAATTAACCAAAACGTCATTATTATCAATATTAAAAAACTACAAAAAAATAATGTAAGAATAATAAAATAAGAAAAACATGTCTAAATTATTTCAAGAATTTGTCAGCTAAAAATTCCTGTACTGAGTAATAGCTTTTATTAATAAGTAACGCTACCAAACGTTTTTTTAAAATATTGATAGGCAAGGTCTTAAGAGTTATAGGAATCTTATTAAAGATCTTGATGGCCATTCCAAAGAAGCTACTACTAACGTGTGCCGTTCTGTGTTTCGGTGCGTGCGAGTCCAACCCATGTCCGGATCCCGCCGGAGGCGCCGGTAAGGGCTCAACCAGCGAGGGCACGAACACCGGAACCCCGTAGTACCCCTGAGCAACACAGCCGGATCCGTAGTTCCAGCTGCGATACTCACGATATAGGGGTCTGTAGATAGGGATAGGTATATAGTAGGGGTTGCAGTCCCGGTACTGTGGAGAAAACGGGATTCCCGGTACTGTGCTAACTCTGGTACCGGGAAAACCGGGAAATTTCGGTACTTTACGGTACTGACATTTTTTTTAGACCATTTTTTAACTAACGTTTGATATATGGATCATTGAGCAAAATAAAATATTACACAAAATGTTTATAATAAAAAAAATGTTTTGCCAATTGTTGTACTAGCTGCGGAATCATTTTGTCAAATGAAATTGGTTAGAGGTCATCCGAGTTGAATGTTTTAAGTTTAAAAGGGTCTATATACAATGGATTTTTATCATGAGTGTTTTAAGGTGAGTAAATAAAAAAAAATCGTCCAAACCGAGACCGTTCAAACGGCGACAGACCCTTAACCAACGGATCCCCTCGGCCGAGATCGTGGTATTGGGAGACTTCAATGCGCAGAGTCGTAGTCGACGGTTCCTGCTTTGAAATGAAGCCCGTGAATGCTGGAGTCCTACAGGTGTGTGTGTGTTAGCCCCTACTCTGTTTCTTCTGCATATCAATGACATGTTGCATTACAACAGCATTCATTCATTGCAACGCGGACGACAGTACTGGAAATCATCATCGAGAGCCGGAATAAACTTGTGACTGACACCGAGAACATGTTAAGTCATGTCTCGAATTGGGGCCGACATAACCTAGTCCACTTTAACCCCTCCAAGTTTGCGCATTTACCGCGAAAAAATATCCCTTCGTCGTACCTCTGATCTTTGAGGGAACTCTCCTTGATACCAATCTGACTATTGGAATCCTTGGCGTCGATATTTCGAGTGACGTTCAGTTTCGAGGTCATTTGGAAGGTAAAGCTAAATTAGCAAACAAAAAAGAAATTATTTGAATGGAAATATCAAATCATTGGAGTGCGATGACGATGAAACCGTACGGTGTAGGGTACGGGTGCATTAGTTACAATTTTTTTCCCAGTAAATAGTACCGGTGACAGTTGAGAACTCAGGAGATATAAATTTGGTAACGGTACGAAATTTGCCTGGTTTGCAACTAAGAGCATAGGCCGAGGTTACGGTAACGACTATACCGCAAACGCGGAGCCTAATATTGGCGTAATTTTAAGTAATAACACAAATAACAAAAGTACCGAAAGTACCGAATTTCCCGGGAAACAAATTCTCAGTACCGGTACTGCGTAAAACGTCAATTTCCCGGGAAATACCGGGAAAAATCGGTACCGGGAATTCCCGGGAGCATGCCCTAGTATATAGGCAATGAGGACAGCAAATGCAGTACTGTACCATAGCACAGTCCACTTTTCACCAAATAGCGACTGCACACTGCACCAAATAGTGACAGGTGGTGAGCCCATTGCCGCTCTATGCTGTTGGAAGTATGTGCAGTCTATAGTCTAATAAAAAATGCAGAACACAGTCAAAATTTTATAACTTTGTGTCTTTAGCCAACGACACCCCGAGCGCCATCTATCTTACATCTCCTCAACTATTTTGTGTGTTGGCGCGACGGCTCATTGTAAAAAGAATACTACCTACTACAGTCTTGTACTATTATGTATTCTATTCTGTGCAGTAGCTTGGTAGTAACCAAGGACGATTTATCTTATTTGTCTATGCTACCCATCTCTTCTCTTCTTTATTGTGTTGTGTCATTTAACAGAAACTGAACATACAATACAACCATCAGCATAAAATGGCGATATAGGCACACCATCTATCACGCTGAGCACATGTGCAGTTGTTATTTGGTAAAACATGAACTGAGGCAGTCAGTGCACTGCTTTTGAGATAGAGAGAGAAAGAAACTTTTATTGACACAGAAAATAATACGTTAATAACAACATTAAGTTTTAAAAACTTTGGCGGTCTTCTAGTCTTTGATTCAGAGAATCTGACTTATCCTTTTAGGATACTGGTCGTGAGTTTATGTATGTCTGTATCCGACAATTTAATAGAAAATACAAATAAGTATAGTAAAAAAATAACATTGTTTGCAAAGCTCCTTACGCATTTATGCGAGCAATATTTGCTGTTGCCTATAATTTGCGAGTAAACCACACATTTCTTTCTGAGAGTTTCTGACTGTTGATATTTCGTTTTTGGGCCCACGGCTGATGGTTGATGATGTTTTACCGTTTCCATTTTACCTCAATGGAATCTAATTATTAAAACCCAATATTCATATTTAGGAAGGACCGATTCGCAAAGAAATAACCACCTTCCAAATTTTACTAAGTACTGTTAATTTTTACATAAATTCACCCTTTGACTTTAAACATGTCACTAATTCAAAGAATTGACCTATCAAAAAAGTTACTCTTTGTCAAAGCCTTTGTCATGGACGTAATATTAGGTACTAATTACGTCCTTATCCTTTGTCAATACCGTATAACTATATATATATTTTATTTTTCTTAATTTTTTATTATCACACCTTGTCCAACAAGTATTTTTAAGCAAAATTCAAATAACTTATCTGTAATTTTAAGTGTGAAGTCATTGACAGAACACGTCAGTAAATAGATACTTTTAACCTCAGAACAATATCTAAATATTGTTCTGAGCTCGGACCGAGGTTCTGAGCCTTTATCAATAGGATCCATTTTTTAAATAAAAAAGACAACAAAAGTCATTAGTACTTCTTTCATAATGCGACTAGCGTCATCTATCAAACTTATATAAAACTACATTGGCTTATTAAAAAGGCAAACTAATTTTCAGCACAAAATGACTGAGTACGTTTACCTACCGTACTACGCTATAATTAATTTACCATGGCAAATCCAACTATACCGGATCTCCGCTGCGAAAGGAGTGCATACTAATTCCTCGTACTATTCTGATTATTGCTTACAACTAATGGTACAATTAACGGTACAGATTACACACATCGAGACGGCATTAGGCGAGATTGTCCGCATTTAATCAGCCCTGCCGCATGCAAATTGTAGTTAATGTGTGTATTATGGAAATAATACCGAACGGGAACTTTATAATTTTATACCTACATTTTAGAATAGTGAACACGTTAGTTTGTCGACCTCACGTCACGACACGGTACTCGGTTGACTAGGAAAAGGGGTGATACGCAATTAGGCAATTAATTCATGAAGCGCTATTAAAGATTTGCAGGCTTATTAAGTTTCTTTTGGTGTAGTGCAGTCGAGGAAGACTACTTTCGGTTCCTTTGCGCTCCATTCCGGGCGTACGCACAGCGTACGCACACCCTACTTCACAGTTAGGGTTGCCACCCGTACTCTAAATTAATAGAGTATTGTCCTCTTCTCTACTCTACCTCTACGTAAAAGACAAATATTTGTTAAATGTCGCAAAGTGCAACAATACGTTTTTAAGAACAAATAAAATAAATACTCTTTTTTATGTTGTGTGAGTACTTTATTTTTGTTCTAATAAAATAAAAAATACTTTATTCATCCTAAAAAAGGGTAACGTAAGGCAACCCTATTCACATAAGCGTGCGCGTTTATAGCTGTACGTAATGTGCAAAAGAATATCGCCGAAAAATGGTCGACCGGGACTTTCCCGACTACGCATAGGTTCTTTCTGTAGTAAAGTTAAGCCTTAATAAGAACCTGCCCTACAGCTAGACAAATGCCTCCCTCCCTTAGATCACGGTTTTTATAATACTTAATATGTGATCGCTCCCTCTGCCATTAAAATAAAATCAACCGTTGAGTTAAAAAGTATTTACGATTCACCACGCTTACCAAATGCGTAAAGAAAAATCTGAAACACATTATCATCTGGCTAACCAAAACAAAAAGAGAACAAACGACGTTATCTCAAATTAAAGGAGAGATTCTATAATTAAACCCACCAACCCGCATTGGGCGGCCAGCGCTAAATAAGTACCTACTTGTAAAAATTAAAAAAATTGTGCCTAATTGCAAGGTTTTTCCACTAGGTACCTACTCGATTTAGTTAATGTTTTAGATTACAGCAGCGCCATCTAGGAACGCACTTGTTAACCAACATTTCACTTATACCACTACCTGCGCTAATTCATTTATTCCCCTTTACTGTCCCCCTGAAGACTCGGAACCTCAGAACATTAATAAACTAGGCGTAGGTACCTTAGTTTAGGGCATACCCTAATTTATAATGTATTCTGTGCTCTAAGCCCTTAGATTAGAGTATAAATAATCTCTCAACTTCTTAAAAAAATCTCCCTATCAACCATAACCAGGCCAGGCGCACTCCGCGCTATAGGCACAGCGTTACTTATGAATAGTAACAATAAATGTAATAAATAGTCTGTTCACTAAAATAAAATCTTGATAGGTACTTGTGACAGGGGTGTCATCAAAAACGACGGCGTGACTTTGTAAAAGCGATTGAATTTATTATTTGACTACATCTAAATACATAGTTAATATTATTTTGGAAGTGTATAGAGTGCCACAAGCGGCACTGTATCTCCATCGGTTAGGGAACCGTAAGTTTTGCGGTATAATAGTGACGCCGCCTAAGCTGCCGTAAAGTTTTTGTTAGACAACAGAAATACTAGCTGCCCTACTCCTGTAGGTCACGTGATATGTTAGAAATTTAAGACAATCGCGAAGCGCAGCGTAGCGATTGTCTTGAATTTCGAGGTTATTTTTTTATTAGACAACAGAAATCTAATTCCATACAAAAATATATTTTGAATATTATGTCGTCTGAACATTATGACAAATAAAAAATATGTTACGGTTCCCGAACCGATTGAGATAGAATGCCGCTTGTGGCACTCTATACGCTTCGTACTAGGATGCCGTCAAATTACGGCGTCGTAACCGATCGTACTATGTTATGTTGCTGCGTGTGGCACTCTATTCTCTGCCTACACTTTGTACTAGGATGCCGTAATGACGGCATCGTAACCGATCGTACTAGAATGCCGCTTGTGGCACTCTATCCACAGCCTATTGCTTTAATAACCCCTCACTTAACGTACTACAATTACTTTTTGTGATTATTTATTATACGTTAGATTAGGTTTTATCCTAATAAACTCACTTCACACATTTATCACATTTTTTAAACATTACAATAAAAAACGTACCCCTTCACAAGGTTGCCATTGAGCTTTTTAGACAGCTCATTGGTTATTCCCAATTAGGGTTGCCACCCGTACTCTAAAATAGAGAAGATGTACTCTTTTTCATGTAGGCGTACTCTATAATCTACGACACCAATAGAGTACGCTAAAATACTCTATTTACGAAAAACTGAACGTTACTGGTTATGAGTACTTTAGCGTTCACTAAGAGGAGTCTTCTCCCTTAAGAATGTAAAGTGGAGAGACGAAAGAAATAGAGCTACCCTAAATTTAATAAAAAACGATTTGATTCGCAGACGTATAATTATACGTACGTACGTAGGGTACGTATAATTATACGTCTGTGAGTTGAATATATATTTCAATCTAAATTTTGATTGCAAAGAGGCTGTAAATATCTTCAAGAATGACAAATATATGTTAAATGTCGCAAAGAGCAACAAAAAATACGTTTATAAGGACAAATAAATAAACACTCTTTTTTTAATGCTATGTACCTATTCTATTTTTGTTCTAACAAAATAAAAAATTCCCTATTCGTCCTAAAAAAGGTGGCAACCCTATTCCCAATGGCGAATGCTACACGCTCGATATTTAACACGATATTTGGATCGCGATCCAGGATCACGATAAATATCGAGCGTGTAGCATTCGCTATTGAGATATATAAAGCTCAATGCTTTGACTATTTATTGTTATATCAAAGGCTCAATGATTATTCCAATACAAAAAAATACTTGTGCTGCCATAGTAAATCAATTTAAGTTCAATTGATACTCAATAACCAATCGATAGACTTTTATTTAGTATTTCTAATTCTAGCTGTATTAATTGATTTGTTAGTCTTTTCTTATTTTTTTCTTGAGTATAATGACGATTACATTGAATTTTAAAAAATTGAGAAGTAATTGAATTGGCACATTAGATAGGAACAATACTTCATTAAGCTCAATTTAAATCGATAAATTCGGTCATTTCGATGTTCACTTGGTTTTATTTAATTGGATTTTTTTTTTTATATAAAAGAGGGAGGCAAACGAGCAGGCGGGTCACCTGATGGAAAGTAATCACCGCCGCCCATGGACACCCGCAAAACCAGAGGAATCGCAGATGCGTTGCCGGCCTTTAAGGGAGGAATAGGTTTAAGGAAGGAATAGGAATTGGGGGGGGGGGGGGGAAAGGGGCCTCCGGAACCCTCACTGGTCGGACGAAACACAACAGCACCAAGTGCCGTTATTTCACGCCGAATATTCGTGAGAGGGTGGTATTACGCCGAGCCGGCCCAATGCGTGCTGCAACGCAGCGTGGCTCTACCACACAGTCAGTGTTACTCATTTAGCACCACCCAGGGATCAGTGTAGGGTCTCAAGGGTAAACCTACGGACGCGAGCAACTTTAACCCCCAAAAGCAAATTTAACCTTTAAATGAACTTCGCACTACTGTCACAGAATAACTCATCTGTGACGGTGGGGGTGAGTGAGACATTTTATTAAGATACAAGTGCATAAGTCGTGCAAGAACTGATGTGACGGGTTGGGTGGGGATGAGAGCCATCTTATTTTGATACAAGGTATTAAGTAGTTTAGTAGTAAACTAAATTTTAACTAAATTTTAATATTTATAAATTATAAAGTAGTTAAGCTCTTTAGTTCACTCAAGATGGACGATCAACAACGTGATTAAGTCGTAAATTCTGTGCTTAAATAATGGCTTTGTATGGTCAGCACATTTAGGCAGTGTCAAGTAAGATATTAAAGTGAATATTTTTTTGCATAAAGTAGATGATAATGAAAATGAGTGATAAATGAACGTTTAATGGTAAATTAACCAAACCCAAAACCCTTCAGACTCAATAAAGCTGTGGGACTTTATTGAGATCTCACACGGACTTCTTGAGAGAATTTGAAAAGTGATGTAGCACAGTTTTGTTTTATTTGCCAACACTCATGCACATTCACGAACACATAACAGTTAATAATCCACCATTATTGCATATTAATTTTCGACAAAACATAAATTAAGAAAATAAAACAAAACTGCAGACATGACGCTTCACTTTCCCGCCAAGAAGTCCGAAATATAATGCATTTAACTAAATTGTGCCTGTCCAAACGTGTCAAGTGACAAGCCCCGCCCACCAACTTAACCGAAAAATAGACAGAATTCTAATTTAGCTCTTTAGTTGTTAACTAAATTTTAACTTGCAACTTGCTACTAAATTCTGTGTTTACATGCACTTAATCACTTAAAATTTAGTTAAAATTTAGTTAACTACTAAATTACTTAATACGTGTAAATCGGGCAGTCGTGCAAAAACTGATTTAGGCTCAAGTCAAAGGTTCGTACTCGTACTATATTTCTTCCATTTTCTTTACAACTGAACGCTCGGACGGCCGGGTAGTCGAGTGATCAGCGGCCCTGAGTGCGCAACCAACGGTCCCAGGTTCGAATCCCGGTAGGGGTAAATGTTTGTGTGTGGTGAGCACGAGCAAATGTGACCGAATCATTTATGTTTATTAGTGTTTATTTATGTTTATCCGTTATTCAGTCACCATAGTTCGGGCTGTGCTTAGTTTAGTGCTGAATGATTGGTGTGACAGTTGTGAAATTTATTATTATTATTTATGATAACTTCATAGAATTTTCTTTGTGTAGAGTTGACCAACAATAAATAATGTAAGTACAGTCGAACCAACTGAATCATGACCCACTTCGCCGATCATTCCTTTAAAATCATAAATGTAGTTAGGTTTCTTCGCTTTTATTCATGTTGCACTTAGTACGTTTTAAATATGAATAAAAATGCGTCATTACGGGTCAGAGATGTATGCAATTTTAACCTTTGTTATCACTGCACTAGATAATTATGCTTTAGACAAAGCAGTCTTATTTTGAATTTCTATTAAGATGTCATTCATACATAATCCAAACTCTTTTCACTACGGAGAAAAGGTATTTTAGTTTTAAAAATAAAGTGACGTTGCGTCTGATGTCAAGTTGTAGTCTGTCTGAAAAAATTGAAACATTAATTGAATTGAATTTGATTGAATTAAAACAAATCGTATAATGACAATTTGGCAGAACAAAAAGCTCGAATAGTAGTGCTCAGTGAACAAGGCTCCAGCATTCGGGATATATCACGAGAGTTAAATATAAGTCGGCACACAGTCAGAACCTGGATCAGAAGGCACGCTGAAGATGGTACCCTTGAAGACAGACGACGATATAATCATAGCGTTCGTCGGATCACGAACCAACAGAGAACGGAAATGCAACACCATTACGAAGAACATCCTTTTACTGATACCCGGTATTTTGCGGCACGTTACGACGTATGTCTACAAACAATAAGAAATAATTTGCACCGCACTGGGCTGCATTACAGGCATTATGCATTATGCTAAGAAAGCTCACTTTACGGATGCACACAAAATTGAGAGATTAAATTTTGCACGTAATTACTTAGACTTTGACTGGACAAACACCATCTTTACAGACGAAAAATCGTTTTGCTCTTCTCAATATGGTCGCTTAACTTTGTGGCGTTACGATAACACTTGATACACAGAGGATCACATAGTGCCCAACCAATTATCTGGCCGAATTTCAGCTAACATGTAGGCCTGGATGGATGCTGGAAGTGTAGGCGAACTTGTTCAAATTTATCCTCGTCAATATGCTAAGAACTATGTCGATTTATTGGAAGAATCAATGTTACCGACTTTGCGAACAGTTTACCCGCGTGCAGTGCCAGTATTCTCCTACGTTCATGATAACTGTCCAGTGCATACTGCCAGAATTGTCTCCAATTGGTTTACCCAACATGAAGCTCAAACCCACAATTTATTTATAAAGTTATTTTCTAGTTTTTCAGTTTACCAAGTGAATGCCATTTTTTTAAACTTAATAAAACCTATTGATGATATTAATAAAATAAAGTTTATAATTCTTCAACTTTACTATTTTATTATATAGTGACCACGACATGTTCCAAATGTGATTTTATAAAGTAACTGGGCCCGTTACAGACTGGGGTTGTAAAGCGGTAAAATTACCCCGCTAAAATACGGTAATATTCGGTAAAAAACGTTTTTAACGTATTAATACCCACTAGGCCACTAACTACTATTACGATTACACTATTATTACGAAAGTGAGTATGTTTGTGTAAATGTCTTTACTCTTTAACAAATAAATGTATTGAATGAGATTTGACAGATATATGGATGAATTCAAGTCAACTGATCGTCGTTTGTTCAGTCCTCAGAACAATAGCTAAATATTGTTCTTAGGTTCAGTCGCTCACCGTCACCGACAGCGGAACGGCAAGAGCGCTTATCGCCGCACAACACAGCACAATATGGTCAATTGCACTAATCGGCAACGTCGCATGATGGTTTTCATATTTGCCTTGTCAGCTGTCAGTGTCTTATAAAATGATAACAGGTTCGTTACATGCGTACCATAATGTATGTTCAAGCTAATTTCAACCTACTCGTATTAGAATGACTGTAGGAAAATGACCTTAAGGTGGGTCATGATTCAATTTGGTCGACTGTACATGTAGGTATAGCTAATAAAAATAACGATACATACTATATTTTTCAGGTCACGAACTCGACATAACACCCATTCGCTTTTTACAGCAAATAAAATGCTAACATTACTTTACTACATCATGCATGAGAACATGTTACCCCTGATGATTGGAAATAAGTGGTCTAAAAAATTAAAGAACTAAAAGGTGATTTTGATCGTATAGTAAAATTTGACAACTTTAGTGACCAAGAATTAATAATTAATTTACAGGACTGTTCTTGTGACTCAAGTAATTACCGTGATGATTTAGATTGTACACCAATACATTATTAAAAATTTGTTCATTATTAAAACATTCAAAATCTATTCACGCATTTTTATTTACTTAGTATTAATATGGATTATGATCTAAATAGCATCAAAAATGATAATTTGAAATGAAACACTTTTTACGGATTAACTCGCGTTTAATTTACTATTTACATAGTTTTTATATTATCCTGACGTTTCGAACCCTTTACAGGGTCCGTGGTCACAGGGAGTCTCCCTGTAACCACCTGTAAAAACTATGTAAATAGTAAATTAAACGCGAGTTAATCCGTAAAAAGTGTTTCATTTCAATGTGTAGTGCTCGCTTAAACCTCAGAAAACAATATGATAATTTGAAGCAAAAAACGATTAACGGCAGATTCCATTGATAACTTCAATTATCATTTGATTTAATTACGTCTGTAATGTCTCAACCCTAGGCATGATTAGGCCTACCCTACTATCCTAATATGCCTTGCTGGATTTACACGGAGCCAATACTTGAGACAATCCAATAAGCCAGTCCAATATTGGCATCGTGTAAATAGAGACAGTCCACTACATTGGATTGTCCTCAAGGCATTTTTGCTTAGCATTGTTATTGGCTTATTGGACTGGCTTAGTGGATTGTCTCAAGTATTGGCTTCGTGTAATGCCGCGCGATTGCAAAAACTGACATACCTATTTAATGAACATCAAAGCAAAATCAATCATATTTATTTATTTATCATATTGATATTTAAAATTAGGACAATTAGCTGCTTTGAAGTTTCAGACCTTTGATTATATAATGTCTAGTAGATGGAGCCTTCCTCTGCATTTACACGATTGTCAACGTGCCGGGTTTTTTATGCTAGTGTGCGTACCGTTTCTATCTAATAGACGCGCTGCTATCGTAGTGTGCGTGAGACGGGGATGTCAGTTTCTTAGAAATACCCCTTGAAATGGGAGTATTTTTAAGGTCGGGCTAGTGCAGGCTAGTTTAATAAAGTTTAGTAGGGTATTTGAAGCCTTGAAATCACATGTAGATATTTATTATTATAAAATATTGGGTGTAAGGAAATAAAAACGATTGGTGTAAAGTGTACGAGTATGTAAGTCCATGAGAGTGTATGAGGGATTATTTTCTTTGCCGCCATTTTGAATTTCTGGGTTTGTGCTCCGATTGCGTTCAAAACCATTATCTGGGGGTCTAATAAGTCTATAAACATGATTTCGAGGCCAGAATTGGAAAAACTGGCCGCCATTTTGAATTTATGCTTCGATTATGATCGAAATCGATATCTGGGGGTCTAAGGCTCTTATTCTAAAACCAAACTCACTCTCAAACCTCTGCTTGAGTACAGTTAAAAGAGGATGGGGCTATTTATCGCATATATCGCCATCCCTTTCTAACTGTATTCAAGCATGGATTTGATTTTGAGTTTGCTTTTAGAATACGAGCTTAAGAGGTCTCTAAACACGATTCTGAAGATAGAATTGGAAAAAGTGGCTGCCATTTTGAATTTATTGGTTTGTGCTCCGATTAGGTTCAAAATCGATATCTGGGGGTCTAAAAGGTCTCTAAACATGACTCTGAAGATAGAATTTAAAAAAGTGGCTGTCATTTTGAATTTCTTGGTTTGTGCTTCGATTAGGTTCAAAATACATATCTGGGGGTCTAAAAGGTCTCGAAACACGATTCTGATGATAGAATTGGAAAAAGTGGCCGCCATTTTGAATTTCATGGTTTGTGCTCCTATTAGGTTTAAAATCGATATCTGGGGGTCTAACAGGTCTCTAGACATGATTCCGAGGTCAGAATTGGAAAAAATTGGCCGCCATTTTGAATTTCTGTGTTTATGCTCCGATTATGATCGAAATCGATATCTGGGGGTCTAGGATGTCTCTAAACACGATTCTGAAGATAGAATTGGAAAAAGTGACTACCATTTTCAATTTCTTGGTTTGTGACCCGATTATGTTCAAAATCAATATTATTATTACTAAAAAATCTTAAAATCTTAAATGATAAGGTACCACATTTTAAGGGCGAATTGTTTACAAATAATCTTTCTCCAATTTACGTACATAGGCGGACACAGCCCTAGCACCGGGATCAAAGAACTCACATGATTCATTTCATAGCCTAGCCTGCGCATGCTTTCTGTCTATTTTATTTTCTGTTTCTATATGTATACTTTTTTTTGTAAATTCATACTTATTATACATAGAAAACAACCAGACTAGTACAAACAAGAATATTCATGCTCACAAATGTTTGTACTGTGCGAGATTCATTTGCATGCCTACATACATAAGAAAGAATATTGTTGATACCTTAAATCATTGTCTTACATCTCAATGTTGTGTACATGATATTCCGCAAATAAATGATTTATAATTTATGATTCAAACCCGCAACCTCTTTCCTTGCTGGTTTGAATCAGGAACGGGAGATCCACAGAAGTTACTAAGGCAACCGACATTATAATAACCCAGAAAGTTGCCAAGTTCAATTGGTAGAACCATGAAAAGATTGTAAATTGAAGAAAATAGAAAAGACGGGCTACAAATGCGATTCAGTTGCGATTCAGCATCGATACAATCGCGGTGCAGTATCGATACAGTCGCAAAATCCTTGCACCGCCTTAATAAAAGTAGCGACACAATCGCGATGCAGTCGCACGAGTCCTTGTACCGCCTTAATAAAAGTAGCGACACAATCGCGATGCAGTCGCACGACTGTCAAACGCGCGTTTGTATCGCTGCAAAAAGTCGCAATGTATAAGTATCAGTATTACAGTGGTAAGAAAGGAACGGGATGCATACTTACCTATTTGCGGATAAAATTTCCGGAATAGGTTTGACCTTTATAATTTTAATCTGAAAAAATGTACTTTCCCGTGATGAACCAACATTAACAACCTACCCAAATTTCTTTTTTTTTTAAATGAAAATAATATGTTAGCGAATAATTAAGTTTAGGTAAATATGCATCCGATTAAACGATCTCCAGTGAATACCTGTGTATTCAATAAATAAAAAAACAATGACAATGTATTTTGATTTATTCGTATCACGTTAAAGAAAATCAATGACCATCCCTCTGTATTTGTTTTTTTTAATAATTTCTATTGAATTTTGCGTTGCCAATTTTAATTTATAATTATACCTCACTGACAAGTACTTTTCTACAATCAATCTTATTAGATTAACTTGGTGAAGCATGCCGCAGATATGACCTGTGTCTACTGGAAAAAGATACACATCTCCAATAAATTTTTTCATCACAGTGGATACTAATTTTGTATAATTAATGCTTGTAATTACATAGTCCTGTTTAATAAACTGACGAATAACTGTTTCAGTGGTTTTGCAAACAGGATAGACTTCAGATGAGGCATAAATCAACTCACCTTCATCTTTTATAATAACTAATTTAATTTAACTAATGCTAATAACCCACCCTTGTGTCGTAAAAGGCGACTAACGGACTAAAGACTGCACATACATCCTACAGCATAGAGCGGCGATGGGCTCATCAAAATAATACTACCAACCCCTCTCTTCGCTTCGGTGTAGTAAAAGGCGACTAACGGACTAAAGACTGCACATACATCCAACAGTATAGAACAGCGATGGGCTCATTAAAATAATAACACCAACCCCTTTCTTTTCTTCGGTGTCGTAAAAGGCGACTAACGGACTAAACACTGCACATACAGCCAACCGCATAGAGCGGCGATGGGCTCATCAAAATATTACTACAACCCCTCTCTTCTCTTCGGTGTCGTAAAAGGCGACTAACGGACTAAAGACTGCACATACATTCAACAACATAGAGCGCCGAAGGTCTCTTTAAAATAATACTACCAATCCCTCTCTTCCCTTCGATGTCGTAAAAGGCGACTAATTGACTAAAGACTGCACATACATTCTACAGCATAGAGCGGCGAAGGGCTCATCAAAATAATACTACAAATACCTCTCTTCCCTTCGGTGTCGTAAAAGGCGACTAACGGACTAAACACTGCACATACAACCAACAGTATATAGAGCGGCGATGGGCTTATCAAAATAATACTACCAACCCTTCTCTTCTCTTCGGTGTCGTAAAAGGCGACTAACGGACTAAAGACTGCACCTAGGTACATTCAACAGCATAGAGCGGCGAAGAACTCATCAAAATAATACTACCAATCCCTCTCTTCCCTTCGGTGTCGTAAAAGGCGACTAACGGACTAAACACTGCACATACAACCAACAGCATAGAGCGGCGATGCGCTCATCAAAATAATACTGCCAACCCCTCTCTTCTCTTCGGTGTCGTAAAAGGCGACTAACAGACTAAAGACTGCACATACATTCAACATTATTATAGTCATCATCAGTATACGCCATACGCACATTTTAAATGTCATCTACTCAATAAATATTTATTCTAATTTAATATTAACTCGGGAATTTTGCGTGTCCTAGGGCAGGCAACACAGAAAAATGGCGGGCTACGAATTACGGCAAAATACGCTTCGCTCAAAATTAACGATAAAACTACATTATGACAATTCAATGTTTACTTATCGATGGTAGGTGATTGTTTTAATTGTTTTATGTCGACCTTTATAATTTCTGCGCACTTTGATTGCGCAAACCGTCATTTTTAGTAAAATTAAAAGGCGTGCAAAAGATGTGCATCAACTGCGGCGACACAAATGGCACTGAGCGATAGGTTTAAGCTTAACGGCCAATAGTTGGCTGATATTTTTTTGGACGCTTTCACGCGGTCGAAACTCTATCTAGACATTATATAATCAAAGTTTCAGACCTAGTAATGTTTTTATTCTGCGAAATGTACAAAACCATCACGCGCTTGTGTTAAAAATTAAAATTTACTTTTTTAAGATGGGAGTGACCTGCGGAATATCAATACAAATATTTTCACGTAAGAATTATTGTTTCATGCGTAAAATTAAGAATATTGTCAAAAAAAATGTTTTTAGGAGTCATTAGATTTATGTATTGCTTGTTATTGTTTAAGATTGTTCAAATTTCAACAAGGCCACGACCTTGAGCAATGATCAGGCTAACTTACGTCGTAACTTCTTTTAATGTATTTAACTAATTCAGCGCATAGTACAAGTAACTTAAAAATACGTAAATTTTGACTATTTTATGCAGGATCCCCCTAAATAATAAGTCTGTTCTGTGAGTTAGGTACTAACTTAACTTTGTAGGGATAATTCTATTAAACACTAGTGTGTAAAATTATTATGCACGTGTGTGTTATAGTTCGGTTTGTGGCTATAAACGAACGATGTAATAAGGCTCACTTTTCGAGCAAGTGTGTTGAAAAGATTATTAGCAGCAAACAATAAATAAACTACCTCTTTATTAAAGTACCTATATAAACAGTTGACGCCGCGGCTGAGACTCCTACTTATATAATATATAGTACTATAAGCTCCTACTCCAATGCCTACTTTTTTAGAGTTTGACATTGACACTGATATTTATTCTAGTGATGTGCTGTCATGTGAATAAAAATATTGAATCGATGTTTAATCTATTAGTAATAATCAACCAGATTTCGTACTATATTTTAGTCTAGTTAATGATTTGTCACTAGAATTAATTAACGTCTTCTTTTATTGACTGTTTCTTCTTTGTTGCGATAAAGACATAAAAAGTCAAAGATTTTTAATTAGCCTTCGCTTTGTCCTGAAAAGAAAAAATACCATGCTATAATTTAACGTTTGTTTTGTTTAAAATAAAGCATTATTACATTACTTTCAGTGTGATAAAAACTACGGGGCGATTTTTAATTTGCTATCGTGTCACCCAGTGTGTTTTTTAACTCTACAGTACAGACTTATACTATATTACTGCCTTTGCTTTCTTATTAGAAAGTACTTTAAAGTACGTTCTGCTCCGCCTACACTTTTTATATTAAAATGAAGAAGTGTCAAGTAATTCCATATGTTTAATTTTTTTTATCTTCGTATCGTAGAGTATATATAAGATTGTATGACTGATATCAAAATCATGTTACAGGATGGAAGGCAGGCTTCGATTCTTTGAGTTCTATTTATATAAGTAGGTATGTCTAATTTGTTTAAATAACAAAATATTGTATCTGCAGAATAGAAAACTTTTCTTTGTGTCTTTCTCTGTTTATAAACAATATACACGCGTGTTATAAAACGGTGTTTTGTCGAATGCTTTAGTTTAGAGTGATAAAATCATAATTCATGTTACTTATTACAATTTACAACTGATTGTTTTGTGTAATTTACCCTATAAATAGAAAAATACCAATCCATCTCTTCCCTATAACGTCATAAAAGGCGATTAACGTAGGTTCTAAAGACTGTTCAAACATCTAACAGCAATAACAGCATAGAGCGGCAATAGGCTCACCAGTTCACCACCTATCACTGTCATTAATAATAATTAAGTACTTAAGAGGCATATTACATCTCGACTGTGATTTTTGCGTAAAATGGGCAATTTTGGCGTTCTTGATCTCCAAAACAAAAACGCATTAGGTAACAGTTTTGACTTATTGAATAGTGTAGAATAGCTATTGGCATATTTCGTAGCGGCCTCGCATTTTGTAAATTTTGCTTAAATTTTTAATGAAACACTAAATTGCAGAGAAAGATTTTCATAAAATGCGCAAAGGCACTTTTTTGAGCTCCTGGATTGAACTATTTTTCTAAACAAATGAAATAAAAAAATAGAATGTTCGTATAGCGCGTAGCGGCTTCGGAATTTTTAGATATCATTTAATTTTATAAAGACAAAAAATCTTATTCTAAACCAAAAAACTTCGAAAATCGCTTTAAGTTAACTTTGAATTTCTCCTATCTACGATCATATTATTGAGCAAAATTTATACCAGAATAGTTGTAACTTCAAGAGAAATAAAGATTTTATAATGAATTCATTATCCTATTTCGATAAAAACGATAAATACAACTGCAAAATTACTACAAAATGCGAAAATGGGCTTTTTACTCAAAAATCACAGTCGAGATGTAATAGGCCTCTTAATATTATTTACGCTGATTTAATCATTACGAAAGTGATTAACAATATACTGCTTTAATGCTTAAATCATCATCAATGAATTATTTTACTATTACTTACGTTTTGTTTATATTTTAGCGTAAAACTTTATTTGGCATGGTATTTTTGCAAAAATTAATTTAGCATGGCATTTTTCTATTTAAAGGGAAAATCACACAAAACAAGCAGTTCTAAATTGTAGTAAGTAACATGAACCGTTTTCTATAGGATTAAGATTACGAACAACAAAAGATTACTTGCTATTACGAGTTTAAAGCGAATGCAGTAATATACTTAGCTCTTGAAAAAAAACATTATTTTATTTTATTGTACTAGACGCGACAAGATAGTGAATGAAAGAACGCCACGTAGTTTTTATTACATACCTACATTACATACATAATATATACGACTATTATTCCCGAAGGGTTAGTCAGAGACAAGGCAATGAAAACCGCTAAAGCAGTTCACTGTAATAACTTTTTACCAAATAATAACTACACATGTGTTGAGCGTGACAGGTGGTGAGCCAATTGCCTCTCTATGCTGTTGGATGTATGTGCAGTCTTTGGTCCGTTTTTACGACACCCAAGGGAAGAGATGGGGCGGTAGTTTTCTGTTTATGAGCCGCTACCAGCACAGCACTGCTTTTATTACACTGAAAGTAATATACTAATAAATTCTTTATTGAGTTCAATTGTACCGCTGTTTTGTAATATTCACAAGAGTAAACAAAACAAAACGTTAATTTTGGCATGGTACTTTTTCGTTCATTGTCTAAAACGTGGTATTTTTAGATAATTGGGTTGACTATAAATATATTTAAAGAATCCTGTACTTAAAATAGACCAAACAAACAATACAATGGTACGTAGCATAAGACCATTCTTCAGAAATGGAAAAGTTAATACTCAGTAGTTTATTGCATTTCATTATGTTTACACAACACAATAGACGGCAGGCTTAATACAATGGGATAATTATAGCACTTTCGGGCATGCCGCAGATTAGTAGGAGAGAGAGAGAAAATACCTTAGGTACCATAATATTTATTAATTTATTCATGAAAAACAAACGGCAATGGATAACACATAAAAGCACAAGAGTAGGTATAAAAATAAATATGCCTTAAGCAGTTTTCACAGGTAGAAACAAAACAAAATCTTCATAATTTTATTAGTATAGATAAAAGTGAATTTAAAGTATTGTTGGTTATTGTACTGCGACCAGTTATTTTATTTATTGGCATTGGCACACTCATCGTACATTTGGTATTTTATTTAGTTCTCAATTGATATAAAGATTAAGTAAAACATGACTCGCTTCATTATATTCGTTTGTCAATAACTACAGAGTTATAAATAGGTCCCTACGTAGGTCATAATAATAATTAGATAATAACATCCAGATATTAATAAAACTTTATGACCATATCACAACGTCCACGACAGACCGAAAGCAAATTTTATAAAGCAAGTTTTATTTCAAAAATAATGTGTAAAATGTTTGGTATCTTGTTAAAATTATCCTTCAAGGTTATGTTTCTTAAATTTTGTTGAACATACAAATGTGTTGTGTGCATTATATTATGTACCTGAATACTCATTGCTTTGTACAGGTTTAAAAACCAGCAAATATGCATTTTAAACTACCTACTACAATATAATGTAGCAGACTCACTATAATAGTAAATACCAAAAGACTTGATAAATAAATAACCTACCATATTAGCTTTTATTACAGATTTTTAAATAATTGTAATAAGAAATAACGTATTTCCGTACATTTTATTACATTAAAATCGTGGTATTTTTGAACCTTATGAAACTTTTACTTTACACTAAAATAAAATAAATCTTCATATATCTACATTTTGCAATTCTAGTTTATTCAAGAATAAAATTTAATTGAATATAAATGTTATTCATCAATGTAATATTTTTAAAATAAATTTTAGCTTTTGTTAAATTTTAAATAATAATACCTATATTTATTTGCATTAAATTACGCATAAAATTTATGATTTTATCATATTGTCATTAAAATACTTATTGCATTATATGACTTATTTAGTATATTATGGTAATATTATCATGACCACATACTACAGGGCAAATGATCAAAACCAAGACTTTATAATAATTTCCTAAATACTCTAGCTCGAAGCCAATTCTTTACAGTTTTAGACATTCCCATACTGTCAATCAGTTGTCAAGAATTCTGCCTGGGTACATTGTAAAAATAATTAAATTTCTAAAATAATTCTAGAATGATAATCATGTGTTTTCCTTTTATCGAGATTCATATAATTACGTAAATAAATTATTATTACTAAATTATTTTATTAATCGGTATCGATTAATAAATAACTTCATTCGTTAATTAAGACTTTCGTATTACGAAAGGCTTCAATTATCGATGCTTATCATCACTCCTCCCTACCCCATCACTACTCGTAGTGGTGAGCACCGGCAGCGACAACGGCGAGCAGCTGTCGGATTGTATCCAAAATATTGACATTCCGAGTTTGGGTTTCGTTGAGCGAGGTCGGGTCCCAGATTCTTAGAGTGAATTATTCAAAATAGTGAAAATAATTTTTAAAACTAATTTAATTCGTCTATTTTAAAAGTGATTAATATTCGAAGAAATGGATTCCGATAATAATATGGCAAAGCAGGTCAGTGAATTATTTAAACAGTGTACGACGAACAACAGTATTGTGTTGTAAAATATTCAGTGTTAATAAAACATTGTTCTAATTTATTAACATTTTAACTAACATTATTGCTAATATGTCTTTTAGATGGAAGAGGTTGAGGCTCTCAGCGCTATTTATGGAGAGGACTGGGTATCGGAGAGTGCCAAGACATATTGCATAAAGATTAAAGAAAACAAGAAAGAGGTACTGTTATATGTGACGATGCCAACCGACTATCCTTCACTGTCTCCGCCCAAATTTGAGATGTCTGCTCCTTGGATGGACAGGAAAGCCAAGCAGCAACTCCACAGAGACCTGGATGAAGTCTATCTGTAAGTACTAAGAACCAAAACGTAACATTCAGTGTCGTCAGGTTTTGTAAGTATGGTCAATATTGAATTGTAGTAAAATGATTTAAAGATATTTTCAGAACTGTCTTTACAAAAAATCTGTTGCTTAATGCAAAATTTAAAAACAACATTTCTGTCAGTATTATAGAAGTATTTGTAACGTACCTAATAACTTGCCCATGTTCATAATCTCGTTTTTTTTTCAGAGAAAACGTTGGTGAGACAGTCATATTTCAGTGGGTGGAAACTATTCGGGAAGTTCTACAAAATTTAAAGACTCCGGAGCCTAAAAATAAAGTTATCAATAGCGCACCAACATTGGAAAAGGTGTGTAAACCAACACCTACTTCTAAATAGATTGGTTGTAAATATATTATCATTTTTGTATTGAATTAGTAGCTAATTTCTGTGTCTAAAGAGACTTCTTAATTTTTTTTATGTAGTTTGAATCTTGAAAGTACCTTTTCAAAAACATTTCCTAATGACTTATAAAATTTAAATTAGAGAAGGAAACAATTATAACTAAGAATGCTTAAATTCTATTTTTTGTCATCAATAAGCAGCTTTAAACACACCCTTATTGGAGAACCCCTGCTTTGCTCCTTTGAGAATACCATTAAACATTGTACAAATTGTTTTTATAGTAAACAATATTTTAATTTTATTTTTTGCAGTCTGAAATTAATTGCCCTGAAATAATCCACGGAGAGGTGATTGCGGATAGGAAGAGCATTTTCCAAGGCCATGCTGCTAAAGTTGAAAGTGTCAGTGATGTAAAGTAAGTTATGCATATCGTAAAGTGAAGCATTTAAAGCCCTATCAAGCACTTCTTTTGTTATTTTAATAATAATTAACCTTTTTGTCCTTATTTCAGAGCTGTCTTAGCGAAGCTAAAGCAAAATAAGAAAGTTTTCCACGCCTCCCACAACATGTATGCGTACCGTATCGAGAAGAAGACTAACAAAGGCACCTCCATCCTGCAGGATTGCGATGAGGACGGTGAGGCTAACGCTGGAGGCAAGATGATGCACTTGCTGCACGTACTGGATCAGAAGAACACGCTGGTTGTGGTCAGCAGGTGGTGAGTTTCTATATATTTAAATATTACGAGCGGCCAGACTACGTCCGCGAGGTAAATTAAAAAAAAAAATTATTTCATACAAACCTTGTCCTGCCAATTACAAATACAACAAAAAAAGAATTTGCCAAACAGGTGCTGCCGTTATAAAGTGACGCGCTGATTTTTGTTAATGTAGATTATTTTTGTCTTTTTTTTTTCAGAAAAGTACCTACTTACATACTAATGCCACTCAGATCAACCTACCACAATTTTATTTTTCAATAAATTATGAACTTTATGTTTTTGGCTTAGCGATTAATATAGATTAGAGTAGTTTTACAGTTTTGGATAAGTTTACGTGCTGCTGGCGTGTGTACATAATTATATATTATTCTTTATATTTCCGGCCCTTTCAATCAACGGCAGTTTCTTTTAATTATTTTATTGAATAAGATGTTACATATTTGTTGGGTTGTTTGTGCCCCGCAGTGGTGCGTTTAAAGGCTGATGATAATGGGTGCTCCATTATCATCAGCCTTTAAATGCACCACTGCGGGGCACAGGCCTTACCATATAGCTCACACACAAAATATCTTTCTTCCAGGTTTGGTGGCATCCAGATTGGTCCAGACAGATTCCGTCACATCAACAACGCAGCGCGCCAAGCAATCGATGCAGCGGGGCTCATTAAAAAGAAAAATAATAAAAAATGACGGCAAGAATACACCGAAGCCTAGCGTAAGTTTATTATAATGAATTGTAAATATAAAGGAGGTTCTGATCGCAAACACATGATGCATTTTAAATGTATTTAAACAGCACATTTGGAGTTAATTAAAGTATTGTGTTTGACCCATAATGAGTTGTAACAAGGCTGTCCAACCTGCTAGTGTGAATTAATAGCACTACTTTTCACTAAAATAAGAGCAAACTTATGCGTTTTTCCTATTCGTAAATTTTTCGATGTTACGTACCTACACATTGTTGGGAAATACGTACAATTGTTTAGATGAAATTGTATCGTTCGATAATGTGTTACTTTTAAATGTTTTGGTTATAATGTTTCCAATCGAATGGAATACTCGTATAGGGTAACCAAATATTTGGGTGTGATGAATATGTCTGATATTCTTATGATACAAACTCTTTATTGTGTAGATGTTCTGTTAGATATACTTAATAAAGAATAAACTTACTAATAATTTGAAAATCTTTTGGTTATTATAGTCCAATGGAAAGGTTTCCGGACCAAAGTGATAGAAACTGTAATCCTAATTATGTAATGAATTTGGCTGTTTAACGTGTGCATATTATAAGGTTAAATAAGAATTTACTTAAATATTTTTTTAAAGAATTATAGATCAATGACTGTCTATTATAATTATTACCATTGACTTTAATATCTGTAAATTATCAGACAATATAAAATCGATATTGTAACTCTATCAAATGATGCAATAATTTATAGGTTCTAGACTTTAATGTTTTCATTAGTGAATTATAACTGTACTTGCCTAGTTACAAAATGTCTGTAAAGTTAATAATAAAAATGAATTTAAAACCTATGCCTCATATTTTATTTTAAAACTAACCCTTATTTTCTTTCATAATGAATTTTCTCAGAAAGATAAAAGATTGTCGCGTAGTTTTCATTACACTGAAAGTAATATAATAATTCTGTATTGAGTTCAACTATACCGCTCTATTGTAACATTAACCAGGGTAAAAAAAAACACAAAACGTAAATTTTAGAATAGTACTTTTGATTAATTGTTTTAAATGTGGTATTTTTGATAATTGTGTTGACTTTTACCATAAAATAGATCAAACAAGCAATACAATGGTAAAATGAATAAGACCATCCTTCAAAAGTTGAAAAGTTAAAACTCCGTACTTTATTGCATTCCATTAACATAATGGAATGGCCTTCCGGCTTAATACAATGGGATAATTATATGCTTTCTGCCATAGCACAGATTAGTAGGATAGAAAAGGAAAATACCATACCTCTCTTTCATATTCAGTGTATAATTTAAAAGTTAATAAAAGCGTTCTTAGTTATTGTACTGCACCCAGCTATTTATTTATTGGCATTGGCCTCCTCATCCTACATTTAAGTGTTTTTAATTTTCAAATTATAAAGATCAAGTAAAACATGACTCTCTTCAATTTATAAATTTGTAAGCCATAATATCTAAACATACATATTTAATAAATAAATCTATAAATAAATCTTTCCTACAATCACACCAATTATCTAGCCCAAGAGAAGCTTCGAAGAAACTCGTGAAATGGTTACTAGACAACGGATAAACATAATTAAAATACTTAAATACATACTTATTATACATAGAAAACACCCAGACCCGAGAAAATTTAAAAAAACAATAATTGCCAAATTGGCCCGACGACGGTCGGGCCTCAGAGATGGCGACACCATGAAAACCGGTGTTCAAACCACTCGACCAAGGAGGTCGTCGATTCAGATCATAATTAGTCGTTTGTCACAGGGTAAAAGTAAGCATGTGTTTCGAAGTATACTAGCAAGTTTCAGAGTTTCATTATTATCCAAATACTAATGAAACTCCATCACCATACCTCAACAGACCAAAAATAAATTAATTATAGTAAGTTTTATTTAAAAAAGATTCCCAAAAAGGTGAAGAGCTCGATGGCGCAGCGGCTAGCGCGATCGGCTTGCGATCTTGCTCGCTAAGCCACTTAAGCAAATTAAAAAAATCTCAAGCTCCTCGGTGCTTCGGAAGCCACGTTAAGCCATTGGCCATAGTGGGTTGGGTGGGTGGCCCAATATATCCCCAAGTCATATTGCTCACGTGGGAGGCCTGTGCCCAGGAGTAGAACGTTTATAGGATGATGACCCAGAAAGATATTTAAATAATTGAGAGTTAATTTTGATTAGACTAAATTATGAAGTCGTATCAAAATTAACCATCAACGCTATGTTGCTAAGATTTGTTTCAACATATAAATGTGTTATATGCAATATATTACAAACCAACTAGGCTTTGTACAGGTTAAAAAAACCATTATTCCCGAAGGGTTTGTCAAAGATTAGGCAATGAAGACCGCAAAAGCAGTCCACTGCCACAGTCCACGTTTCATTAAATTATAACTGCACTTGTGCTAAGCGTGACAGGTGATGACCCATCTCCGCTCTATGCTGTTGGATGTTTGTGCAGTCTTTGGTCCGTTAGATATTTTACGACACCTAAGGAAAGAGATGGTGGGGTAGTAGTCTATCAATGAGCCGCTACCTGTGCCGCTACCAATATAGCATTTAATTAAAACTATTTGTTTTTACACTAGTACATAAAATCGCGTAGCAGACTCACCATAACATACTAAAGAGAGTCTAATGATACTTAAAAAGCTTAGAAAATACTTAATAAAAAACTTGATCAATACCTAATTGTATTTAGAAATAACGTTTCTCCCTTTATTTTGTTACCTAACACTTTTTAAGCGTGGTATTTTTAAACCTTAAGATACTTTTTTTACACCTAAGTAAATAAAATCATAACTTTCATATTTCTACAGTTTACAATCATAGTTTCAGTTTATTTAATAATAAAAGTTATTTGATAATAACATTGAAAAATAAAAAAGAATGTAAGGATCTGTTAAACTTCCATTAATAATAAATAATAATACTAGTTTAGTAGTATGGTTAGTATTAGTCAATAACTACCTATGCATTAAGTGACTTATTATGTTTATGATAATATTATAATAACCAGACACGGGAAAAATTATCAAATCCAAGACTCTAATTTCCTAAATACTGTTGCTCCAGAACCAATTCCTTAAAGATTAAGACTTTCCCATACTGCCGGTAAGTTGTTATTTAATCTTTCTGGACACATTGCTAAAATTATTAAATTTTAAAAATAATTCCTGAAACATAGGTAATCATATTTTTTCTTCTATCAAGATTCATACTTAAACTAAACGTAATTATATAATTATTACTCGCTTACTTAATAATTGGTATCGATTAATAACATAAGCGGGCTCTCATATCGTAATCGATATGAGTATTTATCATTATAAATACTCATATCGATTACGATATGAGAGTCTTTAATTCGCAATCGATATTGCGAAAGTCTTCGACTAACGATGTTTATTCTCACTCCTTCCTACCCCATCACTACGACACAGGGGCGAGCAGCTGTCGGATTGTATCCAAAATATTGACATTCTGAGTTCGGGTTTCGTTAAGCGAGGTCGGGTCCCAAATTCTCAGAGTGAATTATTCAAAATAGTGAAAATAAAATAAATTCTAAAACTAATTTAATTTGTCTATTATAAAAGTGATTAATATTCGAAGAAATGGATTCCGATAATATGACAAAGCAGGTCAGTGTATTATTTAAAAAGTGTGCGACAAAGGAGACCGTTAAGTTGTAAAATATTCTGTGTTAATAAAACATTGTTGTAATTGATATTTATTAACATTTTAACTTAAGATATTGCTAACATATTTTTTAGATGGAAGAGGTAGAGGCTCTCAGCTCCATTTACGGAGAGGACTGGGTATCGGAGAGTGCTAAGACATATTGCATAAAGATCAAAGAAAACAAGAAAGAGGTTCTGTTATATGTGACGATGCCAACCGACTATCCTTTACTGTCTCCGCCCAAATTTGAGATGTCTGCGCCTTGGATGGACAGGAAAGCCAAGCAGCAACTCCACAGAGACCTGGATGAAGTCTATCTGTAAGTACCAAAACGTTACATTCACTCTCATCAGTTTTTGTACGTATTGTCAATATTGAATTGTTTTAAAATCATTTAGGATATTTTCAGAATTATCTTTACAAAGTATCTGTTGCTTAGTGTAAAATGTACGAATATTAGTTAAAATCCCATTAGCCTAAATTTAAGTTCAACATTTCTGTAAGTATAATAAAAGTATTTGCAACGTATTAACTTACCAATGTTTATAATTTCGTTTTTTTTTTAGAGAAAACATTGGTGAGACAGTTATATTTCAGTGGGTGGAAACTGTCAGAGAAGTTCTCCAAAATATGAAGACACAGGAGCCTAAAAATAAAGTTATAAATAGAGCACCAACATTGGAAAAGGTATGTAAACCATTCGTTACCTACTTCTAAATAGATTGGTTGTAAATAGATTATTATTTTTGTATTGATTTGTGGCTAATTTCTGAGTTTAAAGAGACATTTTTGTTTTTTTTAATGTAGTTTAAACCTTGAAAATATCATTTCATAAACAATTGCTATTAATTTTTTATTTGAATTTAAAATTATAAATGCTTTGAAGGAAGCAATTAAAAGCAAGAGTTTTTTAAATATATATTTATTTTACATCTTCTATTAGCAGGTTTAAATGGCAAAGTTTATTACGACTAGCATTAAAAACTTCATACGCCATTTTTATAGAATCCTGATTTATTTCTTTGAGAATACCAATAAACATTAGGGTATACAATGTTTGTTTTTAAAGTAACAATATTTTTGTTTTATTTTTTGTAGTTGGAAATTAATTGTCCAGAAATAATCCATGGAGAGGTGATTGCGGACAGAAAGAGCATCTTCCAAGGCCATGCTGCTAAAGTTGAAAGTGTCAGTGATGTAAAGTAAGTACTATCTACCATTCGAACATAATTTTGATAATATTTGACAAAAAGCAATTATTATAACAATAACTCCATTATTTAAGTAAGATTAAACTCATTTTTGCTGCGCTAACCAAAGATACATTTTAAGTTAAGACTTTAATGTATGACTCTTGTGTATATGTACCTATCTAACAACTTCCCTCTAGCGGGATTTGTGATTGTCACAAGTTCATTGATTTATGTTCTTATTTTGTAACGTAGTATTTAATCCGCATTTATTTACAATTATTGAGGCTTGAAAAAGAAATGCTCTTGCATAGTTTCTTGACAGTTCTAGGCCAACCCCGTAGGTTACGAATCCATGATGGCGTT
Organism: Scoparia ambigualis; assembly: GCA_963921215.1. Lineage (NCBI taxonomy): Eukaryota > Metazoa > Arthropoda > Insecta > Lepidoptera > Crambidae > Scoparia > Scoparia ambigualis. The sequence continues at coordinate 62,528,332 of OY992501.1, forward strand.
ATGACAATTCATAAGGGCTTAATTAATGTAGCCTAGCATTTGTAAGCCTTATCTATAACATTAAGTAATTTTTATTATAACTAACCTTTTTATCCTTATTTCAGAGCTGTCCTAGCAAAGTTAAAGCAACACAAGAAAATTTTTAACGCCACCCATAATATGTATGCATACCGTATCGAGAAGAAGACAAACAAAGGCACCGTCATCCTGCAGGATTGCGACGAGGACGGTGAGGCTAACGCTGGAGGCAGGATGATGCACTTGCTGCACGTACTGGATCAGAAGAACACGCTGGTCGTAGTCAGCAGATGGTGAGTTTGCGTATAATAAAATGTTTGCCTTTATTGTAGAAAAGTACCTACTTACGTTTTGACGCCAGCCAGATCAACCTACTACAAAATGTCAATAAATTTTGAACTTGCAGTTGGGTTTTAGGGATCAATAACGATTAGAGTAAGTAAGTAAGTAGACAGGTCAATAACAATGGGAGAGTAGACCCATACTAGATAGCACCCGTATAACTTTAATTTATATTAAATTGTATGTCCTCCTTCCAGGTATGGTGGCATCCAGCTCGGTCCAGACAGATTCCGTCACATCAATAACGCAGCGCGCCAGGCCATCGAAGCAGCGGGGCTCATTAAAAAGAAAAAGAAATGACGGCAAGAACACACCGAAGCCTAGCATAAGTTTGTAATAATAAGTTGTAAATGTGAATGTTTCCGATCGAAAGGAATATAGGGTAACCAAATATTTGGGTGTGAATATGTCTGATATTTTATAAAACAAGCTCTTTATTGTGTAGATAATTTGTAAACCTTTAAATAACTATAACCATAGTCAAGTGAAACGGTTTCCCGTCCAAAGCGATAGAAATTTTATTGTAGTCATTATAATGTAATTAATTTAGCGGTTATTAAATGTAATTCATATTATAAAAGTTAATTAAGAATTTATTGTATTTTAAATAATTATGGAAGAATGATCTGTTTATTCTATTGTACTTCTTAACATTGACTTTAATATCTATAAATCATCGGACATTATAAAACTCTTATGTGATAACATAAAATGATGCAACAATATTTTAATATCTAGAATCAACAATACTTTAATTTAGAACTGACTTTGCAATTACGATAAATATTAATGTTATACGGTGTGTACAAATATACAATTTATTTTTATTCATGAAGAAATGAATAATAGCTATGTTCTTATAAAACTGTCTGTAAGTTTACTAATAAAAAATGAATTCAAATATTCACCTATATTTTATTTGAAAAGTAACCCATAACTAATAAATTTCCGTGCGCATCTTAAGATAGTGCGGATCAATTAAAATTCTTTTGTGTCTGTATTTAACGGCGCGTAACAGGCTAATTACTTTCTAAATAAATTTTCTGAGAAAGAGTGTAGATATTTTCCTCTTGAGAAACAAACATGATTTAATTTTATTGTACTTACGACAAGATAATAAATGAAAGATAATAAATGAAAGATAGTTTTTATTACACTGAAAGAATTAACGGTAAATTTTTTTATTGAGTTCAATTGTACTGCTCTATTGTAATATTCACGAGAGTTAAACGTTAATTTGAGCATGGCACTTTCGATTCCTTGTCTATAATGTGGTGTTTTTAGATAGTTAGGTTGACTTTAAATTTAAATAATCTTTTACTTTAAAATAGACTAAACAAACAATACAATGGTACAAAGAATAAGACCAGTCTTCAGAAATTGAAAAGTTAATACTTAGTAAGTAGGTAACTTCTTTATTGCATTCCATTATGTTTACAGAACACAATAGACGAAATACGACTTTATACCATAAGATAATTTATGGCGCTTGACGTCGTAGCGGGGATTGGTGTGAAATCGCTGCTATAAGCCCGCGTTGCCCCCCGCGCCTCCTCTGTGACCGCGGACTCGATCCGTGCTTCCAGGTCCTGACCAGGCACAATCATCCTCCATTTAACACCCTACTTTTTTATCTTTCAATTGATATAAAGATCAAGTAAAACATGACTTAATTAAATATATTAATTTGTACACCCAAAAATACATACATACCTATCTGGGACGTAATTAGTCATGTGCTGTTTTCATCATCAAAATGTTTTGAAATGATAAAACATCCAAATATTAATGAAACTCCATCGCCATACCACTTCAGACCAAAATTAACTCGATAGCGATTTTTATTTTAAAAGTGTGCCTGAAGAGGTATTTTTAGCTCATTGAGAGTTATATCAAAATACAATCTACATTAGTTGTATCAAAATTAGTCATCAAGGCTATGTTGCAAAGATTTGTTTCAACATATCGTGTTACATGCATTATATTATAAACCACCTGGATACTCATTGTTTCGTACAGGTTTAAAAAAACTAGCAAATATGTATTTAAAATAATTTGATTTTCACTTCCACACGATATCATAGAGCAGACTCAATATAATACTTAATAAGCTTAGAAAATACTGAATAAAAAGACTAGACAAATAATTATTTTAAAATTCCGTTCATTTTAATAACAGTTTGAGCGTGGTATTTTACAGTTCACTTATTTGAAAAGCATTAGGTAACATTGAACAATTAAGTTTTGCATTATTTGGTTAAACTTTTTGAATTGATAATACTTGCCTTTTTGTTTTTATTAATTATTTGCCTCAAATTAGGTATTTATTATTATCATAATATTTATTATTAAATATATTATCATATTCTCTTTCACATCATTATATCGTAAGCGTATTATGACATAATATTGATTATTATCATATTTTCTATCATATGTATAATATAATCATAAACACATTGTCACAAAGTGATAACATTATCATAACCACATACAAGGCAAATGATCAAATCAAAGACTATTTGGTATAGATTTCAAACACTTATAAATGGGCGCCGTTGGCTTACAAAGTAAAAAATAAAGATGGTGTTGATTAATTTTGGCGGGCTGGGTAAGTTCCATGGTAGCTCAACTGAAAAGAGCAGGTGCACCTGGCCCGGATTGCCAGAAAGGTGCGGATTCGAATCCTGTACGTGGAAAATTTTATCGATATTGTCTTTTTCAATTTGTAATTTGTTCGCAACAAAATTTGCGTTAAAATTAAATATAAAATAGCTTCAGAACCAATTCCTTATAAGTAGTTTTAGACTTTCCTATACTGCCGGTCAGCTATGCGATTCTCTAAGCGACATGGCTATGATCATAATATATGTTATTTACAGCCGTCACATCTCGTTCGCTGCAGTCACGGCTGTGGTCAAAGTTGAGGCTGTTTTACTTACAGAATACCGATTTTATACCTACAATATTATGTCAAAGAAGTGATTCCCTATCACGCCACCTAGTGTTGAACCGCGTTGAAAATTATTTAGCAGAATACCAATAGTACGCTCACCACTGTTGCAGTCATTGCTATCAAGGCTTAAACGATAATTGAGCTTAGACAATCGCACTATAGTTGTTATTGAATCTTCCTGGGTACATTGTTTAAATAATTGAAGTGCTAAAATCTTAGGTGTTTATTTCCTTGTACCTATCAAAATAATAAATGTAATAAAAAATATTCCTCTCTATTAATCGATACTTGTATTGATTAAACGATGCTTATCGTCTCTCTACCCCATCACTATGACGCAGCGGCGAGCAGCTGTCGGATTGTATCCACTATCCATCCAAATCCAAAATCTTGATGTTGACTTTGACATTCCGAGTTCGGGTTCGGGTTCGGGTCGGGATTTTCGTTGAGCGAAGCAAAGCGATTAGCGAGGTCGTGCGTGTCCCCGAATAATTATCAGAGTGAATTATTCAATAAAGTAGTTTAATTTGATACAACTAATTCGTTAGGTAACTATAAAATTGATAAACACCCGAAGCAATCAAAGACAAGTAATGGATACCGACAATATGACAAAGCAGGTCAGTGTAACGACGAAGAACAATTAATTGTGTTGTAATCTAATCACGAACGAGAAGAAGAAAGACTCCGCGCCGCGATAGGTACTAAAGGCCCCAGTACACAGTGGCGTAGGCTGGCCCACTGCAGGCCATCGCCGTTGTGTAGGTACAGGAGGTAATTGTGTGTAGTGGCGGACAATGGCCCATCGTGGCGCGCAATTGGGAAATTGTCGGTTTTAGGGCACACTTTAAAGGAATCGTGGCGTAGCATAGCCTGTGGCGTTCACACAAAGGCCCATTGCTTAGTTTGTCACCAACCGCTGACCAGGATAGTGCACTTTTTTGTATATTATGTGGAAATGTAAGTACAATGTTTTCAGGTCAATGATGCATGGAATCGCATTGCAGACTCCCTGTAAATTCCTGTTTCGGAACTAAAAAGAAAGGAAGAGACATTGATGTTAGTATTTCGGATGCATTTAAAAACAAAACAAGATCCGATCTCATCTGGTATAGGAGAAAATGAAATTTACAAGCCATTTGGGTATTTTATGATGTTAAGGAGGCATTTTGAGAAGGAAACTATACATGCAAAAGCTTATTATCGATATATACACAAAGTGTAATAAGTAAAACAAAAAAAAATTTCAATATTTTTTATAACGTCATACTCGTTTTTATACCCACTAACTATAAACTAATTAAATTATACATCATTGGCACTGCTACTGCAGATTCGATTTTGGTGAACGTAATTCATAAAATCTTATCTTATTTGCGTAGCATTAACAGTATAGACTGATGAGTCACTGATTGTCGGTAATACGTCCATCGCAAGTGGTTTGCCAGGCAGCAATGAGCAATGCGCCATTATGTGAAAGCCAAGAGATCGTGGCTCATCGTGGCCTACAGTTGTGCAATGCTAAGCATGGCCGATCACACACCACTGTGTACTGAGGCCATAACGAGTGAAGCACAACAAGCAACTTTTATTTTTTAATAAACTGGTGTGTGTGCTGTCACGGAGATACCATTTACCAGTATTAAATTATTATTAACATTTTAACCACAGAATGATTTTAACTAACATATTGCTAACATGTCTTTCAGATGGAAGAGGTTGAGGCTCTTAGCTCTATTTACGGCGAGGACTGGGTATCGGAGAGTGCCAATACATATTGCATAAAAATCAAAGTAAACGAGAAAGAAGTTCTTCTGTATGTGACAATGCCACCCGACTATCCTTTACTGTCTCCACCCATTTTCGAGATGTCTGCTCCTTGGATGGAGAGGAAAGCCAAGCAGCAACTCATCAAAGACCTGGATGAAGTCTATCTGTAAGTACCAAAACTTTACAATCACAAAATCTTAGCAGTTTCTCTAAATATTGACAATATTGAAGTGTCATAAAATGTGTAAGCACTGGCAAAACTTTACGATCAATACTAAATAAATAAAATATTGACAATATTGAGTAACTAAGGTAAGTACTTTTTCTATCAATGTTGTCTATCAAATCTTTTGGTTTGCTAGATAAGTGAACTTTTTGATGTGGTCTTGACAATTGAATATGTTTTGTTGTTAGTGGTGTTTCTGCAAAGTACTTATCTATTATTATGTTATTTTAACTCAATTAGACAAGTTTCATTTAACAAACAGATATCATTTTATTAAGATAATATTTATCCCACATTTTTCCCTCATTTTTCATTATAGAAATGCTTATTATTGTTTTCTTTTTAATAATTAACTTTCCTGCTAATTTTAATAAAGTAGTAAAAAAGCATACTTAGGGCATCCGCTACGTACCCTTTACCGCATAATGGTATCATAAATCATACATTATGTGTTTTCACAGATTATTAGTTTTTGCTCCTTGTATAGTATGTGTTGATGGCTGATATCTATACTATGATTGTATCCGAACACCAAAAAAAAATTGGCAGATATACAGTCGTGGTCAACTAATTAGGGACATTCAAGATAGTGAAGAGCAATAACCGGTTATGTACATATAAATATAAAACCCTATTGATTTTTCAGCACCTATTATTTGCATAATTTGGTCCGATTACTATACTATAAATGGCTGTAAATAAGAGAATAATTAAATAGAAAAAAGTATTTAATATCAAAGGTTGAACATGTATTAAATTTTAAGGTATAATTATGTAGCTGGACATTTAATTAAGGACAGTAAAGTATAATGATGAATAGAGTTAAACAAAACGAATAATCTCCAGTATTATAATATTTTTAAAAGCTCCATTTTATTACGTGTAAAATCAGTACCCAGTAGCAAAACCTTTGTTAGTAATTACCGCTTGACACCGATGTGGCATAGACATTATCAGTTTCTGACATGTTTCGATAGGAATGTTTGCCCATGCCTTACAAAAAGCTTGATTAAGTTGATCTAAAGTTGTGGTACGATAAGTTGAAACTTTTTTCTTGATTTCGTGCCAAAGGTGCTCAATTGGGTTGAGGTCCGGGCTATTTGCTGGCCAATCTAGCACCGATACTGACTGACTGGTAAGAAACGACTTGACTGAACGGGCGGTATGTTTCGGGTCGTTATCATGCTGAAACGTCCATATAATAGGGAGATGCTCCTCAGCATAGGGAAGCATAGTTTCCTCCAATATTGTTTTGTATTGATGTTGGTCTAAGTTACCCTGAACTTTTCTCACAGGTCCCACTCCACGTCCAGAAAATGAACCCCAAATTTTAATGTTTCCACCGCCATGTTTCACCTGCTTTTTTGTGAATCTTGGATTCATTTCCGCTTTTACAGGACGCCGTACGTATTGCCTTCCATCTGAAGAAATTAAATTAATCTTGGTCTCGTCAGAGAATAATACATGTTGCCATTGGGCGTAGGTCCAATGTCCATATTTACGTGCAAACGCCAAACGAGCATTTCTATGTTCTTTCTTCAACAACGGTACTTTGCGAGCCACTCTTCCGAACAACCCTGCTTCTACCAGACGTCGTCGAACGGTCCTCGCTGATACACCGGCTCTTTCGTCTGCCCCAAACACTTCGTGTTTAATTAAAATAGAGCCTAGAAACGGATCTTTCTTAGCTAACCTGGTTATCATTCTATCTTCTTGCGGAGTTGTTTTTCTCGATCTTTTTGTCCTGGGCACATTTAAAGCTGTGTTATTGCGCCTGAAATGTTGCACTGCATTGCATACCATAGTTTTTGAACAATTTAAATGTTCTGCTATCCCTCGGTATGACCAACCACGCTCGACAAACTTCATGATAATTGTTCGTAGTGTTGGATCGCAACTTTTATTTTTGCCCATATTTCTTCAAAATAATTCTCAAAACTTAAAATTAAAAATCTGGATTGCCGCCAAAACTACCACAAAACAATAAAAGAAGAAATAAAAAAGTATTGAGATTCAAATTTTGAAAATAGAACGCAATATCTCAGTGTCCCTAATTAAATGGCCAGCCAGCATTCTTTGAACAAATAGCACACTGATAATCTATCAGCTATACTGTAAAGAGGTTTAATGTTTAAGAAGTTGTTATTGTTTGTATAATCGGGCACATCAATGACTAATTATACTTACGTGTAAAAGATATGGAATATTGTTAAGACTCGTTGGAAAATAAAAAATAAATTCACAATTTGGCTTAACTAGAGATTGTCCCTAATTAGTTGACCACGACTGTATATCTTGTATTATGTGGTTTGTCATTTCTGTCACAGAACCTAACAAACCGCCATTTCTGACAGTGAGTACGGTTTGTGAATGTAAAAAAGCCTGTTTTCGCTATTTTTTCGCTCATTTTAAATTATTTTAGTACAAACCAAAAGTATAATGGATCCCAAGAATTTTTACGGAAAAACATGTAAGTAATAGCAAATTCTTCTTGATGAAAAACAGTCTAGAATTTTGTATCTGAAATGATACTCTATGCAGTTAAGGTCAATTTTCGTTTTAAAATATGATACTTCATGCATTAGAGTTTGTATCATTGCTCGGTCAGATATGAGACTACATGCATGCATCGGTACATCCCATGTAATAAAAATTATGTTTGTTTTGGTGGTTTGGTATTCTTATTTACCGCTAGGCCGCTAGTATAAACCTTTGGGGTTTATGTTGGTACCTATTTGCTGTTTTATTTATTTTCAGGTATACTCAATTGCGGCGACAAACGGCAGGGATGCAAAAATTTCTCACGAATGTCCTATATTTACTGCAGTAAATGCCAATGTTTTTTGGCTTAAACAAAGAAAGGAATTGTTTTAAGGATTTTCATCTGGTTTTGAATTAAATATTCCTATAAAATATCAATCTTATTCGTTTAAAAAAAATAAATATAATAAATAAAATAAAAATAATAAATATTTATATACAGGTGTCCCAGAAATCAAAGTAAAGCTGTAAAATGGGCAATAGGCCAAGTCGTGTTCGTTATTGAAAAAATATAAAAAAAAAACCTTGTCATGAACTTATCAAATTAAAAGGATTTAAAAATAAATCCTAATAATTTACACCCTGTGATGATCTTTCAAGTCCTGTGACTACAAATATTAACTTTTCGTCAGGTTTTTTGTGTGATGTAACCATGAATAACCCTTTTGTAAATTACAGATAATAGTTAAAAGTTTTAAATAAAATATTAGATTTGTGCCCAACATTGATTCAAAATAATTACATCAACCAACTTTAACCGACTGTACTTTAAAAAAAATGTACTACACTGTTTTGGCAAGTAACATTAAAATATGGCGCGTTTAGCCTGGATTCTAAAATTGTATGACACTTACTAATTGCTACTTTTTAAATGAGAAAAAAATAAAATTCAATTGTTTAGTTTTGATTTTTATTAAAACAGATTTACAAGGTTTTATAACAAATGCTGCAATGCAAGCTCTACATCTCTTTAAAAATGATCGCGTAATAAGACGGGCGTATCTTCTCGAATAGATGTATTCAACGGCTTCGGCAATTCTTTGGCGCAGCTCGTCTAAATCTTGATTAGGTTAAGAGTACACTTTTTCCTTTATCGTACCTCTGTAAAAGAAATCTAAGGGGTTTAAGTCAGGTGAACGGGCAGGCAACGGAATTGTACCGTTCCGCCCAATCAACCTATCGGGGTATTCTCGATAGAGAAACTCGTACTGTGGGAGCATAATGCGCTGGGCAGCCATCTTGTTGATACCACATGCTGCCGTAAATGTTCAGCGTCACTTCTTCCAATAAATCTGGTAATTGATTCTGTAAGTTCAAACAAGCCTGGGCATTTAAGTTCTCCGGCAGCTCGTTTGGAACAATAAACATTACTATTCAAAATTACCGTCCACATGTTTTCTTTAAACCGGTACTGTGATCTGTCGCGATTCTTTAAAAAATATATGATCCGATGAATCAACATTTAAAAAGGACGGTTATATGAACCTCCACAATTTGCACGAATAGCACGTGGAAAATCCGACTTTGATACGGGTAGACAGATCGCAGTACCGGTTTAAAATAAAAATGTATAGAAGATACGCCCGTCTTATTATGCGATCACTTTTAAAGAGATGTAGAGCTTGCATTGCAGCTGAAGGCAAACAGTAAGAACATTTGTTATACTTAAACCTTGTAAATCTGTTTTAATAAAAATCATAGCTAAAGGAATCTAACAATTGAATTTTATTTTTTTTCTCAATTAAGAAGTAGCAATTAGTAAGTGTCATACAATTTTAGAATTCAGACTAAACGCGCCAGCTTTTAATGTAACTTGCCAAAACAGTGTAGTACATTTTTTTAAAGTACAGTCGGTTAAAGTTGTTTGATTTATTTTGAATCAATGTTGGGCACAAATCTAATTTTTTTTTTAAACTGAGGCAGATATGTTTTAACTATTAACTGTAATTTACAGAAGGGTTATTCATGGTTACATCACATAAAAAAACTGACGAAAAGTTAATAGTCACAGGGCTTGAAAGATCATCACAGGGTGCAAATTATTAGGATTTATTTTTAAATCGTTTTAATTTGAGAAGTTCATGACCAAGTGTTTTTATCATATTTTTCTAATAACTAACACGACTTGGCCTATTGCCTATTTTCGGCTTGACTTTGATTTCTGGGACAGCCTGTATATAAAAACACTTGCCCTTACTGCATGTTTGTACCATATAAGATTTGTTACATTGACTGTATGTTGTATCAAATGTGAGATTTTGGGTTTCTGGTCTATTATTTTGGTTTTAAATGATCAAAACAAAAAAATATTTTTTTCTAGTGTACCTATTAAGCCGTAGAATCATGTAAATTTACTTGAGCCAAATCGAAAAATCCATGCGGTAAAGGGTTAAACGTGTGCGCGCGTGACGCGGCGGGTGCCCACTACAGTTACTGCCCACCTCGCGTGTTTGGATTGAAAGATAAGGCCTGTATTCACTTTGATTAGTGATTAGTGCAGGTGACGAGTGCAAGTGCTTAGTGATTAGGAGTAAATACGTGTGGACAGCGATTGATTAGACGCGGGTTCTATTTTTTACGAGTGGACTGCGAGTAGCCACGTCCCGCGCGCCCTTCCTTTCCTCTCACTCGCAGCCTGCCTGCACTATACACGTCTGGACAGCAATGTTTATCGTTTGGCGTCGGACGCTCGCTTGTTTTGCAAAATGGCGAAGTGGACCGACGACATTACCTATATATTTGAATAATAAATAAATAATTACTAATTAATAATAATAATTCATTAAGTATTCCTTTAATTTCCCCTTATTTTTCCCCCCCTTTTTTTTCGGTTTTCGACACCACTGCTTAAAAATGTCTTTCATTATTTCTTGCAATTGCAAGCGCGCTTCTTGACGTGCGTCCATACTTGCTGGTCGACGGCTAACAACTGAATTTACTAAACACAGCCACTTGACAAAATTGGACACTACTCGCACTACACACCTGCACTAATCACTCGCAATATTCACTCGCAACTAATCACCTGCACTTACACTAATCAAAGTGAATACAGGCCTAAAGTTTGGGCAGCGCTAACTGGCGCGGAAGCGTGCGCACGCTTCACGTAGCGAACGCCCTTATGGTATTTTCAGTTTTATTCAATTAGTAATTATTATCATTAAGACAGGATATTTCTATAACTGTTGGTATCTGTTGCTTAGTATTGTTAGTTCAAAAACCTATTAATTTGCCCAAAATTTCATTCAGCATTTATATTTCAGTATCTGCATCATATTAGCTAATGTTTATAATTTAATTTTTTCCAGAGAAAACATTGGTGAGACAGTTATATTCCAATGGGTGGAGACTATCAGGGAAGTTCTCCAAAATATGAAGACTCCGGAACCTGAAAACAAAGTTATAGATGATGTCATACCAGCTTTGGAACAGGTGTGTAACAAACCATTGCCCACTTTATACATAATCAGGTTTTAATCACAAAGTTTTTTTCAACTGGCATTTAAATTTTTTCACACTCTTTTTGGAGAACCCCTGCTTTACTCCTTTGAAACAACCACTATACATTAAACTATGTTTGGTTTTATAGTAACAACTATATTTTTTGCAGTTGGTAATTAATTGTCCTGAAATAATCCATGGAGAGGTTATTACGGATAGGAAGAGCATCTTCCAAGGTCATGCTGCCAAAGTTGAAAGTGTCAGTGATGTCAAGTATGTACTTTACCATTTAAACATAATTTTGAGAATATTTAATACATATCCGTGTTGTGTAGCGTTGAAAGAATACTACCACCCCCATTCTTCCCTTGGGTGTTGTAAAAGGCGACTAACGGACTAAAGACTGCGCCATACATCCAACAGCATAGAGCGGCGATGAGGGCTTACTACCTGTCACGCTGAGCACATGCAGTCGCTATTTGGTAAAAAGTGGACTACGGTAGAGAACTGCTTTTGCTGTCCTCATTGCCTAGTCTCTGACTAACCCTTCGGGAATAAAAGTCGTGATTTTTATAATTTTAGAGTTAACATTTTGTGTATGACTTGTATGTGTGCATGCAACCTGCACAGTATCTAACAATACCCTCTAGTGGAATTTGTGATAGTGCACAAGTTCATTGATTTATGTTTTTTACTCCTAACATAGGTTATAATCAGCATTCATTTTACTTACTTTATTAATGCTGTAAAAGAAATGCTCTTGCTGAGTTTCTTGACAGTTCTTAGTACCAGACAAACGTCGTAGGTTCACGAACCGATGATGGCATATAGTGACATTCATAAGAGTTAAATTATTGGAGCATTAACTAAATAAAAACATTTTTTTAGATTTTTGGCATATCCTAAAGTGAAGCATTTAATTTTGTAAGCCATATCAAGCATATGTTATTTTAGTAATAACTAACCTCATTATCCTTATTTCAGGGCTGTCCTAGCAAAGCTAAAGCAAAACAAGAAAATTTTTAATGCCACCCATAACATGTATGCATACCGTATCGAGAAAAAGACAGATAAAGGCATCTCCATCCTGCAGGATTGCGATGAGGATGGTGAGGCTAACGCTGGAGGCAGGATGATGCACTTGCTGCATATACTGGATCAGAAGAACACGCTGGTCGTGGTGAGTAGATGGTGAGTAAACTTTTTTTACTAGCTGTACCCGGCACTCGTTGCAATGCCACGTTTTTTGGGCCGTGAACCTTTGCCGGCGTCCCCAGAACACCCTACCAATGTTTTATCACAATCTGATCAATGGTTTTAGAACGCATAGAGGTTACACATACAAACATTGATTTTTATTTATATTGTAGGAAGATCATAAAATGAATATTTCAGAGAAGTAATAAAAATAATACTTAATAATAATAATAAAATATACTTTTATTGCACACAGAACATATAACAGAAAACATTTATACAGGTTAAGTAGGTCATTATTATCAGTGTTCATGGTATAGTAACGGTGTTTTTAACAGGCTACATATAGGTTGAATAGAACCTTTTTCTTTATTCAATGTTTTTATTTAATTGTGTTTTTCTTGTCGTTTGGTTTAAATAACTTGACAGATTTTGATGTCACAAAATAGTCATAGTATTTTTTTATTATTAAATCTTTGTCTTGTTGTTCTTGTTGGTTTTTTATCGTATCATTTTTATTAGAGTATTTTGATCTCGTCTTGAAACTTAGTCCGTCTTATTACAAAAACGTACGATAGTCTGAGCTTAAACCAAGACTAGATGGTCTCGACTTAGTACGGTACTAACAGTTAGTACCGGACTAAAATCTCACCTTATTACAAAACGAAAACCATCCGTGGACCAGTTAGTACCGCACTTAGTCTTAGGTTTGAATGATATCCACAGAGAATAAACAAAAAATGTCAGTTTTTCATTCGTTCACACAAACATCATTCACTCCACCGTTTCGTTTTACTGGATGTTAATCATTTCTGTAGAGTTTTTTTACATAAATAATTATTAAACAAGATAAAAATATGTCATAAATAATCATAATCTATTTTGTATTGTATTTTCATCCGTTAAAAATGCGAGACTTAAACTTTTATCATGACTTTTTCAAATTAAGTTTTTCATTAAGAATTTTAGCGTGAAACGGATTGCAGGTAAGTAAACAAACAATCTATGAACTACCTAGTCTTATTAATCATATTAAAACATCATAGCCATCGGCCTCATAAATCTTTCTAAGATAATTATAACAGCATCCAATTGTGAGGTTTGGCATTTTCTTATGTGGCTTGTAATGTTTTCTATACTTGTAAGGCCATGGGAGCGACGACAGTAACGGCCGCATTGCATACTTGGCTGGCAGACGAATTGAGTACCTGGTGACGTTGGAGGAAGTGCAGCGCGTTGGTAATAATAATGTTTAGTTATTGAGCTAACTGGTAAAAGCCGATCAGATGGGGAAGTCGAGTTAACGTGGAAAAGCATGAAGCTGTCAGCAAAATCCAATTTGCCTATATGAGGAACTATTACTGTGACATGGAGTGGCAAAAAGCCACCTTCTCCCGAGGGTTTAGAAGTAATTTCAATTGCTCCTCACGACTTAGTCAGAAGAAAATGACTATGCTATGATAGTGATGCAGTGGTAAATAAAACATATTTATTTAGGTTTGTAACATAGGTATTTTTATTAAAATTTTAATATGAACAAAATAAGTAATATTTATAATATGTAGTAGTAAATGTTAAAATTTGTAGGTACCTACATATCTTAATTTGATTGTTTTAGATTCCGAATGTTGCATTAACAATTCCTGCATTAACTGCTGACCCTAAGCCTTGCACTAGTTATGATAAAACTGACTCAATACCCGTCAATTTCAATGTGGAAAACACAGGCCACCATGTTGTAGAAGTGCAAGGTAAAATTTTTGATTAAAAATACATACAATATTATCATTATAAATAATTACAATCCAATACTTACGGAAGATTATGTGCATGCAAGTTTTAATTAATGTAAGTGAAATTTTGTATATTGTTTTCAGAGATATTAAACAATGAGGGCGTTGAAAGTAGGTAGTGCCAGAATGATGATAAACCATAATATTGAATTTGAAACTACTATTTGAATTATATTTGAACGATTGAAAGTGGCAAAACCAAATCAAAGAAAAAATCTTGCACAATAGGTATTTATACACAGTACTTTCAAATACTTATTATTGTAGTACTTTTTACATGAAATAAATTGACAACATTATTCTATTTTGTTTTACAGAAGTGAAGACATGCAACAATTAATTGTACAAAGCCATACTGATATTAAAAACAAACAGTTATAAATGATGGAAGCGGAGCACAAATACATCATTACAATAGCAAAATAAAAATAATAGAATTAGAAATATCTTTATTGGAAAATAAAACAAACACTAACAATTAAATTTAAAAAGACTTTTACCTACTTAGTTTTAGTTACATAGTAATTTTATTTTTCTGATTCTTTTTAAACACAAGATAAACATAACTTTTTTATGAGTATGACACAGAGTTATCATATTGTTTTTACTGATAAGTACATAAATGTTTCGCCTACTATCTTGTTCACACTTTTCATTAATTAAATATGCTTACTTTATGTAGTATTCAAATATACATTCTTAGATACTCAAACATTCTGTTTTAAACTATTGTAACATGTACTTAATTTGTGGGTGTCCAATCATTTGACAAAAAACAAATAACAAATTTTCATTTGACAAATAACATTTGACAAAATTATACTTACTTGATAATTGTATTATTTTACAAACTATTATTTAATAAACTACTCATTAGACAATATATCTACTAAAAAAAATTTCATTAAGCTAAAACATTATTTCACAAATTGATTATTTTTAAACATGTTAGTTGGCAAAACAACGTAAAGCATTAATAACATTTAACAAATACTAGCTGCCCTACTCCTGTAGGTTACATGATAAGTTAGATATTTAAGACAATCGCGAAGCACAGCATAGCGATTGTCTTAAATTTCGAGGTTATTTTTTTTATTAGACAACAGAAATATTAGCTGACCTAACTCCTGTAGGTCACATGATCGGTTAGAATTTGCTTACATCCTTGCTTATATAATATATCATACCTAATATACCATATTAAGTATTTGTAAAATCACCAATTTGGCAAACGAATTATTTAGTCAAGTGAATATAATTAAAATAATATTTTAACAGTAGAAATATTTCCTAAGTAAAACATTTGCGAAACCTGTATTATGTCAAATGATTATTTTTAAAGTAATATGATTGCGAAGAGAAAGTTTGTCAAATGATTAGTTTTTCAAACGTTGTTTGTAAAATGATCTTTTGTCATACGTTTTTTGTTAAACAATAGTAAACCTATTTTGTGGCTGCCTATTTTGTTGTTATTATTATTAGGTAGGTACCTATGTTATGTATGACTGCTTTTGAACTTTAAACTGTTAAAATTATGTTTAATATGGGTTTATTAAAAATGTCTTTTTATAACTGCTTTCTCTTTATTTTCCCCGTACTGAATTTAGAGCAATTTGTGGTAGGTAGGTAGTTAGGCTGCCTAGATGGAGAATGCTCAATACTATCTTTCTGGTCACTATATCCAAATCTTCAGATCAGCATCACAAACCACCTAAAACATACATAATTTTTTACAAGATAATAAGTAAGTATGTTACATAATGCCGTCTGTATTTGGTCTGGCATGTAATTGTAATAAAACCATGACATAAAATTCATATATAATAAATACTTAATAACAATTAGTTACCTGTACATTTATTGAAGAAAATCCATTTTTCTGTTGATGTACGAGTATAACTGACCTCCATCTGCACACATTTTTTTCACATATGTGAGTGCAATCAATTGCACCTGTAGGGAAATTGGCAAAATTGCGGAAGTTCTTCTAAGGTTGATGGCATTATAATAAACCTATTAGCAGCTATTTTCTAACACCTTTGGCTGATAACGGATTGCAACACCATGTAAGTTCGCTGCATCATCTTGTATCTACAATAAAACAATAAAAATAATTAGGTAGGTACTTACATAAGTTACCTACTGTGTTTTTTGGGAGTGTCATTAGCATCAATCAAGGTTATATTTACTTACTTCATGCCGAGCCCAGTTCCGTAATGCGCGAACTACCTGTAGTTGTAGTTCAGCAATCAGTGGGCATCCTCGAGGATCGTGAGTCAAATGTTAGCGTAACATTTCCACGACTAAAGCACCAAATCGTTTGGTAAATCTGTACATAATTTGAAGTCCTTATCACTTAATTCGAAGGGATTAATTCGTTGCTGACGCCGAACAGGTCGTCGGGATGTTTCCAGCATTATCTAAGTCTTCAAATCGATCAAGTCTAATATTTTATTATATTATTTTATTTTCTTATATTTTCCATTAATCTAAATACAACGATATCATAAAATCAAAGTGACGTTTGTGTCAAAGTTTTTGAGGTTAGTACTGAAGTTAGTCAGCAGATAAACTAGGGGTCACGTCAGTTTATCTTAGAACCATAGATGGTTCGCGACTAAGAGAAAAACTTGATCTTGTAATAACGTTTACGTTGGTACCTGACTTAAGTCTAGAACTAAGTCCAGTACTTTATTTAGATCTCGTTTTGTAATAAGACGGTGTGTGTTTTCATTCATGGTCATTCGGAGCCGGATATTAACGACGATTTGGATTACGTGTCAGTGGCGCAAACAAGAAAGAAGTTACCTTTATCTGATAGCTAAAAGTGAGCACAGGTTGTATAAACAGGTTGTTTGTATGAACTGTAGGAGAATAAACTGTAAGTAGGTACCTTTACTAATTATCAGTGGTCGGAGTAGGTATATTGATTTTAGATACTTGCGTCATGATATCATAACATGGACATGCATTTCTTCCGGAATGTACCGGAGTTTCCAAAAATTTGGTAAATAGAGTAATAAAATAAAAAACCATATGTAAGCAAACAAAATTGTTTATTGTTAATACAAATAATCATTATTACAGTTTTATTAAAAATAATTATTTTTAATCCTCATCGGTTACAAGTTCTACATTTTGATTTTTTACTTAGGCCTTACACTTTTATTTAGGCCAAAGAGCCGGCTCAACATTAGCCAACAGGTCGAAACAATAAAGCTTTGGTCACCTATCCGTTGACCGGCCTGTGTGAGAGTGACTTAACCTCTACAATCAACGACCAAATGTGCGGCCAAGTGAGTCAATGAGTTCCAAAGGGGAAATAAGCCCAACAAATCTATAAACTACATTTCCTAAACTAGTTAATCGTTACTTACCCTAAATAATTATTAAAAAGCGACAATTATTAATAATTGTACCATCGTGATGGTTGGTTAGCGTTAGACGGGGGTTTTATAAAGGGGGGACAAAATTTCGTCCATTTTAGCGTAGGACGCACCGTTTCCAAGATATTTAAAGATTAACAAAAAAAAATCACTAATAATAATTTAAGACGTGATTTCTTTTCTTTTGCGAGATTGAGACAATGGATACGGCTAACATTAGAGATGGAGACCAGCGCCACTAGCAGCATAGCGTTGAAAGTATTGATACATTTTTAACTAGTTTCATGTAATAATTTCGATGTTTCGGTATTTTTATCATAATAATCCGGAAACTCGGAGGAGTATCCATATTAACATATACGTTTGATGTCAGTGACCTTAATTCAATATACCTACTCCGACCACTGCTAATTATACTTACCTAGAGCAGTTGACGAGTTCATGTAAATTTAGTAACGTTTAACTAAAATGGATTCATTGATAAGAGTACAGGAAGACATAGAAAAAAAGATTCAAAGAAATTTTAACAATTTTAAAAAACACCGAGAGAAAGATTAAATGCGTCTTATATTGAAACTAGAATAGATAACATAGAAAAGCTATGGATAACTTTCAACACAACGCATCAAAAATTAATTCATGAGTTTGACTTCGAAGAATCTGCATACAATGGTAAAGATTTTTTATGGTTTAGTGGAGGATTTGTATACAGATTATAAAACTGAACTTAAGGAGCGTTTAAAACAATGCAATAGCTCCCATAAACTGGATTCTTCGGAAGCTTCCAATGATTTGGAACATATTGGTGTGAAGTTACCAAGCATTACCATACCGCTATTTTCTGGAGATTATTCGGAGTGGACAACGTTCAGAGATCTCTAATTGTCCCTGATTCATCATAATAAAACGTTACAAGATGTGCAGAAGCTTCATTATTTGAAGAGTTATTTGACGGGTGAAGCTGAACAACTGCTGCGGCATTTACCGATATCAAGCGATAACTACTCTGTGTGCTGGGAATTGTTAGATCGTAGATTCAATAACAAGAAATATGTAACTTATTGAATTTTACAGAAGTTTTTCAATCTAAAAAATATTGTTTACGAAACGTCAAGTGCTCTAAAAGAACTGTTTGATAATACCAACGAATTTCTTAATGCTTTAAAAAATGTAGATAATTGGGATGTCATATTAATATTGAGTCTCGCAAACAATGGGAGGCTAAAGTTTGTAATCTTACTAATGAGTTACCAACCTTAAAACAGTTTTTAGAATTTTTAGAGCACAAATTTAGGTCACTGGAATTTTTAAACCCTAAATTTGTAAACACTACTCATTCGCATCATGTTACAAATAATATGAATTATAATAATGTTGTTCCTTGTCCTTTTTGTTCTGGCTGTACTCATAAGTTAGGATATTGTAAAGAATTTGCAAATGAAAGTTTATCAACCCGTCACAATTTTGTTCAAACATTAAATCTGTGTTATAACTGCTTAGGAGCGAACCATTCTGTTATTTCTTGTCGTTTGCCCACTAGATGTAGAATATGCAAAAGACAACACCATACATTATTGCATAGCAACAATACTAACGTATCACTGGACAGTCCAGAATGTACCTTACAAGTAAGAAAAGACGATGTTGTGGCGGCAACAGTAACAACATCAGGCGAGATCATAGAACGTCAAGTAACCACTTGTTTCTCTAACAACAAGAGACAAGTGCTTTTACCTACAGCTTTGGTAAATGCTGAAACGAACAACGGATCGCATATGACACTAAGGTCGTTATTGGACCAGGGATCACAAGCCTCCTTTATAACGGAGGCTGCAGTTCAACTACTTGGACTGAAGAAAATTCAAACCAATAGTGTCATATTAGGAGTAGAAGGTGACGGTAATACATCACTGAATTCCAAAGATGTTGTATATATCAAAGTGCAATCAATTCAAGATCCAAGATTTACTATTAAAATTAAAGCTCTCGTTCTCAACAAACTGACCCCATGCCTTCCTGAAAAAAGGTTTAAGAATAAATGGCCAAACTTACTAAGAATGACGTTAGCAGATCCAAATTATAATATGCCGAACAAAATTGACCTTTTGTTGGGAGCAGATAAATATTGCCAAATATTGTCTGAAGGCTTACTCAAAGGTCCACGAGGGACACCCATGGCTCAAAGCACAAAATTCGGTTGGATCTTGTCTAGCGAAATAAACAACAATGATGGGGAAAGCCTTACGAGAGTTTAAAGCTTAAAATGTAAAGATGTTAGAATGAAATGGCCTATCACGAAGTTGTGTGTGTTGCCGGTTAATAACTAAACTTGTACCTATGTGAATCATTTAGTGTTCCTTTGTGTTTGTGTTTAATATTATTTATAGTTACATAGTTTAAGGTTGTATTAATTATCGTTCATAACTTCTAGCCATCGTGAATGGTCATTATTTGCGTTATCATTATTACAGTCCACTCTCTCTAGTACGATCGTTCATGGTGGGCGGTAGTTATGTACATTTTTGTACATGGTGGGCGGTATGTTCATGGTATAGTAACGGTGTTTTTAACAGGCTACATATAGGTTGAATAGAACCTTTTTCTTTATTCAATGTTTTTATTTAATTGTGTTTTTCTTGTCGTTTGGTTTAAATAACTTTACAGATTTTGATGTCACAGATTAGTCATAGTATTTTTTTATTAATCAATCTTTATCTTGTTGTTCTTGTTGGTTTTTTATCGTATCATTTTTATTAAAGTATTTTGATCTCGTCTTGAAACTTAGTGTGTTTTCATTCAATCAGCCTATAAACGTCCCACTGCGGCACATAAAAAAAATGTGTTTATTTTAGTTCCCCAATCAACATGTCACACAATTTATTGGGACACTCCTTTTGAGTACCTATTTTGAAGACACTTGTGTAAGCAGTATCCCCCTCTTCCTAATACATACTTGTTTTTAACAAAATATTGAGTTTTTAATTTAAGGGGGGTGTGTGAGTGTGTGTGTGCATGCATGTCTATATCGAGTGTTTAATTTATGACAAATGTTTACATTAATTAGTATTTAGAAATAATATGAATATAACTATATATGATTTTATTTCCATCAAGGATTCAATATCTTCATAAGATAATTGTTTTAACCAGACCTGAACTTTGCTTTTACAGTTATAAATCTTTAATGGGTAGATATGTAAATAAGAATGGGCGTTTTTGTATGTAACCCGTCCCACCCCTTGTAAGTTCCCACATGGTAAGTTTCGAAATAAATAGTGTATTTTGTTGTAAGGACAGCTAATATGAACGAGCGAATGAATGCATGGAAAAAAACAAAAAAAAGGGAAAAAAAAATAAAATGAGGGTGTATAGTTTAATTCAAGAAAAAATCTTGACTTCAATATTATATTATCGTTATTAATTTTTTTTTAAATAATAACGTAGTACTTTATTTACTAATATAACTTTTACATAATTTATTATTAAAGCTATAACCGAAATAACGAATTTATTGTAATCGGCATCTTCTCAGTTCGTTGGCCGCATCCACATCAGTCTTGTCTCGGTAGGGCTGCTCCATCATCGAAGCCGAATTATCGTTTATTATCGTTATTAATGTTTGTGTCATTATGTTACAATAAAAGTATTATCTATCTATCTATTATTATTTTAATTATCTTCTTCTCAATAACTTTTTTCTCCAATACCTGACAGATTTGCTGTCATACAATAAAATGCTTCACTTTCCAACTACTTTTATTTGATGCATAGATATAAGTGTTAGAAGGGGGGGGGGGGACCTTTTGCCCACTCTTCTTTGTATTTAAAATATTGTATAACCGTGCTGATTGTCTACTTGTACTGTCTACATACTTACACAGATGGACATGGCGAGATTGGGCAATAACCCACCATACTGGCCCAACGCGGGTTGGTGGGTTTTGACGACTGCCATTTTACGACAACAACCAGGACCAACGGTTTTACGTGCCTACTGAAGCACGGAGGAGCTCGAGATCTTCTTTAATTTGGTCCCCATTCAGTGACCCGGCTGCTCAATTGGCAAGATCACAAACCAAACGTTTCTTTTCAGTATCATACATATTAATGAAAGGAGTAATTGTACGGGCTAGCTAGCTCGTACATTGTCCCATCAGCACTTTCCGCCACACGCATTAATTTAGGTCATTACAAAGTTAGTTCGTCATCGGTAATCAATCACGCCGCGCGTACTCATATTCATATCATTTTAGATCAGTAGTCATTTATCAATACATTATTTCTATCAGTTTATCAAGACTTTTAGTTCTCTCGGTATTATCATAAAAGGTGTACTAACCCGTACAGTAATTACATAATTATGTTTGATAGCTCCGCTCCCATTATCGTCAGTCTTTAAGCGGCCCTCTGCTGGGCTTTCCCATATAGCCAACAACTTATGGAGAGATTAAGCCCATAATAGATAGTACCCGCTTATCTTTAAAAGGCCTTCTACACGGTCAGGACCAACCGCCGACCATCGTGCCCTAGGTCGGATCAACCATTTTTTGTATTTGTTCTACACGGTCGGTGGTTGACTCAACTTGTTAGTTCTTTTACGGTACCCACGATAGCTCCTTGCCTTTCAAAGCAACTGAAAATCGGTTTGGCAATAACTTTTTTATGCTTGAGTGAAGAAGAAAAACAAAGTAAAATAAGAAAATGGATGAAACAGTGGCTCAAAGACAATACTTTAAACCACCTTAATATTTTACGAATTCTTGATTCTGATGACTTTCTGAATTTTTTACCAATGGATCAAGACACTTTTATTGAATTACTTGAAATGGTGCGTCCAATGATTTTATATTGACGACTGACAAGCGCACACTGAAGCGATCGCGTCGGATGACAGCGTTCCAGACGGTTGGGGCCGACTTCGGACGCAGCCTGTCGCGAGGGATGCGCTCGCGACCAAGACCGTTGACATCAACCAAATATCGGTCGGGTCAACCGATTTCTACACTGTCCATTTTTATATAAACCCGACCAAGGACACGAAGCGATATTCGTTTTCCATACCTAGGTACTACCTATTACAATTGAATGAGGTTCAAATTATGGTGGCATCTATATTACCACCAAACAGCTCAAGGGTTAATTTGTATTAAAACCGTGTCGCGTAGCGGTGAAAGAATACTACCACCCCCTCTTCCCTTGGGTGTCGTAAAAGGCGACTAACGGACTATAGACTGCATATACATCTATAGAGCGGCGATGGGCTCACCACATGTCACGTTGATAGATAGAGAGATAGCGTTTAGTGCGTCATGTGGTACATTTTAGGTCTTAAACTTATACATGCAAGAAACCCAAACATGAGCCCCGTAGGGGCACTGCAAAAATTGAGGTTAAAAATTTAATTTTTTCTTACTAATTAATAAATTATAATACTTTTTACCTACTTATATTTAATACAATAATAATTTAATATTTCTAAAATTATTTCATTTTACGTACCGTAAAATGGGGTGAGTAGGGACGATTTCAAACTTTAAACCCAAATATTATTGTCTTAGTGTATTCCTATAATTTGCATGTTTTTTAAACTTTTTTCCGGTTACTCAAATTTTAAGTTTTTGATAATAATTTGCTGTAATTACCACAAAAAACGCCAAAAAATATTAAAAGGTGTGCAATCCCAACTCACCCCGTGCTTGGGGTTACAAGGGTCATTATATGGGTTAGTTGGGAATTTTTGTAGGGTTGACCCTTTTACATTTTGGAAATAAAGTCATAGGTATCGAAAATATCTGCTAATGCATGATGATTTAAAAGTTAGCTAGGCTAGGTTAGGAGGCTAGGAGACATTGCAAATTGAATAAATAAATAAAAGAATAATAAAAAAATCAAAATTCTTTATAAACTTTTATAAATCAACAAATTCTTTCCATAAGTAATTTTCATGAAAAAACAATAAAAATATTATTCTTACTTAACTAAAACAAACGTAAGTTAGATTAGGTTACTCCTTAAAATCTGTTCTACTCTATTTTTTTTATTGTAGGTATCAAACCATAGTCTTATCTCTCCATGAATCTTTTCTTCTCTCTCTCTTATGTGTATTTCTTATTATTTAATCTTCTAATATCTTTAATATTTCTTCCATATCGTTATAATAATTTTTTTTATTATTAATTGAATGTTTTTTCTTTGGCAAGGGTAATGGCAGTTTTAATTTCACATCAGTTATAACCTTAATTTTTTTCTTCGGTTTGGCTTCGGATGACTTGGCTTCGTCATAATAATTATTTTCTTCCCCTTTATGAACAATTTCTTCTATTTCGGACGAAACAATAACTTCATGGAAATCTAAATCATCACTAAAAACAATACCCATGTTACTGATATCCAAACTATTATATTCCGTGTTCTGTAACGCGAGGCTCCTGTTAATGTTTAATTCAGAAAGAAGATTTCTCTGGGAAACACTTACTTCAGGGGATGGTTGCTTGGTATAGATTTCGTCAACTGACTCTTGTTCTTCGTGTAATTTCTCATTTGCTTTTTTATTATCTAAATTGTTTCTGTCTAGGGCACTTATATTGCTTCTTTCAGGATTGGGGTGCGTCGTTAGTTCATGATTCCTTTTTATCTCATTTTCATTTGGATGGCGCTCATTTTCTTTCTTACTTTCTGTAGTTGTCATTAATTGTTTTTTAGTCTTTTTTCCTACTCCTTTCCCTTTTCTTATGTTTCCAGATGTTTCTTTTGTAGTTCTATCTACTTTTCTTTTTTTTGAAGGTCCTTCATCAGCAGTCAAAACAGCGTCTTCTCCGCTTACGCTTCTTCCAGCAACCACCTCCAACTTTCTTTTATTTTTAGGTTCTTTTATATTCATTGTGCCGAAGCGCATTTCTTTTAGAAGTTTAAGAAACGACTCATCAACTATTTCCTTGTCGGCTGTTGTGTGTGTGTTTCGCATATTCGGCAGTCTTGATAAAATTTCATTAATGTTGAGTGGAACTATACCTGTTTTTTTGAAACCAGCTTTAATATTGCTCTGAGAATTCCTACTAAGTTCATTCAATAAAAGTTTTAAAAGGCCAGGAAAGCAGCCTTTAGGTATGGTTGCCAGAGTTCTTCCTTCTGCCTGCTTCCATTTTTCCAGTAATTGTCTCCAGGCTGCTTTCATTGGCCTGAAAAAGGCTACATCCAAAGGTTGCGTAAGGTGGGTTGAATTTGCCAGCAGAAATATAAAATTTATATCTTTTTCCTTGCACATTTTTATTAGGTCGGCCGAAAGATGGGAAGATAAGTTGTCTCCAATTAGAATCTTTTTGCCTGACTTATTCTCGAAGAATGGAATAACAACAGTTTTTATCCAGTCAGAAAAAATTTCACCATCAAACCACCCTGATTTAGTTCTGTTATATCTGGCATTCTGCTGTCCATTGGTAATCCAGGTATTATAAAGGTGGGTAGCTTTGTACACCACATAAGGCGGTAATACTTCTCCATCTGCCGTAGCAGCCATCATCAGGGATACTGAACCTTTCGTGTGATTCATTACTCTTTCCGGGTATTTACAGCCTCTTTTGACAATCACTTGTTTACGACCAGGATCGTCTGTCAAATTTGTTTCATCATAATTTATGATGTTTGAACCCGGAATGTCTTTGATTGAGTTTTCTAACTCCGCAAAGTATTTCGTTATAGTCTGTGGAGAAACACTTGCCCGTGCTCTTTTAATATTTTGACATATTCTTTTAGAAATCGCATTTTTGTGTCGCTTAAGAAAACCATATACAAAATCCTGGCCAGGAAGGTTATCTTTAAATTTTTTATGTTTAACTCCTAGTGTATCAAGATACATTTTAACCACATGTCTTAAATCCATAGTTGTTAAAGGATAACCCCATTCCGCACATGTATTCAAATTTTGAATAATGTATTCTTCTTCTTCCAAAGATAGCGCAGTTTGGCCGCCGGAATGTTTCATATTATAGAGTTTGTGACGACCTAGGACTGATTTGGAAATGCCATATTTTTGGGCGACGGAGGTTAGAGAAATAATTTCTGAATTCGACAATTCTTCTAGCGCTTGTTTAATTACGATCTCGTTATATTTTTTCCTTGTTTTCGCACCTGGTTTAGGTTTGTAATCTCTAGGCATCCTAAAAAAAACAAAAGTGAAAGTCATTCAATCAAACTGCTTAAATAAGTATCTCCTAGGTAGGTATGTTACGTAGATAAGAATAACACCAAAATTTCTCGATTGACAACCCTAGACCGAGCAACCCAACACACCCCTTATCTGTCCCTACTAAACCCGAATATGAACCAACTCCCCCCATTCGCCGTCCCGACTGACCTCATTCACATCCCGACTCACCCCATAAGGCAGCCCTACACATCCCAAGATAACATTTAAATTTAGTTGTTACACAAATTCGAATCGTATTGTGCTAAACGAAAAAAGAAAACTTACTTTTTTGGTTTTTCGTAATCCTTGGCAATCCTAAAACAGTTTCCAACTGGTCTCTAAACACAATACTTCATAATTTTACCACTATAACAAAGTTAAAACAGTGAATTAATTGATGCTTCCAGACACTCAACTTTGAC
The DNA here is from genome assembly GCA_963921215.1 of Scoparia ambigualis. Classification (NCBI taxonomy): domain Eukaryota; kingdom Metazoa; phylum Arthropoda; class Insecta; order Lepidoptera; family Crambidae; genus Scoparia; species Scoparia ambigualis. The sequence goes on from OY992501.1 coordinate 62,554,609, forward strand.
AGCGTTTTTTTTTTAAATCTAGTGACTTGAGCGTTCGGTATTGCTAGGATATACAACAAAAAACTACCAAAATTGTAAAAAAATACTTTTTCTTTGAATCCAGAGACAATATAAACCATGAAATACAATGAAACTTGTGCAGTCTCGATGTCCCTTATCACCCCGCGATCCCTACTCACCCCATTTTACGGTACTTACCTAAATACATGATTACAATTCAATTTTAATTTTAATAATCTTGTTATTAATTGCACAAGTTTAAACGATTAATTAACTACTCACAATACAATTTTAATATCCTATCTGTAATAAATAACAATTCGAAATAATTCAATTTAAATAACAATACAATTTCAATTCAGTTGAGCAGATGTGCAGTCGCTATTTGGTGAAAAGTGGACTATGGCAGAGGACTGCTTTTGCGGTTCTCATTGCCTGGTCTCTGTCTAACCCTTCGAGGACAGGTAGTTGTGATTATATGTGTGTATATGTATTAAAATGTATGTCTCCCTTCCAGGTACGGTGGCATCCAGCTCGGTCCAGATAGATTCCGTCACATCAACAACGCAGCGCGCCAAGCCATCGATGCAGCGGGGCTCATTAAAAAGAAATGACGGCAAGAACACACCGGACTAGCGTAAGTTTATTATATTTTTGCACAAAAGACCCCAATGGGTCGACGTGCTGCTGTGGGAGGGAGACGTTTGCAGGCCCCACTAGTAAGAAAAGACTATTAAGTATAATAAATTGTAAATAATTATGGAATTAATGAATTGGTGTATGACCCATAATGGGTTGCAATAAGACTGTCCAATGTGCTAGTGTGAATTTGCACTACTTTTCACTAAAATAAGAATAGACCTTTATTTGTGTAGTTCCTATTCATAATTGTTTTATGTACATACTCATTGTTGATAAATATGTACCTGTTTATGTTAAATTATACTGTTTGTGTAAATGTTACTTTTTATATGTTTTGGTTATGTTTCCGATTGAAAGGAATATAGGGTAACCAAATATTTGGGTAACAATATATCTGCTATCTTATGATACAAGCTCTTTATTGTGTAGATATTTTTGTTAGATATTATAATAAAGAATAAATATTTACTTACGAATATTTGTAAACCTTTTTGGTTATAGTCAATGATATTAAAACAGATATGTTATAAGCGCGTGCGATGTGAAGACTCAAATACATCCTAATTGGGACGTCTTGTAATTAGTCTGCGTCGAGCGCAATCACGAGCGTGTCGCACCGTAGTTCCTGTGTCCTTACCAAAAAAAATCAAAAATATCATCGTGTGTGTTTCGGAAGTGCACCAATTATGACTCTTAAAGTAAACAAAACACAAAGGATCTCTTACCACATGTGAGTATGCAAAAATACTTATATTATTTAGTAAATTTCAATTATGTTTCCGAACAATAATAACTGACGCAATGACGCCATGTTCAGGTGAAGAAAGAGAGCGATCTAGTTTTGACGCTAGAGCGATAAGGATGCGTGCGCTGCGGACATAGATTAGTTAGTGAAGAATCGAATATTGATGGTGACTTAAATGCCTACGATTAAAGTTCAGTTGTCCATTCACCATTTTCAATCATCGAGTACATCTCATTAAAACCATAATTGATAAATACATAAATATTCGTCGCCATTCTGCACATAAAAACAAACCCCCAAATACAAAAACTTTCAAAGAGACTAACAAGAAATAAATTACATTTTTGAAGGTATTTAAAATATATATTTATTTCGTTTTTCATTATTAATTACTAGCGGCCGCTCGCGGTTTCACCCGCGTGGCTCCCGTTCCCGTGGGAATATCGGGATAAAAAGTATCCTATATGTTAATCCAGGTTATAAACTATATGTATGCCGAATTTAATCCAAATCCATTCAGTAGTTTTTACGTGAAAGAGTAACAAACATCCATCCATACTTACAACTTTTTTTTATTAAGTAATAGGATTAGTATGATTTTCATTTTTCAAATTTTACTTTTATTTCTTACCTATGTACTTACTTTTCAATAAAGTGTCCACCTACGACTATAAAATATGTTAGTCTATGCACAGGAAACATTTGAAGTGCAATCATTAAAATTATACTACCTATCTCTTCAATTTGCGTGCTATTTCGTATCTTTTCTTGTACATAACAGTGAAACTTGTCAATGTGTGCAGTTTTGGATTGCTCGGAACAGATTTTAAACGCAAATTACTATAAACGTTACATATCTATAGTTTATAATATCATTGGTTATAGTCTTAATGGAACAGTTTCCGAACTAAAGTAATAAAAACTTAATTGTAGTCATATTAATGTAATGAATATACCTGTTATTAAATTTAATTCATATTTAAAAGTTTAATAAGAATTTACATTATAATGAACCACCACCTGTCACGCTGAGCACATGTGCAGTTGTGATTCGGCGAAACGTGGACTATGGCAGTGGGTGGACTGCTTCTGCGAACCGCATTGCCTTGTCTCAGACTAATCCTTTAGGGAGAATAGTTGTGCATCTATGTATTTATAAAGAATTATGGATGAACGATCTTTTTATTCTATTGTAATTATTTACATTGACTTTCATATCTAAGTTATCGGACATTATATAAGGTGACTGCTAGAAACCGCAAAAAACTTCTAGGGCTGGTCAGGTCAAGTGTTTTAAACATGACAAAAATGACAAAAATGAAATTCGTGTTTTTTTCATTTTTTATTAAATAATTAATTCTGTAAATTTAAATTAGATTGTCTTTGAGTATCTTATTTATTTTAAAGCAATAACATAAGAAAAATAAAATGAAAAGCAATTAAAAATAACGATTATTTACATAGCGCGGGCAACGAAGTTCAACGAACTGCCGGGAGGCCGTCGGTTGACACGTCCGCGTCGTCAGCTGGGCGTTAAGTACCTACGTTAGTCTGCAATCATGAGACCCCATTTATTTTCCTTTAATTGAAATGTGCGTAGGTATAAGGTGCAGTTAAGTCCAACGACTATCGATTGCATCAAGTTATGGCCACATTTTAACTGTAATTATGATAAGTTTTATGTATGAGCGTAAATTCAACTCAATCCTACCCTACGTCTTACAAAAAAAATCTATCACACATTATGAGAAGATAGGTACAGCTACCTTTTCTTACAAATGAAAGATCAAATGTAGGTAGTTATCTAAGGTACGACCAACGACCGAACGATGACCTTTCATGTCTACGACAACTAAACTAAAATAAGTATGTATTACCTATTTTGTGTTATTGTTAGTCAAGCGTTATTTCACTATTCAGTCTTGCCTACTTACACTAAATTAAGTTAAACTAATGTATCGCATTAAAGGCAACGTTGATACCTAAACTGCTGCGTAATTGATAGGTAGGCAGGTACTTACGTGGTGTTATAGAGCATTCCAGTTTATTACATTAGCGCACAGGAAAGGTGATAAGCTTCCCACTGTCAAACTAATGTAATAATGATTAAATAAAAGTAAAAACCTGTGCTAAAATTTCGTAAATAAATTAAAATTTATTAAAGGATAAACTAGAACAACTTTTGTGATCGGCGCATAATTATTATTACACTAATTCGGCGTGCTTTAGGCATTTTTACGCACACGCGACGCGAATGCACCAGACAGAATGCATAATTTGACTGCCGAATAAAATCAAAGATGCAAGATGCGCAAGCGAGCGACTCGTAGACGATCTGCTGTCTCTTTCCAATTCTATGAATATGAAAGAGACAGAGTAAATTCTTATCGCTGCGGCAGGCGGTGTACCAACGTTACGGCTTCAACTTAGAGAATCGCACTGTGGCACTGCTGTGCTGAGTCGAGTCACTGAACTCACTTGAGTCTCTTGCGCAGCGCAGCGCAGCAGGTGTGTGCAGTTTCCTCGGGAAAGTTTTGGTGTGTATGTGAGGTGCATTTGTGTGTGGGTGATTAAACTAATAACTAGTATGAGTTAATTAGTAAAGGATTAGTATTATTATGAATAGGCTACCGTGAATAAAGTAATCAGTTCAGTAACAAATTAATGTTTTGTGTAACAAATGGGTGTTAAGTCGTATATTAGACTTGTAGGTAGAACAGGTGGTGTTATTTTAAACACGTTAAATAAGTGTAATAATAATGTGCCGATCACAAGAGTTATTTTAGTTCGTCCTTTAATAAATTTTATTTCATTTACGTTATTTTGACGAAGGTTTAATTTTTATGTAATATTACGTTAGTTTGACAGTCCAAAGCCTGTGAGGTGTGATGGGAAGCTTATCACCTTTCTTGTTCGCTGATGTAATAAACTGGAATGCTTCTAACACCATGTAAGTAAGTACCTACCTACCGACACCTATTAATTACGCAGCTTTTTAGGTATTAACGTTGCCTTTCATGCGAGACATTAGTTTGACTTAATTTAGTGTAAATAAATAAGTAAGACTGAATAGTAAAATAACCGCTTGAATAACAACAACATAACATAAGTAACTTATCACAATGCTTTAGGCTGTTTAGTTGTCGAGGACATGAAAGGTCATCTGGTCATTTTGTTTGGAGTTAGCGGCAAGTGCTTAGCGTGCGGACGCGATATTAGATAACTACCCAACTACCCATTGATCTTTCATTTGTAAGGAAAGATAATTGTAACTTCTCATAATGTGTGGTGTGATAGATATTTACTAGGATTGAATTGAAATTACGTTCATACATCATAACACTTACCATAATTACAGTTAAAAAGTGGCGTTGGACTTAACTGCACCTTATACTTACGCACATTTCAATTAAAGGAAAATAAATGGGGTCTCGTGATTGCAGACTAACGTAGGTACTTATCGCCCAGCTGACAACGCTTACGGGTCAACAGTCGGCCGGCCAGCCGTTCGTTGCCCGCGCGTTGTAAATAATCGTTATTTTTAATTGTTTTTAATTTAATTTTTCTTATGTTATTGGTTTAAAATAAATTAGATACTCAAAGACCATCTAATTAAAATATACAAAATGAATTATTTAATTAATTTTTTTTAAAAAACACGAATTTCTTTTTTGTCATTTTTGTCATGTTTGAAACACTTGACCTGACCAGCCCTAGAAGTTTTTTGCGGTTTCTAGCAGTCACCTTATATAATGATATTGTAACTCTTAACTAATAATATATATATATATATTTATAATATATTATCTAGGTACTAGAAAATAATGTAGAACTGACTTTGCCATTATGATAAAATATATTAATGTGATACTGTGTGTATGAATTAACATTACATTTTTTATTTATGTTGTTACTATAAAAATGTCTGTCAACTTAATATTAAAAATGAATTTATATGTTACTCCTTATATTTTATTTGAAAACCTTACCATTATTTAGTTAATTTCTATACATGAAATTTCTCAGAAAGAGTTTCAAATGTGAGTGTAATATGTATGCAAATGCATACTCTCTCCACTTAAGCGAGTGCATACATATTACACTCCAGTGAATACTACCACCCCCTCTTCCCTTGGGTGTCGTAAAAGGCGACTAATGGACTAAAGACTGCACATACATCCAGCAGCATAGAGCGGCAATGGGCTCACCACCTGTCACGCTGAGCACATGTACAGTCGCTATTTGGTGAAAAGTGGACTATTGTTGAGGATTTATGTACTTATTGCCTAGTCTCTGACTAAGTGATTATATGTATGTACAGTCAGCATCAAAAGTAGCTTAGCATATGAAATTATCAAATGATTGTTACGGGTGAAATGACCAGAAAAAATGTCATATAATTCTGAAATGTTTAATGATGACTATGTAAAGACACTTACACGTGACTATTACTTTTGCCACCTTGTTTTTGTTGTTACTTTTGATGCTGACCGTATGTATACACTACTCACTTTTGAAAAAAATAGAAATAATCTGTAATCGCATAACTAATTCAAAATCGTTTTCGATGTTAGTTTTTTGTAATGTAAGGTGTTTATTATTTTCTATTTCAAATGTCAAACTACAATAAAATTTGGACGTTATGGTTGGTTCTTTATGGATCAATATGAATTGTTTCGTTGATAGTTTATATGCTGCGTGTGTAACGGTCGGGGTCACCGTCGCTTTACCACTGCAGCGATTTTCGTATGAAGCGCACCGACAGCGCCGGGTACGTGCCCGTACCAAATAGACGACGCGGTGTACAAGGGATTTTGACCTTTAGACTGGTAAAGCGACGGAGTCCGCCATTGTACATGGCTGAGATTGATTGAACATCGAGGTATAAGCTCTAGTAGTTATACTTACGCAAATAACACACAAACAATATCCTGTATAAAAGATCATTCAAAGGCTGACAAAGGTTTCAGAAATTAAAAAGAGTAGACTTTAAGTATATTTCAGTTTAATTAAAATAAGCCCATGATATAAAATTAAATTAAATGTGTCTTAAAACCAAACACTAAATGAATCTACTACCTCACATTTATTACGTAATATAATTTAATGCGTTAACTTTATATAACGAAACATTGAAAAACAATGTACCTCAGATGGGAATCGAACCTACATTAGGCCAGCATAGTGGGTTATGGCCGAAACTGTCCATTTGGAAAGGCCTGGTGCCAAGCAGTAGGACGAGTATAGGCTGATGATGGTTATGTTATAAATTTTGCAAAGGTCCATGTCTATGGAAAGTGACCAATAAACTCTAGTAGTTTCGTATTAGTGTTTTTTTTTCATTATATGTAGTAAGTATCATCTTTTGTTTCTAGCATTGTCCGCAGTCTTCACTGTAATGCATTTCTTGTCCATGAATTTTAGGAGTTCCTGAAAAAAAAATATATAAATGTTAGAATAAGTAAGATAATAATAAAACTCATCAGTTTTATTATTATTTTAGCAAAGCATTCGGCCCGACATCCTAAAGTCTTAGATTTAACTCCCAACAAACTCATTGTCTAACTTCAACACCTATCGCAACAATACCTTTCAAGTACAAATACATTGCTGTGCCAGTTTTGTTATTTAATAATTTTAAAATAATTAAACTAGCGAAGCAATGTATTTCTATATACAGCAAAGTGTGACGACAAAAATTGTGCCCGCACACTACTAAACAAAATGCGTATCTAAACACTACCACCAAATGTCGAATTACTTCAATCCATTCTAGAGATGGGCCGGATAATGGGTAACAGGTACCCGGCATAATTTTGACGGATCTGCCGGGTAACCGGCAAAATTACCCGGCATTAAAATGCCTTTAAATCCCCGCTCGGAAAGGCTAAGCGGTGCGGGGCGAGGCAGAGAGGGGGGATTATTCTGGGGTTCTTTTGAAGAAGCAGTAGATGTAGTAACCAACTCCATCGAACCTGAGCTCTGCTAAAGTGAACAGGATTACAAATCCGTATACTTGGTGGGAAGTCAACAAAAAGACCTTCACGATACTAACCAAGTTAGCATGTTCATACCTATCAACTCCATCCAGCTCCGTATATTCAGAACGACAGTTTTTGGAGGCGGGATAGGTGTATGAAAAGAAAAGAAACAGACTAGATCCTACCCGTGCCGAAAAACTTGTGTTTTTGCATCATAATCTGCCGAATTTGAAGTTTGATTAGTTGTTTTATTTTTTTTATTACCCGGCTTTACCCGTTATCCGGCATTATTATCCGGTATCCGGCCGGATCCTGAAAAAGTGCCAAAACCGCCGGGTATATCGGCGTATCTCTAATCCATTCTGAATAAATAAAATAATAAAAATTAACTTTATTGTTAAGGTATAAAGACCAATATGGGTTGGAGTTTGACAGTTTTGGATAGGTTGACCAGCAAGCGTTTGTACCAGTCATGAGAAATTTAGCTCTTTGAAGAGCTTATCTCTTCTACGTATACGGTATATAGCTCTTCTAGCTCAGTAGCTAATTTAGCTCAGTGTAGTTCATGAAGATAGAAGGCTCTTGAGTCGTTTATGTGTACTGTTCAGGAAATAGGTAAACGTATTGTCTTGAATTTCGAGGTAATATTTTTTATTAGACAACAGAAATCTAACTCTATACAAAAATGAGAAAATAAAATATTTTATTTCTAATTTTTTTTGTTAAATTCATCGGATACCGCTTAAGTTCTTGCGGCGTTTTACAGGGTGGCCAAAATTTCGTTAGGTTTTAGCTACGACGCACCGTTTTCGAGATATTCGCGTTACTTATAATAAAAAGTTGCCTTAAATTTTAGAAAAGTTTGTAAGTTTTAAGGCTCCATATAAAAATCAACAGTTAATTTTGTCCTGCACCCCCTTTGCGACACCCTTTTGACTATCAAGTCGAGCCGCTCTCGATTCCGAGCCGACATATTCCGATGAAACACTGAGCTAATTGAGCTAAAATGTACACTGAGCTAAATATACGTTGAGCTAGAATAGGTGAGCCGGCTCTTTTAAACAACTCGCTCGCGAGCTACCCATCGCTAGTTTGTACCTTCGGGTCGTATCTGCAACCGATCGCTACCAAGCCCCTGTGTATGTCATCTATGTTAACGGGCTCGTAACGCAATATCGCTTCGCGCAGCCACCGCCTACACGACACGTAGTTGTGAAACGCTATGTGTAGCGGCAAACGGCAGGATGGTATCTGTAATAGATAATAATAATAAAGCTTTTATTGCTGATGAAATTACATTTGAAATAATTAATTCTCTCTTAAATCTGTAATTAGAACATAGGAATAAATAAGATGCATTTACTTATTTCATGAATTTATATGAAATGACATGAATCTGTAGTCTTGGTAACTTAGGTTGGTACATAAATCACCAAAAAGGTTTACGAAGACTATCACAAAATCTATAAGTAAAAGATTACCTTCGCTTTCTCCCGTTTCTGAAATACCCAGTCCTCTTCCAGACAATCTATGGTCGTTATATCTGGCGATTCCTTGGTCACTTCATATAAGTTATTCTCTTTGTCACATTTCACAATATGGTTTGTGTTTTGTTTCCCCGATTCCAAGGATTTCATTGGCGAAGGTTGGCTGTGTTTTCGCTTTTTGGATGGCGATGGAATCTCCTGAGATAATTGGACAACAGGATGTGTCTGATTATATAGGTGAGTTAGTAGTTGCACAGCTAAAAGACGAAAATAAATTAAAACAAGAAATCAGTTGAATTAAATTAATAGTGTAAATAGAAAATGTTTGTTACCTCTTTTTCTTTTAAAAGGTTTTAAACCATACTTATCTAATTCTTTGTTCCTTTCGGGTGTAGACATTGTTTCATAATCTAACATTGGTGTAACTTGATCAGTTTTGATTATATAACCATTATTAGCAGGTGTTCCTAACGCTAAAGCTGTTTTTTTAGCTAAATCATTCTTTGGTGTTGCAACCGTGTCTTTGGATGTTGCATTTACTGTAACTTTACCTTTTATATCAACCATAGGTAAAAAACTATCAGACATAGATGAACGAACATTTAGTTCTGAAGATTTTTTTTCTCTGCTTCCCTCAAAATTACTACAGTATTCTACTTCTGATAAGTCATCTAAAACAGATACGCCTCCAAAATTTTCCCATGGTACTTCATGCCTAGATTTGTTTATAGAATAGTTCAATTCCTGGTCTGAAAATTCGAATACCCCAGAATTTTGATTCGAAGTATCTGATGACGCCTTGCTCAATGCTTGGTTGTTTTCCTTTACATTACTACCATTTGACTGTTGAGATAAATATTTTATATTTGAATGTGTATCTTTACTTCTTTGAAGTGCTTCATTATGTAAATCATCATAATCAATGGACACATCTTCTTGTTTACCAAGAATTCTTTTGTCTACTTCTACCAGAGGATCAATTACCTCTAATGCTTCATCTGAGCTCTGAGTCAAGTCTATTTCTTTTTCACTTTTTGTTGCATTTAAAGCTGTATTACTTTCAACAGTGTCATCTGAATGGTTATGTACAAATTCATCGAAAAAACTCCGATTCACATTTACAGCACCACTTTCTTTGTCTTTAAGAGCTGTTATATTTAAACTTTCAGTTCTCAAACTTACTTCATTCGCGGAAATAACATTTTCAAGCATTTTTAATCTATGTATAGGTGTTTGGTGCGCAACATAGTTGATTTCATCATCATTTAATATTATAGTGTCATCTAGTGACTTATTACTACTTCCATCCATAACAATGATAGGTAATTCATCCCCTGAAGAATAATGAGAAGTATTTGGAACTTCTTCAGTGCTCAAATTTCTATCGATAACTGTTACTTTATCTTTTTCATTACAATCAAGAGTAAAATCAATATTTTTGTCAATGCTAACTGGAGCATATTTACATTTAGTTTTGTCGGCAACACATTCTGTTATTTCCATAAAATCATTTGATATTCTTTTAGTCTTGTTACTGTTATAAGCTGGTTGTGAAAAAACATTACACTTACTGGAATTCATTTGAGACAGTGATTTGTGTGGAGTCTCTATAGGAACACAATCTGTTATTTCCATAAAATCATCATATTTGCTACTCATTGTATTTATAAGACTGCTTTGAGAATGTTTTGGTTTTCTGGGTATTTCTTTATTTTCTGGCACCACAGAAAATACCACACATTCAGTAATCTCCATATCATTTGACTTTCTGTTAGTAACATTTCTCTGAGAAGCCTGCATACAACTTGATTTATTATTGTCTTCTATAATACTGTTAATTAACTCTGAATACACTATATTTTTATTTTCTGCACTGGTATCTAAAATAGTATTTACTTCATCATCAAAGATATCAGGTGAACAACTTCTGGTAATATTCCTAACAGTAAGTGACTGCTTATCAAGAATGGAACTATCTGAAGACAAGTTACTATAAATTTTGTTATCAACTGCAACATTTTTGTCATTATTAATATTGATAAATGCACTATCACGTTTTTTTAACAAATTCTGATCAGAAAGTCTTTGAATGTCATCATGTTTTTCTGCATAATCAGCTATTATAATTGGAGTACTGACTGACATTATTTTGACTTTATTCTTCACAACGTCTTTAGCTGATTTCAGGGATCCGCTAAGAACTATATCTAACTCATCTTGTGAACATTCTATTTCACTGAAATTCATGTTGAGAGTCTCAGAGTTAGTGGGGCTCTTTGGTCTTCCAGGAATATCCTCCCAACTCCTTAGTAAACTCCCTGTACTTGTAGACTTTTTAATTAAATTATTGACATATAATAAATCATTTGTTTTTATTTCCATGTAAGAAATGCTGGTGGCCTTATAGTATAACTTCTTATCAGAATAATCAAATTGATTGTTGGTCTCCTTTAAATTACAAATATTTTGGAAAAGCACCTGTGCATACTTATCAGAAATAGTTTGCTGCTTTTCTTGTTCGCTTAAAAGTAGTAGGTTATAATCTCTCTTATGCTTTTTAAACTTTTTGTTTTTTGTTATTTTTATCTCTGGGATAGTAAATCCATACTCTTGCAAAGTAGTTCTTATGTTTCCTGTTCTATCTTGTGAGTTTAATGATGAGGTAGGTGAGTTACAATCTTTGAAATGATCAGTTTTTTGAAGAGATTTTGATAAAGCAACTGCTAATTGAAGTTGCTCTGAATCCACATCTACTCCTGATTGCTTGCACACTTTGTCAAATTCTTTTGTGTAAGTCAACAGCTCATTTTTGTTTGACACAAGTGCTGTCCGAATATCTTTTTGCCCTTTGATGCGTTTTGAAGTCTTTCTTACTTTACTTTTAGTTGCAGGCTTTTGTATAGCTTTAGGGCCTTTTACATTACACTTTTTATCTTGAAAATCTGAACTTATATCCATAACACATTTGTTTTGGATGAAATATTTGCTTATGACTTCACATGCACTTGAGTGTTCCCTAGCAACAAATAAAACGAATTACTTACCGAGTTATACTTTTTATTAACTTTTATATTATTATTATAACATTTTGTTACCTACTTATCATTTGTTCTATATAAGTTCATGACTTTGTTTATGTATCAGGCCTATCAAGTCTAGAAAGCTCTTTTTCATAATGGCGCACAGTAGCTGCTGTCCTGTTTGGCAGTCCACTGGCAATCATAATCCTCCTTTCAACTTCTTCTATAGGATCTTCATAAAGAACTTCAGTCGCCTTTCTTAGATTTTCCGTTGCTCTAGCAAAACTAAAACATTGTCAGTGTAAAAATATAACCTCAATATCACAAAGAATTACACGATTCCCTTGAAACTTACTGAAATATAAAACCGCTCACTATCCCAAATGTTAATATACCAACACCAAGAATGTTTCTAAAAGCTGCAGCAGGGGTTCCTTTTATTTTTCTAGGTTTCCATTTTGACGTATCAACTCCGATAGCCATTTTCGATAAAATTCAAGTTGACGTTGACTGACTGACGTCAGTCAAGTGACGTCTGACGACGTAATGTTACGTTCCGTTCCACTTCCACGTAAAAATTATAATTTTTATTCTTCCTACTCCAAAGGGTCCTCTTACCTTGGAGTATAATATGCCGAAACGTTTGTACGCGCATGCGCATCACTTTAACAGCTTGTTAATGCTTTGTAAATCTCAGGACAAGGTTTGTATGAAAGAAATTGTTTGGCCACAAGGGGGGCTATCACGCTAAATAATCTCAACCAAACCACATGGACGTACTTTTAGAGCGCTATCGCGTTTGACACGCGATTGCGCTATGAAGTATTACGAAGTCGGCTGAACCTGAAACTGGAAATACTGGACTTACTGGACGCCAAACTCAGTACCTACTATAAGTTGAAGCCAAGTAGGTAATATAATATAACCTCTATTGACCTTTTATTGGACTCTTGGGTGGCCATGTCATAAATCTTAATTTGCCCGAGACCTGTTTTATAAAAGATAGGTAGGTAACTATTGATATTGTTAGCTAATTTTATTTGACTCATTATGTAATAATATTAATTAGCATTTTTCTGTTTCTTACTATTTGACATCACTAATAATAATATGGACTCGGATTTTAGGTCAGTCGGACGAATTTTAGGTCAGTTGCTACTTAAACCAGTTGCGTTTTAGACCAACTGATATTTTTTTTAAATTAGCTAATTCAGCGCTCAATACAAGTGACATAAAAAATACTTAAAATTTCACAATTCCGTGCAGGACCCCCTTAAAATTTTGCCCATACAGCCTAAGTTGTCAAAATGTCATGATAAATGATGTTCCCCAAACCCCTTGAGTCCTCAGTAAAGATGTGGGACATATGGGGACATAACTGAGGTCTCACGCGGACTTCTTGAGAGAATTTGAAAAGTGATGTTGCACTGTTTTGTTTCATTTGCCAACACTCATGCACGTTCACAAACACATAACGGCTAAATAATCCACTATTATTTCACATTAATGTTCGAAAAAACACAAATTTTAGAAAATAAAACAAAAATGCAGACATGATGCTTCACTTTCCCGCCAAGAACTCCCATTTAGAATTAGTTTTTTATTTTATGATTTTGCCCATACAGCCTAAGTTGTCAAAATGTCTTCTTCTATAATCTTTGAATGATGAAATGTGATAAAAATAAAAAGAAGGTTTTTTTAAGCATCGAATAATATTTATACTCGTGCTGCGTCCTCAAGATTAGTATACTTACCTGTTTTACCTATTCTACTAATTAACTATGTAGTAACGCGTAAGTGTTGCCACAATCAGCACTATTTTATAAAGAGGATACCTCATTTCCGGTTTAAGTACAATAATTAGACCGAAAATGACAAATTTTTTACACATTTCCGGTTAAAATTGACAGATATCCATTTCCCACCAACATCCACCCCACCTCCGAGTTCACAGTGGCGCTCTCGCACAGACATGTAATAGAAGCGTCTGTGCGCTCTCGCCATTCGCTTTTTAGTGCTTAGCCACATCGCACGTTCGCCATCAAAATGCTCAATAGAAGGCATGATGATGATTTCAATTATTTAGTTAGCAAAATAAAAAGGAAGTGTATAGAGTGCCGCTAGCGGCACTGTATCTCCATCGGTTAGGGAACCGTAAGTTTTGCGGTATAATAGTGACGCCGCCTAAGCTGCCGTAAAGTTTTTGCTAGACAACAGAAATACTAGCTGCCCTACTCCTGTAGGACACGTGATAGGTTAGAAATTTAAGACAATCGCGAAGCGCAGCGTAGCGATTGTCTTGAATTTCGATGTTATTTTTTTTAATTAGACAACAGAAATCTAACTCCATGCAAAAGTATCTTTTGAATATTATGTCGTCTGAACATTACGACAAATAAAAAATATGTTACGGTTCCCTAACCGATTGAGATAGAATGCCGCTTGTGGCACTCTATACGCTTCGTACTAGGATGCCGTCAATTTACGGCATCGTAACCGATCGTACTATGTTGCCGCTTGTGGCACTCTATTCACTGCCTACACTTTGTACTAGGATGCCGTAATGACGGCATCGTAACCGACCGTACTAGAATGCCGCTAGCGGCACTCTATCCACAGCCAAATAAAAAACTAGGAAAAAAGTTTAAAAATCAACGTCAATGATCAGCGTCGGAATCTTCAAGTAGTGTAAAAAGTACGTCAAGCTCAAGAGAATCTTCACCACCTGCGTCACCTTATTCGCTTCATCTGAAAGAGGTAAGTTCACTGCAAATTTTTATTTTTTTTGTACTCCCACGGTGTAAAATAAAAATTCTGCCAGTCCTTTTTTAAAGAAAGACTGATGCGAGGTCATTTTAACCTCAAGGAATGCATTAAAACATATTATGTGTCTGCATTCGGCATCCATGATGCCTTATACCGGTTCCCTAATAAGGGCGAAGGTCATAACCGTTGAAGAATGCACTCAGGAACATATGTTCTAGATACTCACTGCATTCGGCATCAATGGTGCCAAATTAATCATTCTACACCCACGGTGTAAAATAAAATTTTCCGCCAGTCCTTTTTTTAAAAAAGACTGATGCGAGGTCATTTTAACCTCAAGGAATGCATTGAAACCTATTATGTGTCTGCATTTGGCATCCATGATGCCTTATACCGGATCCTTAATAAGGGCGAAGGTTATTTATAACCGTTGAAGAATGCACTCAGGAATAATGTTCTAGATATTCACTGCATTCGGCATCCATGGTGCCAAACTAATAATTCTAAACGCGGCACTAACCCGCCACTTTTGAACACCCATGGTATGACTTTTTAAACCCAATATTTAACCATTACTTCTGTGGTTATTTTATTCGAGATATCATGATGACAACCAGTTCCTATGTCTTATAAACAGCGATGAACAGTCGAAGATTTGAGTGACGACGGAACAAACACCTGTCTTACCGTTAACTTCGTTAGAGGCGTTGAATCCTGGGCCGTCGACGTCGTCGGTGGGCCTGGCCAACGAAGGTCAGGATGCTGCAAAAACCAATGGATCCCTCACAGATTGAGGAATTTGGTCCCAATAACGATGAACTGGCAAGTCAACTTACTTCCTTGCCACTCATGGCCTTGATAAAGAAAATTGCAAAGATTTATGAAAAGGTTCCTTAAACCGTCCAATTGTAAAACATATTAGCGCCCCAAATGAACCCTAACATCAAGGCTGCAACTCCAGAGTATGTCCATAAGCGTGATAAGTCAATCGAAGTCAACCAAAAACAGATTTCCGCAGCTATTACATGCGTTGGTCGCATTATCTATAAGTGATCAACGCTGACAGAGTTAACGATTTATTAAAAAGCTTTATGGATGTCAGTCGTATGTTGTGACGTACAGTATCTGCAATCAAATGCTCGACGAAACTATGCTCTTCATAAAAAGATTTATCGGAGAAAACTTAACGGAAAACTTAAAAACGGCTAAAGCAGTTCTAAAAGATGTTATCAGGAAATCTAAACAAAGCAGGAATTTAAACCGGAAGCTGGTTCCCGGGAACTGACGGGCGGCGCCGGGCCCTCCCCAAGTAGCATATCAAGCTGTATAAAAGCTGTATTTGAACTTATTTTTATACTTACAGCTGCATATTGAGGCTGTAAAAAGGCTGTATAAGCGAATATACAGACCTTATTAGCTCAAAAAGGGCCCATATTATAAAACTTTTCGCGTTAGTATAGCTGTATAGTAGCTGTAGAAGCAAAGCAGAAGCTGTTTAGTAGCTGTTTAAGAGATGTTAATCGGTGTAAGGAAAAGCAACTACACTCCAAATAATATTTTATAAAGATAAAAGTTTAAAATATGAGTTATAAGTGAATTAGAAAATTATAAAAATAAAAGAGAAACATGTCGTACAAGAATAATACAATAATTATGACGCATGATGTTCATATTTCAAAGTGCAATCCCAAGTATTGATAAATCTTAGGTATCTGATGGTGTTAATTGGTAAAACAAAGTGCAAATCCAATTTTATTGTCAATGTGTGGTTGGTTATTGGCAATATTTTAACGCGCCAGTAAAACTATAAAAAAAACATAAAGAAGATTATTAAACACGGGTAAGTTAGTGTTTGTTTTTAAGGTTATAATATAAATTATATTTAAAATAATAGATTGTAGGACACAGCGACAAAATTTTGTAGCTGATAATCATGAAACGGTTCAAACTATTAACAAACTTTGATTTTATTATATTTGAATATCTTTTTTCATTCGTTCTAAAATGGCGACATTTTGTTATACAGCTTAGACAATATTAGGAGGGTACTAAAGTCTTACTAGCTGTACTACGGCGGATATGGATTGCATAATACATCTCTTAGTTTTTAACCAGCTTTATTAGTGTTTTTTTAATTATTTAGGCTGTATATGAGATCTGGGTAGAGAAATTATAATTCTGTTTAGAGATCCGTGTAAGAATTGATTATCCCTGAGTTTTATTTTAAAAATTGAACAATGAAATGTAATTGAATTTAAAGTGGTAATAAAAATTAAAATATAATATTTAATTTATTCTACGATTGGTTCCAGATTGTTAATCAACAAGAGAAATCATTAACTTCACCTACTGCAACAATATTCACACAGATACTTCCAGAAGTGACAACTGCTGAAAAATATGTTATTCAATATATAGACGAGTGCGAGCTGGCAACAATTTCTGTCGACGCCCATCGTAATGAGTTTGAATCTCAAACCCCTTTTCAAACCCAGAAGATCACGAAGTAAATCAGATTGAAAATTATCTAAAATAAATTTTAGATAATCAAAGTAATATATTAGACAAACAATAAATGTTCTTGCAGACAATCAAAATAATATTTAATCAAATAAAACATGTTATTGCAACAGATACTTTCTTTTTCACATTTTCTATATATATCCCGTTTTTAATTAAGTGTTCCATTTCGTACACAAAATCATCTAAATATTGGTCAATTTGTTTGTTTTTCCAACACCAAAATAAATTCCAATTACAAACGGCTTAATATCTGGTCTTTCAAACATAGTGGACAAAATTGGCCAAATCTCTTTAGCTTCTAAATATTGGGAGACCATCAAAATTGAAATTTAAAGTAATTTTAGTTGGATCATTGTTCAACCTTGTTCAATCGTTTTGATACGTATTTGTTCGATAGTACCTAAAATAGTTCTAGCGTCATGTGGCGCTAAATCGTTTAGAGCTATTTAAGTTTTTTTTTAATCCACAACGGGTTAGCGCTTGGCCTTCATCTTACTTGATAGTAAGTGACGATAAGGCCGAAGATGGAAGCGCGCTTCACCCGGAATCCTCAACCACTGAGGAACTGGCTATCTTATCTCAAACTGTCGGAACACAACAATGCTATAAACATCGTTGTTATGGCGACAGACTTAGATAAGATGGTGGTAGCTAGCCAGGCGGACTTAACAGCCCTACCACCAACCAAACCGAGCACACAAAGATGTACACCCCGCTGGGAATCGAACCCGGGACCTCTTGGTCTAAAACCGGTGGCTTAGCCACTAGACCACAGAGGCGGTTAAATAAATATATATTTCTTTCTGTAGCCCATTCTTTTATTCACTGGCGAAACTACATATTTTTTGAAAATTCGTCATCATCATTATTACGTTGTTAATCAGGTTCCAAAGTTTTAACTAAATTCAAACATTCGACACCAATTATTGTTTTTCCTACAGAACCTTCGTTGGACGTCGATGGAATTGGCGCTTAACTGTAGGTTGTCAAATTTAAAATATTATAAATAATTACTGTCATTTGGTTTTTTTATATTTCGTTATTAACCGACGTAGAAAAAGGAGGAGGTTCTCAAGTCGTCTGTCGTCCATCTTTTTCTTTTTTTCCAAATGCGAGCTTCAGCAAACACTATGATGCAATCGTGACGACTCTGTCAGTAAAGTGGGCTAAAGCTGTACTATTGATGTAGTTTATTTTTTTAGTTTTAAAGCACTCTTGTAGACAGTTGTTTTAAAACCACTGTATTCACAAGAGTGCCTAATCACACTATAAGATTAAGTTTTATAATGGAGGTTGCATACACCATTGTACAGAAACAAGTATCGAGTGATACCATAATAACGCTTAATTCAGTAGTAAGTAAGTGATCACATACAAAAACCAGCCTCTATACAGCTTTAACGATAAAGCTAGCTTAAAGTGTCACAAAACTCTTAAAGTTCTATAGCAGAGTTTTAATAATCTGTTTTAAAACCTTAAGATTCCGCAGATCCCTTAAAACTAATTTTATACAGCTTGAGCTGTATAATAAATCAAATATCTCTCTCATAAATATAAAAGTATCTTTTAACACTCTTGTACGTCTTTTAAGGGACCTTAAGTTCTAAATGAGCTGGTAAATTAATGTTGTAAACGCTTGTGTGCTGCTTGGGTCGTCGTCATCAACCGGCCTCATCAGCCGGAGCAATGATGAACTATTAGCCGCCACCACCACCGCTACCGCCCAACCGACCACGTCGAGTCTGCGCGGTCGCTCCTCGACAACGTCTGTCTATCGGCCCAGACAAACAAGGAAGCACTAAGTGCAAATATGGTACGCTACGCAGGCAGGTTACCTACACTATTTTTACAAACAGTGGTCGCTAATTACTGGGACCAATCGGTACTCTCATGGGTTAATGAACATGTTTGTTGCGCGTGCGCTTATAAATCAGTTTAACCCTCCTATCACAGAGATCAGTTCAAATTTAGAAAAAATACACTATCAGGAATCCATAGAAGATTTCCTTGAAATAGGAGCCATTTCCCCTTGTACACCTTGTGATAAACGACATGTCTCTCGTATTTTTCTGGTTTCTAAATCCAATGAAAAGATCTCAATTCATTTTGAATTTCAAAAACTTAATTATACTTGTTTATACCAACCACTTTATGTTAGAGGGTTTGGGACAAGTTTGAAATTATTTAAAAAAAAATTGTTTTATGGCAACTATAGATCTATAGAAAGATGCTTATTTTTTAATTAAAATACATCCTAGTTTCAGAAAGTATCTCATTATCATGAATAAAATCGATCCAAATACTAAAATATGTATGAATTCAACGTTCTACCCTTTGGTATCAGTACAGCTCCTTACATATTTACCAAATTTACTTTTATTTATTAGAATCCACTTTTTCAGAGTGTAAAGAAAATGTTAATGCAACAATAAATTTGTTACAATCCCCAGGGTTCTTTACAAATGAAGAAAAAAGTAAATGAAATCCCTACCACAAGAAAAACGAAATAAAATAGTAAACAAAATTCTAGAATATAAAAAACTAAAACTTTGTAAATATGCATTGGAGATATATTCTGACGCACCGAAACCGGGGTGGGGAGCAGCTTGTGTAACGGTCAGACAGCTAGTGACCAATTGTTAAATTCAGAACGCACCTTGCACATTAACATTTTAAAACCTTTAGCTGAATTTTCTTGCCTTAAAAATATTCGCAAAAACTGTAGAAATTGTCAAATACTTTTACGCGTTGATAACACTACTGCCGTTAGATATGAACCGTATAGGTGGAGTACAATATCCTCATCTCCACGATATCACAAAAAGCATTTGACAGTGGTGTGAATCACGCCATAACGCTGCTTTTAATATAAAGTCATCTGACAATTTAATGTTGTTGCTGACTACGAATCGAGACGTTCACATCCCGATGTTAAATGGGAATTGTCGTTTTCAGGTTTCGATTTAGTAATGAAAAACTTTGGATACCCTCAAATCGATTTATTTGTAAACCGGCTTAACAATAAATGTGAATTGTATGCTTCCTCGAACCGTGACCCAGATGCTTACGCCATTGATGCCTTCACGTTTTCTTTCACAAACTGCTTCTTTTAAGCATTCCTTGCTGTAGCTATTATTCTTAAAACACTAAGAAAGATTATCTCCGATTAAGGTGAAGGTGTCATAGTTGTACCCATCGTGGCCGACACAGCCCTGGTATCCGCTGTTCCATCGCCTCATTAGGTATATCGAAAGTAGTAGAACTTCACTCACAACACTTTGCAATTGCTTATTCCAGGAGAAATATTCACCACAACCTTACCATGGAGACCGCAGTCTTCACCGCAAAGGCCTTTGGCAAAGGAACATTCCAAAGTCTGCCATGTATATAATGTTGTCATCCCTATCAGTCAATCTTTTATAGCAGTACGATTCATGCTTACTAAAATGGTTTCATTATTTCACTGAAAATAAAATTGATTAAAACAAACCTTCAATACCAAAAATAATCGAAATTCTTACTTATACTTTAACAGTGGTGGTCAATACCGAACAATCAATTGTTTGTAGATCTGCAATATCATTATTATCAGAACCCTTAGATGACGACTTAATTACAAGGTTCTGTAAGGGCGTATACAAACTCAAACTGTACGTCGTTACAATATAACGTGGGATACAAATATCCTATTAAATTATTTATCTTCCTTAAATTAACGCAGTAAAATACTCTAGAACAACTCACAATCACAAAGTGTCTTACACTTTTGGCTCTTGTTACTGCACAATGAGTGCAAACCCTATCTAAAATTAAGATCAAAAACTAATTTATTTACAAAATAATTATAAAAACTCCAAAACTAATAAAACTTCTAGAGCTGGATCTCACCAACCAGCCTTACATTTGCCTTATTTGAAAGTAGAGTAGCTATTTGTCCTGCAGTAACTTTAACTTCGTATATTGATAGCACTAAGAACATCAGACACTGATAACTTAATAATTAGCTTTCGAAAACCTGATAAACCAGTTTGCGCTCAAACGATTAGCAGATGGATTAACTCCACATTGAAAGACAGTGGAATTGATATAATATCCATTTTTTCTGCTAACAGTACCCGTCATGCAGCTACATCCATCGTCTGCATATAGTAATGGAGTCAATGTTGATTTAATAAGAAATACTGCTGGCTAGAGTGACAATTCTACTGTCTTTGCAAAGACATTATAATCGCCCTATTGTAAGTAACGATGATTTTACCTTGCTAGCAAAAACGTTAAATACACTGTAATACAAATATTATTTTGTGTTATAGTTATCTTTTGTTTTGTTATATTATTAACTTGCATTCAATTAATCAAAACATACACTTAATTGTATTAAATTGTTGTCTATTATGTCTAATTCATCAAAATATTTTTTTTTTATACTAAGCCCGGCAAATGACCCCACTCCACCTGATGTTAAGTGGAAATGAGGTCCAGGCGCGAGGACAACTGGTGCAGCGTAAGAGACGTAGCATCAGTCATCCTCACTCTGCCGGCCCACAAAGTGCTTCTTCACGCCTCGTTTGAAGGACCCTATGTTATAGGTAGGAGGGAATACGTGTGCTGGCAGACTATTCCATCTTTTGGAAGTGCGGCAAAGAAACGAGTCACCAAATTTATTTGTGCGTGATGGAATGTTAGAGACTGTAAATTGGTGACTCCGGAGAGCAGCACGCGTACTCCTGTGGAGGAAGGGAGAAGGAGGGATGAGGTCAAAGAGTTCTTCAGAGCACTCGCCATGGTATAAACGGTAAAAGACGCTGAGTGACGCAATATCTCTACGCAATTGCAAAGGCTCGAGAGTTTTAGTGACCTCCGCATTGCCGATAATGCGCACAGCGCGGCGCTGCAATCTGTCCAAGGCATCGAGAAGGTACTTTGCGGAGCCATCCCAAAGGTGAGAGCAATACTCCACGCAAGACCGCACCTGTGTCTTGTATAATAGACACAACTGATCAGGCGTGAAGAATCGCCGCACCTTGTTCAGGACACCGAGTTTACGTGAGACATTTTTAATCACGGTTTCGATGTAGTCCTTTTGGTTCAGATCGCAGCGGATATCCATACCGAGCATGTTAATACTGCTCTGCAGGCCTAGAGATGTACCCTGAAGAGAGGGAAGGGGAAGGAATGGCGACTTTTTCGCTGTGAACGTGCACACCTGTTTTCTTGGCATTGAACTCCACCAGATTATCGGAGCCCCATTTAGAAATGAGGTCCCTGATAGAAATGATATTTCCCTGCTCTCAACATCTACATAGTTAATTAGTAGAATAGGTAAAACAGGTAAGTATACTAATCTTGAGGACGAAGCATGAGTTTAATTAATGATTAAACGAACTTACCTAAGTGAAGTTCGATCATAATTATACGAAGTGCTTCGTCCGAAAAGATTAGTATGCATTCCCTCCCGCCCAACAAACTGTTTAAAACAGTTACCCATTAAGTGGAAATATTTATTTACTACTCCAAACCTAATGACGAGAGCACCACTGTGAACTCGGAGGTGGGGCGGATGTTGGCGGGAAATGGATATTTGTCAATTTTAACCGGAAATGTGTAAAAAATTTGTCATTTTCGGTCTAATTATTGTACTTAGACCGGAAATGAGGTATCCTCTTTATAAAATAGTGCTGATTGTGGCAACACTTACGCGTTACTACATAGTTAATTAGTAGAATAGGTAAAACAGGTAAGTATACTAATCTTTTCGGACGAAGCACTTCGTATAATTATGATCGAACTTCACTTAAGTAAGTTCGTTTAATCATTGATTATTATTCTGAGGTTTTAAGCATAGAATACATAATACTATTTTTTTACTATTGTGTATTCTATGCATAATTAATCTTATTTTTATTTTTATCACATTTCATCAAAGATTTAAGAAGACATTTTGACAACTAAGGCTGTATGGGAAAAATCACTTCTTGGCGGGAAAGTGAAGCATCATGTCTGCATTTATGTTTTATTTTCTAAAATTTGTGTTTTTTCGAACATTAATGTGAAATAATAGTGGATTATTTAGCCGTTAAGTGTTTGTGAACGTGCATGAGTGTTGGCAAATGAAACAAAACAGTGCTACATCACTTTTCAAATTCTCTCAAGAAGTCCGCGTGAGACCTCAGTTATGTCCCACATCTTTACTGAGGACTCAAGGGGTTTGGGGAACATCATTTGTCATTCATCATCTAAGTCACCACTCATTATCATCAAGGGAAAAAATAGAATAAGAAAAAAAGATGACTAGGCAGCATGGTCTCAGACCTTAGCCTGTTCCTTCACGGAACAAATAAATTTAAAAAAAATCTAATGTTGTCAAAGTGCTGTTGTGAATAGGTTTATAATTTTACTTTACCGTACAACAAACTCATTCCTAAGCGGAACACTGGATATTGGCGAAATCTTTATGGAAACGCCACAAAACAAAGAAGAAGAATTTGTTTGAGAACACAGACTGAGTACTTTTATAGAATACTTTGATTGAGAACTGACCTCGACTCAAACCTCAGGAATAATATTATTCTAGGCCTTAAAAAGGTCTACTCGTTGATTCTATGCCTCGAACTGACTGAGCAAAGTGAGCAAGTGACTCAGATTATTAACTATACTATTCTATGAAAATACCTAAACATATAACAGTAATGATCAGAGATAAACCATATTGTCACGGAAAATGTCTCTGCTTCAAAATTTATCATTTAGAGAATATCAAAATGCATTAACATTTACAAAAGAAAAATGTGAAGTCATAGCTGAACTAGCTAATTTAAAGTATGTATTCTTGTTAAACAGTAACTTCTACTTACTAAATATACTTGTTAAAAACTAACTACTAAATTAGTAAGTAGTAGTAAGTAAGTTCTTGTTGTAAGACATTTAAAAACTCTTTATCTTTATAGAATAACATTTGAAAACAATGCTAAGAATCCTGGTGAGATTTTAATGAGGAATTTAAACCGACGTGGTTATACAGTTAGTCAATTCAAGCACTACCTTGCAACATCACAGCAAGTCAAAACCAGAGTGACATACTACAAGCCGCAGTCCAAAATTGCTATCCTCATAGCAAACGATAGATATCAACATCTAACAAATTTGGCCACCCCGTCCGTAGACTGTGATTCTTTAGCATCTAACTTTAAAACATTGGGATTTAATGTAGTAACATTGAAAAACACAGTGAGTGCAGACTTAAAAGCTATATTGGTCAAATTATTTGATGAGATACCAGAAGATTCCTATTGTAAGTTCATATCTTTGATATAGGTACCTAATCTTATCTAGCTATTTTTGACAAAACTAAAATAAAATTACTAAGTTCTGAAGTTTTTTTTATTTCTATTGTGGAGGGTTTGGCCTTCATTCTAATGGTACAATTATGTCAAATGACACTTCACTTGAAACCTGCAACTACTAAGAATTTAAAATGAGAAAACATATTTGGGCCCTAATTATTATTGACATTATTTTGCTATTTAGAAAATAACATTAAATAACATTTTTTACATTATTTTATTTCTAATTGTGTACTATTTTTTAGGTTTTATTTTCTATGCAGGCCATGGCTGCGAGTTTTGCAATATTAAATGTGTGCTTTGCATCGATTGCCCTACAGAAAATATTGAAATGAAACACTGTGTCACTGAGAACTTTATTTTAAGAGAAGTTGCCCGATGCAAGCCTGAACTATGTGTTTTGGTAATGGATATGTGCAGGATGAACTTGGATAAGTATGATTGATGTTAATTTATATATATATATATATATATATATATATATATATATATATATATATACTTGTTTTCTCAAGATACCGCATTGAATTGCACTGGTCAGACTACAAAATTAGGATTTTTTACATCTAATAGATTTAATATTGTGCTTGCTATGGCTGGTGTTATTCATCTTCATTACAGTAGTCATAGCATTGCTGTGTTTTATCAATGATATTCAGGAAAAAGCAGCCTATAATTTATTCTGACGAAAAAAGAATCTGACGAATGATCCTAGATCATAATATCCAGTACGGAATCGTAGTCACACCAACATTTTTGTCTTAACTTTTCCTTAAAAATATTAAAATTATTGTCACCTAGCACGCGACCTATCGCGGTTATCAAAGCGCATGTGCGTGACCACTATTAGGCTGATTTCAGAGTACACGCCGCACATAGGCCAAATGCCTGTTTATTGTTTAAGGCATGTATTTAACGCAGCGACTAATAAATCTGATTTAAGATTTATAAAATAATTAAAGTGGATAGCAAATATAATAGGTTGGCAGTAATGGTGGAGTACAGTATTAAGTAAAAACTAGCAGCATTAAAATCCATTATAAGCTTTAGTTTAATTTAAACTGGCATCGAGTTTTTCTTTTGGCTACTCAATTTATTGTTGAGCGGAAACTTTGAAGCAACTAAAAAGTATAAAATAGGCATTCATAAATTGTAAAATAGATATTTCAATTAAAATGATTTTATTTAATAGGATTGAGATCTGATTAACATAATATATGGTGAGACATGTGAGCTGCAAATAAAGTAAAAAATGGCATGCAATTTAAATATTGATACTTTTATTTCTTGACTTCTTTGTTTTGTATAAGGGCGAACATTTAAAAGGCATAAAAGTTATCAAATCAATCTTTATTTATTTGTTTATTGTTACGTACCTAATTGTTACGAAGTTATACCTAGGTATATCTATACTAAAATTATCGCTGAATAATTAGGGCTGGCTTCAATTTGGTGGGGCGCCCTCGCTTTCTTTTTTGTCCTATTGGAATCATTTTTGCCTCTAATGGCGGAGTTGTTAGTTTTAACCTTATGGCAAGACCCAGTATATGTTTACAGGTGTATATTTTGAAAAATTGTGAACAGTTACATGTGCCTTGTTTCCTATTTGCCCTGGGTAGTACAATTTTCCAAAATAAAAAGTTTTTTTCTTTATATTCATCAAATGTCTGCCATGAGTAGAGATGGGATTTTACCAGGTAAATTCCCGGTAAATAACCAAAATGGGTAAAAACGCAGGCAAATACCCGGGTAAATACCCATTTCATGGGTAAAATCATGATATGGCAAATATCTTTAACATTTTATGTATTTTTTACCTAAATCGTGTAATGTAGTCAATATAATAATCTTCAGTTATTTTAAACAGTGTTTATCGATACTTTATTTTATTTTATAGTATTTATTTGTGTCATCATCATGAGTTAGTTTGTCCTCTATTCTGCTGACCCTTGTGTAATAGCGTTAGACTAAAGCCGATCGTTTCAAATTCAAAGAATATGGTATTGAGTGAGTGAGACATAGAATTGAAACAGTAAATTAGGCAAACTCGCGTCCATGCTAACGGCTAGCTCGCTCGTGAACCATGTTACTAATTATTGTTCTTTTATGCACATGTTTTTGTCATAACGTAGAGAACGTTTTGTTGATTTTTATATAAATGATTGGGTTGGCTTTTGAATCGAGTCGCCGGAATTTGAAGAAATAACACTGTGGGGAGGGAGGGGGGTCCAAGGGGTTGTTAAATAAAGGTTTATTATTAACATTTTAGCTGCCGCAGTTGCGTTAGAATATTTAAAAAAACATTTGAAAGTTTTGTCAAAATCGGCCGTAAACACGAAAAATGACACTTTTTAGGTTATAATAGTACCATCACATTCTATTAATTCTTACAGTCGGCCAACGGGCACGTCTAGTCTAGACAAGACAGAGCAATCGTGAGGGGTGTGCGGGGCGGGCGGAGCGCGGCGCAACTGGGGCTGTCCATACACTCCACTGGGGACTGACACGCATTGTATTAAAACGTGTGTAGTCAATTTTCTTTAAATGAGAATTGAAATGTAATATTTAATGCATATCATGCGTTGCGATGCATAAAGTCTTTTTCAATGTTTTTTATATGGATAAACGCCATTTTAGAATTCGCTAATATTTAGGCAAGATTTAATTAGCTATTAAAATCGAGATCAAAAATGGTGGACGCAAGTTTTTAATATAAAATCAATATGGATATTATTTTTATGGTTTTCGGGGGTACCGATCTCGAATACAACATTACGAGATCCAAGATGGCGGACGTGACTTTTTTATGTTAAATCATCATGGGTATCATTTCCATATTTATCAGCGGTGCTGATCTCGAATACATCATCTATTTTGAGATCCAAGATGGCGGACGTGACTTTTTTTATATAAAATCAATATAGGTATCATCTCCATGTTTATCAGGGGTCCAATTTCGAATACACATCTATTTCGAGATCCAAGATGGCGGACGTGACTTTTTTATGTAAAATCAATATGGGTATCATTTCCATGTTTTTCAGCGGTGCCAATGTCGAATACAACATCTATTTCGAGATCCATGATGGTGGACGCGACGTTTGTTTCTGTACCCCCTTATAGCCCCCCCCCCCTCCTCCCCCGCGCAGGTCGTCTGTGTTTTGGGTGTCGGGTAAGTTTTTTCAATCTGGAATAATAAGTTTTTTTTTTCCCGTTTTTTTAAACCCCCACAAAATATAGAAATAAAACCATTTTTTCATTCCATCTATTGGAAAAGGACGACTTGGTCCGCACCCATTTAGGCCGGTAATAATTTTTGTATAAAAGTTTAGTTTTTTTAACAAAAGTTTATTAAAATATACCTAAAGACTCTAAAAAAAATAGAAAAAAATCTCAAATAAAACGAGGGGCACACAGGGGGCGTACCGTGTGTGGTACAGTAGGCCTATAAGCATACAAAAGACCCAATTTTACCAAATAGACTTTTATTCACTTTTTCATAAAAGTAAACATAATTAAACATTCAACGTGGACACCAATATAGCACTTGATGACTTGAAACATCGTGTAGGGCATTGTTTGTGGCATTGTTCACACCTGGTTCTCTTCTCCTGCTTAGTAACATAGTGTTCTTTGCCGTCATATCGCGACTCAGCTGTTATTGATGATGGTCGACTAGGACCTGGCTTTTCGCTTTGTTTGTTGCCATCGATGATTGTATTTACAATACATCGTCGAAAGTTTAGTATGTCCATGTGTCCGCCATTATGTCTATACAGCAGCCAAGCCAGCCATTCACGAGGTCCTTTTGGCTCATCTGATGACGTAGAAGCAGCAAACTCTGCTGGTGCTCGAAGCAAGCTTGCAGGCAAATTATTTATGTCTACGACGTCTTCGTTCCCCGAATCTTCATCAGTCTGTTCATCATTGGCGGTATCAGGTGGAAACAAAAAAATACCAATATCCTGCCCCTCGGAGAAAGAATCGTCATTTTCCTTAAGAATCGAGGCAATATCATGAAGCGACAATGGCCTAAAACAACAAAAATCTAAATAAATACATCATCATCATCATATCAGCCATAGGAAGCCCACTGCTGAAATTAGACCTCCTCCATTGACTTTCACTTGGATCGGTTGGTAGCAGCCTGCATCCAACAAATAAATACAGTTTATAGTATAATTAGCTTACGCATAGATCTACTGTACCATATACGGTACACCTAATTGAGGTTTGAATATACCTTAGAAAAATAATCTTAGCCAAACTTTATTTCTTGTAATAGCATCTACTTTATTCTAAACTTCATAATAATAGTGATAAATAATAATAATTATAATAATTCATAATAAATAATGTGGAACTTACCTTCTTAAAGACATGGTAAATTTTTTTCCCTTTTTTTGCCAGTAAATATCAATTAGAACTCGAATGCACCTACACGTAACCTGTTTGTAATATTTTTATCGTAAGACTGACACTTGAGCCTAAATTGCCACAATCATAAAACATGTTCATCTACCTACAGGGTTCGTCAAAATAATATATAAAATTACCGTACCGAATAGAGTACGGTAGGTCTATATGGGTTTAAGTGCACCCAAAGGTGGTGTTTTCTATAAGAAACTTTTAGCGGGCAGTAATGAGTTTTTAATCCTCTTTATAAGTGTGCCGCACTTTTTGTACTATTATTTTGATGAGCCTATCGCCGCTCTATGCTGTTGGTTGTATGTGCAGTCTTTAGTCCATTAGTCGCCTTTTACGACACCCAAAGGAAGAAAGGGGTCGGTCCGTTGTAGTTTAGGTTTTTTATTCTTAACTGATATTTCCTCAGGCGGTGCATCATCAGCATCAGAGCATGGGTAATATGACTCATCGCAAGATACCGTAGTATCAGATTCGCTGGCTTCTTCGAGCATCGTCTTGTCGTGTGGTGTAAAAGGAGATGCTACGTCAGATTGTAGCCGTATAATATGACGACGATTTCGCCGAACGACCCGGCCGGTGATATCCTTTGTGATGAAATATGAGCGGGGTTGAGGCGCACGTTCGGTGACCCGCGCTTCGCACCGTTGCCCCCTAGCGCCCAGCGTAATCACCCGTTCGCCTACTTGCAGCTTCGGGAGCGCCTTAGCTCGTGAGTCGTAACACGCTTTGCTTTTATTTTGTTTGCCAAGAATATACATAAATATGATCTACAGAATTGTCCCTTTCTGGCTGTAACTTGCTTTCGTGTGCGGGTAAGCGTGTGTTGAGTCTGCGTCCCATCAGTAGCTGTGCAGGACTGGCAATATCATCTCGGGGCGTCGATCTATAATTTAACAGGCCTAGATAGAATTCATCTCGCGAGTCTTGTGACTTCTTGAGTAACGACTTTATCGTCCGAACAGTGCGCTCACTGCGGCCGTTCGACTTGGGATAGTTTGGAGATGATGTGACGTGCTTAAATCCCCATTTGTCCGCGAACGCTCTAAACTCCTTAGAGGCATATGCGGGCCCATTGTCGGAAATGAATGCTTCTTTGCGCAATCATCCAGCTCATGTTTTTGCAGTGGCCATCCCGTTTTGATATAATTAATAATTGTTTGGCACTCGCCGTCTTTTTTGGTGTGCTCACGTATAAGACATAACTTTTCGTCACTAAACCTGACATGTCTTAGTAAAAAACAAGTCTGCTCCTCGATTTCATCGGACACTCTGTCGTGCAACAGCTCCGGAAGTGGCGCTCGGGACAGAGCGTCCGCCACATACATATATTTTCCGGGCTTATAAACCACTGAAAAATCATATCTCTGAACGCGCAGCATCATTCGCTGTAGCCTCGCGGGCACCGCGTCTAGCGACTTTTTAAATAACGGTTCGAGCGGTTTGTGGTCGGTCTCCACAATGACGTCATCCTTTCCGAATACATATTGGTGGAACCTCTCGAGAGCAAAAACAATTGCGAGCATCTCCTTTTCGATTTGTGTGTAGCGTTGTTGTGTGTCGGTAAGCGTGAGCGAAGCGAACTCGACCGGCCGGCCCCCCTGCAGCAGCACCGCGCCCAGCGCGCGCGAGCTGGCGTCCACGGACACGGTGGCGGGCGCGCGCGCGTCGAACAGCGCCAGCACCAGCGCCGAGCATAGAGCGCGCTTTAGCTGCTCCACGACGTGTTCCTCGCATGCGGTCCAGCACCACTCGCTGTCCTTTTTTAGCAAATTACGCAATGGCCCCACTGTTTCGGCGTAGTTAGGGATAAACTTACGTAATTTATCATCCCTAGAAACCTCTCCAGTGACTGACGGTCAGCTGGACTAGGCATTTCAATTATAGCATTAAGTTAAGTTTTATCAATCTTCATGCCGTCTGCACTGAACGTGTGGCCAAGGTAAGTGACCTCCGATACGCAAAAATCACACTTCTCACGATTGAATTTGATGCCCACACGTCGAGCTCGCTCAAGCAGATTCCTGAGGCGAGTATCATGTTCTCCCCTGGTCGATCCCCACATGATGACGTCATCGACAAAGGAATCCACTCCCTCCAGCCCCTCAAGCAACTGTCGCACTCTAGCATGGAACACTTCAGAAGCCGAGTTGATACCATACGGTAAACGAAGGTACTGATACCGCCCGGACGGTGTACCGAAGGTACATACGTCAGCACTCTCGTCATCCAGCTGTACCTTCCAAAATCCAGACCTGGCATCGAGCTTGCTGAATACTCGGGCATTCTTTAGCTTGGTGTGGCTATCTCAGTGAGCGTCGGTAGGGGGTAGTGCTGGCGCCGCACGACGCGGTTGAGCGGCCGCGGGTCTAGGCAGACGCGCAGGCTGCCGTCCTTCTTTGCAGCGACCACAATCCCGTTAACCCACGACGTCGGCTGTGAGACCTTTCTGATTACACCCAATTTTTCCATACGGTCCAACTCCGTTTGCAACCGATCCCTAATTCCTACTGGTATTTTCCGAACTGGGCAGATACAAGGGTTAGCAGTTTTATCAATAGGTATCGTATAAACACCGGGTAGTTTACCCAAACCTTTGAACAAATCATCATATGCATCAAGATCAATAGAAAATATTCGCTTTACAAGTTTAACAGTTCCAATGCATGTTTCCCCAATATACTTGGACAATTAAGTTCTGATATTATAAACTTTAATTCGTATTCATTGCCCTTGTGCACACATTTAATCATACTCGAGCCCGCAATCGACAAAAATGTACCACAAAATGATTGTGCTCGTGTGATGTCCGAAAAAGACAAGCCCAATTTTAAAAAGTTGTCTTTAGAGATTACGTTTATATCGGAACCCGTGTCTAACTTAAATGTGTGTAGGGTTTTACATTTAGGTAAATAAAGCTTTTCATGCCATTTAACGTCCTGCGAATGCACTAGTGAATCCACGTATTCGATGGAAGAAACGTAATACAAATCCTCGCTATCACTGCAATCCTCATTTATTTCGAACACACGATCTGACCTACGTATCGGACACATTTTTTTTATAATGGCCTCTCGCATTGCATATAAAACACTTTACTTTTTTGGCCGCACAACGAACACCGCCGTCACAGTAGTTGCCGCCACACGCCGAGCACGGGCGCGCGGCCGCCGAGCCCGCCGCCGCCGCCACCGCTAGCCGTCGCCGCCGGCGCGCGCCACGCATGGCCCAGCGCCGCACGCGCGCCTCCTGGAGACGGCCCCGGTCTCCTCACAGCGCCCTCTCCGCGCCGCAAGACTTGCGATTTCCACACGGCATCCACCTTGGTGGAACCACCTTGTATGGTCTTTGTTTTCTCGGTTTTTCCGCCCTCAATTTCACGACCATCGTCGTTGGACATCTCTGTCGCTTGACCGATCCTCACCGCCTTATTTAACGTTAGATCGTCTGTCCGCAGCAATCGATCACGAACATTGCTATCCGTGACGCCACACACGATCCGATCACGTAACAAGCCATCTTTCAAATGTTCGAATTCACACTGCTGGCTCAAAAGTTTTAACGCTGTGACATATTCGTCTATACATTCGCCGGGTTCTTGGCTTCTTGTAAAGAATTTGAATCGCAACATAGTGGTATTTATCTTCGTACCAAAGTGATTGGAAAATTTTTCTATTAATTTTTTGATGCCATCACGATCCTCCTCTTTATCAAACTTGAACGTAGAATATGCATCGTAGCCCTTCGGTCCAATTAAATTAATAAGTAAGCTAGCCTGCACATCACTGGGTTCCTTATAGACGCCAGATGCCTTCAAAAATACCTGAAACTGACGTAACCATTTCCGCCATGCGTCCGCGCGACATGCCGGGCCTCCCTGTAACGATAATTCCACGAGAGGGCGAGCGTGCTCCATTATTCTTAATAAGTTATTTATTTTCGCACACACTGTTATGATATTTAAATACACTTATGTGCACCCGAATCACGCGAATTTAATATTTTAAACCGACCGCTGTCACCATGAAGTAAACAACAAGATGGCTTGACTAAGACTGTCTTTTATTCACTAAATTTCCATCTACCTACATTACAGTACACCCCCTCCTACCCATCCCTCCCCCCAATTCAGGAGACTCTATTCAAAAGTTTTACCAAATAATTATATTTTTATTATTACTAGTTTATTCAACAATCAAGATAATATTCATTATTTGTACCAAAACATACAGTTAAACATAAATGAATAGAAAGAAAGACGAAAAGAAAAAATACTACTAAACCACAACGTGCTTATTGTTTTTACCCATGTTTTGGGTATTTACCCGGTAAATACCCAAATTGGGAATTTACCCGGTAAATACCCACCGCCCATCTCTAGCCATGAGTCACCACGTGATATTCCCGTAGCCGTAGCATTTTTATCAAATACTAAATATACATTATTTACGCAATCAGGTGTTTAAGTCTTTACTTTAATGTTCTGTTTAGCCCAACAATATCCTTCTGTCCATTATTTAAGTTCGATCTTGTGTGTATCTGGGAATGAGTCTTCAGAAATTTCGTTTGACCATTCGGTAACCATCTCGCAAGCCACGGTAAGGAACCGGGACAGGGAAAAGCGAAAGGAAACTTCATCATCACAGTTTAATCCACGACTGCTAACTCTAACTCACTCATTTCTACACATAAACTTGTCGATCATGAACAAAATATAATATTAAAACTTCTTGACGTGATCTTATCGTATGTACTATTACCGGCGAATTGCACAAACAAGTAAACAACAACAAGCAATCGCTAGTCTCGTGACGTTCACTCGCCGCTGCCATTGGCTGGTGGCGCGCTTCGCCCCCCGCGCCACGACCCGCGCTCCGCTTCTATCCTGCGGGTGCGCCTGCCGCCGGTTTCATTTATTATGATTCCCAAAACTAAAAAAAATATTCCCTAATATTTATTTATAGTATTCGTTTTAATATTTACAGCTGCTCGTATATCAGAGCCAGAGAGAGTTTTTTTAGATGGAAGCCTACAATAGCAATAATACACTCGGCGTCAAAAAAATCGCACCTCTTAGAAAATCACTTTCAAATGTCATTTACTCTTGATATGCACATGCAGTCGCATTAATTATGATTTTATTTACAAGGTTACTTAATTAACTTAATAAAAAACATTACTTTTCATTATCAAATAAAACCTAATGCAACAAATAAAGTGTCACAAAAATTCGATGCAAATTTTGCTACCCGTGAGAGTTGCTAGTTGCGCTTCCTTTGTGGGTATAAAACGGTCAACACGGGTTCAATGTGGGTCATTCGCTATTCAACCGTTGAAGAGGACACACGCACAGATTTTGATGGATACCACAGCTGATAAAGCCGCTCAAGTGGTTGCACTACTGCAATCAGGGGTGCGGCAGTGTGATGTCGCCCGGCAACTGAACCTGAGCCGTTATTCCGTTCGAAGAGTGTACCAGCGCTTCATAGAGACCGGTGGCTATATCCGCAGACACGGTTCGGGTAGACGTCGCTGCACTTCGGAAAGAGACGACCGGTTCGTTGTGTCGAACTCTTTGAGAAATCGTTTCTCCAACGCTGTTGAGTTGCAACAGCAGCTCCAGGCAGTTCGCAGACGCACCGTAAGCGTATCTACGGTTAGAAGAAGATTGAAGGAGAAGAAGATAGCGGCCCACAGAGCTGCTACGGGTCCAAAATTGACTGCAGCGCATCGGCGAGCCCGCTTGCAGTTTGCTCGTGACCACGTCGATTGGACCCTTGAGCAGTGGAGAGCTGTTCTCTTCTCAGACGAGACGCGAGTGTGTCTTTTCTGCAACGACCGACGGAGAAGAGTATACCGGAGGCAGGGTGAACGTTTCGCCCAAGCCTGCATCCAGGAGACGGTGGAATATGGTGGCGGATCCTGCATGTTCTGAGGCGGTATGTCTGCTGCCGGCAAAACCGACCTTGTCTGCGTCTCCCGGACTGGAGGTGCTCGCGGACAAGGGTCGCTGACTGCTCGCCGCTATGTCACTGAGGTCCTGGAAGTGCATGTGGTCCCCTTTGCCGAATCTTTTGGCGAGGGGTTCACATTAATGCACGACAACGCTCGCGCTCACACTGCAGGCATCGTGAGCGACTTCTTGCAGAGGTCCCAAATCTCTGTGATGCAGTGGCCAGCGCGAAGTCCGGATCTGAATCCTATAGAGCACCTCTGGGACCATCTTAAACGTAAGGTTCGATCTCGGGATCCAGCTCCTTCGACTCTACAGGAGCTCCAAGACGCGGTGATTGAAGAATGGGGGCTTATCCCTCAAGAAGAGCTCCTGAAGTTGGTGAGGTCCATGAGGGACCGTATGGAAGCCGTGATCAGGGCAAGGGGGGGTAACACTAGATTTTAAGTTAATTTTAAGACACTTTTTGTACATTTTTCTTTGTAAATTATCTGTTGTTAATTAGGACTTAATTAAGGATTTTTATTATTTTATTAATTTTAATGTTGTTTGTATAATTATAATTAAACAGAAAGTTAAGTTTAATTGTTTTTTGATACTCATTTTTGTTACCTTTCTAATGATACCCAACACTATCCTCTACATAAGGTTTAAGAATTTTTAAAGATGATTTTTAAAAGGTGCGATTTTTTTGACGCCGAGTGTATATTATTTGTTATTCCACTGATAATATTAGTCGCCATGTCATTATTTTTAGTAGCCCACCTAGAATTTCAATCGCCCTATGTAAAAAAATTACTTTCATGAAGTCGCAGCCGTTATTTAGTTTTTATAATACCATTGCAATTGCAGGTTATCCAATATAATTAAAGCCAAATTATTTAAACATTGCCCAGTTATTTTTGTAGATGCCAATAGGTAATACCCCATTAATTTTTCATTCGCCTCGATAATAATAAGCCTTAATTTAATTATATTATAGCTACGTGTGCGATGGGCTTAAGAATATTTTTGTGGGATGCTTCAAATGACATGTACAAGAGATAGGGACGCGGAAGGTAGCGCACTTTCCAATTTGTAGAGTAATGCGTCAAAAGACCTGGACGAAAAGCGAAAATGTTTAAAAAACCCGTAGGTAACTATCTTCTCATAAATCGGAGACGTTACGAAGGCGCCTCTCAGTAACCTTGTTGCATTAAACGGATAAATTTGCAATCGTCTACGACGACGTCGCTGTTGCACTCTTTTTCATAAAGATAATTAGCTAATCCTCCTAATCGGTTTGTCTCCATGATGACGATTATACACAACTGTACATTGCAAAGAAACGCGCGATACTAAAGGGGCTACCAGACTGTAGTAAACAAGCCTTTCCCACCAGGGGCCCAAGTCTGCTAATTTACGAATGGCATAATTGAATCGCAATTGGATCGTATTGTAATTGTTTGACACATTTGGTATTCTCTTACTCATATAAGAATACCAAATGTGTCAAACAATTACAATGCGATACAATTGCGATTCAAATAAGCCATTCGTAAATTAGCAGACTTGGGCCCCAGGTCACCTTGGCGGGGTGTTTACAACTTGTTGTAAACAAGGCTTCCACTTGTTTTACAACCGCCGTTGATTTTTTCCGTCACAAGCAGTGTTGCCATTTTTAGCAGGATCCTGCTTTTTAAGTATTATTTTTTTTAAATAATTTGATCCATTTGTATCTTTTAACCATATTATATCTTTATTGGCTAGATATGAGCTTTTAAAGATGTAAAAAAATACCTCGCTGTACGTACATTAAAACATACGAACTTGGTTTTTTTCAGTAACCACGTATGTAGGTAGGTTGTAGGTTGAAGATCAGTGATGGGTTTTTATACGGATAAATACAAAATGGATAAATACTCATAAATATCCGTTTTTACTCGAGTATTTATCCAAAACGACGGATAAATATTTTATGAACCCTTTTCTTTACAAATCGTGTAAATTTTGAAATTAAAATATAGGTAGTTTGTTAATATAAACAAAATAAGTGCTATTGAATTTTTTAATTCCATAAAATTAGCGATAAACAAAAATACTTGGTCAAAATTATTCGGCAAGTTTGAATTCAACTGAATTGGTTGGGTTTTTACTATTTGTATGCAATGAATTATAGACTGTGGTATATAATTTGAAAGGTAATTGTATAAGCTTTCAAATTATATCAAAAAGATTTAAAATTTAATAATATTTCCTACCTAAATATAGAGAATTGCAAAAGGTTGAAGTTGTGGATGTATAAATGTGTATTTTATCCCCTCTTCAATACTTTGTATTACCCCCCTGGCCTTAATGACTGCCTGTAAACGGTTTCTCATTGACCGAATGAGTTTT
The DNA here is from genome assembly GCA_963921215.1 of Scoparia ambigualis. Lineage (NCBI taxonomy): Eukaryota > Metazoa > Arthropoda > Insecta > Lepidoptera > Crambidae > Scoparia > Scoparia ambigualis. Next base: position 62,591,870 of record OY992501.1, read on the forward strand.
CTGACGGAATCTTGTGGAATTCCCTGCCACTCTTCGACCAAAGCAGTTTTCAGATTTTTTATCGTCGCCGAAGCTGGATATCTTCCTTGTACCCGTCTTTTCAGCTCGTCCCACACGTGTTCCATAGGATTCAAGTCAGGACTGTGGGCTGGCCAGTCTAAGGTGGAAATGCCGACTTCTTCCAGGTACAATCTAGTCATTGCAGCGGTGTGGCAGCGGGCGTTATCGTGCATTAGCAGGAAATGTTCGCCTATAAACTCGGCGAACGGGAGCACGTGGTCTAGCAGAACGTCGTTGATGTATCTTTCAGCAGTTAGGCCTCCTCCCCGACCACCAACAGGTACGAATACCAGCTCCGTTTTTTCTTTTAAGGAAATCCCCGACCATATCATACTGGACCCACCCCCGAATGCCACTGTTTCCGCCAAACTGCATTGTGCCAATCGCTCCCCCGGTCTTCTATAGACTCTCAGTCAACGGTCGCTACCATGCAGGCACACCCTTGTTTCGTCCGAGAACAGGACTCGACTTCATTATTATTGTGACTGGAAATTAGTGGCGGAGCCGTTAAGGGGAGGTAGTCTAGGGTTATTCCGACAGATATCACTATGAGACCTACCGTCTTTACTTAACCAAAAAATTGATGTTTTATCAGCCATCAAAGTATTTTTTTTACATTTTCCGTTTTTGTTTAGCAGTTTTTGCATAAAATAATGACAGTTGCGGAGACTTAACAATTAATATTACTTATTTAGAATATCTTTGTTGCAAAATAAAAAAAAAATAGGCCAAAATCACTTTTTTTTAGGATTTATTACTATTTGAAAATTATTTGTACGACTTTTTGGGTTACACTCTTTAAGTAGCAATATCTTGGAAAGGGTTAAGTAAGGACGGTAGGTCTCATAGTGATATCTGTCGGAATAACCCTAGACTACCTCCCCTTAACGGCTCCGCCACTAATTTCCAGTCACCCTGTGTAATATCCCATATCCCTATCTAAGTGATCGCGAGCAAACTGAAACCGGCCTTCTTGGTGGGCTGGAGACAATTTGGGCCCCGTAGCTGGCCTTGTTGGAGTCAAATTCGCTTCTTTAAGTCTTCGCCTCACTGTCCATTCGCTAACAGCCCTCTCTCGAACTTCTCTGAGCTGCCATTGGACGTCCACACCGCGCCGGTTAGGTGTTGATTTCGTAGAAAAGTGGTAACAATGAATCGGTCATCTCTCACCGAAGTACAACGCTGTTTATGTACAATCCAGATCCTGGTCTCCGGACAAAGTTGCTAGTCTCTCTGAACCTTCTGTACACCTTCAAGACACAAGACTGGCTTAGATGAAGCTGTCGAGCAATATTACGCTGAGACAACCCTTGCCCGATTAAGATGACGATTTGAGCGGTTTCTGCAGGTGTGGTTTCCATTTTCTTTCATATTCTGTGTTCCCATTGACGTGAAATATTGGACTGATGACCGATTTTCAGAGATGCTCACTTTTTATAGTGGACCACGACGCGAAGCGACAACGCGGGACGAGGGAACCCGAGCTCTAAATTGCGCGGCGAAGCCGGCAAATAACTGTAACCAAACCAAATACCTATACTTTTCTCACTCTCGCGGATCTGTGCGCAACGTGTGCAAGAGTAAGAAAGCCTAATTATTTCAAGGACGCGACGCCGTTCCACTAGAAACACTATTACCACAGCTATTACCGTGACTTGATAGGTATAGCGCAACCGTGCTAAAACAACAGTAAAAAAAATTAATAACATAGTATTCGGACACATAATAGGTACTAACTATTCGTGAAATGTAGTCCAGGAGGGCGATCGCGCTAATTAATCTTAACCAAACTTCAACTGAACCTCAAGCCGTTATATAGTGCTATCACGTTTGACACACGCGATGGCGCTATACGAAGTCGTCAGAACGGCTGCGGTTCAGATGTAGTTTGGTTGTGAATATTTAGCGCGATCGCCCCCTAGAAAAACAAAAGTAGTGCGTGGATACCGCTAAAAAGATATTTATCCGTGATTTTGAGTAAATATCAGATAAAAATGGATAAAAACGAGTATTTATCCATTTTGGATAAATATCCGAGTATTTACTCTTTGGATATTTATCTGCCCATCACTATTGAAGATATTATTTAGTCTGTAAACTAAACGCTGCGGTTTGTGTCTAATGGTGTGTAATGAGAAGACGTGTGTGTGGAATTTGTTAGAGAGGCAGTAGCAACACTGCTTGCGCGGTTTACAACAAACGTCCACACAGCGGACCGCCAGAAGTTTTCAACGCGCACCCGCAAACCAAGGTCGTGGAAAGGAAACAGAAATTTCGTTGCAAACATCCAACCACACTGTTGTAAACCGCTACCGTCCCCAATAGATAGGGTATCGCAACTGGAACTACGGGTCCGGTTGTGTTTTCAGGGGTACTACGGGGTTCCGGTTCAGGCCCCCCGCTGGTTGTGCCTTTGACCAGGCGCCGCCGGCGGGATCCGGACGTGGGTTGGACTCGTAGTGGCGTGTGGTTAGCTATAGAGCATGGGAATGTTCGTCTGTCCTGGTATTGTGTGCCAGGACTTCCAAACTCGTGCACAGCGAGCGGGGCCTAGTAGCGGTCTCTGAGGGGCCAGAAGCGAAAAGTCCTGCGGGGAACGTGAGTTTCCCTTATAGTTGGCAGCTTTGTCCGGTGGTTCTCATTGGACATTGGTGTTGACATCTCCGGTACTAGTCTGGATAACTAGTAGAGGCGGCCTCCTAGATGCCGTAGTCTCCGGTCCAGCCAGCCGCGTAGGACGTGGGAACTGGCTAGGCGCCCGGATGGGTTCCGAGAAGTGAGTGTGCTAACTACTCCGCTACCAAGGTGGACACTTGGGAGTCGACGGCCCTAGCAGTGGCAATTGCAAGTTGTGCCCTTCGTGCAACGAGAAGTGAGCGAGCTTGACAGCTCCGGTTACCTATCTGGACAATAGGCAGTGAACTACACGTGTTCACGGGGAAACTCTCCCGAGACACTAGTCTTATGAGTACCGAATGAAGAGCGCGCTGCGGCGGGCACTAATTTGGCGTCAAGACCTAACGTTGGTGGTCTCCTGCGCGAGTGTTCTACTGGCGCAGAGACGTCTGGCACTTCTTGCATAACGTAACGGTTGGTCTCGAGGTGCCAGTACAAATAAACTTAGTGAAGTAAGGAGAGGGGATGTTGTAAACCGCTGTTGAACACTTCGGTTTACAACAGTCTGGTAGGCGCTTAAAACTCGTTTCACGGCGGGCCGCCGGTCAAGCACGCGCTGTTGAGACGCGCTGGCCAAAACATAGGGCACGCTCCATACACGCGATGATAATAAGTCACTTTTTCGGAATGGCGGTACTGACACAATTAATGGTATATTCATAATCCGCAATGTCTAAACTTTCAAATAACAGGTATATCGATTTTTTTATCTACCCTCTATAATATTTATTTATTTATTTAATTAATTACTTAGTACGGAATTGTCCAATTACACTAATTAAATTCTAAAAATTGGTATGGCAAACAATTTATGTTTCCTGCTCCTATAGAAACTGTCAGGTGCAAACAATCGTCAAAGCTCGCCATGAAGTCCAGGGGCATCTATTTTCCTACGAAGAATTTTTATCATTGTAATGAGTTTATCATTCGCCCTTCTTACCTCCAAGGAATTATATCCTAAATGCCCAAGGAGAAACTTTGTTGGATATGAACACATATATACAGGGTCAGTTTTGGACCCCCCCGCCAAAAGTAAATTTGAAGTATAAAAAGTAATAATAAAAAATTTGACGTAAAAATAATAAATGTTTTTTATTTTTAAAAATAATTTATTGGCTAATACACTCGGCGTCAAAAAAATCGCACCTTTTAAAAATCATCTTTAAAAATTCTTAAACCTTATGTAGAGGATAGTGTTGGGTATCATTAGAAAGGTAACAAAAAGGAGTATCAAAAAACAATTAAATTTAACTTTCTGTTTAATTATAATTATACAAACAACATTAAAATTAATAAAATAATAAAAATCCTTAATTAAGTCCTAATTAACAACAGATAATTTACAAAGAAAAATGTACAAAAAGTGTCTTAAAATTAACTTAAAATCTAGTGTTACCCCCCCTTGCCCTGATCACGGCTTCCATACGGTCCCTCATGGACCTCACCAACTTCAGGAGCTCTTCTTGAGGGATAAGCCCCCATTCTTCAATCACCGCGTCTTGGAGCTCCTGTAGAGTCGAAGGAGCTGGATCCCGAGATCGAACCTTACGTTTAAGATGGTCCCAGAGGTGCTCTATAGGATTCAGATCCGGACTTCGCGCTGGCCACTGCATCACAGAGATTTGGGACCTCTGCAAGAAGTCGCTCACGATGCCTGCAGTGTGAGCGCGAGCGTTGTCGTGCATTAATGTGAACCCCTCGCCAAAAGATTCGGCAAAGGGGACCACATGCACTTCCAGGACCTCAGTGACATAGCGGCGAGCAGTCAGCGACCCTTGTCCGCGAGCACCTCCAGTCCGGGAGACGCAGACAAGGTCGGTTTTGCCGGCAGCAGACATACCGCCCCAGAACATGCAGGATCCGCCACCATATTCCACCGTCTCCTGGATGCAGGCTTGGGCGAAACGTTCACCCTGCCTCCGGTATACTCTTCTCCGTCGGTCGTTGCAGAAAAGACACACTCGCGTCTCGTCTGAGAAGAGAACAGCTCTCCACTGCTCAAGGGTCCAATCGACGTGGTCACGAGCAAACTGCAAGCGGGCTCGCCGATGCGCTGCAGTCAATTTTGGACCCGTAGCAGCTCTGTGGGCCGCTATCTTCTTCTCCTTCAATCTTCTTCTAACCGTAGATACGCTTACGGTGCGTCTGCGAACTGCCTGGAGCTGCTGTTGCAACTCAACAGCGTTGGAGAAACGATTTCTCAAAGAGTTCGACACAACGAACCGGTCGTCTCTTTCCGAAGTGCAGCGACGTCTACCCGAACCGTGTCTGCGGATATAGCCACCGGTCTCTATGAAGCGCTGGTACACTCTTCGAACGGAATAACGGCTCAGGTTCAGTTGCCGGGCGACATCACACTGCCGCACCCCTGATTGCAGTAGTGCAACCACTTGAGCGGCTTTATCAGCTGTGGTATCCATCAAAATCTGTGCGTGTGTCCTCTTCAACGGTTGAATAGCGAATGACCCACATTGAACCCGTGTTGACCGTTTTATACCCACAAAGGAAGCGCAACTAGCAACTCTCACGGGTAGCAAAATTTGCATCGAATTTTTGTGACACTTTATTTGTTGCATTAGGTTTTATTTGATAATGAAAAGTAATGTTTTTTATTAAGTTAATTAAGTAACCTTGTAAATAAAATCATAATTAATGCGACTGCATGTGCATATCAAGAGTAAATGACATTTGAAAGTGATTTTCTAAGAGGTGCGATTTTTTTGACGCCGAGTGTATAATCCACAAATGTTAACAAGTTGGTGTTGACTGACCGTTTACTTCGAAACCCATGTTGTTCCGTACAATAGTAGATTATGCACCAAGGGGATAAAGTAGTGTCTTATGTAGCGGGCGTCCCGTATTGAATCCCAAGCAAAACGAAGGATTCTAGCGTTAACTCCCGAGCGTAGCGAGGGTGTTTAGAGTTAACTCCCGAGCAAAGCGAGGTAGATAAGATAAGAATCCTGAGTGCAGCGTGGGATTCAAGGTCGCCTAAGACGAAGGCACCTTTATCCCCGAGGAGAATACTCTACTTTTCACACCATCTACGAGATAATAACAAGCAATAGTAAAACAATAGTATGTAGATTGTTATACAAGGAGCTAAAATGATCCAAACGGACTAAAGACTGCACATACATTCTACAGCATAGAGCGGCGATGCACAGTGGGACGTCCCATACCCAAAACCTAAATTATTTAAATAGACGAGGGTAGTTTTCAAACACATGTAAGTATTCTTAGATGTCTACTCTTCTTATATATCAAAATAATATCGTATTCGTCAACGCCACTAATGAGTTCTTGCTTTGTGAACTGTGACAAGCAAATAACCTAATATTATTTTCATTAAAAAGTACGTTGCATTATTAATTTATTACGGCTTATTTATTAATTATTGGTTCGATTTTTCATTCAAATATTATCATGGAGAGTACAACTGACCGTAAGTGATTTTAATTTGGATATATTAGTGTATTTTAAGAACTTTAAAGTGTAACATAAATTAATTTTCAGAATTAATTCGATTGCCAAGATATATCGAAGGTTTACTAAAATACCTCAAAAACCCTCTCTGGGATATTTGTCTTGTTAAGTCAATCTATGTCTGTACTTTGATTATTCGTTAACTTTTTTTGCAACAACTTGCAAACTTAGCCGTAATTTGCATTTTTCGAAGCCCCTCCCAATAATAAAAAATAGGGACCTGTTCGAAACTTGGATTTCCAGCCCGAAGAGTGAAAAAAAGACATCAGTAGCGACTCTTATTGGGGAATTGTTAGGATTAACTGAGTGTCCAGATGATGTTCGTCCACAAATATCAAAGTTATCAGAGTTTATTCCTTAAGACTACATAATAACAAAAAATTAAGAGTGGCTTAGTCAGAATTTGATATTACCAGATAATATAGTATATATTACATGCGTAAATTAGTTCAACCAACACCCATGCCAAGTACAAGTAAAGGTAGAGACCGCAGGAAAATTTTGAAGACTGTAGTTTGAAAACTAAAAAACGATGTGTACATGAATTGGTTCAAAACGTTAGTAACGCGAGAAAATAAATTTGGCGTCCATTTTGTCTAACCGCCTTTCAAAGTCACCATCAAAAGAGAACAAGACTGACAATTCAACAAACTCTTGCACTTTACTTAGACTTAGATTTATCCAAAAACTATGATTTATCTAAGAAAAAGTATAACATTTTAAAATCGGTGGCAAACTCGTTGCATAAAGATTGTTTTTCAAGCTGAAACATTTAATAGAAAATACGAAACAAAATACTTAATCTACAAAATTACAGTTGGTATTATATGCCAAGCACATAAGATAAATTATTAATTCACTGGGTTGACATAATTTCCTTTTTTGTTTTGCCTATAGGAACATTATCGGAGGAGGCATTAGAAGCGAAACAAGGAATTTCGAAAAAATCGTTTGTTTCATACTAGAAAGACCTCTCGTATAAATACAAATGAATAATACTTCTACGAAGAACGATAGGAGCCCGCGCGGCGAGCAGAACACCTCCGCAAGGCGTGCTCCTGTCTCGCCGCAGTATGGACCAGTCTCCAGTTGTGAGTTCTCCATCGTTAACAGATATGTCGAGGAAAGTTTCAGTACCTGCCACTAAATCTTGTTCAAGTACTGCCAAGCTATTTCTCCACACTCACAATTTGGTTTTCAAGCCACGCACATTTTGGTAGAAAACTTTGATAGTAGTCCTACTGCCGCGTTGTTGGACCAGGAAAGGGCTGCTGGTGTTTTTGAGTATTCCTTCGGGGGCCTGCTGGTATTCTGTAGGTGATCCAGGGCTTAATTCTCGCATTGACTGGCCAGACGTTGCAGTAGCTTTTATCATAATCAGCAACCGGGACGCCGATTTTATAAGATTTATAAGAACCTTTTAGTGTTAATTCTTCCACAGTACAGGTACCGTTAAAGCAAAGGTGACGAAGATAGTCGGCAATGTCAGCAGCACTCGACTCCATATTCCAGAGGCGCAAATATCTTCTCGCTTCTACCGCTTTAAGCGTCGTAATTGAGGGGCCGGCAGTCCCACAAAGTGATTAAGCCTCCGGTTCCTCTTTTTTACTTCTGTCGAATGTTGGGAAGAAATAACATAAACGTGTTCCAAAGCTTATTCAAATCGCTGTGAATTAAATGGTGTTGCGCGTTATTTAATTATTTAGTCGATATCTATAGTAGTTTGTTATATTTGATATGGATTTTATAATAGAAGGTATATTTGTATTAGACTATAAAGTTTCCTAAAATAATCATAGTTTCAAAAATGTTAGGACCAGGAGACTGATTTTTAACAAAAAAATTAAAATCTTTTCGGCAAAAGTGAGCAGATCTATTGTTATCACATTTTACCTTGATACAGTACATGTTTAAAACCAAAAATAAAATTGCTTGACTTTTGCCGAAAATATTTTATTTTTTAGTTGCCTACATTTTTCACTTTTTTCTCAGAACAATATGCTTTAGTTATTGTTCTGAGACTTTTTTATCCATACGAATTTGATTGATGAAAATAAACGTTTTTCAATTTGTATTTTAAATTCAGAACGACCGCAGTACACATACATGAGCTTACATGTAAGCTAACTTTGGCTAATGTATATTTTGGAACTAAATTCAAAAAGGTTGATAAAAAATTTGAAGATGTGAAGTATTTTTTGGCGAAAAAAACTGCTTGTACAGAATCACATGGATGATTTACAAGATCCCTTAAAACATTTTAGATATCAATAAATTGGATTTAATTTTTTTTGAATTATTTTTAATTAAAAAACTAACAAATAAACAAAAATATTTTTAAGAGTACAAATAAATTTCTTTCAAATGATACCACACATCATTATCTGTTATTCTTAAAACAATTTTAAATATTTACCCCCCTCTTCTTGAGTGCAAAAAAACAAGTTCATAAAAAAAATCTTTTGAATTGATGTGAATATAAATATACTTTAACCATACCAAATTTCAAAAAGAAAGTGTTTCTGGCTGCTGAGTTATTAATTAATATCATTAAACAATGGCTTATTATTATCGAGGCGAATGAAAAATTAATGGGGTATTACCTATTGGCATCTACAAAAATAACTGGGCAATGTTTAAATAATTTGGCTTTAATTATATTGGATAACCTGCAATTGCAATGGTATTATAAAAACTAAATAACGGCTGCGACTTCATGGAAGTATTTTTTTTACGTAGGGCGATTGAAATTCTAGGTGGGCTACTAAAAATAATGACATGGCGACTAATATTATCCGTGGGATAACAAATAATATATTATTGCTATTGTAGGCTTAAAGCCATCTAAAAAAACTCTTTCTGGCTCTGATATACGAGCAGCTGTAAATAATAAAACGAATACTATAAATAAATATTAGGGAATATTTTTTTTAGTTTTGGGAATCATAATTAATGAAAACGGCGGCAGGCGCACCCGCAGGATAGAAGCGGAGCGCGGGTCGTAGCGCGGGGGGCGAAGCGCGCCACCAGCCAATGGCAGCGGCGAGTGAACGTCACGGGACTAGCGATTGCTTGTTGTTGTTTACTTGTTTGTGCAATTCGCCGGTAATAGTACATACGATAAGATCACGTCAAGAAGTTTTAATATTATATTTTGTTCATGATCGACAAGTTTATGTGTAGAAATGAGTGAGTTAGAGTTAGCAGTCGTGGATTAAACTGTGATGATGAAGTTTCCTTTCGCTTTCCCCTGTCCCGGTTCCTTACCGTGGCTTGCTAAATGGTTACCGAATGGTCAAAAGAAATTTCTGAAGACTCATTCCCAGATACACACAAGATCGAACTTAAATAATGGACAGACGGATATTGTTGGGCTAAACAGAACATTAAAGTAAAGACTTTAACAACTGATTGCGTAAATAATGTATATTTAGTATTTGATAAAAATGCTACGGCTACGGGAATATCACGTGGTGACTCATGTGGCAGACATTTGATAAATAAAAAGAAAAAAAAACTTGTTATTTTGGAAAATTGTACTACCCAGGGCAAATAGGAAACAAGGCACATGTAACTGTCCACAATTTTTCAAAATATACACCTGTCAACATATACGGGGTCTTGCCATAAGGTTAAAACTAACAACAAGAATTTTGAATTGCCAGCTCACTTTAATGACCCGAATATAATTAATACTAATTTTATTAATGTCCCGGGAAATTCACAAACTAGCATTTCAAATTTAACATTTTATGAATATCATAGTCATTGCGATACCTCTTTTACGCTCAATACAGTCAGCCGTGACTATGTTACTAAAATAATTCTTAAACTAAAGTCTAACGCAGTAGGTTCTGACGGTATATCATTGGAAATGCTCTTTATGACTTTGCAGTTCACGTTGCCATACATATGTGACATCATTAATAGCTCAATAGAGACATCTGTTTTTCCTGACTGCTGGAAAACAGCCATAGTGCGACCACTGCCTAAGAATTCTAATCCAATAGATATTAAAGACCTGCGCCCGATTAGTATTCTTCCTTGCCTCTCCAAGATCTTAAAAAGAGAGGTTTGCCAGCAGCTTACTGATTATCTTGAAAAAAATGATATTCTTCCACAATTTCAGTCAGGCTTCAGGAAGAAGCGAGGCACTACCACGGCGCTGATTGATGTAACAGATAATATATTAACAGCTCAGGAGGAAGGCATGTGTACATTGCTCGTATTATTGGACTACTCACGCGCTTTCGATGCTATAAATTTAAGTTTACTTTTGTCAAAAATGCACTCATACGGTTTTAGCCGCAATACTGTCCTTTAGTTCGACAGCTACCTAAGTAACCGGAAACAACTTGTGAACCTGCGTTTAGGAGATGGAACCATTCTGCAATCGAGTCCTGAGACGCTCGGTAGAGGAGTCCCCCAGGGTTCGATATTGGGTCCGATCCTATTCAATTTGTACTGTGCCGACGTCATAAAATGTATACTGAACTGCAGGTATCATATTTATGCAGATGATATTCAGCTTTATATATCTTTTAAACCAAGCAAATATGAGATTGCAGTGAAGGAGGTGACTGAGGACTTAAACCGGATTTCAGAGTGGTCAAAAATGAACTGTCTTTTGTTAAACCCAAAAAAAACAAAATTTATGTTATTTGGCACAAAAAAACAAATAAGCGATTTGCCAACGGCACTAAATATTACGCTGAATGGGGAGCCAATTGAGAGAGTACATATAGCTCGGAACCTCGGACTCAATACTGACGAAAGCGTAAGATTTGAAGAGCATATTGCTGAATCGGTCAGGAACTGCTTTTATAGACTAAAGTTACTTTACAGAATAAGGCCATTTCTGTCCGAGGAGTTGCGTGTGCAGTTAATCGAGTCGCTGGTACTGTCTAAGTTAAATTATGCTGACGCTGTTTACGGCCCACGTTTACTCTCAAAGACTGAGCGGCTTATTCAGCGTGTTCAAAATGCCTGTGCTAGATTTTGTTTCTCAATTCCGGCTAGAAATCACGTCACTCAATACTTCAACGAAAATCTCATTCTCAAGATGAAAGCAAGACGCAAATTACATTTGGCATGTTTACTATTTGGAGTCTTTAAATTCAATGAACCTGCATACTTATTCAACAAGCTCGATTGGATCGGTGCCAAAAGACAATGCGAGAGAAGACTATGTTCCCAGCAACTGTCTACTAAGACTCATAGGTCTGCATCTTTCAGGGGTGCCTTCCGGTACGCCGCAGCCAAGATATGGAATAATATCCCGCCACCTTTGAGAGCTGCAAATTCCCTAGCAGTATATAAAAAGCATCTAAAAAAATACCTACTTGATTCGCAACTTGACTTGGGTATTTGCACTGCTAACATATCTTTCATTTAGGCGGTGAGATATCATTTATTCCGTGTGTGTGTGTCTGTATGTGAGGATATATGGATGTGTGTGAATGTATATGTGTGTGTATGTGTGTGTGCGTGTGCGCCAGCCTAAATATGTCCAGGGCGGGGTGCTTGTTACCGTAGAATATGCTGTATCCCCTACTGGTGATGGCACGCCTCAGCCGGTGGGTGTCCTGGAGGGAAACAGAGGATCAGTTCCCACCCTAAGCATTGCTCTGACCTTAAAAAATTAAACACGTCTGCTTTACAGAACGTTGGGATAGGTTGCTTCCCTGTCTTTTGGGCCATCGTTCTTGTTCAGGTTCTGTGTCGGCGTTATCCGCGTTTAGTTTGCTTGTTTTGCAACGTTACCTCGTTTTTAACATACGATATCTTCCTTCTCCGTACCATACATGTTAATTTTGTAATGGACAACGGGCTGTGGTCTGTTGTTTTTTTTTATATACATTGTTGTATTTATCACATGGATTCAAAACTTATGTAAGTATGTCTATTGTTAGGTACCCTATTTATCTGTTTTTTAATATTGACTTTTTTCATCCGTATGTCAAAAGAAATTTTTTTTAAGGAGCCAATTGAAAACCAGCGTCAGGTTCCATATTATTGGACCTGACATAATGCTGAATTGGCTTCCTGTTTAGCTGCGGCCGTGAGACACTAATGTGCTATTATACATTAAGTGTTTTGTTGTTTTTTTTAATCTTAGTTGTTTTAATGTTTTCGTTGTAACTGTCTCGTGTGTTGTAGCTAAATAAATTATTTTTCATTTCATTTCATTTCAACTCCGCCTTTAGAGGCAAAAATGATTCCAATAGGACAAAAAAGAAAGCGTGGGCGCCTCACCAAATCGAAGCCAGCCCTAATTATTCAGCGATAATTTTAGTATAGATATACCTAGGTATAACTTCGTAACAATTAGGTACGTAACAATAAACAAATAAATAAAGATTGATTTGATAACTTTTATGCCTTTTAATTGTTCGCCCTTATACGAAACAAAGAAGTCAAGAAATAAAAGTATCAATATTTAAATTGCATGCCATTTTTTAATTTATTTGCAGCTCACATGTATCACCATATATTATGTTAATCAGATCTCAATCCTATTAAATATTACCTAAAATCATTTTAATTGAAATATCTATTTTACAATTTATGAATGCCTATTTTGTACTTTTTAGTTGCTTCAAAGTTTCCGCTCAACAATAAATTCAATAGCCAAAAGAAAAACTCGATGCCAGTTTAAATTAAACTAAAGCTTATAATGGATTTTAATGCTGCTAGTTTTTACTTTATACTGTACTCCACCATTACTGCCAACCTATTATATTTGCTATCCACTTTAATTATTTTATAAATCTTAAATCAGATTTATTAGTCGCTGCGTTAAATACATGCCTTAAATTAATATACCGTACTATAACATAAATATATTATAGCTAGCTACCGCAGACGGAGACTTGATATAATATATATTTTGCCTTCATTTCATAATATTAATACGCAATAATATAAATTACGATATACGTTGGTGACGTCATAGAAATATATATTATAGCTGCGTGTGCGGTCACTCGAAAATTTGTCTAGAAAATATACCGTAATATTCCTTGCTATAATTTATATTAATATACAGGGTCTAACAAAATCAATAAGCGAACGTTTAAGGGCGGTATCTATACATCATTCTGAATACAATGTCAAAAAATGGGCTCCAGTTTTATAGTGATTTTTCAAAGTTGTGTTTTCTAAAAAACTAATTCAATTAAAATAATGTACATCATGAAACATGCTGTATCTTTACTAACACGCACACAAGCGTCAATAAAAAGATAGCTCAGTGTGCTCCGAGTTTAGTGTGCATGTTCGGCTATTTTTGAGCTGTACGGGTTTGGAAAGGGTGTATTTTTTGGTGAATTATGATAATGTTTTGTTGATTATCTCGGTAACGAGCCTGTAGTTTTGGACCAAATTTCACTTAAACATTCGCTTATTGATATTGTTAGACCCTATATATTATAGCTGTGTGTGATGGGCTTTATACGAACTTTGTCGATCAAACGCCCCGTATCGAGGAACATGAAATCGTTACTCATTTTAAGTGTAAGCGATAGCGCGTGCGACCAGCGTCACTCTGAAACGCTAACTGCAATTTGCAGTTAGCGTTTCAGAGTCGCAGAGGACTGCAACACTGCAAGTAGAGGAGCTTGGACCGCGCGCGCTTCGGCAGCGCTGGTCGACGGCGCGCGGTTTACGAACGGCGCGTTTGAACTGCGTGACTATGAAACGCAACTACTATCTAGTGTAAACCATAAGTGTGGCCGGCGCTGTAGGCTTACTCTTGAAACACAATTGCATTAATCAATTTCATATCACATATCTAAAAAATGTCAAATGGCTCTTTTGTAAGTGACAATAGCGCCATATTGGAATTAAATTGCGTGGAAATTGATTGACCAAATTATTATCGAGATGGCGTTCCGGAATTACCTTTACTTATCCCAATATCAATACATATTAATCGCATTGGAATTGTATTGAGATTGAGTTTGCGTTCAAGAGTAACCCCCCTGATCAAATGCGTGACTCTGAAATCAGCATTATTCACCCCGTGCACCAATGACAGCAGTAATATTTTATTATTACTTTTTTACCCTATATTTACTTTTGGCGGGGGGTCCATAATTAACCCTGTATAAGGTCAGTCAGTGGTTGAAGATTCTGAGTGGATTTATGTTCCTGTGTACCCCATCAATGCTAATAATATCTGAGATGCATTAAAACTTTTAAACTGAATAATTGATAACTTTATTAAGAAAACATAGCTACATTAATAATTGACCATTTTATTAAGATAGCATACATTTTAAATAATCTAAAAATGTAATAAATGTTAACATTGCAGGCATAGTAATCCCAAAATGTTTTTGTCGCTGCCAAACTTAGAAGAGTACTCAATACATAGCAACCTCCTTATAGCGTACTCTACTCAGTCATCACAGGCTGCATATGAGGTTTTGCAGATTGAATGTTCGACTACAATAGACGACAACATGACATATGAGCTTAAGACTGGTGATACAGACAAAATACTGCCTGGAAGTAGCCAATATGTGAATGCCCTCTTTACTAGACTAGGGGATGACCTCGATATCAGCAGCTTACTGGATAAAGTACATGGAGGTTGGTATTAATATTAAATATTTAAAGACTTTAATAAAGCAACTTATCTATGTCAGGAAGACTTTCCTTGACATTATACGCACTGATAAGCATAAAGTATAAGTATGTAATATGTTAAGTAAATATGTACCTATAACCATGTCGCGTAGCGCTGAAACGACTGTTGTTGACTGACTGACTGTTGGACTTAATGCTGACGAGTCGCCCTGCAGGTTATAGTGTCGGTGCTTGCACCTCTAGGCTCGTCAGACCACTGCTTGGTCATTACCACAGCACCGCATAGCACTGGTCCACCGAAAACGGTAGAGACCAAGCGTCGTCTGTGGCACTACTCGTCGGCAGATTGGGACGGATTGCGTGATTACTTTGCGTCCGCCAGAGCTGCTTTCTTGGAAAGAACCCGTCGGAGTGTGCTTCTGCCATCGCATGAGATCTTGTTGGGTATGAAATATTCCGTTCACAGATCTTGCCAGCGTTGGTAGAAAACGGCCTTGGTTCAATCGCGAATGCGCCAAAGCTGCTGAATGCAAGCAGGCGGCGCGGCGTATCGTGCTTGGACAAGGGCTTGCGCACTAAATGACCCGAGTACCGGCTCCTTGAAGGCGGCTTACAACAAGGCCTCTAGGTTTAATAAGAGGGCTCTCGCAGGAGCGAGATAGAGCAAAGAGTCGCGCGGGTAGGGCAGGTATTGATCTCGCACCCTACGGGTAGCCGTAGCTATTGGCGGCTCGCTAAGGCCGGGCAGGCCAACTTCTGCTCTCCCTAGTTGCCTCCGTTGATACATCCAGATGGCTCGTTAGCCTGCCAGCCGCTTGAGAAGACGAACTTGTTGGCTGACCTTTTCGCGGCTAATTCGCGCATCGATGATTGTGGCGCCGCTCCACCTATCATAGCACATTGTGGGGCCACCATGCCTGATATTCGTATCAGGCAGTGTGATGTACGTGCCGTGCTGCGATCTCGCGACGTGTGGAAGGCTAGCGGGCCGGATGATGTTCCGGTGATTGTGCTGCTCGGATGCGCGGCTGAGTTATCTCCTGTGTTGACACGATTGTTTAGGATGTCTTACGATACCGATATTGTGCCGGTGTCTTGGAAGGAAGCGAACATACCAACCATCCCCAAACAGGGGATCGCTCGGATCCAGCCAACTATCGACCCATCGCTGTAACTTCTGTGCTGTGCAAGGTGTTTGAGCGGATAATTAACTCTCAGCTCATTCACTACCTAGAGGATCACTCGCTGCTCCATGATCGCCAGTATGGGTTCAGACCCAAGCGATCAACGGGTGATCTTCTAGCGTACGTTACTCACGCATGGGGTGAAGCGATGGACAAGCATGGCGAATCTCTGGCAGTTAGCCTTGATGTCGCCAAAGCTTTCGATAGAGTATGGCATCGCTCCCTTCTTTCCAAGTTGCCGGCCTTCGGTGTGCCGTCCCGTTTGTGCGCCTGGGTTGCAAACTTTTTAGAAGAGCGGAAGATTCGTGTCCTTTGTGAGGGTAGTTCCTCCGAGTTCTATGAAGTCAATGCCGGAGTGTCGCAGGGTTCCGTGCTCTCACCCACTCTATTTCTTCTGCATATCAATGACATGAATATTCATTGTTATGCGGATGACAGTACGGTGCATGAGCAGTACATAGGACATCCTGCGGCAAAACCAGCTGATATCGTGGTGAAAAGGCAAGAACTGGTTGCCATACTGAACCTGACTCTCGATCGTGTCTCCAAGTGGGGATCTGACAACCTGGTCGAGATTAATGCCAGAAAAACCCAGGTTTGTGCATTCTCGTCCAATAACTCCCTTCCTTACTCCTCCCTGTCTTCAGAACTTTTAACCGCCTCTGTGGTCTAGTGGCTAAGCTACCTGTTTCAGACCCAGAGGTCCCGGGTTCGATTCCCAGCGGGGGGTACATCTTTGTGTGCTCGGTTTGGTTGGTGGTAGGGCTGTTAAGTCCGCCTGGCTAGCTACCACCATGTTATCTAAGTCTGTCGCCATTACAACGATGTTTATAGCATTGTTGTGTTCCGGCAGTTTGAGATAAGATAGCCAGTTCCTCAGTGGTTGAGGATTCCGGGTGAAGCGCGCTTCCACCTTCGGCCTTATCGTCACTTACCATCAGGTGAAATGAAGACCAAGCGCTTACCCGTTGCACATAAAAAAAATAAAAAAAAGTACTGTCCTTTACCCATTTCAGTGGACCTCTGCATTCTTGGCATGGACATCGGCCAGGAACTGAATCCAAAATGCTACATCGAGAGTGTTATTTTAACTACCTCCCGTAAGTTGGGTATTCTCAATAAGGTGAGGCGGTTTTTTACTCCCGAGCAGCGCTGTTTGCTGTACAAGACTCAGGTGCGAAAGAGTATGGAGTATTGTTCCCATCTATGGGACGGCTCCGATAAATACCTCCTTGATGCACTTGATAGACTGCAAAGGCGAGCGGTACGCATTATTGCAGATGCTGAGGTTACAGCCTCTCTTAAGGACCTCCAGCTGCGTTGAGACATTGCTTCTTTCAGTGTCTTCTACCGAAATTACTACGAAGAGTATTCTGAATAACTTTTTGATCTAATCCCGCCCTCTCCTTTCCTGTCCCGGACTACATGTGCTGGTTTTAGGAACCACCATCATACTGTGAAGAATATCAGCACTCGTTTTAAAAAATTTGGCAAGTCATTCGGCTTTCGAATTCTCTGCCGGCGCATGTGTTTCCCAGCTCCTATAATGTCGGGTCTTTTAAACGGGGCGTGAAACGGCATTTATGCAAGCCGTCATGAATGGGTGCGCTTGTTACCGTGCTTGTTGCACGGAAGAACAGGCTCTTCCCTTGGGTGTCGCAAAAGGCGACTAACGGACTAAAGACTGCACATAAATCCAACAGCATAGCATACAGCATAGAGCGGCGATGGTCTCACCACCTGTCACGCTGAGCAGTCGCTATTTGGTGAAAAGGACTATGGCAGAGGACTGTTTTTGCGGTCCTCATTGCCTAGTCTCTGACTAACCCTTCGGGGATAATAGTCGTGATCATATGTATGTATGTAATAGGGGTCATTTAAGGACTATTACAAATAACAAAAGCATTTCTGTTGTTTTTAGATGTTGAGAATTCTATAAGAAAACAAAAGCCCTTAAAAATTCAATGTGGAGTTGCCAAAAGATCATTGTATGATCCTGTTAGAGGTAGGTTTTTAACGTTAATTAAATCAAGGTTACTATACAATTTCTCAAATGCAAACTAATTTCGCTATATGGTTTTACAGGGGATGCAGCAGTAATTTTAAGTAAAGTTAAAGAAGCAACAAAAGAATTTAGCAACTGTGTAGTTTTTTAACATAGTTGATTACTATTTATATATGGTGCTATGGTTGTAAAAAGTATTTATTAAAAATAAATATTGATAATTCAACTGTTTTTATTTTAAAATGCGGCTAATCAACTTCAGTTTAACTTATTTGTTACCGTTTGTACATGTTATTTTCTGGCTAGTGACTGTGGCTGGAAATGGTTCACAATGTTCACCCACCAAGTATCTTCTACACCTTTTGTGAATTCTCTTATAAATCTATAATTCAGGATAAATATCTTGTCTTGAAACTCCGGTTGCACACTGAAAAAGAAAATCCAAGATTCAGTAAAAAGAAAATCCAAGATTCTGTAGACTTTTCTATACACCATATTTATTTAGCTATAAAATCACCAGTCTAAGACGCTTGACAGACTATTCATATATTATATTATCTTCTTTGCTCTTTGCCGTATTTATAAATTCCATCTCAAATAACATAACTTCTTCCTACCACCTTTATGCAGATGACTTAAAAATTTATACGCAAGTTCCAGTGGAACAACTAGATGTAGCCATTACCACCCTAAACACCGACTTGGCTACCATATGCGAATGGAGCAAATCATACGGACTCCAAGTAAATCCCACGAAAACTCAAGTTATATGCATTAACAGTCCTAGAATGACATGCAGAATCAACGGGTCACTGGTTCCTAAAATATATTTTGATGGTTCTGAACCTCGGACCAAATATTACAATGGACAGAGTCTTTGGATTTTTAGCATGTCCGTCTTTGGTTAGTGTGCAGCTTTCTATCTGTACATGTGTGCGTGACTAAAGATAATATAATAAGATAATAAGATTTATTTATTTGTCACTTCACAAATTCAACAAACTTAACAAATGGCTGATACAATGCAGTAACTTAAATCCTAAATTTGTGAAGGATTGGAGCCTGAAATGGGTTTTTTTTTAAAAACCGGTTACACAGGTCTCCAGCCCCCTCCCGCAGAAAGGATTAAACTTAATGTAGGTACTAGGTAGTATAAGTTGTAGCTGGAAGCTTCGTTTTGTGAGCAAGAGTGCTTTAACGATGACAGGAATGATGTTGCAAATAAGTAGGTAATATTAAAAAGAAAACACTAAAGACGAGTTAAAGAGCATACCTATTTGGAGTGTTGGAATGATTATGATAGCAAGAAGTGTCAGTAGATGTATGTATATAAATGTATATATGTAAATAATACATGATTTGTGTGCGTGGCGTGTGTGTGTGGCGTGTGTGTGTGTGGCGTGTTGGAGGACGTGGATGTGAGTGTAAATGGAATGGAGGCAATAGACTATAGGCGCATATTGTGGCAGTAGTGCAGAGATAACTGAGAGTAATAAGAGAGAGCACCATATATAAATTTTATATGCGTTAATAACTAGAAGAAGCTGATGTTATGAAAGGTTGCGTTAGTATTTAATGATTACAGGGAGGGAGAGAGAAAGTTTTCAGTGGTATCATAGTCCAAGGTCTTTAGGAATTTAGTGATGGTCTGTTTGCAACTTATTTTGGTAAGTGGATAAATATTGTGAGTGCTGTTAATTTTGTTGTATAGATAAGGGCCTAGAAAGGTGTAGAAGTGATGTGAGAAGGCGGTTTTGTGGGGCTGGGAACTGCATACTTTACCTTTTCGACGCTTGCCCTTAGCCTTGTCCGGGTCATACGGTGTCTGTGAGTGCATCTTTAATACTGTTTTAAGGAGGAATGTTTGTCTGACAGTGAGTATTTCCCATTCACTGTACAGTTCAGTAGTAGGATGTCGAAAAGGAAGTCCAGCTGCCACTTTAAGGATAAGTCGCTGAGCCCTCTCTAGAGCTAACATGTGGGTTTTGGCTGCCCCGCCCCAGGCTGAGATACAATACTCTAGAAGAGAGTGGCAAAGGGCGTAGTAAACCGTTTTAAGAACTCTGCGATCAGCAACGTGCTTGAGGTTCTTAAAGATATAGGTTAGTCTCCTTAACCTCAATGTAAGTGCTTCTATATGGAGTTTAAAATTTAGATTTTGGTCTAACATGACCCCAAGATATTTGAATGACTCTGTCCTCTCGAGTTCAGGGCAGTCGCACGAGTTTCCGGATGTCTGAGGGCTGCACCCGTGTGCAATAAGATCGAATGATCGGGATGGAAGAAGATCAGATCTAATGGCAAAAGCAACGTATTTGGTCTTTGTTACGTTCAGTGTTAGGACATTACTACGCAACCAAGCGTTGACCTTATCGAATCCCCTCTGTGCATTACCAAAGGCATCATCCCAGGTGTCTCCACTGAAGAATAGGGCGGTGTCATCCGCAAAAGTGAAGACCTTACCCCCGGAGAGCTGTGCTTGACAGAGTCCATTTATATAAATTAAAAATAGAGTAGGGCCGATTATGCTGCCTTGAGGCACACCATAAGTGATATTAGCCTCCTCACTGAGCCAGTGGTCTATTTTTGTTCTCTGCGTCCTATTAGTCAAATAGTCTTCGAAGAGTTGTAAGGGAAGTCCTCTCACTCCGACCCCATCCAACCCAGTAAGAAGACGTGGGATCACGACCGTATCGAAGGCTTTCGCCAGGTCGAGGAATACTACCACACATTTCCTTTTATCGTCCAGAGTGGTTGCGATAGAATTAACCAGATCATGGACAGCGTCATTGGTGGACATCCCACCTCGAAATCCATACTGAGATGGTGATAGAAGATTGTTGGACTCTAAGTATTGTACTAACCTCTCATTAATCAATCGTTCCAGGATCTTAGAAAAGGTGGGTAAGATTGAGATAGGCCTGTAGTTGTTGAAATGGTCTTGATCTCCACCCTTGTGAATAGGTTTAATTAAAGCGGATTTGAAAACTGATGGAAAGACCCCATTAGATATGGAAAGGTTGCAGATCGGAGTTATCAGAAAGGGGGCGTATCGTTTTACTATTTTGCTAGAAATTTGATCAATCCCCACTGCACATCTTTCTTGTTAGTCCAGCTATGATCCGGGATACTTCAGACTCATCAGTCGAGGCCATCACAAAAGAACGCAATGGTGAGTCTGGGTGAAGGCTACAGGTATTACCCACGTAACCACTTGCTTCGATCTTATCTGCAAGCTTTTTCCCGATGGTCGCAAAAAAATTGTTTACTTTATTAACACTTATTTGTGGATTATGAGAAGAAACGAGAGAGGGAGAGCAGTCAGGGGACCGTTTTGTGCCACTTATTGTTTTTATAACCTCCCAAAGCTGCTTTTTATTGTTACCTGCTCTGTCAATCTCTTGTCTCTCGTACGTCCGTTTCGCTTTTTTTAGTACAGAAGAACAAAAGTTTCTATAGCGTTTGTATGTGGTCTTTAAAACTTCATTGACTGGATCCTTTTTTAACTTTTTATGTAGATTGTCTCTATTTCTCATACAACGCAGTAGACCTCTTGTAATCCATGGCTTGTTTATTATCTTCCTTTTTGGAGGTCTAGCTGGCTTAGAGCTATCCTTTATGGCCACAGACAGGCATGAGACTAAGAGATTTGCAGCTACGTTAGTGTCCATACAGTTGAGAACTGGTTGAAAGTCTAAGTTTGAAAAGATGTGACTAGTATATCGATATAATCACTTTAATGTGGTGTGTACCTAGTTCGTTATTATAATTGGGGGTTAAAGTTACTCACGTCCGTGGGTTTACCCTTTAGACCCTACACGTGACCCCTGGGTGGTGCTAAATGAGTGACACTGACTGAGTGGTAGAGCCACGCTGCGTTGCAGCACGCATTGGGCCGGCTCGCCCGGCGTAAATACCACCTTCTCACTTAGGGGTTTTACCAGACCAGAAGTTGATCGACTGGTCTGGTAGCTTTAATCGATCGACGGATACCGTTTGACTAACCAATCGATCGACGACGGTCGGTCGACGTTGATCGATAGGTGTGGTAGCTTTAATCGATCGACGGATACCGTTCGTCTAACCCATCGATCGACGGTCGGTCAACGTTGATCGATTAACCTTGGCTGAATTCCATCAGTTTCTTTCGAAATGTATTCAGAAAAGGACTCGTTGTTCTTGGCCAGTACGATGTTGCTCGTACTATTATTAAGGCGGGTCTCCTGAGACACTGTTTTGTGTTTTCTAACATCAAACATTTAACAAAATATGTGAAAATATGTACGTAGGCCACGCCCATATTTGTTTTTTTTTGCGTAGCGATTGTCATGAATTTCGAGGTTATTTTTTTTATTAAACAACAGAAAACTAGCGTCATTGAAAAATATCTTGGGGGTGGGGGGGAGGTGCATGGAGGGGGTACGGTAATGGTAACTTAGTAGAATATTTGTTTTTTTTTCCAAAAAATAACCTAAAATAACCTCAAAATAAAAATATCTTGGAAACTATGCATTTTCGCACTTTGGCTTTTCGCTCCCCCTCTCCCTCCCCTTCCCCCCTTTTTCGGTGTTGCTTAATCTAAAGTGCTTTCCAAGGTGTTTGGGGGGAATATTATTTAGTATTTAAACGTTCATATTATCATCATTAACTATAAGCATAATAATGAACTCTATTATTACGACTAGTATCCATGGGTACGAAATAAATTTATAAAAAAGTGAAGCGGCCGGCGCGTCTAATCAATTAGCTCGATCTAACACCCAATCCATTCTACCGGTCGATTGCCTATCGACGATTGTCGGGTTTCTATGGGCGGCGGAGATTACTCTCCATCAGGTGACCCGCCTGCTCGTTTGCCTCCTTCCATTATAAAAAAAAAATTGTTTAGTAAAGTGAAGTGAAGAGCAATACTTTTTGCTATTCATATTCCCGCCCATATTATTAAGATTCAAATATGAACTACGACTGTAAAATTTTTACTGTAAAACAAGATTTTTCAAAATGTTTGGAACAGAGCCTTGAATATTTTGTAGGCTCCCAGTTATCACGTCTAATAGCTTTAACCTATTCTCGTCTTATTTTCGGGCATTTTGGAAACCTAAAAAAAGAATTATAAAAAGAATATTAGTAATATCAATAAAGCTTCGATACACAAATACGTACATCACTAATCATTATGCCAAAAACAAAGCCTTTAAATTACATATAATTAAGGTTTAAAACCTGATTCTTATGAATAGTGTACGATATAGTATGATTTAGAATTAACAAAAATTAATGCTTTGCCGTTTTAATTATTAAAAAACTCATAGTAAAGCATACATATTATGAGAAATCACTAACGTATGAAATGATAATTCCTGGTCAAACAAAAAATTGGTTGCCTGTAAAGTCGGTATACGGGCGAAAGTTTTACGTGACAACGACTTTGAGTGGTAAAATAATTTTAATGTGAATATTCATTCGTATAGTAGTAAGAAGGATGAAATAATATGGAAGGGACGCGTGCCTTTCACTTTTTATGTCTGTCTCTCTCGCTCTTAGGCGGGCTAACCATGCCCGAGTGGAAGGGACGCGTGCCTCTCACTCGCTCTCATTGTGAGCGCATAACGTGAGCGGAGCGTAACGCAGTTTCTTGAAGTGTCACCCGGCAAACCAATTTATAAGACGTTGTCACGTCAATAAACAGCTGAACAAGACATTATGCTAATTGTTTACACAAATAACACAAACACTAAGATTACTTATTATTTCACTATTATTTCACACCATCCAGCAATGTTTTGACCGAGCAGTCGGTCATGAAATGACACGTCTCACACCGACAGTGCGTCGCTGCCAAACGTTCATTCACTATCTCTTGTACTCATATCACACTACAGTCATACAGACAGAGATACAAATACTTTACTTTGATTCACGTATGTAAAAGCGGCAACGTCGTAAGACTCTGTCCATGTAATATTTGGTCCGAGTTCTAAACTGTATCTGAGTGACTGTGTCAAAACTTGGGTGTTTTCTATTTGACAAAAATTTTACCTGGAGTTCTCAAACAAAAGAAGTCAGTCGTAAAATGTTTGCATCTGCGCGGTCTTTGAAAAGACTGCGCAATTTTCTACCAACCGCCACAAAATTGCTCTTGCGCAATCTCTTCTTCTGCCCATATTAGACTATGCCGATGTCAGCTATATAGATCTCAAAGAGAAACAACTTAAATAAGCTTGAGCGACTTCAAAACTTTAGTATACGATTCATATTAGGACTTCGCAAATAAAAAATAAAATAAAATAATAAAAATAAAAAATAAAAATTCTGTTTAACCCGGCTACCCCTCCCATCTTAAAAATCATTTCAAATTTTTGCGTGAATCGCACTCACGATCATTAAGATCTTCACATAATTAGACACTCGAAATCCCAATACATTCCACAAATTTTTACGACAAGTCTTTTACAGTAATGACTGCTCGTTTGTGGAATGATTTGCCTTTGAAAATTAGAATGGCTAAAACGCTAGTGAGTTTCAAGAAGCTGGTGAATGACTATTACTTGTACTTATAGCCATCTGTTTGCTGTAAAGCCGCTACATGTTAATATGTTTATGTTCAATACTAATTCTATGTATACATGCTATAACACTATATTTATTTAAGTAAGTAGTGTAATAAGTGTTATTATTATTACTCATTAATATATCCATGGTGCACTACAAGCGCACTTTTAAATTTTAAATCTACACTTTTAAATTTTAAATCTATCTTGTCCATCCAAAGGTTGTCTGGAAGAAATCCCTTTTAGTGATAAGACAGCCCTTCTTTGTACGTCAACTTAATATGTAATTATTTTTTTGTCAATTTCTTTTTTTTTGTGGTGTAAAATAAAGTATATTTATCTTATCTTATCATATACTTGGTTAGTAAAAAAAAGGAACTCAAACAGGCGAGATATATATTTTTTGACAATTTAATTAATTTTCATCACGATGTTGGTTCAAAAAGAAACTTTCCTATAATTATATTACAGTTTTGAAGTTCTCTTTAAAAACCCATTTGGAAAGCTTAGCCTGTGTAAAAGGTATCAATGCTAGAAGAGGTGTAATCATAATTGCTAAGAAAATTTTAACCTTTTATGTACGGAAGACGTCATTATGATGCTCAGAGCAAAACGGGCTTCTAATTCGGAAGGCATCATAAGATGTTTTGGTATAGGCAGTATAATGTCCGTGACCCCAGCGGGATAGGGTTATCCCGATCCCGTTAATGAAGGGGTATTCAGATCGGCTTCAAATTATGCACCGATTTAGTTGATACCAAAATTTGTTGATCAATATAATAGTTGTCGAGCTATCCCATGTTAAAGGGTATCCCGCTGGAGTCACGCTCGTCAAAGTTATTTGACCTAAAACGAGCAGGAACGGTACACGCTACTGAAATAGTTATTGTGCTAAGTTTTTGTTGATTCAATTACGAATACATCAGTGAAAATTCCAGGATTCTTCCTTCTGTAGTTACCGAGTAATCAAATACCTACGTTTCGTCAAAATTGCTCCGAAAAGTAAGTTCTAGTTGAGGTATAAGAAAAAAGGCTACATTCATGAAATTTGGGGAAGATTTTGTTGACTCTGAGAGAAAAATTGTTAGACAAAAACGAGAACTCTAACTACAGTACATGCTGAGATTTATATCTCAGGATGTACTGTAGTTAAGAGTTCTCGTTATAAGCGTTATCGCTTATTATGGGTATCCTGCTGGAGTCACGGTGTTGATACCTAAACATGGGTTTTCTACAGGAATGGAGCAAGTAGCGAGTTTATGACTATAGCCAAGATGTTGTTGATGTAAATATCTAACCAGTTCCTACTTTGCAGTTTCCTAGGTACAGTATTTTAGGAGAAATAATAATAATAATAATAAAAGGGTGAAAGGTTGGGCCAAGGGTCAGATGCAAAAAGCAGTACTCCTTGACACGGCACGTATTGTCAGGAGGTTCCTCACTCTGCAGCCCTAACCACCGATAGCTTGGGTCTTTCCCCGCTGCCGGTGGCAACCTAGGTTAAGTTTTTTATAATATTTTATATTGTAAATATGTTTTATATAAAATATTGTAAAAAAATTTTCTTAAGATGTACGAGGGGCGTTCAAAATATTCTCGGTATGTGGATAAAAACAAACAAGTACGAAAAGTTTGATATTTTTATTTTTCAATATACTCCCCCCCTATGTTCATACACTTATAAGATCGATCAATTATTTTTTTTAATCCCTCATAAAAATATTTTTTATCTTTGGTGTAAAAATGCTCCTCCACGGCCGTCTTCAACGCTTCATCGTCAGAAAATTTATTTCCACGCAGATCCTTTTTAAGATTGGGGAACAAAAAGAAGTCGCTTGGGGCTAAGTCCGGACTATAGGGTGGATGAGTAACAGTTTCAAACCCACATTCAACAATAGCTGCCTTGGCAATATGAGCAGTATGGACAGGGGCGTTGTCATGCAGAAGCAGAACACCTTTGGTTAACTTTCCTCGCCTCTTTTCTTTGATCGCATCTCTTAATTGACGTATAACGTTAGCGTAGTACTGCCCTGTGATATTTACACCTTTTTCTTTATAATCGATAAGCAAAACTCCTTCACAATCCCAAAATATTGTGGCCATGACCTTGCCAGCTGACGGGATTACCTTGAACTTCTTGGGATGAGCTGAACCCTTAATGTGCCACTGCATGGACTCCTGTTTGCTCTCTGGGTCATAATGATGAACCCAGGTTTCATCTCCAGTAACTATTTTTTGCAGCACCTCATCGGGATTTTCACCACACAGGTCGATAAAATCTGAACAGCAAGCCACACGCATATCCTTTTGAAGAAGCGTCAGCATTCGCGGAACCCATCTTGCACACTTACTTTTGACATATTAAGATGGTCATGTATAATGTCATGTACGGTACCAATAGAGAGATTGGTTACTTGAGCTATAGATTTTACCTTCACTCGGCCGTCTTCCAATATAAGTTTTTCCACTTTATCAATATTTTCTTGTGAGGTAGCCACTACAGGCCGGCCAGGTCTAGGGTCATCTTCAATACTCTCCCTTCCACGCTTAAATTCGCTTGACCATTTTTGAATAGTAGATAAAGAAGGAGCAGACTCACGGTAAACACAATCCATTTCCTCTTTTATGGTTTTTTGATTTTTACCCTGTTTTGTCAAGAATTTTATGACGGATCGGTGCTCTAATTTCGTTAAAATAGTTAATTCGCTCATGGTGTTCATGTTTGTTCGGCAATTGCAGAAAAACAAAAGAACATCTCGGTTCCAATTTTACTTTTTTTTAATGTCAATGGATGAATCTTAGCGGCCAGTAACAAATATATATATAAAAGAGGTTGTAACGTATCAATACCGAGAATATTTTGAACGCCCCTTGTATGTTTAATAAAGAGAATAATAATAATATAGAGTCTCGACCAACATCTCAAGAGACTCTCGCTAGACGGCTGGATCAAGGGCCAGATACAGAAGGCCGTACTTCTTGACACGGCACGCATCGTCAGGAGGTTCCTCTCTCAGGAGCCCTAACCACCGGTAGCTTGGGCCCTGTTTCCGATACCGGTGGGCTACTATTTTTTATATTTTTAAATGTTTTTTGTATTTTTATAGAAATATTTAAAAATGTAAATAGTATGTATATAAATGAATAAATGGAATAATAATAATAATAACTTTTCTACAATCACACCAATTATCTAGCCCAAAAGAAGCTTCGAAGAAACTCGTTAAATGGTTACTAGACAACGGATAAACATACTTAAAATACTTAAATACATACATAGAAAACACCCAGACCCGAGACAATTTAGAAAAACAATCATTTCTAAATTGACCCGACCGGGGATCGAACCCGGGACCTCAAAGATGGCGACACCATGAAAACAGGTGTACAAACCACTCGACCAAGGAGGTCGTCAAAATTAAAGTTTATAACTAAGCCGACCAAATGAACTTGATTCCTTTTAAAGCCAAGATGGCGGCCAATTCTTTTGTTTATGGGCCGATTCCGATAAAATGGGGTTGGACATATATTCAAATATTGGTACACCATAATGTAATACACCTAATATCACCTTAGACCTAATGTAATGTATGAATAACTATTTATATCAATATACTAATGTTTACCCTTTTATGATAAATATCTAATCTAAGGCATGTTGAAATAAAATTATCAAATTTATTTTTTCGTACCACTTGCTCAAAAAAGTGACATTCTATGCCACAAAAAGCGAACATAACAATAGTCATTTTTAATCTGTTAAAAACGGAAAGAAAATTGTACTGAATTTCATTCATCCTCTAGGGGGAGAATGTGATTTAAATTTGGAATACTTACCGAAATTTATACTGAACTACATCTGTGTTTACACCATTGAGTATGTATATAAAGCATTTTACATCTTTTTGAAAAAGGAAATAAATCAAATTAAAAAAAATTACAAATCAACTCATCAACAATAAATGTACCAAACAAAAATGTAACTCTCTCTATCAATAATTGGACCAATGTTTCGAATGTTAACTTTTACTTTTAATTGTCATTATTTTTAATAAATTCTTATCTCATATTATTATTGTCTTAATTTTTTCGCAAATGGTACGAAAAGTAGAGTATTTTCCTCGGTGATAAAGCTGTCTTAGTCTTGGGTGAACTTAAATCCCTCGCTACACTCAGGACTCGTCTTAAATCCCTCGCTTCGCTAGTGATTTAAGTTTTTAACACCCTCGCTACGCTCGGGAGTAAACCTCGAGTCCTTCGTTACGCTCGCGATTTAAATCGTCACCCGCGACAGAAGACACTGCTTTATCCTCTTGGTTAATAATCTACTATTATTGTAATTATAGAAAAAAAACACAGTTTGCAATCATAGGTATAGTACTTTTTTATATTGATCGGTTGTGTGCGTTACCCCAGCAGGAAAGTAGCTCCTAGAGTGTTATGAGTGGAATGTATAATTAGTGCGTAATCTGCTGTAAATGTGCGCCGCATAAAAAATTTGTGCGTGTTGTCGTTTTGAGGAAAAACGAAAAAAACGGTTCCTGCTGCAGTAATGCTGTTCCAGCAGAAAATTTTAAACGAATGATCGGAGAGAGAAAAATTGTGCATAGGCAGAGAGCTTACATTAGTGCAAAAATGTGCGCCAAAAATGAAATTTGTGCGTCTTTAGGTTTTCGAGATATTGCATTGCCTGCTGGAGTAACGTTTTGCAGAATCGTGTATCTCTAAAGCCATTGTATGTGCGCCTGTAGACTAACATATACGAGTAGCTCTTAATTTGTGCGTATTTGTGACAGAATTAGATATACGAAAATATTCATAAATTTCAAGTAATCGCGCTTTTTTTTCAATCCGTAAAAAAATCGCAGCGCCTAAACGAGAGAATGTATAAGCTAACTGAAAACTGTATTCGATCCTTCTTGACACATATAATAACCATAAAAAGTTTCAAAACTGTACATACATGCGTTATTGAATAATAATACTAAAAGTCAAAACGACGGTGTCATAACTTTGACGTCAACATACAAGAAACCGGCTCAACCCAAGATGAGCGGGTTTAAACCAAAAATTTGTGCGTTTAGTTAAATAACATAGTTTAAATTTTCAGCCTGAAGTGTTTCGCATTTAAATAGATATAAACAAAACCAAAACATGTAAACAACGGCTGGTTATCCGACCAAATTCGAATGACTACAAAAAGCGACGGATTCACACATGTCAATGACTTTCTTTATTGAACGTATTATACATAAGCTGTTGTCCGTACAGTCGCGTTCAAACGTTTGTTGGCAATTATAAGACCTAATTTTGGGGCCTTATTAAATAATGTAATGCACCTTGTGACCATATCAAATGAAAGAGCTTGTTGATGTGGAAATAATTATTTTTTCTTTATCATCCGACCGGTTATCCGACCAAATTCGAATGACTACAAAAACGCGACGGATTCGTACATATCAATGACCTTCTTAACTTTACTCATGAACCGGATGAAACGTGTTGTGCCTAAGTACACTGAAGTTGAAAATAATACGTAAAAAAAACTTGTAATATCAATAGTCAATAGTCAAAATATATTTATTCAATAAACTCATCTTCTATCATCTCTATCTTCTATCATCAGTGACCTTTCTAGTGTCTGTTGGGATACTGAGTTCGCTTACTGCACAACTGCTAACGATATGGTCACTGTTTTTATGGCTTTATTCGTGAAGCTATAAGAAAGCATGTGCCTTACTCTAGACCGCACTCAAAAAGGTACCCAGTGTGGTTTTCCAATGCGCTTATTGGACTCTTGCGCGAAAAGCATAAATATCACCAAAAATTGCGCAAATTTAGCCAGAACCC
The DNA here is from genome assembly GCA_963921215.1 of Scoparia ambigualis. Classification (NCBI taxonomy): domain Eukaryota; kingdom Metazoa; phylum Arthropoda; class Insecta; order Lepidoptera; family Crambidae; genus Scoparia; species Scoparia ambigualis. Next base: position 62,622,274 of record OY992501.1, read on the forward strand.
TCGTGACAAGCTTTCTTTCGAGCATGCCAAGGAAGGGTCTCTAAAATTAATGTCACAATGTTATAAGATCTACATTACGCGTCTCGAATGCAGCTTATGCTCTAATCCCAAACAATTTTGGTCATTCATTAAAAACAAAAGGAAGGGTCATGGTCACTATCCAATACATATGATGTTGGGCGACGAGTCAGCGGATAATGGCAGCGGGATTTGTAACCTTTTTGCAAAAAAAATCGCTTCGGCTTACACTTCTGGCTCCGTTCGTACCAAGCCATCTGATTCCGCTAAGTTACCTATCATACAAGCGATTACTTGACTCTCATTAAATTTCGGGATAGTCAGGTGTTAAGGGTGTTAAAAAGACTTGACCTTAACAAGGGTGCCGGTGCTGATGGTATTCCGTCAGTGTTCGTATTCAGGTGTGCCTCAGTCTTAGCAATTCCTTTGCGCCTCATTTTTAATCACTCCCTGGCTACAGGTTCATTTCCGGACGCCTGGAAGGAGTCTTTGGTTGTCCCGCTTTACAAGGCTGGGGATGCGAATCTTATCAATAATTATAGGCCCATATCCATACTGCCTACATTTGCTAAAGTTTTTGAGAAGTTGCTGCATCCTGTTCTGTCTTGGCACTTTAGAAACATTATTTCTACCAGGCAACATGGTTTCATGAAGCGTAGGTCCACTTCCACAAATCTAGTTTCTTTCGTTGATGAAGTTTCTTCAACCCTCGACAGGCGTTCTTCGGTCAGTGCGATCTATACCGACTTCAGTAAGGCCTTTGATAGAGTTAACCATACGTTACTTGTTCGTAAGCTTTCCTTGCACGGTATCGCCGAACCTTTGCTCAGTTGGTGTAGTTCGTACTTGCTTTGTAGGGAGTCGAGAGTCGTGGTGAACGGTTATACTTCTGAGCCGTTCCCTGCTCATTCCGGTGTCCCCCAGGGCTCACATCTTGGCCCAATGTTCTTTAACATTTTTATCAATGATATCGGCAATTGTTTCCGCAATTCTCATCACTATCTTTTCGCCGATGATCTTAAAGTATTCCGTTCGATTGACGATAGAGTCGATGTTGCGCTGCTTCAGGACGACCTTAACAGACTTGATACTTGGTGTAACGTCAATGACATGATTTTAAATGTCTCTAAGTGTCATTCAATTTTATTCACGCGTAGGAAAATAATTGACATTCCACTTTACACTCTCAGAGGTAAAACCCTGCAAAGTGTTAGCGAAGTGCGCGATCTGGGAATTACTCTTGATAGCAAACTTTGCCTGAATGCCCACGTTGATAACATTGTCACCAAGGGATTCAAGTGCCTTGGTTTTATTTTGCGCAACTGTAAGGACTTTCAGTCTCCAAAGACTACAATTCTACTTTACAATTCACTTGTCCGTAGTGGCTTGGAGTACGGTTGTGTAGCATGGAGCCCTTTCTATGATGTTTACAGAAAAAGGATAGAAAGTGTCCAAAAGCGCTTCCTGTGGCACCTCACGTATTCTTGCCATTTGGATAAGGTCTTGCTGAGCTACGATGACAGGCTGCTTCACTTTAAAATGTTATCCCTGTCGGATCGTAGACGAATGCTTGACTCCACATTCTTTCACAAACTAGTGAACGGTATCCTTGATGCTCCTGATTTGTTGGCTTTGGTTTCCTTATGCGCTCCGTCTAGGTTACCAAGAGTATCTAGGTTCAACTTATTCAAATTGGAGGGTTCTAAGTCATGTCTGGGATACCACGCACCTATGTCTAGACTTGTTAGGCAGTACCACGCTCTCTCTCAAGGAGAAACTATTGATGTTTTCGCTGATAATGCCATGAAGATTAAGAGCTATTTTAGTTGCGATAAATTATATGGAAAATCTAATTGAAAAGTGTGATATTAATTTTATTCGTAAATTCAGTAAGTAATTTTATTTAATTCATTCTTATTTTTTATTAGTAAATTGATTTTGTTTTGTAAACAGTAATTTAATTATCAATTTGATTTAATTTAGTACTAATTTTGTCTGATATTTGTTTTTTACCTACTTAGTTTATTACTTGCTCATTTTTGTTGCATGTAGTCCGCACCTATAATTGCAGTGACATTTGGCTTGTGTTATCCTAAGTGTATTTTTGTTGTGTAAATTTTATTGGTGTTCATTGTGTTGGTGTTCGATTAAATAAATAAATAAATAAATAAATAAATAAATAAATAAATAAATAAACTCAATTAATAAGTACTTTGACACGTCCAAATATTTTTTAACCTACCACCCATTCAGGACATCAATTTTTAACTGTGGCAAAGAACGGGCGCAAGAAACCACAGCGCACAGAAGCAACGACATTTACAAAAAATATATATATTATATGTCGTTACCAGGTCACAAAATACAAAATATGAATTTGAATGTAAATAGTTTAATTAAATATGGTGCTCTATATAAATTAATTATAGGCAATTAGAAATAGCTGTTGGAGTAGGTACTTGGAGCATTTCAGACCCAAGCTGTTTTGTCTTCTGTATAATCCGACACTTTATAAAAAGCTTTTTTATAAAACTTTTCTTTGATTTTGATTTTAAATTTATCAAATGGATTATATTCTACTAGATTCTGGCTAATGAAAGCTGTCCCTGAGAAACGGCGGCAAATTCAAAAAATCTGCTGCTCGTAATACTGGCTATACACTGAATAAACGAAGTTAATACTATTTTTTTATATATAAAATCAAAATTAAATCAATTTAATTTTTATAAAGTTGCGAGCTCATATCTAATATAGGTTAAGACACAATAATAACTCAATAATTGTTGCATTAATAATGTTCGTTTTGCTGTGTTCGTAATTTGTGAAGATAAAACTTCTTATGAAAAAAATTATGACGGAATGATCAGAGATTGCGTCCGTGGGGCGAATCGCCGGTATACCTACTTTAATCAGCCAGAGCACAGGTGCAAAAATGAGATTAAAACTACTTTTTATAAATTATTACCATTTAAGTACTAATATTAAGATGAATGTAACGCCTGTTATGTTAGGAATTAGTAAGAATGCTTAAACAAAAAGACTTATTCCATAATAAATTTTTTTATTCAGTGAATCACAATTTTAATAAAATCAGTATCAACTATCTTGTGTTTTTGATTGAATTTGGCGTCTTTCTCGTTGTTTTTCTTGAAACTTTGAAATCATGCAAAACATCTCTGCACTCCAATTTCATTCATTTTTACTCCCGTAAATCGTTAAAACAAGATCACGTAAAACAATTGACGACCAACTGATAACTTGGAAAATTGATGTTGACATTAGCATTTAGCATTACCATGTAAAAAGTTTGTTAAAATGTCCAGGGACTACTTTTGATAGCCAGACTAGCTGTTTCCGTGACCTTGCAGATGATTAAGTACGTTATTTTTTAAATAGGTATAAACCATTTTTAGGTTCCATTTTTCTAATTTACGCAAACTTAAACTTGTTTCTTCTGGATGAGACCTCGTGCCCCTGACCCCGCGCCACCCGCTGACGTCACAAGAAGTCGCTTTGTCTAGTTTGGAGAAAGTGAGACAGCTAGTAAGCGATCGGTATTAGTGGGACAGAGACAGATACATAAACGTTGCTTATTATCTATAATTGGAAGTGTTTTTTTACTAGGAAGTGCATACGCACTTCATGTACGGGTTTTCATTTCGTAAAATCGTGAACAAACAGTTGTAGTTACCACGTCAAGGACACGGTCGCGTTGAGTCACGCAGTTGCACTGTTATTGTTTTTTTATTAATAATTTTATGAAGTTGGTTGAAAGTGTTTAGTTATATGTTTAAGTTAACAAGATACCCTTAAATTTCGTAAAAAAAAGAAAAATTACTGTTTTTGCAAATTGCGGGAAATTAACCTAAGTTAACGGCGTCAATTAAGTGGCAAAAAAGGCAAATTAATAGAAATAAAACTTACAAAAAATAAAAATAATAATATAACCTGTGTTTCCACCATGAACACGAATCACACAATTGCAGCGATTTGGCATGCTTAAAATCAGTTCATCAAAATCCCTTTGAAGAATGGAATCAAACAAGCCCAAACTCGATGGGGTTTTATCGTAATATTGCGGAGTTCCTATGGCCACTTTCCAGCTCCAGCATCAGATCAGCTCCATGTCATCGTAATATTGCATTGTCACGCGATATACATATGCATGCAAAATTGCAGCTCAATCGAAAACCAGAAAGTGGGTCAAATTAAATTGCAAGATTTCATTACAGACACCGGACAGGTAAGTAAATAAAAGCTTGTAAAAATAATTATTTCCACATCAACAAGCTCTTTCATTTAATATGGTCACAAGGTGCATTACATTATTTTAATTAGCCCCAAAATTAGGTCTTATAATTGCCAACATACGTTTGAACGCGACTGTACGGACAACAGCTTATGTATAATACGTTCAATAAAGAAAGTCATTGACATGTGTGAATCCGTCGCTTTTTGTAGTCATTCGAATTTGGTCGGATAACCAGCCGTTGTTTACATGTTTTGGTTTTTGTTTATATCTATTTAAATGCGAAACATTCCAGGCTGAAAATTTTCACTATGTTATTTGACTAAACGCACTAATTTTTGGTTTAAACTCGCTCATCTTGGGTTAAGCCGGTTTCTTGTATGTTGACGTCAAAGTTATGACACCGTCGTTTTGACTTTTAGTATTATTATTCAATAACGCATGTATGTACACTTTTGAAACTTTTTATGGTTATTATATGTGTCGAGAAGGATCGAATACAGTTGTCAGTGAGCTTATACATTCTGTCGTTTAGGCGCTGCGTTTTTTTAACGGATTGAAAAAAAAGCGTGATTACTCGAAATTTATGAATATTTTCGTAAATCTAATTCTGTCACAAATTAAGAGCTACTCGTATATGTTAGTCTACAGGCGCACATGCAAGGGCTTTAGAGATACACGATTCTGCAAAACGTTACTCCAGCAGGAAATGCAAATTCAATCACGCATGTATGTACACTTTTGAAACTTTTTATGGTTATTATATGTGTCGAGAAGGATCGAATACAGTTGTCAGTGAGCTTATACATTCTCTCGTTTAGGCGCTGCGTTTTTTTAACGGATTGAAAAAAAAGCGCGATTACTCGAAATTTATGAATATTTTCGTAAATCTAATTCTGTCACAAATACGCACAAATTAAGAGCTACTCGTATATGTTAGTCTACAGGCGCACATACAATGGCTTTAGAGATACACGATTCTGCAAAACGTTACTCCAGCAGGAAATGCAATATCTCGAAAACCTAAAGACGCACAAATTTTATTTTTGGCGCACATTTTTGCACTAATGTAAGCTCTCTGCCAATTTTTTTTCTAAAAAGTTGTTTTTTTTTAGGTCCAAATAATGTTTATATTAAGTTTTGGAAAATTTTAATTTTTTGAGTCTTTTTGGACTTTTTTGTTTTTTGACGTATTTTAAAAATTTTGCCGGAATATGTTTTTATAATTTTAAAAAAGCTTATATTAGCAATTGGGGATATTTTAGGTTTTTCCTTGAAGGAAATCTAAGAGTTAACCATTAGGTTGTTGGGACTGTGGGGTTTCAACTATTGATCTATGGGCTCTAGCATCATAGCCAGGGCTTGCAGATGAGAGAGGTTGATGCTTGGACAAGGAGACCGTTTTACGGTAGGAAATATTTTGGGACCTAGGGGGGAGGATTTGAGTTGGGTATTGAGGGGATGGAGGAGGGGACGGGACTTGCACGGTTCTCGCAGTGTCAGCGAAAGACCGTCTAACTTGAGCGAATCTAGCCGATGCCTCAGAGTAGGCGATGTTTCCTAGGACAAGACAAGTTTGATCTGCTTCTGCTTTGAGTGTTCAGGGCATGAAGGGTTAGTAGCCTGATGTGCTCCAGAGCAAAAAAGGCAGGTTGTAATGTCTTTATTACAGGTATGGCCTTCATGAGGTCGAGCGCAAATGAAACAGCGTGCTTAGGATCTGCACTGTGACTTATATGGCCGAATCTACAACACTTGTTGCACTGTATAGTGGGGAGAATATATACTTCGACAGGGAGAGACGTGAAAAAACAGTACACATGTTGCGGTAGTTTTTGCCCAGAAAAGGTTAAGACTACAGTCTGTGTAGGGACCCAAACAGGTGTATTATCATTAAATGTTTTTCTATTAAGTCTACGGGCCTTCACTATGGGGCCATAGCCTGCTGGGATCTCCACTGACTCCACTAATTCTTCTAAAGTATGGGTACTTCACGCACTATTCCCATTCTAGTGAAACTATAAGTGGGAATGATTGCTTCATACATGTTACCAGTGAGTAACGGGTGGTCAAGGAAGGCATTAGCATCTGAAAAGTTTATGAATTCCACATAAAAATCCTGTTTCTACCAACATGCCTAATGCCATCCCTTACCACATTTTTTATTTTATTATTGAACAAAAAGTGTCCAAATTTAATGGGGCGTAATACGGTGCCAGAGAAGGGATCAGTAACTGGTTTGCTTACGTGAACGAGGAAGGGTGAGGAGTCTTCAGAGGTATATATCAGCTTGTTACCTGAGAATTAAGGGCTTACATATGTTGATTGAATACTAAGGGAAGACACGGGAATATTAGTCTTTCTCGAGAGGTTATAGTACATTATGATATAAGTGCGGTAAGATGAAAATTACAGCCGAGGCGATATTGCTAGCCCGAGCCGTAGGCGAGGTCAACAAGAAAGCAGAGGCTGTAATTATCAAAGCGCACGTATGCCATACGATGTTTTATAACATATTTGCGAGGAAAACACATTTTCCGAAAATGACTACGTTTTTTGTTGTTTTACTAGTGCATGAATCTTTGGTAAGCCAACATATATTTTTCTTTGTCAAACAGCATAGAGCGTAGATGGGCTCATCAAAATAATACCACCAACCCCTCTCTTCCCTTGGGTGTCGTAAAAGGCGACTAACGGACTAAAGACTGCACATACATCCAACAGCGTAGAGCGGCGATGGGCTCATCAAAATAATACTACCAACCCCTTTCTTCACTTGGTTGTCGTAAAAGGCGGCTAACGGACTAAAGACTGCATATACATCCAACAGCATAGATCGGCGATAAGCTCATCAAAATAATACTACAAACTTCTCTCTTCCCTTCGGTGTCGTAAAAGGCGACTAACGGACTAAAGACTGCACATACATCCAACAGCATAGAGCGGCGATGGGCTCATCAAAATAATACTACCAACCCCGCTCTTCCCTTGGGTGTCGTAAAAGCTACTAACGGGCTAAAGGCCTATGTTGTCCATAGATGCAAATGATTACTAATTTTTAAATTACATTACCGCACTAGTGCGAAACTTATTACATTACGATACTGAAATCGGTGTAATAAGCGCTTCTTTACGAGCAAATGTGTTATAAAGGTATATTATTATCGGACGGGGCTCGTTTCCGGGAGGTCTGGGTGCTATTATCTAAGTCCATTTGGGAAAACGTTAGGAGTGAAAACTGAGCACATGGCTCGTTGTCAGCCCGCCTGAGTCAACAAATTGGTTAAGGCAGCCGTCCGGAATGTGGAAGGTGCGTGGTTCGATTCCTGCCTGAGGTTGTCGTCTTTTTTCAGTGTTTAAAATTTTACTTAAGTATATTTAAGCGTTAATAAAACGCTAAAATATAAAACATTAATCTATAAACTCAGCTTCATCTTAACCGAATGTTCAAATATTTGTAAAAATATTTCTTTCGGATCTCAGAGGTAAAAACTTCTAAGATTTGATGAAGCAATGTTGACTAAAAACATAAGCATCAAACACTGACAAATTTCGACGGTTGAAAGCCAAGTGGTTAAGGCAGCTGCCCGGAATGCGGAAGGTGCGTGGTTCGATTCCCGCCTGAGGTTGTCGTCTTTTTTCAGTGTAGCCTTTTTTCATATACCTCAACTAGAACTTACTTTTCAGAGGAATTTTGACGAAAAGTATGTATTTTATTACTCGGTAACTACAGAAAGTAGATTCCTGGAATTTTCACTGATGGATTCGTAATTGAATCAACAAAAACTTAGCACAATAAAACTATATCAGTAGCATGTCTCGTTCCTGCTCGTTTTAGGTCAAATAACTTTGACGAGCGTGACTCCAGCAGGATACCTTTTAACATAGGATAAACAAATTTAAACAAATTATCAACTAAATCGGTGCGTAATTTGTAATGCCGCCACGTCGGGAGTATCGCCGATCGTGAGTTCGTCTATAATCGCCTCGATCACCGGCACGATCATGGTGCAAGCGTCTACACATTCGTCTGTAGTAGTCGTCGAACGGCAAGCGTACAAGATGGACGTGGAGTGTGTTGCTGCTGCTACCATTTATTTAATAGCGGCATACAACCATTATGTCAACGTGGGTATATAGAAACTGATCGGCGATTGTGTGGGCACCTCCGCGAACGCCCGGTGCGATTCCCTTTGATGCGTGCCCGAAAAACCGACAAATCACGGGTCGCAGACGATTGCAGGCGATCACAATCGTGCTCGCCCGTAATTGTCTATGATCAGCGATTGTGAAGAGGAACCATAACAGATGGTGGCCTCACACGATGCCATCCGTATTGTGCAGGAGTTTTCTCAAAACACAAAATGGTGGATTTCTAGTGGTGATCGCTTCGAAAATGGGGGTATATCGACATTGAATATTACGTTTGGTGCAGGCCCAAGCAGATATTCTCTTAGAAATAACGAGATCGAGGATATTTGACTTGTTCTCTTCTAAATTGAACTCTTCCATCAATATTATTATTATTTAGTATTTTAATTTTTGTATTGTATTTTATTTTTCTTGTATAAAAATTTTCTATTGTCAATAAATCATATCATCGATATCAATCACATATCCATGCATAGTGTAGAATAGAAACTTTTGGAGATTTTGGATCGCATAATTATTGGAGTGTTTCGGTTATAATTGTGCTTTTTTGTAAATAATTAGCCTCTTGTAAACCTCTTCTTAGATAAAATGTGAAGTGTTTGTGCGAAATGACAATATTCCAGGCTAATTTCCGAGTTCCTTCCTCACCCGGGATTGTGACTATCTCTATTTTTAACATATTTTTCACCCAAAACAGTAAAGTTTATGAAAGAACAGTATCTAGTGAGTGTTTGTACAAAATGTCGTATAATTTTTTAAAGTCGACCTTCATTTTACGCCGCTTTTCGACACGTCAAAACAATCGCCGGATTGAGAGGTTGCGTTGCCTACAAGCGCCACATACAAAAAAGGTTAAAGAGTAAAAGGCGGAAAAAGAGTAAAAGGTGTCCTTTACTTTATTATACCCCTGTATAATAGAGTAAGGGTCAAAATTGTCTAATAGCGATATAATGAAAGTGTATTACCCCAATGAAATAGGAGGTAAATCCCCAGATTCCTGTAAGCTTTTGAGTCCTTTCAGCACATGGTAGCACATTGTGATCTCAACCCAACGCTTCTCTGAGTCATCAAACATAACACCCACCTGTAATAAGTTTAAATATATCACTTTTTTATCAATGGTTAGAAAATATTTTACTACAATACTGATTAAATTTATTTTTAAAAATCTAGTAGGTAATGAAAAAGTAGTTGATATTAATTAGAGATGCGCCAAATATTCGTTTGGTATTGGGTATTCGGCATCTTTTTCACTATATGTATTCGGCCGAATTATTCGGTTTTGGTGCCAATATATTCGGTTCAAGTATTTCTATTTTCTTGATTACACAACACAGTATAGATTATAGAGATAGACTACTATCAGGACTGGCAAGTTACAGCCCTAAACTGTTAAGAGTACGGAGGCCTTTGCCCAGCAGTGGGACAAGCTGGGCTGAATAATAATAGTAATAATGGTTTCTCTATACTAAATTAATAAAGTAAATAAAGTTAAATATTATACCTGATAAGGGAAAGCATAAAAGATATCATCTTTTTGGACACTTAAAAGTTGTCTTTGGGACACTGATAGTTGTGATATAGCAGTCTTCAGCAAGGCAATAGCTTCTTTATCAACTAGATCTTCCAGAGCTTTGAAGTCACTTCTTTGTAAGGCATCTGAAACAACCTGACACAAACAATGAGTGGTCTTCCTTATTTTACAGATAATTCGAATTTCAGACAGCAATATTGGGAATACACTGATTAATCTGAGTACAGGATAAAATTTATTGGAACATTACACCAGGCACAGTTACAAAAAGGAGACAGTGGGTTACAATTTAGTCAAATACCCTCAAATTCCTCTTTGTTTAACAATTTGGTGAACAAATCATTGATTTTCTATGGTGTCTGATTTTTTGATTATTTATGGGATTACTATGTGTTATAACAAACCTGAACAGCGTGTTTCGAAGCTTCAATGAATTCGTGTAAGCTAAACTCTGGCTCAAAGTATGGCTTGATTATAAAGTTAGCAAACATCCAATTTTTTAAGTACTTGATAAACGAAGGCCACACGACTGGCGGGAATTCCATCAGGGGTGGTAGTTTTCTGGATTCCACGCGCTCTTCGCAGTAGTTCCGAAATTGTGTAACAGTACATGCTGAGGTTATGTTTGTTTGTTTCGGCAAATATTTGTACGGTACTCTATCGCACAGCCTAAATGTTTGTCTCGATAGCACTTGCCTTAAAGCTAAATTCATATTTTTTTATAAATTTCACGAAATAAAACACTATATTTAATGTAAATGAAAAGCAAAACATTAATGTTTTTGCAAAATATACAAAAGAAGTTGGTTTTCAATGCCGTTATAACCTTTAGTAATTGTTTTCTGTGGTTATAACTGACTCCAAAGAACCGACTGATTGGCTATTTCAACACATACTTCGCTATCATTGGTCTAATCAATATCCATGTTTAACATTGAGTTTTTTAACTTAACTCTATGATGTCCTAAAGACAATGCGAACAGACCGGAGACGTTCCGGTAGAATGATTTTCAAACATTCTGATGAAAGAAAAGCATTTATGCACAGACGTAGAAGTACTCAGAACTAATGACCTTTTATCTTAGAGCATTAAACTAAACCTTTTAAAATTAACATTGCTCAGAACAATAACTTTAGTTATCGTCAAACGGGGTGCGGTGCATAGAACTTACGGGGGGAATAGAGAAAAATCTTGGGATAATTTTTAAGGTTTTTTATGGCAAACTCGGTATCCCCAGTAAAAAACCCGCAACTTTAATAATTTGTTGGTGTAATTTTTCTTACTCTGGCAACTTTTTATTTGTGGCAACATCGCTAAAAACGTCAAAACTTAATATCAAAATTGACAGCAAAACAAGTTGATAGGTACGAGTGAGTTTGAACCTCCGTATTTCGGTGAATTTTGGTCATAATAGTTTAAAGTTATCTTCAAATTACGGTCAGTGCAGTTATAAATACATTGTGCTCGACAAAGAACATTCAGAGTAAGAATCGGCGATACGCTCTCAGATGAAAGAGATATGTGGTGAACCCCAGGGGTCTGTAGTTGGGCCGGTATATAATAATTAAGGTAAGAATATGCAATAAAATTGTTCTTATTTCGTAAGCCCTTTTTTCTTGAATTTTTCGAGGTGAATAGATACACGAAAGGGGTGAATAGAATAGACACGCCTAATGGGTTAATAGGCACGCAAATATGGTTAATAGACACAGCAAAGGGGTGATTAGTTACTAAAGAGGTGTGATTAGCCATGATTATATGAGGGTTGCCACAAAGTTTGTAGTGGTTATCTACAGTTCAAATTTCACTTTTAGTTATATAGAGAGTTTTTAATTTTCTTGATAATTTTTTAATCCATTCAATATTTTTTAAATTGAATTCATTCTTAAACTAAAAATATAAACTAATAAGGTATTTCATTTATTATTGTTAATATTTACATTGTTTTATTTTTCAGGTACAATAATGCCTCGAAACTATAAGCCCGATCCACGGTATCGCAAATATGACCCTAATACGATTAAACAAGCTTTGGAAGAGTTTCAAACAACTCCATTTTGAATGATATTGATTAAAGTTTCTGATTGACATTATATATAGAATATTATTTTAAAATCAAGTGCATTTTTTAGTTCTGTTTTGTGATACCTACACTGTAAATTTATTACATTTTTATTCATTTTTATAATTGATAATTTCTATTTGAAATTATAATTTTACTTTAAACTGATAATTAAGGATACCTACGAGTTTGCTTGCCTTTATCCTAAAAAAATATTTAGGGAAACTACAATGGGGCAGCCCTACGAAATTTTTCTAATCACCCCTCAGGTGTGTCTATTGTTCCCTGATGGGTGGTAATGAGAAATCACGTACCTATATTTTGTGTATTTTTTATTAACTACAAACATATCCGAATAGAATCAAATTTATTTCAATAGTTTGGCCTAAGACTCAATAAATACATGCTTAAAAAAATGGGTATCAATTCTGCAACGTTACGAAAATCGTTACTAAAGTTCGAAGACCTATCTATTCACCCCGTTTGACGGTGCCTATTGTTCCGAGTAGAAGTATTCGTTTTTTTTTGATAATTTGTTTCGTGACTATGTATACTAGTACTTCAGTCGAAATAATAGAGTTCATTTATTATGCTTTTAACCCTTTACCGCATACAGTATCATATATAATACATTAATAGTTTTCACAGATTAATAATTTTTGAGCCTTGTATAGAATGTGTTGATGGCTGATATCTATACTATGATTGTATCCGAAGACGAAAAAAACATTGGCAGATTTATATCTTGTATGTGGGTTGTCATTTCTGTCACAGAACCTACCAAACCGCCATTTCTGTCAGTGAGTACGGTTTGTGAATTGAAAAAAGCCTCTTTTCGCTATTTTTTCGCTCATCTTAAAATTATTTTAGTGCAAACTAAAAGAATAATGGATCCCAAGAAGTTTTACGGAAAAACATGTAAGTAATATCAAATTCTTCTTGATGAAAACCAGTCTAGAACTTTGTATCTGAAATGATACTCTATGCAGTTAAGGTCAATTTTCGTTTTCAAATATGATACTTCATGTATTAGAGTTTGTATCATTGCTCGGTCAGATATAAGACTACATGCATTCATGGGTACATCCCATGTAATAAAAAATATGTTTTTTTTGGTGATTTGGTATTCTTATTTACCGCTAGAATAAAACTTTGGGATTTATGTAGGTACCTATTTGCTATTTTATTTATTTTCAGATATACTCAATTGGGGCGACAAACGGCAGGGATGCAAAAAATTCTCACGAATGTCCTACATTTACTGCAGTAAATGCCAATGTGTTTTTGACTTGTTTAAGTTAAAAGTTTAAAGACTTTGTTTAAAGAAAGGAATTGTTTTAAGAACTTTCATCTGGTTTTGAATTAAATATTCCTTTAAAATATCAATATTTTTCTTTAAAAAAAGAAATATTTATATAAATAAAAACACTTACCTTAACTGCATGTTGTATCATATAAGATTTGTTACCTTGACTGCATGTTGTATCAAATGTGAGATTTTGGGTTTCAGGTCTATTATTTTGGTCTTTAATGATCAAAACAAAAGAACATTTTTTTCTAGTGCACCTACGAGTATTAGGCCGTAGAATCACGTAAATTAATTTGAGCCAAATCAAAAAATCCATGCGGTAAAGGGTTAAGATGATAATGAGTGATGACATTAAGCTAAATGATATTCCCCCCAAATCCCTTGAGTTCCAGTAAATATGTGGGACTTTACTGAATCTCACACGGATTTCTTGAGAGAATTTGAAAAGTGATGTTGCCACAGACATCTAATATATGTCTGTGGATGTTGCACTGTTTTGTTTTATTTGCCAACACTCATGCACGTTCACGAACACCTAACGGTAAATAATCCACCATTATTTCACATTAATATTCTACAAAACACAATTTTTTTAGAAAATAAGACAAAACTACAGACATGAGGCTTCACTTTCCCGCCAAGAAGTCTTAGAAGTATTCGTCTGTGCCAGTGTGACCAACTCAAAATTAACAAATCTGCCCGATACTGGCCAATGAAATAGCCACGCACATTCCAAACGAGATGATTAATTTTTTTTAGTTTAATTTTTTGCCAAGACCATGTACACCTATTCAAAAAAAAGTATATAATACATGTATTTAGTTGGTAAAAGTAATATTCCGATATGCTTTACCATTTTTGCGAAGGAAAATAAAAATTAAAACAATTTTTATTAACCTGGCAACTCGAGATGCCTTTCTGAGATCAAAATCAAGTGTCCAAAGCTGTAAATGTTGTAGAAATAGAAAGTTGTCTATGGTTCTTTTTATGAGCTTTATAAAAGGTAATGTTTCGAATCTCTTGACCATTGAAATCTCGGACCGTAATATTTGGTCCGAGAGCTAGAGAGTCGGGAATATATTTGAATGATAGTGGTTGTAACGGCTTTTATAAAATGTTTTTTAGATATCTGGATTATATATGTTTTATAATGAATTGTTGAGTGAATGTAAAAATATAAGAAATATATTTTAATGGTTTAAACATGGAGGATTTTAATTAAGCTCCTATTAATTTCAATCCTTATAAGAGGTCATGGGCCGGCAAGAGAAGAAGAAAAATGTGTATGAAATGAATTTCGTTGGGATCTGAAGAGGTAACAAAACAAAGATGAAGAGGAAGATGGGAAAGTTAGGAATAGTATTGAAGAAAATTGTAACTTTGAGAGGGGAAATGAAGAGAGGAGGAGTGATGCTGATAGGCGCAGTGGAAATGGAACTAGCGGAAATAAAACTAGTGGAAATGAAATTGGTGGTGAAGGTGGTGATGAAGCTGTTGGAAATAATGAGCGTTGAAGATGTTGGAAATAATGAGAGTTTTGAAGATATTGAGTTGGTGTTGGAGGTAAAGAGAGTTTTTGAAGATATTGAGTTGGTGTTGGAAGTAAAGAGAGTTTTTGAAGATATTGAGTTGGTGTTGGAAATAATGAGAGTTTTAACGATATTGAGTTGGTGTTGGAAATAATGAGAGTTTTGAAGATATTGAGTTGGTGTTGGAAGTAAAGAGAGTTTTTGAAGCTATTAAGTTGGTGTTGGAAAAAATTAGAGTTTTGAAGATTTTGAGTTAGTGTTGGAAGCAAAGAGAATTTTGAATATAGTGTTGAAGAGAATAATACTTTGAGAGGGGAAGTTAGAAAAAATATAGTAGTTGAAGACAATAATGAATTTTATTAGAAGATGCGCGATAATAAACATAAAATTCAGAACGATGTTAGAATATAGATTTGGGTTTTAATGAGAGGAATTTAGGAGCTTATAATTTAAACTAAGAGGGGATGTTGTAGAAATATGAAGTAGTTTCAATTATAATGAAAGTCGTCTATGGTTCTATTTATGGGTTTTAAAAACGGGAATGTTTTGAATCTCTTGACTTTAGAATAAAACAAGAGAACGTGTTTTTGACACAGGCTAGAGAGTCGGGAATATATTTGAGTGATAGTGGTTGTAACGGCTTTTATAAAATGTTTTTATGATACCTGGATTTAATATGTTCTAAAATTAATTGTTGAGTGAATGTGAAAGTGAAGTGTTAAATATGGATGATTTTAATTAAGCCCCTATTAATTTCAATCCTAATAAGAGTAAAGAAACTTAGATTAAAACAAAAAGGGAAGATACGGCATTAGCGTCTCGTGAGTGAGCCGCCAAAATTAGGCCTAAAGGCACAATTTCACTTCAGTTACAATTTGCCGAGCGAACAGGCTACATCGCACTATTGCGAATATTCTACTGTGTGAAAAAGAGAAAGACGCTACTCCGCAGTGGCGCCGGAATCGGTCGTACGTACTCGTCTGTTGCGAAGCGACCGAGACGTCAACGCGCTACTCGCTGACTCCCTCGCGCTGACGTTGAAACTTACCGCTTTGTCTCGCTCGCTCGATTTACACTTATAGGTGTGCGTGTGTAAGTGTTTGCTTAAGTAGTTGAGAAGGACTATATTTTGAATGACTATAAGTAGGAGCATGCCGTATCTTCCCTTTTTGTTTTAATCTAAGTAAAGAAGGTAATAAAAAGTGTAACTGTCACCATGATTAAAAAAAATAAACCGGCGTTTTTTTTATTCCGGTTTTTTACGTGGATTCTGAGTCATTGTTTGTGGTTTAGTGCTGTGCTGTCTTAGATTAGATAATCCTTTTTCTGAGTGTGCTGTTTACGAAAGTGTCATAGAGTGTGAGCACTGGCTGGCACTGCCCTGTCATGTCATCTATGGTTTTGCTTGACTTAGCAAGTGATATTGTTTTGCATTGTCAAATAGAGAAATGACTGAGTAAATTCATAAAGATACTGATATTAAATATTGTATTATTTCATGCAATGGGATGATGCCCTACGTAGTAAAACCCTCACAAATTGGTAGCAGAGCTGCTAGTTTACTTAAAAGTAAGTAAGATGGCATCGACGAGTTATCGCAATATAGAGCCGTTGACCAAGTCAAATTATGACACTTGGTGTCTGCAAGCGCAAGCGGTCTTGATCAAAAACGATTATTGGGATATCGTAAGAGGCGAGAAAACATTGTTACCAAATGCGGATGCGGCGGCAAAGACAGCGTTCGACAAAGAGGATTTAAAGCCAAGAGCTGAAATCTTACTTTTGTTATCGCCGTCCGAATTAAAACAAGTTAAAGTTTGCACGTCGTCTAAAGCAGTATGGGACAAATAAAAAGCTACTTATCAAAGCACTGGGCCCGCAAGAAAAGCAACCTTGCTGAAACAACTAGTTCTTAGGCGAATTACCGCAGATGATGACATTCGTGATCATATTAATAACTTCATGGATGTTGTGGATAAACTCGCAGATATGGATATAAAAATACCTTCAGAATTGCTCAGTATAATGCTTCTATATAGCATGCCGACAACATTTGAAAACTCTAAAGTAGCTATTTTTTTTTATTTTATAGCAGAAGGAGGCAAACGAGCAAGCGGGTCACCTGATGGAAAGTAATCACCGCCGCCCATGGACACCCGCAAAACCAGAGGAATCGCAGGCGTGTTGCCGGCCTTTAAGGAAGGAATAGGCTCGTTTCTTGAAGATCCCTAAGTCATAACGGTCCGGAAATACCGCCGCCGAGAGCTGGTTCCACAACACTGTAGTTCGAGGCAAGAAATTTCTTGAAAAACGCACAGTAGTAGACCGCCATCCATCAAGGTGATGTGGATGGAATGACAGTCGATTGCGTGTAGTGCGGTGAAGGAAATCAGCGGCAGGGATCAAGCCGAACAATTCCTCAGAACACTCCCCATGATATATACGGTACAATATACAGAGAGACGCAACGTCTCTCCGAAGAGCCAGTGGATCGAACCGTCCTGAAATAACCACGTCGTCGACTATTCGAGCAGCTCTGCGTTGAATGCGGTCAAATGGAAGGAGTTGGTATTGGGGTGCTCCAGCCCAGAGATGGAAGCAGTATTCCATATGCGGCCTGACCTGTGCTTTATACAGTTGTAAACGGTGGGCCGGCGTGAAATACTGACCCGCTCTATTAAGCACACCCAGCTTTTTCGAAGCTAATTTAGCTTTACCTTCCAAATGACCACGAAACTGAACGTCACTCGAAATATCGACGCCAAGGATTCCAATAGTCTGATTGGTATCAAGGGGAGCTCCCTCAAGTTCAGCGGTACGACGAAGGGATGTTTTTTCGCGGTAAATGCGCAAACTTGTGTTTTGGAGGGGTTAAAGCAGACTAGGTTATGTCGGCCCCAATCCGAGATATGACTTAACATGTTCTCGGTGTCAGTCACAAGTTTATTCCGGCTCTAGATGACGCTTTCCAGAGAAATATTAGCTCGCCCGGTGTAGAGCGTATCCCCAGTACTGTCGTCTGCATAGCAATGAATGCTGTTGTTATGCAGCATGTCATTGATATGCAGAAGAAATAGAGTAGGGGACAACACACACCCCTGCGGGACTCCAGCATTCACGGGCTTCATGTCGGAGCACGAACCGTCGACTGCGACTCTGATGCTACGCCCAGTGAGAAAGCTGGCAATCCATGAACACAATTTCTCAGGAAGCCCGTATGATGGAAATTTAGAGAGAAGAGCCCTGTGCCATACCCTGTCGAAGGCTTTCGCTACGTCCAAGCTAACTGCCAGTGCCTCCCCTTTACTCTCGACTGCCTCCGCTCATCGGTGAGTAAGATACACTAAAAGATCACCAGCCGAACGACCGCGACGAAAACCATACTGGCCATCACTTAGTAGCTGGTTTTCTTCTAAGTACCTTAAGAGCTGGCGGTTTGTAATGGACTCCATTACTTTGGAGAGTAAAGAGGTAATAGCTATTGGCCTGAAGTTAGACGGATCTGAGCGATCGCCTTTTTTTGGAATCGGGAGGACAAGGGCTGTCTTCCAAGAGCTCGGGACGACGCCAGTAGTGTAAGAGAGCCGGAAAAGGCGCGTTAGAACTGGTGCCAATTCAGGAGCACACGTCCGAAGCACAATGGGTGGAACTGCATCAGGCCCACTCGCCTTGTGGATATCAAGGGAAAAAAGAGCCTTACGAACTGACCATTGCAGGAACTGAACGTTTGGCATTGTACAAGCGCAATGCGGTATGGTTGGTGGAGAGTTTTCCCCATCGTCCAAGGTCGTGTTTGAAGCAAAAAGAGAGCCCAAGAGATCGGCTTTCTCCTTTGCAGTATAGGCCAGGCAGTCATCGGTCTTGTGCAATGAGCTATAGAGTCTCGAGACACATTGCCCTCTCCTGAAGTTCTGAAAGTAAAAATCCTTGAAGAATATCAGGAGTAGCAGCGAACAACCTGAAAACGCAGAAGCATATCACCTTAAGAAGAATAAAGAAAGGTTATACTGCAAGAGTTGCAAACGTAAGGGTCACACTACAGAGACGTGTTGGGGAAAGAAGAAAAATGCCAACGACAGAGACAACATAAACAAGAGCAGAAACTTTAATGTTTGTCTTAGCACTGCAAATTCAAATACCAGTGAAATACTTGGTGTTTAGATAGCGGGTGCTCATCTCACATGTGTGGCTTAAAATCGATGTTTTCTTCCATGAACCCTGAGAATGGCACTTTGAAGGTGGCATCAAATAACCATGCTAGCCAAATTCGAGGAAAAGGAAGAGTCAAAGTGGGCACAGAAAAACAAGGTTACAATTTTAATGATACCTTGTATGTTCCAGATGTGTCAGTGAACCTATTATCTGTTGGAAAAATAACGGACAGAGGAAACAAAGTTGTTTTTGAGAAAAACAAAGCCTACGTCATAAAAAAAAGTGGAGAGATGGCACTGACAGCACAAAGGAAAGATGGGCTCTACCATATTAAATTTAAAGAGAAAGAGGCACACTACACACCAAAATTGGACAATGACATCATGGAATGGCATCGCAAGCTTGGCCACATAAATGAAAAAGATTTAAAGATGATGGCTAAAGACGAACTTATGTATGGCTTAAACTTTACTAACGAAAAGTTAGAAACATGCGAGACCTGCATTAAAAGTAAACTATCACGACTACCATTCACAAGACACGATGATCTATACACAGCGGACGAGCTCGAAATAATTTACAGCGACGTTTGTGAACCTTTTGAGTGTGAGACACTAGCAGGCTCCAGATATTACGTCACATTTATAGACGATTTCACTCGTTACTGTCACGTCTATTTTATAAAAAGAAAGAGTGACGTATTTTCAAAGAATATAAAAATGAAGTTGAGACATACCACAATAAGTAGATAAAATACCTGCAATCAGACAATGGTACAGAATACCGTAATAAAGAGTTTGACGATTATCTCAAACTGCACGGCATCCAAAGAAGGTTGACCGCCGTTTACACTCCTCAGTAAAACGGGATAAGCGAGAGAAAAAATCGATCATTGCTTGATAAAACCAGATGTCTGTTGATTGAAGCCAATGCACCCAAAAAACTCTGGTCGGAAGCGGTAGCTACTGCAAATTATCTAATAAATCGTAGCCCTTCCAAAGCCCTAGATGGCAATACACCGTTCCAAAAGTGGGTTGGCCGAAAACCGTGTGCACATCATCTTTACGTATATGGCAGAAAGACCTTCGTACTGAAAAAGCATAAACGAGGAAAGCTTACTCAAAAAACTAAAGAAGGTGTATTTATGGGATACTCATCGACCTCAAAGGCTTACAGAGTTTACATACCTGAAGATGATGATGTAATAATTAGCAGGGACATAAAAGTCATAGATAAAATGTATTTTGACAAAGGAGATCAGAGCTACGAACAACTTCTAAATGAAAAACAACAAAATCAAAAATATTAGAAAAACGAAACAAAGAAAAAGCTAAAGATCGACGACCTCCTTGGTCGAGTGGATTGTACACTGGTTTTCATGGTGTCGCCATCTTTGAGGTCCCGGGTTCGATCCCCGGTCGAGTCAATTTAGAAATTATTGTTTTTCTAAATTGTCTCGGGTCTGGGTGTTTTCTATGTATAATAAGTATGTATTTAAGTATTTTAAGTATGTTTATCCGTTGTCTAGTAACCATTTAACGAGTTTCTTCGAAGCTTCTCTTGGGCTAGATAATTGGTGTGATTGTAGGAAAGATTTATTATTATTTATTATTTAAAGATAAGAAAGATACACCTCTAATAGAAATAGAAAACATTGATAATGAAAACACGTTGCAAAATCCAAACAATCAAGCAGATGAAATCTTTTCCGTAGAAGAAATAGAGTCTTATGAAGACGCATCAGAAACAGTAGAAACACCTGTTAATGGGAGGCCACAAAGAGAAAGGCATCAACCAGCGTGGACCAAAGATTTTTTACTGGATGAAACTGAAGAAAGTAATTTACTTTCGGAAATGTGTAACTTATCTGAAGAAAATGAAGATGATAACTACTGGCATGATGCAATAAAAGCCGAAATAAGAGCACATGTCAAGAATGGAACCTGGAAAGTAGAAAAGAAAAATAAAGATTATAAGTTGTGGACTACAAGATGGTTCTAAGAAATAAAGTAGGACCAGACAACAACATTACAAAAAAGGCCAGACTTGTAGCACGGGGGTTTACTCAGCGACCAGGCGTTGACTACAACGAAACGTACGCTCCTGTTGCTAAACTAAGTTCAATCAGATCTATCATTGGAATAGCAGTGGAAGAAGGATTAAGATTAAACCAGATGGACGTAACAACGGCATACCTAAATGGTGAACTAGAAGAAAAAAATAGTAATGAAATACCCGGACTGTTTAGAAGAATACCTGACAGAAATCATGGTGGACGAAAGTAAAAAAGAAGATCTGGCAATATACTATAAAACAATGAATATGTTAAAAGACATAAAGAAAAATCTCAACGAGAAAGTCTGCTGTCTTATAAAAGCTTTGTACGGACTCAAGTAGGCAGGGAGGCAATGGTACAAAAAGCTCGACACAGAACTGAAAAACATAGGTTTTAATGCTTTAGAAGCTGACCCATGTTTATACTTACTGGAGAAAAGAGGAGTCAAGATAATAATAGTTATATATGTGGATGACCTTTTGATAGCCTACTCGTGCCCACAAAAGCTACAAGAAATAAAAAACATGTTAAACGAAGAATTTGAGCTAAAAGATCTAGCAGCACCGAAACGCCTGATTGGGATCGACGTAACATACAAAAGAGGCGAAATTAAACTAAACCAAGAAAAGTTCATAGAAGAAACTCTCAAAAAGTTTAAAATGGAAGACTGCAAATCAGTATCTACGCCTATAGAAACAGGCATTATACTAGAGAAAGGTATAAGAGATGACAGGCTAAATCTTCCATACAAAAACTTAATTGGCACCCTCATGTATATGGCAGTGGCAACTCGCCCTGACATAATGTTCGCCATAAGCTACCTCTCTCAATTTAACGATTGCTATGGAGAAGAGCATTTTAAAAGCGCGAAGAGAGTACTGCGTTACCTAAAAGGAACGAAGAGCGTCGGCCTGATTTTCAGAAAAACTGCTTTAGACCTGTACGGGATGGCAGACGCAGATTGAGGTGCATGTAAGCTCGATCGAAAGTCATTTTCATAGCCCGAAAATGTTTCAAATATGCTGGGACAGCTATAAGTTGGATGTCTAAAAAACAGAGAAGCGTCGCTCTATCCACAGCTGAGGCCGAATATGTTGCTCTGACTGAAGCAGCTAAAGAAGCGATCCACCTAAAAAGTTTGTACAAAGACTTAGGAGCTAGCTATAAACGAATTGTCGTATTGAATGACAACCAAGCCGCCTTAAAACTGAGGAAAAATGAAATGGTGACTTCTAAGTCGAAACACATCGACCTTAAGATGCATTTTATACGAAATTGTATCCAAGAAAGATTAATAGAAGTCAATTATCTTCGGACAGAAGACATGGAGGCAGACCTGCTCACCAAGGCTTTGACTGGTCCGCGCCTGCTGAAATTGCGAAGTAGTTTAGGACTGTCCTGTTGACCTCGACAGTGCCGTGAAGAGGAGTGTGAGCACTGGCTGGCACTGCCCTGTCATGTCATCTATGGTTTTGCTTGACTTAGCAAGTGATATTGTTTTGCATTGTCAAATAGAGAAATGACTGAGTAAATTCATAAAGATACTGATATTAAATATTGTATTATTTCATGCAATGAGATCAATGCCCTACGTAGTAAAACCCTCACATAGAGGTTATCCACATACGTCATTCATGACGAAACTGAACTGCAATTATAAAAAACTGATTCTGACGAAAGTGGAATCTCACGGATGTTTTCTAAATCGAAGGTGCCGTCACTATAAACAGGTATTTCTTTACACAGCACCACACATCCGCTTTTATCGTAAAAACCACTGAGTGGTAAAGTAATTTGTAAACTTATATCAATATTACGATTTTTTTTGGCATCAATATAATTCAATGTCAACGAACTATTGCAAGTGCTTTTAGTAACACGCCTCCAAAAAGTCGTTCCATTTTGATTTGTTACATTTAAACAGAACTAATGCCCCCCCCCCCCCCACCCCCCACCCCCACCCCCTCGCACTAACAATTTTCTGCGTCCTCTTTCTGTTTCCATAAAATCGAAATCACTTTCTATAGTCTTATTGCACTGACTTGTAGATGGTACTGCCATTACCACAAATTCAAATAATATTTGCAAACTTTTTTATTAAAATAATTTAACGCTATCACTTAGAATTAAATATTTTAACTGACATTGATATGCTGACATTCAACTATTGTTCGTCTAGATAGGTCGTGATCTTAGAATAATAACGCTATAGAAAGATAGTCTTCATACAAGCGCTCTGTCAAAAATGAAGCACTAAACCGATTCACACACGCGTGACGTGCGCGCATGGCCGTGATCTGCTGTCTCTTTCCAATTCTATGAATATGAAAGAGACAGCACTGCGGCAGCCGCTGCTACCGAGGCTTTAACTTAGAGAATCACACTGCAGTACGTTTATATTTTGACCTAATTAACTACAAGATACTATGAAATACTGAAAGCTTACCTGTGAAAAGTGATATTATTACACTTCTTTTGTTTTTCAGATGTGTTGTGACACAATTTAACTACACAAACCGTCATTTTGATTTTGTTTTCGTGAGACACGTTCGGCGCGCTGTGACATTGAACACTACGGGGCGGTCCGGCGTTTGGTGCCATTTCTGGCTCCAATTAATGTGCTTCAAAATAGGCGCGCGAACTTGGTTTCTATAGCGTTATTATTCTAAGGTCGTGATTGTAATAATATAGTTTAATTAAAAAGGTTGGATTGACATTAAATCAAAGACATGGGATGGGAGCTTAGAGCATTTAGTTGGTTTAATGCTCTAAGGATGGGAGTGTAGTTATCGAAAATCCAAAGTGAAGCACTTTCATATTTGATCTTACAATGATCATTTAAATTACAATTAAAATAAAATACAATATTCTCACATCTATTTTTTTTATTGAGATCAAGATCCTGGCCTAAATATCACTTATTACAGTGCGGCCGTTCTAAGATTTCATAGGTTCATACTTACCTTGAAGTGGTGTAATACTCCATTTTAATCCTAATATTCACAAAATATTTTATTTTACTAAGTACTTTGACTTGATTTTTTATAAAATAATAAGGAAATTAACCAATTATATTTACGACAAACTAAATCATAATCCACTCTACAAACCTCAGAAAAGATTTAAAAACTTCCTAATAAACTAACTTAGAGCATTAAACCAACTTAATCCTCTAAGTAAACTAAACGTCAAATCTGACCTTCTAACGACCGCACTGTAAAGGCGGGTCTCCTGCGACACTGTTTTGTTTTAACATGGGCGTGGCCTACGTACATATTTATTATGCCGGCACTTCACATGGCGTATCGTGTTCGCGTATTTCACAGACATATATGTCTGTGGCGTATTTGCATTATTTGTCCGAACACGGCAATGTGTAGACGGCCTATTTGAATATATTTGCTTTGTTTGCACGAATATGGCAAACAACGCAAATAGCGAATATGCGTTTCCGTCCACTTGTCGGTTTTTGATCACACATCAAAGGAATCAAATACGGCAAATATTTGCGTCGGCCGTCTACACTTGGTTCTGTTCAGAAGCGCGCGTGCGGCTGTCCTGTTCAGACGTGTTCAGTTTTTTATACGTAAACATAGTAAAATGGATTGGACAAACGAAACCGTATTGCGATTTTTGGAATAATACCAAATGCATCCTTGTATTTGGGACCCCAAAAATGCCTCTCATAAAAACAAAAACCGAACACGTTGCATTGATCGATATTCAAAATAACTTAGGAGAACCCTGCAAAATAAAAAAACAGGTGTTGGCAAGCCGCATTCAGATAAATATAATAAGCTGCTGCCACTGACACGTCCATCACTGTCGCATTCAATTTGTTTGCGAACAAGCAAATATTGTGAATATTTGCGTTGTTTGCCCGTGTAGGCCATGTGTGGATAGCTTGTTTGACGCCAAGTGGTGTGCCAGATTATTTGGGCAAACACAACGATATCGCCACACGAACACGATACGCCAAGTGAAGTGCCGGCATTAGGTGTTAGAAAACACAAAACAGTGTCGTAGGAGACCCGCCTTAATACTAATAACATTGTTAAGACATACATTTGAAACAAACACCTACCTGATCTCGCAAATTACTTTCTGTGGGTTGGTTCCTGTTTACAGAACTATGTCCAATTATAAATAGGCCGTAAAACACTTCATTAATCTAAACGCATTGAAACTACCTATACAAACATTCGCTGCACTTGCTCAACCACCCACAAGCCACAACCCACAACTCGTTTAATTGGTTTGAATTTAAAGACGACTCAAACCGTGTCGCCGACTCGCCGCAGCGCGTGAGAACGCGACCCCTCTCCCGCCGCCCACGACGGACGCCCCGTGCCGTGCGCGACAACCGCTCGCTCAGCTCAAGTCGTTGGGTGGGCCTAGTCAACTGGCAAACGCTCGACCGGTGACAGCGTCAAAATCGCTCGTCAAATTAGCTAGGCTACATCGATATCGATAAGCTAAGGGATATAGAACATACAGGCTTCTCTTAGTATTTTTTTTGTTTGATGATAATCTAACGCTTATGTAAGATTAATAAATAGGTAGTAACCACACCGAACCTTTTGAGTTTTAGTGAATTCAATGTGCCTTTATTATGAAATTCGGGTAGACTCCTTGAGACAATTTGAAAAATGAATCAATCGCTTTTTTCGCTGGAAGTTCGCCAGGCAAGCACGTTTGTAAATAAGTACTTATGATGACGAGTGACTTACCTACCATAATATGACATTGATATGAGACCAAACCCATTTTTCAGCTTATAATATAAATAAATTAAGACTGAAGACCACAAGCAAACGCTTGCTGCCAAGAATTTCTCAAATATTTACAACTTGACGTCCGTCTGTAATGAACTAAGTGATAACACTAAATGTTACAAACCGCGCGAACATTTAAACAGTTTGTTCTTAGATGCGAGTACCCACTAGGTAGTGATTAAAACGTTTGCATCTTGTATGAGTACATCGCCTAAAGTAACTCCATGGCGTAGCGGCTAAGGCTTTCGGGTTTAACTGTCTAACTACAACACCTATCACATTACTTTTCTAATTGATTATTGTCCTAAATAAAATAAAATTAAAAACATTCCAAGTACACTGTTTTGCTAGTTAACTTAAAACTATCTTTAAAATAGGCAAACTAGCGAAGCAATGTACTTACTGTTACTTGAAAGGTAATGCTAGAGGTTCAACTAATGCAAAAAGTCTTGTTTTGTGATTTTGCCAGTTAGTTACGCAACTTTCACATTACCGAGTTAAAGGATGGGTAACCAAATAAAAAGCGTCTCAAGCTCCTCCGTGCTTCGGAAGGCACGTACAGCACACTGCGGTTGTATTGGCTCACGGCTTAGCCTGTTATAGCCCAGTCTGCCTTAGTGCTGTCGCTCATGTGGGAACGTTCAGGACGTTCATAGGATGACGATGATGACAACATCGTCTTAATATAGGATTGCTTCATTGTTACTTATTTATAGCGGTAGGTACCGAAAATAATTGAAAATAAAAGTCAAATCATTTATTAAATATACGCCTTCACAGACTCAATGACATGATCGTGGTCTCTTCGCGACAAGTTAAAATATTTATTTATTTTACATTATTTATTTCACTGCCATTAATTATGAGTTGGTTGATAATGTTTCAAAATAAAACATAGAATTATTTATATGTTTACCAAAAATAATTTTAAAACAATTAATTTTATATAATTACCCTAGTATGTTGATAATGAATCAAGTACAACTTTAAGCCATGTTTAATTCAGTTTCATTGTTGGATACGACATGTGGTACACATCCCTTCTTTATTGTGAGCCTGATGCAGCATTCAATATTGGTGTTATTATGATTAACCATGCTTTTTGTAGGTATCCAGAATATCCTAAGAAATTAGAACAATATACTTACCTATAGAAAATTGTCATAGATAAAAAGTTAGTAGGTAGTATATATTTACCAAAAATAATTTAAAAACAATTAATTTTATTTATTTATTTTATATTCACAGGTGAATCGACAGTTCTCTAAAAAGTATAACACTGAAAATGTGAAACAGCAAACCATTTACAGATTCACACAAATAAAAATGTGATAGTAACATTACAAACTCAAGCAACAATTACAATCGATTACTTCACAATCGCCAAATTGATAATAACTAAACTATTACAGAGTATGCTAGATATGGAACTTAATTTGTATTATATGTATAACAAGCCACCTTATCTTAAGCCACCTATTTAAAGAAAAAACAATATTATAACAAACACAATAGAACCCACCAGATTTAATAATCGGATAGTAATAATGCAAGTTTATACATATAATTACCTTTGTATGTTGATAATGAATCAAGTACAATTTCAATAGCTTAATGTTATGACTAGTAGAAATTGATATAAGTAGGTACTTAAACATTTTCTATAGGACTGCAAGTAAAATTAAATATCAAGTAAAAAATAAAATTAATGTTGTATTTCTTAATATATTCTTATTTTCTTACCTAACTCACTCAAAGTCAAAGTTTATTAAATATGAGGCTTCACTTTCTCTTATTGACATTAAAACTATATGTAACTATAAAAATAAATGCCAATTGTGTGTGTATAAGAAGGTACTGTTTTTTTAGTACCTACCTAAGTAAATCTTTTTAATAAAGTACAATAAACTTAGAACTAAATTAACTTTAAGTATACTTAATTTTTCCCCATCATATAAACCAAATCACTATTTTATGGGTTAAATATATTTATGGCACACTGTTCCTTTTCTTAAAATAAAAATGTTGTCAACGAAGGTACTGTTTTTTGTACATAAGTAAATCTTTTTAAATAAAGCACAATAAACTTAGAACTAAATTAACTTTATACTTAATTTTTCCCCATCATATATACCAAATTACTATTTTATGGATTAAATATATTTATGGCACAGACTGCTCCTTTTTGTAGAATAAAAACGTTGTCAACATTAGAGCTCCACAAAAAAAAATCATGTAAATAACTAAATTCAACGATGCCAAAGCCATGTTCAATGCAGTTTCATTGTTGGATATGACATGTGGTACACACGTATTGTTGTTATTATCATTAACCATGCTTTTTGAAGGTATCCAGAATCTCGAAATTAGAACAATATACTTACTTACTTATAGAAAATTGTCATAGATAAAAAGTTAGTAGGTAAGTACCTATGTATTATACATAATTGCTTGATATTGTTTTTACCAAATAACCATGTTTGTTCACCATTCTGAGGAAGTCCATCCTCCAAATTATGAGGTAACATTTAAGATTTTTGAATCGTCGTCTCAAATCTGCTAAACCACATAAAATAGTTTTATCTTTATGTCAATACTCTTTTTTCTAGCAATTTTAACAAAACTGACGTTTCCTGGTAAATCCCAGTATAATAATAGGCATAATACTTACCTTTATTATGTAAGTAAATAATTTATTTATTAAAACTTAGCGTTTGAACATAAGGACTGATATCTTTTCCTATTATGAAAGATGCTTGTCTGTATAAGATTTATAGGGTATAGTCAATAGGTACACCTTACTACACTTAGAGCGTTGGTTTAATACTCTAAGCTACCTGGCAAATTAAATCTTCATGGAACCTGTAAAACAAATAGGCAACAAATAAGTTATAAATTGATAAATGGACATTATGGATAGGTTGGTTACATTTAAAATTTATACAGAAAGTCCCTTACTGTTGTCTTATTCTTGACCTTTCTTGTCATGATTAAAGGTACTTAGGTGGATTTATTTGGCCAAAATGTGTGTATAGTTTGAGAGCCCCTACAAATTGTTAAGCAGCGACTTGCTCTTCGTTGCGGAAAATGTTGCATGACACACATTTATTTGGTCACTCACATCGCAACAACTATATCAGCACGCAATTCCCGGCAGACCTTAGTTAGATATTTGAAAGTTCGTAAACGAGAACTCCGAGAACTATTCACAAGTACAACAAACTCGGGATTTCGTTAATTTGCTCCAAGCAACGTAGAGAAACATTTCTTCCTTAGCGCCTGAGCACTTGATTATTGCAGTCCACAATAGCCCTAAAAAGAGCATTTTAAACAAAAATTTCAACACAACACAACTCTTCCTTCATCAGCTGATCAAACAATCGCCATTTTGTGTGAATTTTTATCTTCAATGTTTGAGTGATCGCTAGATTAGCGATTCTTGGCTTGTCAAACTGTCAATTAGGTCTATTTTAGCGTAAATTTTAAGTCGTAGGTAACTTTTGCTTATGTCAATCCCATACATTCGGTTTATCGTAGCGATGAGTTCGTAGCGTTTAATTCGGTTTGACATAGGTTCAAACCGCCTTGCACGGTTTGATGCTCAAACCGGTTTGAACCGGGTTGGTAGATCGAGTCGTTACATCGCTAGGCGGCATCGCCCACAGACGTATTACGTCTGTGGCATCGCCCCACATCAAAAGCGTTGCCCCACTGGTATGAAATAGTAACACTGTGGCTACGCTACGTACGGTACACAAAATAGATACAGTCTACGGTCCTTGTCCTCTGATGTGATACTGCAATTTACTGATTTGATTAATAATGGGCGATTTTCCGAGATAAAAAAAAAAGAAATTGGTTCGTAAATGACTTCATAGACGGCGCTTAGCATAGATTAGTATGGCGCATGGTAAAAGGCGGGTTCATGAAGAGCACGTGTATGGCTGCGTAATATTTATTCTATTCCAAAATAGAAATAAGTTCTGGATGTCCTGAATATAAATAGGTAAGGACTTACTATTTTTTTATTCTTTTGGTAGACAAGTAAAAGTGTAGAATTTATTACAGCCCTTAGGTAGGTACGGCTGGTGGCCGGCTTTTATAAAACGACATCTATCGGGTGTTTTTGAACTAATTTTTACTTAATTTCTTAATCTTTTTTTTATTTTTTTATTTTTTTTTTGTGGCACGCCATAATGGCTTCACTCTGCCTGATGAAAAGCAGCCAGTGAAGCCCCAGAAGTGAAAGCGTTCGTCACAGCGCTACCACGCTATGCCGAACGCTCTCACTATGGCGGCCTGCATAAATGCTTTTTCACGCCCCGCTTAAATAACCCGGGAGAGAAAGAGGAAGGAAACACGTGTGCGGGAAGCGCATTCCACATACGGGCAGTTCGGCAAAAGAACGATTGTCCAAACTTTTTGGTACGTGTCTTGATGGTCAGCACGGTATGAGGGTGGCTTCTAAGAATATGAGGGTGGCTTCTAAGATAATTAATTAATTTTTGCTGTCAGAAAATCGCCCATTGATAATAGCACGTTTAATAACCCTTTTCCGTATTTTTATAAAATTTTGTTCTATTTATGGAAATATAATGAAATGCCTTTAAAAAAAATAATTGAAAATTAGTCTGTAGTAGTGAGATCTTTTTGCCTGGAAAAAGCACAGAAGAAGTAAAATATAGAATGTCATGTCAATGTTGTCGATGTCAAGTAAATTGTCAAGGACTTCTTGGCGGGAAAGTAAAGCGTCATGTCTGCGGTTTTGCTATATTTTCTAAAATTTGTGTTTTTTCGAACATTAATGTGAAATAATAGTGGATTATTAACCGTTAAGTGTTTGTGAACGGGCAAGAGTGTTGGCAAATTAAACAAAACAGTGCAACATCACTTTTTTCAAATTCTCTCAAGAAGTCCGCGTGATATCTCAGTAAAGTTTCACATCTTTACTGAGGACTCAAGGGATTTTAGGGAATATCATTCATCATCATCTAGGAAAAAATAAAATAAAAAAAACAATAACTAGGCAGTATGGTCTCTGACCTTAGCCTGTTCCTTCACGGCACAATTAAAAAAAAGGTATATTGTCATTTTGTCAACCAAACCTAGGGATGCGCGACCCGGGTCGTCGGGTTGCATTTTCGGATCGTAACGGATCGTAACGCCACGATCCGATCTTTTGGAAATCGATCCGGATCGGATTCAAATAACTATAAGACTCGGACTACATGCATCCGGAATCACACGGACCCGAAAAAACACGGCCCCGGATTCATTCCGTAGCTCAAACAAATATATGAATTTTTACTGCATCCACTACATGTGATCAGGGGCCTTCCGATCCCGATTTTCACCCGGAAGCAACCGAAACATGCTCCGGACGTCTCCGAGTATCCGGTCTGTTATTTTTCGGCACGTGGGGCGGGGCCTATCAATATCATTTGAAGTTGTATGGAGCTGACCACACGAGAACTCGAGAAACGTCCGTTCCGGTCCGGTCCGGAGGAATCACGCGCCAGTCGATGACAGACGTTCAAAGCGGTCGGTCGCGTCGCGTGCGCAAGCAAAACTGCAAAATAGTAGTTGATTCCGAGCGCCTCATTATGGTGATAGTAGTAGTAGCACAGAATAAATAATAGTACCTACTAGTAGTTCGCAGAATTTATCAGGAAAGAACCTAATTTTTGTATAAGACTTGTAGAATACTCCGATAAGCGGTCTATGTGAAAAGGATGATCCCAATATCTTTACACTTTCCTCTGTTTCCTATTACATTTCGACTGCAATTTTTGCGTAAAATGGCCAATTTTGGCGTTACGGATCTCGGAAACAAAAATACATTAACAATTTTGACTTATTGAATAATGTAGAATAGAAAATGTTTACTAGAAAAAAACACACGCACACACACTTCACAGTGACGTAATACCGCTGGCTTGCAGCACTACTAGCAAAAATTCAAGAGATTCTGGGGTCTCGGTAGCTTACCGGTTAGAGCAATGGACCGGCAATCCAAAGGTCACGGGTTCGAATCCCGTTCGAGCTTTCCAGAGACTGGTTGTTTTTTTTTAGTAAACATTTTATCCTATATCTATATAGCATTGTGAATGCAAAATTTCAATAATAAAGATTTTTAATTAAACCCAAAATTGCAGAGAAAGATTTTCATAAAATGCGCGAAGGCACTTTTTTGAGCTCCTAGATTGAACTACTGTTCTAAACAAATTAATTAAAAAAAATAGAATGTTATCAGTTATATAGTCTTAAAGTGCGTAGCGGCCTCGGAATTTTTAGATATCATTGATTTTATATAGAAAAAAAATCTTATTCTTGTGATATAGTGAATTACACTATCAGCACGTACTCAATAGTACGTGATAATTAAGGTCTTCCTGATTGACAAGGCGTCCTTCCTCTAGTCACGTATAGATGTGATGTTAATTAGTATTTAAGATGATACACTAGAGGATAAAGGGGATTGATTCAACGCAAGACATTGTTTCATTTCGGGTCTCCGTCCCAAAGCCATTACATGGCGACCGTGACATGGTGTCACAAGTCCGCGCCGCGAAATCGCTAGTTGAAGTCTACAAAATATCAGGAAAATAGTGCTACACGGGCCTACAAGAAGGACGAAGGAAATAAGAAGAAAAACTGTAAGCCAAAATTGTTTAACTATGGGAAACCCACAATCTAAAGACAATATTATTGTCAGTCAATCACCAACTCAATCGGCGGCAGCATCAACTCCCTTGGCCGTTGGGATGCAACTTTCAGAGATCTTTTTACTGACCATCGTCGTTGTACTAGCGGGCTATATAGTACTTAGGCTGCTACGTTACTTCAACGCACGACTATTAGAAGAGGTAGAACGCAGAGCGGTTCGACGGGCAATTGGACCAGCACAGAACGTGTAAGCCAGCACGAATTAATATAACTATGCTACCAAGAATCTATGTGTGTGTGTGAGTGATTTTTTTTTTCTAAAGTGTGTTCATGGCAAACCTGTCAGAACTCTTGAGTGAGCTTAAGGCTATTAGAGACTCTATTATTAAATTAAGTAAGGACAAACGTTATTCCGCTCAGGGGCAGAATAAGTTTTTAAGAGCAAAGGAAATTAAAAATATTTTTGAACAAATATCTGCAGACTTATGTAAAAAAGGGATAGATGCTGTAGAATTACAAATAACAAAAGGAATATCGTCAAAGTTTTTATGTAATTTTGAGGAAATCGAGTCACTCGTTAACCCGCATCATTCAGAAACGATCACAACCATGGCCACGTTCGATCTAAAAGTCGCGCTCACGCTCCTCCCAGTAGTAGATTGCGACGAAACGCAAATTAACCAACTAATAGACGGAATAGAGTATTATAGTAGTACCCTTAGAAACGAGGACCAGCCTCTGTTAATCAATTTTGTTTTAAAAACTCGTCTTTCTAGCAGGGCTAAAACAAAAATTAATAAGTCTTATGTGTCTGTGGCAGACCTAATAAAAGATATAAAAAATGTTTTAATTCCGATTAAATCATACACAGCCATTTTAGACCGAATGCTACGATGTAGGCAAGGAAACAAGACCATAGAAGTGTTTGGTAGTGAAATCGAAAAAATGTCCAACGATTTAAGTACAGCACAGGCTAATGGAGACGAGTCGGCATATAATTTATTAAAGCCGATTAATGAAAAAATGGCTATCAAGCGTTTCGCTGACGGCCTAAACAATGCTCGTACAAGCATTATAGTTACGTCTAGGTCCGTAAGCACAGTTAGGCAGGCAATAACTATAGCCTTAGAACAAAAAGACTCGGTAGTGAAACCACCAATAAACAATTATGTTAACTATGTTTGGAACCAGCGATTTGAAAAGATAAATAAAAACTATCATCAACAATATAATAAGTCACGTAACAACAACGCGACGAGTCAGCAAGGTCGGGGTCGTGCCTACTATAACTCGAATAGGTTTCAGGGTCAGCGCAACACCAGGTTTACGTCACCTCATAATAAACGTAGGAATGTACATTTCTTAGTTGACTCAGCAGAACAGTCTAATGACGAGAACGAAAGTGAACGTCAGAGTATACGTCAGAACGAACATCATAGCGATGATTTTTTTCGTTCTGAATAGCGCTGAGGTAGATATTTGTAGTTATGGGAGTGGTAATTACGTTTGTTTTACTTGTAGTCAAACTCAAATTTCTCTATTAGTAGACACAGGAGCAAGCATTTCAATTTTAAAGTTAGATTGGTTAAATAAACTCCGTAGCGTGTCCCGCGACGCAAAGCTAGTAAGGGATGAAATTAAGATTAAAGGAGTATGTGGGGATTTAGTATCAATAGGTTATGTTTATCTAGACTTATGTGTTAACAATTATAATTTTAGGCATAAGTTTTATGTGTTTAGCAACTTCCACTGTAAAAATGATGGAATTTTAGGAGAAGATTTTTTATTAAAATATAGTTGTAAAATTAACTATGAAAATAAGCTGGTTACATTACAGGATAAGATAAGTCTAGAATTAGGCTTAGGTAAAAACATAATAACGACTATTCCAGGGAGATGTGAGGTCGTAAAATATGTTTCGTCAGAGATAAAGGGCGAATGTGTCATTTTAGCGGAGGAAGTTATTGCAGGCGTATTTGTAGCAGGCGCCGTGGTAGTAGGAGACGGGAAAAAGATTCCGGTGCGATTTTTAAACACACGGGAAGAAGATGTAAAATTAAATAACTTTAGCCCGAAAATTAGAAAATACTCGGATTATTTCGTATGCTCTTTTGATACGGAAAACGGAAAATCTGTCGAGAGGGTTAAACAACTATTCGATTTTCTTAAATTAAAAACATATCTTGGTGATGAAGAGAGACGGTCTATTGAGAAAATATGTGCAAAATATGCAGATATCTTTCATATGCCGGGTGATAAGCTATCCGTTACAAACTTATACGAGTACAACATTAAACTGCAAAATGACGCGTCTCCTGTTTATGTCAAACCGTATAGAATACCGCACGCTCAGAAGGCTGAGTTAATAAAACAGGTAGGTAAATTGTTAGAAGAAGATATTATCGAAGAGTGTACCAGCGAATGGTCTTCTCCATTATTATTACTTCCGAAAAAAGCTGACAGTAGCGGTGAAAAAAAGTGGAGAATCGTAATAGATTATAGACTTTTAAATAAAAAAATAGTAGACGAAAAGTTCCCGTTACCAAATATACAAGAAATTATTGACTCACTTTCGGGATGCTTATACTATTCTCATTTAGACCTCAGTTCTAGTTATTACCAGCTAGGGTTATCACCAGAATGTAGGAAATTCACTTCTTTTACAGCTGATAAGCAATATCAACTGAAAAGATTACCTATGGGTCTCAAAACGAGTCCTAGCGTATTTTCTAAACTTATGTCTATGGCTCTATCGGGTTTAAATCACGAGATATGTTTTCTATATCTCGATGACGTAATAGTTTTCGGGAAAAGCCTATCGCAGCATAATACAAATTTAATGAGTGTATTTGAGAGGTTTAGGTCAGTTAATTTAAAACTAAACCCTTGTAAGTGCGAATTTTTGAGGAAAGAAATTAATTATTTAGGGCATGTTATTACGCCAAACGGGGTGTTGCCAGACAACAGTAAAATCGAGGTCTTGGAAAAGTTCCCAGTACCTAAAAATGTAAATGAGATTCGTCGTTTTGTGGCTTTTGCGAACTTTTATAGAAAATTCATAAAAAACTTTGCCACAATAGTGTACCCACTAAACCGTCTTTGTAAGAAACATGTCGAGTTTCAGTGGACGGAAGAATGTGACGTGGCATTTCAGACCTTAAAAAAGTCACTTAGTTCATTTCCTGTCTTAGATTATCCAGATTTTGGAAAAGATAATGTTTTCCGGTTGCAAACCGATGCGTCAGGGGTAGCCTTGGGGGCTGTATTATCAAATGGAAATAATAAGCCCGTAGCTTTTGCAAGCAGACAATTAAACAGTTCAGAAATAAACTACCCAACCATTCATAAAGAGTTATTAGGGGTAGTGTGGGCTATAAAACATTTTCGACCATATTTATACGGACGAAAATTTAAAGTATTAACAGATCATAGACCATTGGTTCATTTATTTAGCATAAAAGATCCTAGTAGCCGTTTAACTAAGTTTAGACTTTGTTTAGAAGAATATGATTTCGATATTGAATACATAAAAGGTTCCGAAAATGTAACGGCAGATGCCTTATCGAGAGTCATTATAACATCAGACAAGTTAAAAAATCTAAATTCAAATTTTTTGGGGGTAGTAACCCGTTCAATGAAAAGAACCATGGAGCAAAATAATGAACCCGCTACCTCTGGAAGTAGCAGGGTTGAGCCCCCTGTTGATCATAGGCAACCAAGAGTGGTAGATATTATGCAGAAATCACAAAATGATGTAAGGTTAGATATTTGTTCGTATGAAAACTTCGTGAAGTTGAGGAAAAAGAAAAGATACGTCTCACAGACGGGTGATATGTTATTTAGTGACTCTACTATTTACATAAATCAGGAATCTCTACTAACGGAGGCGCGCCGAGACGCAACGATAGGAGAACTGAGTGCATTATGTAAAAAATATAATATGGTAGAAGTCGTTGTGATTAAAAATGGGTTTAATAAAAAGTTTATTAAAATTTTGACCCAAACTTTCATGAAACATAAAGAATTACCGCGGTTATGTATTATTAATAACCAAGTTGAACATGTTACAAATAAAGACTTGATACGTGTTATACTAAATGATTATCATTTATTGCCGACAAGTGGTCATGTAGGCATAAATAAAATGACTAAGAATATTCGAAAAAAATATTTTTGGAGTAATATGCAAAAAGACATAACTGAATATGTGACTCGCTGTAAAGATTGCCAAAAGCAGAAATTTTGTAATAAAAATAATAAAGAGAAAATGGTAATAACCACTACAGCATCTACTTCTTTTGAAAAATTATATTTAGATATTGTGGGGCCGTTGGAGGTCGATAATTTGGGTAATAAATACATATTAACAATACAATGCGAATTGACAAAGTTTGTAGAAGCTTACCCAATACTTGATAAGTCAGCTGAAACTGTTGCTAGGGTTTTTACTGAAAATTTTATTTTACGATGTGGTACTCCCAGGGTTATTGCGACTGACTGTGGAACGGAATTTATTAATTCCACGTTAGAAACAGTATGTAAATTGCTAAATATTGATAAGTTAAATTCAACACCCTATCATCATGAGAGTATAGGTTCGCTAGAAAACTGGCACAAACATCTCGGATGTTACTTGAGAATACAAACACAGAATCAGTCGGCAAATTGGAGTACCTGGATACCATATTGGTGCTTTGCTTATAATAATTCTGTAAATACTAGTACCAAATACTCCCCTTATGAACTAGTTTTTGGGAAAACATGTAACGTACCTAGTAATTTAGTTAGTAAAGTTGATCCCTTATATGTATACGACAATTATCCATCGGAGTTAAAATTTAGATTGCAAAAAGCTCATAATGATGCCAGGAACAACTTATTAATATCAAAACAAAGTAGAAAAACTAATTATGATTTAGATTGTAAGGAAGTACACTACAAAAAAGGTGATCTACTCTTGTATAAGAATGAAAATTATAATAAATTGAATGACTTGTATTTAGGTCCATTTGAAGTTTTAGAAGAGCTAGGTACTAATGTAAAAATATTAAAGAATAATAAAGAATATATAGTTCATAAGAATAGGACTAAGATATTTAAAAATAAGAGTTTACTTTTCAGGGAAGGGATGCCTAGCCTTTTCAGGGGAGGTGTGATATAGTGAATTACACTATCAGCACGTACTCAATAGTACGTGATAATTAAGGTCTTCCTGATTGACAAGGCGTCCTTCCTCTAGTCACGTATAGATGTGATGTTAATTAGTATTTAAGATGATACACTAGAGGATAAAAGGGATTGATTCAACGCAAGACATTGTTTCATTTCGGGTCTCCGTCCCAAAGCCATTACATTCTAAACCAAAAAACTTTGAAAATTGCTTTAAGTTAACCGTGTATTTCTCCTATCTACGATAATATTATTGAGCAAAATTTATACCAGAATAAAAGTTACTTCAAAATAAATAAATATTTTATAATTCATTAACTATCCTATTTCGATAAAAACGATAAATACAACTGCTAAATTACAACAAAATGTGAAAATGGGCATTTTACGCAAAAATCACAGTCGAGATGTAAGTAATAGGCCTCTTAACGGCTACAGCAAAGCAAACAATTTCAACTAAAGTTAAACTTTCCATTGTCGACTGGACGACTATCCAGCGCAAGTGCTAGAGACCGACTGAGTAAATTTCTCTCCGGATTCAAAACGGAGCGCGTGTAGTCGATTACTTGCCGAATTTGGTTTTTTCCCGGGCCGGGCTGATTCCGGATGCATGAAGTCCGAGCCTTACTCAATTAATTTTAGATCTTTAAGGAGGTAAACCCATGTAAATCTTGTAAAGTAGTATGCATGTGACTAGATACACACATTTTATGCTTATAAACCTACCCACAAAGGTTGCCGCCAAAATCAAAATGTAAACAAAGATAAAACTCGTTCGTAACAAATAAAACTATGTATGTACCCATTTTTTATAAAACAAACTGCGTTTTTATGCACTACGATCCATCCTAGCGATCCCATCTTTCAAGTTTTGTATCGATCCGGCAAAAAATCGCATGTCCTCGATCTGATCAGAAAATCGCTTGATCGCATACCTGCCGATCCGATCTTTCAAAGGATCGGTTCGGATCGGCGCATCCCTAAGTCCAAACCAAAACCAAACTAGGGATGTCGAAAATGAAAAAAAAAATCGATATATCGATACATCTATATTTTGAAAAATATCAATATCGGCCTCGATATATCGCGAAAAAAAAATCGATATATCGATATATCGGTCAAATTTTTCACCGGCTTTAATAAAAGAAGAACCACCTGCTTTTTCCTAAAATCGGATAAAATGTAATTTAGGTGAGCCTAGCCCAGTAATAAAAACTGATTTTTTATTTTAAATTATTGTTTTAACCGGTTTACAGTTCCGCAGCCCATATGGGCCATAACAATTGATTAACCTATTGTTATATTTTTAGGACAGTGAACCTGTTAATCATGCCGCCCTCTAAGTCGGCTCCTGTTGTTAGAAACCGCCATATTTACGGTAAAAGCCACTCTCTCTGACGGCACGGAGGAAGCCGTAGGTGTTAAATATTTCCGTTGCGTATACGTAGCACACATGCACACATGACATGAAGTTGATTGAAGCAACGCACTGACAGTGAGAGTTACACACTCACTACCACAGATTACATTAATGGAATTCAGCAACAATAAGATTTTTTACATTTTTACAGCTGTAATTCTAACAAATTAAAAAGTTAGATCGTGATGCGATTATAATAAATAAAAAATATCGATTTTGATACGAATTTCGATATTGGTTATTTTGTATCGATGTATCGATATATCGAAATAAAAATAATCGCCTAAAAATATCGATTTATTAAACAAAAAATATCGATAAATCGATGTATCGATATTTTTCAACAAGCTTAGACCAAAGTCAAAAACTCTCTCCATGCGATGCGTGCTCCATGCCATAAAGTTGTACTCGCTTCGTAAATGTTTTCTGTGCTCGCTTCATGAAAATTGGAAAGCTACATGTTTTTATTATATCTACCTACTTCTGTGTGGTTTTAGAGTATTGTAGTAAGTACATAGAGAACTAAAATACTTTGAAACACAAAATCAAACATGGACGATCAAGCTTGTCCTCGTTGTAAAACAACAAAATATAGAAATCCATCATTAAAATTGATGGTAAACGTATGTGGCCATGCCTTGTGCGAGAGTTGTGTTGATTTGCTGTTTTTAAAAGGTAATGTTGTTTGTCCTATTATTTGATAAATATTTTAGCACATACAAACAATGATATTATGTTATTGTAACATCATTGCATACAAAAGATTATATTAGCATATTTCCTTTACGGGGCATGTAAGTTATAATGCTATTCTTATTTATTTTTTAGGTTCTGGTTCCTGTCCTGATTGTAATGTTCCCCTTCGTCGCAGTAATTTCAGGGTCCAACTATTTGAAGATCCCATGGTAGAGAAGGAAATAGACATCAGGAAAAGAGTACTCAAAGACTACAACAAAAAAGAAGAAGACTTTGCAACACTGAGAGAGTACAATGATTACTTAGAAGAAATTGAAACTATTGTATACAATTTATCTAATAACATAGAGATTGTAGCTACAAATAAGCGAATAGAACAGTATAAAAAGGATAACAAAGAACTTATAATGAAGAATAAAGCAAAAATAGGTATAAAACATTCATAATCAACATTATTAGTAGCTTTTCTTGCCTACTATTATTCTTAGGTAGTAGTATTGAATAAATTATTTTATTCTTATTCATCATCATCAGCCCATCGCAGTCCACTGCTGGACATAGGCTGTTCTTATTCTTATCTATAACTTGCTCGTATTTATAGTACAAAATAGTGCGTCCAATGCCCTCAGGAACATATTGACTTATAACCAAATGAACACTTAGATGCGGTGCCACTGATCAGTGAGCGCAGCGGCAGTTTAAAGTTAATCATAGCATCTCTTTAATATAATTTTCAGGTAGAGAAGAATTAGAGCTAGAAGAAATTTTAGAAATAGAGAAGCAAATGGAAGATCTTCGCCGCGCTGAGCTTGCACACATGGAGCAAGAAGCCAAGAAGCAAAAGATCAGGGAGAAGGAAGCCCTCATTGACGAGTTGATGTTTGCGGAAGGTGACGCCAAGGATATACTGAATACTTTTGCTCAGACCATAGCTAGCAAACAGGAGGAGAGTCTGCCGCC
Source organism: Scoparia ambigualis (assembly GCA_963921215.1). Taxonomy (NCBI): domain Eukaryota; kingdom Metazoa; phylum Arthropoda; class Insecta; order Lepidoptera; family Crambidae; genus Scoparia; species Scoparia ambigualis. Next base: position 62,663,022 of record OY992501.1, read on the forward strand.
TGTTCCAAAGGTAAGCACGACAAAAGAAAAAATGTAGTCAAGCGCTCGGCTTGATATGCCAAGGTCCTAGGCTCAATTCCTAGGTAGGGGAAAGGGCTTATTCATCTTAGGACAGATCCTGTTTTGGACAGATTCTGATTACGACAGATTCTTGTTACAGCAGATTCAGGTTAAGGCAGAATTAGTACTGTTGCACATAAAATATATTATTAGAAATTCTGGGTTGTATTTAATGAAAGTATGAAATGGGCCTTCTTCGCGACGAATGGTCAAAATTTGATAATTATTTTGTCAAACAGTAGATGAATCTAATTACAAGCGAGACTTATAGCTGTTATGGTGAAAACGTAAGGACAACTTAACTCCATTGAGGGTTGGCATCGAAGAGTAAATTCGAAATTTCCTCACAAGCCAACTATTTATCATTTCATACAATTGTTAGAAAAAGAAGCTACAGTGCAGGATAGAAATATAAAAAAATATTAAATGTCTTGCACAAGTAACAGGCGGACTATAAAAACTATATTAAAAAATAAATGTATTAATTACATAATAAAAAAAACAGTCTAAAAAAATCAGTGGACTTTCACCAGTCAGTGTTGTTGTGGGTTTATAGTTTGATATTGTTTTTTTTTAAATATAGCATTAAAAGGTTTTAAGTTCTAATTCTTTAAATATAGCAAACATAAATTGTGTGGTTTTACTTTTGTTGGCATGTTACTTCTGCCATAACAAGAATCTGCTGTAGCAAGAATCTGTCGTAACCAGAATCAGTCCAAACCAGAATCTGTCCTAAGACGAATAAGGGGGGGAAAGTGTGTTTTCGTATTTTTCGATGCATGGCCCGGGTTGCTGACCACTAACCCACATTTGGCTAGAGTGGTGATTAAACCCATAAAATTGTAGTGTCACACTTGATTTTAATGACCGTTTTGAACTTTCACTTTGAAGGGCTCAGCATGTAAAAAAGGGGTCATTCTCTTAAGGTCAGATTCTCATAAGGACAGATTCTCAAAAAGATAGATTCTCAGCAGTTTAAATGACTGCTATTTTGTGACAAAATCTAGGACCAACCGTTTTATATGCCTTCTGTTCCCCGGAGTGGTAGGCAGAGACCACAGTTTTCCATTTGCTAAATTCTTGACACACGTCCTTTGCTTCATTTACTCTCATAGAAGCTCTTTATACTTATTTTTATTATTGAAAATTTGCATTCACAATGCTATATAGATATAGGATAAAATGTTTACTAGAAAAAAAAATCAACCAGTCTCAGGAAGCTCGAATGGGATTCCAACCTTTGGATTGCCGGTCCACTGCTCTAACTAGCTTTTTTTCTAGTAAACATTTTATCCTCTTTATACTCTCTCGTCGGCTTAGGGTAATAGCTTACATTTTACATTCTATCCACCTTGATAACATAAGCTTCATTTACTATTAAATACTGTATATGCTTGTCACTTTAGGGTATTTATATTATGCATCTTTCCTAAACCAACAGATAACTCAATTCTCGACGGGTGTCAAGTTCACAAGAGGCTCTGCCGACCAGCACATCCCACTTATAGAGGAAGGACCCCTCTACAAATACGAAGCGCCGCCCGTTCCGGACCGCTGTGGGCCCGAACCCCCTTCGTTGGAGAAGATCAACACCAATGGATACTTGCAACACGTCAAGTATGTTTGTTTTCTCTCCCTTTCTCTTTCTATCTATTTTCTATGTGTGATAACAGGTTTATCTATTTAAGTGCCTAGCTATAGTTTCCACTTTGTAATTTTACAGCACATAGAAAGTTTACCGCAAAACCTAATTAATTAAGAAAATTAATCTAGGTTATAGGAGCCCAGACCGCTGAGCTTGCTGTACCATGTACTGAATACTAACTAAGATTAACTTAATTATAGACTTACATATTAGAGATGTGCCAACTCGGAAAAAACAAATCTCGTTTAACCCGAGTTAAAATCCACACAACTTGGGTTGAACTCGAATTACGTAACTCAAGTTAACTGGATGGACAAGTGAATGCTTTTTTTGTTAATTTTTACCAGTTTATTCCATCAGCTTTGCATTAATAATTTAAAAAATTGGAACAGACAAATGATATTTTTATCTGTTTCAATTCTTTCATTTTTTCATATTATTTATTTATAATGTATTGGGAGAGTTATACTGACTAACTAAAGTAAGAAAGAAAATTATTGTTTGAAATAGAATCATTTATTTATGTATTTTTGGCTTGAATTATAATTTAAAAAAATATTTATATTTATTATCAATAAACACGTTTACACGCAACACGTCCACTCACTGGCGATTCAAAAACAGAACATAAACAAAACACGAAAATCTACAACAAGAACCGGCAGTTTAAAGTTAACCTCAAATCTACATATATGTGACACTTGTTTGCTTGCTTTGTTATGACCGAATGAATGAACATAGTCTCACTCAAATGATCGGCAAACTTCGCTCCATGTTGGTTCCATTCCGTTTACGAACTCGAGTCAGAGAGAATTCAACTCGAGTGGGTTCGAGTTACACCCAACTCGAGTTAGTTACTCGAGTCGACCATCACTATTACATATAAGCTTGTCCGAGGAAGACCGATAATCGGCCTTGAGCCGCGCCACCGGCTGGTGGTGACTGCGGTCAGGGGGCGTCTCAGATACGAATTGAACCGTTCCGAAACACTCACACATATAAGTGAAGTCACAGTTCCGACACAGTACCGGACAGTCTTTTTCATACATTCTCTATGAACGCATCCCCACTTGTCAGTGTTAGTGCTCTCAGTGTCAGTGCCGCCACCATCACGGAAGTACCTACTCGTTTTGACAACTTTTTTATTATTATTTTACAACGGGTAAGCGCTTGGCCTTCATCTCACCTGATAGTAAGTGAAGATAAGGCCGAAGGTGGAAGCGCGCTTTACCCGGAATCCTCAACCAGTGAGGAACTGGCTATCTTATCTCAAACTGTCGGAACACAACAATGCTATAAACATCGTTGTTATGGCGACAGACTTAGATAAGATAGTGGTAGCTAGCCAGGCGGACTTAACAGACCTACCACCAACCAAACCGAGCACACAAAGATGTGCCCCCCCGCTGGGAATCGAACCCGGGACTTCTGGGTCTGAAACCGGTGGCTTAGCCACTAGACCACAGAGGCGGTTAAAACAAACAATGTTCAGAATGTATGAAAAAATATTTCGCACTGTGCCAGTACTGTGTCTGAACTGTGACTTCACTGATATGTGTGAAGCAACCTTCATTCTGAACAATCTATACATATAAAAACGGATCGCCAAATGTTCAGTATTGCAAAGTGTAAAACACGAGAAAAGCTAGATCGATTTGGCAGATTCTTTTTTCGGTTTGTTTGTCATGGTCAGGACAAGGTTTATATTTATATAAAAAAATGTTGAGATTTCGCCACGGGATACGGGGTAATTACGTGTTCTTGGAGAGGCATATGACCAGCAGTGGACCGGTATAGGCTGATGATGATGATACGAGGTGAACTGACGGTGACTTGGACGAAGTCGCGGGCGGGCCGCTAGTTAAAAATGAAACTAGCTGCGCACTACTAACTATATCCTATGCTATCTTATCTTATTGGAGCCTGCAGCAGAGGTGCCTCTCCAGCTGCACGTCGACCCATTGGGATCTTTTGTGCAACCCCGTCCTATCAATCTGCCTCCTCAGTGAAAATGACTATTATAAGCTTGGCAATGTCTCTCTAAAGGCGGAGGTGAACTGACGGTGACTTGGACGAAGTCGCGGGCGGGCCGCTAGTTAAAAATGAAACTAGCTGCGCACTACTAACTATATCCTATGCTATCTTATCTTATTGGAGCCTGCAGCAGAGGTGCCTCTCCAGCTGCACGTCGACCCATTGGGATCTTTTGTGCAACCCCGTCCTATCAATCTGCCTCCTCAGTGAAAATGACTATTATAAGCTTGGCAATGTCTCTCTAAAGGCGAAAAGCTTAAAATGTTCTGGGTTCTTGTAGGCCGATCCCAGGAGACTCATTTATTATTTTCCTGGCAGGAGAGTCACAGTCAATATCCTATACTGTCGTGGCTCCGTCCAGCAAGTGCAAATATCTACACGTACTTTGTAAACCACAGAACGCAATTGGCGACCTTATTATAAATATGCTTTGTCCGCAACGCGATATTTATAAATATATTTTTTTATTAGGCTACCTATCCATTGAGCTGCATTGCGAAAGTTACTTATCTGTTAAGATTGCAATCCGAATGTTTTAGCCGCTGCGCAAACGAGCTTCTCCAATGTAACCATATTCGACATACAAACATAGATTCACGACTGAAATCCCCAAAGGGTCAATAGTCAAAGACTAGACGATAAGGACCCCAGAAGCAGTCCACTGCCATTAGTCCACGTTTCACCAAATTACAACTGCACATGTGCTTAGCGTGATAGGAGTTTAATCTTATTGTAATTCAAATATTTATTTTATTTTTAAGGTACACCAACAGCAATACACATAATTAATTAAAATAAATTTTACAAGGGTAGTATCTTAAATATTTTTGCCAATTATAGGTATACACAGCATTTGTTGTGAAGTTGTCTTCCAATAGCTAAACTTAAATTAAATACTTAACTTAAATTAAATACATAACATGTTATGCCAATTATAATCGGGTTGACTTAATACATTATTTTACGTGACTTGTGTGTGTGCTTGTAGACTGAAGGTAATAATCGGTCAATTTATTTTTGAAAATTCCAGAAGACTCGTTATAAATGTCAATTGTAGGGATTCTAAGGGAAATCTCGTTGTACTCCTTACATACTCTGGCAAGAGAGTAGTGTGCGCCTAAATTGGTTTTATGATCCGTAAGATGAAATATTTTTTTTATTGGAAATCTGGGATACCTATAAAGAACGTTTATTTTAATTTTGTTAAGAAGATTTATGTTTTTGATTTTGTTGTTTATAAGTTTGTAAAGAAACATTAAATCTGCAATTGAACGGCGGTTTGGCAGGGTTGTCATTTTGAAAAATGCTAGTCGTTGACTGTAGGTATGTCTGTGGGATATGCCTGGGGATGAAAAGGCAAGATAGCGTGTGAATGCTCGCTGTATAGATTCTATAAGTTGTGACGCTGCACTAATTCTAGTTGACTGCGCACCAGGGTGTTGAAGAGAACAATCTTGGTTTTAACGTTTCGAAAACTTTTGGCGCTTCTTTTCAAGAATCCCAACATACATGCCGCACGTTTTATTATTTTTTCAATATTTGCTGCTAGTTTCTGCTTGCTGTTCAACATAACACCTAAGTCCCTAATCTAACGAATCATAGCAAGAGTCGTACCTTCCAGCTCGTAGACGGTTTTAATAGGGTTTCTTTTTGTAGTGTAACTAATGTGAAAGCATTCATTCGGATTTAGCAGCATTCCATTGTTAGAACACCAGTCAGAGAGATTGTCCAAATCAGACTGCAAGATATCAGCGTTACTGGAGTTTTCAACAGTATAACTCATCATGAGATCGTCAGCAAACATATTTTGGTCACGATGTCGTTTATATACAGGATGGCCAAAACATTGACGTCCAAAAAAAAATTAGGTCCCTCGTGTCGTGGGGTATCCGAATCACCCCCTGTATGTTCCGCGATTTTTCATAGTTTTCGAGTTATGATGTTTTTTCTGAAGTTCTGAGAATTTTCGACCTGTCCAATTTAAAATAAAATTTTAAAAAAAAGTAGAAGGCTCTGTCGAGACTTTTTTATTGCAACTGAATCTTCATGAGTAGTGCTTTTCTAGATAAACTAATTAGCTTCGTAACTTTGATGAAAGTTATGAAAATGTTGGTCTACAGTGAAAAATTTACGCTTGGTGAATTAGGACTTAAATTTATGGTTTCATATTTTAGCGTTTTATTAACGCTTAAATATACTTAAGTAAAATTTTAAACACTGAAAAAAGACGACAACCTCAGGCGGGAATCAAACCACGCACCTTCCGCATTCCGGGCGGCTGCCTTAATAGAGTTAAATTTTCAACTTTATGTAAAAAATCTGAACAGGTGACTTTATGGTTCCTAAGTAGGCTTCAACAATGCGCCAGACTCTCAGCTTTCATTATCAGTTTAAAAAAGTAGTCCTTAATGGGGGCTACTTTGGCTAAAATCGAGCTTCAAAGACAGTAAGGTGAAAAATCGATTTGACAGATTCTTTTTTCGGTTTGTTTGTAGTGGGCAGGACAATGTTTATACTTATATAAAAAAATGTTGAGATTTCGCCACGGGATACGGGGTGAATACGTGTTCTTGGAGAGGCCTATGTCCAGCAGTGGACGAGTATAGGCTGATGATGATGATGATGATGATGATGATGATGATGATGATGATGATAATGATGATACGGGGGGAACTGACGGTGACTTGAACCAAGTCGCGGGCTGGCCGCTAGTTAAAAATAAAACTAGTTGCACACTACTAACTATATCCTATGCTATCTTATCTTATTGGGGCCTGCAGCAGAGGTTCCTCTCCCAGCAGCACGTCGACCCATTGGGATCTTTTGTGCAACCCCGTCCTATCACTCTGCCTCCTCAGTGAAAATGACTATTGTAAGCTTAGCAATGTCTCTCTGAAGGCAAAAAGCCTAAAATCTACTATGGAGACTCACTTTTTATTTTTCTAGCAGGAGAGTCACAGTCAATATCCTATGCTATCGTGGCTCTGTTCAGCAAGTGTAAATACCTACACGTACTTTGTAAACCACAGAACGCAATTGGCGACCTTATTATAAATATGCTTTGTCCGCAACGCGATATTTATAAATATATATTTTTTTATTGGGCTACCTATCCATTAAGCTGCATTGCGAAAGTTACTTATCTGTTAAGATTGCAATCCGAATGTTTTAGCCGCTTCCAAACGAGCTTCTCCAATGTAACCATATTCGACATACAAACATAGATTCAGGACTAAAATCCCCAAAGGGTCAGTAGTCAAAGACTAGACGATGAGGACCCCAGAAGCAGTCCACTGCCATTAGTCCACGTTTCACCAAATTAAAACTGCACATGTGCTTAGCGTGATAGGAGCTTAATCTTATTGTAATCCAAATATTTATTTTATTTTATTTATAAGGTACACCAACAGCAATACACATAACAATTAAAATAAATTTTACAAGGGTAGTATCTTAAATATGTTTGTCAATTATAGGTATACACAGCATTTGTTGTAAAGTTGTCCTTCAATAGCTAAACTTAAATTAAATACTTAAAGTTAAATTAAATACGGAACATGTTATGCCAATTATAATCGGGCTGACTTAATACATTATTTTACGTGACTTGTGTGCTTGTAGACTGAAGGTGATAATCAGTAAATTTATTTTTGTAAATTCCAGAAGAGTCGTTAAAAATGTCAATTGTAGGGATTCTAAGGGAAATCTCGTTGTACTCCTTACATACTCGAGCAAGAGGGTAGTGTGCGCCTAAATTGGTTTTATGATCCGGGAGATGAAATATTTTTTTTATTGGAAATCTGGGATACCTGTAAAGAACGTTTATTTTAATTTGGTTTAGATGATTTATATTTTTGATTTTGTTGTTTATTAGTTGGTAAAGAAACATAAAATCTGCAATTTAACGGCGGTTTGGCAGGGTTGTCATTTTGAAAAATGCTAGTCGTGGACTGTAGGGATATCTGTGGGATATGCCTGGGGATGAAAAGGCAAGATAGCTCGCTGTATAGATTCCATACGTTGCACATAGGAGTATTTGACTAATAAAACCGGTCAAAAATATCTGATACGTTTTTTTGTATGAATTACATTTAAACATTATTTTTTATAACAAATAAGTGCATTAACAATAAATCGCATACTTCTTCGCCTTAATTATCTTCATCTTTATCATCTTTGTGATAATTTTTTCATCGTCTGTTATTTTCACCGCAATCTTCTTCACAAGGTACAGGCGGAGTGCTTGCAATCATCAGACTGACTGCCTCTTGCGAAAATGGCTGAGTTTTTTTGTGTTGCCTGTGTCGAAAATTACTACTTAGATATGGGTCGGAGCTTAGTAACAGTCTATGTAATGTCTCTATTACAATCCACCCGTGAAAATTTTCGTGCAAAATTAAATCTGTATTGACGGAAGTGCTTGTTGCGCGCCTCAGCTGCCTCTTCTGATAACTGGCCAATAGGAAGGATTTTATGCGATATGACTTCAGCTCCATGCATCAACACTTTGTGAATTGTTGGTGACATAGGGTGCCAATGCCAACCATACAGATTTGTGAACATTTTAGCAGTTTCGTGTGCATAGGCTTCAAATTAACCAGTTCTCATTCGTTTTTAAGAAACGTTCGTCTTTTTAACTAGCTTCTCTCCATTTCTTCTTGAAATCGCCCTTAAAACACCTCAAAAAACGGACAAAATAATTCTATTCCTTACTTGGACAATTAGTAAATTTCAAAAGTCTCTCTTCGGATAATGAAGATTTTTCATCCATTTTATTTCTATTAAATTCATTCAGGATGTCATACGATGATTTTCTGGTAAATTGCTTGACAGTTCTTTTGAAGCACTAAATTTAAAAAAAATCATACTTTTCACTCACTAACTTTGAAGTAGTAAATAGCGGATGTGGGCGGATGATTTAACTGTGGTGTGCAGTTGCTAAAAGACCGGTTATTATATTCATATATGAATTACAGCACGACAAGACAAGACACATAAACAAAAACACTGTTGTCTTATTAATTTAAGTAAAAAAAATGCTTAAATTATGCCTGTTATGTGTGCGCCTAAATTGGTTGTATGATCCGGAAGATAAATTATTTTTTTATTGGAAATCTGGGATACCAGTAAAGAACGTTTGTTTTAATTTGGTTTAGAAGATTTAAATTTTTGATTTTGTTGTTTATTAGTTTGTAAAGAAACATTAAATCTGCAATTGAACGGCGGTTTCGCATGGTTGTCATTTTTAAAAATGCTAGTCGTGGACTGTAGGGATGTCTGTGGGATATGCCTGGGGATGAAAAGGCAAGATAGTGTGTGAATACTCGCTGTATAGATTCTATACGTTGTGACGCTGCACTATAGACAGGGTTCCAGACAACGCTTGTGAATTCTAGTTGACTGCGCACCAGGGTGTTGAAGAGAACAATCTTAGTTTTAACGATTCGAAAACCTTTGGCGCTTCTTTTCAAGAATCCCAACATACATGCCGCACGTTTTATTATTTTTTCAATATGTGGTGCTAGTTTCAGCTTGGTGTCCAACATAACACCTAAGTCCCTAATCTAACTAACCATAGCAAGAGTCGTACCTTCCAGCTCGTAGACGGTTTTATTTTAATAGGGTCTCTTTTTCTAGTGTAACTAATGTGAAAGCATTAATTCGGATTTAGCAGCATTCCATTGTTAGAACACCAGTCAGAGAGATTATCCAAATCAGACTGCAAGAAATCAGCGTCACTGAAGCTTTCAACAGTATAATTTATCTTGAGATCGTCAGCAAACATGGACACCCTACTATGGTCTATTTTAATCACGATGTCGTTTATATACAGGATGGCAAATACATTGACGTTCAAAAAAAATTAGGTCCCTCGTGTCGTGGGGTATCCGAATCACCCCCATGTATGTTCCGCGATTTTTCATAATTTTTTGAGTTATGATGTTTTTTTCTGAAGTTCTGAGATTGTTCGACCTGTCCAATTTAAAATAAAATTTAAAAAAAAAGTAGAAGGCTCTGTCGAGACTTTTTTATTCCAACTGAATCTTTATGAGTAGTACTTTTATAGATAAACTAATTAGCTTCGTGACTATGATGAAAGTTATAAAAATGTTGGTCTACAGTGAAAAATTTACGTTTGGTGAATTAGGACTTAAAGGACAATGGCAGGGTACTATGGAGATTTTGTACAGGCCTACAATTTTCATGTTTGGCAATGAGACTTACACATTTGGTAGATTATATTATTGAGAATTACTACATAAATTAACAGAATTTTAAATGTTAGGGTTTAAAAGATATACGTGTATTTCGATAATTTTTTAAGGTTAGGTTTTTCCCTGTATTTGATTGACATTGACAGTTGAGTGACAAGGAGGGACGGACAATGATTCTGACAGTAACAAAATAAATAATTAAATCTGAAAATGAACGTGAATCGAATTAAAATAGGTAGGTAGGTACTTAAGTAGTGCATTTCAATATTAATTAAGTAAGTAAGTAGGTACCTATGTATTGTTAGCCCGAGTTCTAGATTCTAGAAGATAGATAGATAGGATAGGATACCTATCAGGAACTGCTGCGACTGTGATTATTCAGATCGTTGTGCTTGGTTATTTAAAACACAAAAGACATAGCTACCCATCTGTGTTTTGATAAATAACAGCAAAATACTTAAAACATGATGAAAGTCATAGGTAGATGCAATGATATTATAAACTATATCATTGGGTAGATGTAAACAATAGAAGTAGGTATACACGTTCCCACTTTAGAGGTCTCAACTGTAGACTACCTAACTACCTATACCAACATTAAGTTGAAATCATCTCCTATCCTACATATTTATTATTATAAATGCGAATTTGTCCTTCCTTTACGCCCAAACTAAGCAACCAATTGACTTGATCTTTGAAAGAACGAAGAGTAACATAGGCTACTTTTTATGCCGATATTCCTATATGAACGCGAATCACGCGGGTGAAACCGCGGGCGGAAGCTAGTGGTTAAAATAATTGTCTTTGAGATAGGAATATTATATTAGTCTACTAGGTACTGCTCAGAATGCATACTTACTTATATTTACAGTACTTGCAATCGAGGATCTTCCCAGTAGATACTACTAATAAATTACTTCATCAAAGGCAAACAATATAATATAATACTAAAAAATATGATGAAAACATTTTAAATAAATAAGAAACTCGACTGGTCTTTCTACAGGGAAGTTTCACAATTGTACATACACACAGACAAGTAATGTTTTTCCATATTAGCATTTGCTCAGTGGAAATAAAACAATAATTTGGTATGGTTACATATTTAATATTAAATTATAAAGTAATTAAGGGCACTCTTAAAATAACATCATCGAAAAGTGGAGCAGGTCTAGTCATGCCTTCATGGCGAGCAAATTTGTGAGCAGCACCTAACAGTTCGTAGCCCCACAATGCAGTTAAAACTCTGGCCGTCCACTTCTACGTGAAGCTCTTTGAGCTCGGAGCCAACAAGGAACACAAGCTTCATTTTCTGAAGAAAGCTGAAATAAAAAATCACAATTAAATTACAAAAGTAACAGAGTGTAAAGTAAATATTTTTTAATCTTACACCAATTAGCCTAGCCCGCTGACCTCTCTATAATACAAGAATGCTGACCTAAATATTTACTATCTTGAGTGTCTCAGGTAACAAATTGATAGTTTAAGTAGGTCAGTGGCCTAGCCCCGAAGTAAGCACTGGAAGGCTTGTAATATGTTATACTAGGCCAATGGGTAAAAATGCAGTTGTGATAGTAGTAATAACAGTGGCGAGGGATGTGTTTGGAGAAATACGGCGAAGGTAAGCCAGCCAAGAATTTACAAATCCGACAATAATAAACATGGAATGTTTAACTCATTGGTGGCACTAATTACTGACATAATTATTAAGATCTGCATGGTGGATCCCTGGAGTGGGATTTCTTATAGGGAAGCCGATGGGAATCGGAATGTATGGTATTTAGTAGAATTATTATATAGGTAAATAGTCATGGCCTCAAGTACAAATGCTCGTATTCGTCATAGAAACATTTGCCCCTACTGGGATTCAAACCCAGGAACTCAGAGTAGGTATCACCACGAAAACCATTGTACATATTACTCCGCCACGGAGGTAGTCAATAAGTAAATACATGTAAGGTGTTACCTCTCGTGGTCTAATCCAATTCGAAATTATGTTAGTCATCCTTTGTTCCTCTTCATTTGGCTCTTGAAAGAACTCTTCGTCTGATCATTCTTAAAATAGAACGTCCACATACAACTCGTCTTGACGATGGCCAACATGCCTTGTAGTTTTACTTTCAGATGCAATAGAATGGGTTGCTAATTCCCAGGAAGCATGACAAATATAATCAGGTGTTGCCTAAAACAATAAGAGCATGGATGAAGTTTATTAATTGATCAACAAAATAGTAGAATATTAGTAGTATAGAGGTGCATTGCTGCACCAAATATGTACCATGTGTTCTCGCTCTCGGTTTAGATGTCTAAAATGGTTGACGACATTTTCGTACTATGTACGACTTACCTCTCAGGGATATGACCAAAAACGAATAGTGTCGACTAAGGCTTGACTCTCGTTCGTCAGTAAATGCCAAATGCATTGCATACTCGACATTGTGATGGTAATGTATCACCCAATCAGACAGTAAAACTATCACGAAAGTGCAGCACAACACAATATTGTTTGTGTTCATTTCATTAGCACATTCACAAAGCGGCTTTTCACAAAATAGGTAGGAAGGAACTTATTAAAACACATTATTTTTATTATACGTATACGTTGACCAAAAGCTCAATGATTGACATTGACAGTGTTGCAAGTAGTTTTATTCGTCTTTTTACGAGATACAAATCGATAAGAAAATCAATGTTAAAAATAATATAAATTATAAATATCAAACGTAATTAATCAACTATTTTAAGATAAAAGTCTGTAATTGTATAGGTTTAAGCTCTAAAATAGTTGCACAAATAGGTTTTTAATTAAAACAACATACACTAATAAGTTTTAATTAGTTATTTGAGAATCGATTTCAAAATCGATTAATCGATATTTTTATGGCAGGCAACTCTGACAGCAGATTTTTGTTTTGCGTATAGTATCTGCTAGTTGAAATGCGTTTCGTTATTAGTTTTAGTATTATTATTTCGCTTTAAGATTTTTCTTTACCCCGGGCTTCTAAAAATATAACATTTACTGGAAAATAATGAGAAAAAAATAAGGAACCAACTATGCAAATATGGTACCAAAACATGAACATTGTGGGGTTGTACGCCAGTACGCGTTCTCCTTTTCAACTTCAAATAAAAAATCTGAACAGGTGACTTTATGGTTCCTAAGTAGGCTTCAACAATGCGCCAGACTCTCAGCTTTCACTATCATTTTAAAAAAGTAGTCCTTAATAGGCTGATGATGATGATGATGATGATGATGATGATACGGGGTGAACTGACGGTGACTTGGATGAAGTCGCGGGCGGGCCGCTAGTTAAAAATGAAACTAGTTGCGCACTAATAACTATATCCTATACTATCTTATCTTATTGGGGCCTGCAGCAGAGGTGCCTCTTCCAGCAGTACGTCGACCCATTGGGATCTTTTGTGCAACTCCGTCCTATCACTCTGCCTCCTCAGTGAAAATGACTATTATAAGCTTGGCAATGTCTCTCTGAAGGCGCAAAGCCTAAAATGTTCTGGGTTCTTGTAGGCCGATCCCAGGAGACTCATTTATTATTTTCCTGGCAGGAGAGTCACAGTCAATATCCTATACTGTCGTGGCTCTGTCCAGCAAGTGCAAATATCTACACGTACTTTGTAAACCACAGAACGCAATTGGCGACCTTATTATAAATATGCTTTGTCCGCAACGCGATGTTTATAAATATATTTTTTTATTTGGCCACCTATCCATTGAGCTGCATTGCGAAAGTTATTTATCTGTTAAGATTGCAATCCGAATGTTTTAGCCGCTGCGCAAACGAGCTTCTCCAATGTAACCATATTCGACATACAAACAGATTCACGACTAAAATCCCAAAGGGTCAATAGTCAAAGACTAGACGATGAGGACCCCAGAAGCAGTCTACTGCCATTAGTCCACGTTTCACCAAATTACAACTGCTTATGTGCTTAGCTTGATAGGAGCTTAATCTTATTGTAATTCAAATATTTATTTTATTTTATTTATAAGGTACACCAACAGCAATACATATAAACTATTAAAATAAATTTTACAAGGGTAGGATCTTAATATTTTAGGTATAGCATTTGTTGTGATGTTGTCTTCCAGTAGCTAAACTTAAATTAAATTCTTAAACTTAAATTAAATACAGAACATGTTATGCCAATTATAATCGGGCTGACTTAATACATTATTTTACGTGACTTGTGTGCTTGTAGACTGAAGGTAATAATCAGTCAATTAATTTTTGAAAATTCCAGAAGAGTCGTTAAAAATGTCAATTGTAGGGATTCTAAGGGAAATCTCGTTGTACTCCTTACATACTCTGGCAAAAGGGTAGTGTGCGCCTAAATTGGTTTTATGATCCGGAAGATGAAATATTTTTTTTATTGGAAATTTGGGATACCTGTAAAGAACGTTTATTTTAATTTAGTTTAGATGATTTATATTTTTGATTTTGTTGTTTATTAGTTGGTAAAGAAACATAAAATCTGCAATTGAACGGCGGTTTGGCAGGGTTGTCATTTTGAAAAATGCTAGTCGTGGACTGTAGGGATATCTGTGGGATATGCCTGGGGATGAAAAGGCAAGATAGCGTGTGAATGCTCGCTGTATAGATTCTGTACGTTGTGACGCTGCACTATAGACAGGGTTCCAGACAACGCTTGCGAATTCTAGTTGACTGCGCACCAGGGTGTTGAAGAGAACAATCTTAGTTTTAACGTTTCGAAAACCTTTGGCGCTTCTCTTCAAGAATCCCAACATACATGCCGCACGTTTTATTATTTTTTCAATATGTGGTGATAGTCTCAGCTTGCTGTTCAACATAACACCTAATAGCATAATAACAAATAATAACCATAAGAAATCAGCGTCACTGGAGTTTTCAACAGTATAACTCATCTTGAGATCGTCAGCAAACATGGACACCCTACGATGGCCTATTTTGGTCATGATGTCCTTTATACACAGTGGCCAAAACATTGACGTCCAAAAAAAAAATTTGGTCCCTCGTGTTGTGGGGTATCCGAATCACCCCCCATGTATGTTCCGCGATTTTACATAGTTTTCGAGTTATGATGTTTTTTCTGAAGTTCTGAGATTTTTTGACCTGTCCAATTTAAAATAAAATTAAAAAAAAAGTAGAAGGCTCTGTCGCGACTTTTTTATTGCAACTGAAACTTCATGAGTAGTGCTTTTATCCGCTAGAGCGCCCCACCAATCGCATGTTTTATCCTTGAGCGCCCACGTGTCATTGTTCCTTATCGCGGCGTCGACTTCGTTTACAATAAACATAATTTATCAGTATCGCTCTGGTCGCACAGTTTTCATGTATTGTTTTTTCTTTAACTGACGAATGGAACACGAAACTAAAGACAAAATTGTATAAGTTCATGTTTGATTGAGTTAATTAATGGATTCCAAAGCTCGCTTAGTGCATATTTTAATGAGTAGGGGTATTAAAAAACCTGTATTTTAAAATTAGTAAGTATTTTATAATGTAGTATAGTTTTAAAAGCTTAGTAAACATATTCTACAGACAAATGTTTAAAAAATAGGACCTTGATCTATAAAAATAAATTATAAAACTTTTACAAAATTAAACATTTTTTTTTTGTATAGAACTTTTACGCTCGGCCTGAATATTTAATTTCTCGATAAATACAACACATAAAACAAATATATTAGTATTAACGTAAAGGGTATTTAATACTTACATATTAAAATAAACCATAATGCACTATAAACAATGGCTGTAAACATATTTGTTTAAAAACATATTCGTACATACGTAACATATTATCCGCGCCGGCCCTCAGCTATATTTGAAGATAAGTACTAAAATTAATTATCTTACTATTAAAATAGGTTAAAACGTTCACAATAAACACTCCCAACTAAATAACACACTCACATACAAAACTATAGGTTCTTTTATTACCTCTAACACACTTTACAACACAGTTAATTTCACAATAACATTGCACTAACCTCAAATTTATTTGCTGTATTTATATATATTTTTTTTTTTTTACGTTTAACGGGTAAGCGCTTGGCCTTCATCTCACCTGATGGTAAGTGACGATTAGGCCGAAGGTGGAAGCGCGCTTCACCCGGAATCCTCAACCACTGAGGAACTGTCTTAACTCTAACTGTCGGAACACAACTATGCTATAAACATCGTTGTTATGGCGACAGACTTGGATAAGATGGTGGTAGCTAGCCAGGCGGGCTTAACAGTCCTACCACCAACCAAACCGAGCACACAAAGATGTACCCCCCGCTGGGAATCGAACCCGGGACCTCTGGGTCTGAAACCGGTGGCTTAGCCACTAGACCACGGAGGCGGTTAAAATTATTATATATTTTTGTTCTCTATGTCTCTGTTACTTTTTATTATTGACTTAAGATTAAAGAGGACAAGGGATTCGTTCCGTACGGCCTAAACATAAAGACGGCTACACACAACACTTTAAACATTTTTCAACAAAGGATTATTGCAACTATTTTTTTATTTTTTGACTGGGAACTTTTGTCACCCAGGTGACTTCTCGATTATTGATTTTGGGAAGTTTTATACCCAAGGGCGCTTTACAGGTTATAGATAAACTAATTAGCTTCGTAACTTTGATGAGGGTTATGAAAATGTTGGTCTACAGTGAATCATTTACGTTTGGTGAATTATTATTATTATTATTATTAGCCTTCATTGTCCCACTACAGGGCAAAGGCCTCCCTTCCCTTAAATTTTAAAATGACTTAACTTTTCAACTTTAAATAAAAAAATCTGTACAGGTGACTTTATGGTTCCTAAAATATAGGCTTCAACAATGCGCCAGAATCTAAGCTTTCATTATTATTTTAAAAAAGTAGTCCTTAATGGGGCTTTTTTGTCTAAAATCGCGCTTCAAAGACAGCGAGGTGAAAAATCGATTTGACAGATTCTTTTTTCGGTTTGTTTGTAATGGTCAGGACTAGGTTTATACTTATATAAAAAATGTTGATATTTCGCCACGGGATACGGGGTGAATACGTGTTCTTGGAGAGGCCTATGTCCAGCAGTGGACGAGTATAGGCTGATGATGATGATGATGATACGGGGTGAACTGACGGTGACTTGGATGAAGTCGCGGGCGGGCCGCTAGTTAAAAATGAAACTAGTTGCGCACTACTAACTATATCCTATGCTATCTTATCTTATTGGGGCTGCAGCAGAGGTGCCTCTTCCAGCAGCACGTCGACCAAGTGGGATCTTTTGTGCAACCCCGTCCTATCACTCTGCCTCCTCAGTGAAAATTACTATTATAAGCTTGGCAATGTCGCTCTGAAGGCAAAAAGCCTAAAATCTACTATGGAGACTCACTTTTTATTTTCCTGCCAGTTTGTAAACCACAGAACGCAATTGGCGACCTTATTATAAATATGCTTTGTCCGCGACGCGATATTTATAAATATTTTTTTTTATTAGGCCAGCTATCCATTCAGCTGCATTGCGAAAGTTACTTATCTGTTAAGATTGCAATCCGAATGTTTTAGCCGCTGCGCAAACGAGCTCCTCCAATGTAACCATATTCAACATACAAACATAGATTCACGACTAAAATCCCCAAAGGGTCAATAGTCCAAGACTAGACGATGAGGACCCCAGAAGCAGTCCACTGCCATTAGTCCATGTTTCACCAAATTACAACTGCACATGTGCTTAGCGTGATAGGAGCTTAATCTTATTGTAATTCAAATATTTATTTTATTTTATTCATAAGGTACACAAACAGCAATAAACATAAACAATTAAAATAAATTTTAGAAGGGTAGTATCTTAAATATGTTTGCCAATTATAGGTATACACAGCATTTGTTGTAAAGTTGTCTTCCAATAGCTAAACGTAAATTAAATACTTAAACTTAAATTAAATGCAGAACATGTTATGCCAATTATAATCTGACTGACTTAATACATTATTTTACGTGACTTGTGTACTTGTAGACTGAAGGTGATGATAATCAGTCAATTTATTATTGTAAATTCCAGAAGAGTCGTTAAAAATGTCAATTGTAGGGATTTTAAGGGAAATCTCGTTGTACTCCTTACATACTCTGGCAAGAGGGTAGTGTGCGCCTAAATTGGTTTTATGATCCGGAAGATGAAATATTTTTTTTATTGGAAATTTGGGATACCTGTAAAGAACGTTTATTTTAATTTGGTTTAGATGATTTATATTTTTGATTTTGTTGTTTATTAGTTTGTAAAGAAACATTAAATCTGCAATTGACGGCGGTTTCGCAGAGTTGTCATTTTGAAAAATGCTAATAGTTGACTCTACAGTCAACGACTAGCATTTTTGAAAATGACTATTAAAAGCTTGGCAATGTCTCTCTGAAGGCAAATAGCCTAAAATCTTCTATGGAGACTCACTTTTTATTTTCCTGGCAGGAGAGTCACAGTCAATATCCTATGCTATCGTGGCTCTGTCCAGCAAGTGCAAATATCTACACGTACTTTGTAAACCACAGAACGCAATTGGCGACCTTATTATAAATATGCTTTGTCCGCAACGCGATATTTATAAATATATTTTTTTATTGGGCCACCTAACCCTCAATAGCTGCATTGCTAAAGTTACTTATCTGTTAAGATTGCAATCCGAATGTTTTAGCCGCTGCGCAAACGAGCTTCTCCAATGTAACCATATTCGACATACAAACATAGATTCACGACTAAAATCCCCAAAGGGTCAATAGTCAAAGACTAGACGATGAGGATCCCAGAAGCAGTCCACTGCCATTAGTCCATGTTTCACCAAATTACAACTGCACATGTGCTTAGCGTGATAGGAGCTTAATCTTATTGTAATTCAAATATTTATTTTATTTTATTTATAAGGTACACCAACAGCAATACACATAAATAAAAAATCTTAAATATGTTTGCCAATTATAGGTATACACAGCATTTGTTGTAAAGTTGTCTAAACTTAAATTAAATACTTTAACTAAAATTAAATACAGAACATGTTATGCCAATTATAATCGGGCTGACTTAATACATTATTTTACGTGACTTGTGTGCTTGTAGACTGAAGGTAATAATCAGTCAATTTATTTTTGAAAATTCCAGAAGGTCGTTAAAATGTCAATTGTAGGGATTCTAATGGAAATCTCGTTGTTCTCCTTTCATACTCTGGCAAGAGAGTAGTGTGCGCCTAAATTGGTTTTATGATCCAGAAGATGAAATATTTTTTTTTATTGGAAATCTGGGATACCTGTAAAGAACTTTTATTTTAATTTGGTTAAGAAGATTTATGTTTTTGATTTTGTTTATAAGTAAAGTGTAAAGAAACATTAAATCTGCAATTGAACGGCGGTTTCGCAAGGTTGTCATTTTGAAAAATGCTAGTCGTTGACTGTAGGGATGTCTGTGGGACTTAAATTTTCAACTTTAAATAAAAAATCTGAACAGGTGACTTTATGGTTCCTAAGTAAGCTTCTACAATGCGCCAGACTTTCAGCTTTCGTTATCATTTTATAAAAGTAGTCATTAATGGGCTAAAATCGAGCTTCAAAGACAGCGAGGTGAAAAATACTTAAAATTAGCTACCTGATAAAAAACAATTATTTTGTTATTTTATCATTCCTAAGTTAAATTAGTGATAATAATACTGAAAACTAACCAACAAATAGCTTCAGAGTTTACTTAAGACAAGTTGTAAGTACGAAGTGTTTCGTTAATAAAACACAGATGATAAAGTAAAAAAATTTTTTTTTTTATTTACAGAAGGTTTTCAAAGTGGCCTCCTCCAGCAGCAATACACATTCTACACCTTCGTAAAAAAATGTCTTTCAATTGTCTAAAAGCCTCTCTGTTCTCTCTCACGACACGTTCGGCTTCTGCAATCTTCTGCCTCAGCTCTTGCTCACTTGAACACTCTCGAGCGTATGCTATTTCTTTGTTATAGCCCCAAATGAAGAAATCTATGGGGTTGAGATCAGGTGAGCGTGGAGGCCACCTAATTGGTCCGTTGCGTCCGATCCATCTGTTGAGGTATGTTTCATTTAAGTAATTTCGGACTTCCGTAGCGTGTGGATATGGGGCGGATGTGAATTTCTTCCAGCATCGTTTCTCTGCAATCCGGGTCAGCTCTATGAATTCCTTCATGACTGCCGCGTTGACCAGGAATGCGGCCTGCCATTAATGTGTTGTGCGTGTTCACAAAAACATGATGGTCGGGATATCGCTCAGGTTGTGGCCCACCACGACGTTGACGTTGTTCGCGATACAGTCGCGCTGCTGTTTGGCCGTTTCCTCGTGCAACTCCAAAAAAATAATGCATTTTTACGTATTCACTTAACGTGTAACTCATCTCTTATACTTCCTAGTAAACAAAGTCCAATAAACGAGCAAAGTGGTCAAATAATAAAGAAGCGGGGTCCGTGGGCAAAGCGAGTGTGGTAAAGACAAAATAGCGGCACGAGTAGCAGTAAACACAAACTGTCTTAGTTATAAACGTTGACTAAGGCAAGAGTAACTCTACTCCAAGTATTAAGGCAGTCTTAACAATTCGATTTTATATCGGACTATTAGGTGGTGACTGTTATTGTGACGGCTAGCATAAAGCATACAGGTCGGCCGCAAGTACTGGTCATTTGTTGTCACAAAGCAAAAATATCAATTGGCTAATTTTAAGAATTTTTCACCTCGCTGTCTTTGAAGCTCCATTTTAGCCAAAGTAAGGACTACTTTTTAAAAGTGATAATGAAAGCTGAGTCTCTGGCGCATTGTTGTTGCCTACTTAGGAACCATAAAGTCACCTGCTCTGATTTTTTATTTAAAGTTGAAAATTGAAGTCATAATTCACCAAACGTAAATTTTTCAATGTAGACCAACATTTTCATAACTTTTATCATAGTTACGAAGCTAATTAGTTTTTCCATAAAAGTGTCGAAGTCCATAAAAGTCATGAAAATTCAATTGCAATAAAAAAGTCTCGACAGAGTCTTCTACTTTTTTTTTAAAAATTTTATTTTAAATTGAAAAGGTCGGTAAATCTCAGAACTTCAGAAAAAAATCATAACTCGAAAACTATGAAAAATCACGGAACATACATGGGGGTGATTCGGATACCACGATACAAGGGACCTAATTTTTTTTCGGACGTCAATGTTTTGCCCATCTGTATATTAAAAATAAGAGAGGACCCAGATGAGAGGCCTGTGGTACACCAGACTCAGCGAAAAATACGTCTGATACGCCGTCCACGGCCACAGTCTGTGACCGTGGACGGATCTTCCTGTCAAATACGAGGCAAACCATTGCAACAGCGTCCCACCTACACCAACATTATTAAGTTTTGGTAGTAACACCTTATAATTTACTTTGTCAAAAGCACTCGAAAAGTCAGTGTAAATTGTATCTACTTGCAAGCGCCCGTCCACATCTCTTGATACAGAAGATACAAAGGAAGCCAGGTTAGTATCCACTGAACGACCACGCTAGAAACCGTGCTGGACGTCTGTTAAGATATTCTCAGTATGACTATAGATCAAGGGGTACACAAGGCTTTCAAATAATTGTAAAAAGCACAATAGGATAGAGATCGGTCGATAGTTGGTAACGACCGCCTTGTCACCCTTTTTGTAAATTGGAATGATCATGGCTCTCTTCCATTCATCAGGAAACGTTAATATTATCGTCGGAAATTAAATATTATCGTCAGGGGAATGGCAAGAGCAGATTCACATCGCCTCACAAAGAACAGTGGTATGTTGTCGAGTCCGGGCCCTTTTTCCATTAAGCTGTTTTATCTTTTTTAACACTTGGGACTCGTTTAATTGTAAACTAGCAATGTAACTACTCGCTGTAGGAGCCAAATCAGTGAAGCTTTTGTTATGTTTTGAGTATACGGATGAAAAGTGACTAGCAAAAAGATTGGCTATCTCTGTCCCCGACGATGCAAAGGAGCCATCTACTAGTTTCTTGTTGGCAGGCAGTAGCGTGCCCAGGAATTGAGATTAAGGCAAGCCCGAAGCTCCAAGTCTAGTACCTATCTACCTATCCCAAACGTACGAAAAAAATATGAAACTCATAACATTGTAGGTAGGTAATTTATATGAATGGGATAAACAAAAATGCAACTAGCATTGTATTCAGATCTATAAAAAACCCTTAAAACATTTACTAGTTTGCGAAATACACAAATCTGAAGTAGGTTTGTTGTTTGCGTGATGTTTTGAGTTGCTTTATTTATTATTGAAAAGTTCAAAGAATTTACCTTTCCATCGCCAATACTAACATTTAAGTCCTTCACAGGAATCACAGGGCACAATGTCAAGCTTTGAAGTAAAGAAGGACCGTCAAAAATGTATGGATCCCAGCCTATTTCGCAATAACGCTAAGCGATATGTCGTTCGAAAGGTTTTTAATATTCTACAACTTTTACTATGGCACCTAGTCTCGAATCGCTGTGGGAAAAAAGGGTTCACTACGTAATTTCAAAACACGTTTCAACTCATAACATTTCATCTACGACGACTCATCGAAAGTCCATTTAACCCAGGCATGAACAAAAAACATTACATCGGTGGTTCGTTTCACCTAATATCATTATATCGTCGGTTCATTTTAACTAAACACATTCAATCGAATATGATGTTTGATCAAAATGTCATTATATCGTTGGTTCATTTTAACTAAACACATTCAATCGAATGAAGTTTGATCAAAATGTCATTTGATCCTAAATCTTTACCGATGATACATTTAATAAAATAACATGGAATGAATAGCAGTATATGTATACATAATTATTTAATCTTGTTTGTTTATATGAAAAAAAAGGAAAATTACCAATTATTAGGATTATAATTAAATTAGGATTAAATCTATGGAGACGTTTCTTTTCCAAACCATGTTTTCAAACACTGTTTGCAAAATTTACAAATCGAAATGATTTGCAATTGGGATTACACGCTGTATTGATCGTTAAAAATGAGTTGTATTCATTTTACATCTGTTTTCGTAAATTCTTTCTAATGCGTTGATTCTTCTCATCCCCCTTTTTCGAGGTGGCGTTTTTTCTACGCTAGCCCTAGCTTTTTCAATCGCGTGATTAACTGTCATTTGTTCTTTCTGCATACATTGAATAGTTATATATAATCCAAAACATGTTTGGCTTAAAAGACCGTTCCATCTGCGATGCCAAGCTTTAACTTTATTTTGAGTCCTTGGCAGATGGAGTGTGTTGCTTCTGTGGATTGACTACAAAGATGGTGGAAAAATCGGAGCACTTCGGGTTACAGATAATCCATTTTCTGTGACACGGGAATGCACTTTGCCACATACGTAATATTATACGACATACACTCAGCAAAATAACAAAAACACGTTAATGAATGTTTAAAAGATTAGAGTGATTGATTTATACATAAATCTAGATTTCTCTCACAGCAAATGACTAACTTTTCGAATGTGGTAACATTAGTTATAACAATGATTTGACAAAAAGAATCTTTGTGGTACGGTGCTTCGGTAAACTGTTTCCAGACGAAACGTGCATTGGAGCATTAGTATTTAGATGAAATGTAGCATCGAGTAAACGTACTTCGATGTATGAAATATAGTACAAAATAAAGTATCAGCGTAATGAACTTTCGATGAGCCGTCATAGATGAAATGGTATTTGTGAGACGTGTTTCGAAATTGCGTAGTGAACCCGGGAAAAATGTTATGGCTAAAAATAAAAATAAATAGTTAGCTCAGCAGTGGGTTGAGAAAGAAATAATAATGATGACATTACTGTTGTTTGTATCGATGTCACAGTTTTAGTTGAGTCTATATGCTTTTAGCTTCTCTCTCCATATGAATGACTCCATTTGGGAAGGCCTGTGCCCAGCAGTGAGAAGTTTATAGGCTGATGATGATAATATATACTTATACATACTATCGTGGACTCCGTCGCTTTACCAGCCCAAAGGTCAAAATCCCTTGCACACCGCGTCGTCTATTTGGTACGGGCACGTACCCGGGCGGGCCGCGCTTCATACGAAAATTTCTGCAAACTGGTAAAGCGACGGTGACCCCGATAGTACATACATACATACATATACTCACGACTATTATTCCGAAGGCTTAGTCAGAGACTAGGCAGTGAGGACAGCAAAAGCAGTCCTCTACCATAGTTCATTTTTCACCAAATAGCGACTGCACATTTTTTTTTATCCACAACGGGTAAGCGCTTGGCCTTCATCTCACCTGATGGTAAGTGACGATAAGGCCGAAGGTGGAAGCGCGCTTCACCCGGAATCCTCAACCACTGAGGAACTGGCTATCTTATCTCAAACTGTCGTAACACAACAATGCTACATCGTTGTTATGGCGACAGACTTAGATAAGATGGTGGTAGCTAGCCAGGCGGACTTAACAGCCCTACCAACCAAACCGAGCACACGAAGATGTACCCCCCATTGGGAATCGAACCCGGGACCTCTGGGTCTGAGACCGGTGGCTTAGCCACTAGACCACGGAGGCGGTTATAAAGGCATGTGCTCAGCGTGACAGGTGGTGAGCCCATCGACGCTCTGTGCTGTTAGAAGTATGTGCAGTCTTTAGTCCGTCGCTCATCCGATAGTAAAAGTTGTAGAGTAAAAAAAACCTTTCTAACGACATAATATCGCTTAATGTTTTTGGTCATATAGGCTAAATTGCCAGTCCTCCTTTGAAATGCATTTTGTATCTCGAAATAAACTTAATTTCTTAGAACACTGAGGTGAAAGTAATACCAACAGTAAAGTTATCACAATAATAAAAAAATGGCTACCGCGCGCGCATGCGCGCTAGAGATGTGCCGACTACTGCCGACTGACGATTAACGCAATCGTTCAATCAAAATTGCTAATACTTGATTACAGGATTTGAGTAATTTCGTACGATATTTGAATCGTAAATTTTTTGATAATACTCGTATAAATAAATAAATAAATTATAAAATGAACTGTACAATTTAGTGTGAATAATAATTGCTGTGTTATTTATGAAGTCAGTGTCTTCAGTCTTTTTGTGAAGTTGTAAGATAAGCTCTAAATAAATTTTTTGTAGTGTGAAATTTATGTAATGAACTTTGATAATAAGAAAGTGATGTGCAAAGAGTGTATAAAACCGTTATTAATATTAAAATCACCGAATTAACTTGATACACGCAAAAATCAAATATAAAATTGCGTTTAAGCTCCACCATAATTATAGTTATTAGTTTTGTCGAAGGTTAATTTGAAATATAATGGTAAATTATTGATCGCAACAAAGTTTGCGTAAAAATTATATAAACAATAACAAATTTATTAACCGTTTGGTGTCCGTGAACGTGCATGAGTGTTGGCAAATAAAACAAAACAGTGAAACATCACTTTTCAAGTTCTTTCAAGAAGTCCGTGTGAGATCAGTTCCGTATCTTTACGATGGTTTAGGGGAGTATCATTTACCATTACACGTTCATATTATCACTCATTATCATTAACTATATGCTAAGGAGAAAAGAAATAAAGCAATGACTAGGCAGTATGGTCTTTGACCTTAGCCTGTTTCTTCAAGGAACAAATTAAAGTTTAAAAAAATCGATCGCCCACCGCCCGCGTTGTGTAACTCACTTCATAGGCGAGCAAGCCTGCTTCGTGAGTTCCTCACACAATCTATATAAACTTACGCAGTATTAGATAAATCGAGTAGCACATTTGTTGATGTTAGAAGAGAGCGGATATATAAATTTTGCGAAGCCCGGTTGCAAACGAAGTTGTGCGAGTGAGACGTAAAGATGGTGTAAGCTTCGTACGATTTATTTAAACGCAGTTTAGCGATTGCTTTACGAACATTTTATTTAAAATTGATTTTATGAATGATCGATATAAAAATTAACTTTAGAAAAAATATTATGTGATTGTGATTAATTGCGATGCACCGGTAGTGTTTATGATTTGCTTAAGGCAAGCCGGGCTTTTCGGCTTATATGAAGGTACCGCCACTGTTGGCAGGCAGTACCGACTGACCTTTTCGTCTTTTATGTACCGCCAAAATTTGTTAGGATCAGCGCAAATACTGGGTTCAGTTTCATTCATATAATTATTACAGAAAATATCAATTAGTTTATGACAACGTTCTCTTAAAGATTATGTTCATATTTGTCTCTTAAATTTTTGTGTTTAGAATATTTTTTACGAAGTTTTTCTTTTTCTTTCAATAACTTTATGAGATTTTTCGTAAACCAAGGTGGAAATTTAGACGGTTTAGAAGCTCTCTTTTTTGGTACGTAGTTAGCAATAACAACGTTCAGGTTTTTGTGAAACTCTTCCACTAGTTGGTTTACATCCTTACAGTCTTCAAACTCCCTATGCCAATCCGTACAAACCAGTTCCGATTATGCTTCCAACAAAATTCACAATATGGTTATGCTGTACGATATTGTTAATAGACATTACATCCATCAGACTAACTCCTAGATCGTTATTATAGTTAGTGGGTATCATGTGAGCGCAGTCGTTTTTAAAATTCCAATTAATAAAACTTAAATTAAAATCTCCAAGTACAATTTCATTATCGATATGATTCATTACAATATCCAAATTGTCCAAGAAGCACGTCAGCGTCTCCAGTTTAGGCGGTGGTGGTAAGTACACAGCACATAAAGAAATAGTCGTTAATGAGCCATTGATTTTAACTTTAATATTAACCCAAAGATCTTCACAATTTGTTTCCCAGTTAGACATTCGGGTTGAAGGTATTTCCTGAGAAACAGCAATAAGCACGCCTCCACCATCCCTTTTGGAACTAGAAACGCTTCAGCGATCCCTACGGTATACTACATATCTAGAATTAATAAATTTGCGATCTGCGATATTGGAGTTCAGCCATGTCTCCGTGAAAACGATAATATCATAATTATGGATCAAAATGTTTTTCAGAACTTCGTCGGTTTTTGTTCTTATACCACGGGTATTTTGATAGTACAAAGTGAACTCTTTAATCCATAACACAACACCGTAACTTTCTCTTATCATCGCTAAACTACTTAATCAGAGCTACACTATCCATGTTACGTATTAGCAATGCCTCGCTGTATTCGTCCTTTCTTTGGTCCTTTCGTGAGCGTCAAGTTGGCAGGCACATCACGGAATTAGACGGTTTTAACTATGTCAAAAAATTGTGTATAAATAGTGATAAATAGTGACGTATAGCATATCTATAGTGATACTATGGTTCAAAAGATATTTGAGTATCTTGGCGTGCCTGCTAACTTGACGTCAAGATAGCTGGCACCTAAAGAAATACAGTTCGTATCAATGTGATTTATATGTCAAAAAACTGTGTATAAATAGTGAATCGTATACGCAAAATTTCAACAATTGTACTTCAATACAAACCGAGATATTACGGTCTCTAAGTGGGCTGCCAACTTGACGATTCTTGCGATGGCGATTCCAGAGAAACGGGTTGAAGTTTTAAACAAATAAATACATGAAAAAATTGTGTGTGAAATTGTGAATCTTTTAATATCAATAAAAACAGAATTCTTCTTAGCTATTTTCCAAAAATCTATGGTAAACTTCTACCACACATTCGATTTTAAGTACAATCGTGCACAATTTTGTTTATTGACTTAAGATACCTACTGACAAAGTCTAATTATTTTTAATTTAAGTCATAAAATTACACTTAAATCTACCGTTGTAATGTCAGTTTCACGTTATTTCTATGAAACTTATGTCAAGCAATTTGTAATGTTAGTGACTCGAATTAAAAGTCTCGGATAGTGGTGGACGAGCGAGTGTCGCGAACAACCGAGAGATGGCGTGATTTTGTTTACGTGCGGTGAGCCGGTGATACGAGAATGGTGCGCGAAAAGTTTTATTTGTTTGTGTTGAAATTGGTAAGCAGTAAGTACATTTGCATCAGAAGTGAAAGTGTTTAAATCGTTTAATAACAACCTACATTTTTATAGGTACGCAGCTTATTTTCTATTATGGTATTTACAAAAAAGATATACCTAGGTACGGTCGGGTGTCGCAGTCGCTTTACCACTTTGCAGCGATTTTCGTGTGAAGCGCACTGACCGCCTAGGTACCTACGTGCCCGTACCAAATAGACGACGCGGTGTGCAAGGGATTTTGACCTTTAGACTGGTAAAGCGACGGAGTCCGCCATTGTACCTAATGTGAGGTAGATATTTTCTCAGTCATTCAAAACTTTTTATATTTACTACTCGACCAATATAATTAATCGCATTAAAGCTAGACGGTTATCATAGTTGTTCAATGATTAACAATCTAAATATATTGCACTTCAATTAGTTTGCACATGCTGAGTGGTCAGATTTTAAAATGGAATATCGAAGAAGAAACGTTTAGTTTGTAAATTATTGAACAACTGTGATAAACGTCTAGCTGACATGCGCAGAATTATGTTGGTCGACTAATACGTATTACTTCATAGTAGGTACTTACCAAGCTAATCTTTCTAAAGTTATCTAGGGTCAAGTATATTCCTAGTGCAATAAATGTTAAAGTTACCTGCCTAGTCTTTTATGACTAATAAACAAAGAATAGGTACACACCTAAGCCTGGCGTACTCATGATGAAATTCTGTTATTTCAAGATTGCCAAAAAACTGTACCCAAATAGTACCAAATAGTGCCCAAAGGAAATAAATAGTACCCTTATAGTTAAAGAGTTATAGACATAGTTTGGTGAGTACGCTAGGCGTAGGTTACGCATAGCGTACTCACCTCAGTTTGGGAAATCTGAGTAAGCTACAACTATAATTAGTATGTCAAAAAACTGTACCCAAATGTACCCAATAGTGCCCAAAGGAAATAAATAGTACCTTAATACGCGCCTAGCGTGCTCACCTCGTTGCACGAAAACAGAACCAGCAATGGCTCTCATTTCTATCTCAATAAATAGTACCGGAAATAGTACCCTCTAAGAGTGTAATTGTTATTTGACTTTAATACACTAGAAAGTCATTAAATTAGATAGCAAACTTCTACATACATTGACATGAGGTACAGGCGAACTCATAATAATTTTAATATTATTACTTGTTATGTACCTACTACATATTACTTTTAATTTTGTTAAAATTAATAGGTGTATTTGCGTAAATACCATAGTCCATAATAGAAAATAAGCTGCGTACATATAAAAATGTAGGTTGTTATTAAACGATTTAAACACTTTCACTTCTGATGCCAATGTACTCACTGCTTACCAATTTCAACACAAACAAATAAAACTTTTCGCGCACCATTCTCGTATCACCGGCTCTCCGCACGTAAACAAAATCACGCCATCTCTCGGTCGTTCGCGACACTCGCTCGTCCACCACTATCCAAAACTTTTAATTCGATTCACTAAAATTACAAATTGCTTGACAAAAGTTTCATAGAAATAACGTGAAACTGACATTACAACGGTAGATTTAAGTGTAATTTTATGACTTGAATTAAAAATAATTAGACTTTGTCAGTAGGTATCTTAAGTCAATAAACAAAATTGTGCACGATTGTACTTAAAATCGAATGTATGGTAGAAGTTTACCATAGATTTTTGGAAAATAGCAAAGAAGAATTCTGTTTTTATTGATATTGAAAGATTCACAATTTCACACACAATTTTTTCATGTATTTATTTGTTTAAAACTTCAACCCGTTTCTCTGGAATTGCCATCGCAAGAATCGTCAAGTTGGCAGCCCACTTAGAGACCGTAATATCTCGGTTTGTATTGAAGTACAATTGTTGAAATTTTGCGTATACGATTCACTATTTATACACAGTTTTTTGACATATAAATCACATTGATACGAACTGTATTTCTTTAGGTGCCTGCTATCTTGACGTCAAGTTAGCAGGCACACCAAGATACTCAAATATCTTTTGAACCATAGTATCACTATTTATATGCTATACGTCACTATTTATCACTATTTATACACAATTTTTTGACATAGTCAAAACCGTCTAATTCCGTGGTGTGCCTGCCAACTTGACGCTCACGTCCTTTCGTATAAAAATTCTGCCGTTACGCACCCATGTAAACTTGTATTTATATTCCCTGGCCTTGATTCGTGTGGCGGCGTGTAGAGCTTTGTTTGTAGGGGAGACGTGCTCCGAGACGAATACCGGTCCATTCAAGCCAAGATTTTGTGTGCTGTGTTTATCTTTTTCGTTCTTCTTGTTAAATGCTGAGACGGAAGCGAGAAGGCTGTCACGTTGTCTAGGAGCACGAAGTTTCACTATAATTGTGCGGGGCCGGTCGCTGTCTTTGCTTATCTTGGCAACGCGCGTTACATGTAGAATATCTTCAGACGACAATGGAGCATTTACGGTCTTTACTATTTGCTCAACAACGTTGTTTAAGTTTTTCTGTCTATGTTCCGGTATACCGTTGACTTCTATGTATATTTCTATCTCTCATATTTTGTTCAACCAGATGAAGTTGATTGGTTAGATCATTTACTGTCAAGTTTAATTTGACGTTGTTCTTTTGCAGGTCATCAATTAAGGTATTCTTTTCATCTAAGATTGATTTTAAATCGTCGTACTGGTTATTAAAGAAAGTTAGTGATTCTCTTAGGTCCTTGATCTGCCCAGACACACCCTTGATTTCCGCGGTTACTAGTTTTTTAATAGTGGACTGTAGTGCTCCCTCCAGTTCCTGCTGTAGTATGCTTCTTAGCCTGGTCTCGGTGATACAGTCGCCAACATGGATAATAGTTCTATCTTGTGAAGGGTCGCGAGGAGACTCAGACTCCCTGTAAGTTGTATTGGACCTGAGAGTGACATTT
This sequence comes from Scoparia ambigualis, assembly GCA_963921215.1. Taxonomy (NCBI): domain Eukaryota; kingdom Metazoa; phylum Arthropoda; class Insecta; order Lepidoptera; family Crambidae; genus Scoparia; species Scoparia ambigualis. The sequence continues at coordinate 62,693,808 of OY992501.1, forward strand.
TCGTGTTGCAGGTTACGCTCTTCTGAGTTGCGGTTGGTGGCTGAGTGGACAGGAGTGTTTGTGTTTCCCACTTTGGGTTGTTTGCTGCAGAATTCAGGGCAAGTCCAAGTACGTTTGCGTTCTGAATCTTGGGCGTAATACCTGTTTAAGCGTTTCACCGAGATATTGGCGTTTTGCATGCTTTACATACCTTGGTTCTTGGTTTTAGATAACATTTTAACAGTCGGTTTGGGGCCATAGTTTCAATTATTTATGTAAAAAAGTCACCAAGCAAAAAGGCAGCTAAGCAGTATCCAAGCAAAAGCAAATGCAAAAACACAACAAAAAAGCAAAACAAAACTAAAACAAAATATGTATGTTTGTGAGGTGTGTGTGAGGTTGAACCCAGGATTTCTGCAACTTTAGCGGCGGCGGCCGCGGTATGAGCCGTCTCACCGTTGCGCCAATAACGTCGTTAATAGAGTTGTCGAAAATAATGCCCACCTTCCACTAAAAAAGGGTAATAAGCGGAAACTGAGATAATGATCTGAGCGGACCGGAGTAAAAATAGTTGTGCACTTCCACTGAGAAAGAGTTTCTAAATTTGCCTTCCACTGGCAGCGGGCTTAGCGGAACGAGTGAAGAATTATGCGATAACGATGTCTGACGACTCTAGTGAAGAGGACTACGTAAATACTTTAAATAAAGGCTTGCTACTCTATCATTATAACAAGAAAACGAAGCGTAACAAACCAAGATTTTGGTTGAGCAACCATATTCGAAAAAGACCTATCAAGGGTGAATTGATGCGGATGTTCTACGATTTGCAAGACGAATATTTTAAAAATTATTTTGTTACATGGATTTTGAAACATTTTTATAACCTCATTCTCTACCAGGTATTTATATACAGACAGGGATTACACCCCTAGCTATCTTAAAAAGTTCTATAAAGTTTATTTACTTAGTTATGTTATCTTATATTATCTTTAGTCAACTCTTTGTTTTTAGTTTAGTTTACTCTACTTTCTAACACCGCGCGTTACGCAGTACAGACACAGAGTACTTTAAATTATATACAAACAACAGGGACGGCGAAGAGGGCGAAGATGTAAGCAGAGTCCGCTCAAAACTAGCGTGCGACGCCATGACGCAGCGAACCCATTTTAACTCGCTCAGCCCACTACACTAACTCTCTCGCGGTATAAGCACTTCTATGAAACTTTGCGTTGCGAGTTGAGCTGAGTCATTACGGAGTCCGTTAAAACTCCGCTGAACTCTGTGACCACTTTTGTAACTCTTTCTACTCTTTTGGTCCGCTCCGTCCGCTCATTCACAGTGGAAGCACTTCTATTCTATGAGAATTGCCGTTGCGAGTTAAACGGAGTCCGTACGGAGCCCGCTCCGCTCTTAGTGGAAGGCGGGCATAAGGATTGGCATGCTCTTGGTAGGTACCATTCGACGAGACGGATTTCGCTTGGACGGCCTTTCTAATTCCAAGGACACGATGACACGACACTCGTTGCACGGTTAGACATTTTGCACTTGTAATCGCTTGTTATTTACTAGTTAATAACCACTTTTGAAAAGCAAAGGCTTTTACTCTTCAATAATAATGAATGTTTTTGTTTGAATTTAAGACGAAGGGCAGGTTTGTGTGCCAAAAAGTTAAGTATTTGTGACTTTAAACTGTTCTGCTGAAAATGTCGAGCGTGGATTACAACTAGACTGTCCGCTAGAACGGGCGCGCGCGAATATTAATCCTACTATCCTATATCCTAATATTAATAATAATATTATTATCCTAATATCCTATTTGTTACTCTTTCACGTTAAAACTAATGAATGGATTTAGATGAAATTCGGCATACAGATAGTTTATAACCTGGATTAACACATAGGATACTTTTTATCCCGATATTCCCACGGGAACGTATGATTGGATGTTTGTTACTCTTTCACGTAAAAACTACTGAATGGATTTGCATGAAATTTGCCAAACAGATAGTTTATAATCTGGATTAAGACATAGGATACTTTTTATCTCGATATTCCCACGTGAACGGGAACCACGCTGGTGAAACCGCGAGCGGCCGCTTGTATATTATAATAATATAAGTATAATATAATATTACAATATAATAAAATATAAATGACGGCACCTACATCAAACAGCATAGAGTGGCGATGGGCTTACCACCTGTCACGCTGAGCACATGTGCAGTTGTAATTTGGTGAAACGTGGACTGTGTCAGTGACTGATCTTGCTGTTCTAATTGCCTGGTCTCTGACTAACCCTTCGGGAAAACAGTTGTGAATGTATGTTTAATATAAATATGTTTCATTGCAGACGAGAAAACGAAACAGAAAAAGCTGGTGGTTATTCGTCAAAGCTGCCGTGCCTCCGCGCGCTGCAAGACGCTCTATCGGGCCTCTACCACGCCAGCTGACCCCTTACCACTGACTCCGTCATAGTACTAGATTGAGGGGAAACATCAGTTTTTGTTATTTTTTTCCTGACTCCGTCATAGTACTGGATTGATAGGAAGCATCTTTTTCTGTTATTTTTTTCTGAGTCTGTATTACAGCCGTACTCAGAGACTTCAATTATATTTTAATGTTAATTTAGTCACTTGCTGTCACTTTCTAATGTAGTAATAAATAGAGGAGGAACGATATTTAATGTCATTAAATGTAAAAGTACATCTTTGAGTACGGCAGATAGTACTAGATTGAGATGAATCATCACTCCTGTTATTTTTTTCTGACTACGTCATAGTACTAGATTGAGAGGTATCATCAAAATGCTGTAACTTTTGACTTTTGCCTTGGAAACACAGTCAAGGAGCCTGGATAACTAAAAGTAAAGGTAAACGGAAAAAGTATGTTGATTTTTTATATTAGCTTTCGACCTCATGTCAAGGCAATAAAGTTGAAATTATGGTGTCCGATACATTGACAGACAGGGTTAAACGTAAACGGTACATAATGCACATCTACTTATCAAAATTATCTTACCCATACTTTTATACTTTTCATAACTTTACTGACGTTTCGATCCAATACCGGTGTCGTGGTCAGGTTTATTTTATTGATAGTGAAACCGGAACTTTCATCATTCTTATATTTTTTTTTATTTAACCGGAAGTGATGAAGCTGGCCATATTTGTTTTTTTTCAATTATGCCAAATTATTGTCACTTTTATTTTGTACAAGTTATGTCACATAACGTTGGTACTAATTCTCTGAGTTTAGAACTTTCCAGAGCATTCGACACTAATCTCAAAATACACCAATACTCAATACGACCCAATGTTTAAAAGAACTATTCTCATAACGAATGAAACCCGAATTAACTTACTACTAAAATGAACCGTTCTCTATTTCCACTTTTCTCAATATGAGCCAATTTCAAATAGATTGAAGCTCATAAAAACTGATACACAGAAAGCTCCATTCCCAAAATACCCTAAATTTTAAATTGCAGATCACCCGATTCTCGCAACAATTGATTCCCAAAACGGCCTGTTCCTAAAATTCACTAAATTCTCGATTGTCGTACCTTAGGGGAGGGTAGGAGTTTCCAGTTCGTCCGATCGGTCGACCGGCCAGTCGGTCCAGCAGTGAGACTTTTTTTCTCGTTTGCCATACTAAAAATCCTATTTGACACTTCACTGAACAATGGATTCTTTATGCGTGTGTCTTGGAACTTTGCCTCTCGCCTAAGTATATACAGGAAATGCACTAAGGTTGGCTTATGTGGCATACGAATATTAAGCCGTCGATGCCAGCCCTCGACCGGATTATTGGTGCGGTGTTTTTCTTGAGTGCAACTCAATTTATTGGGTCCTAAGGTCAACCAAGTTTTTTCAATGTACTTTTTGAACAGAATGAATTCATTGGTTACTGGAAGCTCACTAAGCAGTGTCACCCAATAATCGTATATCTCCGACTTAGGCAACAGCGGTATAACAGCACACCTTTCAGTAAATTTACGGCCCTCGCTGGTATCACCCATTTTCATTGATGCTGCTTTCTTCCAAACTGCGCGATTAAAATGATAATAGCATCCTGTCAACTCACAGTTTGGGTACACTGATTCACACGCATTAATTTGCGCTCGTTCGTAATCGCATTTAAACTTATGCTTAATTACTCCCATTTTATCTCGCAGCAACGTGAAAAATCTAGAATACATGGTTTCTCTTTTATCGAAGCAACGCGAACAGTACAGGTACAACATTGGTTGTAGTGCTGCTAGCGGCTATGTCAGCATGTATACTATACAATTGATAAAAGGGTTTCGGCACCCTTTTAAATGTCCCATCACCGAAGTATTGCATTGGTTTTTCCGCTGAATTTCTCACATATTCATTGCAAATATTCGTCGAAAAAAAAATCAAAATTTTTTCCGTGTATCCATATTCGAGTACCAGAAATTCGTGTGCTAATAAATCAGATATTTTGACATTTTCTAACCGAGTAAACTCAGAAATATTTTGCTCCAGAAACTTCTGCCTGGCCCTGTACAAAGAACTTCTTACTTCATCAAAGTAGCACATACTAAAGCTGGGATCGGCTTCATCCAACTCTGTCACATTTCCTTCAAAAAAATTTTTTGACGGTGTCATCTTCTTGCATATTTCTCTCTTACAGGAATCTATGGCAATATTGCGTATGTTCTCATTGTAGTGGCTCTTGCAGACATGGTCACTTGCCTTCAGTACCGTGTCTTTATTCTTGTTCAAGGTCGCGGATGCAAAGCAACCTGTAATGCGATTCGCACATTTCCAGTTATTAGAATTTTTGTTATCATGACTAAAATTGTACCGTGCCCGTCATAAATCAGAGCGGGGCGTCCTTTCTGGTTCCTTAATAAAAATTATTTCACTGCTAGAACTGCTATTAGCCATTGCGAAGGTCAAGAAACAATAAATAATGACATCGATTCGTTTAATGTCCGTATTGACACTTCATTTTTAAGTGGCCAATGTTAAGTGGCAGTTGTTTACGCGAGGTTTTTTTCTATTAAAAAGGCTTTGGTATGACAATCGAGAATTTAGTGTATTTTGGGAACAGGCCGTTTTGGGAATCAATCGTTGCGGGAATCGGGTGATCTGCAATTTAAAATTTAGGGTATTTTGGGAATGGAGCTTTCTGTGTATCAGTTTTTATGAGCTTCAATCTATTTGAAATTGGCTCATATTGAGAAAAGTGGAAATCGAGAACGGTTCATTTTGTTAGTAAGTTAATTCGGGTTTCATTCGTTATGAGAATAGTTTTTTTAAACATTGGGTTGTATTGAGTATTGGTGTATTTTGAGATTAGTGTCGAATGCTCCGGAAAGGTTTAGAATTGTTTGTAAGTTCAGACCGTAATTTTAACTTGCGAATCCTATTGCCTTATTCTTACTACTTTGATTTGACTTCAATTCAAACTAGCAATTATTTTTTTTATTTTTCAGTATTACTTGGCAACATTGTATTTTGTTAATATTTGTTATTAAATGGCAACCGTTATATTTTTTCATATTTCACGGCATACACTAAAATTTTGATTGCAATTATACAATAATGATAACTATTTTGGAGCGAGATATAAAAGACATACCATGTCTATTTTGGAATTTAATTTTATTTAAATAGTCAAATAATTTTCCGTATTCAGTTGCTATAAATTCTTCAACACCCACTTAATTTTGCTACTCCATATACTTAATCACTTTTACTAAACTGTTCTATTTCAGTTTCAAAGCACTTTGTATTATTATAATGAGGTAAAGCCAGTCCATTTTTAGGGGTCTCATACTCTAGTTCGAATGATGTTACCTCGATGGTCATTACCTCGATGTCTCTACCTCACCGGTACACTTCACCGATGGCTCGTTACCTCGAAAGGTCAATCCCTCGAAGGATCTCTTCCTCGACGGGTTTTTTTCTTCGATGGTACATTTGATCGATGGGTTGTTATCTCGAAAAAATTATCAAAAGTACAGTAAATGTAAAGAATTTGTGTGTGTAACTGAAAGGTGTAAAAATACTAGTGAATTATAATGAATATCGATATAATCATAGAGGCAACATAATATTGTGATCATAAATATAAGTACACATATTTTTAACATTTAAACTTCAAACTGTTATCAACAACATTTATTAATTATTTTAACAAAAATCATCAAAAAATGAAATTAACTTTCTTCTGTGGTTCATAAAACACACTGGTTTAGTCATCAAAAAATTAAATTAACTTTCTTCTGCTGTTCATCATAAAACACACTTGTTTTCTTTTTATCAAACTATTTAACTTAAATAACAAATTATTATCATTATTTCTTAATGTCAAATAGAATGCGATCAACTATAAATATTATAACGCTGTGCAATTTGCAATAGAACGCAAAAAGACTTTTAATTCCATTTGTTCTCTGTTCCTAGTAATTTGTGCAATTGCCGATTGCAATTTCTTGCTTTTCTTTTTCGGGGTGTATTGTCCACACATGAACGCGCATTTTGAACAATGTGATTAGTGCTGTTTTGTTCTTTAATAAGTTCGCGAACCGTCGCATAGAGACCAAGACGCCGGTTATTCAGTAAGCTGTTCCACCGCCTGTGCTAAACCCTCCACATTATTCTGAGTTCGCGGTAACCCTAGTTCATTATTGTGTTGGACTGACCAAATGTGGGGTGGAAATAAGAGTAAAGTTCTCGTGGTAGTAACTGTAGTTCGTCCTCCTTCTCCTTGTACTGACTTTCTTTTACCAGAAGTGTAATATGTCTCGAACCACTCCGTCACGCGTTCTGCTTCCGCGGGCAAAACTTCTTCTTTCAGCATGTAAAATGCTGTAGAAATCTCATCTGGCGGGAAATATGCCAAGGCAACTAAATGTCGTAGGCTAACAGCAAAGTTACTGTCCTGACCATATCGTACTGATAATCCGAACTCTTGGATTCGTTTCCATACGTTTTGTCCTAAATGAAATAAACATACATTATGAACAGCATCTGAAAATTCAATTCTAACCGCATTAATAGCGGCCACTTCAAAATACGTCATTATATGATCCGGGTTCAATTGATAACCATTTTCAGCTTGGTAAGATTTCAGTTGTAGAAAAAGGTGCATGTATGCTGTTTCTGTTTTTGTGGTCATAAAACAATAAACCAAAGTCACGATTTTTCTATGTTCGTCTATTCCAAAATTACCGTGGATGGAATAAATCTGTTGAAATAACCAAGGGCAGGTTTTGAACGTACCGTCCATTATCCAAATCAAAGATTCGTGTAAAATCTTGACATTTTCTTTGGGACAGAATATTATTATTCGCTCACCATCACCAAATGAAAAATCACGAGCCAAAAATGTTTCACCAGCTACTGTCATATGATCATTTGGAAAGTCGATTTCTTCCAAAGTAGAAGGTTCTTTCGGTTTGTTTTTAGCGCGAGCACGTTTAACGATCTGTCTTAATGCGTTTTTGTTACCAATGTTGCATGCACTTGTGCTGGGTACTTGTAGTAGATGCTTATTGATAAGTTGCGTTGGTTTATCAGAGCTCGTCAACGCATCCTGTTTGAGGTTGTTTGTTAGTTTTATAGTATCTATTTTGGTAGGTGACGGTGCATGAGAATGTTCTGTCATTTCTTTGATTTCATTGTATCCACCTGAATTAGCTGTTTCTGATGTTATTGTGCTAGTACAAAACTTATAATCTTTTTCATTGCAACACCAATAAAATTTGTTGTTCACTTTCTTGTTTATGTAAAAACAATATCCCCCACAAATTATCATATCATTTCCGCAATTACTTTTTCCCACTACTATTGACGCCGACATTTTTCTGACTGCATTGATTGTACGGAATAAAAAACGTATTTGAAAAAGAAAAAGAACTTAAAAAATACAGTATTTTTTAATGTCTACGACAGACGGCTGGCAGTAGTGACTTTTGTGACGTCGCGGCGACGTGGTATTTTAACCTCTCTGCCGCCGAGAGAGCGCGCTGATTGGCACCCGTGTCTGCCGCGACATTTTACGATTACAGCGCTTTCTGGATAGGGCTTGAAATAACTGTATATTTAAATAAAAATGTATGGTGGACATATAACTAACGATCTTATTTGAAAGTAAGATAGATACTGTATCTTCTTGCATTATTTTTTACTGCTTTAACATTTATTATACTATTATTTCTGACTGGTAATCGAAGCATTCATGCAATTTTCACTACTAAATATACACTCATAAATATTGGAACCTTTGTGTTATTTATGGTTTTATATATTATCCCCCTTAGTTCAATAACAGAGCAACCTACTCATATGAAAAATACAACTTTTCTAGAGATAATTTATTTCTAAATACTATTTTGAAAATCACAATTCACGTCACTTTGACACCACGCGACCGGTACGAAAATTTCAAACTGTCAGAGAAACGGTTCTGTAAGCTTCACTCTAAGATTGTATTTTTTTGGGGTCGGTCACTCATCGGAGTATTTAAATAAAATATTTAGAACTCCATTGTGATGCATTTATGAATTAAAATTGAACGAAAAGTGTCCCTAGTCGGAAGAGCGCTGAGTGGCGGCATATACACGCTTATGCACATAAGGTAAATGCGCTGATCTGCGCTTCAGCAGCTGAGAGGGATGACTGGCATTTTGGCTACGTAAAGGCACGTAATAAAATCACACATTCTCTGAGACCAGAATTGTGCTATAGGGAGCTCAGGGGCTGGGTTCTACAGACGTATAATAAGAAGTAACATACATACCTCAGAACAATAACTAAAGCATATTGTTCTGAGATATGTACCTACATAAAATCACGACTATTATCCCCGAAGGGTTAGTCAGAGACTAGGCAATGAGGACCGCAAAAGCACTCCTCTGCCATAGTCCACTTTTTACTTCTTTTATACGTCTGTGCTGGGTTCTCTCTATAGCAAACATTGATATTTATTTAACTGAATAGCGAATGACTTGTGACTAAATTGAGAATTTACGGGGTATTTGATTAAAAAAAGTTGACATTTTCTTGTAACTTAAGGAGATAAGTATGTATGTACATATTCGTAATGAATGTTTTATTGAAATTATAATAATTTTAAGACATTCATAGATCCGTGTAACGTAAGTTTTTAAATATTGTTTTAAATATTTCTAAACAATTTTAAAAAATTTTTTTTACAGTCAAATGGAATTATCCATTATTTTTATTGTGTATTTTAGTAACATTTTAATTAAAGAAAACGACAAAAGTATATTAATGAACCATAGAAATTGTAAATTTATATGCAGAGTGATAATAATAAATGTTGCCTCTATGATTATATCGATATTCATTACAATTCACTAGCTTTTTTACACCTTTCATTTACGCACACAAATTCTTTACATTTACTGTACTTTGATGATTTTTTCGAGGTAACAACCCATCGATCAAATGTACCATCAGAGAAAAGACCCATCGAGGAAGAGATCCTTCGAGGAAGAGATCTTTCGAGGTATTGACCTTTCGAGGTAACGAACCATCGGTGAAGTGTACCGTCGAGGTAAAGACATCGAGGTAACGTCATTCGGACTAGAGTATGAGACCCCATTTTTAAAATGCTATATAATTTATAGTATCGGCCTCAGTAGAGTGCCTTGGGGGAGTCCATCTTGTAGTGGATTAACGAAGGCTGCAGATGTCGACTTAAAGATTACCAAGTGTTTCGTAATTGTAAATTATAGCACACAATAAATAATAGTACTACATTATAGTTACCGACTTCAAAACGAAACACACTAATATATATTTATTTATGGTATTTTAATATCTATCGAACGTGATAAGTGTGAAGTGATTTGTAGCGGTAAAGCGAATTTGGTGTGAGTTTTTATACGTACGTACTGACGACAGCAGGTCATTTTACTACAGAAATGTCTTTCGTTAATAGGTCAAGTATCATAAGACCGCAGACGGTCGCGAAACAATTGATTTTCAATTATGTCTGGTTTTGCGGTGCTCAAGGGGTTTATACATTTTGAAGTTTATGATATAGAGTTTTCGCCGTGTCGCGAAACTAAAAAGCAAGGCAAAACATCCATACAACACGACTACGAGGGCCACACCGAAATGATCGGGAATAGAAAAAACTACAAAGATAACACAATAATATTTACTTTCATTGTTTTTCGAAGTATTCTCCGTGACAATCAATGCACTTTTGCATTCGTTCAAACCAATTATTGTAACAGTAATTCCAGTCTGAAGTAGACATAGTCGAAACGGCCGATTTATAAGCTTGGACTGCCTCTTCTGGACCTGGAAACCGTTGACCACGTAGCAAATCTTTAGTTCTTGGGAATGTAAAGTAATCGTTGGGGCTCAGGTCAGGGCTGTATGGAGGATGGTCCATCAACTCCACGTTTTCCTGATTTAAAAACGCGATCGTTTGCCGAGCGGTGTGGGAACTCGCATTATCGTGGTGAAGGATTATGCGACGGTTCGGATTACTTTTACGAAGTTCTCTTATGACTTCCGGCAAACAAACTGTTGTGTACCATTTAGCAGTAACCGTTTTCCGTTCCTGTAAAGGAATTGTAGCCACATGTCCGGTTTTCGATACAAACGAAGCGACCATTTTTTTCGACACGCTACGAGAGCGCACAACTTTTGTTGGTTTGACCTCACCTTCGTAGACCCAAACAGCCGATTGGTGTTTTCTTTCGGGCTCATATGAATAAATCCACGATTCATCACCCGAGACGATATTGTAAACAGCATTTGAGCTCCCTCTATCGAACCGTTGCAGAGAAGACCGACACCAATTAACACGAGCCGACTTTTGTTCTTCGGTCAAGCGATGGGGCACCCAGCGGGAAACTAACTTCCTGACACCCAGTTCATCATGCAATATTATTTGAATGGCTGTCATACCAATGCTGAGGGAAGCCCGTATCTGCTCGTATGTCACATGTCTATCTTCTTGTATTAATTGGCGTACAGCATCGATGTTTTCTTGTGTTACCGTTGTTTTTGGCCGACCAGTAGAAGGAACTGTGGTAAGAGATAAACGTCCTCGACGGAACTCAGAATACCAGCGATATATAGTCGTTTTACTAGGTGCTTCAAGTTCATAAATAGAAACAAGCTCGGCAAGACATTGTTCTTGAGATAAACCTCGGCGAAAGTTGTGAAAAATTATCGCACGGAAATGTTCCCGCGTAAGCTCCATTTTCTCACTGACTTCTTAATTTGAAATAGCTACCACTCTTCTTTTATTGAAAATTTTTATTTTTCAAAAATGGAATTAAGTTCGTAAGAATACTAAATTTCAAATACCAAAAAGATTTTAAGTCTAATTTATTCAAAAGTATTCCATTCCCGATCTTTTCGGTGTGGCCCTCGTATTATCCCCGAAGGGTTAGTGAGAGACTAGGCCATGAGGACCGCAAGAGCAGTTCTCTGCCATAGTCCACGTTTCACTAAATAGCAATTGCACATGAGCTCAGCGTGACAGGTGGTGAGCCCATTGCCGCTCTTTGCTGTTGGATGTATGGGCAGTCTTTAGTCCGTTAGTCCGTCCGGTCCGTAAGTGGTAGTATTCTTTCACTGCTACGCGACACAGTTAAACAATTTTCTTTTAAAAATGTCATTTTCGGTATCTTGTTTAAATTGTAAAAGAAATGTCGAACTAGTCACTTGAGTGCGAGCTTTTATTCACAATTTGAACGAGTAAAGTTAACTACATTTCTTTGGGATCGAAATAATGGCTCCAAGCGATTAACTTGTAACTGCATCGATGCCATTTATTATAGTTTACTCTAAAGCCCGGATCGCATTGCGTTAGTATTTTAGTGGAGTAGTGAACTAGTGAGGACATAGCTTCGCTACTTTGCTTAAGTAATTAAAACTAATTTTAAAATAATCAAACTATCGAAGACAAAGTCTTTTATTTTGCTTGAAATATGGTACATAAGTCTTTCGCTACTCTGCTAAATTACAAACGTTAACTCTGTCGAAAAATGAATAAAACTCGCAACATTCTAGATTTAAGACTGAAGAATTGTTAACTGAAATGACAATGAGTGTACTATAAAATGGTTCTTGCCTGTGATTAGTAATAGTTGTAAAAATGTGATTGTTGTTGTTGTCGTGATATTAAAGCATTTAAAAAAAACTATGTGAGTATCTTCCTTTTTTTTTATTTGACTACGCATGTGTTAGTAATACAATTGTCTTTGGATAACAAAGACAGGATTTGTTCATTCACTCGAAACATGTGAGAAAGTTACACATTTCACACTGGCAGATTTGTTTTGATCGTCTTTTTTAACAGGAAGAATAGGTAAGACGAGATATTTTTACTAAGACTGATCTGATCAGTCATACATAATGCAAATAAATACATTAAGAGGCCTTATTACATATCGACTGTGATTTTTGCTAAAAATGGCCAATTTTGGCGTTCTTGATCTCAAAACCAAAAATACATTAACAGTTTTGACTTATCGAATAGTGTACAATAGCTATTGGCATAGTGCGTAGCGGCCTCGCTTTTTTTAAATTTTGCTTAATTAAACCCAAAATTGCAGAGAAAGATTTCATAAAATGCGCGAAGACACTTTTTTGAGCTCCTAGATTGAACTACTCCTTTGGGCGGAGGTTGCCAAATTCGGATTAGTTTCATTACTAACTTTTCCAGTTTCCTATTTAGTCAGCTTCTGGGCAATTAGGAGTTGGTCAGTCTCTGGATATGCCTTATACTATATGCACCAAATTCTTACTTAGTCTTTTTCTGAATAGGTCTATTCTATTCTATTCTAGTAGGTCAGATTTGTACAAAGACAGATTCAAATAAGAAACTTTTCTTTAAAAACCAAATTCTAACCACGTAGGTTTCTTTAAATGACTTGAGTCAAAAGTTAGAATTATTTATAGGTAAGGGTCATATTTAGTTATTTTCTACATTAGGTATTTTCTTCAAAGGACAAGTACAGTTGGTCAGAAAGTAAGATGGCACTTATCAATACTATTTATTAATGACTTTATCGTTGGCCACTTGTGAACAAATCATTGATAAAACAATATTATCTGCCTCTGTCAATGTCAAAGTAGGTAAATCAAAAAGTATTGGTTTGTCCGATTTTCTGAAGAAAGCTTCATAGTATGAGCTTTGAAAGAAATCTTAAGAGGGATCTTGATGATATTGTGACCGATTTCGATTCCATTTCGGATTCCGAATCCGAATGTTCCTATTCAAGTAGCACTAGTGGATCAGAAATGAATATACAAAACGACACTAACAATGTAATGGAACAACACTGATATGGTTATATTCATAATTAATGTTAAAGTTAAGAGATTTGGTTATATTTTTGTAAAGTTTTTTTTTAAGTGATACAAATAAATTATTTTGTTTTATGACGTATTTTTATGAAATCAATCATTAATTTTTGCAGTAATGCAAACATAGACACCTAATATTGTTTTCACTCCTCTTGTTCAAAAAGACCGTCATTGTAGCGTTCTAGAGCGAGGCTAAAATAACTTTTCTTGCCCTAGGGGAAAAAGTTTTTTTTAAAGTATGTGCAGTCTTTAGTCCATTAGTCGCCTTTTACGACACTGAAGAGAAGAGAGGGGTTGGTAGTATTATATTGATGAGCCCGTCGTCGCTCTATGCTGTTGGAAGTATGTGCAGTCTTTAGTCCGTTAGTCCCTTTTTACGACATCGAGGAAAAGTGAGGGGTTGGTAATATTATTTTGATGAGCCCATCGTTGCTCTATGCTGTTTGATGAATGTGCAGTCTTTAGTCCGTTAGTTGCCTTTTACGACACCCAAGGGAAGAGATGGAAAAACTGCACATACGTACTATCCAACAGCATAGAGCGGCGATGGGCTCATCAAAATAATACTACCAACCCTTCTCTTCCCTTGGGTGTCGTTAAAGCAACTAACGGGTTAATTTTTAATAAAATAAACCAATTCATATAAATTGTATTGGATTGTTGTATTGTATTGGATCGTTTTATTTTCTCGCATTCGTAGTGAAAAACGGAGTGTAACACACGGCGCTAAAAACCCATTAAAACTCGGATTCTATTTACTCCCTCGCTAAAGCTCGGGAGTAAAACTACCTCGTATATAATGGTTCATTTTATCCCCTCGTATAACAATCTACTATTGTTCGTTTGTTGTTAAAATGGGCCATACAAATAATTGTGGTTGACTGTGTAAATGTTAAACGTGCTGTGAAATCGACTTACATTGGAATGTCACTTACTGAGAGTCTAACTTAATCAGTATCGTACGAAATTTGAATTAGGCTATTACTAAAGCGTATGTAGAATCTGACCTCATCAGAAAAAGGTCCATTATTGAATTTAACCCAGTTATAATTTGTTTTTGTCAAAATTGAACTTATTAAGGATTGACTTCCTCAGAATTTGATATTTAGAGGATTAAACCTACTCAGTATTGAACTTATAAAGAATACGACCTCGTGTGATTAAGGCGACTTCAGAAGCTGACTTAATAAGAAACTGGAAAAGTCAGTAGTGAACCTAATCAGAATTTGGCAACCTCCGCCCAAAGGGAACTACTGTTCTAAACAATTGAAACAAAAAAAATAGAATGTTATCTCTTATATAGTCTTATAGTGCGTAGCCGTCTCATAATTTTTAGATATCATTAATTTTATATAGAAAAAAAATCTAATTCAATACCAAAAAACTTCGAAAATCGCTTGGATTTAACTGTGAATTTCTCCTATCTACGATAATATTATTGAGCAAAATTTAAACCAGAATAATTGTTACTTCATGGGGAATAAAGATTTTATAATGAATTTATTATCCTATTTCGATAAAATTGATAAATACAACTGCAAAATTGCTACAAAATGCGATGCGCCGGCCGTTCGAACTCCGCTTATGCTCGCAGAGTGGAGATTTGTAATAGTAAGCATGAATTTATTATCCTATTTCGATAAAAACGATAAATACAACTGCATAATTACTACAAAATGCAAACGTGGGCATTTTACGCCAAAATCACATTTGAGATGTAATAGGCCTCTTAAATCAATAGCACATGGGCAATACGCTATTGCACATGTGCTATTCGATCTAACACACGCTGGCCCAATACGGGTTGATGGCTGGTTATCGACTGCTATATTGCGACAAATACTGGGACCAATGTCCCTCCCAAAGCACGAAGGAGCAGAGAAGTCAATAAATAACTTTCACCACATTCACGATAGAGTAACATTTCGAAGGTGTTAAATTCCATTCATACGAATAATCACGACTCTTTATTCCCGAAGCGATTCGGACGGTTGTTTGTCAGAGAAGGCAATGAGGACCGCAAAAGCAGTCCTCTGCCAAAGTCCCATTTTCACCAAATAACGACTGCACATGTGCTCAGCGTGACAATTGATGAGCCCTTGCCGCTCTATGCTGTTGGATTGTATACTACGCCTGGCTGCAAGCCGATATAAGACGATACGATGAAGGGTCGATTGTATTAAGAACATTGCAAAGTTCCATTGTGTAAACTCTACAACCTTTTCTTTGTACATAGAGGCGTGCCTAAGGTTTCTGAGTAGGGCAACATTATTTTCTTGTGATTTTTAAAAGCGGTTCATTACATATTTTTTTAGTTTCTAGGTAGGGCGGGGGGGGGGGGGGGGGGACGGTACAGATGCCCATACCTGCTCTCCCCTGGGGTGCGTTCCGTCGTTCTGGGTGTAGTTGTTTGGTTAAAGTTTAACTCGTTTGAGTTGCAACTGAGCCACGGAACGATCGAGTTGTTTTTATAACCTCTTCTGAAGTATTCCTGTCCAAAACGAGGGAAAACTCTTCTTTTGTCTACATTTTTTCCACTTTTATACAATAAATAAACCTAATTATTATAAAGTAAAACAATACAAAACAAACAGGCCGAATTTTTCGAGATGTTTTGACTTAAATTGCAAAATTTGACACTTTAACAATGATATAAACGTCAAATAGCTGTCAGAGTGAAAAACAACCATCCGATTTGATGGTTGTTTGGTTGCTGCGCTCTGAGCCACAGAACGGATGAAACTACGCTCTGACAGCCGTCAGAGTAAAATTTCACCGAGCCACGGAACGGGTAGAGCGCGCGCCGGAGTGCGCTCGAGTGCACTCGAGTGAAGCCACGGAACGCAGCCCTGGCGACGCCCTTGTCAACCGCTACGCGACACAAAAAGGAATATATTTGTACCTTATCTGTGGTCGATTTTGAGACCTTATCTATTTTTGAAGATCAAGACGTTAATGAGACCATCCTGCCCGCCTTATCAGAATTACTTCACATATAATATTATCAGCCCTTTTAGCAAGAGTCGAGTGAATGATTGGTAGGTCAGGGTCAGGGAGGGGTAGGTTCATCCATACACACCCAAGACTATTATCCCCGAAGGGTTAGTCTGATTCAAGGCAATGAGGACCGCAAGAGCCGTCCTCTGCCATAGTCCACGTTTCACCAATTAGCAACTGCACATTGCATCAGCGTGACAGGTGATGAGCCCATCGCCATGCTGTTGGATATATGTGCAGTCTTTAGTCTGTTAGTCGCCTTTTACGACGCCCAAGGGAAGGGACGGGGTGTAGTATTCTTAAGCCGCTACGCAACACGGCTCGCGCAGGGTCAGAAGGACTGTAACTTTATAGATAATGATAACTTCCACACACTCACACCAAATTGTCTAGCCCAATTTTTAGAATTAAGTTTTATTGGTTAACTAAATAGGTACATAAAAGATAATGGTCGGACCAGGAATTGAACTCGGGACCTCACAGCTATAAGCCTGAACCGGCGCGGCAGCGTGCGGACCACTCAATACGGCGCGGCCGCGGAGCGCGTCAATACATGTCATAAATTCGACTATCAATCTACTAAAACCAGGCAAAGTTATACAGTATTTTTTCATTGAAATAAATATTTGTGGCTCAGCTGGAGTGACGCACACAGCTTACGAAAAGCGATACTTCTCTGTAGGTACAGCGTGCAAGCGAATATCGCTGAAAGGAAAAGTGGGTCTACCGGGAACTTTCTTCACTGTACCTCTACAAGAACCACAGTACCAGTTTTATTTAGTTACCCACGTCGCACATAGATGGCGGTGACTGTTTTAAGTTGCTTTGAGAAGCTCCGTTCAAATTTCCAAATACGAATGAGTTTTATATTTGCTCGGTTTGCTCCAGGTATCAGGTGAAATATAGTTGATAAATAGGGCTACTCCTTTTAATAAAAAGCGGTGCATTCTCAAAAAAAAATGGTAGAAGCTAATCACTATTAATTTAGATTTCGAAGTAAGTACTTATGTAAAGTGATCAAGTATGGTCACCTAATAATATACAAGGTATGGTTCCTATAGTGAGTAATTTGCCAAGTACCTATAATGTCTAGGAAAAAATATTTATGCCGGCAATGCCAGAACTTTTTATTTCCATTATGGCTAGTGCAACATAATGTTGTCCATTAGTCAAACCTAAAATTTATGAATTAATCGGATCATGGTTGAAAAGCGGTGAAAGAATACTACAAGGCTGTAATACTACCTACCACCCCCTCTTTTCCCTTGGGTGTCGTAAAAAACGACTAACGGACTAAAGACTGCACACACATCGAATAGCATAGAGCGGCGATGGGCTCACCACCTGTCACGCTGAGCACATGTGCAACTGCTATTTGGTAAAAAGTGGAAAAAACAAACAAAAAATACTAAGTTTTTATGTATATCTGTGTATTTGGTATGTTCTATTTGTTCTGATCTGATGAAATTTTGTAATTGATATACCTAACATGATTTTTCTCGAATATCCCACACTTTTCGGAAAACCAGCCATGGCGAGTTAGCGGTAAATGCGGGCAAAACTGTTTTGCTAGATCAAATGGATTATGTATTTATTTACTATTAAATTACGCTCTTATAAAAATATATAATGAACAAAAGGGTATTGTCTAAAGAATGTGCTAATTTGATACGCGATTAGATGTACTTTGCTCGATTATAAAAAAATCCGCAAAGAGGCCAAAAAAAGTCTAAAACGTATGATTTCTTCACAGACATATAATAGATATATGTCTGTGGATTTCTTACATTTTTTTGAAATCTTCGTCATAATTTTTACATGTACTTACTTACTTTAATATTTATTTTAAAGTACTACAGAGAACCTGCTAATTCATTAAAGCCTATAAAGTCTAATAAAGGCAAAAACCTATTTAAAACGCGCCTATTAACGCCGCTTCGCTGTATACCCGTCCCGTACCGTCGCGCGTCGTACCGTCGAGAGAGCGAGAGAGAAGCGCTCGAAAGGACTAGGCCCCACCCACCAGGGTGATTTGCGCGTTTGTGGTAGGCATTTAACGTCTGCAGATGCATCTGCCTCGCATCCGACTGTTGTCGGTTTTGTGGCACGCATCAAAGGGATTCGGCGCCAAACGTCCGGCGTCTGTCCACACGTCTGCCGGCGCATCAGTTTGATCGGAGTTGCGATTAAGAGTGCACGCATGCTTCTTGTGTTTTAATTCTCATAGGTACCTACTTTCGTTTTGATGGGTGGTGAGTGGTGGTGGTTAGGTGGACGTGAATACATTTTGTATACACGTTCAGTGAGATGAACAGATAAAAAACGTGTCCAGGGATAACGCAATGTTGTTACTGACGGAGACGCAAATAATCCCCCCAGCTGACACCACCTACCTGAACTATTCCGGCTTTGTGCTTGAAGAATCCTTCAAAGCCAAAGCCGGAGTTTGCTTATTCGTTCGGGCGGATGTTTGCTGTCGCCGTATGCGCTGTCTGGAGGACTCTTCCTTCTCCCTCCTAGTGGTACACGTCGACTTAGGCTCTCATTGCCGTGTCTACGTCTGCGTCTACCGATCCCATAACGGCGACATGGAGACAACTCGACTAATTGAACATCTTAGTCGGGTAGCAGATGATGCGCAGGAGCGGTTTCCATCGGCGGAATTGGTGTTTTTGGGGGACTTCAACGCCCACCATGAGTTGTAGTTAGGTTCCTCCAAAACAGACCATGCTGGTAGAACTGCCCACGCATTCGCTCTCACGCATGACCTGGCGCAACTGGTGAACCAGCCCACCACCTATGTCTGGGATCCTGACATAGTTGGCCAGGCGCATGGCCAACTATGTCAGGATCCCAGACATAGTTGGCCATGCGCCCTCCTTCTCGATACCTCCTCCTACTCGACCTTCTGCTGACGAGTCGCCCAGCTGGATACCGGGTGGAGATTCGAGCTCCTTTAGGTTCCTCGGATCACTGCTTGATATCCAGCACAGTGCCCTTGGCATCGCGCCCGCCAACAGCGGTTTCAAAACGCCAGATTTGGCACTACGCGTCGGCAGACTGGGACGGTATGCGGGAGTATTTTGCATCCGTCCCTTGGAGACAGCGCTGCTTTAGTGGGAAGGACCCGACCGCTAGCGCCACTGCCGTTGCTGATGAGATAGTATTAGGAATGGAATACTAAATTCCACACTCCTATGTCATCAGCAAAGGCAGACGCAACCGCTGGTTCAATCGCGAGTGTGCCAGCGCTGTTGAGAGCAAACAGGCGGCATACCGCGCTTGGATCAGAGGTAAAGCTCATGGGGATCCCCAAACTCGCTCGTTAAAAGCAGCCTATAATAATGCCACCAAGTCGTGTAAGAGGGCCTACATTAGAGCGGATTCCCAGCGCGTTGCACGAGCAGGCCAAGAACTCCTGACGCATCCTACGGGCAGCCGTAGCTACTGGCGTCTGGCCAAAGCCGTGCAATCCCACTTCTGCCAACCCTCGCTGCCACCACTGAGATGTCCTGACGGAACTTTAGCTCACAAGCCGCAGGAAAAGGTCGATCTCCTGGCCAAACTCTTTGCGGCTAACTTCCGGATGGATGACTGTAATGCACAGCCACCCTCAATTCCTCACTGTGGCCACACAATGTCTGATATTAAAATCAGGCAGTGTGATGTCCGTGCGGAGCTGCAGTCAATCGATGTCCGGAAAGCTAACGGTCCTGATGGCATCCCAGCAATAGTCCTGAAAATGTGTGCAGCGGAGTTGTCCCCTGTGTTAACGCGTCTGTACCGTCTCTCACTCTCTTCGGGTGGTGTGCCGGAATCTTGGAGAGAAGCTTATGTGCAACCGATCCCTAAAAAAGGAGATCGGTCAGATCCGACTAATTACCGCCCTATAGCCGTGACTTCAGTGTTGTGCAAGATCCTAGAACGAATATTGAACAGACAGCTTGTTCGATACCTAGAAGATCACTCCCTAATTCACGATCGTCAATATGGGTTCTGGCCAAAACGGTCAACGGGTGATCTTCTAGCGTACGTCACACATCTTTGGGGTGAGGCTATTGACAAACGTGGCGAGTCACTGGCAGTTAGCCTTGACATAGCCAAGGCTTTTGATCGGGTCTGGCACAAAGCTCTTCTCTCCAAGCTCCCGGCATACGGTTTGCCCGCTCAGTTCTGTACCTGGATTGCTAGCTTCCTGCATGAGCGTAGAATCCGTGTCCTTTCGGATGGATGCGCTTCGCGGTTCATGTCAGTGAACGCTGGTGTTCCTCAAGGCTCCGTTCTATCCCCCACGCTGTTCCTTCTGTATATCAATGACATGCTTCTTCTTGGAAACATTCATTGCTATGCAGATGATAGCACAGTGCATGGGGGATATAACGGTCACCCAACGACTGGGCGGGTAGACACCGAAATGAAGCGAGCAAATCTTGTCATTGAGCTTGATCGGGTGTTGGACCTCATTTCTAAATGGGGCTCCGATAATCTGGTGGAGTTCAATGCCAAGAAAACACAGGTGTGCGCGTTCACAGCGAATAAGTCGCCATTCCTTCCCCTTCCCTCTCTTCAGGGTACATCTCTAGGCCTGCAGAGCAGTATTAACATGCTCGGTATGGATATCCGCTGCGATCTGAACCAATAGGACTACATCGAAACCGTGATTAAAAACGCCTCACGTAAACTCGGTGTCCTGAACAAGGTGCGGCGATTCTTCACGCCTGATCAGTTGTGTCTATTATACAAGACACAGGTTCGGTCTTGCGTGGAGTATTGCTCTCACCTTTGGGACGGCTCTGCAAAGTACCTTCTCGATGCCTTGGACAGATTGCAGCGCCGCGCTGTGCGCATTATCGGCAATGCGGAGGTCACTAAAACTCTCGAGCCTTTGCAATTGCGTAGAGATATTGCGTCACTCAGCGTCTTTTACCGTTTATACCATGGCGAGTGCTCTGAAGAACTCTTTGACCTCATCCCTCCTTCTCCCCTCCTCCGTAGGAGTACGCGTGCTGCTCTTCGGAGTCACCAATTTACAGTCTCTAATATTCCATCACGCACAAAGTTTAGTGACTCGTTTCTTTGCCGCACTTCCAAAAGATGGAATAGTCTACCAGCACACGTATTCCCTCCTACCTATGTCATAGGGTCCTTCAAACGAGGTGTGAAGAAGCACTTTGTGGGCCGGCAGAGTGAGGGTGACTGATGCTACGTCTCTTACGCTGCACCAGTTGTCCTCGCGCCTGGACTTCATTTCCACTTAACATCAGGTGGAGTGGGGTCATTTGCCGGGCTTATTATAAAAAAAAAAACTAAGAAGTAAAAAATAATTTAAAAGTATACACTTTTAAACTTTCGCGTTCCATTATGCACACGTATTTAGACGGGATTTAACGCAAAACTACTTAGTAAAGGCAGTCTACGCATACCTTTTTATACCCGACGTTTCGACCGAGTTGCACCGGCCGTGGTCACGGGTGGACTGCTGTCGCGGTGTATCGCCTCCGTTTGCGTCGCTGAGTCTTCATCCACCGTCACATTATTTATCCAACTACCGTCACACACAACACTAACGGTGTCCCTATTCCGTATACAAGCCTTATTCTGGTAGTTAGCCGATTGCAGACTAAAACGAAGTGGCGTTTTTGCAAACACTGGATTCCACGCTGATGATAGTTTGTGACCATCTTCCCGATTGAAATTGTTCGGATGTTTCTTAATTTCAATCGCTTCTTCAAAAAGGTATGCGTAGAATGCCTTTACTAAGTATTTTTGCGTTAAATCCCGTCTAAATATGTGTGCAATTTAAAAGTAAAAAACCTTTTTAAAAACAAGCTTTTATTTAAATGCGCTAAAAAGAAAAATAAACTTTTACTTCAAAACTTTTACTATCAACAGTTTATAACGTCATTAAACAATTTAATATGATATAAAAGGCTGTCGTGAGATTTACTATATTATATGTATAAGTAAGTATGTGTAAATAAACAAGTAAATTACTTAAATAACTTGATGTGATTGATTTTAACTATTAAAATTGCGAGTGCGAGCGCGAGTTGTGTCTGCCCAGAATGAACATAGACTGATCGACCTGCAGACGTGTGGACAGCTCGTGAAAATTCATCTGCGGATACATCTGCCAATGACGCATCAGCCGACGTGATGTGGCGCCTTAGGCAGATGCATCTGCAGACGTCGTTTGCGCGTCTGTGGTAGGTATTTAACGTCTGCAGACTCTGCAGACTCTGTATACCTACCTACCACAGACGCGCAAATCATTCCCCTACACGTCGGCAGACGCATCCGCAGATGACGCCTGCGGATGCGTCTGCCTATGTGAAGAGGGGGCTTTGAGAAACATTTTATTTTTGTTGGTCGGTGTCAGATTAGGGGGACGTTAATACGCATCGTCCTTTGACAGTTTTGGTTTGGATCTTTGGACGTTTGTTGGTTTTGTATAAGTGGACCTGCCGGCGTGTGTACAAAGTTACTAAGTCCCACTTCTTGGCGAGAACTTGAAGAGAAAAAAATTCCAATAATGAGTTTGCAGTTGTCTTTTGTTTCATAAAATTTGTGCTTTGTCGAAAATTTTAAAGGCTGGCAATGCGTCTGCGATTCCTCTGGTTTTGCGGGCGCGTCCATGGGCGGCGGTGATTACTTTCCATCAGGTAACCCGCTTGCTCGTTTGCCTCCTTATTTAATAAAAAAAAATATATATTAATGAGAAATAATCGTGGATAATCTGTTAAGTATTGGTGAACGTGCATGAGTACAAAACAGGGAAACAAAACAGTGCCACATAAAATTTCAATATTTTCTAAGAAGTCTGTACTTATGAGATTCCTGAAACTCGAGGGATTTGGGGAAATATCATTTAACATGAAACGTTCCTATTGTCACATACTTTACCACCACACATACCACATGAGTAAAGAAACGGTTTATGCAAAACAATATTTACTACTATCTCTTTTACCTAATACTGGCTAAATGTGCAGACCGCGCCAAACCATTTAAAAGAAAAAAAAATGATACGGTAAACCTGGGGCCCAAGTCTGCTAATTTCCGAATGGCATAATTGAATCGCAATTGGATCGCATTGTAATTGTTTGACACTTTTGTTATTCTCTTAATCATTTAAGAATACCAAATGTGTCAAACAATTACAATGCGATACAATTGCGATTCAATTATGCCATTCGTAAATTAGCAGACTTGGGCCCCTGTAATTAGCTGCATTGGCGGGAAAGTGAAGCGTATGTCTGCGGTTTTGTTTTATTTTCTATAATTTGTGTTTTGTCGAATATAAATGTGAAATAATAATAATATAAATAATAAATAATTTACTGTTAAGTGTTCGTGAACGTGCATGAGACAAAACAAAACAGTGCAACATCACTTTTAAAATTCTCTCAAGAAGTCCGTATGAGATCTCAATAAAGTCCTAAAGCTTTATTGAGTCTCAAGGGGTTTGGGGGCATATCATTTACCATTGAAAGTTCATTATCACTCATTATTATCTACTTTATGCAAAGAAAATATTCACTATTCTATCTTACTTCACACTGGCTAATTGTGCTGACCGCACAAAGCCATTATTTAAGAGAAAAAATGCTGTATTACTGTTGTAAGTATTGTTACGCAGTTGGTTTTCGTGAAATTATTTAAAAATATTACAATAAAACAAAAGTGTAATCGTCACAAAACAAACATTTTTTTTAGTAAAGCAATGCATCGGCTGTCCATAGCTCGCTTTCCCATACGTGCACGAACAAATATTGTCACTGAGATAAGTAAAGGCGCCGATGGTACTAAGGCATGGCAAATAATGCGTATGGTCCTTCGGGCCAGCGGATGTAATATTGTTCTACGGGTTGGAGTCAATGAACGTTGGAGTGCAGAGAATTAAGTACTAATGTGCCGCCTCTTTGGTTTACCTTCTTTTTTATGTTACTGTTTTTCTTTTTTTTTTAATGTGAAAAGGAGGCTCGATGGCGCAGCGGCTAGCGCGTTCGGTTTGCGATCTTGCCCTCTAAGCAATTTTCGCAAAGCCGCATGCCAAGTCGATGGATGGGTGACCAAATAAAAAAAAATCTCGAGCTCCTCCGTACTTCGAAAAGCACGGTTGTCGTCGAAAGATTGCAGTCGTTAAAACTTACCAACCTGCATTGGGCTAACGTGGTGGGTTACGGCCCAACCTCCCCATGTGATGTCCATGTGGAAAGGCCTGTGCCCAGCAGTGGGATGCTTATAGGCTGATGATTTGATTTGATGTGAAAAGGAGGTCAACGAGCAGGCCGGTCACCTGATGGGAAGAAATCACCGCCGCCCATGGACACCCGCAAAACCAGAGAAGTCGCAGATGCGTTGCCGATCTTGAGGGAGGAGTAGGAACTTTTAGGGAGGTGGAGAAATTGTGGAGGGGGAGAGATGGTCCTCCGGTACTTTCACTCACCGGACGACACAACAGCAACGAGTGCCATTGTTTCACGCCGATATTTAGTAAGAGGGTGATATTAGGCCAGGCGAGCCGGCCCTGGCTATTTGACAGTTGTAACAATAAAATATGAAATATGTCGGTTAAGGTAGTTTATATTTTAACGATAATTATCCAATAGTATTTTTTTAAAGATAATTTGTAAATATTTTATTTTGACAAAACCAATATTCGATTTTTTATCTGTGGATTACAATACCCGAAACACGGGCGGCCATGATTGAGCTTCGTGTGACATCACATCTCATTAAATATACAAAAACTGTCTGTCAGGTTTCAAGATTTTCTTTGTTTATTGAGGTGTGACGTCACAGGGCAAAATGTCACGTAACCAACCATTTTTGCACGAAATTTGAAATTAATGAAGACAATATGTTTTTTTTCTACTAAGTAAATAAATCTCTGTAAAATAGTTAAGCGTTTGTAATTTTTAAAATGCTTTTCCGAGAACTGTCAAGTGGCTAATTCGTACGCAGCGTGGCTCTACCACTCAAACTCATTCACTCATTTAGCACCACCCTGGGGTCACTCGTAAACCTACGGACGCGAATGACTGTACCAAGTTGACAAACGAGGATACTGTACTGCCTGATGAAAATCGACTGCCGCAGTCTTCGATCAACAGTATTGTTGATCGAAGGCCGCGGTCCATGGACGCGCGTGACACCAAGGGCATCACACGCGCATAGGTACTCACATAGATTCACGGCTATTGTCCCCGAAGGGTTAGTCAGAGACTAGGCAATGAGGACCGCAGAAGCAGTCCACAGCCATAGTCCACGTTTCACTAAATAACAACTGCACATGTGCTCAAGTGTAATAGGTGGTGAGCCCATCGCCGCTCTATTCTCTTGGATGTATGTGCAGTATTTAGTCCGTTAGTCGCCTTTTACGACACCAAAGGGTAGAGAAGGGTTGGTTTTAGTGACCACACACAGATTTAGTTTTTATAGATTTGTTTTTTTTATATTGCTTGGTGCAGTTAGCACATTCAGCCAGTGTCAAGTAAGAGCGATGATAATTACTTTTTTTTGCATAATTTTCCATTGTAGAGAAGTGAAAAAAAATAGATGCATAAAAATTACAAAGCAGTGAAGAAAAGATAAATAGAAAACTTCTTTTTTTACTCAAACTCTAAATATATTTATTCAATAAACTCAATTAATAAGTTCTTTGAATCGTCCAAATTTTTAACCTACCACCCATTCAGGATGTGTTTTTAACTGTGGCAAAGAAAGGGCAAAAAACCACAGCGCACAGAAGTAACGACATTTACAAAAAAAGATATGCCGTTACCAGGTCATAAAATACAAAATAATAATTTGAATGTAAAATATATACTCTTTAAAAATTAATTATAGACTATTAGAAATAGCTGTTGGAGTAGTTACTTGGAGCATTTCAGTTCCATGGACGTAATATATTACGTCCATGTTCAGTTCAGAGCCAAGCTGTTTTGTCTTCAGTGTAATCTGACACTTTATAATAAGCTTTTTTAAAAAGCTTTTCTTTGATTTTGATTTTAAATTAATAAGATCTAATTTCTGAATATCATTTGGTACTTTGTTGTAAACTCGTACACACAGACTTAAAATAATTATTTAATATATGAAGCCTAGTATAAGGTAGTTACTGCTATTTTGTTCTTACTTCTACTGTATAAATTGTGAATATCACTGTTTTTTGAAAACATATCAATATTTTTATGAACATACATCAGATTTTCATAAATGTATTGTGATGCAACTGTCATTATACTTATATCCTTAAATCTCTCTCCGAGAGAGTCACTAGCCTTTATTTTGTAATGCTCGAATAGCACTCTGCTGCAGCACAAAGATAGTTTGAATGTCGGCAGCATTTCCCTACAGTAAAATGCCGTACAACTAATGTCGTACGGCATTTTTCGGTTACTTTTATAGTGTAATCACTATGAAAGTAACTGAAATAAACTAATCTAGCTGTATCAACGTCAGTTAACGGACGGATTTTCATTACTGCTTATACCGCAGATCTAAGTCTGTTCGATAATTTAGCTATAATATGTGGGCCCCACTGAAGCTTGGCATCCCATGTGATGCCTAGAAACACAGTGGTTTCCACAGGATTCACATTCTTATCTTTATTTTGTACACTAGTTATAAGGCAATACCAATCTTACACAATAGGTTTTTCCCTCGTTTAATATTTACACTAAACCAGTGAACAATATGTGAGACCGCATTATTTACATCGTCATAATTTGGGTGTCGTCGTTTCATTTTGATAAAAGTGAAATATCATCAGCAAACAATACTATCTCATGACTGTCTTTTACAAAATAAGGTAAGGCATTAATATAAACCAAACCAAAAACCAAAAGCAAGAATGGGCCAAGTATTGAACCCTGTGGAACTCCAATTGTAACCACTGATCCTGGAGATCTTTTACCGTTTATGTCGACCTTCTGAATCCTGTTACTTAATTAAGATATGAGTAGACTCAAAGAAGTATCTCTAATTCCATAGTGGTTAAGCTTCCTGACCAATCTTTTATGTAAAATACAATCGAAAGCCTTGCATAAATCACAAAATACCCCTAGGGCATCCTGTGAATCCTCCCAGGCATCAAATATTTAAAATAAAAGCTCAACGCCGGCGTCAGTTGTTGAGCGACGCCTGGTGAAACCATACTGTTTAGAATGTAATAGTTTGTTTCTATTAAAATGAATTTGAATTTGGACTAGCATCAACTTTTAAATTTTTTTACTAAATGTGGGTAGCATAGAAATAGGTCTAAAATTAGTCGGGTCATAAGTGCTACCTACCTGATTTAAATAAATGAATTATTTTACTATGCTTCAATAGGTCAGAAAAAACACCACAGTCAATGCATTTATTAAATTTTAATATGCAAGCGAAAACTGGAGCTTTTTCATGATTACTGATTTAGCGACGTCCACGGAATTACCCCACAGTTAAGCGGTCTTCATTTTATTGAGAGTGTTAAATGTCTTCAATATATATCAGCAGTGCAAATTTTTTTAAACTAAAATTATTTTTACTTTAATAATTTATAATAATAAACATTAATAATTATTGTTTTTATCTACATTGCGTAACCGCACTTAATGCCTCATGCATAACTTTTTCAAAAAAATCGTATAAACGCTAAAGGAGGTCTCTGTATACACTTAATACAACAAACTGCTCCAACTCCACACAAGCTATTTCTATTGTTCGCTCAACCGAGAGGCTCACTATGGTTTTGCGTTCATTTAATTTAAACTTTTTACTAACAATAATTAAGGAGCCACCATGTATTGCATTTCCTCGACTGAACGAACTTCCTACCAAATGGTTCTTAAAATTGAACATGAACTGATGGTCTCTAAGCCAGTGTTTGGTTATGCAAAGAATATCAATTTTAAAACAGTTCAAGAATAATTCAATCTATAAATGTTTGCCCATCATTCATTGGACGTTTTGCTATATAATGTTAAAAGGTTGTACATTTTTTAAATTTAATGATTGACACCCTGTTAAAAAAAGCCCCTGCTTTTCTTAATAGAGCTGTTTTTACATTAATTTATTTTCATTGTATTAGCAAGCATTTCGCAAGAGTGTTCCTCTTTTGTCTTATAATTTAATTTAAATAATTAATTGGAAGGTCAGTTGAAGCACTACGATGTCTATTTATTTATTTATTTGTTCTTTCTAGGAAGGTTAACAGCTGTTATTACAAATTGTATAGCTATGTAAAATCGAAAAGCTAATTATAAACCTCCACAAACTACTAACATACTAAAGTCTTAGTTACAATTGTAAGATCCATGTTATCATACTTTACAAAAATAAAATAAAAATACGTGTAATTATGAAAAATAACGCAGATTCTTGAAGTGTCACCCGGCAAACCAATTTATAAGACGTTGTCACGTCAATATAACAAAAACAAGCAATCCATGAAGTATAAAACACATAAGATTACATCTATTATAGTTTATTGCTACCTAAAGTTACTTACTTAAATTTACTTTACTCAAAGAAAAAAAGAAATGTTTACATACAGTTCGCCTAATAGTCGGTGCGCTTGTTGAGAATAAATCGAAGTCATGCTCGGTGCTGTACCTTTTATAAGTTACACAGCCGCGGATTAAAAAAGTATTTTGTCGGTAATTTGTACGAACTAGAGGTATTTGAAGCAGTGGGCGTCGCCGCATGAACAGTATATTTGTGCGAAGACCAATTTTGGACAGTAGTTCTGGGCAGTCGATGTCGATGCCGTTAACTAGTTTAGATATAAAACAAGCGTCATTCACTTCACGTCGAATTTGTAGGGGTAAAAAGTGATACCGTTTGCAGTGATGCTCATAGTCAGATGATTGTTGGCTAGCCTTATAGTCAAGATATCGTAGAAATCTTTTTTGTATCATCTCTAACCGAGTAATATAGACGTTATACGAGTACTGCGGATTCCACACCTGCGAGGCATACTCGAGGTGGCTACGTATGAAGGCGCAATACAGAACTTTAATTGACTTCAGGGACTTGAATTCTTTAGACATACGCATCACAAACCCTAGTGCAATATGATCGATATGATCGTCAAAAATTTATTTGGTATCATGAATAACACCCAAATCTCTTATATTATTTACCCTAGTTAGATTGTAGTTAAATATATTATATTTAGAATCAATTTGGTTCGTCTTACGTGTGAATGTCATATAGAAACACTTTCACACGTTAAGATCTAATCTATTCAGAATACAGTATTGTTCAAAACGTAATAGATCCTGTTGCAAATCAAGGACATCCAAAGGACCAGTAATCATCTTAAGTATCTTCATATCATCTGCGAAAAGTAAGGGTTTGGAATGTACAAAGCATTTACTAATATCTCTAACAAATATAATAAATAAAAGAGGGCCCAAAATAGACCCTTGTGGTACACCAGATGGTATTTCTGACCACCGAGACATATAGCCACGCAATTCCCTGGCTTTGGTTATCAATATAGGAAGCAAACCACCGATATAAGTAATACACCATGATCTATTCTATCGAAACATTTTTGGTAATCGGTGTATACTACATCAACTTGGTAATCATTTTCCATTCCTTCAGCTATAAATTCATTTGCAGTAACGAGGTTAGTGGATGTCTAGCGTCGCTTGAGAAAACCATGCTGTTCATCACTAAATGAGCTTGATAAAGTGTTGTGTGTGACGGTAGTTGGATAAATAATGTGACGGTGGATGAAGACTCAGCGACGCAAACGGAGGCGATACACCGCGACAGCAGTCCACCCGTGACCACGGCCGGTGCAACTCGGTCGAAACGTCAAAACGAAAAAAGGTATGCGTAGAATGCCTTTACTAAGTAGTTTTGCGTTAAATCCCGTCTAAATATGTGTATAATGGAACGCGAAAGTTTAAGAGCTTGATAAACTAGTGTAGACTGCCTGATGGACTAACCTTTCTAGAACTTTAGCAAATAGACACAGCTTAGATATGGGACGATAGTTCTCTGCATTACTTTTATCACCTTTTTTAAGTACTGGGGTAATAAAAGCAGACTTCCAAATCTTAGGAACAATTCCCTCAGACAATGACCGCTTAAACAGCACGCACAGTGGCATCGTCAGACCTTCGGCGCACTTGACAATAAAGAAAGGGAGAATTAAATCTGGTCCTCCAGACTTAGATAAATCAAGCGATTTTAAAAGATTTAATATTTTTTTATGATCTACTTCGACATTACTTATACTACCAAGGCCGATATCAGAGTTCAAACTAGCAGTATGAACTGTATTGTGACTTATAGAGGAAAAAGTAGAATGAAAGTAATCCGCAAATAAATTACTAATACCTTCACCGGTGTCAGAGTTTACTGATTTATAAGTCACTAGGGAAAGTGGAACTATTTCTTCTCACTTTAACAAATGCCCAAAATACCTTGGGATTTTCTACAATTAAAGACTCGACTCGCTCAATATACTTTTTAAAACAATCCCGTTCAAGTTCATCAACTCTTTTGCGCAGCAAAGAAAATGATTGATAGTCAGATAAGTTGCCGTATCTTGATTTTTACTTTAAATCTTTTATAAGACTAGAGTTATACCATGGTGGATAAGCATTTTGTTTTACTAGTTTATGAGGTATATGTTGGTCGCAAAGCTAATATAATTTATTATAAAATTTTATCACTGCATCATCCAATGTATTCCCACTTATACATTCATACCAGTCAGTATTATTGAGTTCAGATACAATTTTGGAGTAGTCACCCCTACTAAAGATAAACTTCATATCACTCATAGTTTTTAGTTTATGAATTTCAACAAATTCAGTGCATATTTCAAGAGACTTATAATGAGGATCTTCCGGGACTAATGGGTTGTTTGTTACACTTGTTGAGCTCTAATGTTCCATTTGAAAATACTAAGTCTAATGTTCGTTTGTTTTGGTTATATTCATTATTAAACTGTTTTTTTTTATAATAAGCCCGGCAAATGACCCCACTCCACCTGATGTTAAGTGGAAATGAAGTCCAGGCGCGAGGATAACTGGTGCAGCGTAAGAGACGTAGCATCAGTCACCCTCACTCTGCCGGCCCACAAAGTGTTTCTTCACGCCTCGTTTGAAGGACCCTATGTCATAGGTAGGAGGGAATACGTGTGCTGGTAGACTATTCCATCTTTTGGAAGTGCGGCAAAGAAACGAGTCACTAAATTTCTTTGTGCGTGATGGAATATTAGAGACTGTAAATTGGTGACTCCGGAGAGCAGCACGCGTACTCCTATGGAGGAAGGGAGAAGGAGGGATGAGGTCAAAGAGTTCTTCAGAGCAATCGCCATGGTATAAACGGTAAAAGACGCCGAGTGACGCAATATCTCTACGCAATTGCAAAGGCTCGAGAGTTTTAGTGACCTCCGCATTGCCGATAATGCGCACAGCGCGGCGCTGCAATCTGTCCAAGGCATCGAGAAGGTACTTTGCGGAGCCGTCCCAAAGGTCTCACCTTTGGTGAGAGCAATACTCCACGCAAGACCGCACCTGTGTCTTGTATAATAGACACAACTGTTCAGACGTGAAGAATCGCCGCAACTTGTTCAGGTTCAAGATATATATATCTTTTTTATTAGACGATTAAAGTTACATGTGACTTTAATGAAATGAAATGAAATGATTTATTCACACAAAACAGAGTACATTTTGGTTGGTGGTATTTTATAATTTTAAACGTCCGTTTTGCCAAACGCAGGGCATGTGAATTTAAACTAAAATTAAAATAAGTTAAAATAAACTGATAAATTATTGCAATAATGACATTTTCATAACTTCGTAATCAATTAAATTAATAAATAAGTATTATAAAAATATTGCTTTCTAGTCAATTTCAATTTTTGTATTAAAATATTCTTCAGTGGTATAAAAACATTTTACTTTTAGCCACGCTTGTATTTTTCTTTTTAACATAAGCAAACTAAGCTCCTTCACTGACTGTGGTAGCTTATTATAAATTTTTATACAGTTTGGATAACAGTTCCTTTTAAAATATTGTGTGTGCCTATTGGACAACTTCAGTTTGAAATGGTGTCTCACTAATCTGCAGGTATCCGTATTTTTAAATTGGAAAAGCAGAGGTAACCTTAACAAAGGTACAACATTCTAATATATACATAGAAGCAAGTGTAAGAATATTCAGTTTGGGAAATAACTGTCTACATGATGTCATTGGCCGGACGTCACATATAGCTCGGATGCATTGTTTCTGCGATATAAAAGCTTTATTTACGTCTATCGAGTTTCCCCACAGGAGTATACCATATTTGAGATTGGATGCGACATATCCGTGATAGGCCATTAAAGCTACGTTTTGGTTTACTTGGACATTTAATCTCCACAATTCATAAGCAAATCTATTAATCCTGTTACAAATTTTTTTAATGTGATATTTCCATGAGCATTGATTGTCGATCTCCATTTCTAAAAAAGTAAGCGACTTTGATTCCGTTATAGGCTCTTCATTTATTAGCACAGTTAAATTATTTGAGTTAGGTTTGATATTAACAAAGTTTATGTATTTAGTTTTATTTATGTTTAAGTTCAAATTATTGTCTTTGAGCCAATTTGAAATATTATTTATAGTTATATTAATTTCATCATTATAATTTAAGTTAGTTTTTTTAGTAATAACTACTGATATATCGTCAGCAAATAAATTACACTGGTAAGCAGTAACATTGGGTAAATCATTAATGTAGATTATAAAAAGCAGAGGACCCAGAATAGTACCTTGTGGGACCCCTACATTATTTACAGCAACTGTCGAACTAAATGATATTTCTTCTTTATTTTGATTTACGTTTTTAATTTCTACATATTGACGTCGATTCCAAAGATATGATTTTAACCAATCCAATGTTACTCCCTCAAGCCATACCTCTCGCATTTTGATAGAAGAATGTCATGTGAGAGATAAGATCTAAGAAATGGGATAAATAATCAGCACAATATTTGACCGGTAACATTGTTGCACCGTCACTCGACAATACCCAATGCACGTCATTACGGAAATTAAAATCACCCATCACAATGAATTTATCCATCGGATAACTAAATACTTACTACGTTACTAAGCCTATCACAAAAGTTATCCAAATGTTCTTTGTATGAGTAACCACCCTCTTCCTTACACAGATATGCATTTTATAAGTAATTGCAGGTCTCTTAAGTTTCATCAATAAAGTGATCAATAAAATGTCTTCCACCGAACTGTTCCACTCAGGTCTGCTTAAACCAGCAAGGTCGTGTCTCACTGCTATCTATGTAATACATTGCTCAATAGAAGCAACTTTTAAATACAAGAGAAACTGAACTTCTTTAAAGTATTTAATAAAATGTTGTCAGAACAACGTCTAGCGTCTGTCGAGTCCTCAGAACAATTAATATTGTTCTGAGGTCCAGTCAGCTACGAGCTGACTTTTCAATCCTTGCATAAAACTTATCCATCTGATAAAATATTCGCCATCAACCTAAAATCTCACATGAAAAGAAAGAAAAGACATGATATGAAAATACACTTTTGTACGCGTCCTGAGCGCGACGTCTTATTCTAAGCGTATTTAATTACGTCTAGCGCCACCTAGCGAGGTGTCGCGAAGTTGGCGCGCGTCAGGTAAAGGAACGACGCGGCCGGCGAGTGAGTCAGTCTGTCTGCTAGCGACCGCGAGACGCCAAAAGATATACGCGCGGTGGTATTTGCCCTTATTGATAGTGACCCTGGGATGATAGTGCCTGTGATAACGTGAAGTGACTTTGTGCTGTGCCGTGACCAATCGCCTACATCGCCGCCCGCCAGCTCGCCTCCCGTCTCCTGCCTCATCATCCCAGGTAAGCCTTCAGACCTATCAACCTTCTTTACTCTGTTGTATTTGGCGGTGTATTCTGACCCGCGAATACATTTATGGTCCTTCGAGCCGGATACATCTCTTTAACAGTCCACTTATTATCACCTACCCGCCACATTTAATATTTTCGCCTCGACTCGTGCCGACACACATATAACATATAACAACATAGAACACATACGCTCACACAATGCACGCGCAAGCCCGGCCTAGCCCAAATACGCCCTACTCTCCCTACTGCAGGGAAAGGGGGCACAGGCTCATAGCGTGCGCCCGCAACAATGCCCAACCGACACAGGGCCGTTGGGACTTTGTGGTGTCGCGCGAGCGCTGCGCCCGCTGTCTCGGACCACATTACCCGGACGAATGTAAGTCGGTGAAGGCATGCAGGGTGTGTGGGCGCACTGAGCATCACACGTCCCTTCACCGACCGGACGACACGACGCAGCAGTGCCAGCCGGAATCGGCGGCGCGGTGGCTCCCGCCCCATCTGCGTGACACTCCGGGACAACGACCCATCGACAGCCCGCTGCATGCGTCTGCGCACGCAAAACAGCCGCATGGATCGCGGCAGCAATAAGGCCCCCTACCTTTAATACAGTCCGCTGTTATATATATATAAAATAACTACTTCAGCCCATTTTTCTATTTCCTAAATTCATTTGTTCCCGTAACTTTACGAGTTAAATCTCGTGCCCTAATAAAAATTAATTAGTTGTTAGTAGTACACAAACAACACATGTGGTCAGCCCGCACCTATACGGTGCGTGACATCAGCCCACGCCTTTGCACAACACAATAAGCCCGTACAAACACCTGCAACACATACACACACAAACACACACATGCAGTCTGCCTTTTATTTTATTTTTTTTGCTTTATCGCGGTCGCTTTTATTGCGCTGCGCCACAGCGCGCACGCCTTTTCTTTGTTTTAGTCGGAGAAAATGCTTCTCTGCACCGGCATGAGGCCTCGAGAGGAGCGTGAGACACCCCATGCACTGTCCAGGGCTGGAACCCATATGTTCCCACCCGCCCCCCCGTGAGGGAAACGGGTGAGTAAGGACATACGGGCCCGACCTGGTAAAAGAACCGACACCTACCTTCAGGAATGCGACGCGGCGCCGCGGTACCGTGTTATACGCCCCGCGAAAACAGCGCGCACGCCTGCCTTTTACGTGCCTATATGCTATCATGCTCAGTGCACGACTCACGTGCCTACATGGTAACATGCCCAGTGTACGCTTTTACGTGCCTATATGCTATCATGCTCAGTGCACGACTCACGTGCCTACATGGTAACATGCCCCGTGTACGCTTTTACGTGCCTATATGCTATCATGCTCAGTGCACGACTCACGTGCCTACATGGTAACATGCCCAGTGTACGCTTTTACGTGCCTATATGCTATCATGCTCAGTGCACGACTCACGTGCCTACATGGTAACATGCCCAGTGTACGCTTTTACGTGCCTATATGTTGCTGTGCTCAGTGCACGATTTTACTCATACAATCCCACACGTGCATTCCTCTCAGCTCATCATATACACACCCACACGTTAACTCAACACAGCACGAGTCGAGGCTATAGTCTCCCTTTAACTTCCATTCCTTCCCCCCCCCCCCCCTCCTACCCTCTGGGGCCCGGGAAGATGTTTGCGCCACAGCGCTAGGGAAGAAAACTTACCCTCTTCCACGTCGTCCCCAACCCATAACGCTCAGCCCAGTCTCGGCGTCAGTACGCCTACAGCCGTCCTCCCCAAGATAGCGCTGCCCAGGTTCAGCTCAAAAGTGAGGACTGGCCCTCCTTTATTGCACTGTTCAGGAGTTTGACTGACGACATGGCGACCTTGTCGGAAGCAGTCTAGCTCCACTATCTCTTCTCAAGTCTCAGCGGTGAGGCATTAAGCATGGTGTCCCAAAGGTCACCAATGAAAATTTTGCCGTGGCCATGGACATCCTTACCAAGCGGTACGAGAACCGCCGGGTTCTCATCGATAGTTTCGTCGACATAATCCTGGGGCTGCCGAGCATCCACACGCGCTCTAACATACGCACACTTTTCCTCACTCCGCTGGTGTCCGCCCAGTGTGCCCTTAGTAATTTGGATCTGCCCATAGGAGACGACTACGTGTTTGTGTCGATAGTGGTGCGAAAGCTTAAGGGTGAGCTCCGCACGTTATTTGAACGCAGACACGGGTCTAGCAGCACCCTGCCCACGTTAAGTGATCTCATCTCCTACCTCGAGGAGCACGCGCGCTGTGTGGAGATAGAGTTCTCCAACATAGCCCAGCCGCAGCCCATTCACGCCCTGCCCGGCCCTTCTCGTAGCCGCGCGCCTCCACAGTTGCCCCATCGCACTTATGCTCAGATGGCTCAGCAACAACCCGACCATTACCGTGGCCGCTCCTCAGCTCCATCGCCTCACCGCGCCTATGATCAGCCTACTCACCAACCGTTCCGCCCAGCTCAGCAAATGCGTCACCGCCCATCCACCTCCCCGGCTCGCAGTCAGCCCTTCCCCGTCTACTCGGCGTTCCAGCAAAGCTGCTCCTCATCATCGTCCTCGTCCTCTTCCTCACGCTCGACGTCCTACTGTCCCTATTGTGCCACTAGGGGACATACGCTCATGACGTGCAGATGGTACAATGCCCAGCCAACACAGGGCCGTTGGGACTTTGTACGGGCACGCGAGCGCTGCCAGCGTTGTCTCGGCCGTCACTACGAGAGCGAGTGCAGGTCAAGGGGGGCATGCAAGGACTGTGGGAGCTCGAACCACCACACGTCCCTCCATCGACCAGACGGCCCAACGCACTCAGCTCATTCGTCGTCTGTACATGTACCCCCACCACAGCTGAGAGAGCACTCGAGGGAGCGTCTCAGACACAGCAGGCGGCACGAACCCGCACAGGCTAAACAGGTGCAACCCAGCTCTGCTCACAGAGAAAGCCCGCCCAGGTCCGGTTCGCCAGGTAGGCCCCGCGAACGCCGCCAGCAATTATGACTCCCAACTATCACGGAGCACCCTAGCGAAGAGGTAGATTTAGCCCATGCCCAGTCAACTCATGCCCACACAGCTGATACATACTCAGCTCATACCATTTCGGCTGATACTCAATCAGCTCACTCACCTTCTGTGCCCACTGGCACACCCATTTTGTTGCCAACCGTCTCACTAAGAGTCGCGGACGTACATGGCCATCTTCACACAGCCAGAGCTTTATTGGACTGTGGCAGTATGCTGACTTTAATAACGTCACGCATAGCACGACTTTTGAACCTGCCATCAAAACCCACTTCTTTAAAATTACAGGAGTTGGGAATCAGCACAAACATTGTGGTGAAACCACTTACCTTTTCCACTTCCTAGGTATTATTTCATGTAATCATCTCATATTTTAACTTCGTCTTATATATTTGCTTTTATTTTTCCTCGCTTCTGCAACGATACATAATGTTTTAGTAACTACACACTACACTACACACATCGCAATTCCTTTATCTAAACACATTTACTTACGTGATCTAAATCACGAAACTTCGGACACTATTTTTCGACACTTTTACGTATCCCACAAGTTTCGGATCACTTCGATAATCTTATTATGCGTTTTTCCTTGTAATATTTAAATGTATCTCACTTTAATTGTTTTCTATTTACTAAATATTGTATTTTGGTTACGTTTTGAAGTATCTGACAACTTATTTTTGCTTCGTTGCTATGCAACTTATCAACATAATCCAATCAAAACTTTTTGACTTTCTTATTTATACATTTGGCCATCTAGATTTCTCGTTTTAAAAATATTATTTTGAAATTTATGCAGAACTCAGAAACCGAGGTTTCATTATAAAGTTTAGCCGACGACTAATCATTACATCTCTAGCTTTGGATTCAAAAGGTTTACTCTACTGAGACGATCACCAGCTTCCGAATTGGAAGGTCAAGACTCCTTACTTGCCTCTTCCAAATTGGAAGGACTAGTCTTCAAATACAAACACCAGCTTCCGAATTGGAAGACTACGGCCTCCAGACATCGCGCGCGCCTACGCCTGCCTGTGCCTGTCTCGCCTGTCAGCCTGCACCTTCGCCTGCCTGCGCCTGGTGGCGCCTGCCTGCCTGCACCTTCGCCAGCCTGTGCCTGCTGGCGCCTGCTGCCTGCGCCTGCCTGCGCCTACCTGCGCCTGCCTGCGCCTACCGGCGTCTGCCTGTCGGCGCCTGCCTGTCGGCGCCTGCCTGTCGGCGCCTGCTTGCCTTCGCTTGCCTTCGCCTACCGGCGCCTGCTTGCCTTCGCCTACCGGCGCCTGCCTACCGGCGCCTGCCTACCGGCGCCTGCCTACCGGCGCCTGCCTACCGGCGCCTCCCTGTCTTCACTTGCCTGCGCCCTTCGACGTCTGCCAAGTTCAGCGCTTGCCTCCACACCTTCGCCTGCCTCCACGTCAGCTGCATCTACCCCTTCACTTTTTATATTATCATCCTACATTTTAACCATCATCACCTCCATACTCACCATCCTCACTCACCTTTTTATTTTAACTTTGTTTGTAATTTTATTTTGACTTATAAATATTTGTAAATTTCTTATCATCTTTTCTTTTTTAAATGTCGCTTCACGACATTTTGGCGCCCAACTAGCTTTTAGATTCTAATCTCTTCTTTCTTTTACCCACTCCCTAGAGATTTTCTTTTTTGTGTTTGCTTTCTTTTTCTTCACCATCTATGCATTTTTTTCTCTCTAAATTCTAAAACAACACTTTGTCTAGTGATTCTACAATACTTTACACACACACCTACACATTCACCTACTTAAACTCTTTTCATTTAATATTTTTTATTTTCAGTTTTACTAAAGGTATATTATATTCATAATCTTTATTAATTTTAACAATGTCTCGACCGATTAAATTTGACTTTTTAAACAAGTCTGAACTTGAATATGAAGTAAAAATTAGATTAGAGGAACCAGAAAATACTGTTTTACTTCTTAAAAAACAGATTCTTCGCTTATCTGCTGTAATGCCAGCTGACGAAATCTTGACTTCTTCCATTCCTATAGAAGAAGACTTGCCTCAGTTAGACTTTACCTTGAACTACCTAGAAATTAAAATTGAGAAACTCTTACAGGGTGATTCCAAATATTTAAGATTAGTTGAAACTTTTATAAATCATATTTATTACCGATTAGAACGTATTGACATTGACTTGTGCCCGGATCTTAAATCTACATTTGATAGTCTCCAATCCAAATGGTTTATTCTAGAAAAACGATTTGAATCTTATACCTTTCTTCCAGCTGAAAATATTTCTCCTCTTCAACATCCCGCAGCAGCCGTTCCAGAACCTGCTCTTACGACTCCTGCTGCCCTTCCTCTCCAACCTTACTGTCAGGTACCTCCTCAAACTTATCCAAACCTTCAACTTTTCAAAGATCTGAAAAGATGCACCTTTGATGGCAAATCTTGTCCTAGGTCTTTTCTACAAAAAATTAATGAATTCTGTTTGGCCCGTAGCCTCAGTAAAGATATGTTGGTAACGCAGTGTTATGAAATCTTTACCGATAATGCTTTGCATTGGTTTAGGTTTCAACATAACCTAAATCCAAACCTCACTTGGAACAAAATTTCTGATCTTCTAATTAAAGACTTTGGTGGTTTTGATTATGATTATAAACTATTAGAAGGTATTAAAAGTCGCACACAAGGCCGTGACGAATCCATCATCATATTTTTGTCTATAATGTCCGGAATGTTTGCACGTCTTTCCAAAAAACTTTCTGAGGCCGAACAGTTAGAAATAATCTTACGTAACATAAGACCATGTTACTCAGTCTTTGTGGCTCTTAAAGATATTGACTCTATAAATTCTCTCTTGGCTACCTGCCAAAACTATGAAAGATTTTTGGACAGAGACAAACATTTTAAAGAACCAAATCTTCAACAGCATTCTCTAACTTCGGAATTTAATTATAAACATTTAGCTAATTCTAACTTTTCCGCTCTTAACTCTGGACCTCCTCCTGTTACAAATAAATTTAATTCCTCTTTTAGGAATCCATTTAGACAGGTTAATAGCTTAATTCAAGCTGGACCTATTCAACAGAATATTTTCTGTGTCCGATGTCGTGAAAAAGGACATACTTTAAATACTTGTACTCAGCCTCATTTTGTTATTTGTTTCAAATGTGGCCTAAAAGGTTTTAAAACCGCTGATTGTCCTAACTGTTCACCTAAACCGAATACTAGTTCAAAAAACTAATTACTGACTTGAAAAGTAACTCAAACTTTGATGTTGATGATTGGAACGTTTGGCTAAAAACTCTTAAAAACTTCTTTTCTTGCTATAATATTTCTTCTACTCTTTACTCTGATGAGAAAGATTATAAACGTCCTTTCATTAACATCAGAATTAATAATCTATCTCTGGTTTGCTCGACTCTGGTAGCTCAATTACCATTCTGGGTAACACTTCTTACTTAGAAATTCTCAAATTGGGCTATAAACTTTTCAAGTCAGATATTATAACTGTTTCTACTGCTAATAATCAAAAAGTTAAATCCTTAGGATTCTTTGAACTTCCTTTGTCTTTTAATAACCAAACTCATTTGGTTAAAACCTATATTTTTCCGGATATATCGCCTTCTTTAATTTTGGGTATTGATTTTTGGAAAATATTTAATCTCTTACCTAACATTTTATCTTTGGCTAGTCCTTCAGACTTTGAATGCTCAACTATTGAGACATCGGATACTAAAGTTTTACCTTATGAACATCTTACGTCAAACCAAAGAAACATTGCTGACGACATTATCCAGCGCTTCAAGACTATCTCGTTCGAAGAAAAGGGAGCACTTGGACGTACTCATCTTATATGTCACAAGATTGACACTGCTGATTCTCTGCCCATTAAACAAAGATGTTACAGATTGTCACCTGAAAAACAAAGGGCCTTAATTAATGAAGTGGACAAGATGCTACAATGGAATGTTATCGAACAATGCGAAAGTCCGTGGCTATCTCCAGTGCTGATTACACCAAAGAAGAATGGCGAATGGCGTTTCTGTGTTGATAGCAGAAAGCTTAATTCTGTTACTCGTCGTGATGCTTACAGTCTACCACTTATAAGCGAAATCCTAGACAATCTCAAGAATGCTAAGTACTTATCAAGCATTGACATTGCTAAAGCTTTTTGGGAGATACCTCTTAATTCTGCGGACAAAGATAAAACTGCATTCTATGTACCTGGAAGAGGTATGTTCAGATTTAAAGTCATGCCCTTTGGACTAACTAACTCGCCTGCGACTCAACAACGTCTAATGGACATGTTATTTACTCCAGATTTTGATAATAAAGTATTCTGCTACTTGGATGACATCGTCATAATTAGTGAGACTTTCGATGAGCATATATCTCTGCTGATGAAAGTTCACGAAAAACTTTCTTTTGCTAACTTAACTATAAACTTTGAGAAAAGTAATTTTTTTAGAAAGGAACTAAAATATCTTGGATTCGTCGTGGATGAACATGGGTTACGAGCTGATCCTGATAAAATTAAAGCTATCCTTGAATATCCCGAGCCTACCGGCAGAAAAGAAGTCAGAAGATTTATTGGCACTTGTAGTTGGTTTCGAAGATTTATCCCGAATTTCAGCACTATTGCCTCTCCTCTCAACAAGCTGACCTGTTCTGGATTGAATGTTCCTAAATTTTTATGGAACTCTGACGCTGCATTGGCTTTCCAAAAACTTAAGGAAGCCTTAGTAACTGCTCCTGTTCTTGCCTGCCCTGACTTCAATCTTCCTTTTGCTGTACATTGCGATGCTTCAAACTATGGTACAGGCGCAATGCTCACTCAACAACAGAATGACAAAGAAGTCGTGATTGCTTACATGAGCAAAGCACTTAATAAAAATCAGCAAAACTACTCAACTACTGAAAGGGAAACGTTGGCTGTAATAACTGCCTTAGAACATTGGCGTTGTTACCTGGACAATGGTAAAGAATTCATAATATATACTGACCATGCTGCTCTAAAATGGTTTCAGAAGCTAGCCAATCCTTCAGGAAGACTTGCTCGCTGGACACTACGCTTGTCGTGTTTTAACTTTGTACTGAAACACAAGAAAGGCAAAGATAATGTTGTTCCAGATCTACTTTCGAGATCCAAGACTCAAGATGGTTGTAAAAATGAGGGTTCAATACTCCAAGGCGTACATCCTATCTCTGCGGATGATCCACCTCCTGACCGTGAACTGGAAATCTACAATAAAACTTTCCTTGGCTGCAGTAATAATCCTGATGCATACCCAAACTATACGATCAGAGATAACAAACTTTACCGTTGCATTCACTCTCCTGACAGATTGAATGATGATTTTATTTGGAAAGAAGTTCCTCTACCTCAAGAAAGACGTACTATAATTGAAGCTAACCATGGCTCCAATCAAGAACCTCACCTGGGAATCTTCAAGACGTACAAAAAACTTTCTCTACGTTATTATTGGCCTGGTATGTTTAAAGACATTGCCAATTTAATTACTAATTGTGATACTTGTCTATCTTATAAACACCCTAATCATTCTCCGTATGGCCCAATGGGCAAACCAAAAATTTGCTCTCGACCATTTCAATCTATTTCTTTAGATTTAATGGGACCGTTACCCATGACTAGAAGACGTAACCAACACATTTTGGTTATTAATTGTTTATTTACCAAGTATACTATGATTTTTCCACTAAAACGTGCGATTGCATCTAATATAATTACCATTTTAGAAAACTCTGTTTTTCTTGTACATGGTGTTCCTCAAACGATAATTATGGACAATGGCCCACAATTTCAGTCTCACGAATTTCTTTCTTTATTAAACCGATATAGGGTTCCTTTCGTGTTCCGCGCTCCTTTTTACTGTCCCCAAGTCAATCCGACAGAAAGATACAACCGTACAATTATTACGTCACTAGCTTCACTAGTGGGAGAAGATCATAGATCCTGGGATCTCTACCTTCCCAAGGTTCAATTCGCAATGAACAGTTGCGTTAATACTATTACTGGTTTTACTCCATCTTTTTTAGTCTTCGGTAGGGAAACGATTCCTTGTGGTTCTTTATATACTCCAACTCAAAACCTTGAGGAATTGTTGTTTTTGCCTCGTGATATATACGCGTCAAATGCTGGTTTCCTCTCTTCTATATTTCACAAAGTTCATACTTCTTTACACATAGCTCACGTTAAAAATAGTGCTCGCTATGATTTACGACGGTCCTTTAAAGAATTTAATGTTAATGATACTGTTTGGCGTAAGAATTATGCATTAAGTAATGCTGGTTCTTACTTCAGTGCTAAGCTTGCCCCTAAATATATTAAATGTAAAATTGTAAATAAACTTTCTCCATTAGTATACATTTTGGAAGATGCTAATGGTTCGTCTGGCAAATGGCACATCAAAGACATTAAATCTTAACTTCTCCTTCATCTTCCAAATTTAATATGGTATATATGTTTTAATCACATTCACATTTTCATTCCATTAACTCATTAACATTTTTGTGTCTTTATTTTTTTTGTTTACCTTAGCCTGTGCTCTTAAGCACGTTTTTAACGTTCTATAACGTTACTCAAGATCTATCTATTGATCTTCTCTATAACTTTAGTACCTACCTACTTTAGTTATCAAGCTTTGAACCCTACCGTTCTTAGTTACTTTATTGCTTCGAGCCCTACCGCTCGTAGCTCCTTAAAATATTATGCTTTGAGCCCTACCGCTCTCAGCATATCTTAATTTACTTCATTTTTATTTTCATTTCTTTATTTCTTTTTTTTTCCTTTTTCTTGTTAGGAGCGGCTGACTACTCCCTAAAAAAGCCTTAGGTCTAACTTTCCACTTATAGAGCGGTCGACAACTCTTTAAATAAGCCCTAATCGTCATTTTAAAACACCCTTCTAGAGTGGTAGTCATTGAATGTGAACTCCACCCTTATTGAATGCAGATGATAGTATGTAAGAGAACGTATGTCTGTTTGTTAGGCGATGTATGTCTGTGTGAAGTTGTGTTTTACGGTTTCTTTAGAAATATGCTTTAAAAATTTTCTCTGAGTCAAAAATTTTCTGGGGTCGTGGGGGAAATGTGGTGAAACCACTTACCTTTTCCACTTCCTAGGTATTATTTCATGTAATCATCTCATATTTTAACTTCGTCTTATATATTTGCTTTTATTTTTCCTCGCTTCTGCAACGATACATAATGTTTTAGT
Source organism: Scoparia ambigualis (assembly GCA_963921215.1). Lineage (NCBI taxonomy): Eukaryota > Metazoa > Arthropoda > Insecta > Lepidoptera > Crambidae > Scoparia > Scoparia ambigualis. Next base: position 62,738,260 of record OY992501.1, read on the forward strand.
AACTACACACTACACTACACACATCGCAATTCCTTTATCTAAACACATTTACTTACGTGATCTAAATCACGAAACTTCGGACACTATTTTTCGACACTTTTACGTATCCCACAAGTTTCGGATCACTTCGATAATCTTATTATGCGTTTTTCCTTGTAATATTTAAATGTATCTCACTTTAATTGTTTTCTATTTACTAAATATTGTATTTTGGTTACGTTTTGAAGTATCTGACAACTTATTTTTGCTTCGTTGCTATGCAACTTATCAACATAATCCAATCAAAACTTTTTGACTTTCTTATTTATACATTTGGCCATCTAGATTTCTCGTTTTAAAAATATTATTTTGAAATTTATGCAGAACTCAGAAACCGAGGTTTCATTATAAAGTTTAGCCGACGACTAATCATTACATCTCTAGCTTTGGATTCAAAAGGTTTACTCTACTGAGACGATCACCAGCTTCCGAATTGGATAGTCAAGACTCCTTACTTGCCTCTTCCAAATTGGAAGGACTAGTCTTCAAATACAAACACCAGCTTCCGAATTGGAAGACTACGGCCTCCAGACATCGCGCGCGCCTACGCCTGCCTGTGCCTGTCTCGCCTGTCAGCCTGCACCTTCGCCTGCCTGCGCCTGGTGGCGCCTGCCTGCCTGCACCTTCGCCAGCCTGTGCCTGCTGGCGCCTGCTGCCTGCGCCTGCCTGCGCCTACCTGCGCCTGCCTGCGCCTACCGGCGTCTGCCTGTCGGCGCCTGCCTGTCGGCGCCTGCCTGTCGGCGCCTGCTTGCCTTCGCTTGCCTTCGCCTACCGGCGCCTGCTTGCCTTCGCCTACCGGCGCCTGCCTACCGGCGCCTGCCTACCGGCGCCTGCCTACCGGCGCCTGCCTACCGGCGCCTGCCTACCGGCGCCTCCCTGTCTTCACTTGCCTGCGCCCTTCGACGTCTGCCAAGTTCAGCGCTTGCCTCCACACCTTCGCCTGCCTCCACGTCAGCTGCATCTACCCCTTCACTTTTTATATTATCATCCTACATTTTAACCATCATCACCTCCATACTCACCATCCTCACTCACCTTTTTATTTTAACTTTGTTTGTAATTTTATTTTGACTTATAAATATTTGTAAATTTCTTATCATCTTTTCTTTTTTAAATGTCGCTTCACGACAACATGAGTCAAAGGCGGCAATAACAATAGTATGCCGACCCACTCACAATGATACTCCTACAATCACTGCCACAGCTCATATTTTAAAAAACGTCACTGGCTACCTTCCTTTAGAGAAGGTACCAAACATTTCCCACGTACTAGGCCAGCCACCCGTGCCATTGGCTGACCAGCTTTACCACACACCAGCCCCGATCGACCTCATATTGGGGTCGGACGTTCTTGGCCAGGTGTTGGACGGGACTAAGGTCTCGTTGGGCCCGGGCAAGCCCATAGCCTTCGGCACGATTTTCGACTTCGCGTTGATAGGACCCATTGAGGACTTGTATGCGCAGCCGGCGCAGCAGGTTAACTCAGCTCACGTCGTTAGCTCACAACCAGACTCAGCTGAATCAGCCCAGGACATACGTCAGAGTCTGGAAAGGTTCTGGGAGTCTGAGGAGCCCCTCCCTCAATCTCACACTCATAATGATCCCCTGGAGGAACAATGCGAGGAAATCTTCCGCTCTACCACTACACGCGATCCATCAGGCAGATATACAGTCGCTCTGCCCTTTCTAAAGGACGCCCCTCAACTAGGTAAAACTCACCCTATCGCATTACGCAGATTCCTCAATATTGAGAAGAAGCTAATGGCGAACCCGTCTCTGCGTTCTAAATACGTCGACTTTATGGCCGAATACATCGACTTAGGGCACATGGCTCCCTGTCACCCAAATACATTCGCCCATAAACCTCACTTCTACATCCCTCACCATGGCGTATTTAAGTCAGGGTCGGACAAGCTGCGCATTGTTTTTGATGGTAGCTGCAAAAGCTCCAATGGTGTCAGCAAAAATGAATGCCTACACACAGGCCCCGCCCTTCAACAGGACATTGTGGACATCATCATGTCCTTCAGAACGCATCCAGTCGTTTTCAGCACTGACATCCAGAGGATGTTCAGAAATGTGCTGGTTGCCCTGGGGCATACCGTCTCTGGTCTGGACCAGAGACGGTATCAGCTGATACTATGGCGGTCCTCACCAGATCACCCTCTGCTCACCTACGCCTTCAATACAGTCACGTACGGCTTAAGATCAAGCCCATACCATGCAATCCGCACTCTGCTTCAGCTAGCTGATGATGAAGGCCATCGCTACTCTGGAGCCGCTCAGGTTCTTCGCAAGTCTATCTTCGTTGATGACATCTTGTGTGGTCATGACACAGTTGAATCCGCCCAAGCACTCCAGGACGAGTTGATAAGTCTGCTAGACCTAGGCGGCTTTCAGCTTAGTAAGTGGACATCTAACTCGCCTAAGCTGCTCGAGAGATTTCCCGACAACCAATGCGACATGCCCAAGGACTTCGACATGAACCCAGAGTCCACGTCCATTAAGGTCTTGGATATACAGTGGAGCCCTCAGTCAGACGAGTTCACCTACCGCATCTCTCTGCCCCCCATCACACATGTCACAAAGCGGTCTATTTTAAGCACCGTAGCCTCACTTTATGACCCAAACGGCTGGGTTTCTCCCGTTATCTTCCGCGCAAAGCTGCTGCTTCAGCAATTGTGGCTACTGAAGCTGGAATGGGATGAGCCCACTCCCTCTGAAGTACAAACGGAGTGGCACCACATCTCAGAGGACCTGCCGCTGTTGTCTAGCATTCGCTTCCCTCGGCACATTTGTGCAAACAAAGGCTCAGCTGCATACTCGCTTCACGGGTTTGCAGATGCCTCTGAAGCCGGGTTTGCCGCCGTTGTTTACCTCCATGAGCTCGATGCCTCCGGAGATACTTTGGTACACTTGATTGTCGCCAAGTCGCGAGTCGCACCAATCAAGAATCGCCTCACAATCCCCAAGTTAGAGTTGTCGGCCGCCACCCTACTCTCCCAGCTCATGATCCGTGTGTCAGTTCAGTTATCCGCCCATATCAGTATACAACAACACATATGTTGGTCAGACAGTACGATAGTCCTGGCCTGGCTCAATACACCGCCTCACCGTCTTCAACCCTTTGAAGCTAACAGGGTAGTCAAAATCAGCTCAGGCTCACCAGAATGTACCTGGCGACACGTACCTTCCGAGCTCAACCCGGCAGATTGCGCAAGCAGAGGGATGTCTGCGCAATCCCTGTCAGCCCACGACCTATGGTGGTCTCCCACGTGGCTTAGACAGCCTTGTGAGTCTTGGCCTGCGATGCCCTTAGCTCTGGGCCATCACGCCCTGCCCGGCCTTAAGCCCAAACACGTCCCGTCACTAGTCACAGTGCCCGGTCTTGACTTTGACCTGCTCACTTGGTTTAGTTCACTAGACAAGCTCGTCGGAGTGACAGCTTGTCTAAAACGCTTTCTGCACAACTGCAGACACCACCCAGATTCGCGACGCTCAGGCCCCTTGTACGTCAGTGACCGAAGAGAGGCCCTACTTTACTGGGTGCGCAGTGTTCAGCACAATGAGTTTGCAGAGGACATCCACCGCCTTCAAACTGGCAAAATCTGCTCCGTCAGACTCCAGCGGCTGTCACCTCTCATTAAAGATGAGCTCCTTAGAGTTGGTGGACGACTGTCCCATGCGTCTATCCGATATGACGCGCAGCATCCGCTCATACTTCCCAGCTCTAGCCCACTTGTAGACCTCATCATTGACCACTACCACAAAATACACTGCCACCCTGGCGCTGACACCTTACACGCAATCCTACGCCAACAATTTTGGATATTGTCCGCGCGCCGTATTATTAGACACCGAGTCTTTAAATGCATTAGATGCTTTCGATGCCGGGCCCAGCCGCAAGCGCCCTTCATGGCCGACCTGCCAGCCGATAGAGTTACGCCTCAGCCAGTATTTAGTTAAGTCACGACCGATTTGCCGGCACATTCCTCGTTAAATCTAGTACCCTACGTAATGTTAAACTCTTAAAAGCGTACTTTTGTATATTCGTGTGCCTCTCCACTAAGGCGGTTCAATTGGAACCGGTCTCGGACCTCAGCACGGAAGCGTTCGTCGCGGCATTACAGCGTTTTATAGCACGCCGCGGTGCCCCGGTTCTCATCCGCTCGGAATGCGGTACAAATTATGTAGGCGCTAGAAATCAGCTCATCGAAGTACAAAACTTTCTTGCCTCGAATAATGACACGATTGCGCACAAGCTTGCTGGTCAGCACATTACTTGGTTATTGACCGTCCCTAAGGGACCATGGTTCGGTGCATTACATGAGATCAACATAAAATCAACTAAGCAACTTTTATATCGCGTAATTGGCGAACAGCACCTCACATTCGAGGAATTCTCTACACTTTTAGCACGAATCGAAGCTGTCCTTAACTCTAGACCTCTCTACCCTCTTTCGTCTGATCCTTCAGACTTTGAGCCGCTTACAGCCGGACATTTCATTATAGGCCGCCCACTAACGGCCCTTCCCGAACTATCCGTGGAAGATAGGCCGATCTCCACACGTAGGCGATTCCAGATGGTACAGGCCCTTTCCCAGCGCTTCTGGACGCTGTGGACCCAGTCCTACCTCCACACACTCCAAACCCGCTCCAAATAGTTTTCCCCATCCGCCCCTCCCCGATTTGGCGAGCTCGTCCTCATCAAGGAGGACAACCTGCCTGCCCTCCAATGGAGACTGGGGCGCATTGCTCGCACCCTGCCTGGGAAGGATGGCGTCGTGCGGGTGGTGGACCTGGACACCGCCAATGGACACCTCCGGAGGCCTGTGTTCAAGATTGCCAGGCTCCCTCTGGATGAGCCCACCCTGGGCCCCGGAGGATGTACGCGCCCTGAGCGCGACGTCTTATTCTAGGCGTATTTAATTACGCCTAGCGCCACCTAGCGAGGTGTCGCGAAGTTGGCGCGCGTCAGGTGAAGGAACGACGCGGCCGGCGAGTGAGTCAGTCTGTCTGCTAGCGACCGCGAGACGCCAAAAGATATACGCGCGCTGGTATCTGCCCTTATTGATAGTGACCCTGGGTTGATAGTGCCTGTGATAACGTGAAGTGACTTTGTGCTGTGCCGTGACCAATCGCCTACATCAAAGTCAAAGTCAAATTATTTATTCAATGTAAACCTTTACAGGCACTTATTGACGTCAATACTAATAATAATAAAAAAACAGTTAACTAACTTATAGTTAACACTTAATAACTAATCTAACGAGCTATTATAGTCTGTGCCAGACAAATGCGCATTGCTACCCCCAGTACCACTGCACGCCGAAACAGAATCGCGTCGAACCGAAATATAAGCCGTGGTCATAGAATTGTGTAATATGATTTCCAATTATCGTATTGATACTGTGGTAAGTAATATAAATTGGAGAGTTTTTGAAGTAAAATAAAGTAGCGGCTGAAATGAGTTTTGGAAAACATTAGTACCTAAGACATTGGGGGAGGAGGTTTTCTGTGTCTGTGTGTTTGATTTTTTTTTTTTTTAAACGAGTTACCTAATGTTTCCGAAGACGCCTTAAAACAAAGTGATTTCGCTTAATTTTGAAGGCTCCTGGTTATTAAATAAATGACTTAATGCAAAGGAATCAAGCATACGGACGTGAAGGGTCTCTTTCTTTAACCGTTGCTGAAGGGGTGGTGGGGGTTGGTCCGGTTTTGGAAGGGGGCTGCGGGGCGTCGTTTTTCTGTGTTTGGTGTGGGAGTTTTGGGTGCCGCGTCGGCGTGGTGTTTCCTCTTAACTCGTAACAGTTGACATTTTTAATCATTCAAATATCTTTTTTTATAAAAACTTAAGCCTAAAAAAACGTCAAAAATTAATAAGCATAAACTTGTGTGTTTTAAAATTGTTTCGTTATTCGTCTTGGTACAAGCACAGAATAACTAATACTACTACCGTACAGAAGGTTCACCCTCCAACGACCCCCACGCGAAACTGAAACCTATCTCGTGACCCGAGCGTTCATATTCCGATAAGCACAGCCGACTCGATATCGATTTGACGTCCGTCAGGAGCGCAGGGTGTAAACCCTACGCGCGCGCGTAAGCGCGCGCGTAGGGATTACGAGTTAAGAGGAAACACCACGCCGACGCGGCACCCAAAACTCCCACACCAAACACAGAAAAACGACGCCCCGCAGCCCCCTTCCAAAACCGGACCAACCCCCACCACCCCTTCAGCAACGGTTAAAGAAAGAGACCCTTCACGTCCGTATGCTTGATTCCTTTGCATTAAGTCATTTATTTAATAACCAGGAGCCTTCAAAATTAAGCGAAATCACTTTGTTTTAAGGCGTCTTCGGAAACATTAGGTAACTCGTTTAAAAAAAAAAAAAATCAAACACACAGACACAGAAAACCTCCTCCCCCAACCGACGCTTAAATAAAAATTGGTCCACCTCTGAAGGAGGAAACAGGGGACCACGAAACGCCGCTCCCCCGCGCCCCGCATGAGAATCCCGAACGCCACGCCGACGCAGTGTTTCCTCTCAAGGCTAGATAGATCGCGCTTTAAGTTTTTTCAAACCATCTGAGACATAGAAAATAATGGTTTAAATTCTGGAAAAAAAACAAAAAAAAACTATGTATTAGTTAAGGATCCAATCTATTCCAAGTCTCATTAAGTTACAAAATCCAATAAACATCACTCGATAAAATAAAAAAAAAATAATAATAATAATAAATAAGTGGTAGATTTAGATCAATCACACTCAACCACATTCACATCACCATCAATCGAACCAGACCCGCACCGACGCCACGTCCCCAACCCAACCCCCACCACCCCCACCACTCCCCATCCCCGATCCTACGGGGGCAAACCAACATCGCGTCGCGTCGCGCCGGCCATATCAATTCCGATCCAGCCTGCCTACGCGACACGACGCGACACCGGTCCACCCCTACAGGACCGAGGACAAAAAATGACGAGGGTAGCAGAAGCCAGGCTAGGGACGCAGCATCGGCACAAGTCCAACTCGATCGACAGTGATGCGAATGCAACCAAATACGACTGATCCAAATCCACCAAATAAGATATAAAATTATTTTAAAATATAATATATATACATGCATACATATATATACACACATATAATACATTCATACACACTATACACATATATAAATACGATACTGATACTTTACATTTAATTTTTGTACTCAACGAAAGACATCGCCGCCCGCCAGCTCGCCTCCCGTCTCCTGCCTCATCATCCCAGGTAAGCCTTCAGACCTATCAACCTTCTTTACTCTGCTGTATTTGGCGGTGTCTTCTGACCCGCGAATACAACTTTTAAAATCGTCATGTAATACTTTGACTAAGGGAATGCAATCACGAATCGTGATTGACAAATCGAGATCTCGCGCCAAAATCATAGGGTCGAGATTGGCCCATTCGAGATCTCGATCGTAAACGAATCGAGATCTCGCGAGATTTCGATATTATCGAGATTTGTAAAAAATATATGTTACTTTTATACCAAATCTCATATTTTCTGTATAGGAATCATGAACAACTACGAAGTATAAATCTAATATGATATTGCTGTGATGTTTTGTAAATAAAACAAGATATTTTATTATTAAATCACGTAAATCTTTAATTTAAGGGAACAAAATATAATTTGAAGAAAATTAACAATGAAATTGAAACATTAATAATCGTGGTTTTGGAAATAGCTTCATTTACGAATAACGTTACAAAGCTTGCACTTAGCGCTGGAACTATCCGCAGATTTCATAAAATATCTCCAACCCGGCAAATTGCTTGTTGTAACTTCCACAAACACATATTTTGAATTGTTCTTTGTCATATTTATTGTTCTTTAATTGTCACAGCGTTAAAAATCTTCTAATTTCACTCTAAATAATAATAATTGCAGGGATGAAAGCTCAATTAATTATCACTTATCACTCGCAACGTCGCAATGCAACAACCAAACTTCAATACTACCAATAAACATAAACAAATACATCACATGCGGTTTGTAAGCTGTTTGCTATTGGTCACCCGCCGAGAGCGGGGAACGCGTGCGGGGGACGGCTCCCGCGTGCGGCGCTGCGCTGGAATCGCTGGGCTGATGACGCTGGCCACCACACTACACTGTAATGGGTAATAACGGATTTTTCGCGTACCGAACCGAAACTATGTATTGGTTTTCGATAACGGTTTTCAAAACTATTTATTTTTGTAACTATTTATCGGAGATGTTGTATGGTATTGCCAATCCAACGGCGGCACCGAATACCGAAATAACTTGTTTATTGTACGGTGTTGGTAAGTTCATGATACCTGTTTGCGGATGTTATACCTGTTTACGGAGTTAAGTTATGGTAGTTATCGAATATTAAGTAGGTATTCAAATGAACTTTCCTTCATACTTCATCCAGGCTAGGTCTGGCTGCATAAAATAGTCAATAAATGCAGGTGTATTTTAAAGTTAATTGATTTTATATACAATTTGTTTGCTTTACATTATTTACACAGGACTTCTATTTTAATTTTTATATGTATTAGTTTTTTTGTGTTATTTACATTTTTTAGTTTATTTTTTGTTTTTTTAGGGTGAAATATTTAATTTTATATCAGTTTGTTTATTTTTGTTGTTACCGTTTTACATTAATTGGCACTATTTACATTTTTAAAATTAAAATCTAAGTTCTTTTTACGGGGATCCCGAAACTCGCTCGCTAAAAGCAGCCTATAATAATGCCACTAAGTCGTGTAAGAGGGCCTACATTAGAGCGGATGCCCAGCGCGTTGCACGAGTAGGCCAAGAACTCCTGACGCATCCTACGGGCAGCCGTAGCTACTGGCGTCTGGCCAAAGCCGTGCAATCCAACTTCTGCCAACCCTCGCTGCCACCACTGAGATGTCTTGACGGAACTTTAGCTCACAAGCCGCAGGAAAAGGTCGATCTCCTGGCCTAACTCTTTGCGGCTAACTCCCGGATCGATGACTGTGATGCACAGCCACCCTCAATTCCTCACTGTGGCCACACAATGACTGATATTAAAATCAGGCAGTGTGATGTCCGTGCGGAACTGCAGTCAATCGATGTCCGGAAAGCTAACGGTCCTGATGGCATCCCAGCAATAGTCCTGAAAATGTGTGCAGCGGAGTTGTCCCCTGTGTTAACGCGTCTGTACCGTCTCTCGCTCTCTTCGGGTTGTGTGCCGGAATCTTGGAGAGAAGCTAATGTGCAACCGATCCCTAAAAAAGGAGATCGGTCAGATCCGACTAATTACCGCCCTATAGCCGTAACTTCAGTGTTGTGTAAGATCCTAGAACGAAAATTGAACAAACAGCTTGTTCGATACCTAGAAGATCACTCCCTAATTCACGATCGTCAATATGGGTTCTGGCCAAAACGGTCAACGGGTGATCTTCTAGCGTACGTCACACATCTCTAGGGTGAGGCTATTGACAAGCGTGGCGAGTCACTGGCAGTTAGCCTTGACATAGCCAAGGCTTTTGATCGGGTCTGGCACAAAGCTCTTCTCTCCAAGCTCCCGGCATACGGTTTGCCCGCTCAGTTCTGTACCTGGATTGCTAGCTTCCTGCATGAGCGTAGAATCCGTGTCCTTTCGGATGGATACGCTTCGCGGTTCATGTCAGTGAACGCTGGTGTTCCTCAAGGCTCCGTTCTATCCCCCACGCTGTTCCTTCTGTATATCAATGACATGCTTCTTCTTGGAAACATTCATTGCTATGCAGATGATAGCACAGTGCATGGGGGATATAACGGGCACCCAACGGCTGGGCGGGTAGACACCGAAATGAAGCGAGCAAATCTTGTCATTGAGCTCGATCGGGTGTTGGACCTCATTTCTAAATGGGGCTCCGATAATCTGGTCGAGTTCAATGCCAAGAAAACACAGATGTGCGCGTTCACAGCGAAAAAGTCGCCATTCCTTCCCCTTCCCTCTCTTCAGGGTACATCTCTAGGCCTGCAGAGCAGTATTAACATGCTCGGTATGGATATCCGCTGCGATCTGAACCAAAAGGACTACATCGAGCAAGGTGCGGCGATTCTTCACGCCTGATCAGTTGTGTCTATTATACAAGACACAGGTGCGGTCTTGCGTGGAGTATTGCTCTCACCTTTGGGACGGCTCCGCAAAGTACCTTCTCGATGCCTTGGACAGATTGCAGCGCCGCGCTGTGCGCATTATCGGCAATGCGGAGGTCACTAAAACTCTCGAGCTTTTGCAATTGCGTAGAGATATTGCGTCACTCAGCGTCTTTTACCGTTTATACCATGGCGAGTGCTCTGAAGAACTCTTTGACCTCATCCCTCCTTCTCCCTTCCTCCATAGGAGTACGCGTGCTGCTCTCCGGAGTCACCAATTTACAGTCTCTAACATTCCATCACGCACAAAGAAATTTGGTGACTCGTTTCTTTGCCGCACTTCCAAAAGATGGAATAGTCTGCCAGCACACGTATTCCCTCCTACCTATGACATAGGGTCCTTCAAACGAGGCGTGAAGAAGCACTTTGTGGGCCGGCAGAGTGAGGATGACTGATGCTACGTCACTTACGCTGCACCAGTTGTCCTCGCGCCTGGATCTCATTTCCACTTAACATCAGGTGGAGTGGGGTCATTTGCCGGGATTAGTATAAAAAAAAAAAAACTATTTATGGTTTAAATCCACCATCGCTACACTACACTAGTCGCCGCGCTGCCGCGCACGAATGAACACGCATGATTCGCACACTCTCATGACCCAAAATCTCGATAATCTCTATTAACATTGTCGAGATCTCGATCGATATCACATACATCGAGATTAAAGATCGTCGAGATTGAATATTGAAAAAAAGGTCGAGATCGAGATTGCATTCCCTACTTTGACGCATTCCCTACTTTGGTGCATATGGATCAGAGATCGATAGCTTAGGCACTAAACCACAGAGGCGGTTAAAAATACAGATCAGTCGCCTCTAGGGTTGCCACCTTTTTCTAGGACGAATAAAGTATTATTTCATTTTGTTAGAACAAAAATAAGTACATAGCATAAAAAAGAGTACCTAAGTATTTATTTATTTTTCCTTAAAAAAGTATTTTTTGTTGCTCTTTGCGACATTTAACAAATATTTGTCTTTTACGTAAATAGTTTTACGTAAATTGAGTATTTTAGCGTACTTTATTGGTGTCGTAGAATACATAGTACGCCTACATGAAAAAGAGGACAATACTCTAATTTAGACTACGGGTGGCAACCCTAGTCGCCTTCTCTCCAGCACTAGACGCGACGACGACGGCACGGCTACCTTAAGGGCCCTATTACATTTCGACTGTGATTTTTGCTTAATTTTTTAATTAAACCCAAAATTGCAGAGGAAATTTTTCATAAAATGTGCGAAGGCACTTTTTTGAGCTCCTCGATTGAACTACAGTTCTAAACAAATGAAATAAAAAAAATAGAATGTTATCTTTTATATATAGTCGAATAATTCGTAGCGGCCTTGGAATATTTAGATATCATTGATTTTATACAGAAAAAAATCTTATTCTAAACCAAAAAACTTTGAAAATTGTTTTAAGTTAACTGTGAATTTCTCCTATCTACGATAATATTATTGAGCAAAGTTTATAAGTACCAGAATTATTGTTACTTTATGAGGAATAATGATTTTATAATTAATTTAATATCCTATTTCGATAAAAACGATAAATACAACTGCAAAATTACTACAAAAAGTGATACGCCGGCAGTGCGAACTCAACATTCTCACAGAGTGGAGATTAGTTATAATAAGCATGAATTTATTATCCTATTTCGATACAAACGATAAATACAACTGCAAAATTACTACAAAATGCAAAAATGGGCATTTTACGCAAAAAGCACATTTGAGATGTAATAGGCATAATTACTTTTAAGTTAATATCTTCGATCACACATTATAACAACCAGATGCCCAATCAACGCTCTCAAAACGGCCACACTAAAAGCGTTACATCGCATTCTGGACCTAACTCAAAATTTATATGTTTTTATAGTACGCGAAACTCTGCTCTTTAAAGTCAATATTTCATAAATCAAAATTTTGAGTTCGTCTTTAGTTTAGTGTGCGAGGTAAGTTTCAACATGACAAAGAGTTCCTTCGAAAATTGATCTTTCTTCTAAACCACAAGTCAAATGCAATATCAACGTTGCCACTTTTCCGCTTAGAATTAGTACGGGATTGTGTATCTAGTATTTATTATATTATTTTAAAAAGAAACATCGATACTTTTGTCGATTTAATACATCGCTCTGTTGCATCGATGTTGATACGATGTATTGAGAAATACATCGATGTTTCCAATACATCGATTGTTTTGCTCAATCGACACGTTTAGGCAGTAAGGTGTTTTAAATACTACACTAGTGTTTGTTAGGTCACTGGTCTAATAGCCCACACTAAACTGAAGCCGAAACTACAAGAAAACTAGGTATAAGGAAAAATATTTAAGTATTAAGAAATCAAATTACAATGCTCACGGCCCATATATTTGAAAACCTGACAATGAGTTAGCTTGTTTAAAATGATCTTTGTCGTAAATGTAATCTATTATATTACTTATTATTGGTCTACATTCAGATTATAAAAACCTTTCTCTTCAATCAGTTTCTATTAATTGAGAGGCGACCGTAGTGTCATATTTTGCGTATCCGATACATCGAAGAAAAAACACCCATATATATTCGATGTTTGAGTATTAACAATACATCGGTTCAATACGATGCATCGTGACTATACATCGAGTATTTAAAATACATCGATGTATATCGTCAATCGCTTATTAATTAACCCCCATTAGTTTTCCGTTAAAAACAAAAGAGTTGCGTTATCACAGTAAAAAAATACCAGCTTAGTTTTAAAAAGTAATCAGCCGTCCCCCCCTATATCTACCCGCCGGGTAGATACAATTAGCATGTGAACACAGCTCCGTCCCGCGGCGGCCGGGGCCCCGGGGCCCGTCTAATTGGGCTTGTGTAAACTTGCCCTGTTATCGGAACGCCTCTGGCGCTGTGAGGGGACGCTAGTGTGGAGAGGGACATACTAAGCTTTATTTTTTCATTTAAAAAAATAAAATGAAAACCACGCTGCTGCTTTAGGAAAACTGTAGTTTTGCGCGGCTCTCTACCTGCAATAACAACAAAAACAAATAATAAAAAGCATATTTTTGTTGTGCTGCTGCTGGTAGCGGCTCTATAATAGAAGACTGCCAACCGCTCTCTTCCCTTGGGTGTCATAAAAGGCGACTAACGGACCTATGCCGCCACATACATAAATCAGCATAAAGCGGCACTGTGCTCACCTCCTGTCACGCTGAGCACATGTGCAGTTGTAATGTGGTGAAACGTGGAGTGTGGCAGTGGACTGCTTTTTGGGTCCTCATTGTGTGGTCTCTGACTAACCCTTCGGAGATAATAGTCGTGAATATACAGCGTGTTTCTTGTAAGTTGTCAAGCCGATGTGTGGTGATAGGGAACTATCATACCTATCCATTGAACCCCCATGTATGTTCTACGATTTTTTGTAGTTTCCGAGTTACAATTTTTTTCGTTATTTTGTGATTCACTTTTCGGTCGACTTTTCTTCGATGTTTTTTTTAAAAACAATGCCTGTGATTGCACTTTTATGAGTAAATAAATCTCCTTTCTAACTTTAACCTCAGATACTAACATTTTGATCTTAACTTTAAAAATTGGGTTAATCAGAACAGAATGAAATTTTCAACATAAATAAAAAAATAAAAAAATATTTTCCATAGCTTCTGGCTAGTTTTAAAAATTGCCTGACCAAATATGATTTCATACTAATACAAAAAAGTATGTACTAAATGGGACATTTATTGCTAAAATCTGTCGTTGAACGTGGTAGATCGGAAATCGTGTAATTTTCATCTAGGTACTTATACTAATATTATAAAGAGTAAAGATTTGATTGTTTGTTTGTATTGAATAGGCTCCGAAACTACTAGACCGATTTCAAAAATTCTTTCTCCCTTGGGAAGCTACATTATTTCCGAGTGAATAGGCTATATTATATTTTCAAAAAAATTAATGATCCTTACTAAAACTCTAATCAATATCTTACATCGCGTGCGCTACGAAAACTATTGTTGATAGAACAAATGCGATATAGGTGTCGTCACTGGGGTACGGGAGGGGAATCAATTTGAATATTCGTCACGGGGTACGGGGTCCACGCGAACGAAGTCGTCGGTGATCTGCTAGTATTTTATAATTTCTTATTTTTGCGGCACCGCCGCAAAAATTTGAGAAAAACTTTTTAGCGGCGGTGCCGAATGTGCATATCGGTTGGTTTTAATTTTGTGGATAGTAGTAGGTATGAAATGTATGTTATTATTATCAACTGAGCTCTTCTTAAACGTAAAGGGATAATTAATCTCCTGATAGACAAGAATATGCAAAGATACTAAGAAATAGGCTCTATATACTAGGCTCATCAGACCACTGTCTGATTCGCAGCACTGTGCCTCTCACAGAAACTTCAAAACTGCAACCAGCGGCTAGCCGTCGAGTCTGGCATTATAGGTCGGCGGACTGGGATGGGATGCGAAGTTTCTTTGCGTCCTACTCGTGGTGGCGAGTTTGCTTCTCGCTGGATGATCCTGATGTCGCCGTTGACTCTGTCGTTGATGTGATACTTCAGGGAATGGAACTTTTCATTCCAAACTCTGTGGTTCCCATTGGCGGCAAGTCCCAACCATGGTTTGGTCGTTGCTGCAAAATGGCGTCTCGCCAAAAGCGTCAACATTACCAAGCCTGGGCTAATGCGGTGTCATCAAAGGATCCAAACACCAGTGCGCTCAAAAAGAAGCACAACTTTGCCACCAGGTCTTCTAAGAAGGACATTGCCAAGGCGAAGTCATCATTCATAGGTAGAATCGGCGAGAGGCTAGTGTGTCTTCCTTCGGGGACGCGTGCGTTCTGGTCTCTCGCCAAAGCTATCTTAGGGAATTTTTGTAAGCCGTCTCTACCACCATTGCACAAGACAGATGACTGCCTGGCCTACACTGCAAAGGAGAAAGCCGATCTCTTGGGCTCTCTTTTCGCATCAAACTCGACCTTGGACGACGGGGAAAACTCTCCACCAACTATACCGCATTGCGCTTGTACAATGCCAAACGTTCAGTTCCTGCAAAGGTCAGTTCGTAAGGCTCTTTTTTCCTTGATATCCATAAGTCGAGTGGGCCTGATGCAGTTCCACCCATTGTGCTTCAGACGTGTGCTCCTGAATTGGCACCAGTTCTAACGCGCCTTTTCCGGCTCTCTTACACTACTGGCGTCGTCCCGAGCTCTTGGAAGACAGCCCTTGTCCACCCGATCCCAAAAAAAGGCGATCGCTCAGATCCGTCCAACTACAGACCAATAGCTATTACCTCTTTACTCTCCAAAGTAATGGAGTCCATTATAAACCGCCAGCTCTTGGGGTACCTAGAAGAGAACCAGCTACTAAGTGATCGCTAGTATGGTTTTCGTCGCGGTCGTTCGGCTGGTGATCTTTTAGTGTACCTTACTCACCGATGGGCGGAGGCAGTCGAGAGTAAAGGGGAGGCACTAACAGTTAGCTTGGACGTAGCGAAAGCCTTTGACAAGGTATGGCACAGGGCTCTTCTTTCTAAACTTCCATCATACGGGCTTCCTGAAAAATTGTGTTCATGGGTTGCCAGCTTCCTTACTGGGCGTAGCATCAGAGTCGCAGTCGACGGTTCGTGCTCCGACATGAAGCTCGTGAATGCTGGAGTCCCGCAGGGGTGTGTGTTGTCCCCTACTCTGTTTCTTCTGCATATCAATGACATGTTGCACAACAACAGCATTCATTGCTATGCAGACGATAGTACTGGGGATACGCTCTTCACCGGGCAAGCTAATATTTCTCTGGAAAGCGTCATCGAGAGCCGGAATAAACTTGTGACTGACACCGAGAACATGTTAAGTCATGTCTCGAATTGGGGCCGACATAACCTAGTCCACTTTAACCCCTCAAAAACACAAGTTTGCGCATTTACCGCAAAAAAACATCCCTTCGTCGTACCTCTAAACTTTGAGGGAGCTCCCCTTGATACCAATCCGACTATTGGAATCCTTGGCGTCGATATATCGAGTGACGTTCAATTTCGTGGACATTTGGAAGGTAAAGCTAAATTAGCTTCGAAAAAACTGGGTGTGCTTAATGGAGCGGGTCAGTATTTCACGCCGGCCCACCGCTTACAACTGTATAAAGCACAGGTCAGGCCGCATATGGAATACTGCTCCCATCTTTGGGCTGGAGCACCCCAATACCAACTCCTTCCATTTGACCGCATCCAACGCAGAGCTGCTCGAATTATCGACGACGTGGATATTTCAGGTCGGCTCGATCCACTGGCTCTTCGGAAAGACGTTGCGTCTCTCTGTATATTGTACCGTATATATCATTGTTCTGAGGAATTGTTCGGCTTGATCCCTGCCGCTGATTTCCTTCACCGCACTACACGCAATCGACTGTCATTCCATCCATATCACCTTGATGGATGGCGGTCAACTACTGTGCCTTTTTTTAAGAAATTTCTTGCCTCGATCTACAGTGTTGTGGAACCAGCTCTCGGCGGCGGTATTTCCGGACCGTTACGACTTAGTGATCTTCAAGAAACAAGCCTATTCCTTCCTTAAAGGCCGGCAACGCGTCTGCGATTCCTCTGGTTTTGCGGGTGTCCATGGGCGGCGGTGATTACTTTCCATCAGGTGACCCGCTTGCTCGTTTGCCTCCTTCTGCTATAAAAAAATAAAAAATAAATTATAAAATACTAGCAGACCGCCGACGACTTCGTTCGCGTGGACCCCGTACCCCCGTGACGAATTTTCAAAATGACTTCCCTCCCGTGCCCCAGTGACGACACCTACATCGCATTAGTTCTATCATCAATAGTTTTCGTAGCGCACGCGATGTAAGAAATTGATTAGAGTTTTAGTAAGGATCCCTAATTTTTTTGAAAATATAATATAGCCTATGTTACCCCAGAGATAGTGTAGCTTCCCACCGATAAATTTTTTTTTAAATCTTGTAGTTTCGCAGCCTATTCAATTCAAACAAACAATCAAACCTTTCCTCTTTATAATATTACTATACATAGATGAAAATTACACGATTTCCGTGTTCTACCACGTTCAACGACAGATTTCAGTAAAAAATCTCCAATTTAGTACATCTTTTTTGTATTAGTATGAAAGCATATTTAGTCAGGCAGTTTTTAAAACAAGTCAGAAGCTATGGAAAATCTTTTTTTATTTTTTTTATTTAAGTTGAAAACTCCATTTTGTTCTGATTAATCCAATTTTTAAAGTTAAGATCAAAATTTTAGTATCTTAGGTTAAAGTTAGAAAGGACATTTATTTACTCATAAAACTGCAATCAATAGGCATTGTTTAAAAAAAACATGGAAGAAAAGTCGACCCAAAAAATAGATATAATTTTTTTAGAGCCGTCTCGTCGTTGAATCATAAAATAACGAAAAAAAATTACAACTCGAAAACTACAAAAAATCGTAGAACATACATGGGGGTTCAATAGATAGGTATGATAGTTCCCTATCACCACACATCGGCTTGATATCTTACAAGAAACACGCTGTATGTATGTAAGTAAATAATTGTCTACCTACAAAAACAACAAGAACAAATAAAAAATGCATATTTATATAGCTAAGCAGTGTGGTGGCGTATCATTAGATAGGTACTAAAAGAATACTACCTATCTACCCATCTCTTTCATACACGTGTGTGTAGAGGTCACACAAATTAACTATATTAATAAAAATCAATTGCCGAAATGTTTGCACGCGCATCACTTCAGATTCAGAACGGCGGCTGCACCTATTTGAGTAATTCTTTTTTTGTGGTGTTCGTTATTGTCAGGACTAGGTTTGTGTGCAATATTTTTTTTAGAAATTCGTCACGGGATACAGGAACGCAGACGAAGTTGCGGGCGGGCCGCTAATGACTAAATAAAAAATGTCGACCTACTATTTACTTAACTTACAATAGGCATATGCGAAAGCAAAAGTTTCAAAAGAATAAAAATAAAAACAAACGAAAAAACGAATATCAAAACAAGCAATTTCGTCAGTCTTATTATCACGAATGGGCGGAACTCATTTTTGCTTATTTTACACAGTAGAGCAATGTTAACGGTAAAGAAATAAATTAAATTGTCATGTTTTATTGGACTATGGCAGAGGACTGCTTTAGCGATCCTCATTGCCTAGTCTCTGACTAACCTTCGGAGATAATTAGTCGTGATTATATTTATGTATGTACCAATGTACCTATATATTGTATTTACAAACGTTTTGCATTTGTTCTTATTAGTTACTATACTCCAAATATTTATGGTGTAAGTAATCTATTTATATATTTAGAAAAAAATTGGAATTGATGTGTGCGTAGCGGCTCACTAAAAGAATACTTCCAACCCCTCTCTTCCATTGGGTATTGGAAAAGGCGACTAACGGACTAAAGACTGCACATGCATCCAACGGCATAGAGCGGTGATGGGCTCACCACCTATCATATATTATCTATTACACCTATCGCTAACACGCTGAGCACAACAAAAATATATAAGAAACACCAAAAATGTATGGAGCCCGAATGATCTCCTTTTGTTTGATAAAGTGAATGTCTGCTATTTTTTGTTTGTATGTGTCTTGTTCACGTACTGGTTTTTTCTTTTTTTTACTACGCGACCCACAAAGTTGGAGATTTTATTATCGCTATTTTTCCATTTTTTCTGCTTTTTTACAAGATTGTTATTCTTATTCGATCTTATTCTATACAGGATTCTTATTTCTAGTACAATATCTTATAGCTATGTCTTATTTTATCTTACCTTAGGCCTTGCTTTTGTTTCAACCTACTTATCTTACATTCTAGTATTACAATTTTTACTTTAATTATTTTCTTATTTAATATTACTTACTTATTTTACATTTTATGCTAGGTTGTTCAAGTACTCTTAAATGTTAAACGATAATTCCCTAGAACTATAGGTTTATTTCACAATCAATTTGAGTATACTACTCTGTCAAGAAAGTACCGGATGATAAAAAGATCAATAATAGACAAATTGTTAGTTATTCTTCCAAATTTATTTTATTGCCTTCATAGTATGTTCCTTCAGAAACGATACACTTACGCCAACGAATAATCCAATCATCAAAAACATTTTTAAACGCTTTTTCCGGAATTGAGTTTAGTCCTCGCTGCGAATTCTCCTTTATGTCTTCGAAGTGGTAATTTGAGTTTAGGAAAAATAAAGAAGTCGGCTGAAGCCATGTCTCGTGAATAAGGTGGTTGCTCGATGGTATTTGTTGAGTTTTTGGTCAAAAATTCAAACATGTTTCATACCCAAGTGATTATGTAAAATGGTACGAATCGACACGTGAGACACAGAAAGTTCAGCGGCTATATCTCTAATACATGAATGAAGATTTTCAGTTTTCAGCGCACATTTTCAGCGACTCCGAGCACAAAATTCCATTGGCGTGGCCAAAAACAGCACTGTATTTAATATAAATAACAGATGCAACTCAAACTCCGCGCCAAAATGGATAACAGTTGTGTCAATCTAACAACAAAAAAAACAAAAATTGAATTTGGAATCCTAAACAAATCATCCGTTCCCCAAACTTTTTTGACAGAATGTATATTTATAAATCATGTTTTACTGTTTGTTCCTAAATAAATTTAAAAAAACAACACTTGAAATTTGTTGTGCCGTGGACTATGGCAGTGGACTGCTTTTGCGGTCCTCATTGCCTAGTATTTGACTAACCCTTTGGGGATAATAGTCATGAATCTATGTACATCTTTAAGTGATGCAACTCAATTTGGATGAATTTTTGTTCCGCGCTCATTAATTCAACGAACACCTCTCCACACCAATACAGCCAGCTCAAATCCGCCCGCCCAGCGCGCTAATATTGACTTCTTATTACCGCACGTAGTACGGATACCGTCACCTAACGGATACCGTATCGCGGCGGTCCGGATCTAGCGGATATTTCACGGATGTTGAACTTAGGGTTGGCGGTTTTTAAAACTATTCGTGTTTTGAGGAACAAGTTTTAAATATGTCTGCCTGTCAAGAATGATAATAATACTTATATCTATAGCGGTAAGTACCTAAATACATTAAATTATTCGTTATTGTTTTAAGACGTATTGACGTGTATATGAATAAACGTCACGTAAATGAATACATTTAGATTATTTAAAATATATAAAGGGGCAAGGGGCAAGCCGATATAAATGAAGGAGGCGATTTTATTAAGAACGGTATCCCAATGTGTAAACTTCACGACCTCTTCACTGTACAAAGAAGCGTGCCTAAGGTTTCAGAGTAGGGCTAGCTCAAAATATATTTTTTTGTGATTTTTGACAGTTAATTACACGCGTTTTTTTTTTGGTAAAGTTTGAAGTTGATTTTATTTTATCCAGACCACAGACATAGTGATCCAGGCCATACCTTTATAGGGCAAGCCGGGCTTTTTAGCTTGTAAGACGGTACCGCCATTGACTACAATAAATAAAACCTGTAAATAAAGTTAGTTAGTTAGTTATTACAAAATAAAAATAAAAAAGTACAACCAGTTAACGAAAACATAATCTTCTGGAGTTTTTTGTGAATTATTCGACTACTTTAGTATGAAAATCCTAAGTGCCTTACAAATAAACAAAGAATAAGCTACGAATACTTAATTATAAGTTTTCGTTAATAAGTTTTCTATGCACACTCATCATGGCCAGAACATTGAGGCAATTTTACCCCATAGTGCTTTTATCCAGGTTTTTAGTCACCTGAGGGTGCCAAACGATCGCTCTACCGTCCACGTTGTGCATGGTAGAGCTATCAAGAGCAACTTCGAATTTGACTATATTTTTTTAATCTTTAAGGGGGAGGGGGGGGAGGTGGCAGCTGCTCCACCTGCCCTCCCCCTTGGCGATGCCCTTGATAATATACCTATTTAATAACAAAATAAAATAAATTACCTCCGGGATTTCATCATACGTACAGGTTAATAATTATCCCGTAAAGTAATAAAAATTAGATAGTTTTATAAATGAATTTATATTTTATACTATACAGGGTGTTTGGTAATAGGTACATAATCCCTCAAAAGAGTAAGTACTTATTTGTATTTAAAAAAGTAAAAAAAATATCAGATTTTCCATACAAAACTGCAAATACTTTTCGCCCTAATGTTTGGAACAGCTGATTTTTTTCTTCGTCTTTTTTTAGGTAGCTCCCATACAAAAAGTGTTATTTGCACTTAATAGCATGAATAAATGGCCCAGTTGCGTTATTATATTATTACAATAATTAACAAACACTCTGTACCCCACGGCTTTAGTCCACAATTTGTTACAAGATAGTTTGCATTTCTGTTAAGACTCCTTAATTATCTTTAGGTTTGCACAACCCTAATATTCAGTCCTGTGTTTGCAGATAAGCGGCCGGCGATCGCAATATTGTGTGGAGTTTAGGAATGGACGAGTCTAGAACTGTTTTGTCTGCACCTTAATGGTTGCCGTTGTAGGAAATACCAGCTGGGTAGGTGTTTGTGCTCCCAAGAAAGGGATATTTAGTTAGGTACTCATTAGTTCTATGAAATAGGAGAATCTCGTAGCAGCAGTAATTTCAGGGCGAGTATACATTAATGTTTTTTTTAAATATATTTTAGCGTTTTATTAACGCTTAAATATACTTAAGTAAAATTTTAAACACTGAAAAAAGACGACTACCTCAGGCGGGAATCGAACCACGCACCTTCCGCAATCCGGGCTTAACCACTTGGCTACCGAGGTCTGGCTTTCAACCGTCGAAATTTGTCAGTGCTTGATGCTTATGTTTTTAGTCAACATTGCTTTATCAAATCTTAGAAGTTTTCACCTCTGAGATCCGAATGAAATATTTTTACAAATATTTGAACATTCGGTTAAGATGAAGCTGCGTTTATAGATTAATGTTTTTTTAAAATATATTTTAGCGTTTTATTAACGCTTAAATATGCTTAAGTAAAATTTTAAACACTGAAAAAAGACGACAACGAGTATACATGTTTGTAATCATTTTTCCACTATGAATTTGCAACGATATAGTAAAGTAGGTTACGGGTGTTTTTGTGTTACCTACTTTACCTTTTCAACGCATTGTGAAATTTTATAAGAGAAGGTAGGGATATCATAATTTTATTTCAAAATGTTTTTCAAATTATGAAAGGTAACAAGGTATCTAGCAAGAAGTTTTTTTTCTAAGGTTATCCAAACTCTTAAAAAGTAAACTATGTATCCGAACATAAAATAAACAATGCCCTAACGACGGTGCTGCACTCATTGAGTTTTTTCTTATTCAAAATGGTTTTAGAACCAAATGCAATCAAGAAACCTGTATATATATTTTTGAGACATTGTATTGTATTTATTATCTAAGTGTGAGTAGCAGCTACTTAGATTATAGCCTAAAGTGAACACAATTAGTAATAATAAAAAAGCTGCTACTTGTTCATCGAGCTTTTCACCTGCCTATTGCGTTCCACAGCGGGGCAAAAGGTGGCAAAAGCACGGCAAAAGGCCTTCCGGAATGACAAAATGATTTCTTTTTCTTTTATTTTTACATGGGGAGTTCTAATATAAAATACCTAAACTAATAGAATTGTAACCTACGAATTTAACACTAAAAATATATTCAATTTGAGGTTTTGTAATATTTTTCTAATTTATTCATTGAGCTAATTTATTAAATGTACTACTTTATTATGCTTTTAATTAAAATTAATAACCGCATTGACAATCTAAGCCAGCTGGGTATGAATATGAACCTACTTGTACAATATTCCATCAAAGAAAAGAACATGTTTTTTATATTTTCTTATTGGAAGGAGCATTTAGTACACTCTACAAGTGAGCAATGGCGAACAGAAATCCTATTATATTTCAATTAGCCGAATACTCATATGGGGTGTCGCTTTTTTGTGTACAAGCCCCGATGCATCAAGTAATTTGAGTCCCTTTGTCTCAAGCAAATTCAAAATGGCCGCTTGCGAACGTCAGCGTCAAATCATGGCGGCGAGCGGCGGTTGATAGGTATTGTTCGAATCGTCAATTCACTCCAATAATCTGTCTGCTACTGGCAGATATACGCTGTCAAAACAAAACTATACTGTGCATATTGCATTGGTTTTAGTGTAATAATAATTACACAAACAGATATTTCAATTAAGGATATAACATTATTGCAATAAGAATAGTTGTAAAATAGTATCGTTAGGTAACTTAATTCAAAGCGTGTAAGTAGGTACATACTTTAGTTATAAAGGAAAATCAGTTAAGTAGTACAATACTGTGCACTGACTAACCTACTTTTTTTTGATGGCGTT
Organism: Scoparia ambigualis; assembly: GCA_963921215.1. Lineage (NCBI taxonomy): Eukaryota > Metazoa > Arthropoda > Insecta > Lepidoptera > Crambidae > Scoparia > Scoparia ambigualis. The sequence continues at coordinate 62,761,801 of OY992501.1, forward strand.
GCAGTTTTTTTACTTTTTTAGATTTTTGCCCATAAAAGAAAGACTATGCGAAGGAAAAGAAAGTTACGTTACTCAGATTTAAAAGCTTTAACCCTTTTTGTTTTAATTTAAGGCTTTAAAATACGTTTTGGCTTAATTTGTAAATAAGGAAACGTGTTTCTCGTTCTAGTCTAAACTGTTCCTGTAACCACAGCATTACAATAATTTGTAAAGTGTAAAGCCGACATTACTGATTATTTACTGACACAAAATTAACCAGATTGTTGATTATTATTTAAGTTATTGTAATGTTTTATTTGTTTTTAATGTATGCAGTACAAACTAAGGAAGGTTCAATTGCCTACGGTACAGGTTTTCCTCGTGTACCTAGGTTGTTAAGATTTTATTGATGAATCTGCTGAACTAAGTAAATAGAATTATTATTAATAATATCGAAAGGTTTTTTTTCTCAGCTTAAGCCTGTCTCTCTCGTAATAACGGGTATATAAGTACCAAGTAATAGGTACAGGGTGTGGTGTGTATTATAAGTGTCGTGTCAACTCTTTTCTAGTTGTAAGAACTTTCTGACAATTCGGCAAGTATTGAGGATAGCGGCTTTCTGTAAAGTACTTACTTTTAGTTCTATTATTTTCAGGTAAGTTTCTTTGGATGTGATTTGGTACTACGCCGGCTGGCGTAAAGATAACAATTAGGACCACATATACATATTCTTGAATCCAGATTCGAATTATTTCCTCTCTTAGGTCTGCATATTATTATTATTATTTCTTCCCATATAAACTATAGACAACTGAAAAGTAGTCACGTATAAAACTGAAAAATAAAAGATGAAATCATCCAAGAACAAACTGAAAAGCACACTAAAACATAGAACCCCGAAAACATTTCACATTCTACGTACACACAGTTACCTTTATTACAGTCGTAAATTAAACCCGATTTACAAATCTCACAATATAGACATGCATGTTTACGCTGGTTTTTATAAAGACGAATGGTTTCTTTGCCAGCGGTGCTGATCGATAGGGGAGTCTTGATGATTGACTACTGATACAAGCCAGCGTTTTGATAAATAAATATAAATGTTTAGTGATGCTAAAACGGTAAGCAGTGTGTCGATATCGAGTGTTTTTTAATTATGACAAAAATGTAAAAAATGTCATGGGTAAAACAAAAATTTATGTTGTAAATAAAATTAGTTTAAGTACCACTTGAGAAAAGATAATCTGCCTCAATTGGGACGCTAACCCATGTCGTTTTATCTATTCGTAGTAGTAGCTTTTTCCACGGTTTATTCGTACTTATTTGCGACTTTCGTTTTTATAATAAAGGATTTCCTTTTATATTTGTAGATTATTATTTTTGTAATTATTTACTTTTTTTGTACATGTCGAGCCGTGTAGCGTAGCGGCTCATTAAAAGAATACTGCCACCCCCTCTCTTCCCTTAGGTGTCGTAAAAGGCGACTGAAGGACTAAAGACTGCACAAACATCCAACAGCATAGAGCGGCGATGGGTTCACCACCTATCACGCTGACCACATGTGCAGTCGCTATTTGGTGAAAAGTGGACTATGATAGAGAATTGCTTTTGCTGTCCTCCTTGCCTAGTCTCTGACTAACCCTTCGGAGATAACAGTCGTGATTACATGTATGTAACAAATGTATGTTTTTTCTACATTTAGGGAAATTACATTGGTAGACTTGTGAAAAATAATAAAGAAGTTACTAGTTTAGAACGTAAGTACTAACAAAGCAGACACATTTTTTAGGGTAGCAGTTGTTTCCATTCATAAAGTGAAACTTTACCTTTCTACTTGACAAACAGTTTTAATAACGTTATCGGTGAAAGCTTGCGAACTTCTGCGTTCTTCTTGTAATGCGTCTGGGTTAGAGAACGCGTGCAAATAATCTGAAAAGGGGTTCGGTGTATATTTACCTACTTTCATTGTTGTGCACAATGGAACCATCTCGGTTGTAACAATATTGGCTTATATATTATTCAAACATTACAATTTGATTTCGAATGAATGAATTAGTTATTTCTATTAAACTCAAACTCAAAACACTTATTCAATGTACCTCAATTTAAATTAGGTTAAATTTATAAACTTAAGTAGGTACTACTACGTTCTATAGTTTTTAGTTTTAAGGGTAGACATTTTATATTTATAGTTAAGTTAAATTTTTTTAAGACCAAGATGTGCTGTTTTTTTCTGTCTGATTTTCTATTATTACCCTAATAAAATAAATGTCGCTCTTTGAATACGACAAAGTTCCTATACACAAGCAACATTATTCAAAAAGGGAAAGAAAAGGTTTTTAGAGTGTTAGCAACGCGTGAGTGATATCTCTGCGTTGCTAACATTGAGGTATTATACCACCGCGGAGCCAAATTTTGCACACGAGTAACGGCGGCGGTATGGCTAGAAACGCCTCAGTGATTGTGAGTGATCCAAGATCCGGGGTCCGCTTGTAGACCTTGCAGCCGCAAATCAGTGCACAAAACTTGCTTTGCGGTGACGCCTCTAGTTATAATACCTTATTGGCTGCAAACGTCCACGTCATCCATACGGCAACCACTTACCATCAGGCGGCTTGCCTGATTACCATTTTTGTGATTTTGTAAGGTTTTAATTTTTTATTAAAGGCGTAATTTCCTTTCCCAGTACAAAGCAGAAGGAATATGGGTCACCGAGCCATGAACAGGCTTCCCAGACCATTAAATATGCTTTGTATTCTTTGTAAGAACAACGAAAATTACGGGCACATGCTTGCTGATGAGTTACATCAATTTTAACGCGACATATTGAAGTGTCTCACAATTGTGTGACCTAATTAGGTTTCCATAGTTGGAATTCCGTTAAAATAGAAATGGGAATAGAAAAAAAACTTATTTAATACAATAAATCTAAAATGATAAATACTAAATACGAAACGAATATTTTGGTAACAGTAACTGACAGATCATGTGATTGTGATCTTTTTAGATTTTAAATCGCAATCAATAATGAAAAAATTTGTTTGCAATTAAATCTAAAATTTCACAATATATGTATTTCATTGCTTTGCGTATGTAATATATATTTTTATAATAAATAAAATAAAATATTGGTAATCCACATTTCTATGTCTATTAATTGGCAATCATATTGCAAACTAATTACATTAATACTGATTGCTTTTTAAAAAGCAGTAATATCACTTAATAAATATTTATGATTTTATTTTTTATTTTTTTCATTATCCGTTTCATACTTTGTCTTAAGTTAATGAACATATCACTTTATGATCCGATAGATATTCTATCGATACTTTCTAAATTTGATGGATTGCGCCACCACTAATTAAATATCCGTTTAGTGTAAACGCGTTCCAAAGAAGTGTTTTTTGTTTGACGGTGGATAGACTTTTGCGCCAGACGATCAATTTAAAAAGTATAAAAAATAAAATGGCTTCCATGTATCTCTAAAATGGCCGCCGCGTTGCTGCGTTCCTCAATTTAACAACATTTTAAGTGCCTGCAATGAATCACGGGCAGGATGCAGATTGCGCTAGAAGTTAGGTGAGACGTGATCACTTAAATACAATCAACACTTACTATACATACATACTTACATACATGTATACATACATAGATTCCCGACTATTATCCCCAAAGGTTAGTCTGAGACTATATAGGCAGTGAGGACCGCAGAAGCAGTCCTCCCTCTGCAGCTGTCTACGTTTCACCAAATTACAACTGCACATGTGCTCAGCGTGACCGGTGGTGAGCTCATCGCCGCTCTATGCTGTTGGACGTATGGGCAGTCTTTAGTCCGTTAGTCGCATTTTACGACACCCAAGGGACTTGTAGGTAGGTAGTATCGTTTAGTGAGCCGTTACACGCACGGCAAATCGTTTACATCAATCGATAAACTTGACTTATACTAAGAAGAACCTAACGAAAAATTTACAAATTGAAAAAGGCAGTTCCGAAATAATATATTTTTAATCTTTTCGACACTTTCTTTTTAAATTTGTAAATTGGTCGCAACAAAATTTGCGTTAAAATATAAGCAATAAATTATAACATAGATTGCCAATTTCTTAACTGATTTCTAATGTTTGCAAAAATATTAAGATCGGATGTTGATAACGTACGAGTAGTTTGTTGATTGACATTGAATGGGCCCTTTAGCTTAGAAAGTAAAAAATAAAGATGGTGTTTATTAATTTCGGCGGGCTGGATAAGTTCCTCGGTAGCTCAACTGGAAAGAGCACCTGGCTCGGATTGCCAGAGGGGTGCGGGTTCGAATCCTGCCCGTGGAAATTTTTTCGACACCTGAACCTGTTATTAAATACTACTTTTTAGAAAAAAATGTAAGTTCGTGGTTAGCCAAAATAAAAAATACTAAATAGTAAATGTTAGTGTGTGGTGGTCGTATCACAGACGTATAATAAGAAGGGTCGTAGGTACATACAAGCAATTTAAGGTTGCAACAACAAAAAAGAATACAACCAAACAACACTCTCAACCTCTGGCGTCGCGCGTCGTTGTAGTAAACAAAGGAATAAAGATTTGCTCTCTATGAATAAAATAAAAATAGTAGAGATGGCATCGGAGAAAGAGCTGAGCATGTAGTATGCCGACTTATTATACTCCTTATAACAGGATCGTATTAACTTCGGGCGTAGAGCTAGGCGCGGATAGAGGCGCCACCGAAAAATATTGCACGTATTTTGTAGAAAAAAAAGTAAGTAGGTAATAAAACTAGCCATTGTAAAAATATGTCAGTAAGGGAATGTTATTTTATTGAACTCGTTATAATAATCTCTGATACAACTTTAAAAACTTAGCTATTAATAGAAAAGTATGTAGGGGTAACAGTATAATGATTGGCACTATAACCCGACTTTTACTAGCAGTGACTAATTTTCATGAACAAAAAAAAAATTTTTTTTTGTAGCAGTTTTGGGTACTAGTTTACACAGGCATCTATAAAATGACGCTTTAAAATTAAAAACAAGTGTTTATTAGACTTGTACAATCATTGGCACTTGAGCATAGTGAATAAGTATAATTATTGGCTCTATTGGCAGTCTTATAATCATTGGCACTTTTGGCAGTCTTAAGAATTTATGGGTGGGTGCCTATAGATCTTTCTGTACTCTTTAAGATCCTCCATAATTATACCTCATCTTCTATTATTCAGTAGATCTTTATCTCTAACTTTTTCCAGATCTGCCTCTTTCCGCTCTGATATTTAAAAAAAAAAAAGAACAATAGGGATTGGCAGTACACTAAAAATTAAATTGGAACAAAAGCAAACCTGAATTGTTAATAGATACAGTTGAAAATCGATCAACACATTGTTTTTAAACTAAAAAATAAAAAAGTAGGTACCTATATTGTTTGGCATAAGTGCCAATCAATATGTAGTCTAACAAATTGAAGTATAGTCATTGACACCGATAAAAAAGCCGGTGTATTTATTTTACAAACTTCAAATAACGGTTAACATGCTTTAAATAGGTAGTCTGATTGAATAAATAGAAACTTGCATGTAAACTCACCTAAAATCACCTTTTTCGCCTCAATATCTAGCCATGAAACCTACACTTTTCATTAAATTTTAACAGACTCATCCTAACACATTTTAAAAACTGCCGCCAAAGAAAGATGGTTGCCGTTTGACACTAAATTAAGTGTTGCCTGCATATGAGATTGCATATTCTACAAATTATTTATGTTTCTACAGCTTAACAAACCAAAATAACCTTATTATAAGGTACGGGATAAATCCGTCATTGGGGGTGCCAACATTAGTGTTTACTATACTCATTCAAAACAAATGAAACGATTGCTACTGTTTGTATATTAATATAAAAGACTTCAAATTTTTTAATATTCAATAACCGTGTCGCGTAGCGGTGAAATAATACTAGCACCCCCTCTCTTCCCTTAAGTGTCGTTAAAGACGACTAACGGACTAAAGAGAGGCGATGGGCTCACCACCTGTCACTCTGAGTACATGTGCAGTCGCTATTTGGTGAAAAGTGGACTATGTTAGAGGACTGCTTGTGCTGTCCTCATTGCCTAGTCTCTGACATACACTTCGGGGATAATAGTCATGATTGTTGCATGTAATTATTTATAACTAGCAGCCCGCCCGCGACTTCGTCCGCTTGCAAACCCCGTACCATTTTTATTTATATAAACCTTCTTCCTGATAATTACAAACACAAAAAAATTGTTAATACGTGCAGCCTTTTTAAGAGATGCATTAACAAACATTTTTATTTATACATATACACAGTTTACACAATTCTATTCTATTTTGGCATGTCTATCACATTGTTAGCTCTTCCAATCAATGTCTTTAAGGCATTTATAGATTATTCATTTGTTTCTCGCAGTATCGATTCTTTTATGTTATTGTTTGGCCGTCGTTTCGTCTGCTCTTCGGATATGAAACGTAATTGGCAGTTACCGGATTACCATAGTCTATTTTCAGCCGTTATAGCCTTTAACTGTATCGAAATAAGGTCCGTTTTACATCGTTCAGTGTTTGACAGTGCTTATTAATGTTTTACTTACCCTCGCGACGGTGGTTCGGCGAATTAAACAAAAGCGCAGTTAGAGTATAGATAACGTTTCATTTCGTATTGGCTTTTCGAAAATTGTGATTGGTAATTTTGATCATTACTATGTTTAAGTGTCTAATACAATTTTGATTAATAGAGCCGTGTGGCATACTTAGCGGCCCTCTAAAATAATACTACCAACCCTCTCGTCGTGTCATCGGATGTCGTCAAAAGCGACTAATGGACTCTAAAGGCTGCGCATACATCCAACAGCATAGAGACTACCAAGAATAGAGATAGACTCACCACTATTACGCTAAGCCTGTTGCAATGTCCATGCACTGTTGTAATTTGGTGAAACGTGGACTATGGCAGTGGACTGCTTCTACGCTCCTCATTGCCTGGTATAAGGCTAATCCTTCGGGGATAATAGTCGTGATATGTATATAACTAGCGACCCGCCCTGGCTTCGCACGGGTTACTACCCGTACCCGTACCTAAACAAATTATAACCTATAGCCTTCCTCGATAAATGGGCTATCTAACACTGAAAGAATTTTTCAAATCGGACCAGTAGTTCATGAGATTAGCGCGTTCAAGCAAACAAACTCTTCAGCTTTATAATATTAAGTATAGATAGCACTGTGCACTAGCGCGGTAGTAGGTTTTATCCAGAATTCGACTGGATATGCGTATGCTATTTAACGCAGGACCCTGCTTTTCGTTGGAAAAAATGGATTTTTCCGACGAAAAGCAGGGTCCTGCGTTCCGCTTTAATAGGTATATGTGATAATTATACATAACTAGGGAGCTCCAGTAAAATCGTAAGGCATTTTTTTTGTGACTCGTCATAGTGACTACATCCTGCCTGATAGTAAGCAGCCAATACAGTCCAAAATAACGAGATCGCTCCTCACCGTAAAACCAGCACGGTAACAAAGCGCACCCATTCATGACGTCCTACATAAATGCCGTTTCACGTCCCACTTTAAAGACCTGGGACTATAGGAGCTGGAAAACACATGCGCCGGCAGAGAATTCCAAAGGCGATTGGTCTTACATAGGAACGGCTTGCCAAATTCTTTGGTACGAGTGCTGATAGTCAGCACAGTATGAGGGTGTTCCTAAGACCAGCACGTGTAGTCCGGGAGAGGAAAGGAGAGGGCGGGATTAGTTCAAAAAGTTCTTCAGAACACTCTCCGTAGTAGTTCCGGTAGAAGACACTGAGAGAAGCAATGTCTCAGCTGGAGGACCTCAAGAGAGGCATATCATAGAGGCATAACAACTGTAGCTTCATAGGGTGCGTTGCACTCGTGATGCTCTCGGTAGATCATCAAAATCCTCAAATTAATCAAATTCCTCTCATATACGACCTTGCCAATGTTCGATACTGGAGCACAGATCTCAAGAATGCTGACACAGTTGGTAAATGGTTGGTAACTAAAGTAGTGAAATAATCTAGCAAAGCAATTTATGTTGCCGCCTTTGCGTCCGCTGCTCGGATTTGGTTAGGGCTGTGTCGACAGAATCATGATACAAACAACAAAAATAAAAATATTTCTTGTAAGATTTTTATCATAGCTCAGAAAAATTTATAGAATAGTCTCTGAAAAATGTCTTGCGCATAATGTTGCATTATGCAGTTGTTTGATAGGTAGCTAACTCAACCAATAGATATAATAATATAATATAATAAGCAGAAAGTGATTTTATCTTATAATACTTATATTATATTATATTTTATAAGCCTTTATAATACAATAATAATATTTTATAATATTATATTATATCAACCAAGCGGTGATCGCTTGGTTCTCGGACTATTTACGCATCTGCTGCCAGAAGATAAGAAGTAGTGACTCTCTCTCAGAATGGGCTCCCCTTACAGCGGGTGTGGCACAAGATTCTCTCACCTCTCCTCTTTTCTTATTCGTGAATGAGCTCGTTAAAGTATTATCGTGTTCGTACCACCTTTATGCGGATGATCTACATATTTATAAGCACTTTGACGCATCCAATGCTGGCACGATAATTGATGCGATTAATTAAGATCTCCTCGCAGTGAAGTCTTGGGCGGACTCCTTTGGATTGTTGGTGAATCCAACGCATTAGTCCCGCATATATATTTTTTACCACAAAACAGCTAGGGTTGGCTGGAAGAGATCTCTTCTAGAGATAAGCTCACCTTTGTATAATTATATGTCCTGTTTAAACTGTGTTTAAATGTAATTGTTTTTGTGCAATAAAGTATTAAATAAATATATTTTTATATTATATAAAATTATATTATATTACTTAAGTATTTAAAACAACTTTCTACTGGCCCAAGTTAAGCTTCTTTTGAAACTTGATTTGTTGGTTCGATAACTAACCATACTTCTAATATCGTCGTCTAATTACTACCTGCTTCTCCAAGTCCTGGTCCCATTTTACTTAGGTTCGGTGCTTATTATATTTTACTTTTTTTCTCTTCTATTGGCCGTCACATGAGCAGTCACTCTATTGTTATGCTTATTATTTAGCCCGGCTTGTCCCACTGCTGGGCAAAGGCCTCTCTACCCTCCTTCCACTCTTCATGGCGGCGGCGCAGTCACTCCATTACGAACATCAAAATGTTGACAGCCCTAACTTTGCACCAATTGAGCGAAGTATTTCTCAGTTTGCACGTCTATTGCCTTAAAACATTGAGGGTCTCATTAATAAAAATGGCCTTCTACGCTTTGGACTAGTTAAATCTAGATTAGCCAAGTAGTTTGACTTTACATCGTTATTAATAAACATGGAGTAAGGTTGGATTTGCAATACATTCCTTACGCATGGATTAACGTCTGATTTATTATAACAACTCCTCTAACGGTTAAGTAAAAAAAGAATAAGTTTTGAATGAACTTCACATTATTTGACATAATAACAATTCTACGTTGTCATGAGTACTCGCTGCATGCATGACAGCCGTCACATAACAGTCACCACCTGGCAGTCCGACGTAAAATCGGTAATTTAAACAATTACTGATTTTAATTTTTAGAGCTGTTATTTACGATTTTTACTCAGAATCCAGGATTTTTTTATGAAATATTAAATTTACAACTTCATCCCATAAACCAAACCCACATCAACGGCAACAATAGAAAAATAGCAGACTACAAAATATCTTTATTATTGAAATTTTGCATTAACAATGCTATATATAGGAAAAAATGTTTACTAGAAAAAAACAACCAGTCTCAGGAAAGCTCGAACGGGATTCGAACCCGTGACCTTTGGATTGCCGGTCCACTGCTCTAACCGCTTAGCTACCGAGACCCCAGAAGACTCGTTGAATTTTTTCTAGTAGTTGATACGCCGCAAGCCAGCGGTATTACGTCACTGTGAAGTCTACCCTAACATTCGAAAGAAATACTATTGCAAGTATTTAACAATCGACAAAGACGTAATTGCTTATAAATATCTTTATTATTGAAATTTTGCATTCACAATGCTATATAAATATAGGATAAAATGTTTACTAGAAACGGGTTCGATACCCGTTCGAGCTTTCCTGAGACTGGTTGTTTTTTTCAAGTAAACATTTTAGACTACAAAATGTCAATCTAGGCCATAATGACAGCACTTACCTTACACTACCCTTACTCTTTCGTTAAACAGGTTACCGCCGAGGTTTAACTTTTACTCCGAGAGTAAAGTCGGATTAGTGTACCATCCATGTTTATTAATAGTAAAATTTGTTAACACCGATTTAATACTTGGAGTACATTTACTCAACGTTTATTAATAAGACGGTATGTGTTGATCACTTGATCTTTACAGCCAGCCATAGGCGAGTGACAATGTGACAAGAGCTATGTATGAGTCAGTTACTATTATAGTAAATTTTCGTAGGTATTTAAATTTTTGTTTTTAGTGCGAATAGAAGACAAGTGTCACTCAGAGCTCAATTAAACCATAACCCTGTTATACTACTAAGTACACTAAAGATAACAATGGCTAAAAAGGAATACTGTCTCTGTCTACCTTTACTTAAAATAATATGACAACTCAATTTTTAAACTAAGTTTTACTTTAAGTCCACGTTTATGAAGTAGAACGTAGGACTTGCCTACCTTTACTTAAAATAATAAGACAACTTAATTTTTAAACTAAGTTTTACTTTAAGTCCACGTTTATGAAGTAGAACGTAGGACTTCACATTCAATGCACCTTCTAGTAGATTACCTGATGAAACTGAACTTTACATCTCGCTAGTAAAGTTGACAATAGCAATAGCGTAACAATGTTGTTGCTAATTTCTCTCGAAACATCACCGTCAAAACTAAAACGCCCTTAAACACCAACGATATAAGTTCGAAATTGCAATTTCCGAGTGGTCGTCGGAATTTCTATAACGTCCATATACCGGCGCTTTTGATCTGCTGCAATTACAGTTTTACTGCTATCGTAAACATGGGGGAACCAACGGCCGCAGGTAAACCCCATTGTAGTGGTTTTTTACCCTCCGAAGCCTCTGCGAGACGCTCTTTTGAAATTAGTTATTAACTTGATGTTGGAGAAATGTGAGATTGCGCCGGCACTTTTTTGCAGCATTTCTTTTTTTACTATGTTGTTTTATTTTTCGCTGTTACGTACGATCTCTTTCGTAACCGACTTTGATTTTTACTTTATTTGTCTGGTTTTAGCTTAAACCACTAAACCACCTTATGGTCTAACCGTCTTATTAATAAAAATGGTCAAAAGTTACACCTCGGTTTAAAGTGACGCTGTCTCGTATGCGTTAAAGAAGACAGGATAGAGACAGCATCAAATTAATCGTACGTTATGTGTAACTTTACTCAACGGGTTTTAATTACGTTGTTAAAGTTAGAATTTAGAAGAATCCGTTTTGTTCTCCGTTTGGCTGTTTCCATACTTTTTAAGCTTTTTCCCCATTTTTTTTAACAAACACTAGATTAGTTTCGTTGTATTAATTTTGTAGTGGTATTTGTAGACGATCAGTACAAATCGAATTAGTAAGTGTAGTTAGTTGGTGAAGCTATAAAGAAACATGAATTAAAACAAGCTCTGATCCTGACGACTGCTCTATAAATGATAAAGTATTGTGATTGTTACTTTAAATTAATTACTTAACTAGGAAAATGTTTCTTTTTTGAAGTGTTGATTTAATATCTATAGTAGAATTGTAAATGCAAAAATAGCTAATAAGATATACGAAAATAGCAATAACGTAAGCCATTCCCAATGTTTTGAGTTACCTATTTGAAATGTTAAAAAAGAACGATTAGGTATCACTTTATATTTTTTTTAATTAAGTTTTTTTTTCCATAACGAATTCCATTCACACATGCACCACAAACACCTCAAACACTACAAACCTATTATTTTATTACATATTCAATGCACTAACCTTTACAAATACTTTCAGCTATGATTATTGTTATTAATGATATGTTATTTATTACTTTAAGTCATTATTTTTTTAGTCATACTAATGAAACACAATGACTTACATTAACCCTTCCAAATAGGGCCACCATATTATCTAAGAAATAATTATATATTTTTTTATCTAAGAAATAATTGTATATAATTGTACATAAGTGAAATGAATGAATTATCAACAACTTAAAGCAATCACACACAACGCCTATAAATAGTCTCATATAAATCCTATTCGCAGTGGTATTAAAACAGTAAATGCACATGTCAAACGAGATTATTATTGTAATATATGAGAGCGCTTTAACACCTTTATGCGCTCACTCCGAGGCCTGATTTCCTCAATAAATTATTTATTTTATAAACATTTACTCACACCAACATCGATATAGCACGCAATCCCGTCGCTCCATCAAGCGAATCAATATAAAAATAAGTGACAATATTTTTGCGCATTACCATCAAGAGATGGTGACACATAAGCCTACAATTGATAGTTCTCAGAGGAAAGTGATGCTTTAAAATGCGCGAGTTTACTATAAGTTTTCGCATTGACATGTTTACGTGAAATCTGTCGATGTGCGGGATACAATCGCGTGACATTTGGATGGAGATGCGAAGTCGTCCAAGTAGGCTACATCATGGTAAGGGCGTCGAAGGATGAACTCGTGCAACGCTGTATTGCATACACGCCCTCCAGTGGGACCCTTCCCCTTACAGCGAATCCTATGGAATACTTACAAACGGCTTAAAGCAAGCCAGTCTGGTTTTGTATTCCCATGCGCGCGGGTCGCAAGCGCGTTCGTCGACTAAAAAACGACCGTACCGAATTCTTTTTTCGAATCGTGTAAAAAAGAGTGAACGTTTTTTTTCGTTGTTTTACATAAATCCTCTATTGAATTTTAGCTGTCCATCATCTTAAGTTTTGTTTTTGGTTATCTGTGCATTCGCGGTGTGAACTCTAAAGAAAGTTTGTTCAAAAAGTTTTCTTTCGTTTAGTTATTTTTTTATAGATTCGCACTTACTTGGAAATGTTTTTGTGATTACATTGTTATGTTCGGTTTTGTGGTTATCGTTCGTTGCTTCGTTTTGGTTGTAATTTGAGTTACAGAAGTTGGTTGCCTAAAGTTTTTCTGTTTTATATCTGCGGTTGTGTTGTGGTGTGTGGCCAGTTAACTTTGGAAGATTGGTGTTTCGCTAAACGTTACGAGTATTGAAACAATATGAAGCTGATTTGTAGAGTTCTGTGCACTCTACTTTTGGTGGTGCAAGCCGTGTTCGGTACCTGGTGGTAAGTGTTATAACTTAAAGTAACTCTATATTAGTTGAAAACTTTCTAAAAGTTTTTATGACGATTATTTTTAGGTGCTCTACCGTTAGTCTCTACGGAGGTCTATGCTTCGATGCACAATAAAGAATTTCTAAAATGATAAGGTTCTTTTATAAATAACTTGAAAATGTAGCTAATATTTTTCATTAATTCCATACATAACTTACTACAACATTAAAAATAAAATTAAAAAATCTTCTACTAGGTAGGTACCTACTCTACCTTATGTGGTGCTAATACTTTTGGCGGAGGTTAGTTTATTCAATGCAGTACCTACCTAATTACTATTAACAAAAACATTTATTAGTTATTACTCATTAGGTACTTACTGAGTCTAAAAGTATTAACGCTAATCTATGTAATGCTACCGCTTGATTATGCGATTATTATTATTATTTTAGTTTAAGTTTTTACATTTATATTTTGTTTTTTCTATTTCCATATGCCTAATAATTTGGATCATTTTGTGCACGCATCCTTAGAGTTATAATCTAGATCAACGTTTAGTTTTAGAATATTATTGTATTACATGATTGTAACTTGTTTTGTGTGCCTTTAATAAATAAATAAAATAAAAAAACTACTTACATAGGTAGTTAGTATTTGAACTACTATTAATTTATAGAACGCTAAACTAAACCGAAATATTGAAAAAACGTGTTTACTATTCGGTCATTGAACTGTTGAAAGTATCACATGACAATAATAAAGACTACTAGAACAATTAATGGTTCATTTGTAAGCAAAAATTGGCTAGACCGTGAATGTTAATTAGATGATACGAAACAAAATACCTACTGATACATTTTGAATCAACATTTAACACTTCATCAATGCTAATAATACAAATAAATATAAGTAAGTAAGTACTAAAATTAGAACACCTAGAAAATTATATACTTAGCTACACACTACTAAATCTATCTAAATACATAATATAAAATTGAAATGCTGTCCGTTTGTAACGCATCACTTGAAGACGGCTTAACGTATTTTGATGAAATTTTTCAAATTGGTATTTTGGTTAATAGCAGGTTAAACATAAAACATAAAAAAATATATTTTATTTTGACGAATTGAGACCGTCCTCCTTTTTTTGAAGTCGGTTAAAAAAAAGTTAGGGACGATTCAAAGTGACTAATGTATAAGTTTATTGAATTAAGTTAACGTTATAACAAAGTGCGTTCCGCTGAACCGGTGTTTGTAGACTTACAATAAACGATATCGCTAAGATATCAATATTATATTTTAATGTTAATGATCGCTTCTAAGAGACATTCTTTAAGTAGCTAAATCACAATAAGGGTGTCAAGTGTTAATATTTTCAGATCTAACTTTAAACTCATAATAAGTTAGTTAAGTAGTATAAAATAGGTTATTCATATGTAAGTAATTAGTTTTTCGTCTAACTAACTATGGGTTGAAAATTTAATCTTAATACAAACGGGACCTTTGATTTCAAATACGAGGCAGTCAGTCAGTCTAAATATTCATTGAGTAACTCAAACCATAACAAAATGCCACAGTTGTACAGCTGACAGTATACATTGGCATCACATAACAGGGCGTAATATTAATTATTGTTATTTTCTTTTTGTTACATTATGTATGTAAATGTGTGTGTTTGTAATGTGATTGCAATACATCTTTTTCTTTCTTTATACATTCGTTAACAAAGCCTAATCATCATAGCGTGATGCGATGCGAACCTCATCACGTTGACTATGTAAATAGCAAGAATGAATTCAATTGAAGTAAACGTAAGGTGCAACGCTGGTTCTATTATTCTTAAACGCGGGCTAAAGTAAAACCTGGCTTTAATTTAATCATAAACAAATCTTGACAAAACTGAGACAGCATCTGTTTTGGAATATATTCGGGATAGGAGTCTATACAAAATGTCCGTGGGTTGAATTTGGAGCCCTCTGAAAAACCTTTCATTATTAGATTATTTAAAAAAAAAACAGTGTTTTGATTTTACTTTATTTAATTAAGTACTGTTTATTCAAATAGTATGCGAACACTACTGAAAATACGAATATCAATAGTTTCGCATGCTCTAATGTGACTATTGTATAGAATTACGCTGATTTCCTACTGAGCTTCACATTCATAAAATAACTACGGTGTGAGATATTGTTTACATTTCAACATTGTTTGACATGTGCAGGCGGTTGAACGGTGCACCGCGTATGTTGTATAATGAGAAATTACAAATGTGTTTACAAAAAATATTCACCAAAAAAGCAAAATGGCATATTATTAAAGGTACCTACATACATTTAGGTCGAACAGTATTACTTTGTATAGAATAGTTAATTTGTTTTCACAATTTCCTAGTTGCGCCCATACAAAGATGTTCTTCGCACTTTATTAGAGGTCCCGGTTGTGAGATCAATGTTTTTTTTTGTTTTATTAATGAAATAATTTACCAAACACTGTGTACCTACCTATAGATATAGTTACGCAAAAAATATTAAGTTATCATAGAGTCACTTTTTTTCTTACCTAGGTACCTATTTATTCTCCTGTCCGCCACGAAGACTTCTGTAGGCCTAGCGTGCGCAACAAGAGACATTTTTCTCGACCCGTTTTCTTGTGTTATGCACTGTCTTGTGTATACACGATATTATGTCAAATATATACATAATAGTAGTGTTTGCTTGTCTGTGGTATTTTTGTCTACAAACCCTAGGAACAGAGAATTTCGTCCGCGACATATCTCGTGTTGCGCATGCTAGGCCTACGTAGCTAACAATTGAATTCCTATTGTGTCCGGTTTTATGACAATGAGCTCTTACTTCCATCAAATCAAATAAGTTTAAAATTGCCCCCGCCTTGATAGATGTTGTTGGTATCTATTGTTGACAATGTCATCATCTTTCTTTTATCTTCTTCTTACATACATACATATAATCACGACTATTATCCCCGAAGGGTTAGTTAGAGACTAAGCAATGAGGACCGCAAAAGCAATCCTCTGCCATAGTCCACTTTTCATCAAAAAGCGATTAGCGACTGTACATGTGCTCAGCGTGACAGGTGGTGAGCCCATCGCCGCTATATGCTGTTGGATGTATGTGCAGTCTTTAGTCCGTTAGTCGCCTTTTACGACACCCAAGGGAAGAGAGGGGGTGGTAGTATTCTTTCACCGCTACCCGACACCGTTTTCTTCTTCCTAATTTATAATAAAAGCCCTTTTTGGCAATTTAAATAAGACCTTGATGTCTTTTATCACACATAAAAACTAGATGTTACCATCTCATACTTTAGCGTAGCAGAAGTGGCAGGTGAAGAAGTTTTAACGCGGGACCTAGGAACCATTAGCCATGTACTCATTTCTACATCAGACGTTATGGTGCTCATCAAATCTCCATATGTCATGATAAATAATAGAACAATTTTATTAAAGTCAACACGAACAGGCTATAAAGCAATTATAGTCACTCTAAATAGACCTAGTTGTGGGCAGTCCTCTGATTTCAATTGCTTCTGGTTTGCGACCTTGTCAGTTAAGAAATTTCGCATTACCATAAAAAAGTGCTAGAATCGGGCAACTAAGTCATTATTGTTTATCATGAATAACGAAACGTTGAAAAAAAGACTAGCTCAGGTGGGAATCGAACCTACGTCCGTCTCAATCCGGGCGGCTGTGTTAACCACGCCACTAAGTTATTGGTTAGACCTGTCGAATTTTTTCAATATTTTCGACTATGTTTTTAAAGCTACAGTGTCTTTTAACATTTTAAACATTCATGGTCACTTTATTTTTATGAAAAAACGGGATTTTTACCATGTTTAAGGGTGGAATCGACCAAACTGGAATAAGACTTACTCCGAGATTAGTCTATACAAATTCGGCTCTTAATCTAGGTATAAGACCTTATTCCAGTTTTGTCGAATCCACCCTAAGTTGTTGTTTTTGAGTCACCGATATTTCGGCGCAGTTGCATGCACCAAGATCACGGAGTAACTGCAGTTATGGATGTTAGGTTAGGTTAACAACAACTCAAACATGGTAAAAATAACAACAGCTCAAACATGGTAAAAATCCCGTTATTTCATAAAAATAACAGTGTCTTTAACAAACCTCTTAGAATTTACATCCTATGAGATCTGAATGAAAATATTTTACAATATTTTGAACATTCAGTTACGAAATAAGACTGCTTTTTGCATTATTGTTTAGTTGTAATATAAGAGGTCAAGTGGTACGCTAAACCGAGGAGCATGTATGAAGAACGTTACTAGAGTAAGAGAAGAAAAAAAAAGGAAGTGTGTCTGAATTGTAGGACATGGAAAGAAGTGGTCTCTGCCTGGGTTATTCCACTTTGACTCCAAGATTCCACTTTGACTGTAAGTCAGCACGAGAATTCTCTGTATTCAGTGAAACAAACCAGTTCTAATAAAATGTACTTTAACAATAAGTTTTGTATAGATTTGTTGACTCTACCAAAATTATTTTGGAGTCAAGTGCAATTGAAGTACGTACATATTTCTACATCCTACTAATATTATAAACGCGAAAGTTTCTAAGTATAGATGGATGTTTGTTACTCTTTCATGTAAAAACTACTTAATGGATTTGGATGAAATTCGGCATACAGATAGTTTATAACCTGGATTAACACATAGAATACTTTTTATCTCGATATTCTCACGGGAACGGGAACCACGCGGGAGAAACCGCGAGCGGCCGCTAGTGTAAATTAAATGCAATCATTTTGGAGTCGAAGTGAAATCTATGTATGGACGGTGAAGTTTTGAGAACAATAGCTTTGGAGTCATGTGGAATAACCCCTCTGCCTACCCCTCAGGGAAGCAGGCGTGATGTATGTACTCGTATGTATTAAAAGAGCATTTCAGTTTCAGTGTTTCAGTCCAAACTAGAACCTAGTTCTAGACTGGAACTAGAAACCTATGCTCGTTCGCGTGCTTTGATCTGCGTCCGATTTGACGACGAACGGCGACGGAGCAGTTAAAACGTTATTTATACCGCGACTAGTGCGCACAAAATAACTTTCACCGCATTTTGTTGGACTATTTTGAAACACACGGTATTACTACAACTGGGAATTGGCCGTTGCATTGCGCATCTGTCGCGGAATTGTTCAATTGTATTTCTATAGAAATAAAGAAAGGAAAAACATTTACTGACTTCACAATAACAGTAACAAAATAAAGACAAATTACAAAATTATACCGGACACAAAGACATACCTCATGGAAAGATATAAAAGCACATTATATCATCAGGGCCTAATTTAGCCGTTGGTCCTGGTGGTTGTCGAAAGGTAGCAGTCATTAAAAAACCCTCTAAAGGTAAGCTACAGCCCAATCTACCGATGTGCTTTTGTCCATATGGGAAGGTCAGGGCCCAACAGTTGGACGTTTATATGTTGATGGTAAGAAGATGATGATGACTTTAAATTAGTAAGCTCGTTCTCTCCGTCTCGCCCTGATTCTACCACCGCTGCCAGTTGAGGCCTATTATCGCTCTCATTCCTTTCTTACGTATGTCATCTTTCCTGCAGTCCATCCATATTTTCTGTAGTCTTCCTTTCCTGCTGTATCCCCCCATGAAATGAGGCCTCAACGGAAGATTAGCATTGTAGTGACTGTCACTTCTGTTATACGTTTTTCGGTCCTCATTGCCTAGTCTCTGCCTAGCCCTTCAGGGATGATAGTCACCGTTGTGTGTATGTGACATATATGTATAGGCAATTTACTTTTAATTATGTATAGGCAAGACATACATGACTAGGCAATGAGGACCGCTTTTGACCAAATAGCAACAGCACATGTGCTCAGCGTGACAGGTGGTAAGCTCATCGCCGCTCTATGTTGTTGGATGTATGTGCATTCTTTAGTCCGTTAGTCGCCTTTTACGGCACCCAAATGAAGAGAGAGGGTTGTAGTATTGTTTAATAAGTCGCTACGCGGCACGGCGGTTGTTTTTACATTGTTTACATTTAATTTTATCTAATAAGTTACGTTGTTAAGAGGGTTTAATGAAACTTTGCATGCTAAAGTAACATAGAGAGATCTAAAAAGTTTGTTGTAAACATTTTTAAAAAACGTTTAAAAAACTGAATAAATGCAATTTTAAACTTGGCTAAATAAACCTTTTTTTTAAATGGTTTCAACAAACTATTTAGGTCCCTATATTTTGCTTTAGCATGTAAAGTTTTTATTGAAATTGGCTTATTGGTTTTTAGTAATTTTAACTTGGAAGTTTGTATGGGAAACCGAAATGCGTACACCCTCTTATAGTGATTGAAAATTATCTGTGTCGGTTTCTCGCGCTGTGTGGCATGCCGAGGCTTAGTTCAATTGCCAAGCCGCAATGCCAGTAACACTGTTACATGGAATAGTTTACTAGAAAGTTGTGGCACGGCCGCTGAAAACGAAGATTTTGTGATTATTGAAAAATATTGATTCTAGCAGCGCGTAATTATTTGTTGATATAAGATAATGAAGTATTTGCACTATTTCCCTCTATTCTTGGCAAAAAGTTATACTTTTCTTGCGCGCTTAGTCTGCAGATCTTTTAACAATTTTCTTGATGTGATCTCTGTTGTGCTTGGTCTAACCTCCTTACCTCATGTCTCCTACACCGGTTAACTGGTAGAGGATGCCTTGTGGCGTTGGCTACCTTTTGCAGCTTTTTATGTGAAAATAAAGATTCAATTAAAAATTACCATAAATATTGTTAGTGTATTAGTAAATTCATTTTCTTCCACTTTTCTCCTACGAATAATCTACAAGCGTATTTAAAGAAACATTGGGCGTTTTTAATAAACGAAACAAAAATCAACCATTTTGAAAGTTGTTTAGTTATTACATTCTTATATTACATTATTACATTCGTAAACTTGGTATTACTAGTACACTACCGCGTTCTTTCTTTTGATCTGTAAATTTACTTAACCACGGTAACCGCATTCTTAAAAGGAAACTCTGAAAGTAACATGTTACATTATTAAACAATAAAATCTTAGTAAGGCGATCCGCAATTTAACTTTATAGCACTATAAAAGCGTTCTTTTGATCATTTCAAAGTTATAAAACGTATAATTATAATTCCGTTTTATGTTTTATTGGCCAATGTGTCATCGGGAACTTTTTACCAATTTTTATGAAAACTTTTATGCTTTGTTTCATTGTAACAATAAAAAATCTGAACAGACTTAAATTCATATTCATTTATTCAATACTAAATTATACCTATAAGTGTTGCATCTTTATTGAGCCATGTGTGTAGCAGCACACTAAAAGAATACTAACAACTCCTCTCTTCTCCTGCGTGTCGTAAAAGGCGACTAACGGACTATAGACTGCACCTAAATCCAACATCAATAAAATCATTTAACAAAAAGTAAAATTCCATTGCTTTACAATCAATTTTGCTGTGAATTCATACTGAGAAAACTAAATAGAAGTGAATGTAACTTAAAGAAACAATGGCTTTGTTTGTTGTTGTTTCAGCATTTTTCATTTCAAGTAACACTGTAACATGAGCCTTAGGAACCATCAACCTGACCATCACAAATTATATATTTGACTTATAATATCATTTAAAGGTAGATTGAATCATATTCAATGTTACTTATAAGTATTAAATTATCGCAAATACTAACATTTACAGAAAAAGTTATTTCCGGTTTTACTTTAGATATACCTACTTTGTATTGGAACGTAGAACTAATCAGTATATACCTATGTCCGTTTTAAGTCTAACTTTATAAGACAAAAATCAGTTTGCTGTTGCTAGCAGTATGAACACGTAATTATAATTTAGGTTTTTTGTAAATGTGCCGTAAAGAAATCCAACACAATACACATAATCACGACTATTATCCCCGAACGGTTAGTCAGAGACTAGGCAATAAAGATTGCAAAAGCAGTCCTCTACCATAGTCCACTTTTCACCAAATAGCCACTGTACATGTGCTCAGCGTGACAGGTGGTGAGCCCATCGCCGCTCTATGCTGTTGGGTGTATCTGCAGTCTTTAGTCTGTTAGTCGCCTTTTACGACACTCAATAGAAGAGAGGGGGTGGTAGTATTCTTTCACCGCTAAGCGACACGGTTATACATAATTATGTTTAATTTTAAAATCTTTGTAATGACTTTTTGGATGTTAAATAAATTGAAACCCATCTCTTCCCTTGGGTGTCTTAAAGGGTGACTAACGGACTAAAGACTGCACATGCAGACGAGGAAGTTCCCCGTCGACCACATTTCGGCGATATTCGCTTGCACACTATCTACGCGATCTTACTCAACTGCTATGCGATTCTCTAAGCGACACATAGACGTTCGACTGCTAATCGATTCTCTAAGCGACACATCGACGCTTGATTGCTATGCGATTCTCTAAGCGACACATAGGCGCTCGACTGCTAATCGATTCTCTAAGCGACACATAGGCGCTCGACTGCTATGCGATTCTCTAAGCGTAACATAGATGCTCGACTGCTAATCAATTCTCTAAGCGACACATAGACGCTTGACTGCTATGCGATTCTCTAAGCGACACATAGACGCTCGACTGCTAATCGATTCTCTAAGCGACACAGACGTTCGACTGCTATGCGATTCTATAAGCGACACATAGACGCTCGACTGCTAATCGATTCTCTAAGCGACACATAGACGCTCGACTGCTATGCGATTCTCTAAGCGACACGTAGACGCTGCGCGCATGGCTGTGATTATGGATGTTACAGCCGTCACATCGTTCGCTTTAGTCAACGCTGTGGTCAAAGTTGAGGCTTACACAGAATACCGATTTTTTATCTATTACAAATGTCAAAGAAGTGATTCCCTACCACGCCGCTTACAACCGTGCGGAGTTTGTGTCGAACAGCGTTAATTTCTTTTTGTAAAAGAAGGAGGCAAACGAGCAGGCGGGTCACCTGATGGAGAGTAATCACCGCCGCCCATGGACACCCGCAAAACCAGAGAAGTCGCAGGCGCGTTGTCGCCCTTTAAGGAAGCAATAGGAATTGTGAGAGGAAGGGGGGGGGTGTAAGGTAGGAGGGGCCATATAGAAGAATACCAATGGTACGCTCACCGCTGTTACAGCCGCTGCTACCAAGGCTTAAACGATGTTTGCGTTTATAGAATCGAACTACTTATTAATGGAGTTTATTGAATAAATGTATTTTGACTTTTGACTTTTGACTTATAGGCTGAATATGGCAGAGAACTGCTTTTGCGGTATTGTTTTCTGAGGTTTAAGCGAGCACTACACATTGAAATGAAACACTTTTGTCTCCCTGTGACCACGGACCCTGTAGTGGGTTCGAAACGTCAGGATAATATAAAAAAACTAGGCTTTTGCGGTCCTCATTGCCTAGTCTCTGACTAACCCTTCGGGGATAATAGTCGTGACCGTGAGTGTATGTTGTAAAGTATTAATTTGAGCTTTAACCAATAGTATCTTTACGCTCTAATTTTAGCTGCCGTATTTGTACAAGACAAATCCATGCACACATGTTTATTACCGGCTCATTAACTTGAAACGGGCCGCGACGGAATCATTTTACTGGGAATCGTGCGTTTGGTTTCAGCTTAGCATTTGGGTATTACAACTTTTGAACTTGGCTAGCGGAAATTCTGTGTAAATTATGAGGAAGAGTTAAAAATATGTAGGTATTGGAACCCGCATGTTTTTTTAGTTTGGCTTAAAGCACCGAATAGATAAAGAAGTTAAATTATTCTGTGGCTCATAAGATATGATACTAGTAACAATTCAGCAAATGTGTTAAATTATTTAATAAAAATTATAACTAGACGAATAAGTCAAATCGAAGTATTAATTACTTTAATTTTTGTATAAAAAGAACATGAGTGTTGTTGTTAATTATTTTTACGAAGAGTGATTTTTAAGTTTTTATATCGTACTTATGTCAATAAATAATTTAGAATCGATTGTACATATTTTAGTATTGTGTTAAATTTAAACGAAAATTGGCAATATATTAATAATAAAAAACCTTTTTTTAAAAACAAGCTTTTATTTAAATGCGCTAAAAAGAAAAAAAAACGTTTACTATCAACTTATACATAACGTCGTTACACAATTTATATGATTTAAAAGGTTGTCACGAGATTATGTAAGTACTCGTATTTAACTATACTTAGATTGAAAATTTTAATCAATTACATCAAGTTATTCAATTTACTTTTTCATTTATACAAGTAAATCTTACGACAACTTTTTATATTATATAAATTGTGTAACGACGTTATAAGTTGATAGTAAAAGATTATTTTTCTTTTTTCCGCGCATTTTAATACAAGCTTGTTTTTAAAACAGTTTTTTAATTTTAATTTATTTTTTACTTTTTAGTACCTAATGGATTTAGAGTCATCTAGCACTAAAGTGCTCGAAAAGACAAATCCAACGAACTGAAACTCTATGAGTTTCCGCCGTTTCGTTCCAGCTCAATGGTACGATAACATTGCATTGTCATCGTACTTACATAAGTATACTAAATTTCAGCTCAATCGGCTGAGGACAACTGGTCTTAAATTTAGTTGCAAGATTTGTCCCACACAAACTAACACACAGGGGAAGTCAAATAAAATCTTGTAAAAAATAGGCTATTTCAATATGCAGTTGTATATTAAAAATAATAACAATTAAACAAAAAAAAGACTTATACCGTTATATCAAAATATGATACAACCTCATGCGTAAAATGTTTCGCTAAATTACAAAATTCAATTCACCTAAAACAAAGGCTTTAACAAAAAACGTAGGTACGATCTCGTTCTCACAGTTGCACACCGATTTAACTGTATTCAAACTAGCATATTTAATCGGAAGTGATCCATCAAACAACAATGTTAATTACGTTAGCACGTATTGTATAAACGAGCAAATGAATTAAATGGTCGAGAGCCTAATGGGTCAAAGGGACGACTAACATCGGGACAGAGAACTCATTTGAATAAATTGGTGCCAGTGTCAGTGCCGAATCGTTTCACAGCCTTTTTGTTAGACGAAAACGAAAAAAAAAACGCAAACAGCCAGTTTTCGTTTTTAGGGTTCCGTAGCCAAATGGCAAAAAACGGAACCCTTATGGATTCGTCATGTCTGTCTGTCCGTCCGTATATCACAGCCACTTATTTTTTACAAAAACCAATATGAACTGTGTGTGTAGCGGCTTACTAAAACTACTAAAATTACTACCAAACCCTCTCTTCCCTTTATTATCATTGGGTGCCGTGTCCCTTGGGTGTCGTAAATGGTGATTAACGGAACAAAGACTGCACATACATCCAACAGTATAGAGCGGCAATGGGCTCACTACTACCTATCACGCTGAGTGAGCACATGTGCACTTGTACTTCTCTGACTAACCCTTTAGAGATAAGGCCGTGAATCGTGAATAAAAATAAAATGTATACATTTTCCTATTTATGAAGTATGTTTTTGTGTCCTATTCGTTTTGCGCTTTGTCTTTATTTTGTTATTGTTTCTGTTATTGTGGAGCCAATAAATGTTTTTTTCTTTCTTTGTATCTATCTTTTACTATATTCTAGTGATAATAATTATTGTCACTGGGTAATAAAATTATTATTACACATTTATCTCTCCTCTTTATTTTATTTTAATACCGTTGGTTTACATGTCATCTGTGATATCGCGTGGACAGATGGTAACCCTACTTACCTAAAACGGAACTCATTTAAATATAATTTGGTAGCGGAACGTTTAGAACATGTTGGCATATTTATTTCCACTTTTAATAAATTTTAAAATATGACTTCCGGTGTAACAGTTTACTGGGTAGGTAACTGTTTCTTTAAGCCATTAATTATTGAAATCCGATATCGGTATAATTAATCATTTGTTTATTGGTGTTTCCGCAAAATGTTCAATTTTAAATGTAGCTATGGAATGACTGAAGCGAAACGTTGGGCTACTTGGTAAAACTTGTGTGTATCCAATTTTTTTATTATGAACGCTAAAGACGTGTTTTTGTCTGTACTTACCCGTGGTACTACCGATGGTCCTACTGGTAGTACCACGGGAGATTTTACATTACCCGTGGTACTACTTATCATCCTTTTTTTTTTTTTTTTTTATACTTTCACAGCTAACCTGAACCTACATATTTGAAAAGGTTCTACAACACTCGATTTTTCAAGCTTAGGCATACCTCGAAATACGTTTTTGGGAAGAATATTAAATTGATAAGTATTACCAGGGGTAATGTAAAATCTCCCGTAAAATTCCTCGTGGTACTACCAGTAGGACCATCGGTAGTACCACGGGTAAGTACATGTTTTTGTTCATATTATAAGTTTGGTGATAAATACCAATTAAAATTTTGATATGATAGATGGATCTCTTGAAGAATGAAACTCTAACAAGTTTACTCACCATAAAAAAAATTAAAGCTAGTAACTAAAAGCAAAAGCGACCTAATCGCGGCGGTATTTCAAACATTCTACTCAATACATTCAAATAACAACTTCGTAAATACATAATATACAAACAAACATATAATCACGACTATTATCCACGAAGTCAGAGACTAGGTAATAAGGACAGCATAATCAGTCCTCTACCATTGCACAGAATAAATAATAGTACTACGTAACCATTGTCCACTTTACACCAAATAGCGACTGCACATGTATGTGGTCAGCGTGACAGGTGGTAAGCCCATTGCCGCTCTATGCTGTTGGATGAATGTGCAGTCTTTAGTCCGTTAGTCGCCTTTTACGACACCCAAGGGAAAAGAAGGGGTGGTAGTAGTATTCTTTCACCGCTCCGCGACACGGTTATGGTAGCTTATTTAAAACTGTCTACCCCTCCGGGAAACAGGCGTGCTGTTCGTATGTGTACATACACATGTATAAACATGTATAAACTTTAACAAACAAGAGCCGGTATAGTTTCCAACCAGGTATTGTTTTAGACACGTTTCGGTTTATGATTGATAACAACGTATGCCATAACAATGCCTTTTCTACTCGAAATCGTATATTAACCAGGCTAACACCCGAAATAAATAACCTGTCTTTACATATTTCAGCCAACTAGAGTGAGTTATTTGACATAACTATGGTATGGAGATAGTTGATGCTAGAGCTTAAATAAAAAAATAGAATTTAGTAAACAATATATAGATACGGCGTAATTGTCATTTAATTTTAACTGTTAAGCAGCTAAGTACAAACATGCGACCGATCGTCTAGGTTCGTTATCCAGTGGGCCCCCAGCTATAAACTATATAGCTAGCCCAGCGAGCGTCAGAGCCGCCCCCGCCGACAATTTAATGCCTAATTATTATGTATCTGCTTTCATTAGATTGAGGGTTACCACAACTTCATGTTATAGCCCATTTTGGTCCAGTTTGGTCATATTTACAAGCCTGAACAGCTTGTGAAAATGACCAAAGTACACCGTGACCAAAGTGCACTATGTCGAAAGTGCACTATGACGAAAGTGAAGTATGACCAGACTTCTAGGTACTCACTAATACTATTATTAATCAAAATCGCCTAAGCAGATTAGAATAAACTAGCCTTAAAACCACAGAATAGAGCCCATCGCCGCTCTACGCAGTTGGACTAAAAACTGCACTCCGTGCACTTAGTCCGTTAGTCGCCTTTTACGACACCCAAGAAAAGTGAGGGAGGGGGTGGTAGTATTCTTTCACCGCTACGCGACACGGTTAAAAAAAAAATTATTATTATCCCATAAAAATGAATAAATGAATTACTTGTAAATCTAAGTTAGCTAGGCGAAGTCTACCAAGATCTACCAATGTCAAAATTGTAATGATATACATAAAAAAAACAAAACAACATTGTGTAACCAACGAACGACCATTGAACGAACAATAAGCACTTGTACTCTTTGCCTTTGAATTGCGTTTGACACTAACCACGTGCGCAGACAACTTGGCGCTAAAACACGAATGAAACCCCCACAGATAATGTATCACACACAGTTGACAACTTTGACAAAGAGCACATCCACCGAGTTTTTAAGTGCGCAACAAATATCCAACCGGCCAGTGTTATCATCACCCCAAAGAACCAAAGTAAGCATTACCCAGTACTACCCTGGTGATTAGTCGACACATGTGCCCTCCTCGTCTCTCGTTGAGATTGCGTCCGATTCAATTTGGCACCGTAATATTTTATACAAAACGCGTCAGATAAAATCATTTGTAAAGGCGTCACAAAACATTTACATTACGTCGAAGAGTTTAGGGTTGCCGGTGCGCTTGTGAAAATGCCATTCGTTAATTTCATTGATATTATATTCAGCTTATATTGAATAAATTTTTTTTTCTATAAATTATTTTAACACTTAGAACGCGCCGCCATCGCCACAAGACACAATAGAAATTAAATTCATTGAGCACTGAAAGGTTAATTAATGTCCTTTAACTGTGTTTATTATAAAATATTTTTTTTTATTCCATCAAATTTAAATGTTGGTGAATTCTGATTTAATACTATCTCAGCTTTTAGTTATCAAAGGTGACCGTTTGTTTCATGTAAAGTTAAAATGAAGTAAGTATCTATATTTTGAAAGTCTACTAGGTACCTAGGTGGTTAACAATATTTTTTTACAATTGTCACAAACAAAAATGTTTAATATATTAAAAATATACATACATATTATAATCACGACTATTATCCCCGTAGGATAAGTCAAAGACTAGTCAATGAGGATCGCAAAAGCAGTCCTCTACCATAGTCCACTTTTCACCAAACAGCGACTGCACATGTGTTCAGCGTGACAGTCTTTAGTCCGTTAGTCGCCTTTTACAACACCCAAGGGAAGAGAGGGGTGGTAGTATGCTTTCACCGCTACGCGACACAGTCTTAAAATTATAATAAAAAAAAAATAATGTAACGCCAACCCTATTGTCGCCTAAGGGCTAGTGCACATCGCCTGGCTAATTTGGTGATGTTATACACGTCGCTTCACTCTTTAGACTGCCTATTACGATATTGTACTGATTTAGTGATGCGCTTCACTGTTTAATTTGATTTATCGACATCGACATTTGTTTTTCTGAAACTGTTAAGCGAGTGACAATCTGTCGATCTGTCGCTCCTATGGGTACTGTTAATAAAATGAATAAGTTTAGTGTTTAGTTGCCTGAAAAAACATATTTATTAACTTATTGTCAACCAAACACTTACTGTTGACATTGAAATCAAACACTTCTTACGGATGAACTCTATTAACTACTAAACTTATTAACGCGGCGCCACGCTGCGTTGCGGCAGCTCGCCCGGCGTAATACCACCCTCTCAGGAATATCCGGCTTGAAATAATGGCACTTTGTGCCGATGTGTTTCGTCCGGCCAGTGAGGGTTCCGGAGGCTCATCCACCCCCCTCTCACAATTAATATTTCTTCCTTAACCCTATTCCTTCCTTAAAGGACGACAACGCGCCTGCGATTCCTTTGGTTTTGCGGGTGTCCATGGGCGGCGGTGATTACTCTCCATCAGTTGACCCGCCTGCTCGTTTGCCTCCTTCTATTATATATATAAAAAACAACTAAATATCGTGTAATAATAGCCTATATGCTGTTCACAACATAATAAAGGCCTCCATCATTGAAATCAAGTAGTTCGGTTCGTTTTGCACATTCAGCCAGTGT
The DNA here is from genome assembly GCA_963921215.1 of Scoparia ambigualis. Lineage (NCBI taxonomy): Eukaryota > Metazoa > Arthropoda > Insecta > Lepidoptera > Crambidae > Scoparia > Scoparia ambigualis. The sequence goes on from OY992501.1 coordinate 62,790,786, forward strand.
CAAGTAAAGGACATAATATAATATGTATTTTCTCTAAACTTACTAGTAAATGATAATGTAATAAGATTATAGAGATGATGAATAGTAGATGATATTCCCCCAACCTCTTGAGTTTCAGTAAAGATGTGGGACTTTACTGAGATCTCACACGGATTTCTTGGTGGAATTTGAAAATTCATTGTTATGTTTTTTATAAAATACAATAAACAAATAAATATCACAACTGTCATTCCAAACATTCAGCATCAAACTAAGCATATCCCAAACTATAGTGACTGAATAACGCATACACATACGAGTACATAAATACTAATAAACATCCATGAATCGGTCACAAATGCTGCACAAACATTTGCCCCTACCGGGATTCGAAGCCGGGACCGTGGGTTGCGTAGTCAGGGTCGCTGACTAATATAATGACTAATATATGCCAACACTAACGCACATTTAACGTAACGTTAACTGACAGTTAATAATCCACCATTATTTCACATCAATGACTGAATTTTTGAAAATAAAACAAAATTGTAGACATACTCTTTATTTTCCCGCCAAGAAGTTTGATGGGTATATTATTATTCGTAAAGAGTGTTTAATTCCTAAGTGTAGTGGAGTACGCGTAAACTTTAGAAAACAATACTAATTGTCGACGTTACAGAGCACATCACTGTCTATGAATACATAATTTCACCCCTTTTGCTCGTTGTTTATTTATTGGTCGTATATTTCATAGCTCGGGGCCGTATTTGCATACGTTACCCGCTGTTACTGTGCGTTGTCGGAATTATTGTAGGGTTAGCTTATTGCATTGTGAGAACATCCACAGCGCGGTACACAGATGTGCAAGGTCAGATTCATATGTGCACTTGGTTTCGAGATTGATCACAAGATTGCTTATACGCACTTTCAATTACTTTTAGCAGAGAAGTCTGTTGGTCTAGTATATGCATAAAAATGTAATACACTCATTATTTTTTTTTTACTTTTTATTGAAGTAAGTCCGATACTACCATTGTATCATTTATGTAACGTATTTTCGTAATAATAGCCCTGTTTTTTTGGTTGATGATTCAGCAATTTAATGCTGATTTTAGCGCCTTTATTTTCACAAATTACTTTAATTTAATTAACTTTGATCATAGTGAACAGGGCCTAAATAGGTAGGAAGTATCTCTGCCCTTAAAAAATAAGCAGGGTTTTGGTTATTTTTAAGGTTTGTTGCAAAATCTGCGATCGCCGCTGTACGTAACGTTTTAAGTTTGTGACGATCGTTACTTATTATTTTTTGTTTAGTCTTCAATCTTTGTTTTGACTATCGACTACCGCCAGATCTTTACAGTTAGTGAACCAACAATGTTACAATGCCGCTTTTGTTATTGAATAATATTTGAGTGTTGTATTCAACAATTATTTTTATGTCGATGTAATGATAAATGTTCCGAGTTTTACTTGGCATACATTTAGTTATGATATGAACACAACGTATACCAAATACTTGGTAAAAATAACATGGACAATTTCGACCTTAATTGAATAATCTAAGCTAATTAAGATTAAATAAAACTTTATAAAACGACAACTAAAAATGTCTCCTAATTGGAATGAGGTTTGTGTTTGATGCTACTTCGTTGTTGGTTAATTCACTCTTCCAATTTCAAAAACTTAGGTTCTTATTGTTATTAACTTCTGTACTAACAATTATATTTTTAAATTTGTGGGCATTATTATAAGTAACGTATAACATATATTTTATTTTATTTTATTTTTGTAAATGTCGTAATGACCTGTTTTTTTATATACGAGTAAAACTGTGAAGTTTCTTGGCCCCTTCTTCTTAGCATGTGTATTGTAGAGAAGAAAGAAAAACAACACATATCGAACAGTTCTGATAAGTTATTACGTTATTAGATCTATTTAATGCTTACTGTACACAATATATTATTATCTGAATGATTACCGCTCGTAAAATATTAGTTCGCGGAAACTTATCAGACCTAGAGCTTTCCGTATAACTTGCAGAGTTTGTTCCTTCGTTTGACTTGAGACTGAATTCGCTGAAAGGCTGGCTTTGAGATATCAACAGTATTACTTTTCAAGATAAATATGACTGTTTTAAGTTTGCTCCGTTCCTTTGTTATTGCTCTTTATGAATAAGATTTCAATTGTTGTTTCTTTAAAATGGTCTGTTCGATAATGATCGCTGAAGTTAAGCTATTATTCTGTAGGTGGTGTGCGGGATAGGTGACCGTGATCGATTAACAACAGTTGTGTTTATGAAAGCACATTAACCCTTTAAACGGGCATAGCATATTCAAATTTTAATTGGTTTTCGACCTCAATTGTAGAAAGTTCAAAATATATTGGGAATATACATCCCTCTGCCTGTTAAAGGGTTATAACGCTACTTTTGTTGTTTTTTTGCGATTGCGATGCGAAAAAGAGGCAAATGAACAGGCGGATCAACTGATTTTTATTTTGATTTATAAAGTTTATTTGTATTTATAACCGTTCTTCGGAAGGTACGTTAAGCCGTTAATCCCGGTTGTTATCGTAAGATGGCAGTCGTTAAAACCCAACAACCCGCATTGGGCCAGCGTGGTGGGTTATGGCCTAATATACCCACGTGTCCATGTGGGACGCCTGTGCCCAGCAGTGAATCGTTTATAGGCTGATGATGATGAAGTATAAATGATTTTTGAAATCGATATTCTGTTTTGTAGTACATGTCTGTATGCTTTTTTACATGGCAATTATCATCATCATCGTCTTCGTCTTTGCGTTTTACTCGTATAGCTTGATCGTATTGTGTTTTTTCCCGGTGTTATATTTCTTCTACTTCCATGTATAATATTTTCCCATAGTTCCCATTTAATCAGCGTCTCTATTCCAACTAATTTTCATCGCAAAATCTTATTAACTGGTTGCCACCAGTTAGTGTGTAAGCTCTCATGTTCCCGTACGAAGTTAAACAATCGCTCAGAGAACCGGTACTCGTTTAGGGACATCAATAACGTTTAATGTCATCGGTGCACAAATGCGCTGACCCCCAGTATTGAAATCGACATAAATTAGTGTTGCTATTGTAAGAGGCACTGGCGGATCTTGCCATTTAGACTTAGCGATAGAGTTTGAGACGGGTTTAAGGTTAATGTTACATAGAAGATATTACTGACAGACATTAATGATACACTTATTTAGGAGGAAGATTGATATTAGTAATATGAAACATTTTTGAAAATGGAGATGAACGCAAACTCGTGACAACAAAATGTGCAACTTGGTCGTAATCAAATTTCTTGGATGGCTATACATAGTGAAGAACTTTGTTTAAAAAAAGCGGAATCTTAAAAGTGCAGATTTAAATATAGTTGACTTTAAAAAGACGACTTGTGAGACACGAACTTACAACCATTTGCGTTTGGACCGATTGCACTTCTGACTAAGCTACTGAGAGAGAACCTCCCTAAACCAAACAGATATTGGTTTGGTTCCTTCCGAAGAACGCGTGGCCTCGAGAAGTTGATTAACTATCAAGATTACAATTCAAAAGCGCAAACCTCTGGTCAGCGATATCTTCTTCTTAATAAAGCATACAGATAAGTGAATGGAATAATAAAAAAAACCATCTAAATCGGTGCCTAAATGAAGAAAGAACCCCGCAAAAAATTACAGTCTAAATTGAGAACCTCCTCATAATTGAAGTTGATTAAAAAAGGCCAACAGTATGTCAATACTGTTTCTTATCCAAAAAAACTAGGTCAATAGCATCATATAACATTAAGATGATGCATTCAGGCTTCACAGGCGATTTGCTTTTACTATTATTAATATAAAGAGCATTGATTTCCAGCGGAGCGGAAAATTGTCAGTCGGTCGTTGGGACTTCGTTAATGGCACTGAAGATAATATTATACAAGTAGTATGGATACATTATTATGTTCTGGGCATACTGCAACACACATGTTACATACATGATACTCATAGATTCACGATCACGACTATTATCCCCAAAGGGTTAGTCAGAGACTAGGCAATGAGGACCGCAGATATGCCATAGAATAGAATAGAATTATTTATTTATTTGCTAAGAATATAGTTGGTTACAAAGCTGGTCATATTTTTATAGGCTCACATATTCTGCCATGTAGACATGCAAAATTTTACAAAATAAATATTAATTAATTAATAAATAAATTACTAATAATACTATTTTTGTACTAATAATACTATTTGATACTATAATAATGATTTATTATAGTATCAAATGGTATTATTAGTATTGTATCATCAAAATCATTTTTATTAATTATTCAATTGTATTGGGTACTAATTATATAATTACAATTTATTTAATAACTTCTATTATTAAAAAATACATTAATACATTATTTGTTACAATGTAACACATTGTAAAAATTATATTTATGTCAAATCTTTACTTATCCTTAATAAAATCGGACACTGAATCGTAACACTTCTGGACTAAGAACTTATACATCTGTTTTCTAAAGGCGCTCAAATTAAGTTTTTTTAAATTATCTGGAAGGCTATTAAAGAGTCTTATTGCCATACAGTAGGAGTTACTACTACATAGTCCACGTTTCACCAAATAACAACCGCACATGTGTTTTGCGTGATAGGTGGTGAGCCCATCGCCGCTGCTGTTGGATGTATGTGCAGTCTTCAGTCCATAAGTCGCATTTTACGACACCCAAGCGAACAAAGGGGGTTGGTAATATTATTTTAATACTTAGAACACAGAGCCACTCGACACAATAGAAATTCTATCCATAGAGCACTGATCAGTGCGCGGCCGCAGTTGAAATGTTAATAATGAACCGCTTTAAGCTCTAGGTAAAAAAGTAAAAGTAATTGTAATCAATTTATAACAGTGAGTTCCCATGCTCTCTGGGTTTCTCGGAAAGAGCTGACCGCGAAGTAAAAACATTGCTATACTCGTACTTACCGGGAATGCGTTCGATGTTGAAAGTAGCTTTTTCTGAACTCATTCCGGATTCCCTTTAATTTGTAACATGTGATACTTAGAGGTAACTTTTAGGACGAGTTTGATAAATAAAATTTTAACGTACCAGTTTAGCAAAAGGTCTTCTTGGCAGCTCGATGATACAGCAGTTTGCGCTTTCGGGTTTCGATCTTGCAAGATTACCCACCTTTTACAAATTTTACAAGCTTTTATTTAACTTGCAATGTATATGTCTTGTTCGGGTGGAATTTTGTAACTCAATTTTGATCCACTTCCCGGTTGTCGATTAAGCTGAAATTTTGCATACATGTGTTAATGGCGTGACAATGCAATATTATGATGACATGGTGCTGATCTGATGATGGAGCTGGAAGGTGGCCATAGAACTTCGCAATGAAACAACACAACCTTATCGAGTTTGGGCTCGTTTGATTGAATCGTCTTGACGAGTAGTTTTTATTTCAATGGTACCCAAGGTCTGATGATGGAGCTGGAAGGTGGTCATAGGAACTCTGTAATGAAACGACGCAACCCCACCGAGTTTCGGCTCGTTTCATTCGTCTTGACGAGTACTTCGTTTTTAGATGGTTACCAGGGTATGATCTGATGATGGAGCTGGAAGGTGGTCCTCGGAACTCAGTAAAGAAACAACGCACCCCATCGAGTCTCTGCTCTTTTGATTCGTCTTGACGAGTACTTACTTTGGTGCTAGATGGTAACCAGGGTCTGATGATGGAGCTAGAAGATGGCCATAGGAACTCAGTAATTAAACGACATAACCCCATCGAGTATGGGCTCGTTTGATTCGTCTTGACGAGTACTTTGGTGCTAGATAGTAACCAGAGTCTGATGATGGAGCTGGAAGGTGGATAATAGCCATAGGAACTCAGTAATTAAGCGACACAACCGCGTCGAGTTTGATTCGTCTTAAAGGGTGGACTGTTTTTGATGGGTGGTGAGTGGTGGTAGTTTGATGGATGTGAATAAATTTTGTATAATTACATGAATATTTGTAATCACTGCTAGAGGAACAGATGGAAAATGTGTCCAGGAATAACTGAGAAGTAAAAAATAAATTATAAGTTAAAAAACTAAAAAACAAGCTTTTACTTAAATGCGCTAAAAAGAAAAAAATAAACTTTTACTATCAACTTACTTATAACGTCATTACACAATTTATAAAATATGATATAAAAGGTTGTTGCGAGATTCACTATATAGGTACTATACCTATATGTGTAAATAAACAAGTAAATCAAATAACCTGATGTGATTGTTTTTACTTAATTAATAAAATGTTAAACTTAAATCTCGCGACAACCTTTTTTTTACCTAAGTATATCATATTTTATAAATTGTGTAATCACATTATTTGTAAGTTGATATAAAAAGTTTTAAAGTAAACGCTTATTTTTTTCATTTTAGCGCATTTAAATAAAAGCTTGTTTTTTAAAAGGTATTTTTATTTATAATTTTTTAAGTTAAATTTTAAACACTGAAAAAAGACGACAACCTCAGGCGGGAATCGAACCACGCACCTTCCGCATTCCGGGCCTTAGCCACTGGCAAGAATTTGGCAAGGCAAGGCAAGAATTTTTACAAATATTTGAAAATTCGGTTAAGATGAAGCTGCGTTTATAGATTAATGTTTCATATTTTAGCGTTTTATTAACGCTTAAATATACTTTTACTTTACTTTACTTAAATATAATTTTTCTTTCGGATCTCAGTGGTGAAAACTTCTAAGATTTGATGAAGCAATGTTGACTAAAAACATAAGCATCAAGCACTGACAAATTTCGACAGTTGAAAGCCAGACCTCGGTAGCCAAGTGGTTAAGGCAGCAGCCCGGAATGCTGAAGGTGCGTGGTTCGATTCCCGCCTGAGGTTGTCGTCTTTTTTCAGTGTTTAAAATTTTACTTAAGTATATTTAAGCGTTAATAAAACGCTAAAATATGAAACATTAATCTATATTTTTTTTGTGAATAAGAGGGTTTACGAGTTTCGGTTTTCCATACAGTGAGTGATTTAAAGTCCACTGTAGAATGTTTAAAATCGCAAAAGCTCAGCTAAACAGACGTTTTTTATAAAATGTTTTCTACTAACTATTTAGATGTTTTGGGGTGAGTGACTCTTTCTTCCCTTGAATTTTAATAGGTTTAAGATTATAGTGTAGCTGTAATGGGATTGACATGTCAAGAGACAAAAATCCCTAAAAATAACTTAACATAACATAAAAAAACTATTTAGAACTCTTTATTTTACATTAGCGTGTAAAGATTCATTTAAATTGGCTAATTGGTTTAAAAAAAATGATCTTCTAAGTTTGTATGGAAAACTCTTTATAAACTGAATATCTGCTATTGTTTGTTTATGTTTTTCATTCCTTAATACTTAGTTGTTGTATTTTTTAACGTGTCTTTCCTGAATTATAAATGTGTGTGCAATTCGGTTATTGGGGCAGATATGATATTATCTGATAAGTTTTATTGTCATTTATATACACTCTGCGTAACGCTTTTTTATGAATGTACATTAATCAGTTGTTATTATGATTAAGGTAAGTACTATAAATCCGTTTAATTTCAACAGCTAAGTTTAGTCTTAACAGTATGCTATGTTAAAAATAAAAACAAAAAACATCCTTTAATCAAAATCAAAGGTAACAGGATAAAATGTTTACTATAAAAAAAAATCAACCAGTCTCAGGAAGCACCCATTCGAGCTTCCTGAGACTGGTTGATTTTTTTTAACACCTTAACATTTTATCCTATATCTATATTCTATTGTGAATGCAAAATTTCAATAACAAAGGTAACAGACCTATTTGGTTGCAAACGTTTAGTGGTTTGAACAACTACTTTGCGGCTTAGCTTTGCGGTCAACATCGGGTACAATGGGCACCATATCTGGCGTTGCATCGTGAGGCTTTATGTATAAGCAATAAGGTAAAATATCGTGTTGATTAACAAAGTATTAGCTGCTTATTTTAATAAGCGTTGTACCTACGAGTGTTGCGGATAGAAAATGATTTTCAGTGATTTTCTCAATGCAATTTAATGATGAGACCGCCCTGCGAACGTGTACCTTTTCATGTGCATCAACAGCCTATAAACGTCCCACTGCTGGGTACAGGCCTGCCTACATAGACAACAGCATATAGGGAGATTGGGCCATAAATCACCACGCTGGCCCAATGCGGGTTTCAACGACTAACTACAAAACGGGACCGAAAGGTTAAAAGTGCCTTCCAACGCATGGATATGTTACTTTGTTAAAAAAAAATATAATAATAATAGAAAGATAGATAAAACGCTTTATTGCTCACACAAAAATACAGAAAACATAAAATAAGGATATAAAACTGGGCAAAGGCGGTCTTATCGCTTAAAGCGATCTCTTCCAGACAACCTTTGCGGTTTAGGACAACAGAAAAAGAACGACAAGCAGTGCACCAAAAACAAGCAAATATGAAATAAAAAAAAAATTGAATTAAAATACTATTAATAATAATAGGTGTTTTTAAATATAATATAATACTAGCGGCCCACCCGCGCCTTTGTCCACGATAACTTAGAAAATTCGTCATAGTTCAGCCATTTAAAAAAATACATCTACAAAATATATAAAAATATATCTACAAAATATAAACAAAAACCATCTTCAGTTAACGCTCTACCTTTTAGTGAAAACCGCATAAAAATACATTGCGTGGTTTAGGAGAATAGTGTGGTGCCACAGACAGAGGAAAACGGCGACTTACTTTTTAATATGTAATGATTATCTAGGAAGGTATAAAAATGTACGAGAGTGATAACAAAAAAAGCGGCCAAGTGCGAGTCGGACTCGCCCATGGAGGGTTCCGTAGCAGCAAGTAACATTATATAAAAGTTCTTGTAGTTCGTTGTAACTTTGATCGATGTTTTAATAATAAAGTAGGTAATTTTTTTTTAATTAATTAATTTATGACGTACTTATTTAAAAAACAACTACTTACTAGATCTCGTTCAAACCAATTTTCGGTGGAAGTTTGCATGGTAGTACATCATATATTTTTTTTAGTTTTATCATTCTCTTATTTTAGAAGTTACAGGAGGGGGGGGGGGGAGGGGGAGGCGACACACTATTACCACTTTGGAAGTGTCTCTCGCGCAAACTATTCAGTTTAGAAAATAATGATATTAGAAACCCCAATATCATTAATGCGGTTCACGGAATACATCTACTTACCAAGTTTCAACAGCATAGTTCTTATAGTTTCGGAAAAAAAGTGGCTGTGACATACGGACGGACAGACAGACAGACAGACATGACGAAACCATAAGGGTTCCGTTTTTTGCCATTTGGCTACGGAACCCTAAAAAATGAATGATTTATCATTAAATTACGTTTCGTATCGTATAAAAGTATATCGTAGGTATAAAAAAAACAGTAAAAATCATACGAATTAGGTCTCTTCCGTTTTAGAAGTGCCACCCAGATATTATCTTCAGGTCAAATTGGTAGTCAAAGCATAAAACAGATCATAAATTATTGCAGCTTATCGTAAATCTTATGGCTGCCTCTACGGAATCTCTGCAATAAATAAAAAAAGGTAGGTAGATAGTAAAACATCCGATCCGATTATAAACCTTATAAGCTGAACAGAATACTACTTGATTCGAACTCAATCAAGGCAATCTTGCCCAGGTATCGAATTTATGTAGGTACATACTTACATAATGTTCTTGTCCCGCTTTTATCGTATTTATTTCAGAAAAATTTAGAACAAGTAATTTGTTTAAAAAAAAATTCTGGATTCATCTAAGCTTTTATTCAATGTTTTCTTTTTATTGCCGAAAAAAATCACATGACTTAGAAGACCTACATGGATGTATATTTTCAATTAAGAACAGCTTTACCAACAACTAGTTGAGCAGCGTAGCGATGAAAGACTACCACCCCCTCTAAAAGGCGACTAACGGACTAAAGACTGCACATACATCCAACAGCTTAGAGCGGCGATGGGCTCACCACCTGTCACGCTGAGCACATATGCAGTCTTTATTTGGTGACAAGTGGACTATGGTAGAGGACTGCTTTTGCTGTCCTCATTGCCTAGTCTCTGACCAACCTTTCGGGGATAAAATTCATGATTATATATATGTAATAGTGTAGTTGAGCAGTATTACATTCCTATACGAATTTTGCATAGTAAGATTAAAAAAATATTACCTCCTCTAAGAAGTGTCAGTAACGGCCCCAGACCATAAGTCGCCATTACCACAGTAGGGTATATATTCTCTGCCATTACAGCGTAATCTTGAAACTTTAGTATAAGAACAACCTTGGAAGTTTCTTACGGACTATCATAGCAACGTAGGAGTTTCCTCATTACTACAGTTTGCATTGACCGACCGACTAACAACCCACTGCTCGTCACAGCTATTTATTCAAGAACGTCATCATTACACTATAATCGTAAACGTGCTATAAACGGGGCTTCCCACGAAACAATATAACTACTCCTTGTTATTATTATTATTCTACAACGGGTAAGGGCTTAGCCTTCACCTCACCTGATGGTAAGTGACGATAAGGCCGAAGGTGGAAACACTTCAGCTGGAATCCCCAACCACTGAGGAACTGGCTATATCTTATCTCTAATCTGTCGGAACACAACAATGCTATAAACATCGTTTTTATGGCGAATAACCTAGATGGTGGTAGCTAGCCAGGCGGACTTAGCCCTACCACCAACCAAACCGTACACAGAGAATCGTCTGGGTCTGAGACTGGTGGAATAGCCACTAGACCACAGAGGCGGTTTTAAACATGTTAGTCCAATGCAAGTTTTAACGACTACCATCGACTAAATATCGTCGCTATTAATTGAAATAAACTCAATTCTTCACAATAACCATTACAATTTTCGATCAACAGTTGTATTGTTGATCAAAGATTACAATAGAGTATTTTACAACAACTACCGAAAGCGCGGTAACTCAAGTGTCAGACTTTGGCAACTAGTGCTGAGGTACGGTGACAGGATATGACACACATCGCTTGATGTAATTTTCGTCTAATTTTCTATAATTTGTGTTTTGTCGTATAATAATGTGAAATAATGGATAGTTATTTCACATTATTATACGACATAACACAAATTATACAAAATAAAACAAAACTGCAGACATGACGCTTTACTTTCCCGCCAAGAAGTCCCTGCATATTTTTAACTCCTTCAGTGTTGCCACCCTCTGATTTCGGTGCCCCTAAAGTTTCCCTAAATAAGATTTGAGCCTTAAAGGCTGACAAATTCATGCGTGACAGTCCGATCGGGGGACGAAAGGTTGCGCGGGCGGCGGGGCCGTCTGTAGTAGGAACGTCAGTTGTGTGTAGATGTCACCCCTCCCCCGTCGTCGCCCACACACCATGGCACTGTCACGTTTCACGTATGAATTTGCCAGCCTAAAGATCGTGTAACAATTGGATGAGAGGAGCCGAAAATCGGTCTCTGTGGCATGCTTTGGGAGAGGCCTATGACCAGCAGTGGACTGAGACGTGCTGATTTTGATGATGATGAATTACTGCCATCTTAAGACAACAACCAGATTCAACCGTATACATTGCCTCTCGAAGCACAATTTTTTTACATAATTGGTTTTAGTTACCCGACTGCTGTTGACATCTTTTCAAAAGAAACTAATAAGTATTGTAAACTTTGCGTTGATTCCAAATCAAACGCGTAAGTCACCGCGCCGTCGGCGTTGTCGTGCTCCTCCAACCATTTGAGATAATCACACGTTTTTTTTGACAAAAGATAAAACTGAAATTTATTACAAAAAGAAAAAAAAACGCCAATTAAAATTCACTCATTGCCACGGATTTTGAAAACGCGGGCGCATACCAAATTTTAATTACACTCATATTTTAAGTGTCGAAACATACGGAGGACCCGTCAGGGGACATTTTGTATCGTATTTTGTATTATTTTGTGAGAGACGCGTAAAAGGGTGGACCACCTCTGACTCTAGTAGCCGTATAATGTACGACCGTCATTAATTTTAAATGATGTCAGCGGTTGTCAACAGTTTTGGGGGCCGATATCTTTTTTTCGGTCGATAATTTCACAGGATTTATGTGTTTTGATTGTAAATTATCATGTATGAGTTCTGATGGCTATAGTGTAAGATATTTGGGCCCGATTTTAATCGTTCTGTTGCCCTTTTAACGATTTCTGTTTGGATATTTCTTATTTTGGGATTAATTTGGAAGAATTTAATAATTTCCGGACACGTCTCGTTCTTATAGTGGTAGACTGGAGTTTTTATGTGGTTGTAGAATGGCTACTACCATTTCAAGATCTGAGTTACCCTAAGTGACCAAACCATTTCTACTTGTGAGTAAAGAGTGGATAGACAACCTACTTTAGTTATCATTCATACCTCTATAAATACTGTGCCTCTACATCAAAAATATGTTCCTCAAAAATGTCCTTTCGAACTTTGCATAACTTAACAATTGTTTTCCTCTATCTAATCGAATATATAATATGCCAGTTATATAATAGCAATCGACTTTTTCTCTTACATCTATTTAAGAATAATGTGTAACGTAAGTACATGTTTCAAGTCAAGCCACAACTAAATTGAAACTGCATTTTTTAATCAACTCCTCAACAGAGTTCGCTATCATCAAGCAAGACGTATACTTACAAAACTGTAATTAACCTAAATTATAGGTGAAACATAATATCGTGCATAAACGACGACGTCACTCTCTCGTCCCTCCATCAAGTTTTTGTCCCGTTTTCGTGGACCAAAGAAGTTATTAACGCGATAGCATCTATGCCCACAATTTATTATGGCTCTGGTATTAAGATGGGCTTCTTGTGAATTTTAATACTCAATTTAGCTACCATCTTCACAAGGCGGTGTAGCACAATGTCATTCGATAGGTAACTTTATAAGTATGTTTATGGATTAATTAAATTATCAAAGAGCTAGGTGGGTGGCTGTTCAGATGCCGACAGTGAATACGCTTAAGAATATAGAAAATTTTACAAATTAAGCTGTTTATGGCATGCATTATGCAAAGTATGTTGAAATATTAAATCGCAGTGACAATATTGTGCGATATTAATGTTTTTGTCGCTCCCTTTTAGTTGGTATGAGACTTTAAAATCACGAATTAGATATTCATATGCTGTTAAGATGCAGATGCATTCATTAGGGTTGCCAAAGCGCTCTAACATTGTAACAAGCTTTTGGCAATACAGCTACGCAATGATTATGTATACATTCGCGTTTGCATTGGTCGCTTTACTAAATTTTATTTTAAATGTCATATAATTTTTGAAATGTTAATATATTACTACTTACTATGTGCTTCATGTGACACTATCCTGTAACAGTAAAAGTTTCGAGAAATACCTTTAAAAAGTGAGAGACTACTAAAGATTGTTCAAACCTTCGACTTCTTATACAAGGCAATTTTAAAAAAATAAGTCTAATTTTAAGGTTTATCAAGAAGCCAAGGAACTGGCCTGAGAAAAAAAATTGTGAAGAAAGCTACACAGACAAGAGCTCTTAAATTCAAACAATAAGATTACATTTATTTCTGTGTAAAAACTACTCTTAAAAACATCAAAACAAATAAAGAAGAAAAACAAGGTTTTAAAATAAGCGAGCATGGTCTATTTATTCGAGAAATTCAAAGAGGCCGCTCAGTCGTCGGCGGGGGTGCAGGAATGCAGAAATTTAGGGACTTCTCAACCAATAAGCTGCCTATAGTAGGGTGACTATAATTACCTGTTTAAAATTAATTGTAAGTTGTTATCCCAAAAACATTACATGTACAAAAATGCACAAGTCTCGCATCGCAGTTTTGCCGTAAAAAGTTGCAAAATTAAATGGAAACCAAGTCGGTTAATTTGGTACCTATCTATCTATGAGAACAGCTATCCAAACACTTTGTCATAAATCGATAGTAGTAAATCCTTAGTTAGCTTACAACATTTTATAGTAACCATATTAATAATATTTTTTTATTTCTTTAATAAAAAGAGCGACTTGGCAAACGCACACAGCTATAAATTAATTTACGTAGCTCTCCAAAATGTTCTTTCAAATAAATAAAACACACACTGCAAATCTGAGGCGTGTTAAATTTAAAAGAAAGATTTTAATACACCTCAAAAGGGATTAAAAGTGACTGACGTGAAGACCCAATAGTTTGTGTACAATAATTTCATCAACATTGAACACGTGTGGCGTGTCGCTAATATTGGATATATTTTGTTGTATGTAGATTCTTTCGACATGTGTGTCTATTTATTAAATTAATAAAAAAAAATTATAAATATGGTTACTATAAAATGTTATTAGCCAACAACAAGGTATCAATTTATGACAAAGTAATTGCTGTTCCCATAGATAGATAGGTAAGTACTGAATTAACCGACTTGGTTTACATTCGATTTCGCAACTTTTTACGACAAAACTGCGATGCGAGACTTGTGCATTTTTTTACATGTATGTTCTTGATAGGATCTCATTTCTTTTTATAGTCCTCCTTTTTTGGTTTTATGTATTATATTTTGTGCCTCAGCTGGTGGTACAGCCGTGCCTTTGTTTTGCTTGACTTGGCACTTCTAACTTCCGTGCTCCCTAATTTTGTTAGTGTAAAATTTGATTAGGAAATTCAAAGTAGGTATATAAAAAAAAGGCAATTCTATCAATCAGTATAAATTTATTTTTAAGAAGTATTAACTCTGGTACTACTAACATAGTCATAATATCTTGATCAAAACGTGTGGGCTAGCTATAGTGTATAATATTCCAGGATGGCTAATTTTGATACATAGATTTTTTAATACATTTTCTATACATTAATTAATACTTGCCACCTGCGCCCGATCGCTCAATAATCTTATAGAAACTGTGTAATTAGTGACTCGATTATACATTTACCAATCACCGGTCAGCTGCTGCCAGTTTATATGGAGATATGTTAATTACCTATCGTATGCTGAGATCGTTGATAGAGAGATTGGATATCAGACTGATAGGCATTAAATTGATACGAAATTGAGATGTCTATGTGATTTCCTATTTTAGATTGAAGAATTTTCTCGATCTTGTCGTTGGTTACGTACCATAGACGTTGATTAATTGAGTCTGATGTAGTCTACGGTAAAATTTATAATTTTCATTAAGAGGATAGGAATATTGATTTAGAATTATTTAATTTGAAGAAGTAATAAAGACAATTCGGATATTATACTCTGGCCGCGGAAATACGCTGGATGCGAGTAGCACAAGAACGTTCGTGGTGGAGAACGTTGGGGGAGGCCTTTGATCAGCAGTAGACGTTCTTCGGCTGATGATGAATACTTGTATAGCCCGGTGGAGAGCAATATACGCTGAGTAGCAGTTAAATGAGAAACGCCGAATAAAAGGTGCATTCAGTTCCGAAATAGTATAAAATATAAGAAGACACCTATGTCACTAAAGCCACTGTTAGATGACTAGAGACGCAACTTACTGTCATTCGATCCACATCGCCTTGATGGATGGCTATTTTCAACAACTGTGCATTTTGCATGTAAATTTTTAGCTCGAACTACAGTGATGTGGAACCAGCTCTCAGTAATTTCTGACCCGTCACGTCTTATGGATTTTCAAAAAACGAGCCTACTCCATATTTATAGTACAACAACTTATCTGCGATTTCTCAGCTTTTACGGGTGTCCACAGGCGGTGGTGATTGCCCTCTATCATAATTATTGACCAAAAAGGAAACACAATCAGTCATTACGAGGCCAGTAAGAAAAAGTTATATAGGCAAACGTTAACAGTTGACGCTAGCTTTTTTTTGAGGGAAGTCTATGTCCAGCTTATGTAGCTTATGTATTCTACTAGCTGATTATGATGATGGACAGATATTTTCCCTATACCCCTTGAATCTCAGAGGTGTGGGAATTTATTGAGGTCTCAAACACCACACTATATACATTCCTACCGAGGAGTCCTAGTTGAAGCTTATAAAATAAATAGAAAGTTATGCGCATAACTAACCAGTTAACAGAAGGTTAGCTTAGGAACACATTTTAATGGCCAGCCATAATTGCTTTGAGAGCCCAGCAACTATATACGCTACATGTACAGCCATTCACCGCATCACTCGTTAAATTCAAGCGCTTTTCAATCTTTTGGAGCAAGTGCCATCAACGCAAGCCTTCTGCAATAAAGTGGGATTGCATTCAGGCATTCAGCTCCCCGTTGTGTCATCAAGTAAGTCGATTGCACGCAAGCTTGACATTATTCAACATAGGAGTAAGATAGTTGAATGGTTTGTTTGCCGGTTAGAAGTTAAATGATTTTTGTGTTATTATGAATAAGGCTGTGCTTTGAATCTGATATTTTAAAATGTTTTCAATCGTGTCCGTGTCACTTTTTCTATAGTCTAAATGGTAAAATCAGATCGCTGAGATACCATTGAAGACGTTTTAATAGCAGAATCAAGGCACTGGCAAGTCAAACCAAGATGGAGACTCTTATTATCAGAGGCCAAACTTCACTATAGGTCGCTGTAGCACAGAATAACTATTACTACTTTTAGTTAATTTAAGGCACAGTAAGTAAAGTATTTCCTATAACCCCTCACTCTTGGAATTTTTGACACTTTTTTTGGCGCAACTGTCAACGTCAAATTTGACAGAATCGAGCATAGACTATGCGATATTTTGCGATAACAATACATAAGATGAACCACAGAACCGAAATAACCAAACTTGTTCATACTAAAGTAGTCTGTAAGTCTATGAAAACACGGTACAAACTCAAGTGTGTTTTTGTAGGTGCGGTCTCATGCGACCGCTTGGGGTTTGAGGGGTTTGGAAGCACCAATTATTTTTTATTTTGAGTAATAGTCAACTTCACTTTGTTCTTACTAATCAAAGTTGAATGTTGTACAGTTTACAAACAAACTCCCGCGTCGAATTTATGCCATTACTACCTTAATCCGTGCCAAGAATTGAGAGAGAATATCTATTTCATTATTTTAAAAAACCTCTGCTGTGACTGTGAGACTGGCAATAAAAAGTTACCTTTTGTACAAAAAAGGTTTGGCGCGCCCCCGAAATGTTCGTAATAATAAATAAAATTGGCAAGAATGTCACTAGTCAGCACTGTTCAAAATCTGCATGTTATTGTGTAGTTTATTCCGATTCTCATTCTGAGATGCATAAGGTTCAAGTTTGCAGCGATGGTTTAGACTGAGCGCTTAATATTATGCAGGAGTGAGACAAATTATGTGTCAGTGTTGTCACAACATCGAGAAAATTGTGTCCTAACATACTCAATCATTATTAGTATCTTGGACGTTTAAAAGAAACCAATTGAATTTATTAATATTGTTTTATTTCTTTGTTAGCGTAATAAAACATCATCATTATCATCATCATCATCATCATTACTACTAACAGGACCGGGATAGTTGGCGCTCATTGGGGGAGGCTTAGCGTTCAGCAGAAGACGGCAATAGGCAAACAAAATTTTTGTTCTCTACATTATAATATAGTACCTTTCACTGCTGTGCTTCCTACCTTCCTACATGAAAAATAGCACATAGGTAGTTGGGTTGTAACCCATTACGTTGGCCCAAAGTGGGATTTGGGGTTAAAACCCTCTAAGACTGCCACCTTACGACAACAACCGTGGGTTTACATGCCCCGAGAGACTGAGGACGAAGAGAGATATTATTAATTTGGTCACTCATTCAGTGACCCGAAATTGGGAAGGTTGCTTAGCTGGCAAAAGCAAACCAAACGCCTTAGCGGCTGCGCCTTTGAGCTTTCGCCGTTGATGCTAGATTTGCTGCTAGATGATAGAGTTGAGCATAAATGGCGTTTGGCCTATGTCTAATGGTGAGTGACGATAAAGCCGAATATGGAAGCGTATGTTGTAAATGAAATAAGTGTAAAATTAAAGTGTTTAATTTTAATGAACGGATTAATTGTCTCACTCTCGCATACCGCGTCGAAGCCTACCGTGGTCGCATTGAAGCCAGTCGCGGCGCGCACCGTTATGTTGGGCAAATATGTGCATTTAGAGCTAAGTGTACGTTCGTTATTCCGCCGATACCTTTAAAAGAGTACTTTACGATACTCGTCCAGTATAGTGCAGGGAGTAGAAGTAGGTTCACGTAGCAAGATTAAATTTTATTTAATTTAGGCTACAATAATTTGTCTGTCTTGTTACAAAATTGTAACACAATTTTCTTTACTTTAGAAAGTAAAGTAACGGAATACATTGAGCTATATTTTTTTTGCATGAAAATATATATATAAATACCGATGTAGCTAACTTAACTTTTGCCTGCCATTGTCAATACAATTTCATCATCATCATCATAATAAGCCCGTTTCAGTCCACTGCTGGACATAGGCCTCTCCCAACGCATGCCACTGAGCCCGATCTTCAGCTCTTCTAGTCCAGTTGCCGTCAGCCATATTACAATACAACTTACAGTGTGTCCTATTTTTTCAGAATGTCTTTGAGCAAGCTTCGTGTTTGGGCAGGCTGTCGCCGATTACCTATCAGTTACCCTTTGTACTTGATGCAGGCCGGACTATAATATATAATCAATTACCTACTAAACATGTTAAATATAATAATTAATTCAAAAGTATTCGATTGTTCTCAGAAATGCGAATTACTGATAGACATTAAAAATAAAAAGCACTCTATATTACATCTGCGAGTGTTCACAGAAATTTCATTCACATACATAGTCACGCTCACGACTATTATCCCCGAAGGGTTAGCCAGAGTCCAGGCAATGAGGACAGCAAAACTGTCTTCTGTCATAGTCCACTTTTCACCAAATAGCGACTGCACATGTGCTCAGCGTGACAGGTGGTGAGCCTATCGCCGCTCTATGCTGTTGGATGTATGTGCAGTCTTTCGTCCGTTAGTCGCCTTTTACAACACCCAAACGAAAAGAGGGGGTGGTAGTATTCTTTCACCGCTACGCGACTCGGATATTCTATAACATTCCGAAATTGTGAAAATTTACGTATTTTTAAGTCACTTGTAGTATGCGCTGAATTAGTTAAGTACATTAATTAATGTTACGCAAGAAACAATAATTCTTACAAGAAAATATTTGTATTGATATTACGCAGGGCACCCCCCCTTTATTTTAACTCAACGCGTGATGTATTTGCACATTTCGTAGAATAAAAACATGGCTCTAATTAAACTACTAGGTCTGAAACTTCAAAGTAGAATTGTTCTTATTATAAATATCAATATGATTGATTTTGCTTTGAAGTTCATTAGGAGACTTATGTCAGTTTTTGCAATCGCAGCGGCACCCTCTTAACTAAATATTAATTTCAAAATGTAAAGGTCCTGTTACATATTTGCCATACCCAATGCAAGGCACGTTGTAAGTGCTATACTAAGCGTAGATAAATAATGTTGTGTACAATTATTATGCAATTAAATAAATATGAAAATACGTCTCTACTGATTGTCCATACACTGTGCGACTGGTTTGCTTAAGATGATTTCACATGCGGTCGCGCCGTTCGCTAAACGCTTCGATCGCAACATAAGAACCCACATTAGCATTAATAAGTAATTAAACAACAAACATTAGCGTATGATAGAGAGATAAGGATAGGTTTCGAATACATAGACTGAGAGTAAAGATTAAAATACTTTATTTTTTGAATAGAGGATCTTGCAAGTCGCAATGCCGGGCCACCAGGGGGTTTATTGCAATGATATTATAATATCCTTTTAATTAATATCTTTTTGTTATAATATCATTGGTTTAATGTAAAACTTTAACATTTCACGAACCGTGGCGGTGTAAGAATATACCACCCCCTCTCTTCCCTTGGGTGTAGTGAAAGGAACGGACTAAACACTGCACATACATCTAACAGCATAGAGCGGCGCCGGGCTCAGTACCTGTCACACAGAACACAATCACGGAGCTGTCACGCTGAAGACATGTGCAGTCGCTATTTGGTGAAAAGTGGACTATAGTAGAGGACTGCTTTTACTGTCCTCAATGCCTAGTCTCTGACTAACCCTTTGGGGATAATAGTCGTAATTATATGTACTAAAATTTATTACATCTTTCAATTAATAAGATTAAAAGAAGGTTTTGTACGAATGCAGTAGTTGGTATGATCCTACTTAAAATTATAAACGCGAAAGTTTGTAAGTATGGATGGATGTTTGTTACTCTTTCACGTAAAATCTACTTTTACGATACCTAAGCTAAGAGATAGGGCGGTAGTATTCTATGAATGAATATTGCATTGAAATATGCGATCTCTAGTTATAACTAACTTTCGTCTTATAAGACGTTATACATGTTATTATATGACGTTATAAGACGTTATACACGTTATTATATGACGTCTAATTCGATAGTTCGTATGTACGCCGCGTCTGCTGACTGCCGATAACGCTCTGTTGTCGTAACTGCACTTCTCCAGCTAGGGTTGCCACCTGCCGATCATCTTAATTAACTAATGTAGTCTCCAATCCTATAGACTTACAAACTGATGGCGTAATGACATTCACAAGTGTCGCCGAAACAGAATAAATGATATTGATTCTTGATTCTATTATTAAAAACGGTTCATAAAATTAACACCAATCAAATTTTTTTTTCATATAAACCTTGTCCTGACTATCACAAACACAACAAAAACATAATTATCCAAATAGCCGGTTTGAAATGATGCGCGAACAAACATCCGTGGCAATTGATTTTTATAATAGTCTAAGGACTAAGGACTCACTTACGCATCTATATTATGACACCAATCGTCACATAATAATAATTATGCACACGTTGTAAGGGGTACAGAAATGGTAAAAGGATACTTTTTTATTCTGTAGGCCTAGCATGCGTAACACGAGATATATCGCGGACGAGAGACGACAAATCATTTTAAGTTGTCATTGTTTAGGTTTGTAGACAAAAATACCACAGTTTATGCAAAACCTACTATTAAGTTTATTTTTAACATATTATGTAGAGTTTTAAGCGCATCCATGTGTCTTTAGTGTCGATAGACATTAGAGATAAATGAATAAAACACGAGAAAACGGGTCGAGAAGAGTTCTCGTGTTGCGAATGCCGGGCCGGCTGGTAAATGGTTGCTGTGATATAAAATGTAGTCCATGTCTACGAAGTTGCGGGCAAATTCTAGTATTTTATATAGTTTTCTAAAGTTAATGAGAACACTTCACATTGTAACTCAACTGTAATCAACCAATCAATATTGTAATTTCAACCGTTACTTTATCTTACTTTAAAAACTCAGTTATTTCCAATTTCTATTACTTACCACAATATCAATACGATAATTGGAAATCACATTTAATTTTATTCCTTAAAGTAATAACTTAAGTTAACAATTCATTGTGATTTATCATTCTTCACCTTTCATCCTAAAAAAAAACGATAAATTACCTATAAATATTAGCCGTTTGTGTCGCTAGGGGAGAGACACTTGCCCGCTATTTTTGTCTCGCACCAGGATACGTTTGTTTACACAATTCTATGACCACGGCTTAAATTTCGGTTCGACGCGATTCTGTTTCGGCGTGCAGTGGTACTGGGGGTAGCGATGCGCATTTTGTCTGGCACAGACTATAGCTCGTTAGATTAGTTGTTAAGTCTTAACTATAAGTTAGTTAACTGTTTTTTATTATTATTATTATTATTGACGTCAATAAGTGCCTGTAAAGGTTTACATTGAATAAATAATTTGACTTTGACTTTGACTTTAACGAATTTTTGTTAATTACATTATAGACTCTTTATTTATTCCTGTCTTTTCGAAATCTCTTTCTTTATATTTTCCCTTTTTTTCGTTTCCGCAACCACAAACGCGAGTAAATCTTTAAAAAATAATAATAATAATAATAATAAATAATAATAATATACCTAGCTTGTAAGATAAACTATACAAGTACTTATACTGGTTTGAAACTCCAAACAGACTTTGCTAATCCACTTTTATGTTTGAGAAAGCAAATTAACAATCAATTTTTTCAGTGCCACCCCTATTACAATATGAAAGTGGAGTCGTCTGCAAGCGCCTTAATAACAGTTGCATTGTGTATGAAAATTTACACACTATTGTATGGAATTGAAATTCCTCGCGAAAATAAAAATAAAGTTAACATAGGACTTTTATGGACAACACGAGAGTAAACAATTTTTTTTATTTGCTGTAAAAGCAATTCTTACCTAATACCTTTGTAGAAAACACTTCTGACTGAATTTTAGTAAATAAATCCCTGTTAACTGACTGACTCAACGTTAGTTCTTTCAGTAAACAGCTCGTTCTTACCTAGAATATAGGTGTAGGTATGTACATCCATTTTAAGCATATCAGAAAGCAAAGTATGACATAGCCTATTATACTCCATCATTTGAAATTAAATTATTGCTACAATTAATAGGTAGGATTGGCTTAATTATCATCTACCTACTGGATCACAAATCCGGGTCCTGCTTTGATTTTTACAAAATTGAGCACAAATCTGAGAGTGCTGTTAATTCCGTGAATTTGTTAAGTCAGTTAAAGTTGAACCCGCTATTAAAGCATTCCAGCTAAGACAGACTTTGTCGGCAAAAGAGATTAGGCAATAAGGACAGCAAAAGCACTCCTCTACCATAGTCCACTATTCACCAAATAGCGACTGCACATGTGGTCAGCGTGACAGGTGGTGAGCCCAGCTCTATGATCGATTGGATGTATGTGCAGTCTTTAGTCCGTTAGTCGCCTTTTACAACACCCAATGGAAGAGAGGGGGTGGTAGTATTCTTTCCCCGCTACGCGACAAGGTCAAAACAGTTTTGGAAATAAAGATAATACAATATTTTAAACAATATCCTACTAATATTATAAACGCGAAAGTTTGTAAGTATGGATGGATGTTTGTTACTCTTTCACGTAAAAACTACTGAATGGATTTGGTTGAAATTTGGCATACAGATAGTTTATAACCTGGATTAACACATAGGATACTTTTTATCTCGATATACCTACGGAAAACGGGAACCACGCGGGTGAAACCGCGAACGGCCGCTAGTTTTAAAATAAGGATCTTAGTTGTATAGCGGGAGCCGTGTGGTAGCTGACTAATAGAATACCACCATACCAACCTCTCTCTTCCCTTGGGTGTAGTTAAAGGCGACTAAAGGACTAAAGACTGCATTCAACAGCATAGAGCGGCGATGGGCTCACCACCTATCACGCTGAGCACATGTGCCGTTGCAATTTGGTGAAACGTGTACTGCTTCTGCGGCCCTCATTGCCTAGTCGGTTTATACTTCGTTCGTCCCATTGAGATTCTTCCCACAATTAAAATCCTGGTCCGTCCCAAAAATATGCTTCTTTCGTCCCAAAATATTATTTTAATTATTTTATTCTCGCTTTGTCCTATTTTATATTCCTCTTACGGCCCATATTTTTGATATGATAAACTTACTTTAATTTTATTGTATTACAATCAGCAATTCTTTATTTCTTTACTTTTAATTACATATCTACTTGTAATTTGGGACGAAGCACAACTTCAATAGTGATATGGGACAAACTAAGAACTTTTTGGAATGTAGGACTAAACTTCGGGTCGAACGAAGCATAAACCCATCCGACTAACCCTTTGGCGATTAATAGTCGTAAGTAGGTAAGTACGAGTACCTATATGTTAAAATAAGGAGTAAGAGTAACGGGTGCGCCATTTTGGAAGTTAAGTACCTACTTTCGCAATTCCTATTGGGTGACCAAATTAAAATACCTTACGGTCCTTTGTGCTTTAGAAAGAAATTCAGCAATTGCTTCCGGTTATTTTCGTAAGATGGAAGTTGTTGAATTACATACATACATATAATCACGACTATTATTCCCGAAAGGGAACACGTGAACAGATTCTCAACCCAAGACAAAATATAGAAAAAGCGCGCGAGTTCAACAACCCCTTATTTATTTGCTTTGTAGACTTCCGTAAAGCCTTTGACACCGTTAAATGGTGGAAGCTGTGGGAAGTACTTTTAACATCGGGTGTACCACGACATCTAGTGTTCCTCATAAAGAGACTTTACGAAGACGGTACAGCTGCTGTTCGCGTGGACGGAGTTGATTCTGGGAATTTCAAAACTCAGGCAGGTGTTCGGCAGGGATGTATTCTCTCCCCTATATTATTTAATATCTATACCGAATACATAATGCGGATTGTTTTGGAAAACTGGGACAAGGGTATATCAGTTGGCGGTCGGTTGATATCAAACCTGAGGTATGCAGATGATACTACACTTTTTGCGACTTCACAAGCAGACATAAAGCGGTTTCTTATGCTTCTGGAGTCTAACAGTGCTGTTTTTGGTCTCACTTTAAACCGCGATAAAACCAAAATGATGGTGGTGGATCGTAAGAATAACAACCGAGCTGACTTACGTGAAATAGCGAATTGTAAAGTTGTCCAGAGTTACATTTACCTGGGATCCACAATCACAAACACTGGAAGTTGCGAAGAAGAGATCAAAAGACGATGTGCCATAACACGATCAGCCGTAGAAAAGCTCACGAAGATATGGAAAGATCGCCGCATAACTAAAAACACCAAAGTTCGCTTATAAGATGCTTAATATTTCCTATCTTCCTTTATAGAGCTGAAACATGGACGATCCACCAAAAACACCGTAGAAAGATTGACGCCCTTGATATGTGGTGCTGGAGGCGCTCACTGAGGATAAAGTGGACCACTCACCGGACAAACGTTTCCATCTTGAAAGAGCTCTGTATCAAACAAAGACTTTCGTCGATTGTGCAAGTACGAATCCTATAGATGTTTGGACATATCATCCGCAACGAAAGCTCATTGGAACATTTGGTGGTGCAAGGAAGAGTAGAAGGTCAACGTTCTCGTGGCCGATCACCCACAAGATGGACAGACAGCATTAAATCCTCTACAAAGTGTTCCCTTACTGTATGTTGCCGCAGTGCCACAAGTAGAGAGAGATGGAGAAGTATCGCAAAAGCCGCAACGAATATTTAAGACAACCCATGACCACGACCACTCCGCCAGGAGTGTACGACTAAAAAGAATTATTTCCGAAGGGTTAGCCAGAGAACAGGCAATGAGGACCGCAAAAGCAGTCCCCTGCCATAGCCACATGAGTAAAGAAACGGCTTATGTGCCACAGCCCACTTTTCACCAAACAGCGACCGCACATGTGTTCAGCGTGACAGGTGGTGAGCCCATCGCCGCTCTAAGCTGATGGATGTATGTGCAGGCGTTAGTCCGTCAGTCGCGTTTTACGATACCCAAGGGAAGAAAGGGGGTGGTAGTATTCTTTCACAGCTACGCGATATGGTTATCGTTCAAATCAACCCAGTTAAAACAAGGAATTGGGTTAGAGTCCGATCTTCTTGTGGTGATCAACGGTTGAACGAGCTAACTGCTTTGCCATCTTTTTTTATCCAATACTTGGCTTTCATCTCACCTGCTGGTAAGTGACGATAAGTCCGAAGGTGGAAGAGCGTTTCACCCGGAATCCTCAACCACTGACGAACTGCCTATCTTATATCTGAACAGACGGAACACATCCATGTTTTTATGGCGCCAGACCTTACATATGAGGGTGGTAGCTGGCCAGGCGGACTTTACAAGCTCTGTCACAAACCAAATTAAGTACACAAAGTGTAATAGGTCTTAGACCGGTGTTGACCACAGAGGCGGTTAATAAACAAGAGCATTTAACTCTTACTTTAAAACGCTACCCGCTGGGAATCGAATCTGGGACCTCTGGGCGTAAGACTGGTGTAGACCACAGAGGCGATTAATAAAGCAAGAGAGTCTATCTCTTAGTTTAAACCACTATGCTGTAGCAACAATAATATTAAACTGTTGCAATCTGGATTCAATTAAAAATCCCTACTCGACTGGTTGTGTATTAAAAATTATCGAGTCAAATTTATCTCGCGAGGATTAAAGATCGTAAAATATATCTCGACCAGGTAGGTAGGGTAGGTACGTAACCGCTCTTTTCACAACCCATAATTATAACCAACCTTCAATGATTAACCATACGTGGCCACGCCCTGGCCAGAAAGAGACGGCATATGATATTATAAAGTTGAGAAACTTAAACCTTTTTTAAGTATTTTTCTTTGCAAATCGTTGAGTCTACAGGTTATTTGTATGGTGCCTTTTGTTTTTAGAGAAATATCTCTGCGATGATTATTAATATGACACAATACATACTGGAACCGTGTTGCGTAGCGGTTAAAGTAGACTACCAGCTGCTTTCTTCGACTATGGGTGTCGTAAAAGACGAAAAACGGACTAAAGACTGCACATACATCCAACAGCTTAGAGCGGCGATCGCTATTTGGTGAAAAGTGGACTATGGTAGAGGCCTCCTTTTGCTGTCCTCATTGCCTAGTGACTAGGCAATTCCTCACCGAAGGGTTAGTCTTAGACTTCGGAGACTACTCTACTTCGGAGAGTGTGCTGTTGAGCTACACGAGCTTATTCCACTGTCCCCTTTCTACCATCGGGAGTCAGACGTACGGCAGGTTACCACCCTTACTTGGTTGATATTCCACTCATAAGCACCAAGCGCTATTCGTCTTCATTCATAATGCGTACAGCCAAGGTATGGAATTCCCTGCCGGCGTCTGTGTTCCCGAGTGCATATAGCCCCAACATCTTTAAAGAACGAGTGATTAGGCTGCTTCTGTAATGAAACCTTATAAAAGCAAATAAAAGCTTTGAAAAGCAACCTAGCATTCTGACATTATAAAAAAAAAACTTGTATAAAATCCCTAACGGAAGTGATCTTTAATGATATAATATATTATATACCTACATCAATAATCCTACCAAAATTATAAACGAGAAAGTTTGTAAGTATGTATGGATGTGTGTTACTCTTTCACGTAAAAACTACTGAATGGATTTGGATGAAATTCGGCCGCTAGTACGTTAATAATTGAATACAACAGTTATTAGGTCATTGACTCATAATCCAGTGTTTGTCTAAGTCAGCATGGTATCATATTATTATCGTCATACTGGACTGAATTAACGTTAGTGCGTTATAAGCATGTTAGGTGTTCTGTTCACACGCAAATATCGATGACGATTCCATTTAAACATACAATCATTATAGCTAACACGTTTACTTATAAGGGTTAGGAAGGGTTAGTCAGAGAGTAGGCAATGAGGATAGCAAAAGCAGTCCTCCACCATAGTCCATCTTTCTTCGCTACTCAACACGGTTACGTAGAAATAGTTAAGCAAACTGCAGCACATACAAACACTTGCGGCCGCTCGCGTTTTCACCAGCGTGGTTCCCGTTCCCGTGGGAATATCAAGATTAAAAGTAATTTATGTGTTAATCCAGGTTATAAACTATCTGTATGCCGAATTTCATTCAAATCCATTAAATACTTTTTACGTGAAAGAGTAACAAACATTCATCCATTTCTACAAACTTTCGCGTTTATAATAATAATAGGATTAAGCAAACTGCAACAGTCTTGAAATCAAGCTATCGCTACAATTGACGGATGTTAGCATGAAACATGCCAAATGCGGGTTAGTGATGATAACAAACCCGGGTTATGCATTAAAAAAATTTTTTATCACCTCTCTGGTCTGGTGTGGTCTAGTGCCTTAGCCACCGGTTTCAGACTTAGAGGTCCCGGGTTCGATTCCCAGCGGGGGGTACATCTTCCTGTTCGTTCGTTCTCGGTTTGGTTGTTGGTAGGGCTGTT
Source organism: Scoparia ambigualis (assembly GCA_963921215.1). Taxonomy (NCBI): domain Eukaryota; kingdom Metazoa; phylum Arthropoda; class Insecta; order Lepidoptera; family Crambidae; genus Scoparia; species Scoparia ambigualis. Next base: position 62,818,583 of record OY992501.1, read on the forward strand.
AAGTCCGCCTGGCAAGCTACCACTATCTTATCTAAGTCTGTCGCTATAACAACTTTGTTTATAGCATCGTTGTGTTCCGACAGTTGAGATAAGATAGCTGCAGTTTGAAGCGCTTCCACCTGCGGCCTTATCGTCACTTACCATCAGGTGAGATGAAGGCCAAGAGCTTATCTGTTGTAGAATTAAAAAAAACCGGATAAGTGCGAGTTTAACTCGCCCACCGAGGGGTTCCGTACAAATTGTGGGTGCATTTTATAGTTTTTTTCTCATTCTTCGTCATAAATCGAAAACTATTACATAATAAAAATAATAAAAAATCTGCTGCTTGCGCCAATGAAGCCCTTTCATACGATACCCCTTTAGACCGCCGTTCCCGGCACAAAGACCCTGTTATTTAATGATTTAATTACAAATGTATAGTTATCAGATTTTTCCCTATACTTGCCAAATTTCATAGTACTAGTTCAAGGAAAAATACCCTTTAAATTTTGATTCTCTTGATACGGCCGTATCTTAGGGTTTTGATTTTTTCACAACTTCAAGAGACTGTAGACCTGAGTATATAGTTTTAATTTCAATTCGATAATGCGTTCCCGAGATAAAGGGTCTTAACAGATAGACAGGCGGACAACAAAGTGATCCTATAAGGGTTCAGTTTTTTCCTTTTGAATTACGGAACCCTAAATATAAAAAAACACACATTCTCGTTGCCCGGTCAGGGACTTGAACCTGATTATTAGGCCGAGTGCTTAGACACTTGGCCACCGAGGCGAGTCTCCACCCCTCCATAACACCCAAGGGATTGGATGGAAAGACTTCCTACCTTTCACATACCTATATTTTGTCGATTCAAACAGCGGCTTCTTGTTCAATACTTATTACTTTAAATGTTTAAAAACAAATATGTTTAGTTTTAGTAATGAAGAACTAAATTTACAGTCTACACCACCTGAAATAAAAAGTGAAGCACAAAATGTTATTGACAGACTATTACCATCTAAGTCCAAAGAAAAATACATGTTGGCTTACCAAAAATTTATACACTAGAAAAACAACAAAGGCACGCAGTCATTTTCAGAAAATGTATTTTCCTCGCAAATATTTTATAAAACGTCGTATGACATATCGGTAGAAAGGGGCTATTTGGTAACCGTGGGGCGTTTTTAAAAAAAAACATTTTTGAACGAACGCAAACAAATTAAAAATAATAAACGTAAACGCAATTTTTTTTCTCTAACAGTCGGTAACTCCGTTATCTGTCAATCTCGACCAATCAGAGAGAAGAACACCGCGCGTGTGATGTTATGAACTACATTTAGCGAGATCCTGTCAGTGGTAATAAAATTTTCGTGTTGAAACTTTCGGTTGGAATGAAAATGAACTATTATTATATGAAGTTTTAGTTATACTATTATATGAAGTTTTAGAGGTACCTAACTCCAGGTTTTTTTCTATCGAGCAAAATGTTTCCAATTGTGTTTTGGAAACAGTCATCCTCTCACACATACGTTCTGTAATACATATTGAAAATTTCAGTGCAAAATATCTAAAACATTTTGAATAACAGCTAATAGAAAACTGCCAATTTTTCACGCATCTGCGACCTCTCTGGTTTTGCCATCTGCGTGTCCATAAGCGGCGGTGATTATCTTTCCATCGGATGACTTGCCTGCTTGTTTGCCTCCTTTTTACATTAAAAAAAATACAGAAGCGTGAAGCCCGACATGCACATAGATTGGAGGTATGTGTTCTATGGACAGCATTATAAAATTGTAACCCACATAGGTACAAGTTAAATTAAAAACGATTAATAATAAATAATAAAACTGTATGCTTTACGCTTTTACGAATAGAATATAATGTTATTATTGTGTAAACTGTGTACCTATTGATGTAAGTAATCTGTAAGCTTTATATATGTAACGTGCGTAAACATAAGACGTACAATAATTAGATTTTATTTGTTTATCACGATTCTTAGCGCGCCTTCTACATAAATTACTCAATATCGATGCTTTGACAAGAAAATGAAAATTAGAAATCCTTGAACGTATATATACACCTACACATAGTTTTATTTAAAACTGCTTTAAACTTTTACTTGTTTTTAAAACAGATAGCAAAACAACTAAGCCTTCTAATTTACATTGCATTGGCTTAGAAAAAGCACGTGTTGGTTATAAAACTAAAAACTATAAGTTTAAGAACCATATATCAACTAAACTAAAGATTACAAACAAGGTTTCCCCTTTTTCTGAAATCACGATCTTAAAACAAAAGTCAATCACGACACCGATTAATCTTAAAAAGACAAGTGACGATTTATTGGCGACGCGAAACAAAGACGGCTGGTAAATAGCGAGAGCCCCTACTACGGGTTCATTTAAATTGTGTGCTGATTCAAATGTGAGTTTCCTGTGAGTATTCAAAAGAGTTAAGATACTTTTTATACTGTGGTAAAGATCTACATAGGACATATATGACGTTGCGTGGCTGGAGCCATATAGCAACTCAGACAACAATAAAACAAACATTTTTGTAAACATCACAAGTAAAATAAAATACATCTAAGTAATTATTTAAAAATAATAGTTAAACATAAAAAAAAAACTAAATGCATCGCGTCACAGGCCACAGATTTTAATTGACACTTTCATTCATGTTAGTAAGGAAGTAATAAGCACTACTTGTACATATTTTACTGTCTCAATATTAAAGCTACTGCCACAGTTGAAAAATAAATAAATAAAAATAATAAAGCGTTTATAGTTTTTTTACAATCGTTAGATAGGTAGGTACATACAAATATAAACTCAAGCCTGTTTCCCATAGGGGTAGGCAGAAACTATGGATCGCCATCTGCTACGTTTCTTACCCACTTCTTCTTTTCATGCACGCCCGGCGGTTTTTGTCACTGCATACACCAGCCTTTTTTATTGATCTTTTTAATAGATATTCTTTTGTATGTGTTGTGTTGTCTTGTAATCGAATACGATTACAAGACAACACAACACATACAAAAACATGTAATAACATGTTTTTTTATCTTGTAATGGAAAATGCCCATCTAGGATAGAGAGGGCATTATCCAATTTGTATTGACGCTGTAAAATAAAGGGAGAAAAGAAAGTGTCCTTGCTGAGTTCTTTGCCGGTTCTTCTAAGTATCTTCCGCCCCATAGTTAGGACTTACGTACGGACATAAGTGCTCAATTATTGTAGCCTAAATTGAATAAATGATTTTGAATTTTTTGTATTTCATTAAAACACGTAATACAAGTGTTTAAATTTAATATCGCCGCCGTGAACCCATGGTAGGGGTTCAGATCGTAACGAGATCGCAACTCCTGCGCAGTCAAAACAAAGTGCACGTGCTCAGCTGACGGCGATAAATAGAATGTTAATGGGATCTTGGGCAAATAAAAGCGATAAAGGATAATGAAGCCGATTTAAATAGGTATTTATAAACAAATCGCGGACATACTAAGTTTGATTGTTTTGAATGTATTCGTTTAGCAATCAGCGTTGTTGCAGAAATTAAAGAGAATTAGTACTCGGACAGCTATTAACTTTTTTTCCGGTTTACAATTGAGTCGCTTAGAATCAAAACCGGCCATCTCACTTTTAACCATTTTTGGTAAAGCGAAAAAAACGTATAAAAAAGCATTAGCTACTGCTTTTCGAGTGAATAGTGACTAATAACGATAGCATTTGGGATTGAAAATCAGTTTTATCACACTTTTATTAGCAAAAATAATAAAACAGTCACGTTATTTATTTAATCCTAAAAAAAATATTAAGGCCGACTATGATACCAAGAAATGAAAATGACCACTTTTGATTGCAAATTTTGCAAAGATAGCCGTTCATGACGCCAAACTACGGAAAGATGGCCATTTTTGCTTTTAATCGATTTAGTAGGAATTTCAGGGCTGAACAATTTGAAAAAATAATTATTGTGTAGTTTTAATTGTTTTAATAAAATTCTTAAAGTCTTGCTTACAAAACGAATAAGTATACACATTTTTGAAAAATCTTCATACAAAACAGTAATTTTAGTAAAGACTTAATATAAGTAATTTTCAACACATTTTTTCTTAATATCTATGTAACAAACTAGAATAATAAAAACAATCAACGAAAAAGCCTAGGATCAGCATTTTGTTTTTAATTTTCATCAGTATCATACTCTACCCACAAATTGTATACTTACCGAAATCTTTTTAGTTAAGTGAATTAGCGATGCGATGACACCTCAAATTCAAACATAAAATTTTGATGTTTTAATAGATTTTCATTCAGAATTTAAAAATGCAAATGATGTAAAACATAATTAGATTGTATCAACCCTAGACTACATGCATACCTGTTACATTTGGCAGTATTTCTTTTACAATTTTGTGAATCCCTGTTGCGTTTTCTCTTACAACGATTGTTAGTTATGATAGGATGGTTATCATATATTTTGTTGTTGTTTAGCCACTAAAACTTTAATAATGTAATGTTTTGCGCCCTCTTGCCGTGGCTCGAATTCACTGCTGTGATTGGTTGAGCGCGCACTAAAGCCATTTTTGCTTCGAACCACACGGAAAAAGGTTTTTTTTGAAAGGCCGTCTTTGAATCTAAACGTCGATTTACTATTGGATTTGCAAGAAACATGGCCGTATTTGATTATGATGTGTCAAAAAAAAAACAGTTGTATTTAAAATTATTGTTTTTTTTGCATTATTATCTCAGAAATGTTAAAAAGCAAAGGCCTTTGATTCTAAGCGACTCAATTAATTGTCGTAAAAGGGTAATCGGTACATTAGGTATAGGTATACGGGTATTTGGGATTTTTTTTTATAACAGTAATGCCATAATTAGAAAACGTAAAAAATATTTTTGTTTAATGTGGTTAAATTAGAAAAACTAGACGAAGGCAAAAAATGTATGGCTGTTTTTCTGGACCTCAAAAAAGCCTTCGATACAGTCTCTCTTTCGATTTTTCTCCAGAAGCTAGAGGGCATTGGAATTAGAGGTGTAGCCTTGGGTTTGTTTAAAAACTATTCATACGGCCGGAAGTAGAGTGTACGTGTTGGTGGGCACATCAGTGATGACTTGGATATCTCTTATGGTGTGTTCCAGGGTAATGTTTTGGGTCCTACTCTCTTTCTCATTTATATTAACCATTTGACTAATCTCAACATTCACGGAGGTAACGTTTTCTCGTATGCCGATGACACGGCGCTTGTTTTTGAGGGTCTGAATTGGGAATCTGAGTTTTGTGCTGTGAATCGTGGTTTGAGTATGGTCTCTACTTGGTTAAAAACGAATCTTGGTTAAGAACGAAACATAGCAAAAACCAATTAAATTTGTTTTTCTATAAATAAAAAAACAACCAGATAGTGATGTAACACTGAAAATTCACAAATAGCAGAATAAGAAAACTTGTCTAGATTTTCAAATCACTGCGACAGGTGACTTCAAAGAAATTAATGAACTAGATATATGTTTCGTTAGCACAATAGGTTATTACTTATTGCATTTCTTTCTGGGGTGGAGCATCGAAAACCAAATTCTAGGAAATTGAAAGCTGGCCAGCGATGCCTTGAATTGAAGAAATGTTTTTTAACCCATATTGATTTTCAACGGAGGAGTTTTATAAGTTGTGTACATTACTCTCTGTCAGAAAACTCTATATCCTAGTGATTACACTAAAGTTACATAAAACGTTGCAGCATTGTGCTGATCAAATAGAAAAGAGAAGAAGATGAAAGTTACAAATAATCCACGTACTCAGGAACAGTTTTTGCGCAACGGCAATACTATGCTCTCTCGACACGTGTTTATAAAAAAAACTAAATGCTATACATTATATTCACGAAAATAAATTCAAAGGTTGTAAGGAGGTGTTAACAGAATGGTTACTTACTTTAAATTATAAAGACACAGAGGCATTTTTGAGTACATAATTATTTTTTAGTAATGTTGGATAAATAAATAAAAATATAGTTTAACTGGTCTGTTTTAAATCATCAGTACACACACACATACACATACTTACTGAAATAAAAAAATTAAAGATACATTAATTAAATTTAAAATAAATAAGACATGTATTGTCTATCTAATTTTGTATGACTGTGTGTTGGAGGAGCGGGGCCTCCTGAAACAGGCATTATAGAATTTTTACGTGTATCGATAAGTTAGGTACTTTGATAGACTGAAATAATTGATTTTGTTTTGAATTGTATCTAGTATATAAAAATATCTACATACTAAAGGTTATCCTTCATTATAATTAACTCAACCGGTATTCTTTATATATTCTTACTTGAATTAAATTCAGGATAAGTTCGAAACAAACATTTAAAATGAACAAATTGCCCATTGTCACGTCAGCATTCCTCTTAATCGTATTATCAGTCTATCAACTAAGTGGTCATACCATTATGTCCATGTACAAGACCACTCATACTATCACTTTAAAAGTGAATGAGTAAGACAAATTGATTTACTTAGAAGTGAAATCGTCGAGGTCTTTGTCTATACATGTTATTCAGATACAGATTAAAAACCTCTTTCGCATGACTTATCGTATCTTGTCTACATTTCATTTCTTAACAATGAAAGCGTTTTTATCCTAACCTTTTTAAATGTAGAATTTCTAAAACTGGTTGTTCCAGTATCTATATCAGCTAACGAACTTACGATCGCTCTCGTTAATTATTCGCAGGATAACAAGTAAACTTACTTCCTTATATACCAGATATATTATCAATAATAATCATCAATACACACACACTTTTTACACATTTACACACACACATACACACACTTACTGAAATAAAAAATTAAGGGTACGTTAATTAAATTTAAAATAAATAGGACATGTGTTGTCTATCTAATTTTGTATGACTGTGTGTATATCAGACTTGACCAATGTCATAACACCCACCCGTTGGAGGAGCGGGGCCTCCTAAAACAGGCATTTTAGAATTTTTTACTAGGATGGTTCCAATCACTGTGTGTAGATAAGTTAGGTACTTTGATAGACTAAAATAATAGGTCTACATACTGAAGGTTATCCTTCGTTCTAATTAACTCAACCGGTATTCTTTTTATTTTGTTACTTAGTTCCATTCAGCAACCATTGAACCGCGAAGCGGTTTAATTGTGAAAGCGTAACAATTACACAAACAAAACTTTCTTTCTCATTTCTAATATTAGTTAGAACGAAAAGTAACAAAAAATACTGCACAAATATTTATATCAACATTACATTTAGAATTATTAATATTATTGTCAAGTTCCTTTGATAATTGTATAAAAAGCGTTACTTAGGCAAGTATTAACCATTAGCTTATTTTATCTTATTGCGTAGCGTAACTATGTCGCGTGGCGGTGAAAGAATACTACCACCCCCTCTCTTCCCTTGGGTGTCGTAAAAGGCGATTAACGGACTAAAGACTGCACATACATCCAGAAGCTTAGAGCAGCGATGGGCTCACCACCTGTCATGCAGAGCACATCTGCATTCGCTATTTGGTGAAAAGTGGACTATGGTAGAGGACTGCTTTTGCTGTCCTCATTGCCTAGCCTCTGACTAACCCTCTGGGGATAAAAGTCATGGTTATATGTATGTATGTATGTTATCTTATCTTAGTGAAGCCTGCCAAAGGTCTCTCTCTCGCAGTGACACGTCGACCAATTAGGATTTTTTGTGCAAAAAGTAAGTGTAATAATAACGTCGTGTAAAAGTGCAAGCTTAAATTTAGATAGAACCTTAAAAAGTTTTATTCTTAAAGATCAGAGTCACAGCTATGTATTACTAATGTAGTCGCTGATTGGAATATAAATAACAGACATCGTTACACTGATCTCTCGATAACTCAAAACAGAATAAGTAAACGTTTAGTATGGATGTGGTTCTTACCTTTTTGAGAGTTATTGGATGCTCTACGGAGCTGGGCAGGGTGAGACACGTGTTGAGAGGATAGTTGCCACATAACCAGCTGGTTAGATACATTTGGGGCACATAACATATTTTTGGGGCCTCCTTTTGGATATAAAGATATTATCTGTACCTGAAAAGTAAGCTCTTCCATATTCATAAATATAATCACATAACTAGCGAACCACGTAATACCGGCCCGCTGTTTTTTAAGAAACTAAAGAGAAGCGCTGAATTCAAGGGCTTCGCAGAGGAGGACAGGTAGGGGCCCTTTCCTCCCCCCCTAGGAACTAAAAAAATACGTAATGAACTGTTAAAAATCACAAGAAAATAATGTTGCCCTATTCTGAAACCTTACGCACGCCTCTATGTTCAGTGAAGAGGTTGTAGAGTTAACACAATGGAACTTTGCACCGTTCATATTACAATCGCCTCCTTCATTTATATCGGCTTGCCCCCCCTAGGCCATCGGCTGGCGACGCTCTTGGCTGGATTGTTTTGATTGTGTTCAGCAATCATCGTTATATCGTTATAGCAGGAGCGAAAGATTAATATTACGTAAAAGTGACGATAGGGTACGACATCACCCTCAATACTAAACTTAAGGCTAAAGATACACACCGCCTCCGTGGTCTAGTGGCTAAGCCACCAGTTTCAGACCCAGAGGTCCCGGGTTCGATTCCTAGCGGGGGGTCATCTTTGTGTGCTCGGTTTGGTTGGTGGTAGGGCTGTTAAGTCCGCCTGGCTAGCTACCACCATCTTATCTAAGCCTGTCGCCATAACAACGATGTTTATAGCATAGTTGTGTTCCGACAGTTAGAGATAAGATAGCCAGTTCCTCAGTGGTTGAGGATTCCGGGTGAAGCGCGCTTCCACCTTTGGCCTTATCGTCACTTACCATCAGGTGAGATGAAGGTCAAGCGCATACCGGTTACCCATAAAAAAAAACACTTCATCACCCTCAATCCTCCACTATTGAGGAAAATTTTAAACAAGATCTGCTAATATTAGCTGGTTATATTTGGTCTAACCAAATGGTTTGGGTAACCAAATGTAATAATAATAATATGTGTACAGGAAAGGAACAGCTCTTAGATCCTCCTATTTTTTAAATTCAAACATCCCCTACTGTGTCTCGATAGCATGACTTCGATATTTGAAGTATTAAAAAACAACGGAATCAGCTGAGAGTATGAGACACAACATTTTAAAATAACAGAGCAGTATCTTAGTCTACATCCATAGTTCCATACATACATATTCACGCCCCTAAGGGTTAGTCAGAGACCAGGCAATAAGGACGGCAGAAGCAGTGCCTCATCCAAAGTTTCCTTAATTCACAACGCTGCCTCATTACCTGTCATTAACAGAAAGAGGCTAATAGAAACGCTCACTAACCGGTGATATGATTGATATGGGTTTATTAGTTTACCCCCAAATATCTGAGTGTTCGGGTGACTGTGAAGAAAGAAACATAATGATCAGTTATGGGCTATCAGTCAGATTCACCACAAATAATGGTCAATTAGTAAGAAACTTTTGCTGCGTGATATCCATGGCCACTTTCTACCATAGAACTCACCGCACTTTAGAACTCTAATCTTAATCCTTATTTGCGTTACATACATTTACGTGAAAGTCCTTAAACCTAGTTTAGGATCTAGAGTAAGGGCGACTAGTCTACTACGAAAACTCTCTTCTTTATAGATTATTTTCTGAATGAAATTGAACTCGATAGGATAGTCTGTTATAAATCAGTTGAATATTATGATTTACATCTGTCCGTCACTCATTGTTAGTGTGGGATATGAAACAATTTTTTTTCTAATATCTCGTCTGTTGGTTTGTTTGTTTACAGTGTGCATTTATTTTTGGCTTTTTATGCTTGTTAGGTGCACCTGTAAAGGTGGGTTGTGTACGGTTACTGCGAGTACATTGTCTTTTATCATGAAGTAAAGTCTCTTAATATATATTAATATTGTGGATATCCACACAGCACGCTTTTGCAAAATGGACATTTAAAACCTTTCGTCCTAATGGAGCAGGATTAAGGACTATCAAATATTATTTTTCATTATATTAATCATCTGGCTGATATGCGTCCAGCTCGTCACACAACAGTGGCTTTGGCCCAAAGTTCTTCTGGCTCGCGATAGAGTAGACGGACCACTGTGGCAGCAGGCTATATATTATTTAAACGAAACTATCACTGGATACACTTATCCCTACGTTCCCGCAGACGATGTTGTAGGCGGTCCTCTAATAAGTTTCTACATATAAGTGAATACTATTTTCGGGTTAGGTTTTGCAATCTTCTTAAAGTCCTTATTGCCTAGTCTCTGACTAACCCTTTAGTTTTAAGAGCCGTGAATATATGTCTGGGTGTATGATTCCAAAGGCATTGATACGCCCGAGAGTGGCACAGTGTCATGCAAATCCCTAACTATCAGTTATGACCATACGCGGTTTACGGCCGGCAGGGCTAGCATTCGCCGCCGTTGGGGTGGCCGACAGTTTTGAAGGCAGTTTAAATTACGCACTTATTCTGAGGTGAGCCGTGACGGTGCATACGACAGCCGATGGTCCAAGATGTGAATTATTAGCGGGTTGACAATAAAATTTATATTAAAGCTATATTTTTCGCAAGGTCAGCCCCTCAAACCTGCCAATTCGATTGATTCGATGTTTCCACTGAGTTACACGAAGTAGTGAGCTAGATGGCGCAGCGGCATTCGGTTTGAGATCTTACCTGCTAAGCAACTCTGGATGGATGACCAAAATTCACAGTATAAGCTTTTTGTCTGTTCGTAACTTATTACGAACATTCATAACTGCACAAATATTGTAGCCTAATTTGAATAATAAATAATACGTATTGAATACAGAATTTTGAATTCTGAATTATTAATTCAATTTTGAATGTATCCCGCCTGGCAGCGTAATTCAGTATCATTGTCGCATACTAAACATGGAAACGGAAATACGCCGCCGGGCACCGTAAAGTAGAATAACAACCCGGCACAGTAAAGTAGTAACTATCAAAAGAGCCTAAAAATCATCACAGATTTGCCGTATACGTAAATACGCTACCGCTTCTTACTCGCGTCCCACTAATAGGGCGACCCGTGAAATTGTGAATGGTAATCATCGCTACGACCTGAGGGGGCTATGACCACCTTATGACCAGCTGACTGCTGCAGCCCGCTGATAGACCACCACGCTTCTCTATCAATAGCCGGCGATTAAGTATAGCTACTGAATAAACATATGGTACAAACAAACCCAATCCGCAATCAAACCGAGCATCACTGTGACATACTCGTATATTCAAGCTTTCTTCTATTCAACAAAAGCTTTCCATTTACAAGTATAATATATAGAACTACCATTATAATATTATGTACCGTCTTGCAGATTTCCAAATCATTGCTCGTGACACTACGACAGTTTTAGTCAACGATAACAGAAACTTTGCAAGGAACAGAAATCATAGTCACGTTTATACCACTATTGTTGTTATCCAACATCTATAACTCTATAGTTATGCCCATCCAGCTCGTCGGTGGTTATGGACTTTTAGCGAAATAAATATGTAGTTACAAGCTAGATTAAAACGAACAATTTAATTTTTTTTTAATACAAACCCGCTGCCGTCTCTCATTCGCGCCCCACTTATAGGGCGACCCATGAAATTGTGCATTACCATCATCGCTACGACCTGAGGGGGCTATGACCCCGTAACGACCAGCTGACTGCTGCAGCCCGCTGATAGTCCACCACGCTTGTCTATCAATGGCCGGCGATTGAACGTGGCTACTGCATAAACATCATGACTGTGAATAGGGAGTTTTTGTTGAATGGAATAGAGTAAGTATGTCTTTATAGTATACAAATTATGATGGGTTGTTTGATCGGTAGTTAACTCTACCAAGAGTTAGAAGTATTAGTAAAGTAAAAAATACCCTCTAAACTGTCCCTCTGATTGGAAAAGGCCTTGCGAAAACTTAATTTCGATGGTGGAGAATTATGTCTAGCTTTTAGGACAGTATTATACTTACTTTACTGATGAAAGCTGATTTGTAGCGATTACGTGAAAATAAACATTGATGTGAAACAAATTAATTATAATTGAGGGGTCTACTTTCAAAATCCACTATAACGCTTTTTATTAAGTATTGGGGAACTAAAAGTTTTAGTTTATGTTTGGCTTTTGGAAAAAAATGTTTATGTTGCAATTTACTATTTAGTATTATTCATGTGGCAACACTTTGACTGTGCTTTGAAATTAAAAATAGCATAAATAAAGAAAATGTTACTAAAAATTAAATCATTTTACCGGCTTTTGATATGCACTATTATTATGCCGGACTTTGAAACTGACATGTTTCATTTTGTCGGGTTTTGATCTGAACAAATTTTTTCGCGTGGATGGTTTTATTCAAAATGAACACCATTATTACATGAATGAAATGTATTATTATGAATTATGATTAATGAAATACGTAATACGAAAAAAACTAATGTTTATTATTAGTATAATAAAATTTTACTCAGTGAATATTTTTAAAATAAAAAAGAAATTATGTGTTATCAATTAAATATGTGAAAAGTTATCCTCACACCCATGCTCGCAATTTTTTTTTCGTAACCTTATTTTTTAAATTAATTTAATTTAATTATAACTTAAACCTTTTAATTATTATGAAAAGCTGTAAGTATTTAATTGATAATGATAAACGTCACCGGACTCATACGGTCTGGATTGGAGTACCTAATAGTATGCTTAAATTAGAGGCTTCATTCTGCATAACATCACAATCAGATAGTATTGGTAGCTTCAAAGTAGATTTAAACATACCGTTTTATTTGCTCCGTGTTACGTTAACACTTTGTCACGTCAGATATTTTTTTCTTGCATGTTTGGGATCACATTTTTCAATGATTAATAAAATTTCCTCCATTTTAAAACAGTACAAAGTAATGAAATCCACGCACAGGTCTTTACTAACTTAGATGCAACGCCATACTGTATAAAGCGTCACCCGATTTGAATGCTGCGATATGATTGGTTCTCGCAGTTTTAGTGGAATTTGAAACGCTACCATGCGGTTTAGTGGTGTTTGCAACAAACATTGATTTTTGTTGGTCGATTTTTACAGGTTATAGTGGATTTTGGTGATAACTGATTGGTGAATATGAAAAGAAATGCATTATAGTGTCAATACAAATATTAACAAGGATTTCATAAAAAATCGTTTTAGTGGGTTTTAAAAGTAACCCCCTCTATTATGTATTCATTAGTATTTTAGTTTATGTTGGATAAGCTGTTTCTTGTTATAATAGTGAGTATATAGATAGTTCAAGACCTAGATGTAGCAGTGAGATTTTCTGAATGCTGTGTAAGTGTTCGGTTTAAAGATTTTGATTAATGAACTGCTGATTCGTTGGAACAAACAAAGTTATAAAACAAAACGCAGCGGCCCCTTTTCCATTGAAACCCACGTTGATAGTTTTCACACACTTTGTTACCACATGTTAATTTTCTACGACCAGCAGTGCGATTCTCTAAGTTAAAGCCTTGGTAGCAGTGGCTGCCGCAGCGCTGAGAATTGACTCTGTTTCTTTCATATTCATAGAATTGGAAAGAGACAGCAGATCACAGCCATGCGCGCAGCGTCTGTGTCGCTTAGAGAATCGCATAGCTGTTTAAAAAGGTGATAGGATATGTTTCACTCAATGGTTGGTTGTGCAGTCAGCATCAAAATTACGAAGTACACATATTTGAAAGTTTGTGATCCTTACTATAAGGTAATAAGGTACTAGATAGCTGTCAAAAGGTGTGTATCCGCCTTTATGCTGACCTTATTCGTATTTATTTATCATGTAGGTACACACAATAGATCAACCTATCCAAATCTGTCGAAATTCTCCAACCGTTATTAGTTTTTGTTACTAAACGATAAAGTTCGAAATTGTTTGTAGAAATTTGACGTTTTGCAGTAGGCTGATCTGCTGGCGTCTGTACAGTCGAGGAAGTTCCCAGTAGACCACTTTTCGGCAATATTCGCTTGCTTGCGCTCCATTCCGACCGCGCCTATGAACCGTAGCGAGCGTAGACAGTGTGTAAGCAAATATCGCCGAAACCCATACAATAGGCTTTAGACCACTTTTCGGCGATATTAAGCCCCTTCTTCACGTCGGCAGACGCATCGCCGACGTGTAGAGGGGGTGATTTGCGCGTCTGTGGTAGGTATTTAACGTCTACAGATGCATCTGCCTCGCATCCGACTGTTGTCGGTTACTGTAGCACGCATCAAAGGGATTCGGCGCCAACGGCCGGCGTATGTCCACACGTCTGCCGACGCATCAGTTTGATCGGAGTTGCGATTGAGAGTACCGAGGAAACTTGTAGGTTTATTGAGCTATATCAAGCTGAAAACTGTCTGTGGTATCTTAAAAATAAATATCACAAAAATAAAAATGTTGTAAGTAGGTAGGTATACTACCTAGGTATAAATCAATATGGTACTTAGTTACCTATGTACCTATTTCAATTAAATTGTAATTTGTGTAAATCGCGTGACAATGCAATATTATGATGACATGGTGCTGATCTGATGATGGAACTAGAAGATGGCCATAGGAACTAGAATGTGCAAGTGTACCTTTCTCAAAATGCTCCTTTCGAGTGCGAGTTGCGTCTGCCCAGAATGAACATAGACTGATCGACCTACAGACGTGTGGACAGCTCGTGGAAATTCATCTGCGGATGCATCCACTAATGTACCTTTCGCATAATGCACCCCATGCGCAAAACGTCCCTTTCGGAAATTGTACCTTTTGCAAAATGTCCCTTCGCAAAATGCACCTTTCGCAAAATGTACCTTTCTCAAAATGCACCTTTCGAGTGCGAGTTGCGTCTGCCCAGAATGAACATAGACTGATCGATCTACAGACGTGTGGACAGCTCGTGGAAATTCATCTGCGGATGCATCCGCCAATGTCTGCGGACGCATCTGTAGACGTGTAGAAGAGACATTAGCTTGTACACTATCTACGCGCACGCTACGGTTCGTAGGTGCGGTCTTGATGGAACGTCAGTGAATATCGCCGAAATGTGGTATACCGGGAATTTTCTCGACTGTGCATTCAAGAAGTGCTCAAAGCAAAGCGATGTGCCGATCGGTTCACATGCATTCGCTAAGATTCCTTTGTTTTTTCCCATTGAGAGAGTCGTAATTCCCGTGAATTGTTTTATATCTTTTCCGGGAACTATGGGGAATGGTTGCAATTCTATACTTACTAACGATTTAGTATGATGATATCGCTTTAGCTGACAATACATAATACAGATTGCCGGAAGGTGCAGGTTCAAGGTATGGCCGCGCTCTCCACTTGACTTTGTACCGTGTTTCGATACTCTTAGAGACTACTTTAGTATGAACAAGGTCGATTATTTCGGTTCTGTGGTACATTTTATGCATCGTGAACGCAAAATTTAACATGAACTGCGTTCGATTTTTTTTTGCATTTTAGCAAATTAATTTATTTTCCATTTTCGCCAAATCGCACCTCTGCTGTCAACATTTTTAGACATTTCGATTCCAAGACTGAGAGGTTAATAAGGACATTTCCTTCTCCACCGGATGTTAAGTGGAAATGAAGTCCAGGCGCGAGGACAACTGGTGCAGCGTAAGACACGTAGCATCAGTCACCCTCACTCTGCCGGCCCAAGTGCCTCTTCACGCCTTGTTTAAAGGATCCTATGTCATAGGTAGGAGGGAATAGGTACTATCGCGGACTCCGTCGCTTTACCAGTCTAAAGGCCAAAATCCCTTGCACACCGCGTCGTCTATTTGGTACGGGCACGCACCCGGGCGGGCGGTGCGCTTCATACGAAAATTTCTGCAAAGTGATAAAGCGACGGTGACCCCGATGGTACGTGTGCTGGTGGACTATTCCATCTTTTGAAGGTGCGACAAAGAAACGAGTCACCAAATTTCTTTGTGCGGGATATAATATTAGAGACTGTAAATTGGTGACTCCGGACAGCAGCACGCGTACTCCTATGGCGGAAGGGGGAACTTGGGATGAGGTCAAAGAGTTCTGTAGAGCACTCGCCGTAGTATAAACGGTAAAAGACGAAATAACATAATAATGATTATTATAATTTGACGACCTCCTTGGTCGAGTGGTTTGTACACCGGTTTTCATGGTGTCGCCGTCTCTGAGGTCCCGGGTTCGATCCCCGGTCGGGTCTATTAGGAAATTATTGTTTTTCTTAATTGTCTCGGGTCTGGGTGTTTTCTATGTAATATAAGTATGTATTTAAGTATTTTAAGTATGTTTATCCGTTGTCTAGTAACCATTTAACGAGTTTCTTCGAAGCTTCTCTTGGGCTAGATAATTGGTGTGAGTGTAGGAAAGTTTATTATTATTATATTATTATTTAATGTTATTTCACCTAACCGTTGCGGTGTTTGAACGGATTCCTCAAGAATCGTATGTCCAATTAGCAACTCGACTTATCCCATTGTTCCACCAGAGCGGTGTGGTGGCAAATTTTAATACCACATTGTGTAACCCGATTGCCAGTTGTTTTCGAGTGATCGATGGCGTTTAATGGCGTAACTAGACACCTTTAGACTACGAAATAGGTGAGGACCGCTTTATGCACGCTATAGGTGAGGACCGCTTTATGCACGCTGCGTGTGCGTATGTCGATGTATTACGAAGATGGTTTTTCATACTATGAAGTAATTGAAGATAAATTAAAAGACGTAGTACTATTATTTATTCTGTGATAAAGTTGCTTAGCCTATGTTTGTAAATTATTTATATAATTTAAATTTTACTTTTGAGAGAACTGAGTGTGTTGCGCATTACACGAGCAATCGTGTAATGACTAATTAAGTAATTAATAACTAACGTAAGTTGAAAAACAAAAATGGCAAAATTGCAAGTCACCAGGAGGCGTAGTTTCATTGCCATTCAAATGACATTATTAGAAGAAGACCACCAATCCACCTCTTACCTTGTGTGTCGTAAGAGGCGACTGACAGACTAAAGACTGCACATACATTCAACAGCGACGAGCTAACCACCTATCAAACTGAGCACATAATTAAAGCAGTTGTTATGGTTCAGTCGCAGAATGTACCTTTCGCATAATGCACCCCATGCGTAAAACGTCCCTTTCGCAAATTAAACCTATCGCAAAATGTCCCTTCGCAAAATGCACCTTTCGCAAAATGTACCTTTCTCAAAATCTACCTTTCGCAAAATGCACCTTTCGCAAAACGTACCTTTTTTCTACTTATTTGGTGAAACGTGGACTGTCTGAAAATCATTGCCTATTCTCTGACCAACCATTTTGCGGATAATAGTCGTGAGTTTATGTAAGTATGTTTGTAAGCAGTCTATATTCAGACCTTCCCACATGTATATCGGCAAAAAGAAAGTGTCTTATCGTAACCCAAATCGAACAGTCGGACTGTTATTTCGTTGATGTGAACACACTTAAACGTAAGTGGTACATACATAATTATAATCACTACTATTATCCCCGAAGGATTAGTCAGAGACTAGGCAATGAGGACAGCAAAAGCAGTTCCTTGCCATAGTCCACTTTTCACCAAAAAGCGACTGCACATGTGCTCAGCGTGACAGGTGATGAGTCCATCGCCGCTCTATGCTGTTAGATGTATGTGCGGTTTATAGTCCGTTAGTGGCCTTTTATGACATTCACGGTAGTATTCTTTCACCGCTACGCGGCACGGATACGTAATTAGTACTTACAATAATGTACGGCTTAACTCTTTATTACCATGTCATACCAACTACTGCGTTCATGATATAATAGTTCGGTCCGAGTGGTGTCATTATCATTATTATCAGCCTTTACTTGCCCACTGCTGGACTTAGGCCTCTCCAAGAGCACGCCACTGATCACGACCCGCGGCTACACTCATCCAACTCTTGCCAGCGAAGATCATATTCCCCACCTTGTCTGAGTGTGTTCTACGCTACGCTTGCCGATACGCAGTCTCCACTCCAAAACTCGTCTACCCCAACGCTCGATTCTGCGACTGATGTGGCCGGCCCACTGCCACTTCAGCTTGCTAATCCGGTAAGCTATGTCGGTTCTCCGAGTGTTATGACATGCTGCTAAAGTGTCAAGTTAATTCTAAGGTAGAGCGGTGCTGTACAGTAGCCATCGTACAAAGAAAAAACTTACAAAGAATGCTGGCCATACCAATAACGTGTTAACCAAAAGGCAAATTATATGAAGAGTTGTGTTGTGATGTACTATATTGCCCGTTAATTGGTCCATTCAATATATTTTAGTGCTAAGTGCGTTTATGGGCGGCGCGGCAGGTCCCATTTCTCACCTACCAATATTTTTTATATGCCGTTGTAAAAAGTTTTAGAGATTAAAAGGGTTTTCGTTGGCAATATCAACATTGAATTGACATGATAAGTGTAGTTCCCATATTTTATGTCTATATCACTCTCATTATATCAATTCAGTTAATTTTTGATGACCTCGTGGTCGATTAGTTAGTATCTACGCCGGTTCCGACGTCGCCATCCCGAGTTTAGTTCCCTTAATAAAATTAGAAATACTCAGCTGTTTTTAAATTTCATTGTGTGTTTCTATGTAATATGTATTTAGTTTATATGTTAACTGGTTTAACCATTTTCAAACATCTCACATTTTACAAATTTCAAAAAAAGCTTTACTTAGGTTTAATAATTGGTGTGTGGAAAAGTTATTTATTATTATAATTCTTAGTAGGTAAGATAAATTTGTTTACCTTTGCATTGAGACCTCCGGTATTGGCATATGCCTCCTGACCTCTCACCCAGTAACATATAGGAGCCTTACGAAAGCTTAAATGCTATCTTGATGTCGTTAATGAATCACATCTTATATGGCGACTATGTGGTCCCACCTGCAGGTCGCTCTTTTTGCAGGAATAAAATACATATATATTTACAAAGATTAATAACTAGTAACTTCAAAGGGTTAGTCAGATACAAGGCGATGAGGACAGCAGATGCAGAGCAGATTCCATGTTTCAAAAATAATTTTAAAAATGTTACTGTAATAAAATTGTGTAGTTAGATGCTCCTATAATTAGCTATACAAACACATTTAATGCGTTGACAACGACATCGTAACATTTATTCTAGAAAACAAGACAAGATAAATGGGGCATTTAAAGGTTCAAAAACCAGATTCTACCGTAAACATAATGTACGTTGATTTTATAGTGTGGTTAAAGATAAAGATTTACCAACCCTTAAGCAAATTTACTGTTGGATTCAAAAAGGCAATCAACAAAAAAACTTAAGTAGCTTAAATTTAATAATAACGATTTTGATTAGCTATTCATAAATATTGTATTGTAAAACAAATTAAGATATATACATACATATAATTACGACTATTATCCCGGAAGGGTTAGTCAGAGACTAATGAGGACCGCAAAAGGTCCTCTGCCATACTCCACATTTCACTAAATAGCGACTTCATAAGTGCTCAGCGTGTCAGGTGGTGAGCCCATCGCTGCTCTAAGCTGTTGGATGTATGTGCAGTCTTTAGTCCGTTAGTCGCCTTTTACGACACCCAAGGGAAGAGATATGGTAGTATTCTTTCACCGCTACGTGACATGGTTACAAATAAAGATATGACAAATAAAATTGCGAACAGAAAATAAGTCGTTATTACCGTCAATGGTGACATAATACCAATAGTGGTGGTGTAACACCAACCGCACAGTGGGCCTAGAGCGTCATTATTTACTTACGCACGCCTGCAGTTCAACCTATCCAAAAATTACAAATTTCTCTAATCTCTATTGATCCTTTAAACCCTAGAAATAAAGTTTAAAACGTATTGAAGAAATTTTAAATTACGTAGTAGGTGGAAGTTCTGGCGTTTGTGCAACGGTCTCAGAAAGGTGCACAGCTATAGGCCGGACGCGGACAAAAAACGCGCTTTGAAATACTTTTAATTCAATGTGCCCGCGAGCTGTCTTATTTCCAAGATTGAACAATAGAGATATTTTGTTGAATAAAAACAAGCAAATAGTTAAAAAAATAATTACGGTATAATAATAATTACTTTTTTTGCCCAACGCTAACTTTTAATAAAACAGAAATGGATGGATCCTGATAGATATAATATTAAACGGATTATTTAATCCTTACGCTGTAAATCTTTGCAGAGTTCGTGGTCAAAAGGATAAGTCAATCTGTTACACAAGTATTTCAAGTTTTCACTTTAAAACAATAATGACTATAAAATGATACTATAAGTAGTCTAAATGACGTAAATTAACAATAACTATACTTCTTAGAATATTGATATGCTGATAAAAATACATCGAAATAGTAAAAAGACAGACAACTTAATCAAACGTGTCATTTCAATCTTAATCATTTAAAATCGAAACTCCTTTTTAAATTAGCCATCACAGTTACCTAAAGAACAAACGAGACGCAATCAAGAAGACAAATATTCCAAGCACCAAAACCATTTGAGCTAACTATCTAACCCAGTGGTCAACGGAACCGGTGGATAGTACCAAAAAAACGGGTGCCGACAAAGTGAGCTCTCGAGATCGTCCCTTACCATTGTGACTGCGGAGCGGGCGATTAACAGTTAATAATGCGGTTTTGTCAAAGTCCCGATGACAGTGGGGCCAAATTATTTGCTGTTTTTGCCCACATTAGCCCGCGGTCGGGCGCACTGTGCGCTTGAAAGGTACGCCAGTATGAGATGATTTGTGTTAACTACCGGATTAAAGTCATCGATACTTAGAATTGGCAGTCTTTGTTAATATCCTTCGGTCGCTGTGCCGTTCAGTAAAAAGTGAAAGTACTTAAATAAAGTTTTTATTCTCAGCTCACTCTCAATGGCATATTTAGATAGTATTGATTCTACAATTTTAACAAAGACTTCTTAAGAATAGTAAGGGTTGTGATCTTGCAAGTTGAAGCAACTTTCGCAATACCCGGGTTACAGATGGGTGACTAAAATAAAATATCTCGAGTTCCTCCGCACTTTATAAAGCACTTTAACACGTTGCCGTAAGAACTGCCCTATTACTACAACAACCAGAACCAACAGTGGTTTGGTTTATGCCTTTTCAAACATTAAGGTTGTACCTACTTAATAATATATTTTGTTTATAAAAACAATATTAAAAGGTGTGCACGATAGTGCCTGCATAAGTTAGAGTGTAGAGTCCGTAACACAGTTAACTGTGTTGCAGACTCTAGCGCCCACCTCCGAAAAACAAACAATTTTTAAAGCAATTAAGTAATAATTCGGTCACTCATGGTATCTTTTGACTGTCAGAATCAGAACACCATGACAGCAGGCTTAAAGCAATCCCTATCAACAGTAAATAATGTATCCCTTGCTGGGAACCGAACCTTAGACCTCTGAGCTAGGACCAGGGGCCTTATCACTACACCACATAATATTCTCTCAAAACAATGTTCGTTCCAGAATGAATCATATCATTACAGTGAATTATATCGTTTAAGCGTAATAATAAACGCGTTACGTCTCGTAAATAAACGATAACAAACGTTTATATAAACTTAACAAAGTTGTTATTTGTTATTAAAGCCTATAAAGCTTTTATACGAACAGCGTATCTTACAAACTATTATGTAATCTGCGACACGGTGTTAGAATCACAATTTGCGTGGGCGCAAAATTATAGTTATTGGTTATTATAACTAGGTTATTGAGATTTAATGTACGTTATCTTGGCTGCTCTTTATGTATTAACTACGTAGTAAGTTAGTGTTTGTATACAGATTGGAATAAAGTGTTTAGTTGTGGCAATTGTCAGCTTGCTATGTACATTTCTTCACTATAGTAGGCCCAGCCCATCTCTTTTATCTGAGAGATGGTGATGGTATCTATGACCAGCAGAGGTACATATTGTGCTCGGTTTGGTTAGTGGTTAAGCTTGTTTTGAGTCAACCCGATTTGCTCCCACTATCTTTTTTTAGTCTGTCACTATCATTACTATTTTTATAACTGTGATGTGTAGCGCCGCGCCAGTTACAAATAATCTTACTAACAAATAGCCTGTTCTTAGATTTGTGATTGTAGGAGTTTGTACCTGTAGAAGTTTGTTACAATATTGGTCCTTATCCTTTGAACAGACTATACAAAGTTTTTTGGTCCTTCGAGCCGGATAAACTATCTATAGTAGGTACATTGATAAGATGATTATATTAATGATACAGGGGATGATAAATTAAACTGTCCGAGTAGAATGCTGTAATTGCACCGAATTTAGATGAAGGAAAGCGGTAGGTATCTACTAAATTGGCGGCGTAAGCATTACGCTTATCGACTTTATTAATAAAACACGATTAACACTTTATTGATAAAACAAATGTGTAGTTCTAACTGTGTCCAAAGCGGTTCTCCGACTTAAAGTTACGTACTTAATTACTTTCTTTATTAATTGGTGCTCCTAATCTAGTACCTATACAGAACAAGATGTTTTGATACATGAATTTGAAATACAGAAAAAAATACATTACAGACAAAAAATACCATTACTTACTTAGTTTCATTGTGACAGTACGAAATAATGTTTCACGATAAGTAACTACAATTAGCATGTTTTTGATGTCGGCTAATTGACCTAAAAGAACTGGTTCTAATTTCAGGTTTCTTTATCGATATCGACGCGTTGAAACAGCAGTGATGTCGATAAATTGTTTTATTGAGTTTATTCACTCTTAATTTTAATTTATTTTGTAGGTTATAATGTCGATTAGTATAAATAATTGGTTATTTAAGATCAATTAAAGCATGTTTTTTAAAAGTAAATTGTCTGCTTTTATGTTAAAAATTTAAATGGGCTTTTACGTTGCTACGCGTTGTATGATTGTACAGACAAAAGCATAAGTGAAATACATCCTACTTATTATTACTATTTTGTTATTGATATTTTTCTTTGTTTTTTTAATCGTAAAAGCTCTACGGCCGAGAATTTGTGAAGCACTGTTTTTTATTTTTCAAACAATATAACAAAAGTTGATTTTGATTTGGTTTGATTAGAATTCGATAGTGCAGCGGCCAGCTAGCGTTTGGTTTGCGATCTGGCAAGTTTTGTAGTTTCCGCATTGAGTTACTGGATCGAATACCAAATTTTTATAGCTATTCCCTGCTTTGGAAAGCACGTTACGAATTTGGTATTGGTTGTTGTCGTATGATAGCTATCGTGTTGTGTCACTGTGGTGTGTCACATTTCTAAGAGCACCAGAAACTTCGGTAATAGGTCAAGGATCATAAGACCGCTGGCGGTCGCGAAACAATTGATTTTTAATTGTGTCTGGTTTTACGATCCCCAAGGGGTTAATGACAATCGCTTGTGGAAAAAACAGCAGCGCGCGTACCTTCACTGTACAACGAATTACGGGCCAACGAAGTTTTGAATGCGCTTAAAAAGTGTGTGCGTTAGTATTGGTAGTAGTAGTGGGTACGTTATAGGCTGATGGTCTGTTCTTAAAGGAAATCTGAAGGTGGTTCTGTTATAGGCGGATGATGGTGATAGATTGTGAGACCCATATTCACTTTTTAAGGTAAAATGTGAATCTGGCCAATTTTTATATAAACAGATATTATGTCAGTACTGCAATCATAAAACCTTTTTACTTTAAAGACAACAAACAACCAAATATTAATTTAAAAATGCTTGAAACAACGAACGTAAGTCGTAAAACATGTCCAAAGAAAACTCCGAGCTTTCACCATTTCAGTATTAAATATGACAAAAGCGGTATTAAAAGAAAGTCCTAATGGGCCGTTAGCGTAAACGGATCACACTAAAAGGTCTGTCCGTCCGTCCGTCCAATCGCTTCCACCCGGTCGACCGCGGGATTTGTTTTATGTCAACTTTAAATTATTAATGCTGTACTGATTAGGTTGGCTTTTGTTCGTCTTTAACGGTCTGATTTGTTTTTATAGGGACGGTGCAAAGCATTTTGAATGTTTCCAAATGTTTGAAAAGGTATAAATGATACGATGGATGTGTTTAGTTTGTTAAGTTAAAACACACCCATTTTTAACGAATGATAAAAGAAAAGAATTTGTTTGTTTTGTTCTTACTTTTTTATATTACTGGCCAGGAACATGAAAACTGAAATTATAGCACTCTTTGAATATCATAAATTTGAGATTTATGGCTCTCTGTGACTGTGAATTCAGTGGATGCTACTTATCAGCGAAAATATATATTAGGTTAGCCGTCATCCAATCATTTTCTGGGTAGACATAAGTGATGATAAAGTCTAAAATTGTGTTTTCATTTCGCCTATAACTGACTATAATTAATTTATACAGAGCACCATATTTATATAAACTATTTACATTCAAATTCATATTTTGTGTTTAACATATATTTTTTTATTTTTTGTAAATGTTGTTGTTTCTTTGCCACAGTTAAAAATGATTTCCTGAATGGGTGGTAGGTTAAAAAAGATTTGGACGATTTAAAGTACTTATTAATTGAGTTTATTGAATAAATATATTTTGACTTTTGACTTTTTGACTTTAGCCGAGGAAAAAAGCGCACTTCTCCCAGATCCTTTATAGCCAGTTTCTTATTACCCAATGAAAAACTGGCTATCTTATCTCTAATCACAATTTAATAAAACAACGTTACTAAGATTGTGGTTATGGCGACAAGTTAAATAAGATAGCAGTGGACTCTAAAGTAAGCCCTTTCGTCATACGAGATGAAGGCATAGACACTACAAAATAAGAATTGTAATATAACAAAATTACTCTGTAACATTTATTAGCATTAAAAAATTAGAGTATAAATTTTTGCGCTTGATAGTACCATGATCCTACCGGCCAATTGGACTTGAGTGCTGAATTAACATAAAGGTTACGTTGCGGTTGCGAATAAGTAAAGCTATAACTTGAGCGCGACTTCCGTAACCGATTATTTTACAGATACTAAAGTACTGTCGAACGCGTAAGTGATATGTAGGTATGGCTATTTGTAATTTTATACAATTTATAAGGAGAGGTAGGTCTTGTGCAGTTAATTTATAAGCAATTTTTACCATATATCAGAGTTGACCGCACATATTTCTTATAATCTGTATACCTAATACAAAAAATAAATCAAAAACTTCAAGCAAAACACTTAACACACCGAACAAAATATTTAACACACCGAATGCCAGCACTTTCTTTTAATTAATTTTTAAATGCCTTTATTCCATTCTAAAAAAAAATCAGGGTGTAACGATTTTTTCAGTCTTTGGTTAGTGTATCTTTAGCTTGTGCTTTAAAGAGCTTTTTAATCCACTACGGGTAATCTTTCGACCTACAACTCACCTGATGGTAAGCGACGATAATGCCGAAGGAGGAAGCGCGCTCCACACGGAATCTTGATAAACTGGCTATCTTATCTCTTCACTGTTGGAGCACAACAATGCTATTAACATTGTTGTCTTGGCGCCAAATTTTAGATAAGATGGTGGTAGCTAACCAGACGTAATTAACTAATTAACCAACCAAACCAATTACACAAAAATGTATCCCCCGCTGGGGAATCAAACCAGGGACCCAGACCTCTGGGTCAAGATGTCCCGTCCCGGCTTAGCCACTAGACCATGGAGGCGGTTAAAGCTTTACTTATGGCCAAAGTCAATAAAATTCTTTTTGATTGGAGTATGTTTTCATTTCTCATTATTTTTTCAACAAGCACCACATTGAGATGCATTGAAGCTCCTTCAACACGTGCAATATTGACGTTTCGCGACGACAAGTCTAGATCGGCTCTCCCCTCGTCATATCTCGGTGAAACTGTAAAACAAAATTGATCGTAAAACAACCCTAACATAAATTTACCCCAAGACAGTGGGAGATGGTCGAACGCCCATACATAGCCCATCAAATGTTTATTAGTGGGGAGGCTGGCAACACGCAAAAACTGTTTTAAAGCCGAACCGAATGTGTTGCAAAGGTACATTTGGATATATCTGTTGCTGTTGCAGCAGACCATGGCATTTTAAAAATTACAATACAGGACATGATAGCTATTTATTATTATAAAAAAATAAGCAATTTTAAGCTTACAGACTAACTAAGTTAATATGGACACACGTTAAAGTAACGTTATAAGTACCTACTCGTATAATGTTAAAAGGTTGGAAAATATCTATATCTGTTTTATGAAGACCGCTGCTCTGAAAAGTTATTATTTTGAGATGTACCTATCGCCTTTCACAGCAGGTATAATTTAACATTTTATAATGGCGGACTTTATTTTAAAAATTACACAGTTCGTAGCATCATTTCCGATTCCGATTAACCATTCCGAAAAACAAGTAAGTACGTACGTAGTTTTTTTTACACTAAAGCATAAAGATTTCAACGTCATTCTTTGACGTAATTACACTTAATCGCTTTTAAGTAGGGTCCTGCAACTGTTGGGGAAGGCACTTAAGGGTCATTCGCAAGCTTTAAGCTAAATGCTTTCTTGTATTGGACAAATTAACCGTTAACGAAAATGTTGCGTAAAGAAAGTTTCGCAACATTGTAATGTAACACAGTAAATTGTGTAGATGTACATAAGATACATGTTATTATATTTTGAATGGAATTTAATTGTAATGAAATAAAATGAAATTAATTGCAGTTCTATGTTATTTAATTTTGTCGTCAGCAGAAACACGGAGGTTTTCGAGATAATAAGTTAATTTGGTCACAAATCCAGTGAAATGTCATTTAGATGTTAGATAGGCTTGTATATCGCAAGTCGCAACGCAATCCGAAAGGTCTCAATACGTTAAAAACCAAATATAATTAATACAATTAAATATTATATAATGTATCTCGAACGTCTATAAGACAAAGTCGAACCTGTTTTCCCAAGTATATTAAAAAAGTTAAGTACAAATATAAGTTCACATATTTATATTGAATCCTACGATCTACTACAGTTTTTTGTACAGCTATATAATCGAAAACAGGGGCTCACCTCTATAATTCCCAAGGTGTAATTTGTGTGAACCCCTCACCTAGAAATGCAGCAAAAAAAAACACATCACCTACCCAGCCACCGTGTCCAATTTGAACTAGTGAAAAATGAACCTTTATTATCCTTACAAAATTATTGTAGGACCACCCTGTACCACGATACGCAACGGTAAAGCGGCAAGATTATGTTAAATTTTTGTATTTTTTGTTGAAAAGTTAAAGTTAGTTTAACCTTTTTATTAGATACAATACATTTTATGATGCTCTAAATTAAATAATAAAAATGAATAAGTGTGTGTATGATTAATTTTTATTTACGGATGTTTATTTAATTTTCTTAAACTTAAGTAGGTACTTACCTACTTCTTTTTTTATATATTTTTTAATTTCTAAAATCTTTTGGATACGAGTTTTAATAATAGATGACCATTCTACGGTAGCTCAAGTAATACATTTATTTATCAAACATTATGTTTATTTATGTATTTGATTACATAACACATTTTCGCAAGATACATAAAAACTCTGAACTGTTCATTCAATTGCAACTGCATAAAACTAAATGTAGTAAAAATGTATTATTTTTAGAAAATGCATGATGATGTAAAAAAGAGGTATTGAACACTAAGACTTGCCGACGATATAAATTATTTAGACTAGTAAGGCTGGATTCGACCAAACTGGAATAAGACTTACTCCGAGATTAGTCTATACAAATTCGGCGTTTAATCTAGGTATAAGACCTTATTCCAGTTTGGTCGAATCCACCCTAAGTCTACTAAATAAAATATCACGAGAGTAACATAGTAAGGGTACCGCAGGGGCCAGACATCGTAACTCCGCGATTTGGCCTTTACTGCACCGGCCCTGCAACAGGGCGGGGTGAGGGAAAAAAATAAATTGGAAACTGACGCCCTCGATGGTGCTCGCTTTACGATCTGACGCGTACGCTCGATTGCTAGGCTTCGGCCACGAGAACGAGCGACTTGCGATTGCGAATTGTGAATAGTTAATCGGATACACAATTCTTACATACATACATAGATTCATACACGGATTTTCCCCAAAGGGTTAGTCAGAGACTAAACAACGCAGAAGCAGTCCACAGCCATAGTCCACGTTTCACCGAATTACCACTGCACATGTGCTCAGCGTGATAGGTGGCGAGCCTATCGCCGCTCTATGCTGTTGGATGTATATGCAGTCTTTAGTCCGTTAGTCGCTTTAGGACACTCAAGGGAAGACACGTCTGCCGCATGTCAGACGAGCTGTGGACTAAATCACTACTGAGAGGAGCCCACGCATCGTTAGACGTCGTCGCGGCATGCCAAGAAGGAGATGTCGGGACGAGGTGGATTACTGTGGGGAAATGCTGCCAACATTCAAACTATCTTTGTGCTGCAGAAGAGGGCTATTCGAGCAATATATAACCTACAGGCTGGTGACTCCCTCAGAGAGAGATTTAAGGCTATAAGATAATGACAGTTGCATCACAATACATTTATGAAAATCTGATTTATGTTTATAAAAATATGGAAATGTTTTTAAAAAAAACAGTGATATTCACAAATTAAACACTAGAAGTAAGAACAAATTAGCAGTACCTTATACCTTATAGGCTCCATAAAATAAATAATTCTTTTAAGGGTCCGTGTGTACGATTATACAACAAAGTACCAAATGATATTCAGAAATTAGATCTTGATAAATTAAAAATCAAAATCAATGAAAAGCTTTATAAAAAAGCTTATAATAAAGTGTCAGATTATACAGAAGACAAAACAGCTTAGGTCTGAAATGCTCCATGTACTCCAACAGGTATTTCTAATTGTCTATAATTAATTTATATAGAGCACCATATTTAATTAAATTATTTACATTCAAATTCATATTTTGTATTTTGTGACCTGTTAACGACATAAATATATATTTTATTGTAAATGTCGTTGCTTCTGTGCGCTGTGGATTCTTGCGCCCCTTATTTGCCACAGTTAAAAAATGATGTCATGAATTGGTGGGTGTAGGTTAAAAAAGATTTGGACGTTTCAAAGTACTTATTATTATTAATTGAGTTTATTGAATAAATATATTTTGACTTTTTACTTTTTTACTATCGCAAGGACTGGCAAAGGATAGCCCTAAACCGTGAAAAGTGGAAAGAGTGTAGGGAGGTCTTTGCCCAGCAGTGGAACAAGCTGGGCTCAATAATAATAATAAATAAGGAAAGAGAGAGGTTTTAGTAATCCTTTACGGCCGAAATTAATAACCGATCTTGAGATAGAGATATGCCTATTTTGGATTTGTTACTAGGCAACTGTTGTTATTTCCTGTCATATAACAGAAATATCTAGGCAATAAATCTAAAGTAGGCCTATCTGTATCTCGGGATCGGTTATTAATTTCGTCCGTTAGTGAGCAGCTATACCACACATCTCTTACATATATAGGTACTGAAAAGGTTGTGCTGGCGTATTTATTAAAAAGTCCTTTTCTTGTGTATTAATATATACATCTTTATTTATGACACTAATACTATACAGTTTAATATAAAAAACATCATGATAAGTCTATCGATGTTGGCCCTTCCCTTACTATAGATAACCCGTTTGACATTATAATTGTTTTTATGATTTCAAATTATGTTTAATTCATCCTACTAATATTATAAACGCGAAAGTTTGTAAGTATTGATGGATGTTTGTTACTCTTTCACGTAAAATCTACTAAATGGATTTAGATGAAATTCGGCATACTGATAGTTTATAACCTGAATTAACACATAAAATACTTTTTATCCCGATATTCCAACGGGAACGGGAACCACGCGGGTGAAGCCGCGAGTGGCCGCTAGTAATATAATATATCAACGTGGAACCTGCCAGTGCACTAACATAGCATATACTCCACAGTACATCACGCCCGATTCGCATAGAGGTAGGCAGTCAGGCAGGCTTAAAATGTACGCCATTGATTTAATAGCACCTTAAGTATATACCACATTTTAATATTTATTAAATTATTTTTAAATCTTATAAGATTAAAATTATATATTTACACACAGCTGTAAGGAATACAAAATAAATCCACTAAGTATTCAGCCAATGTTACCATCAGGTGAGATTACGGCCACGCTTGCCAGTTGTTGTATGATAAAAAGTGATTAAACGTTGTCTCTATAAGTGTACCATAATGACTACGTACAGCAATAATTGCGGATAATAACGGGTCGGCGGTACCAACGTGCCATTAACAGCTTCAAGTTTTTCACTGATTGCTCGCATTTGAGTAGCTCTGTCGGTCCAGTTGCGTAAAGTAAATGATCTGAAAAGATATTGCTAATTCAGAAGACAAGTATGAAATAACTAAGTTTAAAAAAGAGTACAGCCTGTAGGTAAGGTCACACCTACTTTCACACTACAGGGTAGATGATGAAGCAAGTAATGATCACAAGCTGATGCTCCACATTAGCAATCGTCTAATAATTATGAATTTATTTATTATAGATGTAATAGTATGTTTATCTATCTATCTATCTAGCCATTGTCATGTCCAACTTCGGACGTAGGCCTCTTCCATCGTTCTCCACTTCTGACGATTTTGGGCTATCGACATCCAATTATGTCCTGCGTACCGTGCAATGTCATCCTTCCATCTCATTGGTGGTCATCCTCGCGGTCTTGTGTGTGTTAGTGGACGCCACTCTTTCTTTGGTCATATGTTTATATGTATATCGTATATGTAGATATATATGTGAATCAATGAACGTGAATATGTTTTCATTTAGTTTGTGCACTCTACCATTTTTTATCCCTGCACCACCCTATGGTTGACTGGGAGAGAATGCCTAAGGCATTAAGTCCATCTCTGTACTTTAAGTGCATAAAGTGTTTTAAATAAATAAATAAATAAATGCACCCATCAATAAAATCAGTACTTTATAGCTAAAACAGACGGGTTCATCAAATGCAAGTTGGTGATTACAAACCCGGGTGAAGCATCCAACAATCCGAAACACACTTTGCCCGAACTGGGAAGTGAACCCGGGACCTTCGAGCCGAGCGCTTGACCACCCGGCCAGCGAGGCTTAAGAAATAATGGGACAATGATATTAATTGTAAGACGACAGTTAACAATTCTTTATTTTATTTTTAATTTCTTTTATAATCTCTTGCAAAATTATGTTTGAATATGTATAAAAACTGTAGTTTCGATTTGTATAAAATGCTGCATAATAATTATTAATTGGACGTCTCAAATCTGGTAGGCTACTCTTGAAACAGAATTGCATTAATCAATTTCCAATCACAAATCTAAAAAAAGTCCAATGGCACTTTTGTAAGCGACAATAGCGCCACATTGTAATTAAATTGCGTGGAAATTGATTGAACAAATTATTATCGAGATGGCGTTCCGGAATTATCTTTACTTATCCCAATATCGATACATATTAATCGCATTTGAATTGTATTAAGATTGAGTTTGCGTTCGAGAGTAACCCCCCTGCTCACTGAATTACATGTCTCAAGAGCTTATGTCATTGTGTGGAATATGGATACATTTGCTAATTACCAAATCAAATTCTTATTGTCTCAAGACTTCGTAAAAATTGATATAGTAAGTACATGCGTATAATCACGCACGACTATTATCCCCGAAGGGTTAGTCAGAGACTAGGCAATGAGGACCGCAAAAGCAGTCCTCTACTATAGTCCACTTTTCGCCAAATAGCGACTGCACATGTGCTCAGCGTGACAGGTGGTGAGCCTATCGCCGCTGTATGCTGTTGGGTGTATGTGCAATCTTAGTCCGTTAGTCGCCTTGTACGACACCCAAGGGAAGAGAGGGGGTGGTAGTATTTTCACCGCTATGCGACACGCACTGTTATTACGAGACATAAATTGAAATTGTGTTAAAGGACTTGGGAAAAATGAAAAAAAGTTCATTTTTACTTTATACCATTATACAAGTCGTTATTCTAAAACTAATAGTTTTTATTTCACTTCGATACGAGAAGTATTTACAAAGTTATTGTACATAAATATTTGCATAAAACACTACTACCTCGCTTAGTTCGCTGGCACTCGACTGAAGTGACGTGACGTCATCGTATCCGATAACCCCCGCCGCCGCTCTCGCCGATTTCATATTTGCACAATTAATTATTAAGTAATCTGTGGTAAGTTCAGAGCAGACATATTAATTAAACGAAATCGCGCGAGTCGCGCCACCCGTGCGAGAGAATGGAATCCGATGACGTCACGCCGCGGGTTTTGCGAGTATTTTGATTGTCACAAAAACAATAGCGCGAGGTCATTTTTATGAATCTTTAAAAAATTATTGTGAAGTATTTTGAAGGGCTAAAGAAAAAAATTTTAATGTCATATTTTAAATTAAAATGTAAATATTTAAAATATAAATAAATAAAAATACTTTTCCCAAGCTCATTGCGGCTATGACATACTTACCTATTGAATATCTAAATGTCCATACAGAATGCATAGGTGCACACAATGACTTTTACATACACCCATACATAATATCGTTAGGTGCACACGCAATCATAAACATTGCATAATGACTGACACATTGTAAGAAAGCTTACTTACTTAATGAGTTTTCTCAGAACATTTTATTTATATGCGATCAAGATTATTTCTAAAAAGTGAAACTATATGGGTACCTACCTATTTGTAATTTATAATACCCCTAGTTTTCCAATTGTAGCATTTCAGTTAGGGCTGTCACCTACCCACCTATAGGAAAATATTTTTTTCCTATAAAATATGTAAGATAGAACTCGTAAAATATTTAGCGGTTTATTGTATTGTAACATTCCGGCAAAGATGAACGCGAAGCGACATATTCTGCCCATTTCAAATTAAACTATTGAATCTATCTTTAAGTTACCCTGTAAGTTTAAAAACATTGAAAATCTCTAAGTATATTTTCTACACACGAAAGTGGGAACCCTATTTCGAAATCATGTTCTAACTTTCCACACAACTTTGCTTAATAATATTAATTAGAATTCTTTGGAAATGCTCTTTTGTTTTTGTTAGTTGTCTTATAAAACAATTGAATTGAATATAGAAAACATTGCGCACACGCTGTGCTATAAAATACTCGTTTGAAGCTGCTGTTTACCAGTGTGCACTATAATTTTATGAATAGTAACCGCGAGTCAACCACATACTGTTTCTATTCAATTTATTTGCTGAATATTTGTAACTGGCCAGTAATAGTGGATCGCCTTGGTCCTTAGAGCATTCAACCACCTTGGTCGTGCACATTATATCTTTTTTTGTGAAGTCAGGACTAAACAAAAAGTTTAATGTAAGACAAAACGTTGCAAATTAAGCATGCGCTTTCGCGGTTCAGCAGATAGGTGACCGAATCTAAAATTATCTTGAGCCTTTAAGTTTTTCAGTTCTTGTTGTTTAAAATATCAGATAACACACTGTTATGATGAGACGACAGATTTGACGGTGTTGGAATGAATGTGCAAAAATAAAAACGTCTCTCTCTCTAATCACAGTTAATTTTTCTCTATCACACATTTTGTTTATATTAACTTTATTGAAACAAAAATCCTTTGTTTCTTAGGCCGAGTAGATTTCCTCTGTGAGTTCTCACTATTAGTTCCGTTGTGGCTCTTGCCTAGTTTAACCGTGTGCTACTCTTTAGATACGACACCTTTTCCTAAATATTTAATCAAGATCTTTATTACAAACTATGTGTCGTGTCGCATTCGCTTCCATAAATCCTAATAGAGACTGCGAAAATTCACTTTTTTAAGTTAAAAAGCAAAACCGTGGTCCTTTGCTGGTCGTTTATAGGGTGATCCATCTTGTCCTGTGACTCGCAAACAAAACGATTTACCTGCCACGCCATCGCTCCTCTAGTATCGGTGCCTTCTATAAATGTGGATAGATGTCTATTAATTCGCAAGTTTTTATGTCTTAAGTAGTTTTTTGTTTTTTTTTCGATTCACGCGAATACCTCCTGAACCTGTTCAATTGATTTGATTTGATCAAATTTTATATCATAATATTGGTTAAGATTTCTGGGTTGCATCCATTCCTACGACGCGCCCAAATGCATGTCGTGTGACGGGCAAGCCGTCCGTCTGTCGGTTCGATACGCCACCTGCCCACCCCGCTTTCAACGGCCCCAAATATTTGTACAAAAACCCAAATACTGTCTAATGACGTCGGGAGATTGATGAAGTGGCCTCGTGGTATTGTAATGTGGTCTATGAGAAAGAGTTAAAAAAAAATTAAGTAGCTCTAATTTTAGGTAGGTACTATTGAGTTATTATTATGAAAGTCACAACACTATAGGGTCGTTGTTTGAAAGAATCGAGAGTAGGTAACTTTTACAGTAAATTAACTTATAAAATAAAAATTATTTTACGTAAGTACCTACAACTAAAGCTTTTCTAAGGTTTACACGAACACTGCACATTGAAATGAAACAATTTTTACGCATCTCCAGTCTAGTAGTTTACGGACTCTCCTCCAGTCTCTCTGTAACCACCATTGAGGATCCGGAAACGTTAGGACTAAAACAAAAAACCTAAAAAGTAGTAATAAACTTCAGTAAAGTAGTAACAAAATCAGACCCAAAAAAGTGTTTATTACAACTATATCTATTATAAAAGTCACATCGTAACGTAGTTTGGAATGTGATGAAATAAAATTTTCCAAAATTAATCTATTTACTTTACAAGAACTTAAATTGGCACGCATAAATTCATGGCTGTTTTTATATTGCTGCTTTTGGCATGTTCGTATGGTAACCCTAGCTACTTAACATAATTAACAAAATTCTGCTTTAATACCTACTTACTGGATTTTTGTAAAAAAAATGTTACATATGACTATATCAATTTACTCAATCAACCTTCAAGGTGTAGCATTTCCTGTTCTGAATGAGATGTCCACATTTGACAGTTCTTTGGAGATTGGGGAGACATGTGGTCTCTCTTACTTTCAAGGAAAAACATAAGTTTCTTTAATATTTTTGAGTTCCATCAGCCGAAGGGCATCCACTGCTGATGATGACGATTTAAGACGATAGTGCTAAATCGTCATAAATTCGAATAGTAAAGATTAAAAATAAATTTATTCAGCATCAAAATAGGCAACACAGTATTACAATAAACAATATTATGTGACACTGAAAAGGCATTATCTCAGAATGGTCTCGTAGCATCTTAGTAATGCCACGACGACGCTGGTCTTCCGTATATACCAACTCTAAAGCTAAAGAGCGCACTGCTACGCACAACAATTAGGTGAATCCAAATAGTAATAATCTTATCTAATGGCGTATTTGTCTAGGAGGTATGACATTTCTAATACTGCACTGTGAGATGCAATGACGCTTCCCATCATTGTCTCGAGACCACATCCATGCGATAATGAGGCAACGTCCTGGACACTTATACGCGCGCCAATAAAATCTAACTTGATGTGGTCTAATAACGTCCCGCTTTACGACACTGTTCAACGAGGCCTGTTTTAATTTGGTTGTTAAATTGGAGGAACGCCCTGCTTTTAAGTATTGGATGTGGGTAGAATGGAGTGTTTGAAGTTGTAAAGCTATACTTGGGTACACGAGCTCAGTTGTCGTAATACCAGACAAAATGCAAATTCAGACAAGGGGTTACGTTAAAGTATACCACTGATATAGTTTATTAATTCTATCAATGCTAGTCACAATTTAGTTTTATTATTGAGCAATGGTCCCAGTTTTTTTTGCCTTAGCACCAGGTTCTTTTTTTTCATAGCTGGTCCTTATTATAAGTAAGACTAGGTAGTCGCCAGTCGTAATTACTTGTGTAATGTCGTAATTACTAACTAGAGTGCTAATTGGCCAAATAAAAACGGCAAAACGCAACGAAAAATACGTTATTTAATTATTCTACAATTTACAGGGGGTTTTCTAATCGCCAATCACATTATTAACAACAGAATTATGTTTTCAATATTAACCATCGTTAAAACAAAAACGGCAATACGTATAAAAAGATTAAAAATAATACGTCATGGTCATAATGTAAAAACAGGCAAGTATTTGAGTGGAATATTTGAACGATTGCATTGTAATAAAATATTCCAACATGAAAAAGTTATCAATAAAAACGGTGGAACTATTTAATCAACAAATACAATCGGGCTGACTGAATGGAAGCTAAACAAATTATGAAATACGATCTCCACAAAGGGTGATCCATCATAATTCTGACAGATGGTAAAAGATGCTATTGTACTAAGACTTGTGTGTGTGAGCGTACTCCAATGCAACAGAATTTACGAACTAAAATACGTTTTTATAAAACACATAACTGACATTTTTTCTTAAAAAGTTTTAAGCTCAACCAGTACTTATGGTTTTTTTAAATCCCAACCTCTTTGCTCTTCAACTTCAATGACAAGTATTATACTTTACCTCAGAATAATAACTTGTACCTACTTTACGCTCTCGGCATTCCTGGCGGGAAAATAGAAGTCCACTTCGCAATATGTTTTTTTGAATTCATTATTATTTTCGTTTTCATTATTAATTCCGTTGGATGTTATTCATAACACATGTTAAAATAAATATACAAAAGTGTTGTTTGTTTGTATATTTAACGTCAAAACTGAGGAAAGGATCTACGTATATTTTTGCAGAGGTGTAGTTGAGTCTCAAAGTGCCATTTTTTTAAAGAAAACATGTTATATCTTTGTGCAGCTGCTATAATAGTTATCCATTACCCTAACATACATACATATAATATATATAATCACGACTATTATCCCCGAAGGGTTAGTCAGAGACTAGACAATGAGGACAGCAAAGGCAGTCCTCTATCGTAGTCCACTTTTCACCAAATACTGATTGCACATGTGCTCAGCGTGTCAAGTGGTGAGTCCATCGCCGCTCTATGCTGTTGGAAGTATGTGCAGTCTTAGTCCGCTAGTCGCCTTTTACGATACCCAAGGGAAGAGAGGGGGTGGTAGGTGGTAGTATTCATTCACCGCCACGCAACACGGTTATAAACAACAAAAAATCCACTTAAATCGTTCGTGGTAGGTACCTATAGTAAAAGCTGCAAAATTACACGAAACAGCAAATTGCCGGTTTAAAGGACGCTGAGCGAACGAACTCACAATGAGTGAATGAGTGAATGGAACCGTCAATTTTCGCATTGGCCCCCTCATAAATATCAATTTGAGCAGCCAAATTGTAGGTTGTGTGGCCAGCGCAAGTGATTTACTGATCGTCGAGGCATGTCTAATGTTTCGGCGCCAAAGAAGTCTGTAACACTTGCGGTTGGGGTATTTAAACTGATCTTTATGATCGTATTAAAATAAGTAAAGTCCTCAAGTCACGCATAATTACAATATACTCTTTGATTACTACAATTTTATTGCTTTAAAATTATGTACTTGTTAGTGTATTTTAAAGAGCTCGATGGCGCCGCGGCTAAGGCTTTTGGTTTGCGATCTGGCCAATTAAGCAACTTTCGCAATGTACGGTCACTGGATGGGTGACCAAATTAAAAACATCTCAAGCTTCTCCCTGCTTCGGAGGGTACTTAAAGCCGTTGGTCCCGGTTGTTGTTGTAAGATGGCACTAAAACCCACCAGCTCACATTTTTCCATCGTAGTGGGTTAAAACCTAAACTTGCCTTCTGCTGCTTGTTGTCCATGTGAGAAAGCGTATGCTCAGCATTTTTTTTAATATTCTATATTTATTTACCTACCCTAGTAACTAAACTAGTAGTAGTAGTAGTAAACTAGTAGTTCTTTATTATTGAAACTTTGCATTCACAATGCTATATAGATAGGTAGCTATAGGATAAAATGTTTACTTACTAGAAAAAAATCAACCACTCTCAGGAAGCTCGAATGGGATGGGAATCGATGGGAATGGGACCCCCTTCGAGCTTCCTGAGACTGGCTGATTTTTTTCTAGTAAACATTTTATCCTAAACTAGTAGTTCTCTACATATTATTTTATTCATAGGTTTGGAATTAATAAACAGTGTCGCGTAGCGGTGAAAGAATACTACCACCCTATCTCTTTTCTTAGGTGTCATAAAAGGCGACTCACCGCCTGTCACGCTGAGCACATGTACAGTCGCTATTTGGTGAAAAGTGGACTTTGGTAGAGGACTGCTTTTGCGGTCCTCATTGCCTAGTCTCTGACTAACCCTTCGGGGATATTAGTTGTGATTATATGTATGTTTGTATGTAGTAACTAAACTACTACTAGTAGTAAAATAGTAGTAGTTTACATACTATTTTATTCTGAAGTAGTCCATACTTTGCAATGTCCCACATCTTTAGGACATACGAGCCAAATACTGTACTACTTAGGTTACGATAATTGTTATGTGTTATATTACATACACAAAATACGCCGTTAATGTCAAATAAACTGGCTGAATCACACTTTGGAATGAGATAATAGCAATAAATAGTAGTAACACATGTGCAGTCAACTGTACTTATTCATTTTCGCAATGTATGCCGTAGTCAATATACATGCAGTAGACTAGCATTATCTTTTCTGTCTAACTAAGGTGAATCTATATAAATAAATATCAATTGCCACGAATGTGGCATGGCACATACTTACTTCTTTCTCGCCCCGGTCTGTTTAGTTAGCTATTATCTCCATTTTCCTTCATGTGTTTTTAATGTTTACCCACCTTTTACGTAAAATCTTATTTAAGTTTTAAGTTATTAAATAAAATACTGAGTTCACGTTTGCATGCCGTGCAACCTTTAATTAAGTCAGCACTTAGAATGAGATACAGTTCACTTACATAAGTCTTTTGTAATGTATGCCTTGTTGGTTGTCCTAATGAATAAAATAAAAATTAATTAATAAAATGTATGTTCGCGCACCACTTCAGAGCGGATGCACCAAATTGGCTATTTTTTTTGTATTTGTAATTATTGCCAGGACATTATGTATAAGAGTTTTTATTTTGGAAATTCGTCACGGGGTACCGTTCAATCACGCGCACGTAGCCGCAGGCATGCCTATAATAATTTATATATTTGCTTGAATGTAATAATTAATGCAATTAGTAATTTTATAAGTCCTTTGAGATTGCGTCAATTCATGAGCTCAAGCTTTTTTTTTTATTGTCGGTTTACAAAACTGGTCGTTGCATGTACAAGTTAATAGAAAAAATATTACAAACAAGCATGGCAATGCACGACTTTCTAGGAGTGAACACTGCATGCACTTAAATAATATCAAAATACACTACTTACTTAAATGCTATAGTATTCACTTGATACTAATAATGAAACACTACTTATTAAACACTAATAATTAAAATTACAAATGTTTTTTGATACCATCTGATGTTGTGTTGTTCTATACAGAGGTGAATGTTGATAATAATTAGTAATTAGCTTTATTACGATATTGGACATCAGCTTTCGAGTTCTGCCTGAGATATTGCAGTTCACGGACTGCCACAATAGACGTTTCACCAAAGATCAGCTACTTCATTTATTTTTATGGCCATAAATTTACTAAATTAATTATTTTTTATTATCACTGGACCTGAGCTCAGAAGTGGGATGTTTCGAGGCCGGTGAAGAAGTTATCCTACTGCGTTCAATTTTACAACCCCACGCTAAGTTAGCGTAACTAATAAGTACACTTAAGTTATCACGGTTAACGCAACGTCGTTATTGCCATAATTATTTATAAATATTATGATGGCGCGAAAATTAAGATGCCTCCGTAATAGTTTTGGGAGTTCTGTTAACTATCAGCATGTTTCGTTAATGGCATTAAACGTTAATGTAGTTTATTATTACTATGATTATAACATAGTAGTTTATAATCCAACCGTGTCGCGTAGCGGTGCAAGAATACTACCACCCCCTCTCTTCCTTTGGGTGTCGCAAAAGGCGACTAACGGACTAAAGAATGCACATTATGCTCATCACAATTTATGGCCGCTCGACTCACAGTTTGCGACGCGACGCGATCATCGCGCGAATCTCAGCTAAGACACCTATTCATCATTAATAGGTTTGATCGCTCGTTCGCACGAACTAAGCTCGCGCGATGCATTCCGCGGAATGCATCGCGCGATTGCCTAATAAGACACCTATTCTAGATCAATATGTTTGATCGTCGACTCGTATGATGGTCGCATCGCTTACTCGCGCGATGATCACGCATTCGCGTTGTATTAAAACGATGCCTCACGCTAAGCACATATTGCAGTCGCTATTTGGTGAAAAGTGGACTATGGCAGAGGACTGCTTTTGCAGTCCTTATTGACTGAGGTTTCTTAGAGAAAGTTGTTCAGTTTCATGGGTGGAACTCACCCTTAATTGGTTTTGTATAAAGAAAAATTAAGGTTGTATGTAATGTATGTATGGATGTTTATTTTAAGTTATTGAAGGTGGTAGAATAGTATTTTATCCAGTATACATACCTGTGTATTCACGGCTATTATCCCCAAACGGTTAGTCGGAGGCTAGGCAATGAATACTGCAGAAGCAGCCCACTGCCATAGTCCACGTTCCATCAAATTCACAGAAATAGATTTGTTTCCTTTCGGCAAGTAATTTTGTTATGAAAATGACACAAAAAAGTGACACACATGGTTTTCTATTTAGGTCAATTTCTTATCCCCGAAGGGTTCGTCAGAGACTAGGCAATAAGGACAGCAAAAGCAGTCTTCTACCATAGTCTACTTTTCACCAAATAACGACTGCACATGTGCTCAGCGTGATACGTGGTGAGCCATCGCCGCTCTATGCTGTTGGAAGTATGTGAGTCTTTAGTCCGTTAGTCGCCTTTTATTCTTTCACCGCCACGCGACACGGCTAAACATAACAAAGCCATATAAACGGTAAAGTGAAATTGCA
This sequence comes from Scoparia ambigualis, assembly GCA_963921215.1. NCBI lineage: Eukaryota > Metazoa > Arthropoda > Insecta > Lepidoptera > Crambidae > Scoparia > Scoparia ambigualis. Next base: position 62,859,461 of record OY992501.1, read on the forward strand.
CTGTTCATAGTAGTAGTTTTATAAGCCAATAGTATACTGTTAATGTCCTTTTTAGAGACCATAAGCAGCCCTCAGGAGCATTTTATTTTTCTATATAAACCTTTTATTAGTACTTCAATTTATGGGCGGCTCAATGCTATATAGCTAGCGATTAAACGTGACATCTAGAGACTACTTGATTTAATTAAAAAGAAACACAATTAATTTATAAACCATTACATACATAAATTATTATAAACAGAATATAAATAACGATACACATACATATACGAGTACTATTATAATAATATAATATAACATGTATAAAACCTAAGTGATATTGTCCGACTTCAGTTGAGAGTTGTTGATTCTTGACCTCCTTGGTCGAGTTTATACACCGGTTTTTATGGTGTCGCCATTTCTGAGGTCCCGGGTTCGATTCCTGGTCGGGTCGATTTAAAAATTATTGTTTTTCTAAATTGTCTCGGGTCTGGGTGTTTTCTATGTATAATAAGTATGTATTTTAGGAGGTCCTGAACGAAATTGTGAAAATTTACGTATTTTTAAGTCACTGTACTATGAGCTGAATTGGTTAAATACTTACATTAAAAGAACTTATGTAAGTTAGCATGATCATTGCACAAGGTCATGGCCTTGTTGAAATTTGAGACAAATTCTTTAAACAATTACAAGCAATCTTCGATCAACAAACAATACATAAATGTAATGACTCTTAAAAACATATTTTATCGACAACTTTTTTCATTTTACGCATGAAACAATAATTATTACATGAAAATATTTGTATTGAAATTCCGCAAGGCACCCCCTTCTTAAAAAAGTAAAAAAAAATAAAAAATAAATATTTTTTTAAATTTTTAACAAAAGCGCATGATGGTTTTGTACATTTCGCAGAATAAAAACATTTCTCTAATAAAATTACTAGGTCTGAAACTTCAAAGCAGGATTGTTCTAATTATAAATATCAATTATGATTGATTTTGCTTTGAAGTTCATTAAGAGACTTATTACTACAGTTTTAGCAGGGTAATATAATATAGTATTTTAAGTATGTTTATCCGTTGTCTAGTAACCATTTAACGAGTTTCATAACTAGCTAGATAATTGGTGTGAGTGTAGGAAAGTTTATTTATTATTATTTTTATTTATTATCAGTTTAAGACTACTGGACACGTTGAACACTGAAGTTCCCGGTCGGCCTCTTTTCGGCGATATATCTTGCACACTGTCTACGCGCACGCTATGGCACGTAGGCGCGGTCGGAATGAAGTGCAGGCGAATAATGCCGAATAATGGTCGACCGAGAACTTCCTCCACTGGGGGGCGATGACGCGAAATAATATCAAACAAACCTCAACTGAACCTCAGTCGTTAGACGTACTCACTTCATAAAGTGCTATCGCGTTTGACACACGCGATAGCGCTATACGAAGTCGGCAGAACGGCTGCGGTTCAGAGAGCCTACTCTCTTTCTCCGAACCGAAATTTCGGCCGATTTTCGTTTGCTCTATAATAGCGATTTCCATTAAAAAAAAAATTAAAAAAAAAAATTAATCAATCAAATTTAAAAATTAATAATCAATAAATATGCCATTAATTTTTCCTTACCAACGTATTTAGTGGTATGCATAAGCTTGAAATCGAGTGTTGTAGAACTTTTTTTTAGATTTTAGTTTCGTTTTTTGTTTATGTTTTACTTTTGTTTTTTGTTTTTTTTTTGTTTTTCTTTAGTTTTTCATTTTATTTTGTTTTTTTTACTGGTTAGCTGTGAAAGTATAAAAAAAACAACAAAAAAACAAAGGAAAATCAAAAACTAAAGAAAAACAAAAACAAAAGAAAAACAAACAAAAAAAAAAAGAAACAAAAAACAAAAAAAAAAACAAAACAAAAAACAAAAAAAAGGTTCTACAACACTCGATTTTTCAAGCTTAGGCATATCTCGAAATACGTTTGTACGGAATATTAAATTGATTAGTAATACCACAGGTAATGTAAAATCTCCCGTGGTACTACCAGACAGGCTAGTAGTACCACGGGCAAAAAAAATCTCCCGTGGTCCTACCAGTAGGACCACGGGTAAGTACTGCTTTGTATGAACGAAATTTCGGAAGGAATGGAAACCGCTGTTAATAGCAAACGAAAATTGGTAGAACATTCATTTCGGAGAGAAAGAGTAGGCTCTCAGTTGTGGTTTGGTTGAGATTATTTAGCGTGAAAGCCCCCCTGTACAACAACACATGGGAATATTGGGTCATAACCTACCACGCTTGGCCAATGCTAGTTTTAAGATAAGGTATCAACGACTGCCAACAATTGGGACCAACGGCTCTACCTTAAGCACGAAAGGAGGTGGATATGTTTTAATTTGGTCACCCATCACATGACCCGGAATTGTGAAAGTTGCTTAACTGGCCAGATGGCCTACTCTCTTTCTCCGAAACGAAATTTCGGCCAATTTTCGTTTGCTATTTGCAGCGTTTTCCATTCCTTCTAGTTCATACAAAATAGGTTTGGCTTTTAGATTATTAATTTTTAGAAAATTGGTTGAAATTTCAAAAATAATGGAAAGCATTATAAATAGCAAACGAAAATCGGCCGATTTTCGCAATAATCCCTTGCACTCCATTCCAACCGCGCCTACGTGCCGTAGCGTGCGCGTAAGACAGTGTGCAAGATCTATCGCCGAAAAGTGGTCGACCGGGAACTTCAGTGTTCAACGTGTCTAGTAGGCCTAGCATGCGCAACACGTGGTATGTCGCGGACGATATTCTCTCTTCCTTCGATGGCGGGAACGACAAACTATCTCGGATACAGTTCTCAAAACTCGATAAAATTATGTTGCATGTTAGGGTTTGTAGACAAAATACCACAGACAAGCAAAAACTACCATTATGTCTATTTTTGACATATCGTGTATAGACATAACACGAGAAAACGGGTCGAGAAAGTTTTCTCGTGTTGAAATTTCGTTTCGGAGAAAGAGAGTCGGCGGCGCTCTGATCGCAAACCGAATGCCTTACAGCGCAGCGCTATCGAGATTAACACCGTACGTTAAACAGCTGATTATGATGATGATGAGTGTGAACTCTCTTGTCTTTTAAAATCGCTTCTGTGCCACCGGTCTTAGACCCAGAGGCCCCAGGTTCGATTCCCACCGGTGGTGGGTACATCTTTGTGTGCTTGTTTTGGTCCTGGCTAGTTACCAGCATCTAATCTAAAGTCTGGCGCCATAACAACAACTATGTGCCGACATTTTAGAGAGCTAGTTCCTCAATGGTTGACGATGACAAGCGCTTAGTAGATTAAAGAAAGTCGTTGATCTCAAAATAAACAGTAGATGTATTTTGTGATGAGCTGAACATCTAGATGTTAACTTCTGATTCCTACTTTCATTTATTTAGTGGCGAAACTTACGCCACGCACCTATAAAATATCCATAGTCCATAAAAGTGTAGTAAGGGGTTAACACCTGTGACTCACACCGTGACGAATGGTAAATGGATCGAGGGGTTTTTGATTAACCACTCATGTGCGTGACTGTACATTTGATATTACACCTGTTTTGGAGTGTTATTCTGATTGACTGCCAAACGTTGGTGAATCAGGTATTTTGTATAACTGCATAATATGTTTTGTAATAGGTAGGGTCGTATAGCCTGTTTTCGGCTATTTCAGGAAAGTTTCGTATTCAGAAAGATTGCTTTCTTCGTGACAACAATTTTTATGAGAGCAACTATGAAATTGCGAAAAAAATAAGCTATTTCATACAAAACTACAGATATATTATATTATATATTTTATTCGACCTATATACAATTTATAAAGTTTAAGATTTCTTTATTTTAATAAACCAGAAGGAAACGCTTTAACTTTTGCTTTTTGTTAGTTTTATTATGGAGAATTATTATTTTATATTTACATATTTATTAGTTCTCTCTTCATCTTTCGTCTTTTGTGGTAAAGTCAATTTATTAGCCTAGTATATTATCTTGTAACGTAGTTAGTGAACTTTTTGTAATATGCGGTCGAAAAATGCACCGGGGTAATTAGCCTAAATACCGTTATCAGCAGGAAGGTGATTGTTGACACACGTCCGCTGTCGAAATGTCACTTGTCATACTTCTTACCCTACCCGGCTAATGATAGACCTTATGCTATTGTTATAGAGTTTAATTTGCTGTATTTTGAAGCTGTCTGGACTTTATGGTAATAGAGCAAGTTACATAATGTATGTCGCATGTGTGAAAATTGTGAAGAATGGCCGAGATAAACGTTTACAATATGGTGTAAGTTTTAGAAGGTCTTCGTTATTTTTATATTTTTTAAGAATACTACCACCCAAGAGAAGAGAGTTCTCTTGGGTGTCGTAAAATGCGACTCACGGACTAAAGACTGCACATACATCCAACAGCTTAGAGCGGCGATGGGCTAACCACCTGTCACGCGCTAAACACATCGGCTGTCCCAAAAATAAACACAGTAAGGGACATTGTACTCAAAATCAAGATTTTGACATTATGCTACTAACACAGTAATTCCCTACAATATGCAAAGATCCTTGTTTAAAAGAAGGCCGTAGTTTCGGAATTACAAAATGACAAAACACAGTAAGGGCACCGGACTGACACAAGATTCCCATAACAAAATCACAGTTAGGGACCGACAGCGGACGTGTGTCACCAATATGAAAGTCATGCGACTTACTGTATTTTTTGTTGGTAATTGACACTTGCTCGGTTTTTTATTTAAGGATTATAATTGACAAAAGAACATTACAACCACGTTTTTCACGGCAAGGCACACGCGCATCGTTATTAAACATGACATTTTGTGTTTCGTAATTGGCGGGAAACTGCAGAGTACGCGCCGTTTATTGGAGAAGGGTGCGGGGCATCGAGGGACAAAGATAGCAAGCGTCTACCGGTCATCACATCGGCGTAAGAGCGCGTTGAAACCTGTGGCAGTGCCTGTGGTGTGAACCGAATACAGTTGTGAAGCGGACTCACAGATTGTTTTTATCTTTTTATAATTATGGGTCGAATTAGAAAAATTTTAGATGCTGCCTTGGGTGTCGGAGTTGTCCGAAATGCAGATAATACATACCTATAATTATTTTTATTTCTTCTTTGGGTTATTTAGATTTAAATTAGATTTTAAACTTTCGTTTTTGTTATATTATACATAATATATTGATAATAACGAGACTCAAACGCGATATTTGATAAGTAGTACTTACAACGGGCGTAAGACATAAGTACTTACTTCGGGCGGAGTTGAAAATATAATTCTTCTGCCACCCTCAAATTGTCCCTTTTTTATTATGTACTACATAATAAATATAGCTTTTGATTTCCGTTATTCTCAGTGTTATCTTAATTGACCTGTTTGGCGGAGTGGTTAGGATACTAATTGTCTTCTGCGCAGAGATACCGGGTTCGATTCCCATAAAAGACTAATTAATGTTTGAGTGCATGAACGTGTCTATTTGTCTTGGTCTAGGTGTAAGTTTGCTGTGTTAAGTAAGTATAGGTATTTAAAAAAAAAAGTATATTTGAGCATGTTTATCCGTTATTTAGTATACATAACACAAGTTAGTAAGGTCTCATGCTGTGTTTTTATTTGGTATGTTGGTTTATAATAGGTCAAAATAACCATTTCAAATTTAGTAAGTCTCATAAAACATGCACACGTACATTAAATTGAATTATTTATACGTATAAACATAGGCAATAATCACCTCTATGACATACAATAGTTACTTTGGTGCAATATTACGTAATAACGTACGGCTGGTCAAAAATATGTTTTTTGGCTCTACTGTAAAAAAGGTATTTTGTCCCTTACTGTGTTAAGAGGGTTTACGCATTTTGGTTTTCCATACAAACTTCCAAGTCGAAATTTTTAAAAACCAATGAGACAATTTTGATGAAACTTTGCATGCAGAAGTAAAACACAGGGATCTAAATAGTTTGTTGAAAACATTTTTAAAACACGTTTTTCTAGCTGAGTTATTGCGATTTAAAGTCCACTATAGAAAGTTAAAAATCGCCATAACTCAGTTAAATAAACATTATTTTTAAATGTTTTCAACAAACAATTTAGATCCCTGTGTTTTACTTCAGCATGCAAAGTTCCATCAAAATTGGTTCATTGGTTTTTAAAAATATCGACTTGGAAGTTTGTATGGGAAACCGAATGGCGTAAACCCTCTTAATATTTGGGACAGCCGACATGTGCAGTCGCTATTTGGTGAAAAGTGGACTATGGCAGAGTAGACTGTCCTCATTATAGTCTCTGACTAATCCTACGGGGCTAAAAGTCGTGACAGACTTTCTTATTTAGACGGTTGTGCCAGCCAGCCATCTATTGAGTTTGTGGTGCGGTGTCTCTGACCATAAAAAAAAATGTAAGGCATCATGTTGGGCTACATCCATTGTTTAATAAAGTATTCACGAAACAAAGTGATTTTATACACAACAGTACCGAAAAGAGTATGAGGACGATTTAGTAGGCTTTAAAAAAATGTATCTTACAGGAATAAAAGCGTAGTTTTACAAAAAGTGTCTGTACGGGGAAAGTGTATCTCTGTGGAATAATTCAGTATATGTATGTAGATTAAAATACAAACTATTATCAACATAGTTACTACATGCTTACATGTTAGGATAAACCGCATTGTTGGACTTCTTGGGGGGAAATTATTGACCAAAACGTTCCAGCCGATCTCAAGTGACGTGACGAGCTTACCAACAAACAGCATTTCATTTTTATCTAGATAGAAACTAACTAACGTGTTGCGTGGCGGTAAAACAATACTACCACCCCCTTTCTTCCCTTAGGTGTCGTTAAATGCGACTAACGGATTAAGGACTGTACATACTTCCAATAGCACAGAGCAGTGATGGGCTCACCACCTGTCACTCTGAGCACATGTGCAGCCGCTATATGGTGAAAATTGGACTATGGTAGAGGATAAAAGAATAAATAAATAAACTTTTCTACACTCACACCAATTATCAAGCCCAAGAGAAGATTTGTTATGAAACTCGTTAAACGGTTACTAGACAAAGGATAAACATACTTAAAACACTTAAATACATACTTATTATACATAGAAAACACCCAGACCCGAGACAACTTAGTAAAACAATAATTTCTAAATTGACTTGACCGGAGATCGAACCCTTGACCTCAGAGATGGCGACACCATGAAAACCGGTGTACAAACCACTCGACCAAGGACGTCGTCTATATATTCAATATATAGTTTTTGCGGTCCTCATACCTAGTAACTGACTAATCCTTCGGGGATTGATATCCGTGATTTTATGTATGTATGTATTATATAGATACTAGCGGACTTCTCGCGACTTCGTCTACGTGAAGACCTCGTGCCTATCCAGTGACGAATTTCCAAAAAAATCTTGTCAATTACAAACACAACAAAAACAAAATCAGCCGAATAGGTGCAGCAGCCTATCTGAAGAAATCTGCGAACATACATTCGTGCCAATTGATTTCTATTTATAAAGAAAAACATTTATATCAAAAGTTAACAACAAAGACGACCTGCCTGAACGACTAAAACTTCGAACGTTAACCTTTTCGACAAATTCAATTGGAACAAGCTATAGCTACGTACCGTCAAAAGCAAGAAACGTTATATTTCAAATCACTTCTCACTCGTTCGGCGCTGAATTTGTATAGCATCTAAAAGCTAACTCCTCATTGTGAATTAAAGCGAATAACAAGGAAGCGTGTGTACTGGCAACAATCGCTAGCGCTCAGGTACGACGATTTCACGGCTGGCTTGATCATAAAAGCCTCCCGAGCGACTCAGAATTGGGTATTTAGACACGCAGTCAGAACTACCGTGAACATTCTTGAATGGAGACAGCTGCAGCGGAATTACCGTTTCTTGTGAACTTGGCCATTCATAGATTCTTGCGGCGTTTTTCCCTTTTTTTTCAAGGGGTCATACCTATTACAGTCTGCTTTACTTCTCCTCACGTGCCGCCGTCGAGGAGCTCGATCAGCCAGCTCTCGGCTTGCGATCTTGCCCGCTAAGAAACTTTCACAATGCCGGGTCGCTGGATGGGTGACCAAATAAAAAACATCTCGAGCTCGTCGGTGCTTAGAAACGCACGTAAAGCCGTTGGTCCCGGTTGTAGTCGAAAGATGGCAGTCGTTAAAACCGACGACCACGCATTGGGCCAACGTGGAAAGGGGAAGGCCTACTCACTAAAAAACCTATTACCATCCCTCCTATGCCATGGAGATAGCTTGGGATCATGAATGGCAAACACTCGGGCTCTAAATTTTGCTTTTGTACAATTTTTTTATATGTAACCCTGGCAGGTCGCCATATGACGTTTTAGGTCGTTGGGTGATGAAGTAAATCAGTAGTTTACATAACGAAGTCCGTTTATTGAGTGAAATAATACAATCATATTGAATCGCTTAACCAATTCTGCAACTAAGCTGTTTTACGCTAATACGTATTATACTTTGCGCCTCGTCCTTCGAGATTATACACTCGGCGTCAAAAAAATCGCACCTTTTAAAAATCATCTTTAAAAATTCTTAAACCTTATGTAGAGGATAGTGTTGGGTATCATTAGAAAGGTAACAAAAAGGAGTATCAAAAAACAATTAAATTTAACTTTCTGTTTAATTATAATTATACAAACAACATTAAAATTAATAAAATAATAAAAATCCTTAATTAAGTCCTAATTAACAACAGATAATTTACAAAGAAAAATGTACAAAAAGTGTCTTAAAATTAACTTAAAATCTAGTGTTACCCCCCCTTGCCCTGATCACAGCTTCCATACGGTCCCTCATGGACCTCACCAACTTCAGGAGCTCTTCTTGAGGGATAAGCCCCCATTCTTCAATCACCGCGTCTTGGAGCTCCTGTAGAGTCGAAGGAGCTGGATCCCGAGATCGAACCTTACGTTTAAGATGGTCCCAGAGGTGCTCTATAGGATTCAGATCCGGACTTCGCGCTGGCCACTGCATCACAGAGATTTGGGACCTCTGCAAGAAGTCGCTCACGATGCCTGCAGTGTGAGCGCGAGCGTTGTCGTGCATTAATGTGAACCCCTCGCCAAAAGATTCGGCAAAGGGGACCACATGCACTTCCAGGACCTCAGTGACATAGCGGCGAGCAGTCAGCGACCCTTGTCCGCGAGCACCTCCAGTCCGGGAGACGCAGACAAGGTCGGTTTTGCCGGCAGCAGACATACCGCCCCAGAACATGCAGGATCCGCCACCATATTCCACCGTCTCCTGGATGCAGGCTTGGGCGAAACGTTCACCCTGCCTCCGGTATACTCTTCTCCGTCGGTCGTTGCAGAAAAGACACACTCGCGTCTCGTCTGAGAAGAGAACAGCTCTCCACTGCTCAAGGGTCCAATCGACGTGGTCACGAGCAAACTGCAAGCGGGCTCGCCGATGCGCTGCAGTCAATTTTGGACCCGTAGCAGCTCTGTGGGCCGCTATCTTCTTCTCCTTCAATCTTCTTCTAACCGTAGATACGCTTACGGTGCGTCTGCGAACTGCCTGGAGCTGCTGTTGCAACTCAACAGCGTTGGAGAAACGATTTCTCAAAGAGTTCGACACAACGAACCGGTCGTCTCTTTCCGAAGTGCAGCGACGTCTACCCGAACCGTGTCTGCGGATATAGCCACCGGTCTCTATGAAGCGCTGGTACACTCTTCGAACGGAATAACGGCTCAGGTTCAGTTGCCGGGCGACATCACACTGCCGCACCCCTGATTGCAGTAGTGCAACCACTTGAGCGGCTTTATCAGCTGTGGTATCCATCAAAATCTGTGCGTGTGTCCTCTTCAACGGTTGAATAGCGAATGACCCACATTGAACCCGTGTTGACCGTTTTATACCCACAAAGGAAGCGCAACTAGCAACTCTCACGGGTAGCAAAATTTGCATCGAATTTTTGTGACACTTTATTTGTTGCATTAGGTTTTATTTGATAATGAAAAGTAATGTTTTTTATTAAGTTAATTAAGTAACCTTGTAAATAAAATCATAATTAATGCGACTGCATGTGCATATCAAGAGTAAATGACACTTGAAAGTGATTTTCTAAGAGGTGCGATTTTTTTGACGCCGAGTGTATTATTGTTACTTGTAGTACCGCATATTATGTGGCCAATCGTGCACTAGTTTAGAGTATTTCTTTGTAATTTTTATAATGTGGGTAGTCCTCTTGCTACGTGGTGACCGCCATTACGCTCCTTCGTCATTCGCATTTTAGTGCTCGGCCAGTCAAGACACAAAAATGTCAAAACGCTTAAGTTTTAAAATAAAAGTGATAATTTAATTATTTTGTCGTGAATACCAACAAAACGCTATCGAATCTGCCATTGGGGCTTTTTCACAGCAATTGAAATGTGACGGTTAGCCTTCCAACCTGAACAAAATAACGTTGGTCATTCATACTATTCAAGACACATAGTTGCCGAAAAGAAATGTTTTAAAGTGAAACTAAAAATTTTAAATTATTTTGTCGTGAATACCAACAAAACGCTATCGAATCTGCCTTGGGGGTTTTTTCACAGCAATTGAAACGTGACGGTTAGCCTTCTAACTTATACAAAGTAACGTTTGTTATCCAGACACAAGTGCCGCAACAAAAGTTTAAAAGTGATAGTGATCATTTTAAATTATTGTCGTAGATACCAACAAAATGCTTTCGAATCTACCATTGGGGTTTTTTCACAGCAATTGAAACGTGACGGCCTTCTAACCTGAACAACATTACGTTGGTTATCCAAAATGCGCAAAACTAGTAGTTCCAATAAATTTTAATCAACTAAGATAAAATTAGTATTAAAAAAAAAAAAACTGCGTATTCTTATTAATTCAATTCGTTGCGATGATAATTAAGTGCGTAATCTTAATATTGCGCCGAGAGCACGTGCAGCCCTGCGCCGCCAGTGCACTCAGCGAGGCCGTGGATGCGTCAGCCGCCCGCCGCGCGCTGCAGCCGCCTGGACCTACAGCTAAGTATACCACTTACAACAAAGGACTGCACAGTCCTCTCTTTGATTGATGGTTATAAAATCCACTTAACCAAAAAACTTTTTTAAGTCCTATAATGCAATAGGTCTTAATACGTATTTTAACCATGTATCACAGAGCTAGTTTACATGAAATACTGGTCCCCAAAGATACTGATTTTATTTAATATTAAAAAAAAAACTTTTTAGTTTGGTTTAACAATCAATGAAGATACAAGCCTCTGTGTACCTTGCAGGCTATGTAAATGTCTGGGCATGGTCATTACTCACACAAGAGAAAACCATTACCTAAACCTAAACAAAAAAAAAAAAAAAAAAAGGTCACCAAGGTCCTTTCAATCACAAGATATTCATCACTCATCCCTAGGTAGTCTGTGCATCACTCAACTAAGCTGATGAGTGTGTACATGTGTAAGAATGTTTATCAAACTTCGTGACAAGACTGATTATAGTGGTTACTCTAAAAACATTATGTTTAAAAAATTTAATCATTTAGACGACAACATCCCGCACTACTATGAAATTTATTAAGGGGATTACCGGTGTCAGCTTGCCTTGCAATAGAATACTGGCTTCTCCACACCAAAAATATCCCCAGATCACTGCGGATGGCTTTGCAATGGTGGAATTCAGTGAGTCACATATGAAATGACGCCTTTCGAAAATGTCTCTCAACGATTGGGGGCAGCTTATCTAGAAAGGGAGGCTAGTGGAAGTTCGTCAAACGGAAAGCGAATCAAAGCACATCAGCTATTTTAAATAATAATATTTTATTACTTATTATTCTTTTATTTTCGCAAAATGTTTCGCAATAGACCTGTCAGACTGCCAGATTTTGTTGCGTGTAGATAGGATCAACTGCAGTTTCCTACTTCAACTAAATACAATTTACTCATTAGTGTTTAAATTGGTTATTGTTATTGCTTGTAAATGTCTTATTCTATTGTCTACCCTTTCTCCTTTTTTGGGGACGGACGTTGTTATCTGCGACACCGCTTTTTAAACTTAAGCTTAGCTTAGAAAGATATCATCATTTTTTACTATTATAATTACTAAGTTATAAATGTAGCCCTAATTTTTCTTGAAATAACATTCACCTTACAATATTATTATCATTATTATCAACTAAATAGGTGGCGTTACGTACTAAAACCTAACTCATTGTTATTTAGGTCCCCTGAGCTGGATCTTTTTGCAATCCGCATCAATAAATAGTGTGAAGCCTGCCAACATCTCGTGCCATAGAGATTATGATGCAGCTGCTGTCGACGCCTTCATACTTCCAGTATTCAAGGCTAATACGCCTTTATGCTTCTCTTCCTTTCTCGGGAATTTTGAAAGTTCTCGCAGAAAAATCATTTTAATTTTAATAAATTAAAGTAAGGTCAATTTGAAGGTATCTTACATTTCCCTACGTCTCACTTAGGCTTGACCTACCTATTCTTCAAGACGACAACAGCCTCAATTTTTTTTACGTTTCCAGTTTCAACATATGAACGCGTCTATTGTAGGTGTAGGTTTGGCAGAAACCAAACAATTTAAAAAAAAAAAAAAAAAAAAAAAGTTCACCACTATGTTCATTGGTGCCCGTTCCTACTGTCAAACAAAAATTTTAACTGGATTTTTTAACAGGGCGCCCAACATATCAATATTTAGTACTCCTTGCACTTCTATTAGGACCTACATCCAAGGACGATAGAATACAGAGATTCTTTGCAAGCGTGTTTTATCTTCGACAGCTACATTATTAAAGTATAGATACACATGGAACACAAATTACCACCACCACTTATGTCAGTGGTAACTCTACCTGAGTTATCGTTTGACAAAGGAACTATGAAATTTCTCATTAAACTACTGGCACTTACCGTGGCCTACATAATAGATTGCAGACAATATTGCTATTTATTTTTGTTAAGTTTAACAACAGTTAAGTGAAAATTATATGCATGCACTTAATAAAAACTTTTAAAGCAGGTTAAAACAATCAACACTTTACATTCCATTTTTTTTCTAAACTTGCAATGAACATATAAAATATGTAGGTACATAGTTCCTAATAGAACAAATACTTCACTTCATAGGATAAATTGAAAACTAATCTATAAACTCGTAATATAGATATATTAAAAGAATAAGTAAAAGATTGGTCACGCAGGTCCTTGTACGCAACGCTAGAAAAAAAGCTAACTAAGAAAAAAAAAAATACATAAAATAATAGGCACCTTTAGTTTCTTACATTGTAAAAAACAATTTTATGTTTAATGAACTAGCGGCTCACCCGCGATTTGGCCCGCGTGACCGATGGCAAATTTTCAAAATATGTCTCAAATACTTTGACAATAACAAACACACACAAAAAAAAAAGAAGTAAGTAGGTATTAGCCACCATGACACAGACACAGGTGCGTTCTAAAGTGATGCTCGAACATACATTCGTGGCGATTGATATTTATTTGTATAGATCACAAATTCTTCAGTTTAATTTAAATATTAGTTAACTTTTTATTATCCGTACGAATACGTTACGTTACGTGTTAAAGTGTTGGATAGGAAAACATATAAGAACTTACATTTTTTGCAGTAAGTACCAATGAAATGACGATTTGGTTGTTTACCTTAGTTTTTAATTGAAATCCTACCAGCTCTAGGATGCTTGTTTTCGTGATGCTCTTTTTTCAAATAAGTATTATACAAATGTCGGCGCGGGTCGGAATTAGAATTAGAATTCATTCTATCACCGATTTGAGTTGCTTCTAATCCTAATGGGGCCTGCAGAGGTGCAGCAGCATGTCGACCCATTTGGATATTTTGTGCAATAAGATCAGAGTTGCTTAAAATCGTGGACTTATAAATATGTCCATGCTTAAAATTCAGTGCAAAGTAATTTGTATTACACTTCCTAATAGAATGCAGTAACATTAACAGTTCGGAACTCACTAGAGAGAAGTTACTACATGAGAGAAGATAAAATTTAAAAAAAAAAAAAACATACATACTTACTTAATAATATATTGACCTGACCAGTATTGGACGGTGAATTACTAAATAAACCACCGTGAAATTAAAAACGAAAACTTTTTTATTTAAGTAGTCAAGGCGAATAGTAACGAAATTGGCGGTTAATAAATTAAATTAACTATTCTATTCGCGCTAATCATACATAATTACTTCCTGAATATATTGTGTTTCTTCGATACAGAAGTAACTATTACAATACAAAGAAGAAGTAGGTAGACACATAATATTTACCTTTCTCTCTTAACCGTCGGTTATTTGAAAAAAGATAAAACTATTATTTTATGCTATTAGTTACTTAAGTTACACTATTTTGACAGCCGTCTACATTACAATAAGCATGAGACTTAGTCTTAGCCATATGAAAAATAAATTATGTTGTGATTGTTTCTGATTCATGACGTGATTCGCGGCGCGAGTGCGTAGCATTACCCTGGTAGCACCCACCCAACTGTTGTGTAGGTATAAAAAGCCGCACAATGCAGTTGGCACGCAAACCTTAGCCGCTGAATAAAACAACTACCTACATCAAGTGAGTGCGGGATCGACACGTCCGTGTCCTCGGCGCACAGCAAAGGCACATGAATTTACTCATGTGGCATACAGGACAAGTAAGCGTCGGCTGCGATGCAATCCTTTATTTGTTATAATCATTCTAAATAATATTGTAATGATCACATACCACACCACATCAACATCAACGACACACCAAGCTAAAGATGTATCCTTAGCTCATTCAATAACCAATTATTAGAAGGTTTAAATGCACAGAGTAGACATTCATGTTCTTTATTTATGAGAAGTATATTAAGTTTAACAAATATAACAAATTCGTTATTTTTAACGTTAAGTGATTGTTATTTAGTTATCGTATTAAATGAGTTGATGAAACAATGTTAAATTAAGATCAAGATGAGTAAATACATTAAGTTACAAAAAAATATATATATATATATATATACTTGCATAAGGATATAAGTATATATTTTATTATTATTTAATACGTAGGTGGTATCATTGATACAATTTCCGCCACATACTCTCAAAGTCTACAAGTAACAATAATATAATCTCGAAGGACGAGGCGCAAAGTATAATTGATGATTAAACGAACTTACCTGTAAGTGAAGTTCTATCATAATTATACGAAGCGCCTCGTCCGAAGAGATTAGTAACAACCCACCCACCCTAACGATCCCGTTACTAATCTCTTAGGAAATGTATATCAATGATTTCAGGATCTTACTCTAAACTACATGACGAAGGAGCGTAATGGCGGTCACCACGTAGCAAGAGGACTACCCACATTATAAAAATTACAAAGAAATACTCTAAACTAGTGCACGATTGGCCACATAATATGCGGTACTACAAGTAACAATAATATAATCTCTTCGGACGAGGCGCTTCGTATAATTATGATAGAACTTCACTTACAGGTAAGTTCGTTTAATCATCAATTATTTCGTATGATTGCGACATGACCTAATTACTGTTCGGTTTGTTAGGTATAGGTAGGTATCACAGTAATGTTTGTATTTCTGGTGAAGATTTCGAAAAGAAGCCACTACTTGAACAACGAATCGCCGTAATATTCTCTTAAGTTTTGTTAAAGTTTAGTTCATATACGTAGTTGTTTTAAAAATAGAACCTCACGTGTATGTCTGTTTACTTAATTACTTACTACTTCTACTTACCTGTAACTGAATATATCCTAAACTTTTATTAGTAGATACCAGATCTTATACTTTTTGAATTAGGATACAACCATCTCAGAAACGGCTGCTTGGTGGCAATTATGAAATATTGGATTGAGAAAGATGGGATGAGAAACATTGTTCATACAAATATGACAAATCAGCTTGGTACCTACAAAACAAGCATTAACGTATCCTTTCCCTCTCCCATGTGTCTTAGTGATACATTACCATTAATGTTTTATGGTTATTTTTGTGGAACCTGTTAAGCTAAGCATGGTTTAAGTGTCAGGTTAAAGAGAAAAATAAATGAGGTAGTTACATTACAATACGTACGCGTACGAAAGTGTAATGTTTACATTTATTTTCAACTTTCTACATATACCTACGTCTGCCGATTCACACATATCCAGGTGTAAGAAAGAAACAAACAGTCCACTCAACAGGTTCAAAAGGGCCGTTTTTAAACCGCACTCTTAATAATAGAGGAAGTTTAAGTGATGTGCAACTATCGCATAGAATATTATCTTCACAATATTGACGTTAAAAAGTATCGATTACCGCTTTTAAAGTTTAAATGCTGGATTGTCCTAAATAGGGAGGTGACTGAGAAGTTGGATTGCTACCGATATCGATGTTTTTATAACATCCTCATAAGGCCTTGTGTTACACTCTGTCCGTAATCATCATCATTAGGTGATATTGAAGTTTGGAGGTCATCTGGTAAAATGTCTTGCGGCCCTATGATGTAGTTTTTAATGACGATAGCCAAAACCAGTCCCCTGTTTGATATCGTTCAACCATTTGCACCACGGACGTCCTGTACATCTCTTTCCCGGAATTATGCCTTCGAGATTAGGCTAATTTACAGCTTGCATACCGCCACTTATTTTTCAGCAATAAAGAAATTTTATTCCATTCCATCGTGCGCGCTCCGACTTACTCAAAACAATATATTGCTAAAATCATAAACGACTATAACAGTTTATCATTTAGAGATATTAAAAGTTTGACTATCGACATCGAACATCGACGTTATCGCCGCCCATCACTACGCGGCGATAAGGCGGCTCTTCACACGGCCCGTGTCAATATTGACACGCGAGATTTTTGAGTAATTGCCTCGCCTTAATACTGATGCCGCGTGTGTAAATGGCTTTACCTGCCTCATTGTACTGGTTATCGGGACGTGATTTTTTCTATATCACTTGCCAGTTATGATAATGGTTACGTAATAAGTATCTAATAAATACTTTTTAGTACTTCTTGGCGGAAAATAAGTCATGTCCTCCAGTTTAAGTTTAATTTTCAAAAAATTGTGTTTTGTCAAATATTAACGTGAAATAATGGTGGACTATTGACAACCGTTAAGTGTTTAGTAAATGTGCAAATAAATATTGTTTTGTAAGGTTTACGCCAGTTTCCCTGTGACCACGGACACTGTAAAGGGACGTAAACTAAAAATACGTAAATCCATAAAAAGTATAAATATGCGCGAGTTAGATCCGAAAAAAGTACTACCTACATTTCAAAACAAAACAGTGCAACATAACTTTTCAAATTGTCTCAAGAAGTCCGTGTAAGATCTCAGTAAAGTCTCATCTTTACTGAAACTCAAAGTCATTTAAAAATAAAAATACATATTATATCACTCACTATCATCACCTATTGCATAGAATCGCTATTATCTCTCTTACTTGACACTGGATGTGCTAACCGTCCCAAACCAAGCCATTATTTAAGAAAAAAAAAAACTAGCCCTGTTTCACAAGATCCAAGTAGAAGTGGCGATAACGGATGGATGCTAACGGACTGAAGCAAAAGAGAAGAATGTCCGACCTTAAAAAGAACCGAATTTAAAAAGAAAATAAAATAACTATTGTTTATTCAATAATGTAACATTAAAACAAATTGGATTCAAAGAAGACAAAAAAAATGTTTCTGTTTATTTAGAAAACAGAAAATAAAAATTTACCTCTTTAGATAATGAAAGTAAATATCTTATTTCTACATTGTTTTTAAACGGATTAATGAGAGACGTCTAAGGCACTGACTATTATTTAAAAACAATTAACTACTAAAACCACGGTCAGGAAATAGGCTTGCTAAGTTGGCAGCGCGATTAGTCAGTGTTGCCAACGTGATCGTTCCAAGCACGCTATAGCAGAGTTAGAGCTATGATTAACACCGTTGTGTAACAGTGATCGATAGGATCTATTTATTAATCTATTAATTTACTAAAGCATTTCAAATGGAGAAAGAAACTTCCAGTTTATATTGTTCAGGTGCTGTATTTATTTGCTAGTTTTTAAAATTACCTACTTGTTATACAAACGCGTGCAACTGCTTAGGTACTCTTTTGGATTAGACTAAATTGTGGTTATTCAGTATTTTTGCTGATTCAAATGAAACGAACGTCGAATAATGTTAATGCTCTTCATAGGCGTAATCGATTTAGAATATGATATAGTTTATTGGGATAGCTTTTTTGTTTGTTACTGAAATAAAAAAATAAATACATACATATGTTCACGACTATATTATCCCCGAAGCCCCGACGGGTTAGTCAGAGGCAATGAGGACCGCAAAAGCAGTCCTCTACTATAGTCCACTTTTAACCAAATAGCGACTGCACATGTGCTCAGCGTGACAGGTGGTGAGCATCGCCGCTCTAAGCAGTTCGACGTATGTGTTTCTTTAGTCCGTTAGTTGCCTTTTACGACACTCAAGGGAAGAGAGGGGGTGGTAGTATTCATTCACCGCTATGCATCACGGTTAAATAAAAAAATAATCTTTGTTTTTTTTTCCTGTTTACCGAATTTTTTTGGTAGCTCAATTGACAGATCATTTAGAGCTCGAACTGCAAAAGAAAGTGGACCAATCCCAGTTTAAGCCCAGGCAGTCCCTTTTTTCAAGTATTTATTTTTTCTCGATCAAATTGTGCATAAACAATACAATTGAAAATGATAAAAACAAAGAAAGGTATGGCTTTTAAATAAGTTGACGCATTTTTCATCTCTTCTAACATTTAAACTAAAAATTACCTCGAACCTCATTATTTGTAAGTGCTTTTAATTGCGTATTTCCCTGCAAACAGTACTGTAGAAACATGATGATTGTTAGAGCGAAATAAACAAAACGCTAATTTGCTTGTTCTGTAATCCCCACTCGACCGGAGGGGCCGCAGCCGCAGCGTCATAAAATAACAATGTTAAACATCTACAAAATGAAATGCTTACGCGCAAGTGCCCTCAACAATAAAGTAATTAACTATAGAGTCGTCCGTTCGCAGCGAGCACTCCAATTCAAATGAGGAATGCCACTTGAAGAAAACAAAACTCGCTATTACCTACCCCCGCTTTTGTTCTATTTTTCGAAAAAATATTCTCTATTGAAACAGGCCAATGGGAACGGGTACGGCATAGTACGTTGATTGGCCGCCGACCTCCCTTCGGTGCAAGTGGAAATAAAAAGTGCTCGGGTAAATGAGGCGTTCCGTCTCTTTCTGGCTGGTTGAGTGGTTTGTGTTTTGTTTCGCTCGGTTTTTCGTTTTAATTGCGAGCATGAGAGGATGTGCAAAGGGTTGTGGGAGTTTGAGTGTTGCACGTGCAGCCTCCATGGTGGAATCGGCGCATTCAACCTCAGCGGGGGAGGGGGAGCTTGCATTGAGACGATAAGGGGTCGACTTTAAAGATTGTCTGTTGTTTCGGCATTGGGGCTAATGCGGTGAGCGTTGTCGGTGGATTGCGATTGCGTTTGTTTTGACACGAGATGTTAACAAGCGATGTGGGGGACTTAAGAGTTTAACGTTGGGTATTTACGTAAAAAAATAACGATGATTTTTTAAAAATACAACGTGATTTTTTATTGTTTGGTATTTAAAAAGTCAAAAACAATTAACCCATCGAATTTTACATACCTAATTATATACATTTGTGTTATTTTAAAAAATGGTAGTGCTTGCTTTATGTCTGCATCACCCACCCCCATTAAGTAATTGTAAAATACTCGTATTGGGGCTGGTTCGCTTCAAACCCATGTAACAAAACTCGTTAATAAAAATATAAGGAAAATCAAAAACTGAATATAAGCAAATAAAATAAAGACTAAAAATAAAAATAAGTATGTTTGGATTTCTTTATAAGTGTGTGCGTGTGTGTGTGTGTGTGTGTTAGTGTGCGTTCGCGTATCTGTGAGTGTGTGTGTGTGTTTGTGTGAGTATGTGCACGTGTGTTTGTGAGTGTGTGAGTGTGCGTGTGTGTGTGTTGAATGAAATTAATGATACTTATGAGTTTTTATATCTATATAGTTCTTTTAAGAATATTTTCTGTCTCATCATACGTCATAGCTTTCAAACATTCTACACCATTTCTTTGCAATCATAAATTTTCCGTGGATACATATTCAGTTTTTTATTGATATGTTATAAATGTATACACTGATTGGCTGTTGTATTGCCATTGAGCAAAAACTATATGAACCCTAACATGTTAGCCACACAGTGTTTTCGTCTGTGCTTTAACTTTTTTGGGTCAAATGGTATACTTTTGTGCATATTCAGAACTACTTTTAAGATGTAGAACTTCCGAACTCTAAGTAGATTACTAATCCGGTAAACATTATCCGAAGAGTATTTCTATGTTTTTAAGTACCTACATCATTTTAATAAGTGATCTTTAATAAATCTAATAATAAATCTTTCTTACAATCACACCAATTATCTAGCCCAAGAGAAGCTTCGAAGAAACTCGTTAAATGGTTACTAGACAACGGATAAACATACTTAAAATACATACTTATTATACATAGAAAACACCCAGACCCGAGACAATTTAGAAAAACAATAATTTCTAAATTGACCCGACCGGGGATCGAACCCGGGACCTCAGAGATGGCGACACCATGAAAACCGGTGTACAAACCACTCGACCAAGGAGGACAAAGAGGTCAGTCTTTGCAATCTTTCAAGTTCAAGAAGCTTGGTTTTTGTAGCACCTCCCCATATCCCCATATATTTACTTCTCTCGTGATATTAATAGTCATCATCATCACCATCATCAGTTTATATAAATGTCTTACTACTGGCCACTGGCCTTCTTAAATTGACCATATCAAATAGTCAGTCGCCGTCATTAATGCCCGCAGAGATTGGTTGGTAGTATTCCTATAGTACACCACATAACATACACTCGATAAATAAATATAAAATATGGATATGCTGGATAGTCAGCCTAGGCGGAGTCCCATCCGTAAAGAGCAAAAGATATTAAGATGAATGAAAGTGTAGGTATAGTATGAAGAATGAAAGTATGAGGGGCATAAAAGCGAGAACTAGAATGAAAAAGAAAAATAGTGATATCAAAAACTCCAACTTTGTGTGTATTATAAAAAAAAATTTGCACCAGGCATTATCTAGGCAAGTATGCTACATCCTAGGCCGCATCGTCACTTACCATCAGGTGAGATTGCGGTCAAATACTTGCTTATAAAGAATAAAAAAAAAACCTCAATATACTCGTAGCTCTGAGACGCCATCACACAGCTCTTTGGTCTTTGTTTCATAACTTACACTCTCTCTCTCTCAAGTCCCGGGTTCAATTTCCGGTCGGGTACAATGTAGAGAAAACTGTTTTTCTGAATTGATTTCGGGTCTGGGTGTTGTTTGTGTATATTTATCCGTTATCTAGTTTAATCATATTAACGAGTTTCAATAGAAGCTTATCTTGGACTAGATAATTGGTGTGAGCGTAAAGTTTTTTTTTTTTACATACACCCACCTACTTTTTCCAATTCTCGAAGGGGTAGGCACATACCACAGCCTTCCAATAGTCCGTTGTTATAACTTACTTTTCTTTGTTTCAGGAATCTAGCAGCACCCAAGGTCCCCATAGAAGCAGGCAACTCATCCTTAGAGACCATCACCGCTCTTCACAAAGAGAATTGCAACAGACTAGAGTTTCTGGTGGAGCGGCAGAAGCAGCTATGCACTCTCTCCGACAAAATGATACAGGTATTGTTTTTTTTAAGTATTATTATAATTTAGGTATTGTAACGTGGATTACAAATTACAATATGGGGAAAAAACTACTTATAAATTGCTTGTAAAACCTATAGATACCTATTGATAACCTGTTCTTCCTTCCGAAGCACGGAGAAGCTTCAATTAAAATATCTGATTATCATCATCAGTGTCTTGTTAGATTATGAACGTCCCACTGCTGGGCACAGGCCTTCCCACATGGACTACAGCACATGGGGAGGTTGGGCCATAACCCACCACGCTGCCCCAATGCGGGCTGGTGGGATTGTATCCGTCTATTTTTAGGAAATATCTATCTTAAGTGAGAAAGAGAGAGAGATACGATGACGAAATGTAGAAAATGTTACTAAATCAGGAGAGTGTTAGAGAAATACCATTATTATTCAAACCTTTGCCGATAGCTAATATCGTTCGAAATATACCTACATTATACAATATCGAACCAGAACTAATTGTAATAAAGTTACGACAATACAGTTTAAATTAAATGGAGGTCGTTAAATAACAAATTTTATTGGGATATCAAGTCGAAACGACGCTTGGCAATCAAACGTTTTAAGTACTCGGAAGAAATTGATTAGAGCCAATTTCGAAATGTGCTCGTAATTACAGTTTTATATTAATTCGATATACCGTGTCAGGTAGCGGTGAAATAATACTTCCACCCCTTCTCTTCCCTTGGCTGTCGTAAAAAGCCATTAACAGAAAAAAACCGAAGACCGGTATCAACATTAGAGTAATTAACGACGAGAATATAAGACCTAAAGTAGCGAACGTCATTAATGAGTGGGCGTTGGATAAGGAAAGGGGGGTGCCAAAGACTATGGAAGAAATGTGGCAAGATTTAAAGAGCTAGGTGTCTGAAATCAATAAGGAATATCTTCAGCCTATAATTTGGGAAAGTAAGCAAACTTGCTGACTGATTATATGTACAATCTCATGGAAGAAAAGAGACTACATAAAAACACGGATCCGGAGAAATATAACACCATAGACAAGCAGATACGGAGAGAAGTTCGTTTTGCTCGAAAGTCCTGGTATGAAAGGAGATGTGAACATGTAGAAAACCTTCACGCAAAACATGATTCATTTAATTTGCATAAGGAAATCAAGATAATGATTGGACACAAAATCCACACTCATCATCAATTAGTGGATGATCATAACTTAGCAATTCTTGACATAGACAGGAAAAAGGCTCTATGGGAGCAATCTGTTTGCGGATGATTCTAGAGAGCTTGTCGCGTTTAGAAATGGTAACACTGTTAACGATAACCGCTTCTTCTTGAAAGACAAAATTACAAAAGCGGTCCGACGAGCTAAGACTGGAAAGGCTCCGGGACCAGATGATGTTCACATCGAAATCCTTAAGCTTAAGTAAAATTTTGAATGCGGAAGGTGCGTGGTTCGATTCCCGCCTGAGGTGGTCGTCTTTTTTCAGTGTTTAAAATTTTACTTAAGTATATTTAAGCGTTAATAAAACGCTAAAATATAAAACATTAATCCTTAAGCTTATTGATAAAGAAAATATTGCAGTACTAGTAAACCTTTTCAATCTGGTTTATAATACTGGCCGCATACCTAAAGATTGGCTGAAGATCGACTTTTGTAACATTACCCAAAAACAGAAACGCCAGAAAGTGTGAAGAGTTTCGGACGATTAGCCTTATGAGCCAGGTCCAGAAGCTCTTTCTCTCTGTAATTCACGAGCGAATCAGGATAAAATGCGATGAACAACTTAGCGACTGTCAGTTTGGATCCGAACCGGAGTGGGCACTAGAGAGGCTTTGTTCGCAGTTCGGCTTTGGTGTAGAAATGTAAAGACATGCAGCAAGACGTCTTTCTATGTTTCATTGATAATGAGAAGGCGTTCGATAGAGTACAACACAGTCGTTCAATCAAGCTTCTGAACGACATCGGATTAGAGGAAAGAGACATCCGCATTATACAAAATCTGTCCTGAAACCAAAACGCTACTGTCAGGATTGAAGGTGAAGAATCCAAAGAAATTGTCATCGGGAGGGGAGTACGGCAAGGCCGTATTTTGTCGCCGACCCTTTTCAAGATTTACTCGGAAGCGATCATGGCGGAAGCTCTAGAAGACCTGAACGGTGGTATAAAAATAAATGGCCGTCTCATCAACAACTTGAGGTATGCCGATGATACTGTTCTCATAGCATCTACAGAGGCCGAGTTGCAAGAAATCGTCAATCGCGTAAACGAGTGTAGCGTAAAGGCTGGGCTTCGAATGAATGTCACCAAGACAAAGTTTAAGGTCATCTCCAACAATCCCAATATCCAACCTATCATATGTGAGGCTTGGACTATATAGGAAGATTTCAGGAAACGTATAGCAGCTTTTGAAATGTAGGCATACAGACGCATAATGTTTATATCCTGGACTCAGAAAGTCACCAATGAGGAAGTTCTGCGACGGGTTGGTTAGAAACGTCTAGAAAGCTTTTGCAGACCATCAAGCAAAGGAAAGTTGCGTATCTGGGCCATGTGCTTAGACACGACAGATACGAGTTCTTGCAACTGATAATGATGAGAAAAGTTAAAGGAAAAAGGAGACCTCGCCGCAGAAGAAAGTCTTGGTTGCGAAACATTCGGGAGTAGACAGGAATAGAGAATGCTGCTAAACTCTTTCGCCTTGCCAGAAACAAGTCCAAATATGCAGAGCTGACTGCCAACCTTCACTAGTCGGAGAGGCACCCTAAGAAGAAGAACTAAAGGTTCTATGCTGTTTGATGCATGTGCAGCATCAAACAGCTAAGAGCGGTGATGGGCTCACCACCTGTCACGCTGAGCACATGTCCAGTCGCTATTTGGTGAAAAGTGGATTGTGGTAGAAAATGCTTTTCCTCATAGCCTAGTCTCTGACTACTTGACTAGCCCTTCGGGGATAATAGTCGTGATTATATGCATGTATATGTATGTATTCTATCTTTGCCAAAATAATCTGTTCTCCATTTTGAAGTGAAGTAATGATCATCAATATTATGAACAGCCAGTTCCTCAGTAGTAAATAAATCCTATTCCACCTTCGGCCTTATCGTCATTTTCATTAGATGAGATAAAGGCCAAAGGCTGCCCGTGATGGAATCCTAACTAATCTAAACTAAAAAAATGCGAAAGTTAGTTTGTTTGTTTGTTTGTTACGCTGTTTCGATTAAACTGCTAAACTGATTTTGACAAATTTTGGTACAGCGATCAATAGGGTTCTAAAGACGGTATATACTACTTTGTACTAGGAAAAATTAACGCTTGCACACGATCTACGCGCACGGAACTGGGGGGCTATTCTGTATCTCAGTCAGCGCTGCCGCAGCGCTGAGAATTGACTCTGTCTCTTTCACATTCATAGAATTGGAAAGAGACAGAGTCAATTTTCAGTCAATTTTGATTGAGATACAGAATTGGCCTTCTGTACACATGCGCGGTCGGAATGGAGCGCAAGCGAATATCGCCGAAAAGTGGTCTACCGGGTACTTCCTCGACTGTACAAGAAGAAACCAACAAACCTGAAGATCTTAATAAACCTTTCATTTCAACCTATAATACAGTAGCTAGCCAAGCAGTATCAGTACCAATTCTTCACAAGTACGGGCACAATCGGGCAATAAATTAGAATTTTCATAGCTCCATACCAAGATAACTGTGCGTGATGTGAATTCTCATTGCAATTTACTACTATTTAAGAGTTCAAAAGATATGGAGCGCCGATAAATTAACTCTTAATGAATTAAATGATTCCAATGATAGATCGAGGAGCTACATGACTTAGTTGTTCGGTTTGTGATCTTGTCAGTTATGCAATTTTCGCGATGCCGTACGTGTCACTGGAAGTAGGACCAAATTTAAAAACATCTCGACCTTCTCTGTAGGTACTTCGGAAAGCACGAAAAGCCGATGGCCGGTTGCTGTCGTAAGATGGAAGTCGTTAAAACCCACCATGACGGCCTGGCCAGCTACCACCATCTTATCAAAGTCTGACGCCATAACAACATTGATAACAGCATTAGTGTGTTCCGACAGTTTAGAGATAATGATAGCCAGTTCTTCAGTGGTTGAGGATTCCGGGTGAAGCGCGCTTCCACCTTCGCTCATATCGTCACTTACCAGGTGAGATGAAGGACAAGTGCTCACCTGTAGTAGATTTAAAAAAACAAATTACCATCATGGTGGGTATCATGGTGGATATCATGGTGTGTATCATCATGGCCCGATCCATGTGCTGTAGTGCAACCAACTAACCCGAATTGGGCCAGCGTGGTAGGTTATGGCCCAATATCCCCACGTGGATATTCACGTATATCCCCAATATTCACGTGGGAGGCCTGTGCCCAGCAGTGGGATGTTTATAGGCTGATTATGATGATGTGCTGTGATCCACGCGGAAAGGCTATGCCGTTTATCGTAGATGCATCGCCGGCCTAAAAGGAAAGCGTATTATAGATTCTTGAATTGAAGCCCCTAAGTCCCAGTCCTGGAATACCTTCTCTATAAGTTGGTTCCAAAGCACACTAGAATGCATCTTATACCCTCGCCATACGATTCCAGGTTCTTCAGACCGGCGCTGTGCAGGCGGTGGAGGAGTGCCAGCACCAGTTCCGGCACAGCAGGTGGAATTGCAGCACCAACACTAACCCCAACTCGACGGACATCTTTGGTGGCGTCCTGAAGTTTAGTAAGTTCAAATTTTTGTGTTCTGTTATTAAAATACTAGCGACAGCGATTTTGACATGTATTCCCATCTAGTCTCTGTCTAGAAACCATACTAACGGACTTTAGTCCGGACATATGTGCAGTCCGGATATATGTGCAGTCTAAATCTGCTAACGGACTTTAGTCCGTTAGTAGGTTTAGACTACAAATATATCCAACAGCATAGAGCGACGATGGGCTCCCCACCTGTCACGCTGAGCACATGTGCTGTCGTATTTCGTGAGAAGTGGAGAGGTAGAGGACTGCTTTTAATGTCCTCATTGCCTAGTGTCTTACTAACCCTTCGGGGATAATAGTCGTGATTGTTATAAATGTATGTATGTCCCATCTAGTATTCAATGGATCCATTGAATACTAGATGGGAATGCTTTGCCCGGATCCCGCCCGGATTCGCCCGGACAGAGAAAAATACCTATATGTTATGTGTCTGTCTTAAGTTGGGTTAGTGGTGGGCCTTGTTTAAGGTCTGCCTTGTGCTACTGCCATCTCAGCAGGGGGATCTTTAGTAACACTACCATCTTATCTAGATCTGCTGGCGTATTACGATAGTATTGTTCTGTTTTGACAGTAGAGAGTTATTCAAGAAGAAACTTTTACGTACCGTTATTATATTTGATTTTCGCCGCAAGTTAATGCAGAAGAACATTTAGTGAATAACACATGAATGGCGCATGGCGTCTCTAAATCGGCAAACACCTGGTGCCAAGCCTGTTTCCACCGGAACCCACTAAGTGATCCCAGTGCGCAACCGAGGGCCTAATCTCTAAGTGAATCCGAAACTTCGTTAGCCCTCAATTCCTCGTACAATGCACGCGAGCTGCTGTTTTTAGGGCTCCGTAGTCAAATGGCAAAAAACGGAACCCTTATGGATTCGTCATGTCTGTCTGTCCGTCCGTATGTCACAGCCACTTTATTCCGAAAATATAAGAACTATACTGTTGCAACTTGGTAAGTATATGTATTCTGTGAACCGCATTAAGATTTTCACACAAAAATAGAAAAAAAAACAATAAATGTTGGGGGTTCCCCATACTTTGAACTGAAACTCAATATTTTTTTTTATCAAACCGTAAATACGTTTCTATGGATAGGTCTTCAAAAATGATATTGAGGTTTCTAACATCATTTTTTTCTAAATTGAATAGTTTGCTCGAGAGACACTTCCAAAGTGGTAAAATGTGTAACTTCAAAAATAAGAGAATGATAAAACTAAAAAAAACTTCCACCGAAAATAGGTTTGAACGAGATTTAGTAAGTAGTTTTTTTGAATACGTCATAAATTAATTAATTAAAAAAAAACACTATTATTCAAACATCGATCAAAGTGACAACGAACTACAAGAACTTATAAGTGATGTTACTTGCTGCTACGGAAACCTCCATGGGCGAGTCCGACTCGCACTTGGCCGGTTTTTTTTCAATAGCGATTGGCGCTGCAGTACACACACAGCCGTGTACGACGAATTACGGGCAGACGATTTTTCGGATGCGCTTAGAGAGTAGGGCCTCTGGCTTAATACTGTGTGCTTTGAACAAATTAGCCTCGACGCATTAGTAGTAAGTAATTAGTTTTTTGTACTTCATTATTTTTTAGCAAGTTGGTTCAACTTTACGTCTACTGTGATGACTGTGTATTATGTTTTTATACTTACCACAAATTTTTACGAGCCTGTTATCAATAACTTTATATTATTAGGACGTCCAAAATCGTGTTCCAATGTCCAGATTCTGTCATATTTTTCCCCATATTTCTAGTGTCAAAAGTCAAGAGTAGTCAAGATAACTTTAAAAAAAAGTTAAAATGACTTGATTGTCTAGAGGTTAAAATCTTCTTGAGATAAAAAAATGAAAAATATCTTCTCTTTAAAATTTGTCAAATAGTGATAGAAGACATCCATAAATGCCTTATATGCTTTTGCCTGTCACAAAGCTCCAGAGATTATTAACAATTGAATTTATGTTGTTTCTGGTTTACGGCAGCTGAACTGATTGCTGCACTAAGAGAGACCATAGAATAATATGCTTTAGTCACGCTTTAGTTAATTTTCTGAGTGAGAGACTCACAAAATAGTCAAAATGTCAATAGGTAGTTCCATCATTGATTTTGAGTTTGGTTTAAGAATACGAGCCATAGACACACCGTCATTTAGGCTCGTACTTATTCTAAAACCATACTCAAAATAAAATCCATGCTTGAATCACAGACATAATATGTCTGTGGCTTGAATACAGTTAGAAAGGGAGGGCGATATATGCGATGAATAGCACCATCCCTTTCTAATTGTACTCAAGCAGAGATTTGAATAAGTGTGAAAATGTGCCTTAGAACTTTTAACTGATTTTGACTGATTATGCTTAGAAAATTCATACTAGTACATACATAAGTACATACACAAATCACGGCCGTTTCCCGGCGGGGTAGGCAGAGACCACAGCTTTCCATTTGCTATGATCCTGGCACACATCCTTTGCTTCACCTACTCTCATAACGTTCTATTAACAAGCTCGTCGGTTTGGGGTATTTGTGATTTTTGCGTAAAATGGCCAATTTTGGCGTTATGGATCTCTGAAACAAAAATACCTACATTAACAATTATGACTTATTGAATAGTGTAGAATAGCTATTGGAATAGTGCGTAGCGGCCTCGCTTTTTGTAAATTTTGCTTATCTTTTTAATAGAACCCAAAATTGCAGAGAAAGTTTTTCATAAAATGCGCGTAGGCACTTTTTTGAGCTCATCGATTGAACTACTGTTCTAAACAAATGAAATGAAAAAATAGAATATTATTTCTTATATAGTCGTATAGTGCGTAGCGGCCTCGGAATTTTTAGGTACTTATCATTGATTTTATATAGAAAAAAAATCTTATTCTAAACCAAAAACTTCGAATATTGCTTAAAAGTTAACTGTGAATTTCTCCTAACTACGATAACATTATTGAGCAAAATTTATACCAAAATAATCGTTACTTCATGATGAATAAAGATTTTATAATGAATTTTTTACAACACATACCTACAACTGCAAAATTACTTCAAAATACGATGCGCCGGCCGTCCGAACTCAGCTTTTTCTCGCAGAGTGGACATTTGTAATATTAAGCATGATTTTATTATCCTATTTCGATAAAAACGATAAAAACAACTGCAAAGATGTAATAGGCCTCTTAACGAGAACGTCACATGGTCTAAGTACGTTCGCTGAGGTCTTCCCCTTCCGACTATCTTATTCACTCTCGCCTCTTAAAAATTAGTACATACATATATAATCACAACTATATCCTTGAAGGGTTAGTCAGACTAGGCAATGGGGACCGCAAAAGCAGCCTCTGCCATAGTCTACTTTTCAGCAAATAGCGACTGCACATGTGCTCAGCGTGACAGGTGGTGAGCCAATCGCCGCTCTATGCCGTTGGATATATGTGCAGTCTTTAGTCCGTTAGCCGCCTTTTACGACACCCAAGTGGTAGTATTCTTTCATCCTAGTCCTAATAAAAAAAAATAAAAAAATTTGAGTAGTCGGTGTAAGGGCAGAAAAAAAGCGGACCCACCGCTATATAAGTAAAAGATGATGTATGAATGTGAAGTATGGGGTATAGAAGTGCGAGAGGCATAAGTATGTATGAGAATTTTAACCGCCTCTGTGGTCTAGTGGCTAAGCCACCGGTCTCAGACATAGAGGGCCCGGGTTCGATTCCCAGCGGGGGGTGCATCTTTGTGTGCTCGGTTTGGTTGGTGGTAGGACTGTTAAGTCCGCCTGGCTAGCTACCACCATTTTATCTAAGTCTGTCGCCATAACAACGATGTTTATAGCATTGTTGTGTTCCGTCAGTTTGAGATACGATAGCCAGTTCCTCAGTGGTTGAGGATTCCGGGTGAAGCGCGCTTCCACCTTCAGCCTTATCGTCACTTATCATCAGGTGAGATGAAGGCCAAGCGCTTACCCGTTGCAGATAAAAAAAAAAGAATAACTCAAAAATTAGGCCCCGATAATGTTGGAGCAGCGAGAGTTCGAAAAAAAAGTATTCTTTCTCGCTACGCCACACTGTTATAAAAATAAATATTTTAAAGTAATTAAGTACAAACCTATTCATGCATTTGCTTGTAATTATTCAAAGTAGAGTTAATGGTGTAGGTATCCGTGTCAATGCTCATAGCTATTTAATACAAAGACTCATTAACATTGTCTGTTTTCACATTTTCACAACAAGTAACTTTACTGAGAAAAGGCTAAATGCTAATGAATATTCGTATATACATGAATGCACTTTGTTTGGGTACCATACATATAAATTAAGCACAAAGTACAGTTGTGCGTCAAACCAACAAACATCATCACCATCATCATCATCAGCCAGAAGATGTCCACTGCTGGACAAAGGCCTCCCCAAGGATCTCCACCACGACCGGTCTTGTGCTGCTTGCATCCAGCGGCTACCCGCGACCTTCACCAGATCCTCGGACCTCTTTGTTGGAGGCCTGCCCACACTGCTTCTTCCGGTGCACGGTCGCCACTCGAGAACCGTTCTGCCCCAACGGCCATCGGTTCTACGGGCCATGTGCCCTGCCCATTGCCACTTGAGCTTGGCGACTCTTTGGGCTATGTCGTTTACTTTAGTTCGTCTACGAATCTCCTCATTTCGATTCGATCACGTAGAGAAACCCCGAGCATAGCCCTCTCCATTGCTCTTTGCGTGACTTTGAGCCTGCTGATTAGGCCCACAGTAATCGACCACATTTCGGTACCGTATGTCATCACTGGCAACACACACTGGTCGAAGACTTTCGTCTTGAGATACTGCGGTATTTTGGACGAGAAGATATTTCGTAGCTTACCGAACGCTGCCTAGCCGAGTTGTATTCGATAATTGACCTCTTTCTTAAAGTTGGACCTACCTAACTGGACTGTTTGTCCCAGGTATACATATTCGTCAACAACTTCAAGAGCAGAGTCTCCAACTTTCAGAGGAGTGGGTACGACACGTAAGTTAGACATGATTTTCTGCTTCTCCATGTTCATTTTAAGGCCCACTTGTTGAGAGCCTCTGCTGAGATCACCGAGCATTGTGCCGAGGTCCTCCAGGGTCTCAGCCATGACTACTATATCGTCGGCAAATCGAAGGTGACTGATGTACACGCCGTTAATGTTGATGCCAAGTCTTCTCCAGTCCAGAAGCTTACACACGTCCTCCAGCCTACCTACGAACACCTTAAAATAAATAATTAGAATTTCCAGATGTATTTTGTGGACCTTTTAACAGCATTATTAATGTACTCAATAAAGATGATAATATTATGAAGCAGTTAGAAACATAATTTTAATTTCACTTTCCAAATTTCTGTGTCCTACGAGTACGCTCACACTCACGTTTATTTGCAAACATCATGTATATCTCTAAAGGTTTAGTCATCAGAAACAAGGCAATGGGGACCACAGTGCAGTAGTGAGTCCATGGCCGCTTTAAGTTATTGGATGTTTGACCAGTGATCAGACCTATTTTTTTAAATATAATATATAAGAAGGAGGCAAACGAGCAGGCGGGTTACCTGGATGGAGAGCAATCACCGCCGCCCATGGACACCCGCAAAACCAGAGGAGTCGCAGATGCGTTGCCGACCTTCAAGAAAGGAATAGGGTTAAGGAAGAAATATAAATTGTGAGGGGCGAAAGGGGGGAGGGGGGGGGGGGGAAAGGTCCTACGCAACTCTCACTGATCGGACGAAACACAACGCACCAAGTGCATTATTTCACGCCGGATATTCGTGAGAGGGTGGTATTACCACGGGCGAGCCGGCCCAAAGCGTGCTGCAACGCAGCGTGGCTCTACCACTCACTCAGTGTCACTCATTTAGCACCACCCTGGGGTCACGTGTAGGGTCTGAAGGGTAAACCTACGGATGCAAGTAACTTTAACCCCTAATGCCCCTTTTACGACGTCCAAGCGAAGAGATGGGTTAGCAGTATTCGAAAGTCAATACTCTTATAATAAAGAACCACCACCATACGTGTACAATAAGTTGTTGGAAACAGCGCTACAAAGCGGAACCTTATTTATTTATAGACATTGAAGTAATTTCAACTGTTTGAATCACAAGGAGCTGTCTATTTCACAAAGTTTGTATATCAATTAGCAAGATAACCAAAACAGTTTAAGTCGTATGTTCGTCTGTAAATGAATCATAACGGTTACCAAATTGTTTCCACACCTCGAGATCAGAGAAACGCAGGGATACACAAATACCACATGCCCTTTGAACTAAGCACCGCCTTTGATGTGCGATTTTGGACTGAACGCCATGTGATAAGTTACCGTCTATTGTAATTGACGTGTCTGCCAAGGAAGTTTAAGTTATTACGTAATCAGGTGCCAAATTGATAGGTTGCTTATTGTACGAGGCGTTTCATTGTTTATTAAGTATAGCGTCATTATATTATAATGTATATCTGCGATTTTAGAAAAAAGGTACCAGCAAAGTAAAGCAAATCGAACAGATTGTTATTATGAAGATTGTCCTTCTGTTGGGAAAATTCTCACTCCTTAATTCCCGGTTGCTTGCCGAGTTGTGTCAATTTCGACAGCGCTTCTTTGTCATCATAATTACTTAGAAAGCCAGTTTTTGGTCTGTTGGTTTTATCTCACCAGATGTTAAGAAATAGAAGATAAGACCAAAGAAGGAAACGTACTTCACCCTGATTCCTCAACTACTGAGGAACTGGCTACTTATTTCTAACTGCTACTTTGACGAAGTTCATCTGCAGGTATTGGGTACCATCTTTGCACAAGAGTACAGGGAAAGAATGATCAAAGTCACTTTTTATAAATTAGAAGATAAATGATTTCTTAACTTAGAAGACTCATCAGTACTTGAAGAAATTACACAATAATAACTATTTCTGTCTTAAAATCACTGCTTATACTTTAGCTATATAATTTACTGAAAAATAATTTATATTTTATGTTTTAATCATAAATATTTAATATTTTTCAAGTTCAGACCCAAACATAAATTACATAAATGATCTAAGTCTTAGTGGAAATAGTAAGTATTAGTCTTAGTCTGTTCGCTTTTTAGTGTTTTTATCGTCCACAACGTGCCCGATAACACTTTCACAGTCAGACATGATCAAAATTCTTATTTACCGGTGTAAACAACAGCAACATCATAGAAAAACGAATGTCTCTTAGAAATGTCACAGAGCAAGAGAACGTCTACTAACGTTTGGATTATTCGCTTGATAACTTGTAAGAACGATCAAAGTCCTTCGGACACTGATCGTTTTTAACTTTTACCGCTTAGACTATGATCACTAATTACTTTTATGTAAAAGAATAAAACGTGATTTATCGGGACTTTGTACGTTTATATTCTTTTCATGCCTAGCGACAGGCAAGCTTAGCGTGTTACGATCTACATGGTGTTATTAACTCAAAAGCAGTTTAAGCAGACTTTGATCGTTCTTTTCCTGTGCTTTTAATTTGTGTCGATGCATTCTATAAACATGGTCATTTCCCCGCTTCAGCTTAGCGGATGCTTTATCTATACACTTGAGGTTCTAGTAACAAATTTTACCTGCATTTTCGTTTAAAAAAAGAAAAAGATTTATTTTTAAGAAAATAACTGTGATTTTTTTTAAAATTCAAGATAATTTATTATTTATTTAACTTTTTTTGAAACTAATATTTACTAGTCACCATTAATACCTAGTCATAAAAAAATAGTTCTAATTGTTACGTATTCATGGTTCAGCTCAATCAACACCATTCTTAACTAATTCTTATTTCACAATCAATTCGAGCGGAAGTCTAAAATTTCTCACATAATTACATCTAGGATCGTCCCACGCCACTTCAACA
The DNA here is from genome assembly GCA_963921215.1 of Scoparia ambigualis. Taxonomy (NCBI): domain Eukaryota; kingdom Metazoa; phylum Arthropoda; class Insecta; order Lepidoptera; family Crambidae; genus Scoparia; species Scoparia ambigualis. The sequence continues at coordinate 62,893,852 of OY992501.1, forward strand.
TGTATTCAAGGGAACTTTGGCTGTTTATTTTCAAATGTCGACCTGGCATCACGCGCGGTGCTGATAGAAAAGCTCAGAGTAACGTAAACTATAAACAAGACCATTGTAACTCGACCTCTTAAAATGCGTACATGCCGTAATTTTCTCAACAATTTTAACAAGGAAGTGAATCTCTAAAGGTTCATCATAAGTGGTTATCGATTGTAGGACATTGAACTGATGTACTGATTTTGAGAAAAGACTACCTAGCTATTTTTGGGTGCATGATTTTAGTTGCATCAGCGTGAGTGGTGATGTAAAGTTTACACATCACGCGTCGAATTGTTTGATTTACTGAGAATTCTTTTCTGAATTAACTTTTATAAGATTTTTTTAATTCCTAAAGCTAAACCTAAGATATAAACTCGGCATTCGGTTGATTCTGCCAAATCTGAAATTTAACCAACCGGTAACCGTCAAGTTTTTTTGTCGAGAAACTTCTGGGAATTTTAAATGCTCTTCGATAATGTTATTCAGATTAGTCTATGTGAGAAGGGAAGGCCTGTGCCCAGCGATGGAACATTTACGTATAGGCGTATATTGTTAACATTTTTTAAATAAGTCAACATCATCATGTTAACCTAACCCACTTTCGCTGGCCTAATGCGGGTTGGTGGGTTTTAACAACTGCCATTTTAAGGCAAAAACCGCGACCAATGACTTTACTTGCCTTCCAAACAAGTCAAAAAATTGAAAGAAACTTTTCCTTTCTTCAGAGTCACGAGAATCGGCGTTCGTGCACGCGCTGTCCGCCGCGGCTCTGGCGCACGCCGTCGCTCGCGCTTGCAGTCGCGGCGAACTCAACGAATGCTCGTGCGACGCTCGCGTTCGGAAGCGAACACCGCGCCACTGGCAGTGGGGAGGCTGTTCTGAGGTGAGGACACTGTTCTGTAGCCCGTTGTTGAGTGCTGACGCTTCGTGCGGTACCGGTGATCTTAACGAATGCTCGTGCAACGCGCGCGCTCGGAACGAACACCCCGCTACTGGCAGTGGCGGGGTGTTCGCCTCCGCCTCGCTGCATGAAAGCAATTAAGGCTGAGTTTTTTATTTATTTAATTTTGAACTTCATTGCTTTCAGGATATAAAATATGGTGAGATGTTCAGTCGCGACTTCGTCGATTCCAAAGAAGACAAAACTACTGACGATGGATTGATCAATTTACACAATCATGAGGCTGGGCGAAGGGTGAGAGAATTATTATTTTTTTAGTTAGATAAACTGGGCGTATTTAGTTTAGTTATCTAGAATGTACCAGTAGTACGAATGTTATTAAAAAAATATGTCTCAGTCCTGAGATATTAAGAATGATTAAAAATTTGTTGTCTGTGAAGTCGGTTTACGGACGATAATTTTAAGTGATAACGTAACGAGTGGAAGTGAGATAAATGGGTCATAAGCCGAACGCTTATTGCTATATTTGAACGGGGTTTAACGCAAAACTACTAAGTAAAGGCATCATACGCATACCTTTTATACTACTAGGAGACGTTTCAATTGAGTTGCATTGGCCGTGGTCACTAGCTGACTGCTGCCACGTTGTACTGCCTCCGTTTGCACGACAGTCTTCATTCCCCCGTCACATTACGTTTTGTATATTTTTCTTCTATTTTCGCCTTCACCTCACCTGATGGTAAGTGACGATAAGGCCGAAAGTGAAATTGCGCTTCACCCGGAATCCTCAACAACTGATTAATTAACTGGCTATCTTATCTCTAAACTGTCGGAACACAACAATGCTTTTAACATTGTTATAGCGCCAGTCTTTAGATGAGATGGTGGTAGCTAGCCTGGCGGATTCAACAAGCCCTACCACCAACCAAAATTATATATTTAAATATCTTTCCAGGCGGTACGCGGTCGAATGCAACGCGTCTGCAAATGCCATGGCATGTCAGGATCCTGCTCCGTGCGTGTGTGCTGGCGTAGATTACCACAGCTAAGGGTAGTGGGAGATGCCCTCACTACTAGATACGAAGGCGCATCGCATGTCAAGGTATTTATGGTAATTCAATTTCTATGTTCATATTACGGCCATTTTGAAATTTTTTGTGCGCATGTGTCACTACTTTCTTAGTACTTCCGGTCTTTTTCGGTTACTCATTAAAATGACGATTTCCTTGAAATGTTGTATGGAGGCTTTAAAAAAACTTATATAACTGGAATCATTATTAATAAGATGTGTGAATAGCTTAAGCGCCGGTTCACTGATATAGTTTTTTTTTTTTAATGGTTCGTCATAGTGACTGCATCCTGCCTGATGGTAAGCAGCCGATGCAGTCCAAAATAATGAGAGCGGTCCCCAACGTGGAATAAGCACGATAACGAGCGCACCCATTCATGACGGCCTGCATAAATGCCGTTTCACGCCCCGCTTAAAAGACCCGGGACTGTAGGAGCTAGAAAACACATGCGCCGGTAAAGAATTCCAAAGCCGAATGGTCTTACAGAGGAACGACTTGCCAAATTTTTTGGTACGAGTACTGATAGTCTGTACAGTATGATGGTGGTTCCTAAGACCAGCACATGTAGTCCGGGAGAGGAAAGGAGAGGGCGGGATACGATCAAACAGTTCTTCAGAACACTCTCCGTAGTAGTTCTGGTAGAAGACACTGAGAGAAGCAATGTCTCTACGCAGCTGGAGGTCCTCAAGGGAAGCTGTAACCTCAGCATCTCCAATAATGCGTACCGCTCGCCTTTGCAGTCTATCAAGTGCATCGAGGTGGCATTTAGCGGAGCCGTCCCATAGATGGGAACAATACTTCATACTCGATCGCACCTGAGTTTTGTACAGCAAACTGCGCTGCCCGGGAGTGAAAAACCGCCTCACCTTATTGAGAATACCCAACTTCCGGGAGGCAGTTAAAATAGCACTCCCGATGTAGCATTTTGGATTCAGTTCCTAGCCGATGTCCATGCCAAGAATGCTGAGGTTCACCGAAATGGGTAACGGAGAGTTCTGAAGAGAGGGAGGAGTGAGGAAGGGAGTTACCTTAGACGAGAATGCACAAACCTGGGTTTTGCTAGCATTCAACTCGACCAGGTTTTTGGATCCCCACTTAGAGACACGATCGAGAGTCAGGTTCACTTTGGCAACCAGTTCTTGCCTTTTCACCATGATATCGGCTTGCTTTGCCGCAGGATGTCCCAAGTACCGCTCATGCACCGTACTGTCATCCGCATAACAATGAATATTGCCCAAGGACAACATATCATTAATATGCAGAAGAAATAGAGTAGGTAAGAGCACAGAACCCTGCGGCACTCCGGCATTGACTTTGTGAGGACTTACCCTCACAAAGGACACGAATCCTCCGCCCTTCTAGAAAGTCTGCAACCCAGGCGCACAAACGTGGCGGCACACCGAAGGCCGGCAACATGGAAAGAAGGGAACGATGCCACACTCTATCGAAAGCTTTGGCGATATCAAGGCTAACTGCCAGGGATTCGCCATGCTTGTCCATCGCTTCACCCCACGCGTGAGAAACGTACGCTAGAAGATCACCCGTTGATCGCTTTGGTCTGAGCCCATACTGGCGATCATGGAGCAGCGAGTGATCCTCTAGGTAGTGAATGAGCTGGGAATTAATTAGCCGCTCAAACACCTTGCACAGCACAGAAGTTACAGCGATGGGTCGATAGTTGGCCGGATCCGAGCGATCCCCTTTTTTGGGGATGGGTTGTATGTTCGCCTCCTTCCAAGACACCGGCACAATACCAGTATCGTAAGACTCCCTAAACAATCGTGTCAATACAGGAGACAACTCAGCCGCGCATCTGAGTAACACAATTGCCGGAACACCATCCGGCCCGCTAGCCTTCCGCACGTCGAGCGACCGCAGCACGGCACGTACGTCACACTGCCTGATACGAATATCAGGCATGGTGGCCCCACAATGTGCTATAATAGGTGGAGCGGCGCCACAATCGTCGACGCGCGAATTGGCCGCGAAAAGTTCAGCCAACAAGTTCGCCTTCTCAAGCGGCTGATAAGCCAACGAGCCATCTGGATGTTTCAACGGGGCAGCGAGGGAGAGCAGAAGTTGGCCTGCACGGCCTTAGCGAGCCGCCAATAGCTACGGCTACCCACAGGGTGCGAGATCAACTCCCGCCCCACCCTTGCCACTCTTTGTGCATCCGCTCCTGCGAGAGCCCTCTTGTTAGACTTAGAGGCCTTGTTGTAGGCCGCCTTCAAGGAGCTGGTACTAGGGTCATTCAGAGCGCAAGCCCTCGTCCAAGCACGATATGCCGCCTGCTTGCATTCAGCAGCTTTGGCGCATTCGCGATTGAACCAAGGCCGCTGTCTGCCAACGCTGGCAAGATCTGTGAATGGAATATAATATTCCATACCCAACAAGATCTCATCAGCGATGGCAGAAGCGCACTCCGATGGGTCCTTTCCAAGAAAACAGCTCTGGCCCCATGAGACGGATGCAAAGTAATCACGCAATCCGTCCCAATCCGCCGACGACTAGTGCCACAGACGACGCTTGGTCTCCACCGTTTTCGGTGGATCAACGCTGTGCGGTGCTGTGGCAATGACCAAGCAGTGGTCTGACGAGCCTAGAGGTGCAAGCACCGACACTCTATACCCTGCAGGGCGACTTGTCAACAATAAGTCCAACAAGGAGGACGCGTGACCTACGATATCTGGCATCCTGGTGGGCTGGTCTACCAGTTGCGTCAGGTCTTGCGTCAGAGCGAAGGCATGAGCGACTCTACCAGCGTGATCAGTTTTGGAGGAGCCCAACCATGTTTCATGGTGGGCGTTGAAGTCCCCCAAAACCACCACCTCGTCGTTTGGGAATCGCTCCTGCGCGACATCAGTCACTCGTCCGAGGTGGTCAAAAGGCTGCTTGTGTTAGCATCTCCTGTGTGGGACCGATAGAGGCACGCAAAGACACGGCAACGGGAGCCGAATTCAATGCGCATCCAAAGGATGGGAAAGGAGGGGTCTTCCAAACAGTGCAGACGACGACAACAAATGTCAGCCCTCACGTACAGACATACTCCGGCTTTCAGTGTGTTTCAGTGGGAATGTTGACAGACTGGCAGCTAGCCAGACAGACATAAAAAAAAAGTCTTACCACCAAAGAAACCTAGTAATATACATGTACTTCTGGGAACTGAACCTGTCCAAGACCCAGAGGTTTAATGTCCTTGGTCGAACCACTAGACCAAAGTAAGCGGTTTTAGGTATTTTTTCTCATAAGAATTCTTCCATTCATTTTGGTTATTTCAGCCTTTCGATGTATGATGTATTTATTCCCTATTTGAAAACGTTTGCAACAAATTAATGCAAAGAAATTAAATATAACTTCAAAAAATGCAGTACAAATATACCTTAAAACATAATTAGTACAAATTACTAAGAAAAATTTATGTATGTTGTTATAGATAGTAGAGAGAAAAAGAGGCAAAAACATGCGGAAGCTTCGACCACTGCACACAGACATGAAGAAACCGAATAAGACGGATCTCGTGTTCTTGGAAGACTCCCCGGATTATTGTGAACCGAATGATGAGTAAGACGAACATAAATTATTGTAAAAGATTTCCCTTAAAAATATAAAAAATATAAATTTAACTTTATTAAGGCCTAATAACGCCTTGATCGAGTGGAAAATGTGACCTTATCTGCTCGTGCTTGTACATGTGGAAAGTCCTGAGCCCTGGAAGGGTATTAATAGGATGATAACGCGTGGGTGCATACATCAAACGCTGTTATTTGATGAAACGTCAACTGTGGCAGTGCACTGCTTATGCGGTTATCATTGCCTAATCTCTGACTGACTAGTAGAGGATCCGAGTATACAACGACCTTCACCGAGCCGGTTAATGGATGAAAAGTATTTTATATCAAACTTTATGTGTTAAAAAATATATTGCGAGTGGGTTGGCTGAAAAATTTCAGTCCAGTATATGATTAATTAAATATTTAAAAATATATTTTTTTAAACATTGCATTTGTTTCGATAATAGCTAAATTACATAGGTACCAATCGAAAGTATGAAGCCTATAGAATATACAAACGTTAGGTTGACTATTTTTTCCCTGTCATAATATTGGGTAGGCAGGTGTAAACAGGCAGGTCAATATTAGTAATTTGCAACCGTCTGGTTAAATAAATAAAATTTATGTTTATATAAAGATAAGCTCATCACAAACACACACACACCAAACCAGTGCAATGTATAAAAAAACATTTTTATTTATTTAAATTAATCATTGAAGGTACTGGACTGAAATTTTTCAGCGATATATTATTTAACATATTAAATTTTATATAAAATACTTTTCATCCATTAACCTTCCCGGTGAAGGTCGTTCTATACTCGGATCTTAGACTAAACCCTTTGGAGATAATAGTCGTGAGTGTATTTATGTATGTAAATTTTCGTTTTCGTTAATATGATCGAATGGAGAAAAATATAATTTTCAGACCTACCCACATGCATATTAGCAAATAAGAAAGTGACATATCGAAACCTGAATCGAACAGCCGGACTGTTATTTAGTTAACACATTTAAACGTAAGTAATACTTACAATAAAGTACAGCTCAAGTTTTTAGTACCATGACATATCAACTACTCCGTTCATGTCATCATAATGGTTGCACGAGCGCGATCGTATAGTCGTACAGTCGAGGAAGTTCCTGGTCGACCACTTTTCGCCGAAAAGTGGTCGACCTATTCGCTTGCGCTCCATTGCGACCGCGCGCACGTATTTTTTTGCCCGTAGTACTACTATCCTCTCTGGTAGTACCACGGGAGATTTTATGTTACCCCTGGTACTACTTAACAATGTAATATTCCCTACAAACGTATTTCGAGGTATGCTTATGCTTTAAAAATCGAGTGTTTTAGAACCTTTTTCAAATAAGTAGGAACTGATTAGTTGTAAAAGTTTAAAAACAAAAAAAACACAAAATAAGGTTTTAAAAAGCATAACAAGGTTTTAGAAATATTAAATTGATAAGTAGTACCAGTGTAGTCGGAATGGAGCACAAGCGAATATCTCCGAAAAGTGGTCTACCAGGAGCTTCCTTGACTATATGTATGCTCATGCAATTACGTTTGAATCAAGGCTCGGCATCCTCGGCACCCGCGGGCGCACCTGCAACCGCACGTCGGCCGGGCTGGACGGCTGTCGGCTGCTGTGCTGCGGGCGCGGCTACCAGACGCGCGTACGCGACCATGAGGAGAAGTGCCACTGCCGGTTCGTGTGGTGCTGCAAGGTGCACTGCGAAATATGCCGCTCGAAGAGAGACCATCACGTTTGCAACTAACATTGCCATCGCAAAAATGACATCATCTACGTATACTACATTTTCAAGTCAAGTTCAGAATTTTTTTTTATAACGTCATAGTGACTGCATCCTGCCTGATGGTAAGCAGCCGATGCAGTTCAAAATAATGAGAGCGCTCCCCACCGTGGAATAAGCACGATAACGAGCGCACCCATTCATGACGGCCTGCATAAATGCCGTTTCACGCCCCGCTTATAAGACCCGGGACTGTAGGAGCTGGGAAACACATGCGCCGGCAAAGAATTCCAAAGCCGAATGGTCTTACAGAGGAACGACTTGCCAATTTTTTTGGTACGAGTACTGATAGTCTGTACAGTATGATGGTGATTCCTAAGACCAGCATGTGTAGCCCGGAAGAGGAAAGGAGAGAGCGGGATACGATCAAAAAGTTCTTCAGAACACTCTTCGTAGTAGTTCCGGTAGAAGACACTGAGAGAAGCAATGTCTCTACGCAGCTGGAGGTCCTCAAGGGAGGCTGTAACCTCTGCATCTCCAATAATGCGTACCGCTCGCCTTTGCAGTCTATCAAGTGCCTCAAGGAGGTATTTAGCGGAGCCGTCCCATAGATGGGATCAATACTCCATACTCGATCGCACCTGAGTTTTGTACAGCAAACAGTTATATTTTATTTCATTTCGGATCACAATATGATGCACTGTGAATTTCGTAGACCGAAAGTATACTATTGCGAATATAATCTGTTATAAGTCATTAATATCTGAAAACTAAAACAACTTGTTAGTGAACATCGATTATGCACAAATGCAATTATTAGATTACTCGGTCGTGATAAAATATGTTGTTCCTCATGTCAGCAAGGTAGGGTTGAAACGAGGAAAAGTACCACTGTCTATGTTTTTGGTTTTTGAAATCTATTCTAAGAAGTCTGTTTACAGCACAGTAATTAAATAATTGACCGTATTTCTAGCTTGTGAAATGTCGTAATCCAAAATCTTGAAAATGGATTTACAATTAAGGTTTTCTTAAAACCTACAACTCAAAAAAATATTACTCGAATAATTATCCGAGTCCTTTATTTATAAATTAATTACGAGTACTTGATAACTTTTCGAAAAAAAATTTATGAAGCCATTTCGTCTCTTATACGTATAGCTCGCATTTTAATCTGTAATAATTTGTATAAGATGTTTTCATTGCTATCGTTAAAATCAATCAACTGATGTATTTAAATAATATATTATAAATAAAGCAAAATACCTCGCGCTATCTGACTGACTAATCACGGAAATCTCGAAATATTTCATGTCATCAAGTAAGAAAGGATAATTAAAAATCTTTCGGAATCATGAGATGTGCGTGTTTATTTGGAGAAAGTCGCGGGCAGCCGCTTGTTTTCTTATTTTTATTTATTTATTTGTTATATTTATACTAATGTTTTGAAATATGATGCCACTGATGTATTAATTAATGTGTCTCATTAAGGATGTACTATCTTCATTTCAATGGACTGATTTAGTATTAGTGATTATGTATTCTCTGAAGATAAGCTTTAACGTATTTACAGTATTACTAACTTATTTTACGTTTCCCAATGTACAAATTTGTAAATAAATTCTGTTAATAAGATAGTCTTCTTGTAGATTTAAGCATAATGTTTAAGTATTACGATCTATTCGTCGTTTATCTTAATATTTATAACTTCTATGTAAATATTCTCCAGTATGTACTTAAAATCTTTTATATTGTAATAATTTTATTTTCTACCTCATGGAAATGATTTCGATCAATTAATATTGTATTGATTTTAAAATGTTAAAGATTTGGATGCTCTTTTGTAACTAATTAGTGGTTTAACGTTGTAAATAATTACATGATGTTCGATTGAGTTAGATGTAGTAACTTATTTAATTAGAATGTGATAGCTTTATTCCTTTTAGGATTAGTAATAAAATGTAGTGGTTTTCAAATGAATTATGGAATCGTCTCATTGGCTAGTTATAGTTTTAGTGTCATTGTAAATATTCCAACGCCTTTGTAATTATAGTCAGTTCTGTCGATTCGGTGTCTGTGTCTTTAATGTGGTTAGTTTTGCCGTGGGGAAGTCAGTAAGAAGTTTCACAATATTAATAGAATAAGAACATCTAAATTTAGTAAATATAAATCTGTCATCTACTATTTCTATATTAAGAGTAATATTTTATATTTGGCTTTTATAGTATACTGATATAAAGTAGTTCTGTAATCTTGATTCATTATTTTTAACTTATGTTTAATTTAAAAGACGTAAATTGAATTTTCAAAAATGCTATATGAGATTTAGTAAGGTCTGTAATTATTTTTAACACACTTCTGAAAATTCTTAATTAATGTGAACTAGTAATTTGCGTAGTTTCGTTATATTTCCTGTTTTATGATAACCAAATTTTAGGTACTTAATCGGCGTAAACTTAAGCTACTGTTAACGAAAAGTCAATGCAAGGACTTGTAGTATTTACCACTTTGGATATAAAATAGCTACTACTTGATGTGAATGGGGTAAAAATAAATGTATTAGAAACAGTGTCTTTGGTTTTTTTTTCAACAAAGAAAGATCAGCTTCACTATAAGATATTGCTAAAATACTATGAAATTGTTGTGTTATAATTAAAGTCTTATTTATTTATCAAAGTATTAAAAAGTTTTCTTATGCACTTAAGTATGAAATCAAAGGTTGACATGTAAATAAAAATACAAAACAGTGAAGAATCAGAATAAAAAGTCAGTCGTATAAAAAAAAAGATCTAATACTTACTAACATTAGAATTTTATTCAATGTGCACATTATAGGGAAAAAGCCAGTGAAGTCTAATTGAAAGGCTTAACACCCAGAGTAAAAGGTACAAATCGGTTATTTTTAATTATGATAAAACAGTTATTCAAAGATTCATGTCTTTGAATGTTAAGTATTAAAAGTCGTTATTTATCATAGAAGGCCCAAGCTCAAAATTAGGACAAGTTTGATATAATATTAAATCTAAGATTTTGTTATCGTTTGAAACATATCGTTACTGTTTTCACGTAATCTTAATATTAGTTACAGAAAGAGATAACTTTATCTTTTTAATGACGTTAATTACAAGTACTGCCTCGAAGTCTAATTACTTGTTGTAACTCATGTTTTCACATAATTATATAATATCTGAATAATCTCTTCTCTTTCCCATCTCTTCTCTTGTGTGTCGTAATAGGCAACTAACGTACTAAAGACTGCACATATTAATACAACACCATGAAGTGGCGATGGTTTCACCGCCTATCTCGCTGAGCACAATGTGCACTGCAGTGGACTTCTTTTGCAGTCCTCATGATCTCTTAACTAACGTTTTGGAATAAATAGTCGCGAGTAGCTGTGAATAATACTACTACCCCCTCACTTCTCTTAGGTGTCATAAAAGGCGACTAACGCATTAAAGGCTGCACATACTTCCAACATCATATAGCGGCGATGGGCTCACCACCTGTCGCTATATAGTAAAAAGTGGACTATGGTAGGTAGAGGACTGCTTTTTCTGTCCTCATTGTATAGTCTCTGACTAACCCTTCGGGGATAATAGTCGTGATTAAAACGCACCTTGAAAACAAAAGTGGCATTATGCCTAAATCAACTGCTTATTTATTTGCCGGTTTTCAGTATGTAACTGTAAAAAGCAAGATAGTTAAACTGTAATTTCAACTTTAAATTACAGTTTAATGCTAATGCCACGTTTGTTTTCAAGGTGCAATATGTATGTATGTCTATTTTAATTATTAGTATATATGTCCTGAAGTTTTTTTTAATTCTTTATTCATTTAGGTTCCTTTAACACGATAGGGTTATGCCAGCCCCATCATAACCTTATTTACATTAGCATTAGCACATTAATTTGTTCTGCTGGCCAGACTATCTAGTACAAAATTATAAAGAATTCTGGCTTCCGCACACGTGGGGAAGGACAGAATTCCATGAAACATGCTTATATCCATAATATTAAGTTTCAGCGATGCCATTAACTCTCGTCTCTTACTCTCGTTCTGGGCACATTCTACCAGCAAGTGGTGAACATCTTCAATTAAATCGCAAGTTTTACAATTTGGCGACTCTGATTTTTTCATAAGAAATGCAAATTTGTTTAGTGGAATATGCCCAGATGGGAGCCTAAAAGCTATGTTAAGAAATTGTCTACTTAACTTAAGTCCTATAAACCAAGGAACTCGATGTGGTTCACATTGTAGAGTTCTGTACCATATCCCTTTTTCTTGTGAACGTAAGTCAAAATATTCTTTCCACTTCTCCTTAACTTTTATTTTAACTTTATTTAAAATTTCTGTGTAATTTATTCTAACATAGACTTCATGACCATTGGTAGATCCTTTTTAGGCTAAAACGTCAACCCTCTCGCTTCCTGCTAGTCCGACGTAAGAAGGAATCCATTGCAATATCAGAGTCTTCTTTAGATAATTTATGAATTTTTTTGCAACACAGCATATGCTATCGGTGTACCTGTGCTTGATCCAGAGGCGCATGGAGCAATGTGTTGCAAAGCACTTTTGCTATCTAAAAGTATTACAAATTTATTAAATGCCATAGTTGTAGCATAAGACAGGGCTTCTGATATTGCAAGGATTTCTGCAGTCATAATGCATACATCTGACATAATTTTAAGAGATTCACTCGTTTTTGTCAAATCTACATAGTATGCGAAAATAATAATATTAAAAAATCTACCTTATCATCGCTTTTTGACCCATCAGTGAAAATTTTGTACCAGTCTCTATATTTAATGTTTAACTCTTCTATTATATTGTATTTTGCTGTAGTCGTATCGCACATTTTTTTTGCACATCTAATACATTCTAAATCTGTAATAATTGTATTTTTAACATCAATATTTGAGACCCAAGTGTCTAGATTAAAGATAAGTAAAACATTGCTCGAATGTATCTCCTCGTCTCTAAATTCGTTAAACACTGATGCTGTCAAAGGTTTCTTTTTCTTATTCCAGTGTCCTGAAGTTAAGATATCTGATTATGACAAGGTAGAGATAGGTCTACTTCGTAATAATCAGATAGAAGATGATAGCATTTCCATTTCATTCCATTCCACCAGCCTGCAAAGCCTGGACATGGACAACAGCGCATGGGGAGATTGGGCAATATCCCTAATTAGAGTTGGTGGGTATTATTAATAAAAGGGATATCATTAAGGCTGTGGATAGAGTGCCACAAGCGGCATTCTAGTACGATCGGTTACGATGCCGTAATTATGGCGTCCTCGTACAAAGTGTAGGCAGTGTATAGAGTGCCACAAGCGGCAACATAGTACGATCGGTTACGATGCCGTAATTTTACGGCATCCTAGTGCAAAGTGTATAGAGTGCCACAAGCGGCATTGTGTCTCAATCGGTTCGGGAACCGTAACATATTTTTTATTTGCCATAATGTTCAGAAGACATAATATTTAAAATATATTTTTGTGTATTTGTGTTGTTTCTGTTGTCTAATAAAAAATAACCTCGAAATTCAAGACATTTCATACAGGAGTAGGGCAGCTAGTATTTCTGTTGTCTAATAAAATACTTTACGGCATATTACGGCGTCACTATTATACCGCAAAACTTACGGTTCCCGAACCGACTGAGATAGAGTGCCGCTTGTGGCACTGTATGCACTTCCTATCACTATTATGTTTCAAGGTGTAACGGCGAACCCACTAAATATTTTGAATGTTTCTTAGCTATCGGTTTGATAATAATAAATAATTTTTAGAGATAAGACTAATTTTGTGCGGTTGTGTCGATTTATCAAAAATATGTAGGTATGTTGTGTATTTAATTATATTTATTAACTATCTTATCTGTAGTGGAATATTTTGCTAACAATCCTGCTCAATATCGAGATTAAGACAATCTTGCAATGTGTAGTGGTTTTGACAAGACCACACCCTAAAAAGGTAATAATTGAGGAAATAATATATTATTTATTAATATACCTAATTAATATAATTGTTATTTATAAGTATTTTTAAATTTTACAGAAAAGATTATATTGTCGTACGGACTGTTTTCTGTTAGTTACTTAAATTTACCTATTTTGCGTACTAGTAAATGTAAACTGTAAATGTAGAGAGCCATACTCTTAATATAATCTCTCAATGTTTACGTTTCAAGATGTTTGTAGATTCGTAAGATTAGTTTTTTTCTAATCGGTAGCTCAAACCCTCTGATTTACAAAATAAGATTCGTTATGTTATATTATTTGCCTAGTAATAACGCTCAAATTAGTTATCTTCGAAAAAAAGATATCATTTAATTTCAACGCCGCAATTTGTGGCAAATATTAGTCACTATATTTCAATGAAACACGATTAGGTAGTGGACAATTAAATATATTGTTTGTATAATAAATATTAAAATTTATTGTCTTGTTAACTTAACTTACAAAAATAATTATAATTTCTATTGTCCTAGGGGGTTGTTGATCCAGGGGTAAACATTTGGGCATACGTTGCAAATTGTCATCCAGAATTGTTCCTGGAAGAAAAAGATTCATTCTTTAATCTTATTTCAAAACATCTTCCTTATAATAGTACTTTCTATAAATAACTGCGACACTACCTACTAAATTATACTTTTAAATTCCTAATTTAAGTATTAGGTTTCTTTGAAATTAAACATAATTTTATTTATATAAAATTACGTTATTTGTGTTTATAATAATGCTAAAATTGTATTCTCATATTTTCTGGTTCTAGAATTTGTAACCTACTCTCAAATGTCTATGTTGGGCATAAATACATTTTAAAAGAAATTCTATTGCTAACCTTGAAGTCCAGCAAAGAAACATGCTACTAGTTGGAAGACTTTAAAAAACTGATGGTGCCTAGCTAGACATGAAAAGTTCGATTGAAATAAAACTAGCCAAAACCATCAACGAATTTCTAAAAAGAGTCCTATAGTCCTGTAACGTATATTGGTTTCATTTCACTCTAATAGTATTTGTATATTGGTACATTACTCACATGAGTGTGAGTGGAATCCAACGGTCCACAGGTGGTGGCTGGGCACGAAGTAGGGATTTGGAACGGGCAGGCCTTGTTCTTGTATTCATTTACTGGCACTGGATCCTTCACCCAGTCAATCACTTCCTTGCTATTCACCTGAAATTTTACATTAAAGATAAATGGTAAAGTGACTATAGTATAAAATCATCGTCATCATCATTATGTGTCATCTTCAAAATGCAGTTTAGAGGTCAGTATAATATCTAATAGCAAATTAATAGTATCTAATGTATATTAGTAGTAAGCTCGATCCGGATTATCAGAAGGCACGGTTTGTAGCCGATGATCTACGAGGGCATACAAAAAAAACAAACACTTTTCCTGAATTAACTTATCAAATGTACACTTTTAGGTTATTGCGTTCCATTGTGTATATCATAATTGAACGGGGTTTAACGCAAACTACTGAGTAAAGGCATCCTACGCATACCTTTTCATACCCGACGTTTCGATCAAGTTGCACCAGACATCCCTACTTGTTTTCGAAAGTTGATGATTCGATTTTTATTATATCGAACAGGGTGTGTCGATAATTCAGTTGAACGATGTTTTATTTCAATGATGCTTTATTGGTGCGACGTAACGTTTGTGCGAAAAATCCTGTTGCGAAAAACCCTATAATAAACCCTGTAATAAACCCTACAATAAATAAATTACCGAACTAATGAATAAATTACCGAACTAATGAGCGATCGCTGTAGGGTTTTTCGCAACAGGATTTTTCGCACAAACGTTACATAGCACCAATAAAGCATCGTTGAAATGAAACATCGTACAACTGAATTATCGACACACTGTTTTCGATATAATAAAAATCAAATAATCAACTTTCCAAATCAAGAAGGGAACCCGTCAAGGCCAAGGGCTGGGTGCACCTTTATGTAGTTTTGCGCTAGACCCCGTGCAAATATTAATGAACTTATAAAAATGTATCCTTACCATGAATACATCAGGAAGGTTGTTAATGGTGTCCAAGAACTTGACGAAGGCTCTGTAGACGGCGGGGTTGGTGCGGAGGTACCATTCGTGGATGTAGTAGCCGAATGGGGAGCGGTTGCCCAAGTAGTGCCTTTCGAAGTTGCCAATGATGAATTGGTACCAGCCGTCCTCGTCGTTCAATTGAGGACTAGAAAAAAAAAACAATGTTTTATAACCATCAGCCCATAAATATCCTACTACTGTGCTCAGACCTTTAGACATGAGTAGCTCTGGCTACATACGTAAGAGTAAGGCCATTAACGCTGCCCCGCAGTCAAAAAAATGTCCCAATAACCGAAGTTAACACATAACCCAACCATTAAACAAATAATATATATATTATAGCATAAATTTAGAAACTTACGTTGAGAAGCAAGCATCAGCCATCGAGCAAGCGGCGTTGTTTAAATCCCTCCAGGTGATCATTGGAATCACCCATTGGCCGGGCAGAGATGCGCTGGGGCATGGGGGAATCTGGCAGTCCTGGGTGGAGGCATAGTCTAGAGTATACGGCCAAAGACCAGGGTTGATGAGATTGACGGTGGGCCAGGAGCAGTCGTATGTCATTCCAATGTCCTTCTTGACCTCGAAGCTGGCATTACCAGACAGCTGGAGGAAGGGCATCCGAATACCTGTAAATAAGATCGATTAGCAAATTGTAAGGAAATTGCCAGTTCTTCGCTGTATATCAAGGTTTTTCAAGGTTCGGGATTCCGAGTAGTAGATGATTGTTATATTTCTATTTTTTTATGACTAGCACACATCAACACTCATTGTCATAGCGTCCAACTTAGATGAGATGATGATAGCTAGCCGAGTATAAAATTCTACACAATATTTTAAAGTTACATCAGTTCTGTAGCTTACCTTGAAGTGCTTCCAAGGGGATATTGCCAAAGTGAGCCATCTGAATTCTCTGATCAGCGAACTCCCGCTCAATGGTTTCTTTATCCGCTTCAGCCCAGTAAGTCTGAGGGGTTTGGTGAGTGATGGAGTGCAGAGCAATCTCAAAGCCATTGTTGTATAGCTCGTTGACGAGCTGGTAGTTGGTGTACTCGTGGCTGACGTACCACGTGGCGCCAGCTCTGCAGCCATTGGAGTTGGTGCGCCCGTAGAGGGTGTCGCGGTAAGTTTCGATGTTGAGTATGTTCACGGCATCATCAAAAGTTACTAAGACAAACTGAAAAAAAAATGAGTTTTCAACATTAACATCAGTTAAACGCCACACTGCTGGGACACCTTACCTAGTCTTGCCATAAGTTCTGTCCCAACTTAAATGAGGTATTTTAAAATAAATAATATGACGGTCATATTAAATGACTAAATGAATTAATTTATTTATTTCAGATTACAAGCTTAAACAAGTGATCCATATTTGTTAGTAACAATTTTATCTTAAAACCTATGTTAGTAGTTACAACTAGTAACCCCAGGTACCTGAACTGTTGCACTCTATTCAGTGGGTTACCACATACAGTTATTGGTTACATGTTACTTGGTTTTTGGCCTTAAACACCATAAATTCACTCTTTTTAGAGTTGTACACGGGTCCATGCTCCGAGGCATATGACTCACATCTCTGCAACAACTGCCTCATTCCATTGATCGATGGAGCCAGGAGCATCATATCATCAGCAAAGCTCCAATTATTCATATACACACCATCAATGTGGCATCCAACATGGTCACTACTGAGTCCAACAATCAACTCATCGATGTATAGGTTAAAAAGTCTGGGCGAGGTATGCCCCTTTGCCTTACATCCCATACAAATCAGAATAGGAGTCTTTCCATATTACACAGTTAACTTGATGATTGTACCAACATTTAAAAACAGATACCAGCTCACTGGGCACATTTACATCGCTCAGCTTCTTCCATAAGATGTCATACAGCACAAGATCAAAAGTCTTGGACTTGGACTAGGAAACACGCAATGGTAGGGGTTTGTCTCTCGGTATAATACCTAACTACATGTTTGTGTCCAATTATGGCGCTCTCAGTTGAGAGACCACGCTGGAAACCAAACTGTGAGTCATGCAATTGCAAATATTTTTCCAAATATTCATCTAATAACCTGTCCAAGACCTTCGCAATAATAGTTGCTAGAGAGATAGGTCTATAGTTGCTCATCTCAGCGATGTCCCCTGTCCTGTTCTTAACTATCGGCGCAACCAAAGTTTTTTAATATTAGAGGCGGTAGATGACTGTGACTAATAATACACAAGAAGAAATACATGGCCAGCACTCTATGTTCATGTACCCCCGCATACTGCAGGTGTTCCACACTAAGACCATCATGACTAGGTGACTTGCCTTTGGTCATTTGCCTATTAGTCTTTTCCAGATGTTTAGCTGTAAAATATACCAGTGACCCATCATGTAGTGTTTTAAGCCATCTTTACATTTTGAGCACGACCTAGTGGTGACTCTACTTTAAAGTGATCTAAGTAAAATTTTAAACACTGAAAAAAGACGACAACCTCAGGCGGGAATCGAACCACGCACCTTCCGCATTCCGGGCGGCTGCCTTAACCACTTGGCTACCGTGGTCTGGCTTTTAACCGTCGAAATTTGTCAGTGCTTGATGCTTATGTTTTTAGTCAACATTGCTTCATCAAATCATAGAAGTTTTCACCTCTGAGATCCGACAGAAATATTTTTACAAATATTTGAACATTCGGTTAAGATGAAGCTGCGTTTATAGATTAATGTTTTATTTGTTGTTGTCGTCTTTTTTCAGTGTTGAAAATTTTACTCCTTAAGTTATGTTTATTGGTAGCGTTCCAAAATTTACCAAAGTTTTTCCTTCTGTGCAATGTGGCAATAAAATGCATTTTAATCTGTTGTTCATGGTTCTGGCACCACCTCAGAACAATAGTTATTGTTCTGGGGGCACCACTTAAGTTTACTTTTAAAAGTTTTTCTACTATGACACTTTTCAATTAGATATCATTATATTACATAGGTTTTACTTTATTCATTTCGATCTAACACACAGCTGTGTAAACATAGAGTGGGGACCACAGATAATCTATAAATAATCTATAGATAAATTTTGTCTGGCACAGACTATAGCTCGTTAGATTAGTTGTTAAGTCTTAACTATAAGTTAGTTAACTGCTTTTTTTATTATTATTATTATTGACGTCAATAAGTGCCTGTAAAGGTTTACATTGAATGAATAATTTGACTTTGACTTTGACTTTGAATCGAAACGCAGTTATTGCATTACCTAAATGTAAAGAAACACCATTCGAGATTTTCAACCTGTTAAAGCTCGGACCAAAGCCATTAAAAAAAAATTGTGTTAAGGAGAAGTTTAACCGTCAAAACGATAGGGTGTATGCACACAGCTTCCAAGAAACTACTGGCAAAATTCCAAAAGTCGAAAGATCTGTGATGGTTTGGTGGGGCGTGTCCAACGAAGGCGTGACAAAGCTCCATTTTTGTGAACAAGGGGTAAATATAACCCAAGCAGCTTAGCAGAAGACAGCCGTAGCCACCTCGATATTCATAGACTCATAAATTTTTCGCATTTGACACTTTGATAATTTGACATTTTGCGAATTTGTCTTTCTGAAAATCTGTCGTTTTAGGAATCTGTCCTAAAAAGAATCGTTTTTTTGCGTTTCTGACCTTTTGCGACAAGCTACCAACGTTTGACGATTTGCGTCTCTCTGTCATTTTGCGAATCTGTCCTTTTGAGCCTAAACCCTTGCTAGGTCGAATAAAAGGATTATTATCGGTAAGCTGGGGAGTCAGTCCTCCTTGATTACGAAGAAAAGCTGGGTAATCGGTGAAGTGGACACCCACCTAGTCTATTATGGTAATCACCTATTTCTTGTAAGCTTAAAAAACTATACGCATAGCTAAATTAATTAATTATCGATAAAAATGTAACCATCAAAGATTAGTGCCATAATGTAGGTACATAGTTTTTAGTAATAATCTACCAAATAGAAATTTAACACGCTCAGCGCCATGTGTATCATTTTTGATACACATGACTAAAACATTGTGTATAATGTTTGATCCACACGACTCGTTTTGGTAAAATCTTTGTGTATCAGGTATGCACACGGTTTTCACACATTTTATATGCTCAATAAATAGCCCTGGCCCAGACGAACTTCTGAGTATATTTGAGTTTGGGATCTGGTGAAAAACTACAAAAATATACCTACTAAAAATATATTTTATATTTTTATTTCAAAAAATGAAACACATTTAAAAATATTAGTGAATTAATGAATTGTACAATTAGTGATTAAAAACCCATTTAGATAGTTAGAAATTATGGAGTTATCAAGTTAGACAAATAAAAATCACAGAATAAATATTGAAAGTGACCATTTGATAATGAGTAATCAATCACTAATGTGCAGCATTGTAACATTTTTGGCACAGAAAAATTTCAAAAACTGAACATTTAGTGAAAACTTGCGAAGCTTTCACTAGTTGGGAAATAGGTAACGCATTAAAACTATTCACAAGCCACATGTATCAAAAATGATACACTAGTAGAAAAGGGGGAAATACAGGGGGGAAGTAATCAATGTCAGTTTTTGGTAATCAATATAGCAATCTTAAAACAAAAAAACAAAAAACAGAAATGTTCTAAAATTGGTAGAATTCGTGAAACAGGCTTGGCGCTGAGCGTGTAATTGTTAATTTAATTTTATGATGTGTCGACTGGCGATGACGTAGTTGTCGACATTGAATATTGGTTCCAAATCCCGGAAAATTTGCACAGGTCGGATGCCAGAAGTATTCAGGATATCTTCGTTTCAACTCAAGGATTTATTAAAAATATTCCAAAACTGTCGTAGCTATAAATATTTTTATTACCTGTGGTGTGTCTCTCGCATCAAGTCCTCCAGGAATGGCAGTACTCGAACATCTGCAGTCGGGCAACTGGCAGGCTACCGGATCACAATTATCAGCTAACGTAAGCCCTTCATCTTGGGCAGTAGCTGCCACAAACAGAACAGTAATCAATGCCCACGTCAACTTCATCTTGCCTCACCCTTCTAAAACACTGACCGAGTAACGCCGCACTTTGTGAATTTATATGAATTCTGTATTATCTATTTTGATTGCAATCATCGACTGGGTATCACTATATTTATTATATTCCACAAATGCGCTTTTTATGCGTTTTATCTAATCTTGAATCAGATTTAAAATAATTACGTGTTTAATTAAAATATAATCAATTGTAAGTATGTTTATATGGTTAGGCATTTAACAAGGTTGAGCGAAGCCTAGATTAAGGCAGCACTCAAAGCTCTGAGCCGTAGTTTCCCGCTAATCAGAAGCTATCAAAAATTTTTTTGAGGTGATATTTGTCGTTTAGGTATCTATAACCGTATGGGTGAACGGAACAAGTACGACTGTAACCATGTTAACATTTTGAATGATTTATTTTTTCAAGATAGTAAATGGACCTGGTGAGACGCGTCGGATGCCCAGCCATACGACAAGCTACCGACAAGCGGTAGAAATGAACTGCTAAAATTGTGGAATCTATGGAATTTCGGCAAAACGGACGTTAGGGCTTGGAGCCGTGCTTCGGTCCCAACGTCGAGTATTTATTTATTTAATTAGGCTCTCACAACAATACATACATAATTACATATAATCACTACTATTATCCCCGAAGGGTTAGTCAGAGACTAGGCAATGAGGACCGCAAAAGCAGTCCTCTGCCATAGCTCACTTTTCTCCAAATAGCGACAGGCAGGTTGTGAGCCCATTGCCAATCTATGCTGTTGGAAGTATGTGCCTTTAGTCCGTTAGTCGCCTTTTACGACACCCAAGGGAAGAGAGGGGTGGTGGTATTCTTTCACCGCTACGCGACACTGTTATCATGGCATGTCCACACGCTTGGCAAACCTCAACAAGCCGTCACAAATTCAAACGTGTGGATAGAGCGTTTGGCTTGGTTTGCAAGCGCTTGTAGCCGATCCGTCGAACAAATCACGAATCCAAACGTTTGTAGAGATTTGGAGTTGGCGGCAAGAGCCAAGTGTGCGGGCGCGGCATCACAACAATGAGTACACAAACACATTCAATACTTAGGTATGCTGTTACAGAAGGTTCTTAACTAAGTGTCACATTACGGACGGACACGAACGATGGGGATGCTAGACGGTACGGTGTACCCTGGGCAATGCTTATTCTTATGCCTTCTTTCCAACATTTGGGAATCAGTAGGGTAATATCCGACATTGAGGAGGGTATGGGCTGTAATTCAGCTACTGCTCTTACTCTGCATCAATGGTTCTTCATTACTCTTGGACCTGTCTTGGACCTGCCTGAAAAGGTCTCGTGTTTTGTCGTTTCCTTTTTTGTATAAGTAGCACCATCATCATTAAGCAATATCAAATAAAGTCTAAATTTCAAGGTGCTTCTTTAAGTCTGTAGGTAATCGTTTTTGTTTATTATATTTCCTTAAGCTGCAACGAAAGTAAATATAATTTTATATCATCAATAAATCAGTGATTTTTATTTTTTATCTGATAAGTTTTTTGCTGCTGATATAATAAATGTGTTTCAAGTGAATAGACCATGTTAAAGAATGATGTGAGAGCGTTAGTCCTTGAATATTATGACCGAAGACACTGGCGGCGGGGTTGTAGGAGGTAATAATACACACAAACACTAACACTCATGCACGCAGGTAAGTACGCCATCACGCAAGCTATGATTGGCTTTTTCAATGAATCATGCTTCGTTTTTTTATATGAAAAGAAGGCAAACAAGCTTGCGTCCTGTAAAGGACCTTTAAGGAAGGAGTAGAAACAGTGAAGGGAGTGGGGAGGGGGGAGAGATGGTGCCTCCGGTACTTTCCCTCACCGGACGAAACACAACAGAAACGAGTGCGAATGTTTCACACCGATATTCCTTGACTCATTTAGCACCACCCAGAGGTCAAGTGTAGGGTCGCAAGGGTAACCCTTTAGGCGAGTGACTTTAACCCCTAAGTATCAAAATAATAATAATGACGTCTCTTACATATTACGACGGTCTACGAGTGCTATAACTTCGGGCTGGTGGCATGCATCAGGTGATATGTGTGTTGTTCATAATTTTTACCCGACTTACAGACAAGAGGAGATTCTCAATTCGCCTGTTTGTAAGTATTTTTTATTATTTGTTACTAACTCAGATATAAGTATTTATTGGCGCCTTATTACAGAATTTAATAATATTCGAATAACAGCAATATACATTAATTTATTATATTTACCTGTTAGTAGTAAGCTTAGTTGAAAAAGCAATAAGAGTCATTATTTAGCTACTAATCTAAACCAATTTGAGATAATCGCCATCGATAAGTCTTAATATATTTCAATTGTTTAAGACTTATGATAAAACGGTTGTGACGTTGTTAAAAACATTACTGTATTCTCGGAAACGGTAATCTACTGGTGTTTTTGTGGAATTTTTGATTTTAAAGCATGTTAGCGCATGTCATGACATGACATGTAGGTATAAAGAATACGATGTCAAAACTTAATGTAGTAAGTCCCTTGTGCAAGTTTAGTTTAACTTGCGCAGAGGACCAATGGACCAAATTACGCTTGACATGTATTGTACAACTGAACGATTGGTTGTAGGTAAACCTGTGCCAAGGTACCATGTCTCTAGGGTCACCGTCGTGTAAAGTTGATCTTCGGCGAACGGCTAGCCTTTCCTTGAACGCCAACTGTCCCGGTCTTGCGCAGTACTCATTTATCCATTGCTTGCTATAGTTCTTTGACCATCACGCTGCAGAGCGTATTACTCTGCGTTTGCCTAAACGCGGTCTCCATTGTAGGCCATACCTGCTCCAACGGTCGTCCGTCTTTCTGCAGATATGACCAGCCCACCTCAACTTCAGAGTACTGATTCTGCGAGCCATGTGCGGGGGTGTAGGTGTCTTTAGTTTACTGTCAAATCGCTTCGTTGCTGATTTTATCCGCCAGAGAAAGCCCAAGTATCGTTCGCTCCATCGTACGTTGACCGACTTTGAATTGGTGGACCTGACCTATCATGAGTGAGTCATTACAGGTGGCACTGGTTAAAAAGAATAGTTTTTAGGCATTAAGAAATCGACTACTGAAAGATACCGACATATATCGCGCAGCTTCCCGAATGCCGCGCAGCTAAAACGAATTCTTCTGTCTGTCTCTATCCTAAAGTTGTGCCTGCAAGTTGTATAGTTTGGCCATAACAGATGTATTCTGGCAAGAGCTCTCCAAAATAAAAAAGAAAACATGTGGGAAGGCCCAGCTTATTTATAAGCCAGAGGAATTGTAAGCGATTTGTTTCTGCATCTCAGTGGTCTCTGTTTTTACACTTAAAGGAAAACTGCTCCTGTAAACATCAATGTTATATAAAAAGCAATCGGTAGCTTTAGTACTCCTTGATAGTGTAATGGGGGATTTTATTAGCGATAAAATGTTCAACCAGGCGTATTAATCAAAATAATCTTAAATGATTGAATCAGCTTTAATTTTATTGGTGGGTAAGATAAGATAGAATGTAAGTAGGAAAATACGGAATGCGATCTCGAAAATTCATTCATATATTTTACTATGTTCTAATTATTATGAAACAGCGTCAGCGTCAATAATGAAGTTGATCAAATTAAAAGGTTTTGAAGTATCTACACAGGTTTGGTTGTTCGGATTGCGATCTTGAAAGTAAAGCATCTTTTGTTATGTTGGTTCACCGGATAGGTGACCAAATTAAAATATATCGATGGACTCCGTGTTTCGAAAGCCCAGTTGTAGTTGGTATCGTTTCTTATCGTAAGATGGCAGTCGTTAAAACCCATAAAACCGCCTTGGGTCATTCGTGGTAAATTTTAGCCTGATTTTACCCTGCAGTTTTAACCAATTGTCCGTACCTTTAAGCTATTGTTAATTTGGGAAAGTCTAAGCCTAATAGTGGGACGTTATAGACTGATGTTGATGATGATGCCACTGCAGAAGGTAATTATTTAAGGAATGACACTTTAGCTTATTATTTTCTGAGAATACTTTAATGTAGAATGTAGACTTTAATAATATCAGATTATATGATAATAATTTCGTTTAAATGCATACCTATCCCCAATCAAGATATCAAAATCAAGATTATATTGTTTTTATGATGTTATTTATTTTTATTGAGTATTTATTTTTAGACACGATTCCGTTCGATAATGATCAAATTCTTATATATTTTTTGTGTTGTGCCCAGATATTGTATATTAAAAGCACAATCAGTATCATAACTTAGTATATCTAATACTATTTAGCGACATCTAGTTTGGCTTACTAAGACTAAACAAAATTGACAACGCTAGCACGAGTCTTTTGAGAACTATTATCCTTACAACGATGCTATCCACCCTTATAAATCAGTTCCATAACAAAATCAGAGATGGCGTTATAATTTTATCATTATAACGCCACCTTTGATTTTGTTATGGAACTGATTTATACTACGATGTAGAAAGGACTGTATCAGCGGTATCCGGACCAAAGTTATAGCTGATGATGATTGACTTGAAAAACCTTACACAAACATACACGACACTATTATTATCCTTGAAGGGTTTTAGTCAGAGACTAGGTAAGGAAGAATGCAAAAGCAGTTCACTGCCACATTCCAAGTTGCATCAATAATTAATAATTAATAAATAATAATTAATAATTAATATCAACTGTATTATGTGATCAGTGTGATGGATGGTGAGCCTATCGCCACTATATGCTGTTAGATATATAACCAGTGATTAAGGAAAGAGATGAACTGGTAGTATTCTTTGATAATGAGCCGCTACCGCCCAGGTCATATTGCTGCTAAAACCTAATATTGCTCGAAGATAACGAAACCTTGAAAAAAAATTGCTACCTCGGTTGGAAATCGAACGCGCGTCCTCCGAAATCCAGGCGGCTTCGTTGACCACTCTACCACTCTACTACCACCTAGGTAATTGAGAGAGAGAGGGAGAGAGAAAAACATTTATTGAAAAACAAAAAAAAAAAATTTACAAATTATATGTCTGTGAGAAAATTACATAAAAAAACGGGTCGGTAAATTTGACATTCGGTGTCATGTCACTTTTCTTTCGGTTTTCGGAAAAAAATTGAAATGGCGGTAGGTCTGTCTACGGTGTGCTGATATTAATTTCAGCCCAGACCTCATAATATGGTGTAAAACCAACCGCGGTTTGTACGCGCTTGTAATTCTGGCGGCAGGGTTCGCGTCGCGTTGGTTGAGATTTTGGTGTGTTCAGTTGGAAACCCATCACTTGCATCGGGGCGTGAGTTTGTAAGATGAATGTTAATCGGTTTAAATCTTAATAATCTCCTTGTAAACAGCCATCAGAGGCTGCTGTGTGTAATTAATCGGACGGACGAACGCTGACGGCAGCGTATATTCTTAACATTATCTCGCGTGGTTAGCTTGGGAGTCGGTTCCTTGTGATAACGTGGAGGAGGCAACTGCTGGGCGAGACGGACGGTGTGATTTGGACGAGCCTCTTGGAGTCGGCAGGCGAGGCACGCCACCGAGGCTGGCGTCACATCACAGCAGCTGGGCGGCGACCATCCTGTTTCTTCCCTAACCCCAACTCCTATCCTAAGTTTGCAAGGCGGGTTAACCATCGGACCAGTCGGTAAGTCCATAGCATAGTATTTAATTAAGTTAAGATTAAATCCGAAGCGCAGCTTTTCAGGCAAACCCATGATCGGTGACCTGGTGGTCCATGGTTTGTCTGAAACATACAGATTTACGAAATTTTTTCTATACGCTTTTGTCTTTATGTTTCTACTTGACTTTTTGTTGTTACCTTCGAGTATTTGAGCGTTATTAAAGCAAAAAATCTAATATTACGAACTTATATTGCTCATTATGTCGTACACACGCCAGCTGAGGCAGGTGTCCACAAGAGCTGTTGAAATGTCAATTAATCACAGCCTCTGGCGGACTAATAACGTTTCGTTGTCATTAGATTTTGCCAACATAGAGCCGATGGAAGTGGCTCGGAACAATCTGCAAACACAAAATTACTTTAGTTTCGTACTTATTAATTATTACTAAACTAAAGTTAATTACTAAAGTAGTACTATTTACAAAATTACTTTTATTTAGTATTTTTTTTCAAAGCTTCGTTATTTTCTTTTTTAGGTTTTTTGAGCGTTATTAACGCAAAAAATCAAATGTTACAAACGAAAATTATTACTATTTTTACTAAACGTTGTCTTAGTTGAAAGCTGACTAAAAAGTTATGCTGTTTCTATCTGCCTTTAATAACAGAACTGAAACGACGTCGTCTTCGTACCGTGGACTCGAGACGTTTACGTTATGAAATCTTTTAAAGTTCGTGCTTGGTACTGGTTTTCATCAGTTTTAGCATTAGTCCACATTTTATAATGAAAGGAGTCAAATGAATGGGTTTGTAACAATAATGATACGACAAACGGAATTGAATGACAAAACGCGAGCGAAGCCACGGTCAAAGGCTTTAGTGAAAACTCGCACTCTTTATGCGGCTTACCTGCGCTGAATTGTGCGGATTGTGCCCCTTCCAGGGAGCGTACATCATGGCCCAAACATAATGCAGCACCTACTGCCCTAATGAGATGGTTAACCGGACATTAGTGGATGTAGCGTTCGGATTGTCATGACAAATGGCCTCGTCTAATGAATTTGCCGTCGATGCGTTTCGTGCACTCTTCGACGCACCGGGTCGGTCAAAACATAAATTAAATGTTAAGTATCAAGATTGTTACCCATAATTAAAACTAAGATTACGCTAAAAAACTTTAAAAAAATATATGTTTGCTAACTATTATTACTTATATTTTTAATTATCTTTACGCAACATAAAAAGACAATCTGCAGCTTTTTAGAAACTATATACTTGTATTCAATGTTAATAGCGGATGTTGCATTAAATAAGGAAATTATATGAACACGAAACATACAATTTGAGCGCGGGTCCGCATATAAAAACTATGGTCTGGTAGTTGGTCCTATACCGGTCCTAGCTCCCACCAGGTCTGAAGGCCTAGAGATAGGGTTTTGGTAAAAGGGCTTGACCACATAAACCAAAGTACACACTTTAACCCTGTCGCGTAGCGGTGAAAGCATACTACCACCCCTCTCTTCCCTTGGTTGTCGAAAAGGCGACTAACAGACTAAAGACTACACATACATCCAACAGCATAGAGCGGCGGAGGGCTCACCACCTGTCACGCTGAGCACATGTGCAGCCGCTATTCGGTGAAAAGTGGACTATGGCAGAGGACTGCTCTTGCGGTCCTCATTGCCTATTAGTCTCTGACTAACCCTTCAGGGATAATAGTCGTGGTTACATGTACGTATGTACCTACATGTACATTTCCTCACTTGCCGGTAAAAACGCCGTTATTTACCCCAGCAACATAGGAAAAAGAACAAAAAAGGTAGGAAATTATTTTGGATTTGATCGCCCTACATTACGTATTGGCCTGAATCGCTTGGGTCTGAACCCATACTGGCGATCATTGAGCAGCGAGTGAGCTGAGAGTTAAATATCTGCTCAAACACCTTACACAGCACAGAAGCTACAGCGACGGGTCGATAGTTGGCTGGATCTGAGCGATCCCCTTTTTTGGGGATGGGTTGTATGTTTGCTTCCTTCCAAGACACCGTCACAATACCGGTATCGTAAGACAATCGTGTCAACACAGGAGACAACTCAGCATTGCATCTGAGCAGCACAATTGCCGGAACACTATCCGGCCCGCTAGACTTCCGCACGTCGAACGACCGCAGCACGGCACGTACATGGCGGACTCCGTCGCGTTACCAGTCTAAAGGTCAAAATCCCTTGCACACCGCGTCGCCTATTTGGTACGGGCACGTCCCCGGGCGGTCGGTGCGATCATACGAAAATCGTTGCAAAGTGGTAAAGCGACGGTGACCCCGACCGTACATCACACTGCCTGATACGAATATTAGGCATGGTGGCCCCACAATGTGGTATGGTGCCACTGAAGCGATTTAGAGGGCTAAACCTCCTACAATTAGTATGTAGCGGTTTAGTCCCTGCTTCAGAATAGGAATAAAAACAGTGAATAGGTTACAAAGTACACTCCCAATCTTTTAGAAAAGAACTCACAAAAACTCAGGGAGGGTTCACGGATCGCTCACTCTGTCCACTTGACTAGGACTTAAAAAGGACTTAGATTTAGGCTAATCTTCTTCGTAGACTACAACTACCCGGAACCTGGAACCGGCGGGATCAGTCTGCGCGCAGGGACGAAAGCGGAATCGTATACGCCAGGCAGCTGGTCACGCACAGGCTCTAGCAGGCGGGCAGGCAGCAGGCAGGCAGCGAACAGGCCCAGGGGATGAAACCTGGTACAGGAACCCTGGAATACACCAAGAAAAAGGAATGAACTTACGTTCACTAAGTCCCGACTTCTGTGGGCTCTGGTTTAGTACAGCTACAATTGAACCAGGCTCACTTTACTGAGTAAAATTGTGATTGCAAAATCGTTAGACAATTTCAACAAGATAATTTACAACAAGCGGGTAGATACCAATCTTGTAATTTAAAGTTGTACTGAAAAGGTAAAAATAGTAATTATTAAATTAACTGGGAATGGTATTTTGTCCACGGGATCACAGGGAACCTCGCGTCACTTCAATACCAATTACACTTGCTCGACAGTAATCATAACAAGGGAGGAATAGCAAATATTCAACTTGAAGGTAACATGACTTTAAACGAATTATATTAATTTAGGCTTTACGTTAAACACTAACAATCTATGCAATTACCAAACACTTTAAAACACTAGTAATATTTGTAAAATTACATGATAGGTGGAGCGGCGCCACAATCGACGAAGCGCGAATTAGCCACGAAAAGGTCAACCAACAAGTTCGCTTTCTCAAACGGCTGTTAGACCAACGAGCCATCTGGATGTTTCTGCGGAGGCAGCAAGAGAGAGCAGAAGTTGGCCTGCACGGTCTTAGCGAGCCGCCAATAGCTAAGGCTACCGTAAGGTGCGAGATCAACTCCTGCCCTACCCTCGCCACTCTTTGTGCATCCGCTCCTGCGACAGCCCTATTATTAGAGTCAGGGGCCAGAACATAGGTTCTTCGATACATATCCCAATTTGTGATTACCAATCCGCATTTGGCAAACGTGATGATTAAGACTTGATTTCAATTTCAAATTGGCTTATTAAGACTTACAGATAACGAAACGATGAAAAAAATGTCTAACTCAGGTGGAACTTTATTTCAACGATCTGAAATGCAGTCGTAACAGTAAAAGTAACCACTTATTCACACGTATTACCACAGTATAGTTATATTATCCTGGTATTACTGTCATCATTCTTTCCACTGTGCCCCGTTATTTTAATTGGCCCGCTACAAATTTGCATTAAAATGTATTCCTGATTTATATCCTGTTGCGTGAAATTTAATTAGCATTCGAACCTGCGTAGAATCTAGTAAACAATACACGATATTAATATTCAGTCGACGCTGCAGCGATGGGTTTGCTCAACATTAGGGGCGAAATTTTGAATACTGATTAAACAATCAACAAACTATTTAATGTGTACGTAATAGCGAGCGTGGGCATTAAGTGTTTGATTGGGTGACGATTAATAGGTGTTATTTTATTCAATGTTGATCTGTTTGCGTGAATTTTGCAATAAAGTAGTATAGTCTTTAATAGAAATGGTCAAATGTTACATCTCTGTCTCGTTTTTGTTAAAGAAGACAGATAGAGACGGAGTCAATGTAATCCTATAGTGTAACTTTAATCAACGTTTATTAATAACAGGGTAAGACCATACAATGATACAAGATATGATGATGAATGATACAAGACCATACAATAACACCATACAATGATACAATATTACGCGCTAAGCATGACGTTCAACGAACGTTAGCATGGCGAGTATATTTCAGGCTCAGTTCAGCAAAGACGACGACAGAGATAAACAGAATATTGGGTGCATTCAATAGTATCTAGAAATAGATTTGAAAAACCTCAACCGTCTCCTTCCAATTGAGTTTTTTTAATACTTTATTTTTAAAATCTTAACATTCTATATTCTAAATAACTAATCGCTTTTGGATTGCAACTGTAAAGAAAACCGTATTCAATATGTTCGATCTCCGTTTTCGTCAACGTGCGCCTACTCTACACAAAATCTTGCGCTCACATGAGTATACAACAAAACAGCGGCCTAAGTATCTAAGCTAACGCCCGCGTAACGGGCCAAAGTAAGTGACGATAAGGCCGAAGGTAAGCACGCTTCACACGGAATCCTCAACCACTGAGGAACTGACTACTATCTCATCTCTAAACTGTCAGAACACAAGAATGCTATTAACAATGTTGTTATAAGTTATAAGGTTGTAGCTAGCCAGACGGACTTAACAAGCCAACAACGACGGACAAAACAACCACCAATAAAACCAAGTACACAAAGATATACCCCCCGCTGGGAGTCGAACCCGGGACCTCTGGGTATAAGACCGATGGCTAAGCCACTAGACCACAGAGGCGGTATTTTAATTTAACTTGTATTAACATTTTTGTAACACAAGCTGTCAAACGTTGCAAAGTTAGAATAAGTATTTTTATCAAATTTTTCAACTTCTTAGAACAAAGCATCAATTGTTTACTTATTAATCGACGAGAAATGAAAACTGACATTCGGTGCGACCCTAATTGTTGGTTACTGCGAAAATCGTAAATAATGATTTACGAGGACCGCCTCTCACTCCAATCGTTGACAGGAGTGGTATAATTTAAAAATAATGAATGCGGATAAAGGTGAAATAATAATCCATACAAATCGAGGCTCGTTGGCACGGATAGCGTTAAAACAGCTATATTACAAATCATAGCCAGCTTATAAACGGCCCACTGCTGGGAACAGGCCTGTGGAAAGCCACATGCACATAGGGAGATTATAGAAAATAACCCAACACGCTCGCTAGTTCAATGCTGGTCTCACGACTGCGATCTTGCGACAACAACCGGAACCAGCAGCTTGAAGAGTCCTCTGTAGTAAAAAAGGAAGATTTTAAAAATTCACACATACCATCACGACTATTACCCCCGAAGAGTTAGTCAGAGACAAGGCAATGAAGACAGAAAAAGAAGTCCTCTATACCATAGTCCACTTTTTACCAAATAGCGACTGCACATGTGCTCAGAGTTGTAGTATTCTTTCACCGCTACGCAACCCGGTTAGTTACATTTTAAATAAATGAAAAAAAAAACAAACCTCTTTACATAGCCTTTGAAGATTATCATTCTGCAATATATAGAGCTTTAGAAAACCAACAGATTAACAAGGACTATATAGATTTATTAAAATAGTTTACTGCCGCAGTACCGCCAATATTAAATTAACTTCTACCGGCCCATCTTTCAAAATTCCGAAAGGGGTTAGGCAGGGTGATCCAGTCTCCCCTATCCTGTTTACGAGTGCACTCCAAGAGATCTTCAAGACGCTGGCAGATTCATGGGCAACTAAGGGCATTGTCGTCGGAAGCAAACGCACGAATCTGCGATTTGCGGATAACATTGTTCTGTTTGCTCCAACATTTCAGGAACTACAGCAAATGCTCGAAGATTTGAGCACAGCAAGTCTTGAGGTTAGACTTTAAATGAACCAGTCGAAGATGAAGATAATGAGCAACATCACGAAACGTAGGGTTGAGGTAGATGGGCAAGAGATACACTATGTCGATCAGTATATTTACTTGGGCCAGGTAGTAAGCTTCGAGAACAGGCAAGAGAAGGAGATCGATCGCCGCATCGACAATGCCTGGAAGAGCTACTGGTCCATGAAGGCGTTCATGAAGGGAGACCTTCCAATCACGCTGAAGCGCAAACTCGTCGACATGTGTATGTGTATCCTGCCCGTCCTAACCTACGGTGCACAGACTTGGTCATTGACTAAGCTTCAAAAATCCAGGCTCAAGATTTGTCAGAGGGCAATGGAAGGTAGTATCCTCAGCTACAAACGAGTCGACCGAATTCGCAACACCATACTGTATTCCACAACTAGAATTGCTGACGTAGGGAGAAAAACAGCTATGCTCAAGTGGGACTGGGCGGGCCATATTAGCCGCATGCAACCCGAGAATGGGCACACACCATCACGCCTTGGGTGCCTGAAGTCGGGAGGCGTGGGCGGGGACGACCGCGGAAACGTTGGCGAGACGATCTCGATGCCTTTGTGGGAAACTGGTGGGAAAGCGCCAAGGATAAAGACGCGTGGAAGGGTTTGGGGGAGGCCTTTGCTCAGCAGTGTGACAAAATAGGCTGAAAAAAAAGAGAAAAAAATATTACATAATTAGAGTCGTTAAAATCTAAATCGGGAAAGTAGGGTTGACCTAAATATTGGCAATTGAACAAAAACCGTTTTGATAAAGAAAATTGGATCCATAGATAATAATGACAAACATTTTGTCATATTACTGTAACGTGTACTGAGCCATAAACAGTCCAAAATATATGTAAAAGTTAAGCATAAAGGTGCCAAATCACATTGAATTTGCTAGATTGCCGACTTCGGTTTTGAATTTATAAAGATTGCAATATTTGAACCCAAACCAAGGCAAGATGGTCATCTTTGGTACCAAAGGTTGGTCATAATGCAATCCGCCATTTTGAAACAGCGATTTTACAACACTTCTGATTGGTTGACAGCGAAAGATTGCCGACTATGGTTGATAGGTCCCGTAAATTGCTGTCTTTGATCCCAAAGCAAGCCAGTTTTATTTCGTGTTTTTGTAGGGTTGAGGGCAGTATTTGATTTAAAAGTAACTAGGTTATCGGTAAACATTTGAATTTTCAGTGTTGCCCTATATTTATCTCATTTTCGCCCACCTACCTACTTTGCCGACTTTGATTTCATACGACTCTATACTCCAGCCAAATTCGATGACGAATGTTTGTAAACAGATTACTGTCATTTCTTTGTGCAAATATCTAGTTTCACTCGGATTTTTACTTTTTCTTGAGAAAGATTCACAAGAAAACAGTTAACTATAATGTCTTTCTTCCAAAAAACAGTGAAAATCCGAGTGAATCTAGATATTTGCACAAAGAAATTACAGTAATCTGTTTACAAACATTCGTCATCGAATTTGGCTGGAGTATAGGTGCCTACGTCTATTATTCCCAGAGGGTAATAAGTCAGATACAGGCAATAATGACCGGAAATGCAGTGTACTGCCACAGTTCACGTTTCTACAAGTAACAGCAATAGCTGACCACATGCTCAGCGAGATAGGTGGTGGTAACACACATACCTACTAAAATCACAATCAACTATCCAAAATTCTCCGTATCGACAAAAGTCTATTTTTGCAGCTCTTTATAAACGACCGGCCGACGAAAAAAAACAACAGGTCGTGAAAAAAAAACAACTCCCTCATAATCTAGTACAAAAGTTAAATCCTCTTTAGTCGTAACCCGCAAATGTACGCGGCTCACTAAAATCATTGATGCGAATAGGGGTATAATGTATTCCAATACGCCTCCTGATATCCGTTTTAGGGTTAAACATTCCGGAGCAAGCTAAGTAAGTAAGTAAGCGGTCACTGGCCCTTACTATGAGTTTACAAAGGCAGTCGTCTGCAACCAAAAATTGGATATTCTCTATTTATTAAGAATATACTTATAGAATATCAATATATTGGTGGCCGAATGGCTAAAAGATAACCCCATAACCAGAGGTTCAATGTCCAGGTTGGGCAAATTGAGTTTCGAATTTATGTTGCATAGCCCAGGTTTGTGATCTGATCACCAATCCGTAATTGGCAAGCGTGTTGGGTAAGCCAATACCCGTCAATTGTAGCGAAGTCTTGATTTCGACAATGGAGGCTCTTGCCTGCAAGGGATTATACTTAGGCTATATTTCACTTTACGTTATAATCAGAGAGCTGAGTGTAAGTTTGTAAATGTGTAAACGTTTGATTTAAGTTTTGACAGATAGATCTTAAAGCTTAGAGAATTAGGTCGAGAATCAAAATACAAACGCATTAGTATCGTTTGCACATTTACAAACTTACACACAGCTCTCAGGAAAGGGTATCATCATAATCAACCTATAAACTTCTCACTGTTTTGGCCTAAAAAATCAATCAATGAATGAAATAAAGCATACTGTGACTCATGGTAGGGTCACGGAGTTATCTTTTAACCCCTCAAACCCCAAGCGGTCGCATGAGACCGCACCTACAAAAACACACTTGACTTTGTACCGTGTTTTCATAGACTTACAGACTACTTTAGTATGAACAAGTTTGGTTATTTCGGTTCTGTGGTTCATCTTATGTATTGTTATTGCACAATATAGCATAGTCTATGCTCCATTCTGTCAAATTTGACGTTGACAGTTACTGTCAAAAAATTGTCAAAAAAATCCAAGAGTGAGTGGCGGCTTACAGTTTTTCCTACATTTACCGATGGAAAGCTTAAGACTTATTTACTTGTGGGATAAGATCTAAAGCAATAAATGATAAGACATTATAATGTACACGACCTCTTACGCACAGTCAGCCAGTATAGATGACCTAGTAACCTGAAAATGTCCAGCCTACCTTTTGGATTAGTTTCAGTCCCCAGACTCCCACAAAACTTTAATATGTGAGCATTAAAATGTAAAACTAGCTAGTAAAAACAAGTTTTTTAGTAGTAAATAAAATATTTTATTATTATTACTATCCATAGGTCCCGGATTAAATTCTCTGGTCGGGAAAAGTGGGTTTCGAGTTTTTCGATATTAAGTCCGGGCTTGTGACCACCAACTCGCATTTGGCAAGCGTTGTTAATGTTGTGATTAAGCGAATGCCCATCTTGATCAGATGACTTGATTTCAATGATGGTGGCCTTTGCCTTGCAGTGGGTCAGTATATACGCTGTACTGTACTTTACTTTATGATCTGTATTTATTTTAAATCTTTAGTGTTTTTTTCAATATTTTACAAAAAGTATTTCCCACCGCAGGTTGGAGGCTTAAATTGGGCATTTTTTGAATCGATTCGACGTTGCTTAAATCTTTTGTCGTCGATTGTACTAAACATCATTATTGAACGGTTCACTATCCATGTGCATAAAAATTTAAATCATAAAATATCTTGGCATATGGTAATTTATACTAATGATAATTACTCATAATATTATTAGCAATACAATTTTAGCATAATTGTTTTGATCATAAATACGATCACCAATCACCATAATGTTTAAGCATAAAATTCACCACCATAATTTTAAAAAGGCATAATGGTATCAATACATAATTAATTTATGCATAATCATCTTACGCAGAATAAATAATTCCTTATTAGATAATGCACAGCAATAAATTATAACATTGTAGGTAGGGTAGAACGTATTAAATTTTTAATTTTTTATACAAGTTGAATCACTATGTTTTCTTTCAGTTAGTACGTATTACTAAGTTGCATTTCATATTGTTAATAAAGTGAATTGTAGTTGAAAATCAAAAATATAGTGAACACCTTTGTAATTAAAACAGGAGGAATCAAATTAAATGTTAATGGTTTCACATATGAGAAAAATAATGAACAAAATATCAAATATTATTGGGTGTGTGAATTACGACGAAATGCCAATTATAAATATAACTATAGAGCTACTACCACACTGAACGAATATCAACAACATGAAATATATCTAAAAATATGAAAAACCACAACCATGAACCAAATGCTGAAAGAGAAATGGTAATTTTTGTAAATTCTTTTTTGATATGTGCAATAATTTTTGTACTTATGTAAAAAAACTAAAATACGGCTTACGTGTAGTCCAAGGGCCACCCCTGCCATGATAAATATAATATTTAAAATAGAATCCATTACATACCTAATTGTTATGTTTACAGATGCATGTAAGTAACTATATAAAGGACAATGGCGAAATCATTGCTGAACGAATTCTTTAGCGTCTATAAATTTTACTATTACAACTACGGATGAAATAAATTCGTAAGATTTTTGAAACCATAGGAAAAACCTGTCTAAGTCTCGAAATAAAAACAAGCAGACACGTAAATTACTAGTTTGTACTGTTCTGTTTACGGCAATGACGACGTTTTTTTTTCTTTTAACTAATGGCTTCGTGCGGTCAGCACATTTAGCCAGTATATTAAAGTAAATATTTTCTTTGCATAAAGTCTCAATAAAGTAGATGATAATGAGTGATAATTAACGTTTAATGGTGAATGACATTCCCAAAAACCCCTTAAGACTCAATAAAGCTGTGGGACCTTATTGAGATCTCACACGGACTTCTTGAAAGAATTTGAAAAGTGAAGTTGCACTGTATTGTTTTATTTGCCAACACTCATGCACGTTCACGAAAACTTAACAGTAAATAATCAACCATTATTTCGCATTAATATTCGACAAAACACAAATTATTGAAAAAAAAACTAAACTGCAACCTTGACGGTTCAATTTTCCGCCAAGAAGTCCACGTTTTTATTAACGTTTCTTTTTAATAATTAGTTCCTTGAAGAAACAGGCTAAGGTCAGAGGCCATACTGCCTAGTCATTAGTTAGTTAAAATCACATTGTCATTATTAAAAGCCTATATTTTCCTACTACTGGGAAAGGCTCACCTTCCCCTCATTGCACTTTTCGTGGTCTGTTGCTGGTGCTGACCAATCCTTGAAAGGATAACACAACTAGGTAGGTAAGTACTTGTTTTATCCAATTATGATAGACATAACCTCCAAAACTTTGAATTGGAATATCTTTAATTGTAGACCTACTAGAGAAGTAAAACCAAGACCATGTTGTCTAAGATTACAAACTCTATACCAACATATTTTTTTCATTTATAGACGCTTAAAAAAGAGTTGACAAAAGAGTTTGTATAGGAGTTCGCCAATGTCCTTTGCATGAAAATCATTATCAATTAAAAACATTATGCAAATTATAATAATATATATTAGTCTTAGGTAATTATAATTATGCCACAATACATTTGCTGCAAAAAATCAATATTAGGCAGTAATATTAGGCAAAAAAACATATGACAAATTCGTTATGTCAAACTATAATAGGAATAAATACATTGTGTGAACGAAAGGTATCCCTTATTGAACAGCACAAAAGGTGTTAGATCACTCTGGCTCGAAACCAAACATCAATCCGAACACTTAAACATTTGAATTAGTAATATTTTAAGTACAGACCTTACCGTTAAGTAGGTACTGGCGCGAACAAAAGTGATTTAATATTAATTGCCACTTGCCGGTTTACTGTCAAACTCATTGCTTTGGAGATGTTTATTTAAGTTGACGGATTGCATGTTAAAATAGTACGAGAAAATCAGTTATTACCATTAATGTGTTATTTTGTTTAAATAACAAGGCCACCGTTAAAAAAATACAGTATTTTGTCTTTTTTGCTCAAATTCAAAATGACGTTTGAATGACGTAGACAACAACAATGTTTAACACGTTAAGTGCGTTACCGGACATAATAATATACAGCCGGTAATAAACTTCACCGCGGTGCGAACGCCAAAAACTATTTCTCGCTCGTGCGGCGTCATTTTAGGTACGATATTCTGTGATGTTAAAAGAGACAAATATATATTATTGCTTCTTACTTTAAGACGGTATTATCACAATAGAAAAAAGATACATAGCATATTTGCCCTGTACGCACAGAACGAAAAAACTTTGTGTTCAGTGCGTTACCCGACAAATACGACTTGTATGTGCATGTCCGGTATCGTAGGTACTGTTGGCGAGGGCAATATGTTATATGCGTTAGTGAGAATCCGACCTTGTTTACCGTTAGACGTTTATCGACATTTGTTACATTTTCCCGCCCTTTAGGTATTTACGTAATAGTTACATACACTTTTAAACTTTCGCGTTCCATTATGCACACATATATAAACGGGATTTAACGCAAAACTATTTAGTAAAGGCATCCTAGGCATACCTTTTATACCCGACGTTTCGACCGAATTGCACCGGCCGTGGTCACGGGCTGACTGCTGTCGCGGTGTATCGCCTCCGTTGGCGTCGAAGAGTCTTCATCCACCGTCACATTATTTAACAAACTACCGTCACACACAACACTAACGGTGTCCCTATTCCGTATACAAGCCTTTATTCTGATAGTTAGTCGATTGCGAGCTAAAACGAAGTTGCGTTTTTGCAAATTGGAATAGGGACACCGTTAGTGTTGTGTGTGACGGTAGTTTGTTAAATAATGTGACGGTGGATGAAGACTCTTCGACGCCAACGGAGGCGATCACTACTATTCATCGACTATTTGAAAATGTTTACCACTTTAGGTGCGCTACATGGCATATAAGCCCGGTAAAACGTTTATATCTATAAGTCAAAAATTACTTATCCAATTCAACAACCAAGGAAAATATATAGAGATCAAGGTTTTTAGTTATCGATAAATGTCAAAGAATTGCCAGACAGTAAAGATGTAAAGAGAAATATAAGTTTAAAAAAAATTGTGTACCGGACACATTGGCCTTGTTTCGCACTAGAAAAATTAACAGTACATGGCAATATCGTCTTGTAGCGCACCAGTGGAAATATTTTGTTTTCGAGCTTCGCAGTGAACGTGTTAACTAAATAATGATTAAATAGATTGTTACAAAAGGCCGTTAAGTTTTAGACTATTGTTGACTTTAATGTGCAATAAAATGTTTAGATACGACTTATCATTATTTCAAGCCGGAAACCGTTAGGAAATCAACAAGCGGATAAAGAATTACTTACAAAAATTGTTTTTAATACTTAAATAACCACAAAGATCATTGTAATGATAACTAAGACACATGTCAATAAATCATTGATAAAGTTGCTCGTTATCACTGCTGACACATACATACATCAGGGTCATTAGAGGAAACAGTAAACAACAGCG
The DNA here is from genome assembly GCA_963921215.1 of Scoparia ambigualis. Lineage (NCBI taxonomy): Eukaryota > Metazoa > Arthropoda > Insecta > Lepidoptera > Crambidae > Scoparia > Scoparia ambigualis. Next base: position 62,933,179 of record OY992501.1, read on the forward strand.
GGCCATCTTACATACATACATATACATAATTAACAACTATTATCCCTTATGGGTTAGTCAGAGACCAGGTAATGAGGATAGCAAAAGCAGTCCACCAACCACCACCACAAAAATTGATAACGGCACGCGTGCACAGCGTGACAGGTGGTGAGTCCATCGACGCTCTATCACAGTACATATAATACTAGCAGACCTATACTTCGTTCGCGTAGACCCCGTACCCCGTGTAGAATTTCCAAAACGACTCCCCTCCCAAGAACACTTATTGTGACGTAACTAAAATAGTTAGAGATATGCTGTCGCAACACTTTTTGTAGATAAAGGTTTGTTCTGCAAAGCCATAGTACATTATTTTATTCTATCATCAATAGTTTTCTTAGCGCACTCGATTTAAGGAATTATTTGAGTTTTAGTAAGGATCTCTATTTTTTTTGAAAATATAATATAGCCTATGTCACCCGGAGATAGTGTAGCTACTCAATGGTGAAAGAATTTTTTAAAATCGGTCTAGTAGTTTCGGAGCCTATTTAATACAAACAAACAATCAAATGTTACCTCTTTATAATATTAGTATAGATAAGCTAAAGGCCCCAGTACCTACACAGTGGTACATGCTGGCCCACTGCCATCGCCATTGTGTAGACGGGGTAAATGGTGTACAATGGCGGGCAATTGTCGATAGTGGCACCCGTCTACACAATGGCGATGGCCGGCAGTGGGCCATCATACGCCACTGTGTACTGGGGCCTTAAAGCAATAAAAAAGCGACGTACAAACGTTTGAAACGACGCACGTCTAAACAAGGGCCCTAAGCGGACATCGCAGTGTTGTCAGCCGCGAGTACCGCGTCGAGTCGTACTACATAGTTGTATTGTTCCATTATGTTTGTTTTTGTTCAATATGTCGCGAAAATGGACGAAAGTTTTGATGCTGCTGTTTTTAAAGAGAACACATTAATTGAAAATTAGCTGTATTAATTTACAAAGAAGTAGACAAATTCAATTTTATAGTGCCGTGTCCATGTTTTCCGATAATTTATTTAAAATAGCTATTTCAAAAAGCTATTCTAAAAGCTATTCATTAGAATGAGAATTTATACACTATATTTAATAATAAATCTTTTCTAACATGTAGTAGCAGCAAAAATAAGATGACAACCCTAACGCTCAATTGGCGCGTAGGTATATAACTCAACAAAAAGTCTTAGTTTCGGTACTGCGTTGGCTTATATATATTTACTGTGGCTTGATGCTGTTGGATATGCAGTCTTTAGTCCGTTATTAGCCTTTTACGACACTCAAGGGAAGAGGTTGGGCGGTAGTATTCTATTAATGAGCCGCTTCCAGCACAGCAATGATAAATATGACACACAACAATAAATCATTGATAAAGTTGCACGCTGCTATCACTGCTGACACATACATCAGGGTCATTAGAGGAAACCGTAAATAACAGCGCGACATCGTACATCAGAATGATTAACGCACACTAATTGGATTAATAATCTCTTAATTCAATTTCATTTCAATTGGATCGTGTAGATCGCAGAATGAATGATTTTGGTAATTGGAATACAATCCCGAACTGGGACGTCCTAGTACTTGACAGTTGATTTTTTCAAAGATTACAAAACAGTAGATCTGTTATTGCGATAAAAAATAATATTTGCAGTCTTTTATGGAAATTGATGAAAATGTTTATCCTATATACAAATACTTGTTCTTTGCTTTAAATATAGGGTGGCCCAATTGCGGAAACCTATAACTTTTTCCAATCACCTTGTACAAATCAGGTGTACCTATATTAAACTAGGTATTTATTAATCAGTTAGAGTAAAAAGATATATTTTATCAAATTCACCTTTTAAATTTATACTACTCATGCCAGTTTAATTTAATATGTACGTTACTTATTATTATTACTCAGGTTTACTACATGGTACGTACACCCGTGACGCACCCACAGAAGAGAAATGAGACAAGAAACAATGCTGGCATCACCCACAGCCACAGAAGGTCCCAGAAGCCAGCAAATGTGTCCGTCTGACCGCTGCCCAATTTCTCGCACTATTTCACCTGTCCAAAGCAACTGGCCCCTTTTTACTGTCGCCAGGGATATATTTACACTTGCTAGATGTGACACTCTAGGAAGACCCTAAAGATAAGATAAGATAATATTTTTGATGTTGACATAAAAATCTGACATTTAATTCATCGTTAAATATTTACATATCGTCACTTGCAGGTTCAATTGGGGTAACTGACAAAACACGTTGTTGCAGGCGAAGCATTTGAAGTATTTTTTTCGTCTTGGATAGAACATATATTTTTTTAAATTTAACAGTGTTTTAAGCAACGCTGATATACAGATTCGCGGCGCAAAGCCTTAAAATTCGGCAAGATTATAATCAACCGATGTAAGATAGCTCATTAATTATTGGTTAACTATTTTTTATTTTTTACTTTAAGTGTAACAGTTACGGTGGGGCTGACGTGTAATAATTATACAAAAGCCCTTAAAAATAAATAAAGAGAAGAAAAAAAAACAGACATTGTTTTAATTTGCTTTTATGGAAATATTTAAAAAACAGTGGATTTTAGGCTAAAAGGAAAATATTTTCCAAATGTGCCCTATTTTAGAAAATAAAATTCGATTTCACCAAATTTTTTTGATACTATTGACAATTACACTACATTCAGCATATATGTATATTTTTAAAACAATACAGGTCAAACTGGTGATAAGATAGTTCTTAATAAAATAATTTTATCAATTTGATGTAAGGGTCGGTGTATATTGAAATTATTACTGCACATTTTAGTTAAATTATGCAAAAATATAAAGATGAATTAAATATAAACCTGTTGCCTTTTACACTAATTTTACTTAGATCCTAAAAATGTGATGGTTTAGATGTTTGTTTGATAAAAATTAAGATAAAATGAAACATTTTATATTATTATAAAGTTTTATATTTATTGCGGAACATTAACAAAAAGTAATAAACTAATTTAAAAAAAAATAGTAAGTAAGTACCTAACTAAACTTGCTAGGCCGAGTTAAGAGAGGAGTCTTCTTCGTCAGTTTGGTAGAGCGTGTCCTGTACTTTCTTAGTATAGGGTAGATTCTTAGAGCATTAAAGTTGGTTTAATGTTGGGTAGATTAGTGAAAACTCCATGGTACCTGCCAGGAATCATTGCATAATTTAATTAAATCTTTATACTTTTCTTCTGATATCTAATCCAATATTTTTTAAAGAGGGATTTCCCTTTTCCTTTCCCTTTTCCTTTCCCTTTTCCTTTCCCTTTTCCTTTCCCTTTTCCTTTCCCTTTTCCTTTCCCTTTTCCTTTCCATTTTCCTTACTATTTTCCTTTCCATTTTTTCTTTCCCTTTTCCTTTGCCTTTTCCTTTCCTTTTTCCTTTCCCTTTTCCTTTCCCTTTTCCTTTCCCTTTTCCCTTTCCCTCTTCCTTTCTCTTTTCCGTTCCCTTTTCCTTTCTTCTTTCCTTTCCCTTTTCCGTTACCTTTTCCTTTAATTATACCCTTTAAGAGGGTGCCGCGCGATCGCAAAACCTGACATAAGTCTCATAATGAACTTCAAAGAAAAATCAATCATAATTATTGATTTTTAAAATTAGAACAATTCTGCTTTGAAGTTTCAAACCTAGTAATTTGATTTAAGTGGTCTGTGGATTAGAGCAATGTTTTTGTTCTGCGAAATGTACAAAACCATCAAGCGTCTTGTGTTAAAAATTAAAATTTACTTTTTTAAGACGGAGCGACCTGCGAAAAATCAATACAAATATTTTCATGTAAGAATTATTGTTTCATGCGTATAATTAAGAAAGTTGTCAAACAAAAATGTTTTTAGGAGTCATTAGATTTATGTATTGTTTGTTTTTGTTTAAAGAATTTGTTCCAAATTTTAACATGGCCACGACCTTGTGCAATTATCAAGCTAACTTACGTAAGTTCTTAATGTATTTAACTAATTCAGTGCATAGTACAAGTAACTTAAAAATACGTAAATTGTCAAATTTCGTGCAGAATTCCCTTAAATTCTTTTTGGTTGAGAATCATTTTGACTTAAGTTAATTTCATACTTGATCGCATCAGGTTACATGGAATGTTTAGTTATAATAGTTTTCACATCTTTTTTCTTCATAGTAGCAAATCTGATTTTTGATGTATTTAATTCCTTTGTACAAAAGGAATGCATTCCTGGGTCGATAGGTCCTATTCAATAAAATCATTTAATTCAAGAACGTTTACATTGTAAGGACGAAGATTTTTTCGATTCGATTCTATGTAACTTGACAATTGTGTAGGGCTCCAAACAATTATTAATTAGCAATAAAATATGACTGTTTTTATTCCCCTCGTATATTAATATTTGGGTGTATCGGTGGTTATTTTCTTTTTTCACCTAAACTAAAAAATGTAAAGCTTTGCTTTTTCCGCCACATAGGTACCCTAACTTTATTTTCTACCATTAAACAAATACACTTATTTAACTTGCATAAACGAATTAAATGTCTGTTACCTTAAAGTTTGAATGTAATTGTGAAAAATATATACCCAAAATAAGTAGTGTATCTGCATTGTATTAGGGGCTAGAGATTTTTTAAATACATCATTCGAAAGAACAGAAAAATCTAAGTAAAACCGTAACTCATTTTACGTATTTTGTCAGTTACCCCAATGGAACCTGCAAGTGACATAAATCTATAAAATGTTATTTTATAGATTCACGACTATTATCCTTATAGGGTTAGTCAGAGACTAGGCAATGTGGACCGCAGATGCAGTAGTTCGCTGTATAGTCTACATTTCACCAAATTACGACTGCAACGTGATAGGTGTTGAGCCCATCGCCGCTCTATGCTGTTGGATATATGTACAGTCTGTAGTAGTCATGAGAAATTTAACTCTTTGAAGAGATAAGAGCTATATAGCTCTTTGCCCAGTCAAGAGCTATATAGCTCTTCTAGCTCAGTAGCTCATTTAGCTCAGTGTAGTTCATGAAGATAGAAGGCTCTTGAGTCGCTTATGTGTACTATTCAGAAAATAGCGCGAAGCGCAATGTTGTCTTGAATTTTGAGGTATTTTTTTTATTAGACTTCAGAAATCTAGCTCCATACAAAAATTAGAAAATTATTTTTTTTCTTAAAAAAAAAGTTATTTTTTTTGTTACGTTCATCTGATACCGCTCTGGTTCTTGCGGGGTTTTACTGGGGGGCCAAAATTTTGTTAGATTTTAGCTACGACGCACCGTTTTCGAGATATTCGCGTTTTTATAAAAAGTTACCTTAGTTTTTTTTAAAGTTTGTAAGTTTTAAGGCTACAATCAGCAGAAAATTTTGTCCTGCTCCCCCTTTCCGACACCCTTTTGACTATCAAGCCGAGCCGCTCTCAATTCTGAGCCGACGTATTCCGATGAAACACTGAGCTAATTGAGCTAAAATGAACACTGAGCTAAATTGAACGGGAGTGAGCTAGATATACGTTGAGCTAGAATAGGTGAGCCGGCTCTTTTAAACAACTCGCTCGCTCGCTACTCATCGCTAGTCTGTAGTCCGTTTGTCGTCTTTAACGACACCAATGGGAAGAGAGGGGTTGGTAGTATTCTTTTAATGAGCCGCCGTTTTAACATTAAACGTTTTTAAACTATTTTGGTTTGGTTTTAAGAGCTGATTATGATTTGAAAACAATAAACACATGCGATCTCACAGACGTATAATACGTCTGTGTGCTATCTACTCACAGACCACATAACCCAGGTCTGTGTAGATCTACTGAATATTCCTACGAGGAGTTTGCATTACACTCCGTTTAACGTGTTATAAAAGAAAAACTTCAAGCAGATTCCAAGCTGTCGAACTTGCCACCTAGTTCACTGAACAAAGTGCTTAAAAAAGTTTGGACTGGCCGACCGATGTTGTGTTTTTAAAGTTCGCCTTTCGCCTCACTCGATGTGAGGCGGTTTGAGGCCCACACCGACCACAGTTTAATTACACGAAGAGGGGTTACTTCGGCTTTGGTTATGTCACCTCGCCGCGTGCCGAGGCGGTTTAAGGCAGACCGCGGTTGCAACTTGAACGAGACAAAGTTTGTAAGTCATAGTTGGTAAGTAAGTCAAAGTTTTAGTAATTTTCTTTTTATAGACACACCCTGACAACACCCTGTATATATATTTTTATTTTAAGAATGGCACATAATAATATCTATACTAATATTATAAAGAGGAAAGATTTGTTTGTTTTTTGTTTGAATTGAATAAGCTCCGAAACTACTATACCGATTTAAAAAAAATCTTTGACCATTAGTAAGCTACATACTTCCCAAGTGACGTCGGCTATATTTTATCTCGATATTCTTACGGGAACGGGTGCCACGCTAGTAAAACCGCGAGGACCCGCTAGTTAATACTCGTAATGAGGTCACTTCAGTTTCAAGCTGCCAGTTGAAACTGAAGTGAAGTTTCAAGAGTAAAATAATAATAATCCGTTAGAGGGGTTTGTATTAAATTATATTATAACGTAAATCATAGTAAAACCAATGTAAAAATTAGACCAATACCGACATAGTCGTATCGCGAAACGGGCAATGTGAGATACAGTCCAATAGCGACACAGTCGAATCGCGAAATGGGTATTGTGAGATACAGTCCAATTGCGACATAGTCGAATCGCGAAATGGGCAATGTGAGATATAGTCCAATAGCGACATATTCGTATCGCGAAATGGGAAATGTGAGATATAATCCAATAGCGACATAGTCGTATCGCAAAATTGGCAATGTGAGATATAGACCAAACGCTTATTTTAAATGACGTTTGGGCATAACACGACTTAGGCACACTGCGTTATAGGCCTACAGAGAGCAAAGGAAAAAAATCACCAGCATAATAAACGTCCCACTGCTCGGCACAATTTATAAGGTAGCTCAAGACAGAACCTACATAAATGTGTCTTAGTCTTTGGCTTGGTTGACAGAGCTAAGTTTTATATCCAGAACTTATCGTCGTTCACTAATATTTAATGTTTTTTTGAGTTACCTAATAACGCTCGAATTAGGTACTTTTTATACTTTTTCCACTCTAACACTCAATTTAAGCTTCTTTTGAAACTTGTTTTGATTGGCTAGATAACGGATGAACTATCTACTTATTATAGATAGAAAACACCCAGGCACGAAATCAGTTTAGAAAAACAGTTATTTATAAATTGACCCAACCGGGAATAGAATGCAGAACCTAAGATGGAGGGCGAGCATTCTAGTTAAAAAAGTTACTTCCTTATTCCCAGATGATATAGTTTTTTTTAACGTTTCACTACCTTGATGTATAACTTCCAGTTGGCCGTATATCTTTGACACAGATACGAAGGTCCCAACCGAGAATAATCTCGTAAATAGGTCATTTTTTAGCTTAATGGACATTGTTTGATATGTGTGGGGCGTAGAAATGTGATCACTTCACCCTAAAATCTGGGATATAAAAGGAAAACCGGCACTTTCCATAGAAAAAATGCTTAATTTGTATACAACAGAATTTGGTCATAAAGTAAAGCTTATATTATTTGCTACCTAAACCAAGTTTTGTCTTATTTTTATCGAATCGCGGATAAGAGTTATTTAATTAATAACATTTTTTAATATGGTAACACTAAGTCTTCAAAAACAGACATGTTACTTTAAAAATGTCTAACGTGGCTGCATAAACCATAACTTTTTTGCTTTTAAAAAAGAGAAATGTCAATAATGTCATCACGTGATGTTTGATTTGTCAACTACTGTCATTTGTTGACAGATATTGCCAGATAAATAATGAATAACAGATTAAAAAATTAAAAAAGTATACAACTTAACCACTCACTCTTGGATTTTTTTTGACAATTTTTTGACAGTAACTGTCAACGTCAAATTAGACAGAATGGAGCATAGACTATGCGATATTGTGCGATAACAATACATAAGATGAACCACAGAACCGAAATAACCAAACTTGTTCATACTAAAGTAGTCTGTAAGTCTATGAAAACACGGTACAAAGTCAAGTGTGTTTTTGTAGGTGCGGTCTCATGCGACCGCTTGGGGTTTGAGGGGTAGCATAAAACGCCGGGTCTCCTTTATCGTAAAATGCAGAGCTGGAAGCGATGTGACACATGACGTTTGGTTAACCGTGTCGCGTGGCGGTGAAAGAATACAACCACCCCCTCTCTTCCCTAAGGTGTCGTAAAAGGCGACTAACGGACTAAAGACTGCACATACATCCAACAGCTTAAAGCGGCGATGGGCTCACCACCTGTCACATTGAGAACATGTGCAGTCGCTATTTGTTTAAAAGTGGACTATTGTGGTCCCCATTGCCTAGTCTCTGACTAACCCTTCGGGGATATTAGTCTTGATTATATGTATGTATGTTTGGTATAAGACATATAATCCCGCAACTCTCATTTAGGTACCTAAGTAAAGTAAAGTACAGCTTGTACATAGGTCACACCAAGGACGATATATAATAAGGAGTGTCATTCTCCATACAAACGAGCGTAACTTTTAATATAGTTTTAAATTACCACGCTAGATGTCTCCGGTAGTTTCAAATTGTAATATCGTGCCAATTATGTAATCTTCTTGCAGCAGCCATTTGTCACTACATCAAACGAACTTAGTAATACTACAGAAATAACGTTAGATGGCGCTCTGTAAATAATTCAAGTTAATCGTTGAAAATGCAGTCCGTTTCTTTACGAACTTTATTTTACAAACAACTAAAACTTGTTTTTTTTTAAATTGTACCTAGGTAGTTTATGTTATGTGCTTTCATGATAATAATTGATTCATAAATGAAATGGCTCGCATCATTATGATTTATGAATGAGCGGCCGCGGCCGCGGCGCGCGGCGGCAGGCGGGGTGGTTAGCATTAGCACGCGCGATAAAATGGTTGATGTTAAGCAATGATTAACGGTTAGACATCGGATGGGTGGCCAAAACAATTTTATTGATACTGAGTTCTTCGTACTATAATTATGGGGCGTTAATAATACACTCATTCTGACAATATTTAGTGCTCGGCCAGACTGCCCGCTCCCGCGCCCCTCTATTATTATCCCTATATTATTATATATATATTATATACCGTATTTTTTTCCTGTCATGTAAACATATTTTCAAATTAGAGTAAACACGGAATAACTATTCCGACCTTATTATCTGTTTGTTTGTATAAAAGGTCTGTCTTTTTAAATAAATTATCGGAAAACATGGACACGGCACTATAAAATTGATTTTGTCTACTTCTTTGTAAATTAATACAGCTACTTACTTATTTAGTTAATTATCCAGCTGAGTTCAAGCAGGCGTAAACTACGCTATACACTCGCGGCATTTCAAAAATCGCGCGGACCGCGCATACAATACAATAATACTTACACAACAGTGACCACTCGTCTCGACGCGACACGCGCCATATACAATATATAACTATTCTATGGCACGCGCTATTGAGAGCACTGCGAGCGAGCACATGTATTTACTCATGTGCTGCGAGACTGCGACACACTTAGAGGCCCTGTAAAAACGTGCGTCTGTGGGCGTGCGTCGTTTCGAACGTTTGTACGTAGCTTCCTTACTGCTTTAGCTTATATTTATATTGTGCTGCGGAGGCGCGCCAGCTGAACGTACCTACCTAAACTGCAGAGTGACACCCCCCGGCCCCCTGATAAAACTCAAGTTGTACCTAATTACAGAAGCTCGTGAGTCGTGAGTACCTACACATGTAGGTGTACCAAAAGGCGTCTTAAAAACGGAACATATCAAAAAGTGGGTAGCAACAGGTAGGTAAGTATCTATAACAAAGTAAAAGATATTCCTTTTTCTCCCTTGTCCTTAATTAAAAGTGATAAATATAACAACAAAAATTGTCGGTAGGTACGCGAGGCGCAAATATTTTTAGTCTCAAAAAGGACGTCTACATGATAGAACATTGAGATTGTATCTCAATGGGATAGAACTTTTGTGGCATATCCACATGCAGCCATTTTGATATTTTCCTAAAGTTTCCGCACACGATAAGAAAGGTATATGTACGTACTACGTAGTATATGGATAGAGGATACTTTAATAAACAAAAAATGTCAAGTAATACGTATGTTATCCTAAAGTGTCACGCTCCCGAGATATTTGAAGGTAAAGATCCCATTCGAGAAAAATAACAATCATTAAAAACCTACTAATTACGTATATTTACGCATTCCATTGCATTCAAATGATAGTTCCCAGGTTGATTTAACTATTTATTAGAAGGCAGCACAACCTAGTACCAAAACAAAGCACTTAAATAATTACTTTCCTACTAAATCGCATCATATCGCAATTAAACGCTATTTTGTCAAAGTATAGGTATCTCGAGCCGCGGTGGTTAGCCAACCACCAACAAGATAAGCCGATCTTCCATTCCATAACCAGTTAAAAATAAACAAAAACACATAGGTAATGTAGATGTAATAAATAAATAAATAAATAAATAAATCTTTCCTACAATCACACCAATTATCTAGCCCAAGAGAAGCTTCGAAGAAACTCGTCAACTTGTTACTAGACAAACAACGGATAAACATACTTAAAATACTTAAATACATACTTATTATACATAGAAAACACCCAGACCCGAGACAATTTAGAAAAACAATAATTTCTAAATTGACCCGACCGGGGATCGAACCCGGGACCTCAGAGATAGCGACACCATGAAAACCGGCGTACAAACCACTCGACCAAGGAGGTCGACAAAAATTGGGTAACAATCGTTTGTTATTATTGCAAAAAACTACAATACCTACCTATGAAACTACCGTGGCGGCGACGGGATAGAAAACAAGCCAACCACCGCGGTTCGTGTACCTAATATCATTTCATATTAATTTATAGTTAATATAGTATGACATGTAGTTTTACACTTACCTACATAATATGTACATAATTGCCGATTTTTGACAACCTCCGTGGTCGAGTGTGGTGAGCACGCCCGCCGGGTCGCCGTCGTCGTCGCGCCATCTCTGAGGTCCCGGGTTCAAATCCCGGTCGGGTCAATTTTGGGAAACTGTTTTTCTAAATTGATCCGTTATCTTACCATATTAACGAGTTTCAAAGGAATACTCATCTTGATGTAGATAATTGGTGTGAGCGTAAATAAATTTTAAATTTAATTAGTTAGGAATTTCTAATTTGAAAAATCTGTGATATAAAATATTTTGCCGACAACGACGACGACGAGGACGAACAGCGGGTGCAGTAAAGGGGGTAGCAAAATGAGCCGCGGTCGATAGGTGTATAGTATAGTATGAGATCAATGTAAAGTAGGTATTCAAATTCAAACGCGCGTGGACTCACAAAGATGCCTAAAATACTAACTTACATCAACGCCATCTATACATGAATAAAAAAAAACTAAAAGCAACCAAAGCAAGCGCTCTGTCTCTAGCGGACTTTTTTAGTACTTCTAAGTAGTAGTGGTGGCGCCTCCAGCGGAAGTGTCTAAATTTATTAACGCCATCTACAAAACTCGTACTTTTTTGACCTATTTCCGCGCTACGCTCTTTTGTATGGAGACTGTCAGTCTTTATTATCTTATTTGTCTATGGTCACACTAAATGTTTCCGGTACTGGCCACTTATATAAACAATATTTAAAAGTAATTACAACATTTAAAAATGAGTCAAGTTAGGAAAGTGTCAAGTTTAAGAAAATGACAAAGTCGTCAGAAGATTTTTTTTCTTATTCATTCCGGAAGCTTTTAGGCTGAGATCTATAGAGCGTACTTATACTTTACTCAGACTTATCTAGCGAGCTAAGACAAAATTGGAATTTATAATCAATGCCTCGACGCTGTCTCAGCACAGGCTTAGCACGGGTTAAGTCACCGAAATCGGTGACTTACGAAAAACTCCGAACGTGAACAATAGCACACTACCGCTCTACGAAATCAACAGCTCTACGGCGGCGTTCCCGTGCCTTTTTACATTTTACGGGTTATCTTTCTGTCAAAATAAGATCTCTTTCTGTCAAAACAGTTATGACTATCAATTCGAAATCAAAGCTCGTACTTAGGATGCACTGAGCCAAGTTCACTATAAGTAAAGTCAAAGTTACTCGTAAGCACGCTCTATAAATCTCACCCTTAGTGCGCCCCACGTATACTGTCCCACTGCTGGGCGAAGGCCTCCACCATTGCAATCAAGCCATGGCCACAATAGATGGGTGTTGGCTTAATCACCGCGCTTGCCACATGCGGGCTGGTGATCACAAAACCCGGGCTATCCATCGAAAAATCCGAAAATACACTTTGCCCGACCCGGGAATTGAACCCGAGACCTCCGGATACCGAGCCGAGTGCTTGGAGCGTTATCTAAGTTAGCTGATCAAAATATGTGCCGCTATACAAAGCCCGTCAAGAAAAGGATGTTACGTAAGAGGACTGCGGAAAAAATGGTCAACGCTTTTGATGTACGAAAAATAGATAATGTGCTTTCAAGTTTCCACGTTACTTCAAAGAAAAATGACAGTGACAGACGAATTTGCGAAAGTGATATTTTATAGGCTTCCTCCTGCAGCATTCCTCCTTTGTAAGATTGGAATGTTCAAAATAAATATCGCCACCGCTCTTATTTAAGCCCCGACGCTAAAAGAGGGGTGTTATAAGTTTGACATGTCTGTGTGTCTGTCTGTGTCATCGTAGCTTCCTTCTATCCTTTCCGAGTGGACCGATTATGATGCGTTTTTTTTTGTTTGCAAGCTAACGTGATCGATATGGATCTTAGATACAATTTCTTAAGATCTGTTCAGACGTTTTAAGGTCATCTCTTTTTATAGTACTTTTTAGTTGGGGGTTACTTAATTATTTTATTTATATAGATCGCTTTTGGCTACCGATGACAGTAGATGACTTTTACCATTAAATTTTTACATACATACATACATACCTTAGAGAATTGTTTAATGCTCTAAGATACATACATATAATCACGACTATTATCCCCGAAGGGTTAGTCAGAGACTAGGTAATGAGGACAGTAAAAGCAGCCCTCTACCATAGTCCACTTTTCACCGAATAGCGACCGCAAATGTGCTCAGCGTGACAGGTGGGAGCCCATTGCCGCTATATACTGTTGGATGTATGTGCAGTCTTTAGTCCGTTAGTCGCCTTTTACGACACCCAATGGAAGAGACGGGGTGGTAGTATTATTTCACCGCTACGCGACACTTATCAATTTTTACTTTTGGCTGGACTCCTATTAATGGTATGAAAATGCGACTTCGTAAAAAGCTTAGGAACATTCGTTTATAAGTCGTTGTGATTTAGTATTCTTAAAACTTTGATCTAATATTAAAAATAGACACACTATCCTATACTAAATGGTAGCAGAAAGTGGTAGCATTGACATATATAACACTAGCGGCCGCTCGCGGTTTCCCGTTTCCGTGAAAATATCGGGATAAAAGTATCCTATGTGTTAATCCAGGTTATAAACTATCTGTATGCCGAATTTAATCCACATCCATTAAGTAGTTTTTACGTGAAAGAGTAACAAACATCCATCCATACTTACAAACTTTCGCGTTTATAATGTTAGTAGGATTTGACGTATTGTGTTTTGGACGAACTTGGAGCTGTTGTGTTTCTCTGGCCAGTGAGAGCTCCGGAGGCCCCTCCCCCCCTCACAATTCCTATACCTTCCTTAACCCTATTCCTTTCTTAAAGGTCGGCAACGCATCTGCGACTCCTCTGGTTTTGCGGGTGTCCATGGGCGGCGGTGATTGCTCTCTATCAGATGAGCCGCCTGCTCGTTGGCCTCCTTGTCATATAAAAAAAAAGAATAGCAATTTATGAAGGAGCACTTCGTTAAGTTAACACTTAGGTTGCACACTACCTACTTAAAGAAATGCGTACCTAAACATCTTGCTAGGTAGGTACTCTTTTGTTCAAACGTTTTGAGAGCGTTGATTGTCTTTCATCTAGTTTTTATATGTTTAACCGGGTCGCGTAGCGGTGAAAGAATACTACCACCCCCTCTCTTCCCTTGGGTGTCGTAAAAGGCGACTAACGGACTAAAGACTGCACATACTTCCAACACCATAGAGCGACGATGGGCTCACCACCTGGCACTCTAAGCACATGTGCAGTCGCTTTTTGGACTATGTAGAGGTCTGCTTTTGCTGTTGTCATTGCCTAGTCTCTGACTAACCCTTTAGGGATAATAGTCGTGATTATATGTATGTGCCGTGCGATTATAAAAAGTGCACTTTTATTTAAACTAAAAAAGGCATACTTTCAACAACTTTAATTTTACAGCCCAAAGTTCATATGTGCCACCGGAGTCAGGTAATTGTCACTTCGCATGGTAAAAACTTCGCGCGCCGAGAATTTCAAACGGGGCCTAAGTGTGAAGTAATGCCAATTTTACGAGACAACCGCCCGCCGCATACGAAATGAGCTTGTTAAGCTACCGCCATTGAGGTATTATAAGTAGAGATGACACAGCAAAGCAAGTTTTTGTAAACTGGTTTGCGGCCGCAAGGTTCAGAACGACTGGATCATTCACAGTCTAAATCTTTTGGGGTTTAAAGTCAGTCACGCATCCGTAAGTTTAGAATGTCTGTTTACCCTTGATACCCTACAGGTGACCCCTGGTTGGTGTTTAATAAATTAAATTATAGAAATTAAATTTGTTTACGCTCACACTAATTATCTATTCCAAGATGAGTATTCTTTTGAAACTCGTTAATATGGTAAGATAAAGGATAAAAAGGCATAAAAATAGAAAAACAGCCAGACTCTAAATCAATTTAGAAATACAGTTTTTCTCTAAATTGACCCGACCAGGAATTGAACCGGGACCTCAGAGATGGCGCGACGCCAGACCCGGAGGTTTTTGACGAAATGACGTCATAATAAATGACTGACACTGTCTGAGTGGTAGAGCCATACTGCGTTGCAGCACGAATTGAGCCTTCTCGCCCCCGGTGTAATAGCATCCTCTCACGGAATATCACGGAATAATAATGAAAAAATTAAACTCGTTACTGTTGTGTTTCATCCAGTGAGTGAAAGTCCATGGGCAGAGGTGATTACTTTCCATAAAGTGACCCACCTGCTCGTTTGCCTCCTGGTCACATAAAAAAAAAATCATTAATGTGTTTGCAGCCGCAAATCAGTGAGCAAAAACTTCCTTCGCGGTGTCGTCTCTAGTTATAATACCTCAATGGCTTCCACCAAAGAGTTGAGTTTTTATGGCGACTCACCTATTTTCAGTTAGACGTTTTATAGTTTCCCCTTTTAAGGCTCGAACGCACTATGTTTGCTCCTTTTTTATATTGGCTTTAAACTTTGCTATAACTGTAAAACTCTCACTACGAAATTAGGGTACGCAAAGTTTGTTGACGCTGCGGCAGCGATCGTGCAACATTGGCGAGGCAAGGTAACTGGATGGGTGACCGTGTTATATGTATAATAATTATATGACTAATAATGGTCAAACCTATTTTTGACATTTTTATGTTAATATCAGTAGTAGTAGTAGTAGGAGTAGTGTATGCTATACCTACACCAGTGACAGCCGGCGGAGCGGCGAGCCACCAGTACCACGCGAGGAGGCGCGGCGGACGAGTGGAACACAAGCTGTAAGTCCTCTTATAATAGTATAGTAAGTATAAGTAACGTATAAGTTAGTTCATAGGCAGTATATGCTGCAGGGGGTACAGCGGATGACCTCTCTGGACCATATATTGTTTGGTAGCAGAAATTTAGTGATAAGTCTTGTCATGCTGTAGGGAACTCATCGATTGACATCTCTTTATTATGTGCCTTACATATCAAATTACAAATTCAACCTTTTACGCGTCCCCGCGATGATTAACCAACAAAATGAACAAAGTGATACACGTCACAGTGACAGCCGGTCTGTCTAATATTTAAAAATACAGTGGGGGCGTTCGGAAATGGCCGTTTTATTCCATACACACCCCTACCCCGATCGGAAGGCTCCGATCGCTAGCTTAATCAATCGGGAAAGGAGAGACAGTTGCTATGGCTCGTCGCGGAATCGAACCGCTGACCAACGCCTGTGGAGTCCCATACTCTCCAACTAGCAACTTTACAATGAGGCCCTGGCGCCAAACAAGGAGGGCAAGTTAGTCTTCTTTATCAATATACTAAATCTAATTATCTTATTTACGCGACACGAAACGATCCAACGCGACGATGAAGGCCTCCGTGGACAACGCCTAAACTCCCAAGGGGACGGCCTTAGTAGCCAGGCACAAAAACACAAAATATTGACCTTCAACCCGGGTGTTGTAAAGAGTGGTTGGTGTTACCGAGAAAGGGCCAGCAAAACCCGTTGCGTGCGACCCCCAAGAATGGACGAGACTGAGTGACTCGGTCCCAAGGCAGATCCCCCGTCTGCGGCTGCATGGGTGAAGACGTCACCTTGTAACAATAAACACCGGAAGAGCACACAAGAGCACACAAAATATGGCTCTTCGAGCAAACAATATTTAAAATTCCAAATTAGGTAACCTAGTTACACACCCAACAGACGTCAAGCGTGACGTACTGGCTTATTGAAAGGCTTCACACTCCTCATGGGCAGAGGCTACCATACAGACCATGAGAGGTTTCTCAATTTCCCAAACTTGTGCATAGTTTTGGAAAGAGACACAAACATAATAACTCTAGACTCATGCGGAGTCGAGTCGTCAAACTGTGTACATAACAGAAAAAAAATAAAACAAAAATAGTTGGCACTGCCATCAATGAAGAGCGACGCAGAGCTGTCTGGGTGCCTAGTAGGATCCGTCCTAGTACACCCGAGCCCAAGAGTAGGTCAACTGGGCCGGATGACAAAGTGTGGGTCTGCCCGATCTAGACCAATGTATGTGCCGTTATCCCTGCGGGCGAATCGTAAAAGGCTGTTAACCTACAATGGTTAAATTTATTACTGTTTGGAATAAAACGACCATTTCCGGATGGTAACCCATTGTAGTTTTAATTTGTATTGACAGCCCCGCTGTCAGTGTGACGTGTGTCACTTTGTTCACACATTGTTAGGTTATCATATCATCGTGCGGACACGTAAAAGGTGAATTGGTAATTTTGATGTGTCGGCACATATAAGTTGATTCGGATGGCCCGTAATAATTATTAAAACGTGAAACAGTGTGGGGCACATTAGACTAATGGGAAACCAGGGCGGGCTAGCTAAAAGCTAGCTATTTGTTTGGAGTCCGACCCGTATGCACGTGGCGTGGCGCGGACGGTGCGTATTTGTCTGGGGTTATTAAGAGCTCTTAGGGGTAGCCAAAGGGTTGGTTTAGGGCATCCTCAGTCACCATCAGCACCAGGAGACGCGCAGGAGCGCGATCCACCACAGCAGCAGCCAGGGGCAGCCGACGGAGCGGCGAGTCACCATACCACCCGCCGAAGGATCGGCGGTCGGAAGGGAAGCTTAGATGTAAGTCATTTCATATTAATTATAGTTAAGGTAGTTTTAAGGTAGTGTAGGCTGCTGGGTTTAGAGGTCCTTGAGTGAGTCCTCTGGACCATACATTTTTGGCTAGCAATAGCATCGGTAGCAGAGTTAGTGATAAGTATTGTCATGCGGTAGGGAGCTCAGTGGATGACCTCTCTATAGCAAACATTGTTTGGAAGCAGAGCGTGGTTTATCCCGGATAAGCTCAATTAGTTAGTAAGTAATTAGTTATTAGCTTAACGTTGGTTAGTTATACCAACTAAATACTTTAGAATAGATGAGCGTTAGGATTGTGCTTGCAATTTTGAGTTGATTTTGAAAGTTCACATCCATATAGAATTGAATTTAGTTGAGTAAGATTGACCGCTGCGGTGAGTTAATAATTGTCCAATAATTGCAATAAATTAGTCATATAAATGTTTGTATTACTACATTGATGTGTACGATAATCTATAATTTGGTTTCTTTCTTTGTAGTTTCATTTTAATTTAAATTTAAAATTTTTCTCGCTGCGGCAGCGTTAACATTTTGATTTTATTTGTTTTGAAAACTTAATTTAGAATTTAAAGTTAAAGTCTGATAAAACACAGTGGGCCAAGCAGCATTGAAAATTGTTGAAAAGTTGATTTGTTGTTTTCATCTTGAAAACATATTTTAAATATTGCAGGTTTTTTTTGCATTATATATTGTTTGTTAACTTGTGGCTGTATCATGACTGGCCAACGTCTAACTTGTGGCTGTATCATGACTGGCCAACGTACATTATTTAATTATCATTTTTTTAAATTTTATTTTTTAGAAATCAATTCAAGTTTGATTCACTTGTTTATCAATGTGTATTGGTTGAACATCCATTGGTTCATTGTGGTTTCCTTGGAAACAACAAGAGTTTTTACAATTTTTGTTACTTACATTATTTGCACTTTAGTTGTTACCTACCTAGTTTAGAAATTTGTTGGATTGTTACATAACGGTTCATGCAATAATAATAATAGCACATCTTGTTTTGTTGGTGCCTTTATTTTTGGAAACCCATTTTAGATTTATTAAGTTATTACATTGATTGAAATTTGGTTGGTTTTGCATAACGGTTTATGTAATTAATAATTGCACATCTTATTTGTAAGCGCGCTTCTCGTTGCAAACCTGTATAAGTTTTTTTTGTACTTATTAATTTTGGTTGTTGCTACATTGTAATTAAAAGGATATGTAGGTAATATTGCCCTGTCTTTGTGCTATTGTTGGACATAGAATCTCATCCCTCTTTAATTTGTTTTTTGATGAAAACGATTGCGTTTCTGCCTCCGCCATCGGGCGGAGGCAGTCTTGGCGACGCAGCTGCGTTGGTTCGTTACCACGCAAGGTCTGCTGTCTCGGAGGGGCTGCGACAATGTCATCCTCGAGCGAGCCGAGCAGTTAAGCCAGCGGGTGTCTTCAGTTGACACCGCCATGGTGGTTTTGTCGGAGACTGCTCCACCATTCAGAAAAAAGTTATGGCCGGCATACGAGAATGATTTTGCCCAGATCATGGAAATAAATGATAATGTCGTCCAGGCGGCCTGCGACATTAAAAGGCGCCGGATAGGGGATATCCAACCATCCACACCACCACCAATGGGAAGGCCAACGATACCTGGTAGGCTTCCTACACTACAGTTAGGAAGTTTTGGTGGCGCTGTGGAAATAGGGTCGTTGGTAACCGGGGGGACTTAACGACGCAGCTGTTGACGCCAGTCACAGTTGCGTGTAATGCGTTGCGACAGTTAGGGTTGCCAGTAGCCGAGTGGTCGCTCCTACTGATATCCGTGCGGTGACGGAGAAAGAATACCAATCGCCGCCCCTCTCTCCGTCCGGTGGGTGTCGTAAGAAGCGACTAACGGACTCTTTCTCTGGTGTTTTTGGGGGACCTCAACGCCCACCATGAGTTGTGGTTAGGTTCCTCCAAAACAGACCATGCTGGTAGAACTGCCCACGCATTCTCTCTCACGCATGACCTGACGCAACTGGTGAACCAGCCCACCAGGATCCCAGACATGGTTGGCCATGCGCCCTCCTTACTCGACCTTCTGCTGACGAGTCGCCCAGCTGGATACCGGGTGGAGATTCGAGCTCCTTTAGGTTCCTCGGATCACTGCTTGATATCCAGCACAGTGCCCTTGGCATCGCGCCCGCCAACAGCGGTTTCGAAACGCCAGATTTGGCACTACGCGTCGGCAGACTGGGACGGGATGCGGGAGTATTTTGCATCCTTCCCTTGGAGGCAGCGCTGCTTTAGTGGGAAGGACCCGACCGCTAGCGCCACTGCGGTTGCTGATGAGATAGTATTAGGAATGGAATACTATATTCCACACTCCTATGTCATCAGCAAAGGCAGACGCAACCGCTGGTTCAATCGCGAGTGTGCCAGCGCTGTTGAGAGCAAACAGACGGCATACCGCGCTTGGATCAGAGGTAAAGCTCATGGGGCTCCCGAAACTCGCTCGCTAAAAGCAGCCTATAATAATGCCACCAAGTCGTGTAAGAGGGCCTACATTAGAGCGGATGCCCAGCGCATTGCACGAGTAGGCCAAGAACTCCTGACGCATCCTACGGGCAGCCGTAGCTACTGGCGTCTGGCCAAAGCCGTGCAATCCAACTTCTGCCAATCCTCGCTGCCACCACTGAGATGTCTTGTCGGAACTTTAGCTCACAAGCCGCAGGAAAAGGTCGATCTCCTGGCCAAACTCTTTGCGGCTAACTCCCGGATCGATGACTGTGATGCACAGCCACCCTCAATTCCTCACTGTGGCCACACAATGTCTGATATTAAAATCAGGCAGTGTGATGTCCGTGCGGAAATGCAGTCAATCGATGTCCGGAAAGCTAACGGTCCTGATGGCATCCCAGCAATAGTCTTGAAAATGTGTGCAGCGGAGTTGTCCCCTGTGTAAACGCGTCTGTACCGTCTCTCGCTCTCTTCGGGTTGTGTGCCGGAATCTTGGAGAGAAGCTAATGTGCAACCGATCCCTAAAAAAGGAGATTGGTCAGATCCGACTAATTACCGCCCTATAGCCGTAACTTCAGTGTTGTGTAAGATCCTAGAACGAATATTGAACAAACTGCTTATTCGATACCTAGAAGATCACTCCCTGATTCACGATCGTCAATATGGGTTTCGGCCAAAACGGTCAACGGGTGATCTTCTAGCGTACGTCACACATCTCTGGGGTGAGGCTATTGACAAGCGTGACGAGTCACTGGCAGTTAGCCTTGACATAGCCAAGGCTTTTGATCGGGTCTGGCACAAAGCTCTTCTCTCCAAGCTCCCGGCATACGGTTTGCCCGCTCAGTTCTGTACCTGGATTGCCAGCTTCCTGCATGAGCGTAGAATCCGTGTCCTTTCGGATGGATGCGCTTCGCGGTTCATGTCAGTGAACGCTGGTGTTCCTCAAGGCTCCGTTCTATCCCCCACGCTGTTCCTTCTGCATTTCAATGACATGCTTCCTCTTGAAAACATTCATTGCTATGCAGATGATAGCACAGTGCATGGGGGATATAACGGGCACCCAACGGCTGGGCGGGTAGACACCGAAATGAAGCGAGCAAATCTTGTCATTGAGCTCGATCGGATGTTGGACCTCATTTCTAAATGGGGCTCCGATAATCTGGTGGAGTTCAATGCCAAGAAAACACAGGTGTGCGCGTTCACAGCGAAAAAGTCGCCATTCCTTCCCCTTCCCTCTCTTCAGGGAACATCTCTAGGCCTGCAGAGCAGTATTAACATGCTCGGTATGGATATCCGCTGCGATCTGAACCAAAAGGACTACATCGAAACCGTGATTAAAAATGCCTCACGTAAACTCGGTGTCCTGAACAAGGTGCGGCGATTCTTCACGCCTGATCAGTTGTGTCTATTATACAAGACACAGGTGCGGTCTTGCGTGGAGTATTGCTCTCACCTTTGGGACGGCTCCGCAAAGTACCTTCTCGATGCCTTGGACAGATTGCAGCGCCGCGCTGTGCGCATTATCGGCAATGCAGAGGTCACTTAAACTCTCGAGCCTTTGCAATTGCGTAGAGATATTGCGTCACTCAGCGTCTTTTACCGTTTATACCATGGCGAGTGCTCTGAAGAACTCTTTGACCTCATCCCTCCTTCTCCCTTCCTCCATAGGAGTACGCGTGCTGCTCTGCGGAGTCACCAATTTACAGTCTCTAACATTCCATCTCGCACAAAGAAATTTGGTGACTCGTTTCTTTGCCGCACTTCCAAAAGATGGAATAGTCTACCAGCACACGTATTCCCTCCTACCTATGACATAGGGTCCTTCAAACGAGGCGTGAAGAAGCACTTTGTGGGCCGGCAGAGTGAGGATGACTGATGCTACGTCTCTTACGCTGCACCAGTTGTCCTCGCGCCTGGACCTCATTTCCACTTAACATCAGGTAGAGTGGGGTCATTTGCCGGGCTTAGTATAAAAAAAATTAAAAAAAAAACATTGTGTTGGACAAGCTGCCAACGGACATTCGCTCCCGGTTTGAGCGGGAAACGGCAGAGAAAGTGGGGACTACTTTGCCGGGATCGGAGGAACTTTTAAAGTTCCTCTACGATGAGGCGGGGGTCGTAGCGACCTCCCAGCCTGACCTGCCGCCATCAGGGGCGCAGTACTTAACGGGACGCCAGGCGAATCCCACTGTACAGCCGCAGCCAGGACACACTAAAGCGTGGATGGCGGCGCTGACTGCAGCGGCCGTTATGGACCCGACTTGTACACAGTGTGGCCAAACAGGCCATGCTTTGGTGCGGTGCCAGGACCGGCAAGGGCTGCCAATTAAGAGGCGGCGTATGGCAAAGCGCAGCGGCCTTTGCTTTGGCTATAGGCCTCTACGCTGCATTGCATGCAGACCACGCCACTTACTATTGTCGTGTGTCAACAGGTCGGGAGCGGCTTCACCGACCACACAACAGCGGTGGCGGCATTACATGGGCAGGGGTGCTCCAGGGCGAAGCACACACCCACCAGCGAACTGGAGGCCCAGTCATGCGCGAGGCGCGCCCCCACACCGGAAGGTGAACTATCCACTGGCGCGCGGACCCATGAAGGGCCCCGCGCCTGCAGGTTACCATGCGGCCGGCCCGTGTGCGAGTTGGATATCACACGGGCGGGGCTTCGACGGTGATACGAAGGAAGGAGCCCTCCCTGCACCGAGCTCTGTGCGCGACAGCGTGAAGCAGCGCGATCGAGCTGTGCCACAGCGGTTCTCGCCGCCGCTCTACGAGTTATCGTGGTTAGAGTATCATCAATATGGCAGAGCGACGGCATACGCCCCGTCTATTAGGATTGTCTGCACACACTTGCCCACCACTAGTCGGATGCCTTCTTTGGAGATGGAGGACCCTGGCAGGCCATAGCTAGCCTGCCCATTTGCGAGAGCAGAACCTCGGACGGTTTTGCTAACTAGTGCGGCGGCCGCGTTTAGGAGATTTAAAAGGAATCTTAAATTTGAAATTTTTAATTTTGGGCCGACACTGTTTAGTGGCATGCATAGTGGGGGTTTGACGCGGCAAACACAAGTTACCCTCTCATCGGTGCATATATCTACGGTGAGGATTACAATTTCGGCCACGGTAATGAATTTAACCATTGTAGGTTAAAAGCCTTTTACCGATTCGCCTGCAGGGATAACGGCACATACATTGGTCTAGATCGGGCAGACCCACACTTGTCATCCGGCCCAGTTGATCTACTCGTGGGCTCGGGTGTACTAGGACGGATCCTACAAGGCACCCAGACAGCTCTGGGGTCGTTCTACACAGATGGCAGTGCCAACTATTTTTGTTTTTTTCTATTATGTACACAGTTTGACGACTCGACTCCGCATTAGTCTAGAGTCATTGTGTTTGTGTCTCTTTCCAAAACTATGCACAAGTTTGGGAAATTGAGAAACTTCCCATGGTCTGTATGGGTAGCCCATGTCCATGAGGAGTGTGAAGCCTTTCAATAGGCTAGTACGTCACGGTTGACGTCTGTTGGGTGTGTTACTAGGTATCCTAATTTGTAATTTTGAATATTGTTTGTTCGAAGAGCTATGTTTGTGTAGTGCTCTTCCGGTGTTTATTTTGTCACAGGGGACGTCTTCACTCATGCAGCCGCAGACGGGGGATCTGCCTTGGGACCGAGCCACTCAGTCTCGTCCATACTTAGGGGTCGCATGCAACGGGTTTTGCTGGACCTTTCTCGGTAAAACCCACCAACCTTCGCGACGCCCGGATTCGAAAGTAAACATTTTGTGTTTTGTGTGCCTGGTTACTAAGGCCGTCCTCTTGGGAGTTTCTTTGTTGTCCACGGAGGCCTTCGTCGTCGCGTTGGATCGTTTCGTGTCGCGTAAGGTTCTACCACACTTAGTCGCTCCAACAATGGCACAAAATGGCAAGGGTACTACTAACCTATCTAAATGATGTTTGTAAATTTTTAGAAAATAAGCTTTGGTAAATAAGATAATTTTATATTATTTTAATTTGGTTAATTAGATTTGGTATATTGTGGAAGGAGACTAACTTACCCTCCTTGTTTGGCGCCAGGGCCGCATTGTAAAGTTGCTAGTTGGCGAGTATGGCACTGGGGTTCGATTCCGCGACGAGCCACAGCAACTGTCTCTCCTTGCTTGATTGATTGAGCTAGCGATCGGAGCCTTCCGATCGGGGCAGGGGTCTGTTTGGAATAAAACGACCATTTCCGCATGGCAGCCCATTGTAGTTTTAATTTGTATTGACAGCCCGGCTGTCAGTGTGACGTGTGTCACTTTGTTCACACATTCTTAGGTTATCATATCATCGTGCGGACACGTAAAAGGTGAATTTGTAATTTTGATGTGTCGGCGCATATAAGTTGATTCGGATGGCCCGTAATAATTATTAAAACGTGAAACAGTGTGGGGCACATTAGACTAATGGGAAACCAGGGCGGGCTAGCTAAAAGCCAGCTATTTGTTTGAAGTCCGACCCGTATGCACGTGGCGTGGCGCGGACGGTGCGTATTTGTCTGGTATTATTAGGAGCTCTTAGGGGTAGCCAAAGGGTTGGTTTAGGGCATCCTCAGTCACCATAAGCACCAGGAGACGCGCAGGGGCGCGATCCACCACAGCAGCAGCCAGGAGCAGCCGGCGGAGCGGCGAGTCGCCATACCACCCGCCGAAGGTTCGGCGGTTGGAAGGGAAGCTTAGATGTAAGTACTTTTAAACTAGTTTATAAGTAGTAAATTAATTTTTTTTAATGGTAGCAGAGTTGCTGTAGAGAGATCGGTCAATGACCTCTCTGGACCACACATTTTTAGGTTAGCAGAGCGCAGGAAAATTGATTGACATCTCTATAGCAAACAATTACCGTTGCCGAAATTGAAATCCTCAACGTAGATACATGTACCGATGAGAGCGTGACTTGGATTTGCCCCGTCAAAGCCCTGACTTGCATGCCACAAACAACATCGGCACAAAATTAAAATTTCAAATTTCGTTTAAATCTCCTAAGCACGCCGTAGTAGAAAGCAAAAGGGCAGGCTAGCTATTGCCTGCCCGGGTCCTCCATCCCCAAAGAAGACCCCCGACTAGTGGAACGGCAGGTTAGTGCACATAACCATACTAGAGGGGGCGTATGCAGTCGCTCTGCCATATTGATGATACGGCGGGTGGTACTCTTAGAATACCGCGGGTACTCGTAGAGCGGTGGCGAGAACCGCTGTGGCACCGCTCAATCGCGCTGCTTCACGCAAGCGCACACAGAGCTCGGTGCAGGGAGGGCTCCTTCCTTCGTGTTACCGTCGGGCCCCCGCCCGTGTGATACCCAACTCGCACACGGGCCGGCCACATGGTAACCTGCAGGCGCGGGGCCCTTCACGGGTCCGCGCGCCAGTGCATAGGTCACCTTCCGATGTGGGGAGCACCTCGCGCGTGACTGGGCCTCCAGTCCGCTGGTAGGTGTGTGCTCCGCCCTGGAGCACCCCTGCCCATGTAACACCACCACCGCTGTTGTGTGGTCGGTGAAGCCGCTCCCGACCTGTTGGCACACAACAATAATAAATGGTGCGGTGCACATGCACTGCAGCGTTGGGGCTCATAGCCAAAGCAAAGGCCGCTGCGCTTTGCCATACGCCGCCTATTAATTGGCAGTCCTTGCCAGTCCTGGCACCGCACCAAAGCATGACCCGTTTGGCCACACTGTGTACAAGCCGAGTCTATGCCGGCCGCTGCAGTCAGCGCCGCCAGACGCGTGTACTGGCTGCAGCTGTACGGTGGGGTGCACCTGGCGTCCCGTTGAAGCCTGCGCCCCTGATGGCGGCAGGTCAGGCTGGGAGGTCGCTTCGACCCCCGCCTCATCGTCGAGCACTTTAAAAGCTCCAGTCCAGGCAGAGTAGTCTCCTCTGCCGCTTCCCGCTCAAACCGGGAGCGAATGTCCGTTGGCAGCTTGTCCAAAACAATGTGCATCAGTAGGAGCGACCACTCGGCTACTGGCAACCCTAACTGTCGCAACTGTGACAGGCGTCAACAGCTGCGTTGTTAAGTCCCCCCGGTTAGCTACCCTAGGTAGCGCTAACAATTGAAGGGCATGTGCATCTACCAACGACCCTTTTTCCACAGCGCCACCAAAACTTCCTAACTGTAGTGTAGGAAGCCTACCAGGTATCGTGGGCCTTCCCATTAGTGGTGGTGTGGATGGTTGGATATCCCCTTTCTGTCGCCTTTTAATGTCGCTGGCCGCTTGGAAGACATCATCATTTATTTCCATGATTCGTGCAAACTCGTCCTCGTATGCCGACCATACCTTTTTGTTGGACGGTGGAGCAGTCTCCGACAAAACCACCATGGCGGTCTCAACCGAAGACACCCGCTGCCTTAACTGCTCGGCTCGCTCGAGGATGACATCGTCGCAGCCCCTCCGAGACAGCAGTGCGCAGCTTGTCCGACTTGCGTGTTCACGAACCAGCGCAGCCGCGTCGCCAAGACTGCCTCCGCCATCGCGTTTTCATAAAAAAACAAATAAAAGAGGGATGACATGCTATGTCTAACAATAGCACAAAGATAGAGCAATATTGCCTACATATCCTTTTAATTACAATGTAGCAACAACCAAAATTATTAAGTACAAAACAACTTATAGGGGTTTGCAACGAGAAGCGCACTTACAAATAAGATGTGCAAATAATATTACATAAACCGTTATGCAAAACGAACCAAATTTCAATCAATGTATTATCTAAATAAATCTAAAATGGGTTTTCCAAAATGGAGGCACCAACAAAACAAAATGTGCTATTATTATTGCATAAACCGTTTTGTAATAATCTAACCAAATTTATAAATAACAACTAAATAAAACTCATATTGGTTTTCAAAATAGAGGAACTAACAAACAAGATGTACTACCATTATTACATAAGCCGTTATGTAACAATCCAACAAATTTCTAAACAAGGTACGTACAACTAAAGTGCAAATAATGTAAGTAACAAAAAAATAAAAACTTCAACGGGTTGTCAAAGAAACCCTCAATAAACAAAATAAATGTTCAAGTAATAATACACAATGATCAACAAGTAAATCAAACTTGACTTAATTTCCAAAGAAAAAAAAATGTTAATTAAATAATGCACGTTGGCCTGTCATGGTCCAGCTACAAGTTAACAAACAATGTGTATCCGCGGGTCAGAGGACACAGCCAAATACAGCAGAGAAGGGACTTACCGGGAGCAGGCTGGACGGGATCGCATGTACCGGGAGACGAGCTGAGCAAAGCACGGGCAGGGCGATGAACTTCACGATCACGGCACAGCACACAGTCACTTCACAAATGTTCTTAGGGGTCGCCAATGTTCAACGCGACGAAAAGGGCGTCTCGGTTGTAACGGGTATGATGTCACATGCGCGCGCGCTAAGCGGGGAAAGCAGTCTCGTCACGTCAGCGACCACAAGTACTCAGTCGACACGGCGCGGGTGACGTTCTCGCGCCGGCTTCAGTTGTCGCATCGCGAACACAACTACGCGATGAACGGCTAGATGGCGCCGTTAGTATTTTAAGCGTCAGGCGTCTCGCCTGTACATCCTCCGGAGCCCAGGGTGGGCTCATCCAGAGGGAACCTGGCGATCTTGAATACAGGCCTCCGGAGGTGTCCATTTGCGGTGTCCAGTTCCACCACCCGGACGACGCCATCCTTTCCCGGCGGTGTGCGGGTGATACGCCCCATTCTCCACTGGAGGGCGGGCAGGTTGTCCTCCTTGATGAGGACGAGCTCGCCAACTCGGGGAGAAGAGGATGGGGATAACCATTTGGAGCGGGTCTGGAGGGTGGTCAGGTAGGACCTACTCCACAACGTCCAAAATCGCTGGGAAAGAGTCTGAACCAACTGGAATCGTCTACGGGCAGATATAGGCCTATCCTCCAAGGATAGTTCGGGAAGGACCGTTAGTGGGCGGCCTATAATAAAATGTTCGGCTGTGAGCGGCTCGAAGTCTGACGGATCAGACGAAAGTGGACAGAGAGGTCTGGAGTTAAGTACAGCCTCGATTCGTGCTAAAAGTGTAGAGAATTCCTCGAATGTGAGGTGTTGTTTGCCAATTACGCGATATAAAAGTTGCTTTGTTGATTTTACGTTGATCTCATGTAACGCAACGAACCATGTACCTTAGGGACGTTCAATAACCAAGTAATGTGCTGACCAGCGAGCTTGTGCGCAATCGTGTTATTATTCGAGGCAAGAAAGTTTTGTACTTCAATGAGCTGATTTCTAGCGCCTACATAATTTGTACCGCAGTCCGAGCGGATGAGAACCGGGGCACCGCGGCGTGCTATAAAACGCTTTAATGTCGCGAGGAACGCTTTCGTGCTGAGGTCCGAGAGAGGTCTACAAGTGGGCTAGAGCTGGGAAGTATGAGCGGATGCTGCGCGTCATATCGGATAGACGCATGGGACAGTCGTCCGCCAACTCTAAGGAGCTCATCTTTAATAAGAGATGACAGCCGCTGGAGTCTAAAGGAGCAGATTTTGCCAGTTTGAAGGCGGTGAATGTCCTCTGCAAACTCATTGTGCTGAACACTGCGAACCCAGTATAGTAGGGCCTCTCTTCGTTCACTGACGTACAAGGGGCCTGAGCGTCGCGAATCTGGGTGGTGTCTGCAGTTGTGCAGAAAGCGTTTTAGACAGGCTGTCACTCCGACGAACTTGTCTAGTGAGCTGAACCGAGTCAGCAGGTCAAAGTCAAGACCAGGTACTGTAACCAGTGACGGGATGTGTTTGGGCTTAAGGCCTGGGCGTGATGGCCCAGAGCTGAGGGCATCGCAGGCCAAGACTCACAAGGCGTCTAAGCCACGTGGGAGACCACCATAGGTCGTGAGCTGACAGGGATTGCGCAGACATCCCTCTGCTTGCGCAATCTGCTGGGTTGAGCTCGGAAGATACGTGTCGCCAGGTACATTCTGGTGAGCTTGAGCTGATTTTAACTACCCTGTTGGCTTCAAAGGGTTGAAGACGGTGAGGCGGTGTATTGAGCCAGGCCAGGACTATCGTACTGTCTCACCAACATATGTGTTGTTGTATACTGATATGGGCGGATAGCTGAACTGACACACGGATCATGAGCTGAGAGAGTAGGGTGGCGGCCGACAACTCTAACTTGGGGATTGTGAGGCGATTCTTGATTGGTGCGACTCGCGACTTGGCGACAATCAAGTGCACTACAGTATCTCCGGAGGCATCGAGCTCATGGAGATAAACAACGGCGGCTAACCCAGCTTCAGAGGCATCTGCGAACCCGTGAAGCGAGTATGCAGCCTTTGTTTGCACAAATGTGCCGAGGGAAGCGAATGCTAGACAACAGCGGCAGATCGTCTGAGATGTGGCGCCACTCCGTTTGTACTTCAGAGGGAGTGGGCTCATCCCATTCCAGATTCAGTAGCTACAATTGCTGAAGCAGCAGCTTTGCGCGGAAGATAATGGGAGAAACCCAGCCGTTTGGGTCATAAAGTGAGGCTACGGTGCTTAAAATAGACCGCTTTGTGACATGTGTGATGGGGGGCAGAGAGATGCGGTAGGTGAACTCGTCTGACTGAGGGCTCCACTGTATACCCAAGACCTTAATGGACGAGGAGTCTGGGTTCATGTCGAAGTCCTTGGGCATGTCGTATTGGTTGTCGGGGAATCTCTCGAGCAGCTTAGGCGAGTTAGATGTCCATTTACTGAGCTGAAAGCCGCCTAGGTCTAGTAGACTTATTAACTCGTCTTGGAGTGCTTGGGCGGATTCAACTGTGTAATGACCACACAAGATGTCATCAACGAAGATAGACTTGCGAAGAACCTGAGCGGCTTCAGGGTAGCGATGACCTTCATCATCAGCTAGCTGAAGCAGAGTTCGGATTGCATGGTATGGGCTTGATCTTATGCCGTAGGTGACTGTATTGAGGGCGTAGGTGAGCAGAGGATGATCTGGTGAGGACCGCCACAGTATGAGCTGATACCGTCTCTGGTCTGGGGCAACCAGCACATTTCTGAACATCCTCTGGATGTCAGTGCTGAAAACGACTGGATGCGTTCTGTAGGACATGATGATGTCTACAATGTCCTGTTGAAGGGCGGGGCCTGTGTGTAGGCATTCATTTATGCTGACACCATTGGAGCTTTTACAGCTACCATCAAAGACAATGCGCAGCTTGTCCGACCCTGACTTGAATACGCCATGGTGGGGGATATAAAAGTGAGGTTTATGGGCGAATGTATTTGGGTGACAGGGAGCCATGTGCCCTAAGTCGATGTATTCGGCCATAAAGTCGACGTATTTAGAACGCAGAGACGGGTTCGCCATTAGCTTCTTCTCAATATTGAGGAATCTGCGTAATGCGATAGGGCGAGTTTTACCCAGTTGAGGGGCGTCCTTTAGAAAGGGCAGAGCGACCGTATATCTGCCTGAGGGATCGCGTGTAGTGATAGAGCGGAAGATTTCCTCGCATTGTTCCTCCAGGGGATCATTATGAGTGTGAGGTTGAGGCAGGGGCTCCAGACTCCCAGAACCTTTCCAGACTCTGACGTATGTCCTGGGCTGTAACAGCTGAGTCTGGCTGTGAGCTGACGACGTAAGCTGAATTAACCTGCTGCGCCGGCTGCGCATACAAGTCCTCAATGGGTCCTATCAACGCGAAGTCGAAAATCGTGCCGAAGGCTATGAGCTTGCCCGGGCCCAACGAGACCTTAGTCCCGTCCAACACCTGACCAAGAACGTCTGACCCTAATAAGAGATCGATCGGGGCTGGTGTGTGGTAGAGCTGATTAGCCAATGGTACGGGTGGCTTGCCTAGTATGTGGGAAATGTTTGGTACCTTCTCTAACGGAAGGTAGCTAGTGACATTTTTTAAAGTATGAGCTGTGGCAGTAATTGTGGGAGTATCATAGTGAGTGGGTCGGCATACTATTGTTATTGCCGCTTTTGACTCATGCTTGTGCTGATTCCCAACTCCTGTAATTTTTAAAGTGGGTTTTGATGCCAAGTTCAAACGTCGTGCCATGCGTGACTTTTTTAATGTCAGCATACTGCCACAGTCCAACAAAGCTCTGACTGTGTGAAGGTGGCCATGCACGTCCGCGACTCTTAGTGAGACGGTTGGCAACAAAATAGGTGTGCCAGTGGGCACAGAAGGTGAGTGAGCTGATTGAGTAGCAGCCGAGAGTGTATCAGCTGTGTGGGCATGGGCTGTCTGGGCATGGGTTAAAGGGACATGGGCTAAATGGGCATGGTCTGAATGGGCATGGGCTGCATCTACCTTTTCGCTAGGGTGCTGTGTGATAGTTGGGAGTCATAATTGCTGGCGGCGTTCGCGGGGCCTACCTGGCGAACCGAACCTGGGCGGGCTGGCGCTGTGAGCAGAGCTGGTTGGTGAGTGGGCTGATCATAGGCGCGGTGAGGCGATGGAGCTGAAGAGCGGCCACGGTAATGGTCGGGTTGTTGCTGAGCCATCTGAGCATAAGTACGATGGGGCAACTGAGGAGGCGCGCGGCTAAGAGAAGGGCCGGGCTGGGGCTGAATGGATTGCGGCTGGGCTATGTTGGAGAACTGTGTCTCCACACAGCGCGCGTGCTCCTCGAGGTAGGAGATGAGGTCGCTCAACGTGTTCAGGGTGCTGCTAGACCCGTGTCTGCGTTCAAATAACGTGCGGAGCTCGCCCTTAAGCTTTCGCACCACTATCGACACAAACACGTAGTCGTCTCCTATGGGCAGATCCAAATTACTGAGGG
This sequence comes from Scoparia ambigualis, assembly GCA_963921215.1. NCBI lineage: Eukaryota > Metazoa > Arthropoda > Insecta > Lepidoptera > Crambidae > Scoparia > Scoparia ambigualis. Next base: position 62,964,959 of record OY992501.1, read on the forward strand.
CACACTGGGTGGACACGAGCGGAGTGAGGAAAAGTGTGCGTATGTTAGAGCGCGTGTGGACGCTTGGCAGCCCCAGGATTATGTCGACGAAACTGTAGATGAGAACCCGGCGGTTCTCGTACCGCTTGGTGAGGATGTCCATGGCCAAGGCAAAATTCTCATTGGTGGCCTTTAAGTGGGACACCATACTTAATGCCTCGCCGCTGAGACTCGAGAAGAGGTAGTGGAGCTTGACTGCGTCCGACAGGGTCGCCATGTCGTCAGTCAGACTCCTAAACAGCGCAATGAAGGAAGGCCAGTCCTCCACTTTTGAGCTGAACCTGGGCAGCGCTACCTTGGGGAGGACGGCTGTGGGCGTATTGACACCGAAACTGGGCTGAGCGCTATGGTTTGGGGACGACGTGGAAGAGGGTGAGATTTCCTCCCTAGCCATAAGTATCCCCAGGTACGCCCCGGAGGCTTTTGTGTGGTTCTCAGTGTATGTCCTCTCAATCCCCTTGTCTAAGTTCTCCTCGTCAAGAATGCTGTAATATACTGAATCCAGCTTCTCCTTTATGCCTTGTATTTGTGCGAAACGCACGTTAAATTCCGTTATGGAATGTTTGGTGTCGCCAGCAATAATCCGTGACCCCACCTCTAGGAGCTGGTGTATAGCTTTAGCGGCCTCCCTAAATATCGCAGCTTGTGACTTGGTCGGCATCGTGATGATTAAAAGGAGACAGAAAAAAAAAAAACACAATTCAAAGGCAGTAAAAAGAACAACACCCTGTATATATTCTACTATTGGGCTGGACGTATTTGTTTACTAAGGTAAGGGCAAATGGGCTAAAATTAATGCAACAATAAACAAAATAAAACTTAGCTGGGACGCCTTGTATATGGCCCACGGGTGGACAAACGCATGACGCGCGTACGTATGATTAGCCGACCGCAAAAAGGAAAAGACAAAAAAAATCACGTCATCCGTAGCCCACTAGTGGGCAAGCGCATGCGTAAGCGATGGCGGCTCATCTAATTAGCCGGGAAAGCGTGAGGAAAAAAGAAAAAGAAAAAAAAATCTAATAAAAGAAAGTGTGGAATACGTTGTACGTAGCCCACAGTTGGGCAGATCTGTAGCGGAAACGAACGCGAAGAATGAGTCGGTCGCAAAATAAATAAATAATAAAAACTTTAAAAAAATTGGGACACTCTGTATCTGTGTACCACAAGTGGGCAAACGTGTGTAGAAGCGAAGGCGACTCACGCAAATAGCCGTAAGTGATTTTAAAAAAAAAACTGATGACACTAAGCTCGTATGGTGAGCACGCACCAAGAATGAGCCGATCGCAAAAGCAAAAATTAGAAACAAAAAAAATATAAAAATTAACACGAGAAAAAAATTAAAGCACGCTACTGGGCACGCGTGGTGAGCATGCACGAAAAATGAGCCGATCGCAAAGGCAACAATCAAAAAACAATAAAATTAAAAATTAACACGAAAGAAAATTAAATCTCGTTGTATTATTATGTAAGAAAAATACATCTGCAGCCGATAAACATAGCATGAAAAAATTAAAATAAAGGCCAAATAACTGAGCTGAATTATTTAATGCAGCGTTAAATTAGCTTAGCTGTTGTAATACCAGGAACCATACAATTAACTAAATCTGTAGCTGGCGGGTGTGTTATGTAACATGAATTATATGTGCAGCCGATAAACGTAACGTAAACGTAAAGTGATAATTTAACTACTAATTTGCCGTTAGGAGTCTGAACAAAGTATTATTAGGCAACAATCATTTAGGTACACAAGCGCGCTTAGTCAGCGACATAGGACAAAATTGGTCAGTGTGTGTTAATGCATCAAACTAATATAAACAATGTGCAACTTAATTAAGTTAGTTAAGTTGCTAATTAGCAAGTAAAAAATTAACACGAATCGAACACTGTTCTTGGAACATGTTCTTATTTTATTTTTGTAGGTAGGTTAATAATATTTCGCAACGCACTTTGCAACGACTATCGTGCAGAAAGGGTCATGTAAGGTAATGAAATTAGGAATGTTAGGAGATGAAATTTAAAAATTAGAAATTAAATTGAAGAGTTACGTGATAACTACGAGATATGAGGAAATATTATTTTTAGCGGACTGTAATCTATTGTATGAGCAGATGGAATGGGTTACCAAATTATGGTGAAAATACGGGCTACGGGTTAGGTCGCCGATTATTAACGGCTCGAATGACCAACATGTGTCCGCGGGTCAGAGGACACCGCCAAATACAGCAGAGAAGGGACTTACCGGGAGCAGGCTGGACGGGATCGCATGTACCAGGAGATGAGCTGAGCAAAGCACGGGCAGGGCGATGAAGTGGACTTCACGATCACGGCACAGCACACAGTCACTTCACAAATGTTCTTAGGGGTCGCCAATGTTCAACGCGACGAAAAGGGCGTCTCGGTTGTAACGGGTATGATGTCACATGCGCGCGTGCTAAGCGGGGAAAGCAGTCTCGTCACGTCAGCGACCACAAGTACTCAGTCGACACGGCGCGGGTGATGTTCTCGCGCCGGCTTCAGTTGTCGCATCGCGAACGCAACTACACGATGAACGGCTAGATGGCGCCGTTAGTGTTTTAAGCGTCAGGCGTCTCGCCTGTACACAATGTATAATGCAACTACAACATTGATATGTGACTATACTACGAGTATGATTATACCAAATGAAATGTTTAACAAATATATGGAACAAACCAAATCAACTGTTCAACAGTTTTCAATGCTGGGCCCACAAGTTTACAAATAACTTTAAGTTTAAATTAATAAAATTAAGTTTGCAAAACAAATTCTTGCAAGCAAATCAAAATGTTAATGCTGCCGCAGCGAGATTACTTTAGGTTAGGTTTTCAAAGAACCAAGAAACCAATAAAATGTTTAATTATTTGCAAAAACTCTAATCTTAAAATTCAGTTTGCAAAACAAATACAACAATTAAAATCAAAATATTTATTTGTTGTCCCAAATCCACGCTACCCCAGCGAGACTAATTTTAAATTAAAATTAAAATCAAACAACGAAGCAACAATGCACTGCAGCAAACAGTTTTATCAGTACAACTTTCTTTCCCACAAGTACATTAAAACGAGTACATTAAAGTTGTCTGACAATTACACTGCCCCGGTGAGTTGATCTTACTCAAATAAATTCAAACCGAGTAAATACATTCTAAATGTGTAACCAAAAAACAAATGTTTACACTGCACTACGTTAGTGGGATAATTCCAAATACACATCAATGTACCATGTTACACAAATATTTATAAAACTAGAAATCTCTATTAAGCAAGTAATTATAGCAAGTTAGGTATGACAATTGCACTTTCCGCAGTGAAATAATCTTGCACAATCAAATCATTCTAAATTCGAGACAAAAAACCAAATTAATTATGATTACACTGCCCGCAGTGAGACAATCTTACGCTACCTACTTGCTATAATCAACAAAATCAGCCTACTAACATTGCATTCTGAATGCAATTTAATTTGCGGTTGTAAATACAATCTTAACGCTAACCTATTCTAAAGTATTTGGTTGGTACAACCAACGGTAAAACTAATAACTAATTACTACCTAATTGAGGTCCGTAGATAAAACCACGCTCTGCTACCAAAAAATTGTATGCTATAGAGATATCAATCGATGAGTTCCCTACAGCATGACAAGACTTATCACTAAATTTCTGCTACCAAACAATGTCTGGTCAGGCGGAGAGGTCATCCGCTGAACCCCCTGCAGCATATACTGCCTATGAACTAACTTACTATACTATTATAAGAGGACTTACAGCTAGTGTTCCACTCGTCCGCCGCGCCTCCTCGCGTGGTACTGGTGGCTCGCCGCTCCGCCGGCTGTCACTGGTGTAGGTAGACTGCGCCCCTGCGCGTCTTCTGGTTGCTAGTGCTGGTGGTGATAAGGCCCTAAACGTCCCTTTGGCTACCCCTCAGTACTGATAAACCCAGACAAATACGCACCGCGTCCGCCACGCCACGTGTTAAGCTTCAACCAAATATCTAGCTTTTAGCTAGCCCGCTCTGGTTCCAAATTAAACTTATGTTCAACACTGTTTCCTACTTATTACGGTCCGCCGATTTAATTTATTATGTGCCTTACACATAAAATACAAATTCAACCTTTTACGCGTCCCTGCGATGATTAACCAACAAAATGAACAAAGTGACACACGTTACACTGACAACCGGTTTGTCTAATATTTAAAAATACAGTGGGGGCGTTCGGAAATGGTTGTTTTATTCCATACAAGTAGGGTCTCAATATGTGTAAGCGTCAACCACTATCGCTACTTTGATTGGTTCTTAGACAAGTGTTTCATTCATCTATTATTTATATTAGGTCATACATGCCACTGCTGGGCAAAGGCCTCCCATAAAGGATTGGCCAACACCCATTGTATAATAAATGCATACGTATCTATAAATGTGAATTAAGATACCTATGCCTTTTGTTTTGTTAGATACACAACTCCTTTTATTGACATTATCGCGTCATCATTATTAGTTTTCTCTAAGAAATTGTAAAAGCATACTTTCTTTTATTAAAAAAAAATTACACTATTTAAGAATACTTAATATTAAGAGCAAAAGAATTTTCTCTCCTCTCCTTCAGAAGATCTTTTAACACCAGCATTACGCAAACGTTCCATTAAAACAGAAGACGCTCTGACAAAAAGACATGTTAAGGATCACGCAACATAATCTCAACAAAGAAAAATACATCCTCGGGACGAGTCTTTTGAATAAACAAAACACAAAGTAGGCCTGGCCCCGTTCGCCCGAACAATTAACCTGAAACAAAATTTGTTTTCTTAGCCATTCTTTTGTTTTTATTCGTCCCCAATGTTTTTAATTGAAATAGTTTGCCGCCGGTAGACACTCACAGTGGCCAAGATTTTGAATTTAAACTTGGAAACCTTATACCTTTAAGCAAAGTAAGAGATTAATTACACTGCGGATAACTTTTTACTCGGCCGGAAGAGGTTTTATATTATGGTGGAAGTTTTCAAGCGGACGATATTAAACTGTCCTTTAACTTCAGAAGAGTTGTGTATTAATTAATTGGTTGATTTTGCGTTAACGGTGCGACTACATCGATTTATGAGAATTATGAAGTACTCGTAGGTATGTACTATGTAAGAAAACATTTTAATAATTTATTTTATATAAGTATTAGAAATAACTTTACTGAAACTGAAAAAGTTTACTAAAAAGTAAGTAGTTTCAACCAACGCCTTCTTGGTTTGCTAAAGATACAAGAATTTATGGGTAAGTTTCGTTTTTCCCCAGTTTCGATTTCACCCGAATATTAAATATTAAATTCTAGTGTCGTTTTCACCCGAATTGTTTAATAGTACAGACGCTTTCAAAACTATTAACGAAATAATTTATTAGTTATTATTAAACTAGCTGCCCGCCCGCGACTTCGTCCTCGTAGATACGCACGAAACAAAGAGCACACGGGCGAAGTCGGGGTTGTCATACGTTTTTTGAGGCGCACTTACACCTTCGGCCTTATCGTCACTTTCCATCAGGTAGGATGAAGGCCAAGTGCTTACCCGTATTGTTTTTGTCTTCTTTACCTAACCTTTAATATTCCACTGCTGGGGATTGGTCTCCCCCATTTCTTTTCAGTTCTCTCTTTCCTTGGCCAATTGTTTAACCAAGTGGCTAACCAATTTTCGTCGAAGGCATCGAGGTCGTCGCGCCACTGGTTTTGCTTAGTTATGATGTTTTTTCCGATGTTTAAGATGTTTTTTTTTCGATGTTTAAGATGTTTTTTTTCGATGTTTAATATGTTTTTTCTGATGTTAAAGTTGTTACGTTGTAGTTTTTTTATATTTCGTTTTCAGTTTACGCATTGTTATTTATGCATGTGTGAGCAGACATGAGTGCAGGAAGTCCGAGTGTAGAATGAATGGAGGATTTCCCAAACTGGTGGTTAAAATCTAAAACTATTTATTCCTTATTTCGTAGCTTGTCTTTTGTCTTTCACTTTGTCGTTCTAAGGGCCCTCGCCATTCTTTTTCTATATCCATTGCGCACCTTTCAGTCCTGTTCATACATCTTTTACGTTCAGTTACACACATGTCATTTATCCTCCATTCAACCTACACTTGGCCTTCCTGCACTTATGCCTGCCCTCAGACATGCATACAAAAATAAAAATGAGTAAACTAAAAAATAATATTTGAAAAAAACCACAAAAACTTTAACATAACATCTTAATTAAAATGGAGACAATAGAGATAATGTCTAAATTTCTTTTTCACCTTTCGCAACCAATCATTAGGTTTCTCCCATACCGAACCACCTTCCATAACTAGCAAGACATTTCGTAAAAATCGTGCTCTAATGTTATTTCAACAGGTATACAATTATTAGGCCATAAAACACAACGTCGTTGTCATAAAGGTAACCATCGATTTCAATGTTTTTCGTGAATTGTTCTATTAAAATTCAGTATTGTTTAAAAATAAAAACACCTCGCATCCCGTGACGAATTTCCGAAAACTATTTCTTTCGTTCAACCTCTTGATAATTATGTTCCTGTAAACTTTTTCCATGGATGTTACAACTCACGAAATTGCACAAGAAAGGTATACCTTGTTAAAAACCCAATAATGATGCAATGAATTAATGTTCAACAGTATCGATTTATTGTACGTATAACAGTCATAAAACTCATAAACAATGAAATAAATTTACGGAATAAACAAACATTTAGCTCCTTTCAGGTTCCTAATAGATGAGTACCCGTCCACAACAAAAAATCTAAAAGTGTACAAAATGATATACTGATCGATCGACTCACAAAAGAATATAAAAACCATGAAATCACAATTTCTAATTTCTTACAACAAGTAAAAAATGTAATAAGGATACATTTTTTATTCGTTTTTAACTTTAACTAATGTAATTGAGTACATTTAAATATAAAATATTTAATAATAATAATGTAAATAAAGACTAAAACACTTTTGTATTCACCTTTACCTGTCTTTTTTTGTATGAGTTTAGTTAGGCAGATCTTTGAGAATGGCACACGTAAATATTCGGGTGAAAACGAAACTGTTTCATAGTAATTAAAATTCGTAATATTTTCGGGTGAAAATGAAACTGGGGAAAAACGAAACTAACCCGAATTTATTATTATAATTTACTGTTTTGTAAAGTTTAGGGGATACTATAGTAGGTACGTTACACTTTAGTATATTTTATGTGCAACGGAACGCATACAATAGAAATTGTATGTCTGGCACAGACTATGTTCGTTAGATTAGTTGTTACGTCTTAACTATAAGTTAGTTAACAGTTTTTTTATTATTATTAGTATTGACGTCAATAAGTGCCTGTAAAGGTCTACATTGAATAAATAATTTGACTTTGACTTTGAGTATGATTAGAGTGATATATTCACGACTATTATAACGGTAGTACTATTAGTTATTCTGTGCTATTATCCTCAAAGTCAGAGACTAGGCAATGAGGACCGCAGAAGCAGTCCTCTGCCTTAGTCTACGTTTCACCAAATCACAACTGCACATGTGCTCAGCGAGATAGGTGGTGACGTCATCGCCGCTCTATGCTGTTTGATGTATATGCAGTTTTTAGTCGCCTTTTACGACACCCAAAGGAAGAGAGGGGTTGGAAGTATTATTTTATTGATTCAATACCACATCGGCTGAACGCACCAAATAAAGAATACGTCGTTGCCGGCAAGTTACGAATTAATTATGACACAACTATTATCACTGCAACATCTCTGTAGCCACTTACCCTGCAAAGGGTTTGAAACGTCACCTAGCCAGGATATAATAATATGTATAATAAATGGGTAAAGTACTTCATTACTGTTTTGCTTTTAAGAGCTTATTACAACGTTAAGAAATATAAAGGCTGTCACATAACGCATCTCCGGCAATTTGGCGTATAGGTGTCATAACGAAGGGACGGTAATGTGACACAAGTAAGCAGTAATAGTGTCATTTAAACAGCACTAACGCAACTTGTAAATAGTTTGAGGGCCAAAACTACACTGTTTGTTATGAGGCAGGACGGATAACACCCCCATTAGCCTTTATGCCCTTGTTTACAGAAGAGTTCGGTGTTGATGCTCCACTGTTTTTTTGTGATCGTCTTTTTTTTGTACGTTTGTTATTAATCGTGGACGTTGTGGAAGGTCATTGCTGATTGATACGATATGTAAGTGGGGTTAGCGGGAACCGCTGAGAACGGCACAAGTAACTATGCGTTGTTCTTGGATGGGATAATAATACATACATACAATACATCATCTTACATAGATCACGACTATTATCCCCAAAGGATTAGTCAGAGACTAGGCAAAGAGAACCGCAAGCAAGACATTGGCAAAGTCCACGTTTCACCAAAAATAAAACAGCGTGACAGGTGCCTAACCCATCACCGCTCTATCCTGTTTTATGTTTGTGCAATCTTTAGTCCGTTAGTCGCCTTTTACGACACCCAAAAGAAGAGATGGGGCAATGACACAGCTCTGTATTTGAAGGTGATATAGTATAAAATCGATTAATACCAGTTATCGTAAAAGATCCCGATGGATAACGCTAGAAATGCTACTGAGAAAACTTCGACAGGCTCTAGAGAGATAGGACGAGATAATATACTATATATACTACTACTACTACTACTATCCTGTATAGCACTGTAAAACAAAATTAAACTAGGCTAAAATGAACTCGGTGCACTGAGAAAGGTAGAAACAAACAGCATTGCTTTCCGCACGTGAGCAGTGCGCAGTGCAAGGGATAATGTTATAAATTCTAAAGTAGATCCCTGTGATAACACCATACACCTTACTCTTAAATAGGACGGTGATTTTTATATACATTCAGCGGCACGGAATAAGTGTTTTAAGTGTTCATTTTAATGTCTATTTTGTCTGGTTTTACGACAGCTGAGCTCTTGTTTGTAGCTTACGTATAAATATTTTTACCTTTATTTTACGAGTAAGTGGGCTATTAGTAATGTTTGAATGCCCTAAGTGCTTGCTCTATTTTAGAAATAAGTCTAATCGGAAAATTTGTGTAGTCAAGTAGCAGTTAACAGTGTTGCGTAGCGGTGAAAGAATACTCCCTTCCCCCACTTTTCCCTTGGGTGTCCTTAAAGGCGTCTAACGGACTAAAGACTGCACATACATACAACAGCATAGAGCGGCGATGGGCTCACCACCTGTCACGCTGAGCACAAGTGCAGTCTCTATTTGGTAAAAGTGGACTGCTTTTGCGCTCCTCATTGCGTATGTGTAGTCAAGAATATGTTCTGCTATAGCCTTGATCTCTGGCGGTTTTCTATCATCGCATCGAAAACCAAGCTTTATCGTCAACGTCCCACTGCTGGGACGAGCTTTCCTTCATACACAATAACACTAGAAGAGATTTGACCATGACCCACCACGCAGGTCCAATGCTAGTCAGGTTAATGACTGCCATCTTACCACAACAAGAGCTCGGGATATTTTTAAATTGGTCAGCCATCAAGTGAGCGTCATTCCAGAAGTTTCTTAAGTGCCAGGATTGCAAATCTAAAGCCGTTGCCGTTGAGCCATCGAACGCCTTTAAAGTCCGGCTCCTGATTTTGATCACGGAGTCGGTAAAATCACAAACCCGGACCATGCATTGAAACTTCTTTTACATACATTTCCCGACCTGATGGAACTTTGGACCTGTTGATATTGGATTTCACTTAGTCACTGAGGTGTTACCAAATAAAATGGAAGTAAAAGCCAACAAATACTTTACGATATTGCTAAAATTTTGGCTATGCTTTTGGCAATGCTTTTAATAAAACAGGTGTTTGGGCGGATGTGCAAGGGAATTGGCGCCAAATATTATAAAGTCTCATAATGTCGTGTGTCTCCACAGAACCGTAACAGATGGTCACTGCACAATCCGGTATTCTCAAAAGAAATATGAAAGTCAGCAGAATGCATCCGGTAGCTGTGAACCTTATTTCACCTTTGGTAAACAGTTTTTTATTTTGCATGGACTTCTCGTTCGTTGTTAATGTTTTTATCATATTGTTACACTTGTCAATATTGTCAAATAATGTACCACCTTTATGTAAAAGAGAAATAAATGATTTCTTATGTTAACTTATCTTATATACGAGTATGTATGCGGGTGAGAGTGATAATTATGTTAAAAATACATACAACCTATGTTAGATTAAGCCTGTTTGGTAGTGGGATATGCAGTTTTCCATTTGCTACGATACTGTTTTTTTTTTCTCTTATTTAATGGCTTCATGCGATCAGCACATTTAGCCAGTGTCAAGTAAGTAATAATATTATGTAGGTATTAATTTCTTTACATTAATATGATAATGAGTGATATTAATGGTAAAAGGTTTTTTCTTCTGTGGCAACACTTTTGTAAACAGCTGATCTGAATGTCTCCTGTGTAAAATTCGAAATTTAATTTATTATTTACTCATTTTACGCCCATTTTCCAATTCAATCATTAAGTTAAGTTGTGTTTTAGTGGTGAGCGTTTCACTTTTAGTGTATTTCATGTGCAAAATCAAAAATTTAAGTAAAACTGTTTAGTGACAGTTACCGGCATGTAAGTGAACCGTTGTCATCTTTATGGTACCTACCCTTATTTCACTTAAAATCTAATAAATTTGCATAAATTGACGATTTGTTAATTATTATACGTATCTTGTTTAATTCCAACCACTTTAGTTGCGATTAACATACGTAAACATAACCTCTGTTTGTTGGTTACGCGACTACTCGTACATCTGTTTACTTGTAACCCACATAGTATTTAAAAATTTGTATTTCTCTTTTATACGGTTCAATTTTTAAGTTTTCCCATAATGATGACTCGCAAGGCCTTGTCTCGTCAGGAGGAGTCCAAACTCCAACTGACATTAAATGAATTGAAGGCTTCGAAAGAGTTGTGTGATCAACTAAACAGAGAGCGAGATGACAACGAAAGGGAACTTTTGGAATCATTAGACAGGCATCAAAAGTTAAAAAATGAGTTGGTACAGTTAAATGACCGTTATATCGATGCTATTTATGCCCGGGACAGGCTCCAAAACATTGTGGACAGGTTCGACCAATGTAGTTCAGAGTATGACCAGGCTCTGAACTGCATAGATGAGTTGAAAAAACAATTGCATGAGGCCAATAACAAAATTACTTTATTGGAAACATCAAAACTTAATATGACTGCCTCATTAAATCAAAGCTTGTTCGATGAGTTGGTAGTCTGTGCCCCCTCCATGGTTTCTGCGACAGCTAGCAGTCAGCCCACTGTCACTATAGATTTTACATGTGAGGAAAATAAAAATAGCAACCACTCAGTGAAGATTGTTGGCTGTAGCAAAAATAAACTAAAAAAATATATTAAGATAAATAAGTACATTAAGAAAACGCAAAAATTAGTTAAAAAGCACAAATTTTTTATTAAAAATGTAAAATTAAATAGAGAAAGATTGTACTTAATTGACAAATTAGATATATACTCGTCACAACTACACAATAAAAATTTAAAATATAAAAATGATACACAAATTCTACAAACTAAAATTGCACACCTAGAGGACTCGCTTATATCTATTACTAAGCAATATGATCTTTCACAAGGTCAAATAAAAGAACACATGTTGGCCATTGATGAACTGGTAGTCCTGTGTAATGGTAACAATGAAGGGATTGATTCACTCACAAGTAATTGTAAATGTAAACAGTTACCAAGCCGTTCATCAATCCCATGTGATTCTTCCTCTGTCGAATTGATTGATGTTTCTTCCAAAGGTTCCCTTACTCAGTGCACAATTAAAAATGTACCACAACTTATACCAACCAACCAGATTCCATGTAAGACAGATTGTAATAGTGACTTGGTAATATTTAGTGATGAATTTGGTAAAAACATGGGTCGGTTGTTATCTGACTTGGGACATTCAGTTATCAATTATTGTATACCGGGTGCTTCTTATCAACATATTTTGAAAAAAGCTGTAGAACATAAATATAAACCCAATAGCACCTTATTATTATTTGTTGGTAATAGAGGTAATCTGAACAAAACAAGCCTTCTAAAATGTTTAGAATGTTTGAATAAGTTAATTGTAAAGAAAATTATATTGTTTACATTACCTTATTGTAGTAGTTTGCCACAGGAGGAAAATTCTATTAGACATAAGCTTAACCTGACATTACATTTATTTTGCAAAAATGACATAATGCATTTAATTGACACTAACAATTATGTTAGTAATTTTTATTTGACAAGAGATAGTTATTATCTGCCAAATTATTTTAAGCGACAAATAGCTTTATCGCTATCCTATTGTATTCAAACGTCAGCCAAAAACTTGGCTAAACAAGTTGCTTCTATTGAGCAATGTATATTTGACATAGACGTCAGTAGTGTTTCTACTGACATTCCAATTAATTATTTAAATTAAATTATATGACAAAAGAGGAAAACTCTTGCGAAATGTTTGTTAATAAAATGAAATTAAATGAATGTAAAAATAGCTTTAGCAAAAGCCCATGTCAAATATTAAATTTAAAAAATGTACAATCTTTAAACATTGTCCACCAGAACATCCAAGGAATGATGGGCAAAGATTTGGAGACTGAATTGTTCATGAACTGTAATAAAATTGATATTCTTTGCATAACAGAACACTGGCTTAAAGACCATCAGTTCATGTTCAATTTTAAGAATCATTTGGTAGGAAGTTCGTTCAGTCGAGGAAATGCAATACATGGTGGCTCCTTAATTATTGTTAGTAAGAAGTTTAAATTAAAGGAACGCAAAGACATAGTGAGCCTCTCGGTTGAGCGAACAATAGAAATAGCTTGTGTGGAGTTGGAGCAGTTTGTTGTATTAAGTGTGTACAGACCTTCTTCAGCATCATATGATTATTTCGAAAAAGTTATGGATGAGGCATTACATACTCGTAAAGTCCGTAATGTAGGTAAAACAATAATTGTTTGCGGGGATTTTAATATTAATTTGTTAGAAAATTCCACGATGTCAACTAAAATTAAAAACCTATTTCTATCATACAACTTGAATAATTTATTTTTGGAGCCGATAAGAATAACTGCCACTTCGGCCACCTGTATTGATAACATATATACAAATGTAAAACCACTGGCTAAGCAAATTATTAATAACCTGGACTCTGATCATTGTGGCCAAATGGTCAGCTTTCCACACCAGCGTAAACAAGTGACGAAAAAGAATATCACTGTTGTACCAAAAACTGCAGGTCGGCTGGAACGCTTTAAAAGCAATCTAGATACAAAATTAAATTATTTAGAATACAATGACAACCCTAATGTCTTTTATAATAATTTTTTTAACATTTATTGTTCAGAATTTAATAAAACTTTTATTCCAAAAAAGATCTCAGTTAGTGGTACTGTAACTTTTAATGAATGGGCTACAATTGGTATTCACAGAAGTAGGAAACGCCTTTATGAACTTTATGGTGAGCGCAACTATAACACCAGCGATGACTTCAAATTATATGTTAAAAATTATTCAAAGTTATTCAAAAGAGTATGTCGATTAGCCAAGGCAAACTATCTGAGTTCTAAGATTAAGAATAGTAATGACAAAATAAAAATGACTTGGAATATTATAAATAGTGAAACTGGAAAGGTCAAAAGTCGTAATAATGAGTACAATTTAAATTGTGATAATAAAACCTTGCTGCAGCATTTGAGAGGTTTTTTACTGACATTCCAGTTTCAACTACAAAAGCCTTGATTTCCTCCCCCACTGTAGCTGAATCTGTTTTGAAGGAGAATGTTAAAGATTGTGAAAGTAATTTCAGTTTTCAAAAAATTTGTGTTATAGATATAATAAAAACATTTAACACTCTCAATAAAAAGAAAACTGCTGATCTGTGGGGTAATTCCGTGGACGTCGCTAAATCTGTAATTATGACAATAGCTCCAGTTTTAGCTTGCATATTTAATGAATGCATTGACTGTGGTGTTTTTCCTGACCTCATGAAATATAGTAAAATAATTCCATTATTTAAATCAGGTAGCACTTCTGACCCCTCTAACTTTAGACCTATTTCTGTGCTACCCACATTTAGTAAAATTTTTGAAAAGTTAATGCTAGATCAAATGCAAATTCATTTTTATAAAAATAAACTTTTACATTGTAAACAATATGGTTTTACTAGGGGTCGCTCTACAACTGACGCCGGTGTTGAGCTTTTAATCCAAATATTTGATACCTGGGAGGAATCACAGGATGCCCTAGGGCTATTTTGTGATTTATCCAAGGCTTTTGATTGTGTTTTACATGAAACTTTGGTCAGGAAGCTTAACCACTATGGAATTAGGGATGCTTCTTTGAGCCTTCTGATCTCATACTTGAGGAACAGGATTCAAAAGGTCGACATTAACGGTGAAAGATCTCCGGGATCAGTGGTTAAAATGGGAGTTCCGCAGGGTTCAATACTTGGTCCATTCTTGTTTTTGGTTTATATTAATGACTTACCTTATTTTGTAAAAGACAGTCATGAGATAGTATTGTTTGCTGATGATACTTCACTTTTATTCAAAGTGAAACGACGACACCCAAATTATGACGATGTGAATAATGCGGTCTCAAAGATTGTTCACTGGTTTAGTGTTAATAACTTGCTATTAAACGAGGGAAAAACCAAATGTGTAAGATTTGTATTGCCTAATGTTAAGCAGGTAATAACTAGTGTACAAATTAAAGATACTCGTAAGAATGTGAATCCTGTGGACACCACTGTGTTTCTAGGCATCACGTTGGATGCCAAGCTTCAGTGGGGCCCACATATAGCTAAATTGTCGAATAGACTTAGTTCTGCGGCTTATGCAGTAATGAAGATCCGTCAGTTAACTGACGTTGATACAGCTAGATTAGTTTATTTTAGTTACTTTCATAGTGTAATGTCGTACGCCATTTTACTGTGGGGAAATGCTGCCGACATTCAAACTATCTTTGTGCTGCAGAAAAGGGCTATTCGAGCAATATATAACCTACAGGCTGGTGACTCTCTCAGAGAGAGATTTAAGGATATAAGTATAATGACAGTTGCATCACAATATATTTATGAAAATCTTGTGTATGTTCATAAAAATATTGAAATGTTTTCAAAAAACAGTGATATTCACAAATTAAATACTAGAAGTAAGAACAAATTAGCAGTGCCTTATACTAGGCTCCATAAAATAAATAATTCTTTTAAGGGTCTGTGTGTACGATTATACAACAAAGTACCAAATGATATTCAGAAATTAGATCTTGATAAATTTAAAATCAAAATCAAAAAAAAGCTTTATAAAAAAGCTTATTATAAAGTGTCGGATTATACAGAAGACAAAACAGCTTGGGTCTGAAATGCTCCAAGTACCTACTCCAACAGCTATTTCTAATTGCCTATAATTAATTTATATAGAGCACCATATTTAATTAAACTATTTACATTCAAATTCATATTTTGTATTTTGTGACCTGGTAACGACATATAATATATATATATATTTTGTAAATGTCGTTGCTTCTGTGCGCTGTGGTTTCATGCGCCCGTTCTTTGCCACAGTTAAAAAATGATGTCCTGAATGGGTGGTAGGTTAAAAAATATTTGGACGTTTCAAAGTACTTATTAATTGAGTTTATTGAATAAATATATTTTGACTATTGACTATTGACTATTGAAATGATTTTCCCCCAAACCCCTCGAGACTCAATAAAGCTGTGGGACTTTATTGAGGTCTCACACGGACTGCTTGAGAGAATTTGAAAAATGATGTTGCACTGTTTTGTTTAATTTGCTAACACTCATGCATGTTCACGAAGACTTAACAGTAAATATTCTACCATTATTTCACATTAATATTCGACAAAACATAAATTATAGAAAATAATACAAAACAGCAGACATGGCGCTGCACTTTCCGCCAAGAAGTCCTACGATACTGTTTTATCATTTTTTAACACTGTTTTTGTTTAATTTTTATCTTTGGTTTTTGTTTTTTAATTTGTAGATACGAGTATTTTGAACACACTGGTTGAAGTAAGACGGTGTTTCTATGTTGGCGTAGACGCGCGGGCCGCTAGTCGTGTATACAGATACTTAGTTTTTTTAAGGTTCCGTAGCCAAATGGCAAAAAACGGAACCCTTATGGATTAGTCATGTCTGTCTGTCTGTCCGTCCGTATGTCACAGCCACTTTTTCCGAAACTATAAGATCTATACTGTATACTGTTAAACTTGATAAGTAGATGTATGCTGTGAATTGCATTAAGATTTTCACACAAAAATAGAAAAAAAAACAATCAATTTTGGGGGTTCCCTATACTTAGAACTGAAACTTTAAAAAAATTTAAGTTTCATAGATACTACACACGTATGTGTGTGGTGGTAGGTATCTATGAATAGGTCTTCAAAAATGATATTGAGGTTTCTAAAATTATTTTTTTCTAAACTGAATAGTTTGCGCGAAAGACACTTCCAAAGTGGTAAAATGTGTGTCCCCTCCTGGAACTTCTAAAAAAAGAGAATGATAAAACTAAACAAAATATATGATGTACATTACCATGTAAACTTCCACCGAAAATTGGTTTGAACAAGATCTAGTAAGTAGTTTTTTTAATACGTCATAAATTAATTAATTTAAAAAAATACACTATTATTAAAACATCGATCAAAGTTACAACGAACTACAAGATCTTTTATATGATTGTACTTGCTGCTCGGAACCCTTCATAGGAAAGTCAGACTTTCCGGTTTTTTTTGTTATAAATGTATGTACCTAGTGCTTTGGTAGTGCTGCCTTGTTATATCAATAAATAAATAAAAAATTGATGCTTATTACTAATACAATTTCATTTAACGAAACACGAAATTTAATTTGAATAAAAGCCTAATTTCTCATTTTATAAAACTTATTCATTTGTTGATTAAAGTATTAAATACAACACAACCATTTTCAAAATGTATTACATACCATAACATTACCTGTCTCAACTTTTTTTGCAGGCGACGTTTTAGGTTTAACGCCTAATACTTTATTAAGATGAATTGGTTTTATACTAGTATTGAACTACCACGTTATCAATCAGGTGCAATATAATTTTATTAAATCATTATTTGTGATACGGATCTGTGACACAATGTCCTAATTTAGTACGAGAATTATCACAATAATTGACGGACGTTACAAATGGATTGCAGTTAAACCGGAAAATTTTAATGAATAGTTTTATGTTGATCTTTAGTTAAGCGAACTGATCTGTTTGATGATATTATGATGATTGATATGTTCAATATTTTGTAAAAATATCATTGTTTTAGCTAACGGAACTTTTACTAACGGCTCTAAACAGAAAATAAAAACATTGGTAACTGAGTGGCGTAATGTTCGGTTCGATATCCGAATGTCTTTATTCGGAAATCGTGGTGATATGGTCAAAGAGATAATTTGATTCCAAGTATGGAGGCTTTTGTCCAGCAAAACCGAACAATGAATCTTCAACTGTGAATAAAACCCAGACTTAGAGGGTCTGACCTGCTTGTTTAACTACTACACTATAGACACGTTTTAAATTTGTATGAGACACCGTGAGACGCTATCAGTAACTTTAGCGCAGCAATGGGCCACTTTAAAGATTGATATACTCGTTCAACATGCTACAAAATCAATTTCCTCACCGATAGCGGCCCCAAGTGGATTGGCTTCCCCAACAAGTCAAATTTAAGTTGTCAACCGAAACATATCAATAGTTTCTTCAACATAATCTCGTTAAGTTATATTGGAATAAAATGTGTAATTGGAAAGCTCATATTGACACATTAGTATCTAAATTAGAAAGATATGTTTACGTTCTTAATAGAATCGCGAATGTAGCATCTAAAGAAGCTGCTCTAATGGCATATCACGGCTACGTGTCGTCATTGCTGAGGTATGGGCTTATTCTATGGGGAAACTCTGTTGAATTGCTCAGAGCGTTTAGGGTACAAAAGAAATGTTTTAGGTCAATCTGTGGTGCAGACTTCTTAGATAGCTGTAAGCCATTGTTCAAGGCATTAAATGTTTTACCCCTACCCTGTCTTAACATTTTTGATATAGGAATCTTTGTAAAAAAATGTAGCAATCTATTTGAAACTAAGAATAGATCTGAATATAGAGGCAGAAAAAGAGAAAATCTATATATACCTGACCAAAGATTAATATTATATTCAAAGAACGTTCATTGCATGTGTATTCGAACTTTCAATAAATTGCCTGGTGATATAAAAATACTGACATTTTATAAATTTAAATCCAAATTTTAATTTTTAATGAACAAAATGTACTATACCATTAACGACTTTCTAAATGATAATATTTGACATGCTTTATTTTAATTGTATTAACGTTGACTATGATTTTATTATAATTGGTTAATTATTTATGTAATGTCTAATGTAATTTTAACATTATTTTAAAAACAATTTTTGTACCATTTTTGAGCAAATAAATATTTGATTGATTGATTAATTAAGACCCTACACGTGACCCTGATGGGTGGTGCTAAATGAGTGACACCGTCCGAGTGGTAGAGCCACGCTGCGTTGCAGCATGAATTGGACTGGATCGCCCGGCGTAATTCCACAATGAGTGACACTGTCTGAGTGGTAGAGCCACGCTGCGTTGCAGCACGAATTGGACTGGATCGCTTGGCGTAATTCCACAATGTTATGGAATCGCTTCCAGAAGTGCTTTATTCCACGCACTATAAAACGGTGGAATGAGCTGCCATCAGAGGTTTTCCTAGCAACACCTCTGATGTTGCTAATGTCCATGGGCGGCGGTGACCGCTCACCATCAAGCGGCCCGCCTGCTCATGCAGACTGTCATTGAAAAAAAAAGAAAAGAATATCGGGTGTAACAATGGCACTCGTGCCGGAAGCCCATCTCTTCCTCCTGGCCCCTCCCCTTACAATTCCTACTCTTTCCTCAAAGATCCTACTCCTTCTTCAAGGCCTTAACGTCACTAACGTTTCTAGGTTTACCCTTGAGCCCCTACACATGACCCCTGGGTGGTGCTAAAAGAGTGACACTGTCTGAGTGGTTGCAGTTGCGTTGCGTTGCGTTGCATCATGAATTGGACTGGATCGCCCGGCGTAATTCCACAATGTTAAGGAATATCGGAGTATAACAATGGCACTCGTGGCTGTTGTGTTTTATCCGGCGAGCGGAAGTACCGGAAGTCCATCTCTTCCTCCTGCCCTCCTCCTCTCAATTCCTTCTCCTTCCTCAAAGCCAGAAACGCAGCAATTCCTCTGGTTTTGCATGAGCGGCGGTGTTTACTTTCCATCTGGTGACCCGCCTGCTCGTTTGCCTCCTTTTTCACATAAACAAAAAAGTTGACTGATATAAAATAGTGCTAGTTAAAGACCTAAGAACGATGTGTCCTTCTCCTCCAACCTATTCAGTGTGCTCTGAGTACGCGATCTATCACAGCACCGCCGAGCGTTCCCCAGGTTCCGAATTTCCGATACGTTACTGTACATATCGTATACCCCATACAACGTTTCTGTATGTGTGTAGTGTATGTATGACAGATCGATCCGTCCAATTTAAGGTCATTGGGCATTATATTTATATATGATCCAGATCACAAAAGGTTACGTACAAAAACCAAATATGTATTAAATAAACGAACTAAATCTCACTTCTCATTCCATATAATTATTTTGTTTAAAATTACCGAGAGAAAAAATATATTTAACAATAAATGTTGGTTTTCTTACCGATAATGTAACACGAAAAATATTAGTTCTAGTTTGATATGCCATCCTGCGGTGTAAGCTAATAAGCCCTAACCGCAGGATGGCATATCGAAATATTCCCACGGTATTCCGTGGCAATAGATGATGATGATTTTTAGATGATCTTACAATTGATTTTGATCAAGCAAGATTATGTTTTAGTAGAATTTTTATTTTCGTTTCAATCGTTTAGTTACACTGAAGTATAATTATAGGTCAAAATTATCCAAAGTAATCAAAATTCAAAATGTAGTAAGTTGTTTTTTTATATATGTTTTTCCTCAATTCTCCCACGGTTTGCAAGCATGCGACCTATATTATTGTGTTGCAGCGACAATTATTCGCATAGTCTGCCCTGTTTTGTTTGTGTACGCCGCCGCCGTGGATCAAATGTGCGAACAAAATGCTCAATGACCTTTGCTATAAAAAAAGATAACATTTAATTTCAAGGCCGCAATTTGTGGCAAATATTAGTCACTATTTTTCAATGAAACACGATAAGATAGTGGACAATGAAATATATTGTTTGTATAATAAATAGTATAGTTTATTGTCTTGTTACCTTACAAAAATAATGATTTATAATTTTTATTGTCCTAGGGGGTTGTTGATCCAGGGGTAAACTCTTGGGCAAACGTTGCAAATTGTCATCCAGAATTGTTCCTGCAATGAAAACGATTCACTCTTTAATTTATTTAAAAACATCTTCGTTTAAATAATTCTTTCTAGAAGTAACTGCGATTTTGATTAAGAATATTGTACAGGATTTTATTTTTACAATAGATTAGGTTTTAAGACTGGTTGTTTGTAGTCATAATAAACCATTACTTTTGTTTTTGTAATTCACGATTTGTAATTAAACTGTTGTTACTTCTTACTACTTTATGAGCTCAATTGTAGCCTAATTTGAGTAGCTATAAAGTTTCTTTTCAATAAAGTTATGTTATTTGTGTTTTACTCGTAATAATGCTAAAATTATATTCTCTTATTTTCTAGTTCTGGAATTGTAACCATCTCTTATATGACTATGTTAGGTAAACAGTCATAAATAGATTTTGAAATAAATTGCATTGTTAACCTTGAAATCCAGAAATGAAACATGCTACTAGTTGGAAGACTTTAAAAAACGGATGTAAGCTAGACATACAAAGTATAAATTAAATAAAACTAGCCAAAACCATCAAAGAATTACTTAAAGAATAATTATGTCCTATAATGTATATTGGTAATATTTCACTCCAATAATTTTGTATATTGGTACATTACTCACCTCAGTGTGAGTGGAATCCAACGGTCCACAGGTGGTGGCTGGGCAGGAAGTAGGGATTTGGAACGGGCAGGCTTTGTTCTTGTATTCATTTACTGGCACTGGATGCTTCACCCAGTCAATCACTTCCTTGCTATTCACCTGGAAATATACATTAAAGGTAAAGTGACTAATAGTATAATATCATCATCATCATCATCATCATCATTGAGTGCCATTTTCATAATGAAGTTTGAAGGTCAGTATAATATCTAATAGCAAATTAATAGTACCTATCTAATGTATAATGCCAGAAAGCACGGTTTGTAGCCTGTGATCTACGAGGGCACACGGAAAATACCACAGAACTTTAACTAAAGCATATTGTTCTGAGGAAAAAACCAAAACTTTTCCTAATTTAACTTAACCAAATACACACTTTAAAATTTTTGCGTTCCATTGTACTCGTATATATTCATATTTGAACGGGATTTAACGCTACAGATAAAAGATATCCTACGCATACCATTTCATACCCGACGTTTTGACCAAGTTGCACGAGTCAAGGCCAATGGCTGGGTGCGCCTTTACTAAGTAGTTTTGCGTTAAACACCGTGCAAATATTTATGAACATATTATCAAAATTTATCCTTACCATGAATACATCAGGAAGGTTGTTAATGGTGTCCAAGAACTTGACGAAGGCCCTGTAGACGGCGGGGTTGGTGCGAAGGTGCCATTCGTGGACGTAGTAGCCGAAGGGAGCGCGGTTGCCCAAGTAGTGCCTTTCGAAGTTGCCAATGATGAATCGGTACCAGCTGTCTTCGTCATTCAAAGGAGGACTAGATAGAAAAAATAATGTTTTATTACCATCAGCCTATAAATATCCTACTACTGTGCTCAGACTTTTAGACATGGGTAGCTTTGGCTACATACATAAGGGTTAGGCCATTGACGCTGCGCTGTAACGTTTTCCTGGCCGGGACGATAAGAGAAGAATAAGAAGAAGCAGCCAGTCAAAAGAATGTCCCAATGACCCCAGTTAATAGGTAACCCAAGCATGAACCAAATAATTAATATATTATAGCATACATTTAGAAACTTACGCTAAGAAGCAATTATCAGCCATCGAGCAAGGGCCGTTGTTTAAATCCCTCCAGGTGATCATTGGAATCACCCATTGGCCGGGCAGAGATGCGCTGGGGCATGGTGGAATCTGGCAGTCCTGGGTGGAGGCATAGTCCAGAGTGTACGGCCAAAGACCGGGGTTGATGAAACTGACGGTGGGCCAGGAGCAGTCGTATGTCATTCCAATGTCCTTCATGACCTCGAAGCTGGCATTACCAGACAGCTGGAGGAAAGGCATCCGAATACCTGTAAAAAGATCGATTAGCAAATTGTAAGGAAATTGCCAGTTCTTCGCAGTATTTGAAGGTTTTCCAAGGTTCAGGATTCTGAGTAGTAGATGATTGTTGTATTTCCATTTTTTTATGACTAGCACACATCTACACCCATTCTCATGGCGTCCAAATTTGATGATGATTGATAGCGGAGTATAAAAATATTTACACAATACATCAGTCCCCACACTCGAAACCGATCGCTATTGGATTGGATTGGTATTGTGAATTTTCGTACTCCTAAGTTACGACACCAGAGCTAATATGGATTCATATTGCGTAGATATTGAGTGAAAAAAATACAAAACTGAATGCCATTTAGTTCACCCAATATGAATAAAAATTAGCGCTGGTGTCGTATCTTAAAAATACGAAAATTCACAATACCAATCCGATCCAATAGCGATCGGTTTCGAGAGTAAGGGGGCAGTTCTGTAGCTTACCTTGAAGTGCTTCCAAAGGGATATTGCCAAAGTGAGCCATCTGAATTCTCTGATCAGCGAACTCCCTCTCAATGGTCTCTTTGTCCGCATCAGCCCAGAAAGTCTGAGGGGTTTGGTGAGTGATGGAGTGCAGAGCAATCTCGAAGCCATTGTTGTATAGCTCGTTGACGAGCTGGTAGTTGGTGTACTGGTGGCTGACGTACCACGTGGCGCCGGCTTTGCAGCCATTGGAGTTGGTGCGGCCGTAGATGGTGTCGCGGTAAGTTTCGATGTTGAGGATGTCCACGGCATCATCAAAAGTTACTAAGACGAACTGAAAAGGTTTTGAGTTTTCAACATCAACATCAGTTAAACGCCACACTGTTGGGACACCTTATAATACAAGACCCGATGTTTGGTTTAAAATGTTTATAAATTTTTATCAAATATGCTGTCGTTATTTGGCGAAACATGGACTTATGGCAGTTGACTATTTTGCGATCTTCATTGCCTAGTCTCTGACTAACCTTTTGGGGATAACAAACTTATGTATCAACGTTTCTTTTTCTAAATGGTTATCTGCCTGCTGCTTTGTTCTCAAGTAATTCAACCAAGAAGAAAATGTAGGCACTATCGGCCAAGTAGGGCATCACTAATATAGCATTATAATCATTCCAAGCATTGCTTGCTTCAGTGTAGATTGTCGGTGTAAGTAAACTGAAAATATAACCCAAAAACTAAAACTGCGTAGGTGTTTTTAGACTTTTGTACATGTCAGTATAGAGAAATAGCCTAATGTCGATAGTCTATGTGGGTTGGTGAAAGTTTACGTCTGTTAATTGTAATTTTATAACAACAACTGTCTTCCGAAACCTATAACTTTGAGATGGAAGGGTAACCTTTATCGAATATTTTTTATCTGTAGATAGTCTAGTAATCACCTATTTTTTATTAGCATAAAACTACTAATAAAAACTACACATAGCTAAACTAATTATCGATAATAATTTAACCTTTAAAGATTAGTATAATAATGTACTAGTTTTTAATAATTTCTTATCTTGAAAATAGAAGTCATGCTGTCGCTGTAAAACGACACATTTCAACTTTGATTCCAATCACGTCTGGTGTGCCTTAGGGCTCGCATCTCGGCCCCTTGTAGTTTAATATATTTATTAATGATTTAAACTAATATTTTCTTTTCTCAAAGGCCTTGCTATACGCGGAGGACACAAAAATTTAAAAGTCATAAAAACTGTAGATGATGTCATAAATTGCAAAAAGATTTGGACAGATTATATAAATATTGCAATAATAATAAACTCTTTTTGAATATCAGAAAAGGTTGTTTAATATCCTCTACAAGAAATAAAATAAAATAAATTATAATTAAACACTAAATAGGGAAACACTACCAAGGGTTACCGAGATGAGAGACTTGGGTGTAATAGTTGACACAGAACAATCATATCAGCCACATATTCAAAAAGTTACAGCAAAAGCATACCGAGTGTTTGGCTTTGTAAAGTAGTAATTTGTAAATCATACCACAGTATGTTTGCTATACAACTATTTTATACGATCATCCCTTGAATATGCCTCTGTTGTATGGAATCCCCAGTATAATGTACATATTAATGCACTCCAACGTATACAAAATAAATTCATAAAAAGATTGCAATATTAATTTAAAAAACCTTTTAATGATTTGGTGCTGCCCCTAGAGTGTCGTTGATTGGTTCGCGATCAAGTCTTTCTATACAAAATTGTGAATATCCTTATTGACTCCCCTTACCTTTTAGGTAAAGTCTCTTTTTATTTAAAAAGAAAACACTTACGTTCGCCTAAAGATTTTGAGGTACCATCCTTTAAGACCAATTATGCAAAAAATAGATTCCTTGTTCGTGCACCTAGTAATTTTAATAATAGATTTAAGATTTATTTTACGGAAAAAATTGGCTCTTTTAAAAGAAGCATTGTTAAGGGGTGTCTGTCATCTGCTATTGACTGAGAGAAGTAATGAGACACTATGAAAGAGGTTATTGTCGCTAACATGTAGTTAATATTTCTAATATTTCTTATAGCAAAATAAAAATGTTCTGATTAAGTTATATATGTAACTTGTAGAGGTCTTCATTGTTAAAGAGTAGTTGTTAAGCTAATTTGTATGTTTATTACATTTGTGAAAACTTTTTTGGCTAACGAAATGTTTATTAACTTCTGTTTTATAAGTGTATAATATGCTGTATTTTCCCTTAAATAAATAAAAACATAAATAAATAAAATAATAATCTACCGATAGAAATTTAAACTTGTATGTGCAGATAATTTTATGATGAGAAGGCTAGGATCAAAAGCACAATATAATATGTTGTGGTTTTGATCCTAGTGGATATGATCCACTTTTAACATTTTTTTTTATTGAGTTTTACTTTAACTATAAAATGTACTCAGTTAATTAAAAACGGCACGTTTTCCACAGTAAAACGATGTTCAAGAATAACAGTTTGTTTAAAACCTGAATATATTTTTGAAGTTGATTCAAAACCACACACACCTATCCTACAAAATTAAATATGTTCCTATGAAACATTTTACACCACGCATATCCTGTTTTTTTTTAAATCTGAAAATAAAATAAAATTTAGCTGAACGACCTGCAGCCTTTTGTTTTAAACACTTGCGATGTACCTACACGGGCAAATTTTTTTTGACATTTGACGTTGACAGGTTGTCACTGTCTTACACATAATATTAATTTAAAGTAGCACATATTATCATGATTTGTCTTCACAAAACCGCACTCATCCAAAATATATGGCATACTAAGATACTGCTAAAGTGTGTGTTCATAATTTATTAAGATTTTTTTAATTACGTCCTTACTGTTAAAAGTGGATATGGTGTGGTTTTGATCCTAGCCTCCTGAATATTAGTTCCAAATCCCGGAATATTTGCACGGGTCTGATGCCAGAAGTATTCAGCATTTCTTCGTTTTAACTCAAGGATTTATTAAAAATATTCCAAAACTGTCGTAGCCATAAATATTTTTATTACCTGTGGTGTGTCTCTCGCATCAAGTCCTCCAGGAATGACAGTACTCGAACATCTGCAGTCGGGCAACTGGCAGGCTACCGGATCACAATTATCAGCTAACGTAAGCCCTTCATCTTGGGCAGTTACAGTAGCTGCCACAAAGAGCACAGCAATCAATGCCCACGTCAACTTCATTTTGCCTTACCCTTCACACACTGACAGAGTAACATCGCACTTTATAAATTTATATTAGTTCTGTATTAGGTATCTATCTATTTTGATTGCAATCATCGAGTCGGTATCACTACATGTTTGACCAAAGCGCTTTTTATGAGTTTTAGATAAAACGAATCTTGAACCAGATTTAAAATGATTTCGTGTATAATTAATAATATAATCAATTGTAAGTATGTATATGTCGCAGGGTTATGATAAAAACAGAGATTTGGTCAATTCCCTAAGTGATTTGATCAAATTTATGTTCTAGTGGTGATTTTTGAGATCAATGTTACAGTACTACACTTACTAATTGATATAATTATGCATGTAATTACAAATAAACGACGTTTAAAATACCATAGAAAAGCCTTTTTGTCATTTCACGGAACCAGTTCTGGTATTCGTTCATATCCCTAGATTTGTTTAGGGAAATGATAAAATCGTGTTGTTATTTTAACATCCTCCGTGATTTGATCAAATACCTTATGGAATTGATCAAATCTCTGTTTTTAACATATCACTGCGACATATATTGTTAGGCATTTAACAAGGTTGAGCGGAGACTAGGTTAAGAAGGCAGCACTCAAAGCTCTAAGCCGTAGTTTCCCGCTAATCAGAAGCTATCTATAATTCTTTTTGTGATGTCAATCGTCGTTTAGGTACGGTTTAGGTAATTATATCTGTATTAAAACTATTTTAACGGGACCTAACACGATTAATTTTTAAAGTAAGTACATATCTACTTACTGCTTGACGTTTCGGCCGCGATGTTCGCTTGTGACCACGGCCGCAGCATCGCATAATCGACTTATAACGTCGTTACACAATTTATATGATATAAAAGGCTGTCGCAAGATTTACTTGTGTAAATAAAAAAGTAAATATAATAACATGATGTGATTACTTAATTAAAATTTTCAATTTAAGTACCTATAGTTAAATACGAGTACTTACATAATTTTGCGACAACCTTTTAAATCATATAAATTGTGTAACGACGTTATAAGTTGATAGTAAAAGTTTATTTTTTTCTGTTTAGCGCATTTAAAAGCTTGTTTTTTAAAAAGGTTTTTTAAACGCAAAAACTACTTAGTAAAGGCATTCTACGCATACCTTTATAAACCCGACGTTTGGACCGAGTTGCACCGGCCGTGGTCACAGGTGGACTGCTGTCGCGGTGTATCGCCTCCGTTTGCGTCGCTGAGTCTTCATCCACCGTCACATTATTTATCCAACTACCGTCACACACAACACTAACGGTGTCCCTATTCCGTATACAAGCCTTATTCTGGTAGTTAGCCGATTGCAGACTAAAACGAAGTGGCGTTTTTGCAAACACTGGATTCCACGCTGATGATAGTTTGTGACCATCTTCCCGACTGAAATTGTTCGGATGTTTCTTAATTTTAATCGCTTCACGCACTACTCTTGAATAAAAGTGGCGATCTGTGGAGAGGACTTGCGTACGATGAAATTCGATCCAATGATTTGCGCCTCTTTCAAGTAAATGCTCCGCAATGGCTGATTTCTTAGAGTGGCGGTTTTTTACAGCGGAATATGTTCCTTGACCCTCTCATGGATAGTCCGTTTTGTCTGGCCTATGTAGGAACTACCGCAGCTGCAGTCTATCTTGTATACGCCTGGTGTTTGAAATGGCAAAACATCCTTCGGGGAGCCCACAATGTTGTTGACCTTTATGCCTGGAGTGTATATTGTCGGTATCGAGTACTCGCGTAATATGTGGCCGATCTTGTCCGTGACTCCTTTAACATAAGGCATATAGGCTGGTTGTCTTCCAAGTTCGGGATGTTTGTCACTCTTAGTCGCCTGCTACCGTAGTCGATTCACTCGATATCCGTTTTTATTGAGTACCTCCTGAACATGATCCAGCTCACGCTTTAAATGCTCAGGGTCACAGAGGTCAAATGCTCTGTTCTTTAGTGACGTTATCACGGATTGCAAGTGTCGAGGGTGGTGATGTGAGGTAGCGTGTAGGTATCTGTCCGTGTGCGTGGATTTTCGGTAAACACAGTGTGTTACGGACCCATTTGGTCTCACGGTCATCTTGACATCTAGAAAGGCCAACGACCTATTTGCCTCCATCTCATATGTAAACCTCACCTTCGGGTGAAAGGAGTTGAGATGTTGCATCCACTGATCCACTTCCTGCTTGCTTCCTTTAACGACGCTGAAGATGTCATCTACGTATCTTTTCCAAAGTCGGATGGTCTTCGGACCAAGGCTCAGTGCCTTCTCTTCAAAATGTTCCATCCAGATGTTGGCAAGTACCGGGGCGACTGGGCTTCCCATTGCGACACCATCAATCTGTAGGTAATATTGACCTTGGAAAAGAAAATAGTTGCCGTCCAAACAGTGTTCAAGCAGATCAATGTAATTTCGCGGCATTAATACTGCCGCAACGTGCTTTGCAAGGTCGTAAGTAGGAGAAGCAATTTGACTTACAATAGGCCGCAACGGCGTGTTGGTTTTATGTATTTTGGGCAGGCCATATAATTTCGGTGGTTGATGTGATTTTGGTCTGTACAGTGACTCATACTCGTCTTCGGTAAATAGGTCTTGGTTGTTATTAATAAGCGATCGTATCTTACGCGTCACTCTGGCCATGGGGTTGTAATTTACCGGTTTATATACCTTGTCGTCACTAAGTTAGACGTGTATCTTGTGTTGGTAATCGATGGTATTCATCACTACAGTGGCGTTTCCCGTATCGGCCTTAAGCACTAACACATCTTTGTTTTCTCGAATGTTTTTTAGTGCTTGACGCTCTTCCGTAGTGACATTACCGGCCAGCAGTTTCGATTTTCGTAAAACGACTGCGACGTCCTGCCTTAGGGTATCGGCATCGTTAGGTGGTACTCTATTACGAATAATCGTTTCTTCAACGCTACTGATCACGACTTCGTATGGGTATAAAAAGGTATGCGTAGAATGCCTTTACTAAGTAGTTTTTGTGTTAAATCCCGTCTAAATATGTGTGCATATTGGAACGCGAAAGTTTAAAAGTGTATAAGGTTTTTTAATTTTAATTTTTATTATAACTAGCTTTTATTTGACTTTCCCTGTTTGTTAGTATGTGTGGGACAAATCTTGCAACTGAATTTAAGACCAGTTCTTCTAAACCGATTGAGCTGAAATTTCGTATACTTATGTAAGTACGATGACAATGCAATGTTATGGTACCATTGAGCTGGTCTGATGATGGAGTCTGGAGGTGGCCATAGGAACTCTTAAACGAAACGGCGGAATCGCATCGAGTTTGGGTTCGTTGGATTTGTCTTTCCGAGCACTTTAAATTCAACATTAAAAATTAAAAAATCTTTTTTGGAAAACAAGCTTTTATTTATATGCGCTAAAAAAAAAAACTTTTAATATTAACTTATAACGTCGTTACACAATTTATATGATATAAAAGGTTGTCGCAAGATTTACTTGTTTAAAAAAAAAGTAAATTTAATAACTTGATGTGTTATTAAATTTTTCAGTATAAGTATCAGTTAAATACGAGTACCTTACATAATCTCGCGTCAACCTTTTAAGTCATACAAATTGTGTAAAGACGTTTTTTTCCTCTTAAATAATGGTTTCGTGCGATCAGTACATTTAGCCAGTGTCAAGTTTTTAATAGTAATTATTATTTTCTTTACATTAGTGGATGATAATGAGTGAAAATGTAAATGTAATGTAATGTTAATTAATGGTAAATGATTTTCCTCCAAACCCCTTGAGACTCAATAAAGCTGTGGGACTTTATTGAGGTCTCAGTCTCACACGGACTTCTTGAGAGAATTTGAAAAGTGATGTTGCACTGTTCTGTTTTATTTGCTAACACTCATGCACGTTCAAGAACACTTAACAGTAAATAATCCACCATTATATCACATTAATATTCGACAAAACACAAATTATAGAAAATAAAACAAAACTGCAGACATGACGCTTCACTTTCCCGCCAAGAAGTCCTGTAACGACGTTATAAGTTGATAGTAAATGTTTATTTTTTGTCTCTTTAGCGCATTTAAATAAAAGCTTGGTTTTAAAAAGGTTTTTTAATTTTTATTTTTACAAGCTTTTAATCATCGTACAATGTATGTCTTTTGTTCGGGTGGAATTTTGCAACTTAATTTTGATCCACTTCCCGGTTACCGATTGAGCTGAAATTTTGCATACATGTGTAAATCGCGTGACAATGCAATATTATGATGACATGGTGCTGATCTGATGATGGAGCTCGAAGGTGGCCATAGGGACTTATTAGGGCTAATGATTCTTCGGCGAATAGTGTTCGGGTATATGTGTGTCGGCCTTTTGAGTTTTTTTGCTTATGAACCATCGAGATTTTAAGCGTAATGTAATTACAGCTGCCATTTTTGTATTTCATTGTTGTAAGTGTTCTGTAATTTTACTATGGAAGCATTTGTTAAACAAAGAGTTTGCCTTAAGTTTTGTGTATTGAACAATATTTCTTGTGCTGAATCACTAAAAATGTTGCAAAAGACTTACGATGATTCGTGTATCTCAAAAACACGGGCATATGAATGTTATAAAGTGTTTAAATAAGGCCGGCAAGTGGTAGTTGATTTGTCTCGTTCTGGTCGACCCCCAACCGCTGTGAATGATGAAAACATCAATCTAATCAAGAGTCTGGTACTTAAAAATCGTCGTATGAGTCTTAGAGAGTTAGCTCTAGAGGTAAACTTATCTTTTAAATCCGTTCATAATATCCTGACTGACATTTTGAGCATGAAAACAGGTTGCTGCAGGCATGATTTCCTGAGCTTCTACGGATTCCACCTTCACAATCCGCATAATGACTGGAGACGAGACATGGGTTTATGAGCACGATGTGCAAACAAGTCAACAATCTTCAGAATAGCGTCTCGAAAACGAATCGAAACCCAAAAAACCCAAAAAACCGCGTCGAATCCGCTCGAAAATCATAGTTATGCTGATAGTTTTCTTCGATTGCCGAGGTGTAGTGCTCTACGAGTTTCTTCCGGAAAGACAAACGGTGAAAAAGAATATTATTTAGGTGTCATGAGGCGTTTGCGAGAGAATATCCGCCGAAAACGGCCAGATTTATGGAACGACATTCATGGATTTTACACCATGATAATGCACCATCGCACAAAGCCATCATTGTACAAGAGTTTATAAGCAAAAACTCGACGAATGTCTTTGACTAAGCGCCCTACTCTCCTGATGTGGCTCCGTCTGACTTTTTCCTGTTCCCGAGGCTAAAATTACCAGATCGAGGAAAGCGTTTCGATTCGATTGAATCTATAAAAGAAAATTCGCTGAAGGAATTGAAGGCCATACCTCATTCAGCTTACAAAAAATGTATGGAGGACTGGGTCCAGCGCTGGCGTAGCTGTATTGCAATTTGCAAGCAAAGGGGCCTACTTTAAAGGCGACAAAATAAATTTGTACGTATAAATTACGTTTTTGGTTTTATTGAACAATTCCCGGTAGTTTTTACACAGAAGGTAAGTTCATAAAAATATTAAAATGTTTAAAAAAACATGATATGTTCACAATTTAAACACTAGAAGTAAGAACACATTAGCAGTACTTTATACCTACTAGGCTCCATAAAATAAATAATTCTTTTAAAGGGTGTGTGCTGTGTGTAAGATTTTACAATAAAGTACCAAATGATATTCAGAAATTATATTTTTTTTTAAAATCAAAATCAAAGAAAAGCTTTATAAAAAAGCATATTATAAAGTGTCAGATTACACAGAAGACAAAACAGCTTGGATGATTGATGATGAATTTGTATTACATCATTTATTATTTTTCAAATTCATATTTTGTATTTTATAACCTGGTAACTAATTTCTTTTTTTTTGTATATGTCGTTGCTTCTGTGCGCTGTGGTTTCTTGCGCCCGTTCTTTGCCACTGTTAAAATATGACGTCCTGAATGGGTGGTAAGTGAAAAAGATTTGAGCGATTCAAAGTAATTAATATAGTTTATTGAATAAATATAGCTTGAGTTTGATTGCCTTTGCTGTCCTCATTGCCTGGTCTCTGACTAACCCTTCGTGAATATATGTATGTATGTATCAAATTTAAATGTTTTTAGATCCTCCGTACCTACACAGATTTGTTTGTTCGGATTGCGACCTTGAAAGTAAAGTTCACAAATCGTTCGCTGTGTTGGTTCACCGGATGGGTGACCAAATAAAAATTTATCGAGGTACTCCCTGCTTTGCAAGGCACTTTATTAGTTTGTGTCATTTTTATCGTAAGGTGGCAGTCGTTAAAACCCATAAACCACTTTGGGTCATTCGTGTTGGAATTTACCCTGGTTTTGCCGCGCAGTTTTAACCCATTGTCCGTATAACATGCATACGTACATATAATCACAACCATTATCTCCGATGGGTTAGTAAAAGGCAATGAGGACCGCTGTCCTCTGCCATAGTCCACTTTTTACCAAATAGTGACTGCACATGTGCTCAGCGTGACCGGTGGTAAGCCCATCGCCGCTTTATGCAGTTGGATGTATGTGCAGTATATAGTCCGTTAGTCACCTTTTACGACACCCAAGGGAAGAGAGGGGGTGGTAGTATTATTTTACCGCTGCGCGACACGGTTAGCATCGGCGAATGAGGAAATGGACGAACGGGAAAATAGACGAAAGAGGAAATGGACGAACCGGGAAATAGGCGAATGAGGAATTGGACGAACGGGAAAATAGACGAAAGAGGAAATGGACGAACCGGGAAATAGGCGAATGAGGAATTGGACGAACGGGGACCGAGTAGACGAACGGGGAAATGGACGAAGGGTGCAGAATTGGGTTAACACGGTCCGTATAAGCTATTGTTACTTTGGGAAAGACTACGCCCAATAGTGAGACGATACAGGCTGATGTTGATGATGATGAAGTAGGTGTAGAATATACTCGTAATTATTTGATGAACGATACTTTAGCTTATTATTTTCGGAGAATTCCTTAATGTAGACTATAATTATATCAGATTATTTGATAATAATTGCGTTTAAATGTCAATCCTTAATCAAGATTATCTTGTTTTTATGATGTTATTTATTTTTTATAAGTATTTGTTTTTTGAAATCGATAAAACGATTCCGTTCGAAGATGATCAAATACTTAGATATTGTTTGTGTTCCAATGTCTAATGATATACGTATATCTATACGATACACGTGGTGGTGAAATAACCTCTTATTCACACGTACACTGAGCGAGAACCCAACAAAAATTTAATAATCATTACTTACTAAAATATTATTTAATTCGAGGACCACAAATGTCCTGTAAAAAAAAATTATGATTCTACTTTTTGATGCCCCCAAGCAAAAAGTCGGTAAAGTGCTGTTATGGACTTTTTCCTGGTTTGACGAATTTGGAATCTGCAGAATGGAATAAGTACATGAAATGAAATGAAAAATAATTTATTGGCAAATATGTAATTTTACATTTATGACAATATAAATTACATATATCAATACAGTAACAATATGTATGCCACAGGCTACCGGCTCAGCTAGATGCAACATAGGCATAATGCCTATGTAGCGCTGGTTTTCAGCCAGTACCATTTTCTCTTAAAGCTGTTATTCTTAATGGGTAGGTACATGCAAAAAAAATACATATATATCCATAAATCCTGCTTTAGCAATTCACAATATCAATATGATTAACATGAGCACACTGACCTGACCAACCAAAATAAATGCCACAATAATATCCTTATAATATCCTTATGCCGATCACTGCTCCACCCCGAAACCCACCCCCTCCCTACAATTTTGTTGATTGAGGAATACTTTTTTTAAATGTACTTTCAAAGTATGTTCAGATATGTTTTGGCGCAAAGGTGGAGGAATATTGTTCCACACTTTGGACGCCGCATAGGTGAAGGATCCCCTGAAACCCTGCGTCTTGTGCTTTGGTATGAGAAGAACCAACCTATTTTTACTGAGAGTGTTGCGTGTATGTGCGTCCTTAGCCCATCTGAGCTTCTCATACAGATACTCAGGCGTTTGCTTGGTTACAATTTTATACGTCTGCGTAGCCAGGTGCATATCACGCCGGGCTGCCATCTTCAGCATTCCCTTGTCGTTCAGATACGGTGTTACATGTGCACGCCTCGGAATCCTAAAACAGAATCTTGCGCATGCATTCTGCACGAGCTGGATAACCTTATGAGTTTTCATATGTATGCGAGGACCGAATACTGTGTCGCAGTAATTAAACTGTGACAATACTAAAGATTCCACAAGAGTAATTCTAACCCTCTCCGACAAAAACTCTCGAATACCATACAGAACCATACCATATAGGCTGAAGGGCCTATAGAACGCGTTCCGAGCCTTTAGTTTCACGTGTTCAATGTAACGTAGTTCAGAATCCATTAACAGCCCTAAGTTTCTCACTAACTTCACGGATTTAAGATCTTCGTTATTAATTATGATGCATGGATTATATTGAAAAATTTTTCTACGTTGGCCTTTTGAGCCTAGAACCATAAACTTAGACTTTGAGGCATTCAGTACAAGGTTGTTACATCTTGCCCATTTGTATATCTGCTCCAGGTCAGCATTGAGATTCGCCAATGCACTTCCAGTGTACACAGGTTTGAACGACTGATAGACTTGAGTATCATCTGCATACAGATGTAGCTGTGAGTCTGACACCCTGTTTCTCAAGTCAGCAGTGTAAATTATAAACAGGATTGGACTCAGTATTGAGCCTTGCGGCGTACCCCTTTCAATGAATCTTGTTTTGGATCTCAGAATTTGACCACTCTCTCTTTCCACTTCTACAAATTGATGTCTGTTTGTGAGAAACGATTTGAACCATTTTAATGCTAATTCCGATGCTCCGTAGTAAGAAAGTTTAGCCAGTAGTAACTCCATATTAAGACAATCAAAAGCTCTGGAGAAATCCAGCAGCACCAAAAAACTTCCCATACCAACGTCCGAGGCAGTGATAATATCATCAGTAACCTTCGACAGTGCAGTCGCCGTCCCAAACACCTTACGAAATCCGGACTGTATTTTGGGCAGAACACTGGCCGACTCCAAATACTCATTCAACTGTGAACAAATGATCCTTTCTATTATCTTGGAAAGCACAGGTAAAATGCTTATTGGCCTAAGGTCTCTATGTGATTCCACTGACGAACCCTTAGGTATAGGTCTCACTTTGGCCAATTTCCAAGCATCTGGAAAAATACCTGTTCCTATGGACCTGTTGATTATCTCTGTTATAAGCGGTAAAGTCAAAGGCAGTGTCATTCTCAGCATGTGTATCGAAATGGCGTCATGTCCCTGCGCATTAGTTTTCATTGATAAAATTATTTTTCTGACCTGCTCTTCCGTACATAAGTCCATTTCAAAACTATTTTCGCAAAATTTGTTCTTGCTGAGTACTCGAGTGTTTCCATGTGAGTATTAGAGACACCAGGTAAGTTCAGAAAGAAGTCGTTTATTTCATCGGGTATTAACAGTTCCTCCGGAATACCAGCTGGATTATCATTACCGAGTGAAGCAGTTATCTTTAGGTTCTGCCACATTATGTTTGGGCTCTGTTTGTTGTTATTGGCATAGTGAGTGAAATAACAGCGCTTCTCTCGTTTATGAGTAGCATTCACAAAATTTTTGAGAGTTTTGTAATATTCCATTTGTGTTATGCTTTTGCTGGCGCGAGCTCGAGACAACGCTTTTTCCTGCAATACCATCATTTTTTTTAAGTTTACGGTTAACCAGGGCTTAACTCCGGGACGAATGTTTTTGTGCAGCAAGGGGGCGTGCCTATCAAAAAGTCTGATCAAAATATTATTAAACTCGTTTACCATTATATTTACGTTACCGCAGTTCATTAGCGTTGTCCAAGGACAGGAGCTGAGGTCATCTAAGAAAGCCTGTTCGCTAATCCTGTTCAAAGATCTCGTTAGAATAATGCGCGGTCTGAGTTTGGGTCTACACAACATCAACTCAGCAAGAACAAGTCCATGGTCACTCAAACTGGGGTTGTGATACACACTCAAGCACCTGCATAGGCTGGGACTATCCGTTATAAAAAGATCCAGTAATGTAGATGAAGCTTCAGTAACCCGGGTCGGCTCCTTCACCATTTGTTCTAAATTGTGTTCATACATAAAAGAGCTCAGGTGTAATGCCTGTCTTGTACCCGTCATCAAGAGGTCAATGTTGAAATCAGTAACAATAAATATATGCTTATAAGAACAAAAAGCACTTACAGACTCGCCAAGCTGCTCCAAGGCCTCTTTGTAATTTATAGATTCAGGCCGATAAGCTGTACCCACTGCAACTTTTAAAATACCCTGTACTGTGAGTTCTATCCACATCTGTTCCAATGTTGATATCGGATGATCCATGTTTCGCACTCGCAATCCCTTTCTGATGAAAAAACGGACACCTCCGCCACGAGCATCACGTGCTTGTGGTCGATGCCTAAAACTGTAACCAGTTATAAACTGTGCATATTTTTCCTCACCCGCTGCCAACCATGTTTTATTCAAAGCTAAAATGTCGGGTCGATAATTATCTATACTAGCCTGGAGTTCATCTTTGCCTGTATTCAATGAACGCACATTCAACAATCCCAACTTTAAATTATAATGCCTATTCTTACCCATTAAAAGCCAATAGGACCACAAACCAGACGCAAGGCTTACAAGGAGCCCTTTGGGCTTCGGAGCACAACAATGACCTACATTTCCATTTATATATCCATATAATTAAATAAATTAGTAATAATTCAATCAGCATAAAGTTAACTTGCTGTTTATCAAAGAAACAACACATCCTAGCCATAAACAAAGAATGATAACTGAGATATATGTTGATTAGCCAAAAACCAGGATACTTAGGGAGCACAATAAAACACGTTCGATCTGTATAGCCTCTAATTTGTGAGAGAGAGAGACACATGTACCAGTACCCTCGGTATACCAAAATATAAAACTAATACTAACTACCTACATACATCACACCCTCACCCTTAATATATACATCTACTTATGTTTAAGCGACCTACCTATACAACCCATTTCTTAAAATATACCTAATGAATCTTAATTAACCTATAATAAAATAATATAATAAAACAATACAATCTTAAAATCTAATAGGTAAGTACAGTCAATCAATTTCCAGTCCGTAACGTTGCACCGGTTTCCTAATACGCTTGGTTACTTCCACCGGTGGCTCCGTAATCTCGGGTAAAACTGCAGGTTCGCAAGTACCTCTATTGTCTTCCGACTGAGCCACATCCACCGCGCTGTCTGGTGATGGGAAAACCACGGTACTGACAATTTTCTTCCTAATTTGATCAATGTGTCTTTTTATGGGTGGACCGTTTTCTTTACCGACTAAATAGTGCCTAGAACCTAGCCTATCTTGTATTCGACCATTTAACCACTTCTTCCCTCCTCCATATTCTCGAACTAACACGTCATCACCGATTCCTAACGTCCTAAGCTGCCCACCTGCATACTCCCCTTGTTTAAGCTGGGCTTTGCTCACCCTATCTTCTATCATTCGGTCTCCTTTCAGTAGATCTAACCGAGATCTCAGCGCCCTACGCTGCAGCAACATCGCTGGTGACACGCCTGTTGTACTGTGTTCTACGTTCCTATATGCCATCAAATAAGATTGCAGGGCGGCATCCAGGTCACTACCATCGCGCAAATACTTTTTAACCGCTCTCTTGCACAGTTTTACGGCTCCCTCCGCAGCGCCATTTGATGACGGGTGGTACACCGCGGTAAACGTTGCACGTATGCCATTGTTTTGCAGAAACTCTGAGTATTCTCTACTAGAAAAGGGGGGACCGTTGTCTGATACTATCTCTTTTGGTAGTCCAAAACGAGCAAAGGTTTTGCGTAATTTTTTAATGACACTGTTAGCCGTAGTGCGTTTCATTTGAAATAGCTCAATCCACTTAGTCGTTGAATCTATAACAATAAAAAAAATTTTACCATGGAAAGGACCCAAAAAGTCTACATGTAGGCGGGACCACGGTTCTGGTAAATACGGCCAAGGCTGCGGGGGCGCGCGCGCCGGCGCCGGGCTCTCGGCTGCGCACGTGGTG
Source organism: Scoparia ambigualis (assembly GCA_963921215.1). Classification (NCBI taxonomy): domain Eukaryota; kingdom Metazoa; phylum Arthropoda; class Insecta; order Lepidoptera; family Crambidae; genus Scoparia; species Scoparia ambigualis. The sequence continues at coordinate 63,003,270 of OY992501.1, forward strand.
CACTGCCGGCACTCGCTCGCAATGTCGGCGTCTACGCCAGGCCACCACACTGAACTGCGGGCTATACTTTTCATCTTTACCATACCTAAGTGACCCGTATGTAATTCTTTAAGTACATTTCGTCTTAACGATTCTGGAATAACTAATCTATATCCCCAAACGACACAACCGGCATCTATGTACAGTTCGTGCCTTCTATAAAAGTATGGTTTTATTTTATCATCCTCACAATGACCCGGCCAGCCCGTTTGTATGAACCTGTACACTTGTTTGAGCCTTACATCTTTAGCAATCTGTTCCTGAACAGCTTTTCACGTAATCGGTAAAAAGTTCTGAACAAATTGTATGTATGTTGTTTCATTCCTGTCCTTTTTGTGTACTACCAAGGGCAACCGTGACAATGCATCCGCCGCGTTGTCCTTACTACGCACATACTCAATCTCGTAGTTGTATCCCGCTAATATTACCGCCCATCGCTGCAAACGGCTCGCAGCCATAATGGGAATTCCCACTTTATTACCAAATATAGTGACTAATGGCTTATGATCTGTTCTCAAAATAAACTTACGCCCATACACATACTGATGGAATTTCCTAACCCCGTATATAATTGCCAACGCTTCCCTTTCAATCTGCGAGTAGGCTTTTTCTGCGGTACTAAGTGTCCGTGATGCGTACGCGATAGGTCGCTCGCCCCGTGGGGTGAGGTGCGAAATGACCGCGCCCACGCCCACGCCGCTGGCATCAGTCGTTAACACTAGCGGTAGCGCCCCTGAATAGTGCGCCAAAACCTCACTTGAAATCAACAGTTTTTTTATTTTTTTAAAAGCATCACTGTGGGCCTCTTTCCATTCAAACTTGACCTCTTTCTTTAATAAATTGTAGAATGGTTCCATTATCGTACTCATATTTGGAACAAATTTAGCATAATACATCACCATACCGATAAATGACCGCAGTTCTGAAACATTATTTGGTTCAGGTACTTCCGTAATGGCTTTAAGCTTATCCGGTGATGTATGCACCCCTTGACCACTAATAACAAACCCTAGATATGTCACAGAATCCGCGAAGAATGTACATTTGTCCTTCCTTATTTTCAAACCGTACTTTTGGAGCCTTTCAAACACTTCATGTAGCGTCCTAATGTGGGATGCGTTATCAACCCCTGTGATTATCAGGTCATCGAGAAAAACTCCCACCCTATGCATATCAGCAAACATTTGCTCCAACTTTCGTTGAAAAATCCCCGGACTCGATGCCAAACCGTAAATAAGTCGATTATACATAAAAAGACCCTTATGGGTATTAATAACTGTATAAACTCTGGACTCATCCAATTCAAATTGGGCGTAAGCTTGGGATAAATCTAATTTAGTGAATTTTTGGCCCCCGTGTAATTTAGTTAATAAATCTTCCACCCTAGGTAACGGAAAACGATCCACTTCAAGACACTTATTCAAAGTAAGTTTAAAATCACCACATACCCTAATAGTACCGTCCTTTTTCATCACCGGCACGATAGGTGTCGCCCAGTCGGAAGTAGTGACGGGCGTGATGATGCCGTCTCGCACCAGCTGGTCCAGCGCGCGCTCCACCGGCTCGCGCAGCGCGTACGCCAGCGGGCCCGCGCGCAAACGAAAACCCACTTTGCCACCGGTGTATCTTCCCAAGCCGTCGGTGAAAACTTCACAATATCTGGAACTGAATTCCGTTATATCAAAAGAGTGTTTACTATCCTTAACGTTATGACAATTAGCTAAACAAACATCTATACCTAATTCACTAAGCCATTGCCTACCCATGAGACTTGTATTTCCATGATTAACCACATATACTCGTAGTTCCAATGCACAACAACGATTATGATATCTAACGGATACTATCATTTTTCCTAAAGGTTTCACAATTTTACCCGTATAATATTTCAATAACAAATTAGTGTCTTTTAGTTTACAGTTAGAAAAATATCGCAAATAACAATCGTGACCTATGCACGAAATAGCACTACCGGTGTCAATCTCCATAGACAAACGCGTCTGTTCAATGTAAACATTGATGGTGTATGGTCCAAACTTTTTTAATTTGTTGGATGACAAAGAAAAATTGTTTACCTCGTCACTATCCGTATCTTCGTTGGTTAAAGCCTCGCGTTCCTCGATGTTAAGTACTGACATACTTCCTACCAATTTTGGACACATCTTCTTCAGGTGACCTTCTCTATTACATATCCTACAAACATAATGTCTGTATTTGCATTGCTCGCTGCTATGATACGTTCCACAAACTGAACATCTATCTACCGTAGTTCTCGTGTTTACACTGCGATTTACACGCAATATGTTTTCGCTACCCGCTCCGCGCTTATTAGTTGCGCCACTGCCTGCTCTCGGCGGCCCCCGGTACTCGGCTCCCGCCGCTATCGGTCGTCGATGTCGCATGCCGTCTCGCTCTCGCCTCGCCGCCGTCGATAGCTGATGCACCGCCTGCGCCTGCGCAGCCACCGCCGGTGTACTGTTACCCCTCCCGCGAGTACAGTCATCCACCGCAGCTGCGTTTGCCTCTGCTGCCTCCATCGATACGGCGAGCTTAAACGCCTGATCGAACGTGATATCATCCTCCGCGAAGAGCCGCTGCCGAATGTATTCATTTTTCAACCCGCATACAAACCGGTCACGTAAATTTTCTTTAAGGCTGTCCGCTGTAAATCTGCAATGCTTTGTCAATTTCTTTAACTCCGAAACAAAATCTGCAACGCTTTCTTCACTCGTTTGCACTCTTAGCCGAAATCTAAAGCTCGGTTGTGGTTGTAAGTGCGTCTTCATAACCGTCACTAAAAATTCAAAAGTTTTTGATGAAGGTTTATCTGGTGTACACAAATTCACCATAAGTTCATAAGCGTCACTTCCTATTACGGTAATTAGCGTTGCCACTTTGAGCGCTTGTTTTACATCGTTCACTATGAAATATTGCTCTAGACGGTCGACGTACAAGTCCCATTGTCCTTCACAATATCAAAATGACCTATTTTTCCGACTGCCATATTTGCGTAATTCACGTTCACACACACGTAGATCACAATAAAATCCTCGTCGCCAGTGAGATATATGTTGATAAGCCAAAAACCAGGATACTTAGGGAGCACAATAAAACACGTTCGATCTGTATAGCCTCTAATTTGTGAGAGAGAGACACATGTCACCAGTACCCTCGGTATACCAAAATATAAAACTAATACTAACTACCTACATACATCACAATAACATTACCAAAAAGGATATAATAATGATGTATAAGTTTTTTGCACGGATATAAACTTAACTTATACTACTGTAACGCTGTCTTACATAAAAATATACCGGATTATTACCGTAAAATAAATTCAGGTTTTGGTAAATATTAATATGCAGGATTTTTGTCGAAAGATTTGAAAACATACGTATTTTGTAATAGACACTAACAATATTTCTGCAGATAATAATTGGCTTATTAATATTGGTACGTAAAATGTCAACACTTATAAATTTACTAACTGTTCCGGCGAACTGCGTACGGGTCAACTAATGTTGTGTTAACTTTTTACTATAATTTATTTACGACTTTATTGACGTTATAAAATGAACTCTAAAACTTCATAAAGTTCAGTAGTTTATTAGGATAATAATATAAATAAAATAGAAACTCAATAAAAGTACAAAAATCTATTATTTTATCTCATTATCAGTTTTCATTGGCATGCGCTCCAACGCCGTTTTGAACTGTCTAACTAATGCATGACGTTTATGAAGTGATTGCTGCAGATGTTGCAGAATGGTTCTTTTCATTGCTGTGTTTATCTCTTGACGCCGATCAAGTTGCTCCTCCATATCGCCCATTGCGTATATTTTTAAGAATTTTATTGAGCATCTGTCCCGGCGAACTTTGTAACGCTTATCAATCAATGAATGTCGTGATAACGTTCAGCTGGCGAAGTCCATAATGGCAATTTCACAATCCAGGCGTTTCTCCAGCAAACTTCAATGCGTCATAATTCTCGCAAACAACGTCCATGGGACCAATGCAAACGAGAGGATGTGCTGCAATCAATCATATAATCGTATAAAAACGCTGCTCGATTCAATTAACACTCAAATGATTTTTTCATGTGCGTCGAAATTATCTCGTAGTTAATCTGTGAGATGGTCTCAACAATTTCTCATTGCCAATCGAGGCGATTCACGGGCTGCCTCTCTTCGTTCTTGTGTTAAAGAGGCACGTATAGTCGGGCCATACTAACGTGGCGCTCTTCTCGTGCGATTTCTCGTTTTACTTCACTGGATTGATCGTTATTCTGCTATTCGGGACGAAGACGAATTCAAAAAACTAAAGATCATTAATTACGGTACAGCCGTGCTTGAGTTATAAGTGGTGTGACTAAGACGACTTTGTTTTTTAAAATAATTATAGATTACCTTGTACTTAAACTCCGACTGAAAGCATATCTGGTAGAAAAAGAGTAATGATAAACGGACGTCTTGTCATATTTCTTGTATCTTGATTATTATATTTTTTTGTTATTTCATTATTTTTATGTGTTTTGATAAAATTATTTTGTGTTTTTTTTACCCAACTGATTCAAGAAGATATTATCTAAAATACTAATTTCTGTCTGTTTTCTTACAAAACTTGAAATAATTTGTTCAATAAATTGGTTAAAAATATTGGTATTGGTGCTAACGCTACATGATTCATAGTAAATTTATCTCTAAAAATAATGTAATTTAGCAATACCGTTTCTGTATCTATTTTAAATAACCGCAATAACATCATTGCTATAGAAAATTACGTTATAAAAGTCCATAATATTATGGCAAAAACCCCGTAAGTGTTAACCCCTCACTCTTGGATTTTTTTTGACACTTTTTTGACAGTAACTGTCAAGGTCAAATTTGACAGAATCGAGCATAGACTATGCGATATTTTGCGATAACAATACATAAGATGAACCACAGAACCGAAATAACCAAACTTGTTCATACTAAAGTTGTCTGTAAGTCTATGAAAACACGGTACAAATTCAAGTGTGTTTTTGTAGGTGCGGTCTCATGCGACCGCTTGGGGTTTGAGGGTTATTGACTGTTATGTTTTACTTACAACCTTTCCTGTAATATGTATTTTCGAAGATTACTAGATTTTGATAAAACGTAATTTCATACTGATGTAAGAATTACATTTTACAAAAAAATTTGGTTTGATTTGATTTGATTTATCAATGTCTTAAATATTCCCACGCGTTGCAAAGATATTCACAATAGACAGTAAAACATTTCTCCTGTAATTTTTTTCAATTACCGACTTGCTTGGGGGCATCGTTTTGTAAAATGCATTTAGTAATTATTACAGAAAGGATTTTTGTAATTTCAAGAGTGCAATAGTAATCACAAAATTATGACGTCATTTATTAATACTAATCGTTTTGTAATTTTAAGAATTGCTATAATCAATGATATTATACAATTGGCTATAATAATAAAGTAATATCGGCAATGATGACGTCAGAGTCAAAATACTAACTGTTTTGTAATTATAAGAGTGCTAATCAGCAATTAAGACGTCATAGATTATTCCAAATATTTTGTAATATTTTAGTGTTCATTTTCTAATTTTTATAAAGTGCTTTTAGTTTATGGGGATCCTTGAGGTTCACTAGCGTCACCAATGAAATAAAAACATAAGTAACTATTTTAATAACTAGAGCGATAGACAAAAAGGTAGTTAACATTATTTTGTGTTTGTTGACATAGTATGTATGTGTATGTATATTTATTTATATATTTCTACCTAGGTATCAGTATGGTATGTTTATTAAATTAATTTTAAATATATTAAGTATTGGAATTCTGTTTTTTTTATCTTATATTTGTTTGTTCTGGTGCACTGCCCATCGCTCTTTTTCTGTTGTCCTATACCACAAAGGTTGTTTGGAAGTGATCGCTTTAAGCGATAAGACTGCCTTTGCCCACATTAGCTTTTTTAAAATGCTTACTCTATGTTTTCGTTTTTTTGTGTTGCACAAACAAATACACACACTTGCATAAAGAGTTGTATATATCTATCTATCTATACATAATCCCAACTATTATCCCAGAAAGGTTAGTCAGAGACTAGGCAAAGAGGACCGCAAAAGAAGTCCTCTGTCATAGTCAACTCATCACCAAATAGCGACTGCACATGTGCTCAGCGTGACAGGTGAGCCCATCGCCGCTTTATGCTGTTGGATGTATGTCCAGTCTTAAGTCATTTAGTCGCCTTTATCGACACCCAAGGGAAGAAGGTGGTAGTATTCTTTCACCGCTACGGGACATAATTTTTTATTTTATAAAACTTTTTTTTTTGTTAAAGTGATAAACAATACAACCATTTTGAAAATATATTACCATAACATTACGTGTCTTAACTTTTATTACAGGCGACGTTTTAGGTTGAATTGGTTTTTTATCCAATCTATTCGAAAAGAGGCGAAGGGTTCCTCAGGGTTCCTCGATAAGTGCGAGCAATGTAGGTCTTTCCATAGCACTTAATAACAGTGACGAAATGACTTTTGATTTTGGAATACTATTGAATTAAAAATTTTGAACTCAATTCGCTCCAATAAAGTCCTGGCCGGTAATAAAAAAGCACACGTGCCGACGAGGCATTGGCAGTTGGCTAGGTATCCAAATTTAAAAGAAGAATACGCTGGAACTTCTTATTATTGTTTTGTTTTTTCGTATGATAAATTTTTCTCAAAGTTTACAATGAAAAGCAGAGTGTGCCACACGCACTGGTGTGTGGCCACACGGTACCAATAGTAGATTATGCACCAAGGAGATAAAGTAGTGTCTTATGTAGCGGGCGCCCCGTATTGAATCCCAAGCAAAACGAAGAATTCTAGCATTAACTCTGCGCAGCGAGGGAGTTAAGACAAAAATCCTGAGTGCAGCGTGGGAAGGTCGCCCAAGACGAAGGCACCTTTATCCCCGAGGAGAATACTCGACTTTTCAAACCATTTCTTCTTCTTCTTAGTCGCTTCACTCTTGCCAGAGTGGTCGTGGTTATCACGTTCCGGTAGGTTGGGCAGCAGACAGTGCCCGCCGCACGACATCCCGCCATCTCTGCCTGCTGGTCGTTAATCGGGCACATTCGTGCACGGGAGGGCCCACCGCAGCCTTCACTTGTTCCGTCCATCTCATTGGGGATCTCCCTCGTGGTCTTGTGCCCTCAACTTTCCCTTGCACGACAAGACGTTCTATGGAGTCGTTTCCACGCCGACTAACATGCCCAAAGAATTTCAGGATCCGCCTGCGCACTTGGGTGGATAGGCGCTCTTTTATGCCAAGCTCATCAAGGATGGAGGCACTTGTTCGGAACTCGGTCCAAGAGACCCCGAGCATCCTCCTCCAACACCACATCACACCATTTACGAGACAGTAAAAAGCAATAGTATATCAAAGCAATTTTCAGTAATCGCCCCTCTTTTAAATGTGTATTCTTTTTTTCTTTTATTTTTAATCTACTGGTGGTGGCCAGTTCGATTTTCGAACAATTTATTTTTTAGTGCAGATCTTAAGAGGCCTATTACATCTCGAATGTGATTTTTGCGTAAAATGCCCATTCTCGCATTTTGTAGTAATTTTGCAGTTGCATTTATCGTTTTTATCGAAATAGGATAATAAATTTGTGCATAATATTACAAATCTCCATTCTGTGAGCATAAGTTGAATTCGGATGGCCGGCGCATCGCATTTTGTAGTAATTTTGCAGTTGTGTAGGGTTTTTTATAAAATTGAAGTTAATTTATTTGATTTGTATGCGTTAGAAACATAAAATCAATAAAAGGTATAATTTTGTTCTGCCGACTGGCAATACTGGCTGTCTGTCAATGTCAGTTTGTAAAAGTGGAGGGAAAATAAAAAGATGGCGGCACTTGGCCGATGTGAGAGCGGGGATTGGGTTTTAAGTTTTTGTACAGAACGGACGTCTCTGAGAGAATACACGTGGTTGTCTTGAAGACTGAGTTTTATTGGAAGTATAACCTGAGACCCCAAGTTTTATTATACTTCAGAAGTGGGATACCAAACGTAAGTACACGCCTACGTATATTTCCTTCTACATTGATATTAATGCTATTGCGGTTGCAATAAAAAAAAATTGTAAGGTATAGTTAAAAATATGAACATTAACATTGAATCTACATTTTAAACAAATAGCTTGAACATTTTACCCGTCTACTTTTTGGCAGTAATTCCTTTCTTATGAGTTCACAAAATGGCCGCTATTTCAATATGAGATTTTTTCTGCAAGCGGGTGGTTATCCTTTTAGGTAAGCTTATATCCATAAAGATGCCTACCATACCACCAAGGGGGTTTTGTTAAGGGGGGGTCAAAATTCGCTTAGTTTTGCGCTACGACGCACCGTTTGCGAGAAAAATCGATATTTGAAAAATCCGTGTCAATAATTGTTATAAACGCATGTCGAACAATTTTTATTAAGATTTATGTTTCGAGATGTAACAAAACCAGCAGCAGGGCGAAGCTTGTAGATCCTTACTATAGAAAAAAAAAGAGCCTGCAGTTTACTGTATGATTCAATTTCATTAATTTATACTATTTCTTTTCTTTTTGGAACGACGAGATTAACATTATGGATAATGAGACTGGACGCCAACGTGGAAGCGAGCGACGGCTGCATACTCCAATTGCTGCTATTGGGGCAGATCGTAGTCGAACACGCAGCCGTAGCAGGTCCAGAAGGATTAATAGAAGTTCACACCATCGAGGAAAGGAGACCGAGTTGGAGCAGATGCGAAGGCGGTTACAAGCTTTGGAGCACGAGTTCCGGGAACGCGAAAAAAACATCTTCGAGGCGTGAAGATCGACCGCACCGGAACGCGAGGGGCAGCCGCAGTCGCAGCCGCGCCAGTCGTCGACGCACCCGCAGCCAGAGCAGGCGGCGCCGTAAGCGCAGTCGCAGTGCTACGCCGAGGGCAGGCCGACGACAACGCGGGGACTCCGCGCCGAAGGAAAAAAGGTCACGTACACCATCTTTTTCTACTAAGGACTTGATAGATATTGTCAAATCAATTAAAAGTTTCCGCGACCAGAAAATATTCATGGTGTTCGTCAATTTCTATGACTTGCCTTGCTATTTTCGTAAGTTTATTCAAAATTTCGCTAGTATATCAGCCCCACTTACGCAATTACTAAAGAAGGATAACGCGTGGAAATGGACTGAGGACCATGACCTTGCTTTTGAGACATTAAAATCAAAATTAGTCACAAGACCGCTATTAGCTATATATGATCATGAATCTGAAACCGAATTGCATACCGATGCTAGTAAGGAGGGTGTTGGTGGTATGCTTTTACAACGTTGCCAAGACGGCACCTTAAAACCTATCGCATATTGGAGTTGGAGACGCTAGCTGTAATACGCTCTTTAGAGAAGTTCAGGGTCTTTACTGGGCAAGAATTTTAAAATAGTTACGGATTGCAGTGCGTTGCGCTCTATCTTTCTTAAACGCGATCTGATCCCTCGGATAGCTCGATGGTGGCTTTTGCTGTACGAGTTTAACTGCACGATCGAATATCGACCAGGAGTTAAGATGGCTCATGTCGATGCATTGTCACGTAATCCTGTATCCAGCGGTAACGATTTAGGTAGCGTCGAACAGGGTTCACGAGTTCTTGTGATTAGTAGTGATGACTGGTTGCACACTCTCCAGCTTGGAGATTCAGAATTAAGTCGTATCAGGCAAATTTTAGACAGTGATTGGGGCTCGAAGGAACTCAAGTATATCAAGGATAGTTATGTAGTGCGAGAAAATAAACTGTATAGATATTTAGATGGTGATACGAGTAAATTGCGTTGGGTACCCAACTAACAATATACCCTCATAAAATTAAAATATAAGGTCAAGACTCTTATAATTGTTTTAAAGTAGCAATCAATATGTCAATGAACCTTATAATGGTACATTATAAGAAGATTTACCTAATAATACCATTATTCTTGTAATTTAGTTGGGTAAACGGTAATAAATCCAAATAATATAGCCACAATAAGGGTTCTAAATGTGGTATTGTTATAGGAGCTAGTTATATGGCTTTTTAGCCATATAATATTTAAAAGCTATGTAAAGGTTTCTAATAGGGCCAATTATTCTTATAAAAGCAAGGCACAGAGTAACTACATAGCTTTTTAATTAATAGGAGCTTTTTAAAAGATGTTTATATGACAAAAGAGTAGAAGCATTTTATATAGTCTTTATAAGAATGAAAGCAAACCATATTCGATTTCATATTATTTTATAAGAGCGTTATTCTCTAGATGACTAAATTCAAGTGTTCTATATAACTTTACAAAACCATGGTTCGTCATGTTTGAAATTACCTAGCTGTTACAAAAAACAGCTACGGGTTCCGTCGCCCCACTAAATCCATTGAAATTTTGGTGTAGGGATATAAAAGACAGGGCATTAAAAATCAATATTTCCTTTATTTAACTTTTAGCAATTCACTTATTTAAAAATATTACAGCATGTAAGCAATTAGACGATTAGGCGTCTATTGATAGCTGGCTGGCTGCTGAATTACCTACTTAAAAGAAGGAAGGACCGAAAGAAGTCTATTACTATTATTACTGCGTTTTCTTAATTTCTTGTTTCAATAGGTTAAGACACATTACACTTCTATTACTTCGGCTTTATCAGCCGTAAAATATTATTATCCTGCAAAAGAAATAAAAATTAAATTATGAACAAAACAGTAAAGCAAAATAAAATAAATGAATGTTTTCTGGCAATAAAACATGTGGGTACGGGATTTTACTGGTGAGAAAAGAACCCTAAATATATACAAAATGGCAATAGCATTAGCTTAAGATTCCTTATAAACGATGTGCGATCCCTTTTCCCCTTATAATAGCCTTATTAAAAACATGAATAAATAATTAACCATTTTTGTATCACAAAACAGCCTAAATTCAAGGGCGCATTGATAATATAACACACTGCGTACCACATTTTGCCATGCATTTGAATTCCCACACCGTTTTCACTATATACAGAGTACATACTCAGTTACAACATAAAATAAAATATAAACTTACTGTTCTTGTCATTTTAATGGTTGACGCTGTCAATTTAATTTTTCGCCAAGCTTTTACGAAAATGTAAATCACTATCTACTCATAATACTTATTACAGAATCATACAGGGCAAACAGCTTTATAAAATACTTTGCTTGCTGGTATAAATTTTACTCCCTTGTTGCTGGCCATAATAAAACACGTATGAGAAGAAAAAGCTAACAATAAATCCACTTTAAGGTGGGTATAAAGTTATTGTCCTTATAATTTGTGCCCAAACGCAGGTTTATAAGAGATAATGCGGCTATTATAAAGCTATTAATTTTGGCAATGTAAGCCATTATAAGCAATGACCTTTTATAAATACCAATTAACAAATCAAAAACTTATAAAGGTAACGATCATGTGTAAATCGTGTTGACGTGACACTGACTGACGTGTGACTGAGTGAAGTCCAGGCAATTACCTTGATTTGTCCTTGCCACTACGGAGGCCAGGCAACGCATCTAAACATAAAATATCATTGATTATAAGAATAATTTTTGTTAGTTGGGTAGTACCGAAGGAAGCGAGATGGCAGATATGTAGAATAAATCATGATGAAATAGGACATTTAGGGTTGGAGAGAACATTAGATAGGATAAAAAAACAATTACTGGTTTGCCAAAATGCCCCGTTTCGTCAAAAAGTACGTTGGTGCGTGTATCGAGTGTGCGTATGCAAAGAAAACTAATAATACCAAGGAAGGATTACTCCATCCAATTAATAAAGTGGCATTGCCATTTCATACTCTGCATGTAGACCATCTCGGCCCCTTTGTGAAGTCTAAAAGAGGCAACTCTTACCTCTTAGTAGTAGTAGACGCTTTCACTAAGTTTGTCTTTATAAAACCAGTGCGCAATACCAATACGCAAAATGTTGTCCGAGTTTTAGATGACATATTTTATACATTCATAGTTCCTGATCGATTAATAAGCGACCGGGGAAGTTGTTTTACATCTAATGTTTTTAAAAGATATTGTTATGATAAGGGAATAAAGCACATATTGAACGCTGTCGCCAGCCCAAAATCAAACGGTCAAGTTGAACGTTACAATAGAACGATACTTAGCTCATTGACAGCACAGAATTTGAAGCATAATGGAAGGGAATGGGATACCCAGTTAGGGAAAATACAATGGGGATTTAATAATACCATTCAGAAGACAACAGGTAGAAAACCAGCGGAAGTCATGTTTGGCACGTTGATGAATAGTGAGGTCCACCCTATCCTAAATGAGGCATTGTGTGAAACTCGCAAAGAAATCGATGTGTCAGATATACGGAGTGAAGTAAAAGAAAGAATAGATATCGAACAAGAGAAACTAAAACAGTTTTATGATCGGAATAGGCGTCCTGCTCGAGAGTATAAAAAAAGGGGATTTAGTTAAATTAACTAAAGTTGCTTTTCAGAACGACGGAAAGAGTAAGAAACTTCTTCTGTCCTATGTAGGCCCCTTTCGGATTACTAAAGTTCTAGGTCAAGATAGGTACAGGGTAGCGTGTATTCCAGGGTTTAATAGTTGTACAAAAAGCGACCGACTACTGTGGCAGCCGATCGCATGTTGCCATGGGTTCACGTTGCTGCTTTGCAACTTGAAAGTGATTCCGATGATAGCGAAAATAGTGAAGATAAAGATGATGATGACGAGGATAATGATGTCGATAATAATTAGTTATGTAATAATGTCAGTCCAAAATTGATAAAGATAGACTAATAAATACATACGCATATTGTTATTACGGCTATTATTGTGTATCTACATATGGTTTTTTCTATTGTTGCAGCCTGGACGTGAGAATTGATTGGTTCATGTTCCGGGTGGTAAAGTAGATCCACAGAAACGAGAATTGATTGGTTCGCTTCATAGTTATTTATAATGACCACGGGAATTGATTGGTTCGTGTGTCATTATAATAATAAGTGTTCAATTAGGCGTGAGAATTGATTGGTTCACGACCTGATGGAAGTACCTACAGTTATTCCAACCTGGACGTGAGAATTGATTAGTTCATGTTCCGGGTGGTAAAGTAGATCCACAGAAACGAGAATTGATTTTTTTTTTTTTTTTTTTTTTATAGCATATGGAGGCAAACTTGCAAGCGGGTCACCTGATGGAAAGTAATCACCGCCGCCCATGGACACCCGCAAAACCAGAGGAATCGCAGGCGCGTTGCCGGCCTTTGAGGAAGGAATAGGCTCGTTTCTTGAAGATCCCTAAGTCGTAACGGTCCGGAAATACCGCCGCCGAGAGCTGGTTCCACAACACTGTAGTTCGAGGCAAGAAATTTCTTGAAAAACGCACAGTAGTAGACCGCCATCCATCAAGGCGATGTGGATGGAATGACAGTCGATTGCGTGTAGTGCGGTGAAGGAAATTAGCGGCAGGGATCAAGCCGAACAATTCCTCAGAACACTCCCCATGATATATACGGTACAATATACAGAGAGACGCAACGTCTCTCCGAAGAGCCAGTGGATCGAGCTGATTGGTTCGTTTCATAGTTATTTATAATGATCACGAGAATTGATTGGTTCGTGTGTCATTATAATAATAAGTGTTCAATTAGGCGTGAGAATTGATTGGTTCACTACCTGATGGAAGTACCTACAGATATTCCAACCTGGACGTGAGAATTGATTGGTTCATATTCCGGGTGGTAAAGTAGATCCACAGAAACGAGAATAGATTGGTTCGTTTCATAGTTATTTATGATGACCACGAGAATTGATTGGTTCGTGTGTCATTATAATAATAAGTGTTCAATTAGGCGTGAGAATTGATTGGTTCACGACCTGATGGAAGTACCTACAGTTATTCCAAGTAACAATGATTTATAAACGTAAGAAAAGATTGATTAGTGTGTCATTGATAAGTATTCTGTTTAGGCGTGAGAATTGATTGGTTCACCGCCTGATGGAAGTAGTTATTCTAAGTTACACTGATTAGACGTGAGAATAGATTGGTTCATGTGATCTAACTATGTAATAGAAGAAAAGTGAATAAAAAGAGATAATGATGTTACTGTGGTAATATTGTATTTATGTATTTTGTATAGATTTTTAAATATATAATCAGATAGTACTGTAAATGACGTTCTAGAGGTTCTATTTCGTGTAAATTTTTTTTTGTAATGTAAATGTAATGATGTATGAGTTAGTTAGTATTACGGCCAAGTGTAGGGTTGCCACCAGACTTGTGTATGGGGACATCCACATTGTCAGGACGGTCGAGTGTAGGGTTTTTTATAAAATTGAAGTTAATTTATTTGATTTGTATGCGTTAGAAACATAAAATCAATAAAAGGTATAATTTTGTTCTGCCGACTGGCAATACTGGCTGTCTGTCAATGTCAGTTTGTAAAAGTGGAGGGAAAATAAAAAGATGGCGGCACTTGGCCGATGTGAGAGCGGGGATTGGGTTTTGAGTTTTTGTACAGAACGGACGTCACTGAGAGAATACACGTGGTTGTCTTGAAGACTGAGTTTTATTGGAAGTATAACCTGAGACCCCAAGTTTTATTATAGTTGTATTTATCGTTTTTATCGAAATAGGATAACAAATTCCGTATAAAATATTTATTCCTCATGAAGTAACAATTACTCTGGTAAAAATTTTGCTCAATAATATTATCGTAGATAGGAGCTATTCACAGTTAACTTGTAGCGATTTTCAAAGTTTTTTGGTTTAGAAAAAGATTTTTTTTCTATATAAAATCAATGATATCTAAAAATTCCGAGGCCACTACGCACTATTCGACTATTAAAGAGATAAATATTTTTTTTTTTATTTCTCTTGTTTAGAACAGTAGTTCAATCGATGAGCTCAATAAAGTGCCTTAGCGCACTTTATGAAAATCTTTTTCTGGAATTTTGGGTTTAATTAATAAGTTAAGCTAAATTTACAAAAAGCGAGGCCTCGCTACGCACTATTCCAATAGCTATTTTACACTATTCAATAATTGTCCTTCGTGTGACGTCACATTTCACAAAATTTTCAAAACTTTCTGTCATGTTTCAAGATAAATGTGTTTCAATAATGATGTGTGACGTCACAGGGCATAATGTCACGTGACCAACCGTTTTCGCACGTAATTTTAAATAAATAAAGAAAAATATGTTTTTTCTTCTAAATAAAGCTTATTCGAGAAAAATAAATAGTAAGAGGGATAAAATAAGCATTTGTAATTTTTAAATACTTTTTCGAAAACTATCAAGTAGCCAATTGCTTCAAGATACGAATCCCACAACTCAGGCAGCACTTCCAAATTCAAAATAAATTATTTTAAATAACTCTGATCTCCCGTGACTGACTGGGGCGGCGGCTTCAGCAGCGGCGTGTGTTCCTCCGGGTTTTCAATCGTGTCCGTCTCCATTGCTGCATCGATGCGTACTGACCAACCACAGTATTATATTGATGGTGTAGTCTAGAATATTGACGGATGTCAGTATTTATCACAATCTGTCTATATGGATCTGGATATGGATCAATCTGTCGATAAGAAATATAGAAATCTGCAATAAATACTGACATTCTTCAATACACTAGACTACACGATCAGTATTTACCACAAAATTAAATAAATATAGATGGATCACAGTATTTACTGAGCGTCTAGGGGTCGCCTAAGTGCGCCGCAATTATCTTTGCCGCGCACTTTTTGAATTTGGAATATTTTAGTGTACTGTACAGCGCCAAAGAAATTGAACGCAAATACTGTTTAAATAAATACTGGCTGATATGACGGCCCATAGTTGCGCCGCCGGCGCCGGCTGAATTAAAAAAAATCAAATTAAAAACGCACGAACTACAGTTTCGTCAATTTTCACGGATTGTTAGAAATTCATAATTTTGTATGAAAAATAAATTTTTCAAGTGACAGTGAAAGTAAAGAATTAACTCCTGAAAGTATTAGAACTGACGCAAGAAATGTGATGGATAATCTATTACCTGCAAAATCCCGGGAGAAATGTATGAAAGCCTATGATAATTTTATTGAATATTGAAATGCAAGAGGCGCTAAGAATTTTTCAGAATCTGTGTTTTTGGCTTACTTCCAGTACTTAGCCAAAACTAAACAACCTTCCACTCTTTGGAGTACCTACTCAATGCTAAAATCTGAACACATTCGAAATTAATAGCGTATCTGAAGAGGATGTCTGATGGATTTAAACATAAAAAATCCAAAGTGTTCTCAGTAAAAAACGTGGAGACTATCTCTAATGAAACACCTGACAAAGTCTTTCTTGCCGTAAAAGTATGTAACTATGTGTATGGTGGATTAGTAAAGTATAACTATAGTGTTTTTAAATGCGCATTTTATTGTAACCTGTACTTCGATAGATACTTGTCTTATTCACATTCGGTTTTGTTACAGGTGGCTTTAATTTTCGGAGTACATGGAGCTTGTCGTGGCAATAAACTTTTAAAAATAACTGTTGATGATGTCGAAAATCACTAGGATGTTTTACTGTTAGTATAGCTGACAGACACAAAAAAACAAAAATTTCGGATGATTTACTGTTACTAAAGCTGACAGACACAAAAAAACAAAAATTTACCGAACCTTTGTAATCCGAGGAGAATACAAAAGTATTGTACAGAAATATCTGGACCTGAGTCCTGCTGATATGAAGACCAATCGGTTTTTCATCTGTTATCAAAATGGGAAGTGCTTCAAACAAGTTATGGGAAAAAATAAAATTTCTACCATACCACAAGAAATCGCTACTTATTTGAAGTTACCAGTTATCAAGCTGTATACAGGACATTGTTTTCGTCGTACTTCTGCTACCATTTTGGCAGATGGAGCGGACTTAACTGTTCTCAAGCGACATGGAGGATAGAAGTCGAGTGCTGTAGCAGAGGGGTATATTAGAAGATTCCATTGAGAACAAAGCGAAAACATGTGAATGCATCGTGGAAAACATTAAATTGCAATCTTCAGTCATCTACATCCAAACAATGAGGTTCACGTCACATTTCCCTTAAAATGAGCCAGATTCGGACATTATTTCAAACGCGCGGAATATAAAATCTGCAACAATCTCTATTCCTGATAAAACTGTAACAATAAATTTTCATAATTGCGATAATGTTTCAATTAGAAAATATAATATAAATAAAAAAGAAACAGTACCTAAGAACTCCAATCATCACGTTGGAGGTGTCGTTAAAAAAAATAAAAAATAGAAAATATAAGTTTTTAGTAGTTTTATTATTACATACTATTTTATTTAAATTTAGATGTTACTCTATTTTTTATTAAATAATAATATTACAATAAAATATGATACGCTTTTTATTTTCTCATATTGGGTGATGAAAAGTAGGGTTTATCACTCGGGCGCAAAACATATTTTTGGCTCGGGCGACGTACTTTGAATCCCTCGCTACGTTCAGGATTCTACTAAAGAATCCCTCACTTCGCTCTGGTTTCAAAAAAGCGCCCTCGCCGTATAATTATTATTTTGCTCCCTTATAATACAATAATCTACTTATAATAGTATTGAATAATTGACCCTAAATATTTGATTTACACACCAGGATTTACCTTGATTTACCACAATCAGGTGCAATATAGTTTTATTATATCATTATTTGTGATACGGATCTGTGACACAATGTCCTATTTTGTACGAGGATTATCACAATAATTGACGTTACAAATGAATCGCAGTTAGCCGGAAAATTTAAATGAATAGTTTGGTGTTGATCATTAGTTAAGCGAACTGATCTGTTTGATGATAATGTTAAATATTATTTAGAAAATATCATTGTTTTAGCTTATGGAACTTTTAATAACGGCTCTAAACAGAAAATGTTTTTTTTTATAAAAGGGAGGCAAACGAGCAGGCGGGTCACCTGATGGAGAGTAATCATCGCCGCCCATAGACACCCGCAAAACCAGAGGAATCGCGGATGCGTTGCCTTTAAGGAAGGAATAGGAATTGTGAGGGGGGAGGGGGAATGGCCTCCGGAACCCTCACTGGCCGGACGAAACACAACAGCACCAAGTGACATTATTTTACGCCGAATATTCGTGAGAGGGTGGTATTACCCCGGGCGAGCCGGCCCAATGCGTGCTGCAACGCAGCGTGGCACTACGTCTTCATTCGGTAATTATGGTGATTAAGTCAAAGAAATAATTTGATTTCAAGTATGGAGGCTTTTGTCCTGCAAAACCGAACAATGAATCCTTAACTGTGAATAAAACCCTGGACCTCTTAGTCTGACCCGCTTGTTTAACTACTACACTATAGATACGTTTTTAATTTGTATGAGACACCGTGAGATGCTATCAGTAACTTTAGCGCAGCAATGGGCCACTTTAAAGATTGATATACTCGTTCAACATGCTACAAAATCAATTTCCTCACCGATAGCAGCCCCAAGTGGATTGGCTTCCCCAACAAGTCAAATTTAAGTTGTCAACCGAAACATACTCGTATCAATAGTTTCTTCAACATAATCTCGTTAAGTTATATCGGTAACTAGATGCGACAAAGTTTTCGCATGGAAATTCAGAAAACAGAAGGGTGAGTGTACACCAATGAGTATTATAACGGCTGTGAGAAAATCATTGGTGGTTAAAGCCACACACATCCGTAGGTTTACCCTTGAGACCCTACATGTGACCCTTGGGTGGTGCTAAATGAGTGACACTGTCTGAGTGGTAGAGCCACGCCGCGTTGCAGCACGAATTGGGCTGGCTCGCCCGGCGTTGTACCACTCTCACACGGAATAATGGCGTCACACAATAGCACTCGTGCTGTTGTGTTTTGTCCGGTGAGCGGAAGTGCCGGAAGCCCATCTCTTCCTCCTGCCCTGCCCCTCACAATTCCCACTCCTTCCTCAAGGCCAGAAACTCAGCAATTCTTCTGGTTTTGCATGGGCGGCGGTGATACTTTCCACCTGGTGCCAGCAGCGTTTGCCTTCTTTTAACATAAAACAATGTATACTTAAGCTAAGCTATACAAATAATACATATAATAATTAACTAATTAATTAACATACATATAATTATGACTATTATCCCCAAAGGGTTAGTTGGAGACTAATCAAAAGCAGTCCTCTACTATAATCCACTATTCACCAATTAGCGACTGCATATGTGCTCAACGTGACAGGTGGTGAGCCCGTAAGCTGTTGGAATTATGTGCAGTCTTTAGTCCGTTAGTCGCCTTTTACAACATATTATTCTTTTCCGCTACGAGCTAGAGATTAGTATAACCTACCACGATGACTTAGATAAAATGGCGGTAGTTAAAAACCTAAGAACTGTTTATACCTTTTTCAAATGTGTCCTTCTCCACCAACCTATTTTGTGTGCTCAGAGTACGCGATCTATCACAGCACCGCCGGGCGCTCCCCAGGTTCCGATACGTTACTGTACACAACGTACACCCCTTACAACGTATGTGGGTAGTGTGTGTATGACAGATCGATCCGTCCAATTTAATTTGATGCTAGAACTCCGCCCCTAACACTTGATTAAGGCTGCACAAGACGCGAACGCTTGTAGAATAGAGTGATGAATGTATGCATTTTGTCTTATGTGAACTTTAAATTGGTAATTTTAATACTTTAAAGAGATTAATAATGATCATCGTGCTCTAGATACATACATTAGGCACGACTCTTATTCCCTAAGAGTTAGTCAGAGACTAGGCAATAAAAAAAATTAAAAAATAAACTTTCCTACACTCACACCAATGGCCTAGCCCAAGAGAAGCTTCTAAGAAACGACGAATGCGAACTTTAAACTCAGTACTATGCCATTAGTACACGTTTAATCAAATAACAATTGCACTTGTGCCCAGCGTAATAGATGGTAAGACGTTCGCTACAGTTGGATACATGTCCAGTCTTTAGTCCGTTGATCCTTTTACGACCCAAAGGGAAGAGATGGGTTGGTGGTATTCTTTTAAAGAGATGCCACCACACAGCTCTCTATACATCTTAATATAAATCACTTTAATTTATTCTGTGGCATTTTTTTTTATAATGATTATACAGTTTTCCGGTTAAGCTTTGGAGGTTATCTAGGTCCCCCGAAGACTTCTCTGCCAGCAAATAAATAAATAAACCTTGAGATATAGGCCTAACAACTGAGCTGCCGTCTCTACAAATTAATTCACATAACTTTTCTTACATACATACATTCAAAACGCCTATTTCCCGGAGAGGTACGTAGAGACTACCCAGTATTCTATTAGCTACATGACTGACACACATCTTTTGTTTTAATAATCTGTATTTTTAAGTACAACTAACTGTCATACCTTATTCAAGTCAAAAAGGTACACTCTTCCTTACACAACGAAACACTCCTACAGTGCCAGTACACAAACAATAGCCATGAGTTTTGAGCAAAGTTTGAAACGTTATCTTGCTAATTGTACTCGCGTTTCTGTACACAATCCGTCTGTGCCACTGACTCAATTTCCATTGCACTTTGCTATGCAGGCTTTTACCCTGGAACCAGCAAGTAAATAGTCTGCAGAACAAGAGTATTCATTGCCGGAAAGTAGCCTTTTATACGTGAAGACTGAAAATGCATGTCGGTGGGTGTGATATTGGTGCTGACGAACAATTGCGCATACGAAAAGAAGATATAATTTTATTGAGAACTACATCTCTATTTGACTGAGGGGCTGGCAAGAGTTTATCCATATTTTAAAATTTGTATAGAAAAAAGGTAATATGCCTTGTTTGTAACTAGGAAATTCTATGAGCAAATAAATATAAGTTTTATTTACACGAAGAAAAATTTTGGAAAGGTAAAACGGCTGATATAAATGTCAATTTATCAATGTACATTACTACACTACTGACGTGAACCTATCCTAACACAAGCTTTTCGTTTTATGAATGGATGAAAAGGACTACTTAAATATAACTAATCGTTAACAAAAGATTATTCCAACTGGTATTGTTTGACAAATGTAGTAACTCTATATAACACAAACGTCTTAGTAACACAAACATCTTCCGTTAACCAAAACGGAACTATTGACAATGTGTTTCCACAACATCAAAGATTAATCGTTTTTCAAAAAAAAAATGCCAACTACAATTATTTAATAGCGGCCCGCTCGCGTATTCGTAAATAATTTAATCCTGTAAAGAATTTTCAAAAATATTCTGCCATACAAACTTTGTCCTGATTTTTGTTCATATTCTATTGATATCCCACTACCGCACATACCTGCAAATGCACCAGGCATACTTCATTGAGAGCTTTCGCTCTGACGTTTTACTTAATTACTCTGTTTATGACTTCGTGAATGCGTTCACTCGCATGCATGATCGTTTAATGCAGTCAGAAATATAAAGGCTGCATTTGTTTTGTGCTCGCTTCTTTTGTTTGTTTGTAAAGCCTGTGGCGTGTACAAGCACCATTTTACGAGGTTTTGGTTAACGGAATCACTGAAACGTCAATATCTGCTTATACAGTTTGTGTGTGTGTGTGTGTATGTGTGTGTGGTGGGTGTGTGTGTGTGTGTGTGCGTGTGTGTGTGTGTGATTAACCCTCAGAGCATTCAATGCTCTATGGATTAACCCATACCCGTCAATCGGCTATTTGACAGTTGTAACAATAAAATATTAAATATGTCGGAAATGGTAGGTTATAATTTAACGATAACCAATAGTTTTTCAATAGGATAATTTGTAAATATTTTATTTTTTCAAAATAAATTTGCGATTTTTTATCTATGGATTACAAGACCCGAAACACGGGCAGCCATGATTGTGCTTCATGTGGCGTCACATTTCACAAAATATACAAAAACTATCTGTCAGGTTTCAAGATAAGTTTCTTTATTTATTAAAATGTAACGTCACAGAGCAAAATGTCACATGACCAACCGTTTTCGCACGAAATTTGAAATCAACTATGAAAAATATGTTTTTTGCTATTAAATATAGCTTTTTCGAGAAAGAAAATATTGTACGGGGTATAAAATAAGCGTTTGTAATTTTTTAAATACTTTTTCGGAAACTGTCAGTTAGCCAATTAATTGTAGCGATGACTCGATTTAAATGATAGAGTTCTTTGCCCAGCAAGGCTATACATAACTTTACTAAATAGTTTAGTGTGTGTCAATGATTAAACTACCGGTTTTAAAAACAGACCCAGAGGTCCTGGGTTCGATTCCCAGTGATGGGTACATTTAATGCACCTACACAGTTTGGTTGATGGTATCCTATGCCTATCCATCCATCAATAAAAGTAAAATTAAATTTAGACGTTTCAAAATACATATTTTAAGCTTACTGAATAAAGATATTTTGATTTGATTTACCGTTCGGCTAACTCCCACCCACCTTACTTAACTCTGTCGCTATAACAACCATTTTAATAGTGTTCATGTGTTTCGACCACAGAAATGGATTTAAATAGAACCTGCACGAGTATGTACTTCAAGTGTCAATATAGCGCCAAAAGGATGGTAAAATCCCATCTTTCGACCGCGTTTTATTTTTTTTTATAAAAGAAGGAGGCAAACGAGCAGGCAGGTCACCTGATGGAGAGTAATCACCGCCGCCCATGGACACCCGCAACACCAGAGGAATCCCAGACGCGTTGCCTTTAGGAAAATTTCTTTTAGGAAGGAATAGGGTTAAGGAAGGAATAGGAATTGTGAGATGGGGGGGAGGGATGGGCCTCCGGAACCCTCACTGGCCGGACGAAACACAACAACACCAAGTGCCATTATTTCACGCCGGATATATTACATTTAGCCGTTGTCAGCACCGGACATTAGTGGAGTTTTAAAAACTTACTACTTGCGTCGTATTGAACTGTAAAAACGTAAAAGAGCGGTAAACCGAGAATACGAACAAGTTTCCTTTCAGTAGGTAATGTTGTTATTAAATTGACTCAGAAAAAAGTGACACGCTTGGTTTTTTATACAATGGAGCTAACATGGGGCTTCTATTTAGATCCATTTCTGTGGTTCCGACAGTAGAAGGATAGCCAGTTAATCAGTGGTTGAGGATTCAGCTGAAGTACGCTCTTATCTTCGGCACTTACCACCAGGTTTGATAAAAGCCAAGCGGTCCACCGTAGATGTGCAAGAGTGACACAAAAAATCCTTTAACACTATCAGCCTATAAACATTTCACTGTATTGCTTAGGCCCACATTGTCGAGAGCAAGAGACATACATTCACGGCTATTATTTATTTATTTATGTATTAACTAGCGGCTGCTCGCGGTTTCACCCGCGTGGTTTCCGTTCCCACGGGAATATCGGGATAAAAAGTATCCTATGTGTTAATCCAGATTATGTACTATCTGTATGCCGAATTTCATCCAAATCCATTTAGTAGTTTTTACGTGAAAGAGTAACAAACATCCATCCATACTTACAAACTTTCGCGTTTAAAATATTAGAGGATAGAAAAACCAACATGTTAATGTATTTATGTTCATTACTAATTCTATGTATACATGCTATATATAACATTATATTTATTTGAGTAGTTTAGTAAGTGTTCTTTATTACTCATTATTATGGTGCACTACAAGCCCACTTTAAAATTTTAAATCTCTCTTGTTCACCCAAAGGTTGTCTGGAAAAAATCACTTTTAGTGATAAGAAAGATCTTTGTACGTCAACTTAATATGTAATTATTATTTTTTTTGTCCATTTCTTTTTCTTTTTGTGGTGTATCTACAATAAAGTATATTTATCTTATATTTTATCATAACTATGTAGAATGTACAATGTAGAAACTTATAGATAAAGTCAGAAAACCGATTACAGGTCCTCCCTGATAAAAATAGAGTAGCTTAAAATGTGAAACAATCTTGCAAAAAACTCAGTCAATTATGTACAAAATTATTAATTCCTAGCGGCCACTCGCGGTTTCACTCGCGTGGTTCCCGTTCCCATGGGAATATTGAGATAAAAATTATCCTATGTGTGAATGAAGGTTATATGGCTGTTTGCCGAATTTCATCTAAATCTGTTAAGATGTTTTTACGTGAAAGAGTAACAAACATCCATCCATACTTACAAACTTTCGCGTTTATAATATTAGTAGGATAGGATCCACTGCTCATCAATGTAACCTCCAAAAAACAACTGGCTCATAGGACGCCTTATCTATGCAACACTGGTATTCAATATCAATATAATTTTTTTTACTTATAGTAAATTTATAAAATTATCCGTAAAGGGTTAGTCAGACAGGCAATGAGGACCGCAGAAGTAGTCCACTGCCATAGTCCACGTTTCACCAAATTACAACTGCACATGTGCTCAGCGTGATAGATGGTGATCCTAAAAAGCTTCTATAACCAAGGCATTTTATCACTAAAGAGTGATATAGTAGGCCTATAATGGTAATCGTTGTGACTGCTTGTACCATACAGGTTTTTAACAGAGCGTTTTGCTTCTATAAAATTAATGAGCATTTACATTCTATAATTTTGCTCTAAGAACGGTTTCAGGATTATATAAAAGAATCTTTAAAGTGCTGCACTGTAATAGATATGGTATAAGCGACTATGGTACTATTTAGTACTATAGACAAACTTTTTGAGAGTTTTATGTATCTATTTCGCAATAATAATGCGTGAAAATAACTGTTACAGTAATAGTATTGTAGGAGTGTCAAATACACTATTACAGGATCAATTTGCACTATAAAAGTACCTTGGACAACCATTATGTAACGTTATATCTTCTTACAAGCTCCCTCAACATTGCTATGGAGCTATTTCTGTAAAAATCATGATAACTCTTCTACAGTACTTAACAGTACCATAGCGACTCCTGGTGCAGCTGCTTAATTACTTCAATTCTAAATAGCTATATAGGTGCGTTTGTTTGTTCTGCTACGATACTAAATCGTGACAAAAAAGTACTAAATCAGCAGCCATAATTAATTAATCAAATATGGCTGCTGTTTTCTGCCATGATAGCACATTAGCAGCACGGCTGGTGCCAATGTGTACTATAGCAGCCATAGTCAGGAAAAGTACTTATTTTATTAGTTTAAATTTAATTTAAACAGGAAAATTACGAGGACGCATTGTCAAACTTGAAATCGGCATTAATGATTTTATCAATACAATTAATTTCGCAAGTGCAAGTTACGGCAGAGCTACGTAGTGTCCTATTCCTTTTTATTACACCGGCGATATTTGTTCATATTATTTGTAGATTTTTGTTGGAGAACACGACCACAACACAAATAAAATGATTGAATAAGTGTGACAAAAAAGATCACTGGAATTGTTTACGGTTCAAAAAAGTAATTAAAACATTGGTTACTTTTATAGTGCAATTTGTGACATAAATACTGCAGATAGCACTATTTCAGTACCATAAGCGTTTCTCGACACTTTTAGGTTTAACTACAGAGCTGATTTATTACAGTGAGAGCCTTTATGTAATGTTTATAGAATAAATCAGTGATAAACTAGGGCCTATTTTCTATAAACGTTCTTAACATCATTATAGTGCTAATCATATACACTAATTAGCACGTTCTAAAACGTTCTCAGGACTTATATAGTACCAAATTATGTTGCTTGGGCTATCGCCGCTCTTTGCTTTTGATGTTAGATTTGTTCAGTCTTTAGTCCTTTAGTTTTTAGACCCAAGGGAAGGTGGGGTTGGTACCACAATAAAAGATCAAGCCATTAAAATTAAATATCTCTTTTCATGGTTTCTGAGTAACTGCTTGCCGAAAGTAACTTACATCACGGTATTACTAAAATGTTTATATAATGGTGAGGTAAATTATAATGTTATGTTTACTAATAAAGTATATTATACTCGTATATTTGAAGTTGCCAGGCCATTATGCTTAAAAACAATTTCTGCCCGCGGTTAATGAGGGCGAAATTTTGAGGGCGAATCATTATGAAACTCAAAGAGGTTTGCTATTTTTGGGAAGGATTACTTAGCAGAGAAAAGGTATTATTTGAAAATGTTTGCTTAAAATTTTATAAAGGTAGGTATTCAATAAATTCAGATTGTGTTTCAACGAGACTTGTTCAAATGTATAATTAGACTATCTACTTAATAGAAATTCTGATGTATTTTTTATGCGTTTAAAAACGCGAATTTAAAGAATTCTTTCAAAAACATTTGGCTCAATATTAGCAACAGTTTAAGACTAATAATTTTATGAAGCACGTTTAGTTGTTGGTCCCGATTATTGACATAGCAGGTCGTTAATAACCGTGTCGCGTAGCGGTGAAAACACGACTAAAGGACTAAAGACTGCACATACATCCAACAGCAAGAGCGGCGATGGGCTCACCATCTGTCACGCTAAGCACATGTGCAGTCCTTATTGCTGTCCTTATTGCCTAGTCTCTGACTAAGGCTTCGGGGATAATATACTTGATCATATGTGTGTATATGTATGTAAGTCTTTAATAAAACCTTATAAAACCCACCGACCGTAGGCCAGCGTTGCTAAAGGTCATGCATTCGAGGCATTGTTTGTGGCCATCTTTAGGTATTTTCTTGTGCATGTGGTAAGCAGGAGAACAGTATCGCGTTATAACAACAATGTTAATAGCATTGTTGTATTCTGTTGTTCAGTTAAGAGATATGTAATATAGCCAGGTCCTCAGTGGTTGAGGATTCCGGGTGAAACACGCTTCCACCTTCGGCCTTATCGTCACTTACCATCAGGTAAAATGAAGGCCAATTACTGAGACAGGGTCCATTAACGACACACTCTACATTCTTTTTTGTTTTTTTGTTTTTATTATTCATCTTTTGTTTTTATTATTTTTTCTGTACAGTGCCTGCTTTATTTTTATTACTCTTTTATTTTCTTTTGTTTATATTATTCTATTCTGATTGCCAACCCGTAAAAGTAAAAAATGTCTAGCAGCGGCTCACGTCAGTGCGAAGGAGGTTAAATGCAAGACAAGGCACTGCAGTACTTTTCCTAGCTGAAAAGTTAAGTGCTAATAAAACTTAACGTCAATAAAAAGAGCCGTATGGTGGCTGTTCATTATTAAAAAATACTAAAACTTTGTTGTTGTTTAAATTTTGTGTTCCTAATAGATACCCTGGAAACAAAATTACGCCCCTATGCCCTCAATTCCGTAAGACTGTTTTTGGAACTCACCGGTCACACGACTCTGCAAACTCGTTAATAAGTACAGCAACACACTCGATGTTTATTATGACTGGACTTCTTGGCGGGAAAGTGAAGCGTCATGTCTGTACTTTTGTCTTTTTTTCTAAAATTTGTGTTTTGACGAATATTAATGTGAAATAACGGTGGATTATTAACCGTTAAGTGAACGTGAACGTGCATGAGTGTTGGCAAATAAAACAAAACAGTGCAACATCACTTTTCAAATTCTCTTAAGGAGTCCATGTGAGAATCAGTAAAGTCCCACATCTTTACTGGAACTCAAGGGATGTGGGGGAATATCATTTAGCTTATTATCATCACTCATTATAATCTAACAAGCATAATAAATGAACTCTAGGACTGACAGAAGGACAGTATCCATGGTGAAGAAACAAATTATCAAAAAAAAAAATCATTATGACTCGCTTAACAGTATTCATAAAGCATTGAATAAGAATAGCACAAGGTAGCTGTCCAAAATGAGTAAAGATCAGTTTATAGATATTATTATGTATTACAATAAAAACACATAGGATTTTATTTAAGTTTTTTTTCTTAGCTTCAAATTTTCTAGTTTATTTTTTTCTATAATATAACGCAAGTGGTACCTACCAACCCGCACTGGGCCAGCGTGGTGGGTTATGGCCCAATATCCCCACGTGCGTTGTTCACGTGGGAGGCCTGTGCCCAACAGTGGGACGTTTATAGGCTGATGATGATGATGATGATGAACGCAAGTGGTATTTACCTGTAATTATTTGATGCATTTAGTTTAAGCGGTATCTATCAAATATCTGGGTAAATCTTAATAAATAAATACGTACATACATACATAATCACGACAATTATCCATGAAGGATTAGTCAGAGAATAGACAATGAGGCAAAAGCAGTCCTCTGCCATAGTCCACTTTTCCTAAATAGTTACTGCAAATGTTCTCAGTGTGGAAGGTGGTGGGTGAGCCCATCGCTGCTCTAAGCTGTTAAATGTATGTACAGTCTGTAGTCCGTTAGTCGCCTTTAACGACACCCAAGGGGAGAGAGGGGGTGGTAGTATTCTTTCACCGCTACGCGACACGGTTAGTAAATAAATAAAAACTCATCTTTTCTCCTAGGTGCCATAAAGTAAATAAATAAAAACTCATCTTTTCTCCTAGGTGCCATAAAGTAAATAAATAAAAACTCATCTTTTCTCCTAGGTGCCATAAAGTAAATAAATAAAAACTCATCTTTTCTCCTAGGTGCGATAAAGTAAATAAATAAAAACTCATCTTTTCTCCTAGGTGCCATAAAGTAAATAAATAAAAACTCATCTTTTCTCCTAGGTGCCATAAAGTAAATAAATAAAAACTCATCTTTTCTCCTAGGTGCCATAAAGTAAATAAATAAAAACTCATCTTTTCTCCTAGGTGCCATAAAGTAAATAAATAAAAACTCATCTTTTCTCCTAGGTGCCATAAAGTAAATAAATAAAAACTCATCTTGTCTCCTAGGTGCCATAAAGTAAATAAATAAAAACTCATCTTTTCTCCTAGGTGCCATAAAGTAAATAAATAAAAACTCATCTTTTCTCCTAGGTGCCATAAAGTAAATAAATAAAAACTCATCTTTTCTCCTAGGTGCCATAAAGTAAATAAATAAAAACTCATCTTTTCTCCTAGGTGCCATAAAGTAAATAAATAAAAACTCATCTTTTCTCCTAGGTGCCATAAAGTAAATAAATAAAAACTCATCTTTTCTCCTAGGTGCCATAAAGTAAATAAATAAAAACTCATCTTTTCTCCTAGGTGCCATAAAGTAAATAAATAAAAACTCATCTTTTCTCCTAGGTGCCATAAAGTAAATAAATAAAAACTCATCTTTTCTCCTAGGTGCCATAAAGTAAATAAATAAAAACTCATCTTTTCTCCTAGGTGCCATAAAGTAAATAAATAAAAACTCATCTTTTCTCCTAGGTGCCATAAAGTAAATAAATAAAAACTCATCTTTTCTCCTAGGTGCCATAAAGTAAATAAATAAAAACTCATCTTTTCTCCTAGGTGCCATAAAGTAAATAAATAAAAACTCATCTTTTCTCCTAGGTGCCATAAAGTAAATAAATAAAAACTCATCTTTTCTCCTAGGTGCCATAAAGTAAATAAATAAAAACTCATCTTTTCTCCTAGGTGCCATAAAGTAAATAAATAAAAACTCATCTTTTCTCCTAGGTGCCATAAAGTAAATAAATAAAAACTCATCTTTTCTCCTAGGTGCCATAAAGTAAATAAATAAAAACTCATCTTTTCTCCTAGGTGCCATAAAGTAAATAAATAAAAACTCATCTTTTCTCCTAGGTGCCATAAAGTAAATAAATAAAAACTCATCTTTTCTCCTAGGTGCCATAAAGTAAATAAATAAAAACTCATCTTTTCTCCTAGGTGCCATAAAGTAAATAAATAAAAACTCATCTTTTCTCCTAGGTGCCATAAAGTAAATAAATAAAAACTCATCTTTTCTCCTAGGTGCCATAAAGTAAATAAATAAAAACTCATCTTTTCTCCTAGGTGCCATAAAGTAAATAAATAAAAACTCATCTTTTCTCCTAGGTGCCATAAAGTAAATAAATAAAAACTCATCTTTTCTCCTAGGTGCCATAAAGTAAATAAATAAAAACTCATCTTTTCTCCTAGGTGCCATAAAGTAAATAAATAAAAACTCATCTTTTCTCCTAGGTGCCATAAAGTAAATAAATAAAAACTCATCTTTTCTCCTAGGTGCCATAAAGTAAATAAATAAAAACTCATCTTTTCTCCTAGGTGCCATAAAGTAAATAAATAAAAACTCATCTTTTCTCCTAGGTGCCATAAAGTAAATAAATAAAAACTCATCTTTTCTCCTAGGTGCCATAAAGTAAATAAATAAAAACTCATCTTTTCTCCTAGGTGCCATAAAGTAAATAAATAAAAACTCATCTTTTCTCCTAGGTGCCATAAAGTAAATAAATAAAAACTCATCTTTTCTCCTAGGTGCCATAAAGTAAATAAATAAAAACTCATCTTTTCTCCTAGGTGCCATAAAGTAAATAAATAAAAACTCATCTTTTCTCCTAGGTGCCATAAAGTAAATAAATAAAAACTCATCTTTTCTCCTAGGTGCCATAAAGGCGGACAGATGACTGCTCATACATCAAACAGCACAAAACAGTGACGCGCTCACTGTCTACTACACTGAACACTGTGTAGTCGTTATTTGGTAAACCGTGGACATTGGAAGGGGACTGCATTTGTGGTCCTCATTGCCTAGTCTCTGAACGCTTTGGAGATATTAGTCGTAAGGGTTTTATGTATGTCAAAAAACCCGGTGTCCCGGTAGCTTACTTATTGGAAGAGCTGAGAGCCTATTCTTTTTCTCCAAAACGAAATTTCGGCAGATTTTCGTTTGCTATTTACAGCGGTTTCCATTCGTTCCGAAACGTTCATGAAAAATGTCATTTAGATTATGAATTTTTGATTTTTTTTTCTATCATAGAAGGAGGTAAACAAGCATGCGGGTCACCTGATGGAGAGAGGGGAGGAGGGGGGGGGGGGGGAATGGGCCTCCGAAACCCTCACGCGCAGCGTGGCTCAACTACTCAGAAAAACTACTTTTGAAATATATATTGATAATTCAAAAGTAATAATAATAATAAATCTCTTTGTATCAGGCAATAAACAATGTACAGGATGGTAAAGATACAAAGAGGCCCATTTAATAAATACCTTACATGCCAATACATACAATATAAAACAATTTTGACGGGATCACCTATAAATACGCGGAGCATTCTATGATCGGCAGTCAGTCTCACGTCAAACTTTCAAATGTGTAAGTCGCAAGAATCCAGTGCGCTACTATACAAGTCAGTCTCACGCCAAACTTTCAAGTGTGTAAGTCGCAAGAATCCAGTGCGCTACTATGTGTAATACTTAATAACTATGTTAGTAAGATCTTATACTATTTCACACGTATTCACGGCGACGCGTGGATAGCGCTATAAATAGTAATCGAATATCGGCCGAAATTTCGATTCGGAGAGGCCCTCAGGATTGGCAACGTACTAAGCAGACAACCGTATAGCGTAGCGGTGAAAAATACTACCACCCCCTCTCTTCTCTTGGGTGTCGTAAAAGGCGACTAACGGACTAAAGACTGCACTTACATCCAACAGCATATAGCGTCGATTGGCTCACCACCTGTCACGCTGAGCACATGTTCAGTCGCTATTTGGTGAAAAGTGGACTATGGTAGAGAACTGCTTTAATTTGCTCTCTTCATTGCCTAGTCTCTGACTAACCCTTCGGGGATAATAGTCGTGATTATATGGATGTTATATATGCCGCCAAAAAAGTTTCGCGAACGAAGGTATGTTTATGATTCCAAATTCAATTTTTTGTTTTTTTAGTTGTTAGATTGGCACAACTGTTATCCATTTTGGCGCGGAGTTTGATTTACATCTGTTATTTAAATTAAATACAGTGCTGTTTTTAGCTAAGAGTTTGTCTTTAATTTTGCGTCGCCAATGGAATTTTGTGTTCGGAGTCACTGAAAATGTTACAGAAGGTTTACGGTGAATCGACTTATGTGGTAAAAACACGTGCTTATGTGGTACAAATCGTTCAAAAGCGGTCGAGATGCGATGAAAGATTTGCTTCGCTCTGGTAGGCCATCAACGTCTTCAACTGAAGTTAACATTGCAATAGTGAAGGAAATGTCTCTGAAAAAAGGTGACTGAAAATCCTCATGCAAGTTTGAGAGAGATAGTCGCTCAACTTTCTGTGTCTCACGAGTCGATCCGTACCATTTTAAATAATCACTTGGGTATGAAACATGTTGCCGCTCAGCTAGTTCCAAAAGACCTCAATTTTCTCTAAAAACTCAATCGCAAAAGAGTCGCTGAGGACATGCTAGAACGAGTCAATTCCGACCCAACATTCATGCAACGTATTTTATTGGTGACGAGACGTGGGTTTACGAGTTTGACATGCAAACTAGTCAACAAGCTTCGGATTGGCGCGTTCCGACTGAACCGAAACCGAAAAAATCACGCCAAAGTCGATCAAAATTCAATGTCATGATGACTGTTTTCTTTGAATATCGCGGTGTTGTGCACTCGGAATTCTTGCCGGAAGGCCAAATGGTAAAAGAGAATATTACGAGTATTTGAGCGTTATGCGGCGAGAGCAAATTCGACGAAAAAGGTCAAATTTGTGGAAAGAAAATTCTTGAATTTTATACCACGATAATGCGCCTTCGCACAAGGTCATCATTGTGAACGAATTTTTGACCAAAACCTCAACAAATACCATCGAGCAACCACCTTATTCACAAGATATGGCTCCAGTCGACTTCTTTCTTTTTCCTAAACTCAAGTTACCACTTCGTGGCGCCCGTTTTCATTCGGTAGAAGACATCAAGGAGAATTCGCGGCGAGAACTGAACTCAATTCCGGAAAAAGCGTTTAAAAAATGTTTTGATGATTTGACGACGAAGAATTGGCGTAAGTGTATCTTTTCTGAAGGAGCATACTTTGAAGACGATAAATTAAATTTAGATGAATAACTAACATTTTGTGTATTATTGATCTTTTCCCGGTACTTTCTTGACAGAGTAGTATGTAAGTAGTACAACAGACCAGTTTTAACCGCCTCTGTGGTCTAGTGGCTCAGCCGCCGGTCTCAGACCCAGGGGTCCCGGGTTCGGTTCCCAGCGAGTCTGGCTAGCTACCGCTATCTTATCCAAGTCTGATGACATAACAACGATATTTATAGCATTGTTTGTGTTTCGACAGCTTAGAGGTAAGATTGCCAGTTCCTCAGTGGTTGAGGATTCCGGGTGAAGCGCGTTCAGCCTTATCGTCACTTACCATCAGGTGAGATGTAGGCCAAGAGCTTACCCTTTGTAGAACAAATAAAAAAAAGTAATATCTCCAATTACTCTCTTTGCCAATGTAAGTAATTGTAGTATTATATTAATGCAAAAATAACAACTCGGTAATCATGTAATACAATAGAGATTTTTTGGTAGCCATTGGTAGGTATCGTCTTTCATTATAAATGAAAAAATATCTGTCACCCTCCCCGTGCCGACAATAACTCAATAATTTCTTCTGTGCTTTTTCAATAAAACTTGTTACATACGGCTGAGTAGTTTGGATAACTCCCTTTTTTATAATATCAGCCTACAAACGAGCCCTAATTCACGTAACAAAACTTTAACGACATGCTAGCGATTCGATCGCTGAAGTCACTTTTCGTATTCACGTATCAATCGCACGATTTTGTTTAAGTCGGTTTTGTTCAAGCGTATTCACGTGCATTAATCGAAGTTCGATCGTTGCCTCCGCGGTATTTACCCTTTATTTTGACGTTTAGTTTGATCGGATGTAAGCGAACACAGGTCAAATTAGACAATTTCCCCCTTCGTTTACATATATTTCACTACAAGTCGTTGGAAAAAAATAATAAATATTTCTGCATGTTTTCGTAACAAAGAGTATTTGAATTTGTTTGGTAGAATTGTAATGACAACACTAAGTTTAAATAGTTGACAAATCGCTGAATTGCGATCCTATCGAGTAATCGTTCTATCGAAATGACAAGTGAATACGGATTTATGACTGTTTTTCAATAGGACGACTTCTAAACGTAAGCGACATTTTGACTATACGTGAATTGGGCCACAGGCGGGCCACCCATAGAATAATAACTAAAGCATAGAAGGAGTGCTATGACATTTGAGTGGGCACTCTGTTTGGTCACCATTAGAATTACATTTGTATAGGTCGCTTTTGAATTCAGTATGGATATTTTCATAAATGGTGACCGGTTTTTTTATTTTCGCTAGACATTAAATAGCTTACAATGACAAATTTTGTCGTTGTAAGCAACTTATTTGGTCTCTTTTCTTTCAATGTTTATGGCCCATTTGAAAAAATAGGACTACTGTACGAGTCTCATTTGGACTCCTTCTATGCTTTAGTTATTACTAGCGGGCACTCGCGTTTTCAACCGCGTGGTTCCCGTTCCCGTGAGAATATTGGGATAAAAACTATCTTATGTGTTAATTCACGTTATAAACTATCTGTATGCCGAATTTCATCCAAATCCATTTAGTAGTTTAAGCGTATCTACGTGCAGTAATCGAAGTTCGATCGTTGCCTTCTCGGTATTCATCTATTATTTTAACGTTTAGTTTGATCGGATGTCAGCGATTACACGTCAAATTAGACAATTTCCAAGTCGTTGGAATAAAATAATAAATAGTTCTGCATGTTTTTGCTACAAAAAGTATTTGAATTTGTTTGGTAGAATTGTAATGGCAACTTAAGTTTAGATAGTTGACAAATCGATTAGTTGCGATGCTATCAAGTAATCGTTTTATCGAAATGACAGGTGAATACGGATTTATGACTGTTTTTCAATAGGACGACTTCTAAACGTGAGCGACATTGTGACTATTACGAACTACGTGAATTGGGCCAGAGATTTCACCAAATAACAACCGCACATGTGCTCAGCGTGAAAGGTGGTGAGCCCATCGCCGCTACATGCTATTGGATGTTTGGTGCAGTCTTAAATCCGTTATCCGTTTCGCGTAGCGGTGAAAGAATACTACCACCTCCTCTCTTTCCTTGGGTGTCGTAAAAGGCGACTAACGGACTAAAGACTGCACATACATCCAAGAGAATAGAGCGGCTGTGGGCTCACCACCTGTCACCTGTTGTGCCTTAACCAGCGCCTCCGGCGAGATTCTGGACGTGGGTTGGACTCGTGTGGCTTGTGGTGAGCTATAGAGCTTGGGAATGTTCGTTTGTCCTGGTATTGTGTGGCAGGACTTCCAAACTCGTGCACAGCGAGCGGGGCTTAGTAGCGGTCTCTGTGGGGCCAGAAGCGAAAAGTCCTGCGGGGAACGTGAGTTTCCCTTTAAGTTGGCAGCTTTGTCCGGTGGTTCTCATTGGACATTGGTGTTGACATCTCCGGTACTAGTCTGGAGAACTAGTAGAGGCGGCCTCCTAGATGCCGTGGCCTCCGGTCCAGCCAGCCGCGTAGGACGTAGGAACTGGCTAGGCACCCGGATGGGTTCCGACAAGTGAGTGTGCTGTGAGTCGTCCACCGCGACCAAGGCGGACACTTGGGAGTTGACTTTAGAGTTGACGACCCCAGCAGTGGCAACTGCTAGTTGTGCCCTCCGTTCAACGAGAAGTGAGCGAGCTTGACAGCTCCAGTTACCTATCTGGACAATGGGCAGTGAACTTCACTTGTACACGGGGAAACTTTCCCGAGACACTAGTCTTTTGAATACCGAATGAAGAGCGCGCTTCGGCGGGCACTGATTTAGCGTAACGCAGATGATCTCCTGCGCTATTAGTTTACTGGCGCAGGGACGTCTGGCACTTCTAGCTAACCTAACGGTTGGTCTCGAGGTGCCAATACAAATAAAACTTAGTTAAGTAAGGAGAGGGCATGTCCCCATTGCCTATAGTCTTTGACTAACCCTTCGGGGATAATAGTCGTGATTATATGTGTGTATAACGTATTAAATACGTTAGTTGCCTTTTACGACCACCAGAAGAAGAGATGATTTCGTAGTATTCTTTTCATAATGAGTCGTCATCACACAGCTTCTCAGCTTATTGGACTCTGCAAAGGTTTTTCTCTCTTATTATACTTTTTTGGTCGGTAACGCGTTTACCTTGGTATTGTGAAAACACCGTACGCCTGCAGGCAATCATAGAGGGTTTTTTAACCTCTCAGTCTTGACAACGAAATGTCAAAAAATTTTGACAGCAGGTGCGATTTGGCGGGAATTTAAATTTGTGGAAATGGAAAAAATAAAAAATATAACGCAGTTCATGTTAAATTTTGCATTTACGATGCATAAAATGTACCACAGAACCGAAATAATCGAACTTGTTCATACTAAACTAGTCTCTAAGAGTATCAAAACTCTGTACAAAGTCAAGTGGATAGCGCGGCCAGCGCGGCCATATATACAGTCGTGGTCAACTAATTAGGGACATTCAAGATAGTGAAGAGCAATAACCGGTTATGTACATATAAATATAAAACCCTATTGATTTTTCAGCACCTATTATTTGCATAATTTGGTCCGATTACTATACTATAAATGGCTGTAAATAAGAGAATAATTAAATAGAAAAAAGTATTTAATATCAAAGGTTGAACATGTATTAAATTTTAAGGTATAATTATGTAGCTGGACATTTAATTAAGGACAGTAAAGTATAATGATGAATAGAGTTAAACAAAACGAATAATCTCCAGTATTATAATATTTTTAAAAGCTCCATTTTATTACGTGTAAAATCAGTACCCAGTAGCAAAACCTTTGTTAGTAATTACCGCTTGACACCGATGTGGCATAGACATTATCAGTTTCTGACATGTTTCGATAGGAATGTTTGCCCATGCCTCACAAAAAGCTTGATTAAGTTGATCTAAAGTTGTGGTACGATAAGTTGAAACTCTTTTCTTGATTTCGTGCCAAAGGTGCTCAATTGGGTTGAGGTCCGGGCTATTTGCTGGCCAATCTAGCACCGATACTGACTGACTGGTAAGAAACGACTTGACTGAACGGGCGGTATGTTCCGGGTCGTTATCATGCTGAAACGTCCATATAATAGGGAGATGCTCCTCAGCATAGGGAAGCATAGTTTCCTCCAATATTGTTTTGTATTGATGTTGGTCTAAGTTACCCTGAACTTTTCTCACAGGTCCCACTCCACGTCCAGAAAATGAACCCCAAATTTTAATGTTTCCACCGCCATGTTTCACCTGCTTTTTTGTGAATCTTGGATTAATTTCCGCTTTTACAGGACGCCGTACGTATTGCCTTCCATCTGAAGAAATTAAATTAATCTTGGTCTCGTCAGAGAATAATACATGTTGCCATTGGGCGTAGGTCCAATGTCCATATTTACGTGCAAACGCCAAACGAGCATTTCTATGTTCTTCAACAACGGTACTTTGCGAGCCACTCTTCCGAACAACCCTGCTTCTACCAGACGTCGTCGAACGGTCCTCGCTGATACACCGGCTCTTTCGTCTGCCCCAAACACTTCGTGTTTAATTAAAATAGAGCCTAGAAACGGATCTTTCTTAGCTAACCTGGTTATCATTCTATCTTCTTGCGGAGTTGTTTTTCTCGATCTTTTTGCCCTGGGCACATTTAAAGCTGTGTTATTGCGCCTGAAATGTTGCACTGCATTGCATACCATAGTTTTTGAACAATTTAAATGTTCTGCTATCCCTCGGTATGACCAACCACGCTCGACAAACTTCATGATAATTGTTCGTAGTGTTGGATCGCAACTTTTATTTTTGCCCATATTTCTTCAAAATAATTCTCAAAACTTAAAATTAAAAATCTGGATTGCCGCCAAAACTACCACAAAACAATAAAAGAAGAAATAAAAAAGTATTGAGATTCAAATTTTGAAAATAGAACGCAATATCTCAGTGTCCCTAATTAAATGGCCAGCCAGCATTCTTTGAACAAATAGCACACTGATAATCTATCAGCTATACTGTAAAGAGGTTTAATGTTTAAGAAGTTGTTATTGTTTGTATAATCGGGCATATCAATGACTAATTATACTTACGTGTAAAAGATATGGAATATTGTTAAGACTTGTTGGAAAATAAAAAATAAATTCACAATTTGGCTTAACTAGAGATTGTCCCTAATTAGTTGACCACGACTGATGTCCGCTTGGGGTCTGACTGAATAGCGAGTTTTTTAGGTGCGGCCAAATAAAGCCGCTTGGGGCTTGAGGGGTTAAGATACAGAGGTACTAGGTTCAATACCCAGGACGGGCAAAGTGTGTTTCGGATTTTTCCATACATACTTATCTACACTCGGCGTCAAAAAAATCGCACCTCTTAGAAAATCACTTTCAAATGTCATTTACTCTTGATATGCACATGCAGTCGCATTAATTATGATTTTATTTACAAGGTTACTTAATTAACTTAATAAAAAACATTACTTTTCATTATCAAATAAAACCTAATGCAACAAATAAAGTGTCACAAAAATTCGATGCAAATTTTGCTACCCGTGAGAGTTGCTAGTTGCGCTTCCTTTGTGGGTATAAAACGGTCAACACGGGTTCAATGTGGGTCATTCGCTATTCAACCGTTGAAGAGGACACACGCACAGATTTTGATGGATACCACAGCTGATAAAGCCGCTCAAGTGGTTGCACTACTGCAATCAGGGGTGCGGCAGTGTGATGTCGCCCGGCAACTGAACCTGAGCCGTTATTCCGTTCGAAGAGTGTACCAGCGCTTCATAGAGACCGGTGGCTATATCCGCAGACACGGTTCGGGTAGACGTCGCTGCACTTCGGAAAGACACGACCGGTTCGTTGTGTCGAACTCTTTGAGAAATCGTTTCTCCAACGCTGTTGAGTTGCAACAGCAGCTCCAGGCAGTTCGCAGACGCACCGTAAGCGTATCTACGGTTAGAAGAAGATTAAAGGAGAAGAAGATAGCGGCCCACAGAGCTGCTACGGGTCCAAAATTGACTGCAGCACATCGGCGAGCCCGCTTGCAGTTTGCTCGTGACCACGTCGATTGGACCCTTGAGCAGTGGAGAGCTGTTCTCTTCTCAGACGAGACGCGAGTGTGTCTTTTCTGCAACGACCGACGGAGAAGAGTATACCGGATGCAGGGTGAACGTTTCGCCCAAGCTTGCATCCAGGAGACGGTGGAATATGGTGGCGGATCCTGCATGTTCTGGGGCGGTATGTCTGCTGCCGGCAAAACCGACCTTGTCTGCGTCTCCCGGACTGGAGGTGCTCGCGGACAAGGGTCGCTGACTGCTCGCCGCTATGTCACTGAGGTCCTGGAAGTGCATGTGGTCCCCTTTGCCGAATCTTTTGGCGAGGGGTTCACATTAATGCACGACAACGCTCGCGCTCACACTGCAGGCATCGTGAGCGACTTCTTGCAGAGGTCCCAAATCTCTGTGATGCAGTGGCCAGCGCGAAGTCCGGATCTGAATCCTATAGAGCACCTCTGGGACCATCTTAAACGTAAGGTTCGATCTCGGGATCCAGCTCCTTCGACTCTACAGGAGCTCCAAGACGCGGTGATTGAAGAATGGGGGCTTATCCCTCAAGAAGAGCTCCTGAAGTTGGTGAGGTCCATGAGGGACCGTATGGAAGCCGTGATCAGGGCAAGGGGGGGTAACACTAGATTTTAAGTTAATTTTAAGACACTTTTTGTACATTTTTCTTTGTAAATTTTCTGTTGTTAATTAGGACTTAATTAAGGATTTTTATTATTTTATTAATTTTAATGTTGTTTGTATAATTATAATTAAACAGAAAGTTAAATTTAATTGTTTTTTGATACTCCTTTTTGTTACCTTTCTAATGATACCCAACACTATCCTCTACATAAGGTTTAAGAATTTTTAAAGATGATTTTTAAAAGGTGCGATTTTTTTGACGCCGAGTGTATATCGGGTTTGTGATAGCGAAGTCGCATGGTGATAAAGCCGATGATTAGATTTCAATGATGAGGCCTTTGCCTCGCAATGGGGCAAATTATCACCACAACATATTACAAGGTTGTTCTATAGTTTTATAGCTATTACTAAAACATCCGGTGAAAGTAAAAAAGTGTCCGTACGTTGTCCTTCGAAGCAGTAATACACCGTCACCGATAAATCGGTTGGCGTTTTGACCTTCTATATTAAATGAGATTTTGGCAGCCATTGAAACGGTGAGAATCAAATATCCTGATCTCGGGCTTTGTGCGATATTAGAAATATACGCTACGGGTGCTTAATCAGAAAATGTGACGCCCAGTATTATTTCATACATGATTAACTGAAATGGAATCGGCTTTTTGTTAAAATAATAATCTCTTGTTATTCCAGTTCATTATTGCTTATTGAATTAATTACGAGAACGTAATTAATTATTGCATAACCATGTGAGATAATGATATGCCTAGGGGTATTTCTCATGAAATTTCAAAAATTGAGATTTTTTTTTCTTTTATAAACTTAGATATTTTTTTTGCAGAGATCCAAAAAGACGCTTTACGAGATCTATTTAGGAGTATTGGTTTTCCATATTTTTGTATATTATAATCTATAAAAAAAGAAATAACTGCATCACTCAACTTCTTTGGTCGTGCCATTTTTCTTCCACTTACATACACCTGTTTTAAATTTAATACCATGAAATACAAGTTGCAAGAAATAAATAAAAAATCTAAAAGAACCGTAGAATACTGTATAGATCATTCCCTCATACAGCCGTAATTTCCCCACACCGAAATACAGCGAGGGAATGACCGTGAGGGAATGACCGTGAAAGGACATTGTTGAAGTTAGCCTAAGAACCAACACAAACATGACATACATGATAATTCTTAGCTTATTTTTTACGACAGATAACAGTATTTAGATTTTGACGGACACTTTTAGATAAGTAACTATTATTAAAAAGAACTTACTGGACATTAATATTGAGTATCATTTTTTTATATGGGTTGGGTATTGAGAGTTCAGTGCATTCAGCCAGTAAATTAAAGGTTGTGACCAAAATATTTATAATATGTACAAACAAACCTAATAATATTATGCATGCATGGCTGACTAGATATGCTTAGTGCCAAATACTCCAAGCATCATTAGAATACGATACATCGCATTTTATTCCAAACTGTAAACGTTAGTTGACTTAAGATTCTTTTGCCTTCCCAACGAGGAGAATTTTACTAATCTGCGGTGCTGTGTCACTCACTGACTGACGTTACTGTAGTCTGCTTTATTCACCGTCTGTGGCTTTATTCACAGACGCGTGACTTTATTGTGCAGTTGACGTTCTTTGGCAAATAAAATAAAACAGTGCAACATCACTTTTCAAATTCTCTCAAGAAGTCCGTGCGAGATCTCAGTAAAGTCCCACATCATTACTGGAACTCAAGAGGTTTGGGGGGAATATCATTTAGCATTAAACGTTCATAATATTATCATCACATCACTCATCATCGTCATCAGTTTAAGCCTTAGAGCATTCAACCAACTGAATGCTCTAAGGTTTAAGCATAATCAATTAACTCTAATAATACGACTAAAGGACTAGTATCCATGGTCAAGAAAAAAAAAGTTGACATTCTGGACTTCTTGGCGGGAAAGCGAAGTCATGTTTGCAGTTTTGTTTTATTTTCTATAATTTGTGTTTTGTCGAATATATAATGTAAAATAATGATGGATTATATAAGTGTTAGTGAACGTGCATGAGTGTTGGCAAATAAAACAAAAGAGTGCAACATCACTTCTCAAATTCTGTAATTAAACATAACCTCAAGTTTTCCTGATATTTAGGTTCTCAGGAATGTTCGTCAAAAATCTTTGTTTTTACAGTAATTTACTTACAATTTCGAACCTAGAAAAGAATATTTCATAATTGTTGGTTCATAGGCTAACAATGTAAAGAGCGCAGAACATTATCCTTTAACTAATGCTACAAAAAAACCGGCACATAACCTCAATTTGCTTGTTATATTTCAAATAGGTATGCATTTTACTCCCAAAAACGCATAAAAACAACAAATTATATACATTTATACTAATATTTTTTTACATATTATGTTTTTTCACAAACTCACCTACGGTTGAGAAGAAATCGCCATGTTGAATCATTTGAGAGTGTTGCTAGGTACTTTAAACATCAGGTTGCGTTCGTAAATATCGATCGATACGTTCAGATATCGATTAAGTATTCGTAATAGGGTGAGGGAATGATTTTATTTGGCGGGACATATTTAAAATCGAAATATTGTTTTTATAAATTCGTCGTTGTAAGACATTGGGTTAATATGTACTACGTACTAGAGAAGACATCTCACCTAGATTGTTTGCAACACGCGTTAGAGCCAGCTCGCTCCACCTCTATTATTCTGTGGTAGGCGCTAGATGCAAATACGTGTGTAATTCTGTGTTCTGTATAATAAAAATAAGCCTTCGTGTGTGCTAAGGTACTATTTAAAAAACTCAGGAAACACAAATAAAAACAATGGAATCACTTTTCACCTGTAAGTACGCATTAAATGAACGTTTTAACATGCATTTGACTAATTTGAATTACTACGTAAAAATGATCCAT
This sequence comes from Scoparia ambigualis, assembly GCA_963921215.1. Lineage (NCBI taxonomy): Eukaryota > Metazoa > Arthropoda > Insecta > Lepidoptera > Crambidae > Scoparia > Scoparia ambigualis. Next base: position 63,045,707 of record OY992501.1, read on the forward strand.
TACAATCAATTAACGATGTGAACTTCTTCTTTGCAAACGTAGGAAAAAAATTAGCAGACAAAATAATTTATACTGATGGCACAGATCCCTTAAGACATTCTAATAGTTGTTCTGGCTCTTTTGTTTTATTGCCTACGGACTGTGATGAAATCAGATCTCTTATTGGCAATCTTAAAATGAACTGCGCTGTGGGACTGGATCTGATCTCTGCTGACATATTAAGAACATTCGTTGACATTTTAACACCTCCTCTTACACACATCTGCAATCTAGCTCTTTCAACTGGGGTTTTCCCCACTGCGTTCAAAAAGTCTAGAATTCACCCAATTTACAAAAATGGCGCCAGAGACTGTGTTAACAATTACAGACCAATTTCCATTCTTCCGACCTTGTCCAAAAACTTAGAGCTTAGTTAATAAAAGATTAGTAAAGTATCTTGAGGACAAAAATCTGCTGGCTAAAACTCAATTTGGGTTTAGGTCTGGAAAATCCACAGCTGATGCTGTACATGAAGTTACAAACTTTATTGTCAATAATTTAGATAATAAAAAGAAAATTGTTGCAGTATTTTTGGACCTAGCGAAAGCATTTGACACGGTCTCTGTTGCCATCCTGATAAATAAGCTTGAACGACTCGGCGTTCGAGACCCTCAGTTGAACTCTTTAAGGATTATTTGTCTGGTCGCACTCAATGTGTGCAAATTGACGATCTCATCAGCGAGGAGCTTCCTATTTGCTTTGGGGTCCCACAGGGCAGCATCTTGGGCCCCACCTTATTCTTGACTTATATTAATGATCTGTGTCAGCTGGCTCTCTCTAATGCAAAAATGATTACCTTTGCTGACGACACAGCATTGCTCTTTAGTGGGGACACTTGGGATGAGGCATTTTCTTGCGCCCAGAAGGGATTTAATCAAGTGACGCAATGGTTAAAAGCGAACAGTCTAACACTTAATGTAGAAAAGACCTACTTTATGACCTTTTCCTTAAGAGACAATAATCCTAGTACCTATAACCATTCCATAATATCCCATAGCTGCAATAATGACAATGATCTATCATGTTCATGCGCAAGATTGCTGAAAACAATAAGTATTAAATATTTGGGTGTTATGATAGATAACAAACTTAATTTCCAGGCGCATATTAATATGGTAACTTCGAGAGTTCGAAAACTTATGGTAATCTTCAAGAACCTTAGACATATTGCAGACTCGAAGTTGATTAGGTCCGTTTATTATGCACTCTGCCAGTCTGTACTTACATACTGCATAGTCGCGTGGGGTGGTGCTCCAAAAACAAATTTTTTGACAATCGAAAGAGCACAGAGAGCAATTTTGAAAGTCAGTATGTCGTTGCCGTACCGTCACCCTACCACCGACCTGTACAAAAAGAGTGGAATCCTGACGCGCCAACTGTATGTTTTACAGACTCTGCTTAGACAACACTCATCCTTAAACTATGAGCCACACATAATTAAAAAAAAAAGGAGAAAAGACTTAGTTTGTAACAGGAAAAAGTTCAACAGTAGTTTTTCGCATCGTTTTTTCTGTTATCAAAGTTCAAATTTGTATAATAAAGTTAATAGAGTTTTACCAATTTACTCTTTACCTAAGGGTAAATTTAAATCAGCAGTAAAGGAATGGTTGCAAAAATTAAGCTACAACTCTACAGAAGAGTTACTTTAAAGAGATTTGTATTTGTATTTACTTTAAATAATCATTCATATTTATAATACCAGTTTAAATTAAAAAATCCTTTACTACACCTAATTGCATGCACGCACGCACACACACGTACACACTCACTCACACAAACACACCCTTACACTCGTACACACACGCTTACACGGTTCAATTTCCTTACTATGATGTAACTATCATCAAATTAGTGGGTAAACTGTTAATATTAATTGTTAATACTCTGTCAATCCCGTGGGGTGGGGACCTGGTGATTTGAAGACAGGTTAAACCCATTTCAGACACCAGCTCCTCACAAACATTATTTAAGATGTTTGTTAACTGTACCTACTGTTATGTTTTTTTTTTGTGAGGAGAAATAAACGTAATTATTATTATTATTAATTATTTTGTCAAATCGCCAGCCATGAAGCGGCGGCCATGTTTCGGTAATAGCATTGCATACAGTAACAATATTTCTGTTTTGTGCAGATGTGACACTTTTAACGCTTTATGTGAAATAATAACTAGGGTTGGAATTATGATGGCAGTTTGATTGGGGATTTCGTTAGAATTATTATACTTAGAATATTTTTCAATTTTTGATAAGTACTCCCAAAAATTTTTTTTCTGAAATAAAAATTAAAGTAAGCGGCAGAAACTTACTAAACTTGTATTATTTCAAGGAAATTAAAATATTTTGTTACCATTGTAATACTTTTTTTATTTATTTTGCATACCTATATTGGACTCAAATACGATTTTTAATCTCATCTCAATAATGCTTGAAAAATTTGAGCATCTGAATATTTGATACTCAGTAATATTTTTAACCGTACCTACTTAAATAAATATTTTTCTTAAATACTTAAGTAATTAAAAAAGATTTTTATCATTGTTATGAAATATTTTAATCAATTATTTACTTACTTTTATGTTTGGCATTAATTTACTTCATTTCATTTCAATATTACAATTAACAACAATAAAATATTATCTTACAACTTTACAACTCGGTAATAAAACTGTATAAATAGTGTGTCGCATCTGCGCGCTTAGACATTTCTATGATAACTAGTCAAGCCCCGCACCACGGTACAAGTATCATTGTAGCTGTGCACAACTGTACATTTATTGTATGGGACGTCTTCTCTAGTTCATTTATCTCAATGTTGTAAGATAGAATTTTTATAGACAATAACAAACATCTTTCTAATATATTAGCGTAATTTCATTTTTAAGAATATTGATATTTTTGAGATGAATAGGCATTTTAGTTATGTTTTTAAACTAAGGGACAAGGTGAGGTAATGACTTTCACGGTAACAAAGTAGCCATATCTTTTTTTCTCTAGAGGTAGTATGTTTTCTTTTTTAAGCAATAGTGTTATAGACAGCGTGCATTGAAATAAAAAAGACTTACGTACTCGTAGTTAATGATATGACTCGGGAATCAAATTTCGAAATTTGATGAGAAATACCCTTATATCGAAATAGTAAATAAGTGTTCTACAAAATTATATTATTATTTATTTTAATGATGTAAGTAGGTACTTTTAAAATTAACTCACGTAATAATTAAAGAGATAAAATAAGTTTATTTGATTGATTGCATGATTAACTCTAAAATTTCTATAGTATCAATACGATAATTGGAAATCATATTTAATTTTATTCCATTCCAGTAATAACTTAAGTTAACAATTCATTATGATTTATCATTTTTCACCTTTCATCCCAAACAAACGATAAATTACCTATACATTTTAGCCGTTTGTGTCGCTAGGGGAGAGACACTTGCCCGCTATTTTTTCTCGTACCAGGATACGTATGTTTACACAATTCTATGACCACGGCTTATATTTCCGTTCGACGCGATTCGGCTTCGGCGTGCAGTGGTACTGGGGGTAGCGATGCGCATTTGTCTGGCACAGACTATAATAGCTCGTTAGATTAGTTGTTAAGTCTTAACTATAAGTTAGTTAACTGTTTTTTTATTATTATTAGTATTGACGTCAATAAGTGCCTGTAAAGGTTTACATTGAATAAATAATTTGACTTTGACTTTGACTTTGAACCGTTCCGCTTAGCGGTGAAAGAGTACTATACCACCTCCAACTCTTTCACCGCGGGAAAACCCTTTTGTTTACGACTTGCGACACGACATTTTACGACACCCAAGGGACCCAAGACCCTTGGGTGTCATAAAAGGCGAAACGGACTAAAAACTGCTCATACATCCGACAGCATAGAGCGGCGATGGGCTCACCACCTGTCACGCTGAACACAAGTGCACTTGATATTCAGTGAAATGTTAAAGTGTAAAAGGGTTAGTCTCTGACTAACCCTTTAGGTATATAAGCCATAGGTGTAGGTACCTATGCATAATCTATACGTATCACTGAATTTCTGTTAATTGTTTAAAGTGCAAAAAAGCTAAAACGAATTTATTGTAGACTTTTAGTCTATAATTGTCCAACTCCAGCATTAGATTAGAATAGAATAGAATACCCTTTCACATTTGTTAGGTTAGAAACGCAATGACATTTAAAAATTATATTAAACGAACTACAATAATATCACCTCCATAGATCACGTTGTGAAATTGCACTCACTATTTGTGTCCGGGACACAACAAGAAACTGTTGTTTTGTGCCAACCATTGAGGTAGCTAGAGACGTACCGCTAAGCAAATTTTGCGTACTGATTTGCGGTCACAATCAGTTGTTGTAAAAATACGCACTGAACGTCGGGCGTCGAGCGATGAGTCGACGCTTTTGAGAGTTCAAGACTCGAGTATTAAACACTCAAAGGTTTAAAGATTCGCGAGCGTTCAATCGATTGTGATTGTGGCACAATCGCTTGGATTACTCACAATCACTGAGGCGTTTGCAGACCATCCCCCTTACTCTTGAAACCGATCGCTATTGGATCGGATTAGTATTGCGATTTTTTGAACTCCTAATTTACGACACCAGAGCTTATAAGGATTCATATTGCGTAGATATTAAGGGGAAAAAATTTAAAACTCAATGATATTTAGTTCACCCAATATGAATCCAAATTAGCGCTGGTGTCGTGACTTAAAAATACGTAAATTCACAATACCAATCCGATCCAATAGCGATCGGTTTCAAGAGTGAGGGGGCTGGTCCAGCAACACAGTGCGCAAAAACGTTCTTTGCTGTGTCCTCTCCAGTTATAATATCGCAATGGTGCTAACCAATAAAACACAACGTTCTTTACAGTTGCAATGTCGGGAGATAACAACAAGATATATTATATTGTTTCATGTATTTTTGCCGTAACAACTTGTACTTCTGTAAAATATAAAATTGAGGAATAGTCTCATAACTGTTTTGTTCTGGCCAATTATTATTCTTCTGAAGTTTTAGATGTTACGTTAGAAAGAAACCAAATAAGCAAGTAGGCCTTATACGCTGGCCGGATGACATCAAAGTAATTACTATGTGTATCCACACACTAACTACTTATTTAAGTCATCCTACGCATACCTATATACTGCTATATACCTACCTATACGATAATTAAAAGAAATTTTTTGCTCATTTTTTAAGGCCTTCGATTCCTCTGGTTTGCGGGTGGGTGTCCATGGGCGGCGGTGATTACTTTTCATCAGGTGACATCCGCTTGCTTGTTTGCCTCCTTCTGCTGTAAAAAAGCAACCTTTACTGCTTTTCCCGTGGATTTTCTCCTTTCGTACTTTTCTCGTGGATTTTCCAATAATATTCTATCATAAAGAAAAATAAATCAGCCAACAACAGTTCTCAAGTGATGTTCCGTCATATAATGAGCGGCATTATTAATAAAACAATGCAGAGCGAACACGTAAACTGGAATTGATCCAAAGAAGAACAGAACCGCGAAACTTCGGATTTAGCTAACGGTTCGTTAGTCCAATATTATCATAAGGAGTTCCCAAGGCGGCATTCTCAAAGCAGGTGCAAAGTTTACTGTAGCGAAATGCATTCATTGTACTTCGAGATTCCCGGCTCGAATCTCAATGGGACAATGCTCCAAATAAACTAATAGCTATTCACGGCGACAAGTTTGAATTACTTAGCGATTCGCTAAACTTAAACCACCGACTAAGTTATGACGTTGTAAGGAGACGCGTATGGGGCAAAGGATTTGGAGAGAATAGAAAGTGAGAAGAATGAGTAATATTTTATTTTACTGGACATTCTTTTGTATGTGTTGTGTTGTCTTGTAATCGTAATAATTGTTTTTATGCTATAATGGAAAATGTCCTTGTATGATGCATTTTCCAATTTGAATTGACGCTGTAAAAGAAAGGGAGAAAAGAAACGCCCTTGCGGAGTTTCTTGCCCGTTCTTCTCAGTACAAGGCTCCCGCTCACAGTTAGACTTACGAACCGATAAATAAATAAAATAAACTTTCCTACACTCACACCAATTATCTAGCCCAAGAGAAGCTTCGTTATGAAACTCGTTAAATGGTTACTAGACAACGGATAAACATACTTAAAATACTTAAATACATACTTATTATACATAGAAAACACCCAGACCCGAAACAATTTAGAAAAACAATAATTTCTAAATTGACCCGACCGGGGATCGAACTCGGGACCTCAGAGATGGCGACACCATGAAAACCGGTGTACAAACCACTCGACCAAGGAGGTCGTCACCGATGGCATAGCGACATTCATAAGTGCTCAATTATTGTAGCCTAAATTGAATAAATTATTTAAAATTTAAAGTTTGAAGTTTTGAGAATTCCTACACGTTTCGGTGTCCCATACAAACTTACATGCATACATACATAAATTCAGTACTTATATTTCAAAGGGTTAGTCAGAGACTAGGCAATGAGGACTGCAGAAGTAGCCCACTGCCATAGTCCACGTTTCACAAAATATCAAACCCCCCTAGGGTGTCGTAAAAGGCGACTAACGGACTAAAGACTGCACATACATCCAACAGCTTAGAGCGGCGATGGGCTCACCACCTTTCACGCTGAGCACATGTGTAGTCGCTATTTGGTGAAAAGTGAACTATGGCAGAGGATTGCTTTTGCGGTCCTCATTGCCTAGTCTCTGACTAACCCTTCGGGGATAATAGTCGTGATTATACGTATGTGGCGGCGCCACCTACCTGCATGACGCCGCACATATTTCGACACGAAGCAAACAAACACCTTCCCAAGCGTTTCAACAGATGGCGCCACAAAAGCCAACTCAGCGACATCTCCATACTACGACAGGAAATAGTATGGGAAAGCCTGCATCGCGGTAGCGAAGTTTCACCATCTCCTTCGCCACATAATAGCACCTCCAACTAACATCCATTGGACCTCGGTCCCCGAGCTATACCACCCAGTTCGGAGGAAGATCTTCCCTTTGCCTTCCTCAAAATGATCCACCATCCTACCAACCATCCATTTCCCTACAGTGGTGACCCCGAGGGAGCACAGAAGCACCTTCAACATCATCACAGCGCCTATCCATCCACTCCTCATCCATCATCGAGTCTACCTTCACCAGCAGTCACACAGCAAGCCAGCAATCAAGCCACGAGGTTCCACCGCAGCATCTTGGACTACGCATCCTCTCGGCATCATTCCGACCTGGTCTTCGCAGCACACGACTGGTGCATCAATGTCGGCCGCATCACTCCGGCGTGGCAGCCTTGCACACCAGCAGCTCGGACCCACCGTCATCACCTGTCTAGACTCACCGCAGACAGGAGCAGCACATTACATCACTGGCAACGCAACTGGTTAAAACTTTGTTTATTATTTATTTATTTGTCTAACAATGTTTCGACAGTATTAAGAATGAATATAAGTATGCTAATTTAATTCAAAACTTATTGGAAAAGGTTTTCTCTCTTCAAATTGCTGTGTCAGACAGGGCCCACAATGAATCTGTACCTATATCATAACAACTTTGTAACATTATGGTGAGCAATAAAAATATTGAGTATTGAGTATTAAATTGAACACCATCTACAGAAGACGTTACTTCAACATAAGCCAATTATTGAAACACGTTTTGCTACTAAAAATGTTAAAAACAAATATAATAATATGTTGTTATTACGGTTATAAAGCTATAAAATAAAAAAAGTGAATTCTAAGAAAATAAAACTCGAGCATAAGAATGTAAAATGTTAGAGGGACTAAGCCGGCGGAGTTCTTGGCGACCAAATAAGCTTTCAGTTTGCGTAATGGCGGCTTATGAAGATTGCATTTACTGTTTACTTGCTCGGAAATAGGAGGAGAATTTTAAATTGCGGTAATCGTTATCTTTATTATTGTAAAAGGGAATTAGGCTCGTGTCACTGTGTCCCTATAAGTTAATATTATGCTGAAATCTGTGCAGAATATTAGTACATATATATACATTTAATCATGACTATTATCTCCGAAGGGTTGGTCAGAGACTAGGCAATGAGGACCGCAATAGCAGTCCTCTACAGTAACACTAGTCCACTTTTCAGCAAATAGCGACTGCACATGACATGTGCAGCTGCTATTTGGTGAAAAGTGCTCAACGTGACAGTCGGTGAGCCCATTGCCGTTTTAAGCTGTTGGATGTATGTAGTCTGTAGTCCGTTAGTCGCCTTTTATGACACCCAAAAGAAAAGAGGGGGTGCTAGTATTCTTTCACTGCTACGCGGCACGGTTATTAGATAATATTAGGCAACCTGAATACCAGTTTCTGCTGTCAATAATTACTGTTTAACATTGCTGCGCTCTGGTTTGAATGTTAATGACAGGTCAAAGAGGCATAATAACTGAAGATTCAGGGTCGGTGTCAGATAATTGACGTAACTGACGAATAGAAAGTATTTAAAACTATTAAAAAAAAGTCCCAAAAATTTAATACAGTTAGAAAACACGTTGATAAAAAACTGGTATACTTTTTTACTTTTTTCTATAAAATTAAAACCTCTATTCCATTAGTCAAACATCCCGCGACCTTCACCAGAGTCCACCTTATTGGAAGTCTGCCGTCTGCCTACACTGAGTCTTCACTTAAGTTTAGCAATTCTACACGAAATGTCGGTTACCTTACTTCTTCTACGGATCTCCTGATTTTTGATTTGATCCCGCAGAGAAACTCTAAGCATAGCCCTCTCCGTAGCTCTTTGCGTGACTTTGAGCCATCTTATAAAACCCATTGTGAACCAGCCATTTTGCGTACCTATATCGTCGCTCCACATAGCCGGGAGGCACACACAAATTTTAGAACCTACTTTATAATTTGCTTTGGCCGTACGTTGCCGTGTTGTTTTCCTCTACTTAAACTGTTTAATACTTCACCGCTACACAAATTACTTAATTAAAATAAGTTGAAAAGTTTGCTTTTTAAATGTCAAGCAAAAAATGTCGTTATAGCGAAGACATAAGCTCGACCTCGCATAAATCGCCGGCCAAGTCACCGCAGTTAACGTAATATACGGGTCTACGGGTACCGGCTAATACCCAAATAGCGCATATTACGCGGGTAACTTAGCTAAAAGTTTGTGTACTAGAAGGGGCATAAGAAATGGGGCACTACAGGGCATAAGAACTGAAATATTTAAACTGGGCTTAATGCAAACCTACTTAGTAGAGGCACTCTACGTATACCTTCATATACGACCTATCGACCGAGTAGCACCGGTCGTGGTCACGGCCTGTGCAGTCCATGAAAAGAAAGGGACAGTGTACTTACCTGCGAGATAGTCGTCGAACGTCCGGTATAAAAGGTATGCGTAGGATGCCTTTACTAAGTAGTTTTGTGTTATGCCTCGTTCAAATATTGTTGTATTATAGAACGCAAAAGTTTAAAATTTATAAGAACTGAAGTATCAGGAGGCGTGCGCGTGGTGCCCTCGGTGTCAAGCGCGCCCATGGGTTGCGGTGGATTGTGATCGCTTTCCATTACGCGGGCCGGGCCATATTCTCAAACTTATATTCATTACTTTACTAAGACAATATGCAATTGATCAATTCAGATTTAAGATATACGTGTGACTTGAGTAAAATTACATTTTTACTGCAGCCGCTTCTAGTACAGTTTTAAGTTTGTGGTATTTCGAACGAACTTTACGACATATTTCATAGGCTGTCGCCTTAATAGCTCAAAAGTGAATTTGTATGGGAATTTGGTGCGAATCAATGTGCGATTCACGTGCTGTTAGAAACGACGTTCCTTCTTTCTTTCTTTCGATTTAGGTTTTTTTTAAATTACTTCTAATACTTAAAATAAATATCCACATGCGCCTTTTAATATTCACCAAAGGAGTACAAGTATACGTAATGTATGCTAATGTTATTTTATATTTTTCTTTTGGTTTTCATTCTGATGATGATATTCTGTATTCTGCGTCGCTCCGGAATTTATGGCATGGAAGCACTTTTCATGCAGCGTCAGCTGTCAAGTTGTCAAAGTTGTCTTTTATTCTGAGATCGCAGAGGGTAAACGGAAACACGGCGGTCATCATCTGCGTTATAAAGACGTTTTCAAAAGACACCTAAACGCCTGCGCTATTGACTCTACAGGTTGGGAAGAGCTCGCTTCTAATAGGTCTTCATGGCGCTCTACCATCTTTAAAAATATAAAAACTTTTGAGGAAAATCGTCTTAACTCACTCGACCTATAACGCCAAATCCGAAAAGAGAGACCTAGTCCCTCCTTATACATATACATATAATTCAGAAGGGCAACTCTATTGTCTTCGATGAATGATTGGTCTAAGTCTATTGTATTTATTGCGACAGAGTTTTTAAGACAAAATTCGGTCTATCGAGCCACATTAGAGCTCACATGAGAAAATAAATTCTTCTTACATGCTATTTAGATATCAATATAGGTTAATTAATATAATAATTATTATAGTCAGGGTCACCGTCATCGAAATCGATGAGGAGGACTATATATATATACATATATCTGTATTCTGCATTCGCATTCGCGTACAAAACATATTAATTGTGTACAGATTAGATAATGTCTAAACTAAAATATTTTTTCTGATACTTTCAGAGAATCACACAATACTTTGAACAGGAGTTAAATTTTAAATACTATTTTGTAGTGCATTTTTATTAAAGGTTAAACTTAGTCAAACTCTACAATTAATATGGCAAAGCATCCACTAATTTATAATCATTAGCTAAAAAAGAGCAACTACAGTTAGCATTTAGTACAAAAATAACTCAATGCGATAAATTCCTAATCGAATACTTAAGTCGATTAACTTCTAAAGAGCTTAAGTTTTAAACCAAATCGATTCTCCAATTGAACGGTAAAATCCTAAAATAGCAGTGTAAAGCAGCAATGACGTTTTATTTGCAATTTGTTTTACGGTTAACCCCTCAGTCTTGGAATTTAAATTTCAAAATAAAGACAGCAGTAGCGCCATAATTTTTTGAAATTGCGGATGACGTCACAATTGCCGCCTTTTGCAAAAAAAAAATATTACTCTAAAATCAAACCATATTTTGTCGTTTTCAATACTAACTGATATATTTCCAATCCATCAGGTATCAAAATAAAGTGATTATTGCAACAGTTTATTTGTCTTACTCTAAAAATCACTCGGAAATCGGTAACATGCTAATGGACTTTACACACTTTATCTAGTAGTAATAAGGATGTATTTCTTACAACTTATTATCTAAATACGATCATTATAGTCTCAATAATCATTTTCTAATAAGAAACAGTAAGCTCACATTAGATAAATCCAATAAAAACAAAACATAGCGACTAATTCACTCCGACACGGAAATTGGCGCAACTGTCAACGTCAAAAATGACAGAATCGAGCACAGACTATGCGATATTTTGCGATCACGATGCATAAAATGTACCACAGAACCGAAATAATCTTCCTTGTTCATACTAAAGTAGTCTGTAATTCTATGAAAACACGGTACAAAGTCAAGTGGGAGAGAGCGGTCTCATGCAACCGCTTGGGGTTTGACGTAAAGGCGCGCACTGTCAGTGCAGTCTCATGCGACCGCTTGAGGTTCTAGAGGTGGTGGTTCAGTGAAAGATAACTACGCTAACTAAATTGTAATCTAAAGTCTTTGTTATTAAGGTATGAATTGGTTTAAACGCAACAATAAGCTAAACAATAAGGTTTAAAGCTAAAGCAAGTAGGACGCTAAGTTACAACGTAAATAAATGCTTTGCTTTGAAATATATAAAATATCCTTTAAACACCTATATAAAATAAACTTTAAGCTACTTTTTTGCACTAACACAGCAGATTTTTCACTAATCGCACAAACGGTGTATGATCTAAAAATAAATAATATAGAACAATACAATAACACATAGCAATAAAATTATCAGTAATATCATTAGCCGTTCAACATTATGATGCCTACAATAGGATCTATTTAGGTCAGTCCAGACGTTGAGTAGCAACTCATGCCCACGTAAGAGACTACGAGATCCTTTTCAGAAGACAAATAAAGTTCTCGATGCCCGATTGTTTGTCGTGAGAAGACAAACATTGGACTCCGGCCGTCGTCGCATCGATCAAACATTTGACACAATGTTTGCGGAACACCGAAAATAGCGAGTTGCGAAAAATGAGCAACCGACTCATGAGCCCCCCCACCCGAATTCAGATTGTCAATTTGTTGTTGGGGCACTCTTTCGTTTTATTTTCGTTGACTCGAACGTTTAGTGCGACAGAGCGGTATAAATTTTTTTGAAATTGGAATGAATTGACTGCTGTGATGAAATCACAAATGAAAGTGATTTGTTGATTTGTAGTCACAACGAATTTCATTATTCTCGTGCGAGGTATTAGCATTGATTGTGATTAATGATATTATAACACAATTAAAAACCATAATTTCAACTAAAATAAAAATTGATTTTGGTTAAAAGTGTGTGTTTCCTTTTGTGAAAGTAGAATAGAATATATTTATTACGTTTTCATATATAACTTCAAAATTTTGTTACATAATAAAATAATTATATTTTTTTGCTATTACAGCTTTATCAGCGGAAATTAAAACGTTTCAATGGTAAACAATCATAATCCTTTTCGACCTATTTCCAAGTTTTAATACTCATAAAAATACACACACTTTCCTCCTCATACCAAGCAATAATGTGATCCTACATAAATTGCCAAAGTTTATTTTGAAATTTAATTATCCCCGCAATCAACTGTATTATCTTAATTAATAACCGAAAAGGTCTCGGGTACAGACGTGAGCAATTCGGTGAAATGTAAGGTAAGACTGCCGTTTGCGGTTAGCTTCTGTTGCTATATAGTTCGTAGAAGTTTGAAACTGCCAATACTACGTGTTATTCTACGAAATTTTCCGTTGCGTCCTCTCTGAAGAGGTTGTCCATTTATCACAGCATTGTTTTGAGTTGCTGTGTTTCGGTTTCACTGTACTGGATCCTTTGTAATTTTATGGCAAAGTTATGTGAGTTAAGTTCTTCGGTAACCATCTCTCCAGCAATTTGAGCTAGTAAAAATACTACAATTGAAGAATGTTATGAGAGTAAGGGCCGATTTCAATTGAAAGATTATACTTACTTACAGATAAGTATCTGTTAAGTATTACACAACCATTTATATAGGTACAGTGATATCATGCCTTTTGTTTCTTCACAGATGACATTTTAAGTAGGTCGCGTAATACTTTATTAGACGGATAAGTTTTATCCGAGGATGGAAAAATCAGCCCTAAGTGACGCAAAGGATGTGTGTCAGGATAGTAGCAAATGGATGCTCTCTCTGCATACCCCTCTGGGAAGCGGGCGTGATGTATGTATGTAATAAAAAAAATTAAAATATATGATTTTGTAAAAGTGCGAAACGTTAGAAAGCTGTAAGTACTTAAAAACAATGATTTTCAATATTTTTTTTATTTTGCAGAAAACTATTTATTAAAATCTTTATTTCCAATCAAAAAATTACAACAAACCGCCTAAGGGGGTCCTGCATGAAATTGTCAAAATTTACGTGTTTTTAAGTCACTTGTACTATGCGCTGAACAGTTAAATCCATAAGGAACTTATGTAAGTTAGCCTGATCATTGCACAAGGTCAAGGCCGTGTTGAAATTTGAAAAAAATTCTTTAAACAATAACAAACATAACAAACAATCCATAAATCAAATGACGTCTAAAACATATTTTTTTCAACTACTTTCTTAATTTTACGCATGAAACAATAATTCTTAAATGAAAATATTTGTATTGATATCCGCAGGGCACCCCCTTCTTTAAAAAGTAAATTTTTAACACAAGCGCGTGATGGTTTTGCACATTTCGCAGAATGAAAACATTGCTCTGAATAAATTGCTAGGTCTGAAACTTCAAAGTAGAATGGACTGGACAATAGTCCACGTGGGAGGCCTGTGCCCAGCAGTGGGACGTTCATAGGCTGACGATGATGACGATATTCCACAGTGGTCCAGCCATTTTTGATGGACTCGTAGCTTTACTGAAACCATACTCAAACATCTATCCAGTGCGGTACGACTGTTCCCAAGTAATTTATTTATCACACACTCCCGTATTGCTATTTGCGAAACACATACAAAAGTTTGTAATTAACAGTAACAATTGCAGCAAATAAATTGTATTGTTTATTGCTTATTGTTACTTGTACTCCGAACTGTGTAGGTACTGACTTATTATATTCAAACCTTATAACATTCATCTCCAGTTCAAGCTTTTAGTTATCGACGATTAAACCATGTAGAACTTTAGACTGACTCTTTATTTATACAGTGTGTAGCCCAAATCCGGGGATAATATTGAAAACAAGGACTCTATAGGTCACTAGTAATCGAATAATTATGGCCCCAACTAATTAAAATCTAAACTTTACTTTTTGATCTATTCTAACAAACTATCGTAAATTCAATGTACTTAATACAAACAATGCAATAGTTCCGCTCAACTCGATCGATTGAGTTCTGCATCGTATCACTTATTCGGAGCTACTCGGTACGTCTCTTTGACAATTTAGGAGTTGTGTGATGGTGGCACAACTTGTATTGAACAAAGATAATTGTTAGTCCAGGTATTGTTATTTTCTTAAGCGTGTAATTTGCACTCAAAGGTTAAACAAACCACTTTCTAGTTAGTAGTAAATTATTTTATAAATAAATACCGACAGACAGACATAGCTACATTAGTAAAATTCCGTGGACTTTCAAAAATTTAAAAGGATGTTGCTTCCTTCTTCTCATTACTATGTTTATGGTACGGTGATTGACTCTTAGATTCGACCAGCTTTTCTAGTACTGGAAGTGGGATGCTGTCTGAAATAGAGAAGAGTTCTTCTTTCTAATTGCCGGCTGACATTTAGCTGTTCCCTCGTATTGAAGTCCGAGGACAAGAGCACGGTTATCACGTAAGCCTTTGAATATACATGCCTAGACGGAGCATCGCGGTACAAGCGCTTCTCCAAATCCGCTCGGTTTTTTTTATTGAATTTTTGAAGTGTGAGTGACAGCCGCGTATGAGTGACACTAGCGCGAATGACCGGCGGGAGGAGCGCGATACTGACAAGTAAATTTTTGGACGTTTTTTTACGGTCAGGTTCTATCTAGACACGTATAATCAAAGACGTAGGCGTTGTAGGTAACTACTGCATTTGTTATCACGCGAGCATTCTTCGGGTGCCTTCTATTTGGAAAACGATCACGGTACACGCAACAGCTTCTCCGCACAATAATATCATGTCCACGCATTCATGTTAATCGAATGGTTTAGCCATTACAAACTATGTAAATAAATCCAATTCAAATAAATTAAAATTAATTTCAATTGAAACCAAAGAAATTCCCGTGACTATAAACGATTATTTTCAATGTTATTGGCGAAATCCAAAGGGAAACGCCACTGCGTAAAAAGAAGAAGATTTTCAAAGTTTTCAAAAAGGAGATCATAATGTAAAAAAATAGTAAAAAGTTCGCCACTTCTTTAACCTTCCGGCTAAGTGGTCTGTGCCTACCGTGCACCAGGTGGGGTATGACCTTAGAGCATTCAGGTATGACACACACCAGCTGTAAAAAAAGCAAATAATCGTATTTAATCCTTATCTATAAAATCCTGCGAGTTCGTTTTCTTAGTAGCTGCAAATACAATGTTGTTGCCCTGATCAGTGCCGTTAATTCTGTCTGGAGTCTGTGTACATACAAGTTACACGCGTATAAAGTGCACCCGGTTATTACACACCCCACCTTGTACGGCGCGTTGCTTAAAAGGTACATTACACTTTGTATTTATTTTCGTATCTAATGTTAATTTCAGATCTATTTATTTATTTTCAGTTAATAACTTCATTAAAACATGTCTTAATTAAAGGAATCTGACATTTTACGATCGCCGTTCGAAGAAAATTTTCTTGTTTTTAACTTAATATGCAGAAAGGTTGTCTGATCATGATTCTGATCATACATACAAATAGACACAGGCTGCTGCCTGTGCCTTGTGGCATCTTATCATATACTAATGCTTACATGCCATTTTCCGATTCGGATAGCTAAGCAGCTGTAAAAAAGTGACATGCCGATATGTTTGGACCGTGCAGATTTTTTTATAAATTTGCGGTAACTTTGACACTGACGATATCTACAAAAAATGAATATCTATGTAATTTTCTTATTAGTTTAGAAGCAGATGTAATAGTAGTATCCTAAATTGAAAAAAATATATTATTGTGTATATGTGTCATTAGATTTTACCCCTCAAATAAAGAGTAATTATTTTTTTTATTAAAAAGTGTTATGTTTTAGTTTCGTTTCATTAAAAGTCTATTTTCACGTGAAATTACATAAGTCTAGGTTTTAATAAAACCTATTTATTATTAGTTATTACAATATATTTTATTTATCTATCTTTCAAAAAGTTACTATTTGCTGATTTTACTTAAATTTATTTTCTGGGTATATCAAACCCGGGGCCATTTGGGTTGCCTGAATTAAAGAGGCATACTTTAAGGCTGCATAACGTTTTTGGCATTCTCTACGTTTCGCATAACGTTCATTCAGTATAAATCATTAGGCTTACTTTATTTCTCCATAACTTCTTTTTATAATAATAATTTATCAGCATCAAATGATTATGCATAAATGTTTTTAAAATAACGATTGCTAATCATAACATTTTGTTGGCAGTCATACAAATAGAATACAATTATATTTAGGGTTACTTATCTTAAATTCGAAATTTTCCTGTACGAATTTTATTTCGCCGAAAACGTTTTGTAATTTATAGTTTTCCATAATTTTCTTTTTACAGAAAACACAAATCGACAAAGTTTTGAAATGACGATTATCGATTGTTATTTTTTCGAAATCTTTATGTTTTAAAATCCCACTCAAAGTTTGGCCGAAGCTACTAATGCTGGATGATTAATTTTCCAGAAAAACGTTTCCAATATTATAAAAATACAACATTTCAAATAATTGAAATCCATAACATCATCGAACAACTCGTATACGTAGTAACGTTTAAGCATGCATGCAAGCAAGCATGGGGCAGGTAAGCAAGCTTTTTTTTTATAGTGGCTCGTCATAGTGACTGCATCCTGCCTGCAAGCTTCAGCATGCAAGCATGCAGCATGCAAGCATGCAGCAAGCAAACAAGCATGCATCATGCAAGCAAGCATGTAGCAAGCGTGCAGCAAGCATGCAACCAAGCATGCAGCATCATCCAAGCACGCAGCATGCAGTAGGCATTCGCCGCCGTAGCTGAGGCTGGCCAAGCCGAAGCTTAAACCCACCTGCTCCTCAGCTCGCGGGCCGCCTCGCCCCTCCGCGCCTACGCGGGCTTAAATTACACTCTAGCGTAGTGCAGACAATATACTAAGTGGAGTCGGTTTTGCCGCGATTCGTTTCTGTCACTGACTTTTGTAGCACAACCTTACCGAAAACACAAAGTAATCTTTTAAGACATTTTACGGCTCTATGCTGTTGGACGTTTGTGCAGTCTTTAGTCCGTTAGTCGCCTTTTACGACACCCAAAGGAAGAGAGGGTGGTAGTATTCCTTCACCGCTATGCGACACGGTTAACATAAGACTTGGGGATAAAATCATTCGATTTCCGATTTAAAAATACTCTATATAATAAAGTTATTTTTTACAAGTAATTAATTTTCTGTATATCTTCGATATGACTTCATACAATTTCCGTAGTATAATTCAATCGGAATTCGAAGCATAATGACAATTGGTATGCGATTATATGGATTCTCCGGTATGTGCGGGGCTCTATCCTACTGTCTGCGACCTTTTTTGCACGTGTTGCGAATATGGAATCGTGGGATCGTATTAGCGCGTTCCTATATGGATGATATGATATAATATAATAGTATGTACGATGGTGAACACTGTGTCACTATAATTTTCAGGTGTTTTATCTTTGCCATATTTATAAGATTTATTCGAAGGCGAAGTATGAGGTAGTCAAAGATCTTTAACTACCTCATACTTCGTATAGGTTATGGCAAAGCAATAAATGAATTGGAAACAGAAATAACAAAAACTAAAATTTAAAATTGAAATACTCTTATTAAAGTGCTTTTTGTCTAAAATATATATTTAAAGTGATTGTAATTATCATCGATATGATGGTTTACATGTAGTCCTAAAAGATTATGTTATTGAGTTAGAATTGACGCAAAGCTAGTAAGGGATGAAATTAAGATTAAAGGAGTATGTGGGGATTTAGTATCAATAGGTTATGTTTATCTAGACTTATGTGTTAACAATTATAATTTTAGGCATAAGTTTTATGTGTTTAGCAACTTCCACTGTAAAAATGATGGAATTTTAGGAGAAGATTTTTTATTAAAATATAGTTGTAAAATTAACTATGAAAATAAGCTGGTTACATTACAGGATAAGATAAGTCTAGAATTAGGCTTAGGTAAAAACATAATAACGACTATTCCAGGGAGATGTGAGGTCGTAAAATATGTTTCGTCAGAGATAAAGGGCGAATGTGTCATTTTAGCGGAGGAAGTTATTGCAGGCGTATTTGTAGCAGGCGCCGTGGTAGTAGGAGACGGGAAAAAGATTCCGGTGCGATTTTTAAACACACGGGAAGAAGATGTAAAATTAAATAACTTTAGCCCGAAAATTAGAAAATACTCGGATTATTTCGTATGCTCTTTTGATACGGAAAACGGAAAATCTGTCGAGAGGGTTAAACAACTATTCGATTTTCTTAAATTAAAAACATATCTTGGTGATGAAGAGAGACGGTCTATTGAGAAAATATGTGCAAAATATGCAGATATCTTTCATATGCCGGGTGATAAGCTATCCGTTACAAACTTATACGAGTACAACATTAAACTGCAAAATGACGCGTCTCCTGTTTATGTCAAACCGTATAGAATACCGCACGCTCAGAAGGCTGAGTTAATAAAACAGGTAGGTAAATTGTTAGAAGAAGATATTATCGAAGAGTGTACCAGCGAATGGTCTTCTCCATTATTATTACTTCCGAAAAAAGCTGACAGTAGCGGTGAAAAAAAGTGGAGAATCGTAATAGATTATAGACTTTTAAATAAAAAAATAGTAGACGAAAAGTTCCCGTTACCAAATATACAAGAAATTATTGACTCACTTTCGGGATGCTTATACTATTCTCATTTAGACCTCAGTTCTAGTTATTACCAGCTAGGGTTATCACCAGAATGTAGGAAATTCACTTCTTTTACAGCTGATAAGCAATATCAACTGAAAAGATTACCTATGGGTCTCAAAACGAGTCCTAGCGTATTTTCTAAACTTATGTCTATGGCTCTATCGGGTTTAAATTACGAGATATGTTTTCTATATCTCGATGACGTAATAGTTTTCGGGAAAAGCCTATCGCAGCATAATACAAATTTAATGAGTGTATTTGAGAGGTTTAGGTCAGTTAATTTAAAACTAAACCCTTGTAAGTGCGAATTTTTGAGGAAAGAAATTAATTATTTAGGGCATGTTATTACGCCAAACGGGGTGTTGCCAGACAACAGTAAAATCGAGGTCTTGGAAAAGTTCCCAGTACCTAAAAATGTAAATGAGATTCGTCGTTTTGTGGCTTTTGCGAACTTTTATAGAAAATTCATAAAAAACTTTGCCACAATAGTGTACCCACTAAACCGTCTTTGTAAGAAACATGTCGAGTTTCAGTGGACGGAAGAATGTGACGTGGCATTTCAGACCTTAAAAAAGTCACTTAGTTCATTTCCTGTCTTAGATTATCCAGATTTTGGAAAAGATAATGTTTTCCGGTTGCAAACCGATGCGTCAGGGGTAGCCTTGGGGGCTGTATTATCAAATGGAAATAATAAGCCCGTAGCTTATGCAAGCAGACAATTAAACAGTTCAGAAATAAACTACCCAACCATTCATAAAGAGTTATTAGGGGTAGTGTGGGCTATAAAACATTTTCGACCATATTTATACGGACGAAAATTTAAAATATTAACAGATCATAGACCATTGGTTCATTTATTTAGCATAAAAGATCCTAGTAGCCGTTTAACTAAGTTTAGACTTTGTTTAGAAGAATATGATTTCGATATTGAATACATAAAAGGTTCCGAAAATGTAACGGCAGATGCCTTATCGAGAGTCATTATAACATCAGACGTGTTAAAAAATCTAAATTCAAATTTTTTGGGGGTATTAACCCGTTCAATGAAAAGAACCATGGAGCAAAATAATGAACCCGCTACCTCTGGAAGTAGCAGGGTTGAGCCCCCTGTTGATCATAGGCAACCAAGAGTGGTAGATATTATGCAGAAATCACAAAATGATGTAAGGTTAGATATTTGTTCGTATGAAAACTTCGTGAAGTTGAGGAAAAAGAAAAGATACGTCTCACAGACGGGTGATATGTTATTTAGTGACTCTACTATTTACATAAATCAGGAATCTCTACTAACGGAGGCGCGCCGAGACGCAACGATAGGAGAACTGAGTGCATTATGTAAAAAATATAATATTGTAGAAGTCGTTGTGATTAAAAATGGGTTTAATAAAAAGTTTATTAAAATTTTGACCCAAACTTTCATGAAACATAAAGAATTACCGCGGTTATGTATTATTAATAACCAAGTTGAACATGTTACAAATAAAGACTTGATACGTGTTATACTAAATGATTATCATTTATTGCCGACAAGTGGTCATGTAGGCATAAATAAAATGACTAAGAATATTCGAAAAAAATATTTTTGGAGTAATATGCAAAAAGACATAACTGAATATGTGACTCGCTGTAAAGATTGCCAAAAGCAGAAATTTTGTAATAAAAATAATAAAGAGAAAATGGTAATAACCACTACAGCATCTACTTCTTTTGAAAAATTATATTTAGATATTGTGGGGCCGTTGGAGGTCGATAATTTGGGTAATAAATACATATTAACAATACAATGCGAATTGACAAAGTTTGTAGAAGCTTACCCAATACTTGATAAGTCAGCTGAAACTGTTGCTAGGGTTTTTACTGAAAATTTTATTTTACGATATGGTACTCCCAGGGTTATTGCGACTGACTGTGGAACGGAATTTATTAATTCCACGTTAGAAACAGTATGTAAATTGCTAAATATTGATAAGTTAAATTCAACACCCTATCATCATGAGAGTATAGGTTCGCTAGAAAACTGGCACAAACATCTCGGATGTTACTTGAGAATACAAACACAGAATCAGTCGGCAAATTGGAGTACCTTGATACCATATTGGTGCTTTGCTTATAATAATTCTGTAAATACTAGTACCAAATACTCCCCTTATGAACTAGTTTTTGGGAAAACATGTAACGTACCTAGTAATTTAGTTAGTAAAGTTGATCCCTTATATGTATACGACAATTATCCATCGGAGTTAAAATTTAGATTGCAAAAAGCTCATAATGATGCCAGGAACAACTTATTAATATCAAAACAAAGTAGAAAAACTAATTATGATTTAGATTGTAAGGAAGTACACTACAAAAAAGGTGATCTACTCTTGTATAAGAATGAAAATTATAATAAATTGAATGACTTGTATTTAGGTCCATTTGAAGTTTTAGAAGAGCTAGGTACTAATGTAAAAATATTAAAGAATAATAAAGAATATATAGTTCATAAGAATAGGACTAAGATATTTAAAAAATAAGAGTTTACTTTTCAGGGAAGGGATGCCTAGCCTTTTCAGGGGAGGATATAGTGAATTACACTATCAGCACGTACTCAATAGTACGTGATAATTAAGGTCTTCCTGATTGACAAGGCGTCCTTCCTCTAGTCACGTATAGATGTGATGTTAATTAGTATTTAAGATGATACACTAGAGGATAAAGAAGATTGATTCAACGCAAGACATTGTTTCATTTCGGGTCTCCGTCCCAACGCCATTACAAGCGCGAGTATAAGGCCCGTACTTTAAGGGCCCGTATGATGGAAAATGGTCACCGCTCATCAGAACTCTTAGAACAGCGAAGATAATACGTGTGAGTTGGTGAACTTAAATTCTTACCCTATCACTTCACTGCCTATAGTATCCTTTCAATCAAAACACGGCAATGCAAAACAATGCTGCTTGTTGGCCGAAATAGGTGATGGGCATCCAGTCCCGAATTCTAGTCATAATCCTACCTATCTTATTGCGACGACATACATACATAGACATTTTTACGACTATTACTGGGCCAAAGTAACCACAGACTGTATATCGAATAGCAGGAACCGGTGGCGCGGCAGGCCCAAGAGGAGATGGCGGGATGAGCTGGACTTTTTTCTGAAGGACTGGTCTCAGATCGATGTAAGTAGGGAGGAATGGAAGAAGGGAAGGGAGGCCTTTGCCATACAGTGGGACAATTAAGGCTAATAATAATAATATTATCCGAAAAAGGCAATGAGGACCGCAGAAACCGTCTACTGCCATAGTCTACGTTGCACCATTTTTTTTGAGCTTTAGTCCGTTTTTGAAAAGCGGCTGCCTTTTTAATAATTCTTTTTTAAACGGCAGGCACGTGTGGCAAGTTCCACTAACTGTGGGGGTAATTGAACGCAAATTCAAATAATGAAAATCCTATATTCCAGTGTGCCCGTGTTGCAAATGGAATTACCGTTTCTCTCGTAGTTAGGAACAAGCTAACTACTTACCCCACACTTTCATGTGAATGCTTTAAGTTTTGAGTAAGTTTGCAGGTTTAACGTTGTCTTATGAAATGTCATCGTGTTTGAAAGAATGTGGGTATTTTAGTAAGGCAAGACGAGGTTTTGAGATTATATGAAGGTATTGCCACTGTTTACTGTGTTAGTTATGTAATTAGATAACCGCTCGAGCGGGCCACCTATCCCATTTTTTTTTACTTGAGCGCACACATGTTAACGCTCCCTATCGCGGCGCGCGGGTTTTAATATTTTTTTTCTCTGTCTCTCTGTCACTTTGTATTGTTGACATAGTTAAAACAGGACAAGGGATTTGTTCCGTACGGCTTACTAAAATTCTGGCTTCACACAATGTCTTTAAACTATTTTAACAACGTAATAATTGTAACTGTTTTTTTTACTGGTTCCATATGGGACCATGATCGCTTGACGGGTGTGGTTCCATTTTAACTAGTTCGATAACAAGAATAGCACAAATTATCATATCAAACAAGATTGTGTAAAAAAAGGCATATCGTTGGTTGGGAATATTGTTAGTTATTATTAAATCTGCGGCCATATTAATAATTTTCAACTTTGTTGTGTTCCGTCAGTTAGAGATAAGACAGTTTAATAATGGCTGAGAATCGAGTGAGGTGCGTTCATCTTCGTCTTCATAGTCACTATCAAGTGACATAAATTCCTAAAATAAAATGAATCGATTTACAATTCCCTACCTAGGTAGGGAAGCAAGCCGCAAGCCTGTGCCCAACAGAGGAACGTTTATAGGCTGATTATGATGATGGCTTTACAGCCCATTCGAAGCACGGAGCAGACACACGGTTGAGGAAAAAGTCTTTCGCTTATAATACTATAATGATAATACTAGCATGAATTTGTAATAAAGTACTAAATATAAAATAATACTAGTATGAACTTGTAAAAAATTCTCTTTGGCTATACTATTTGTATCTGGCTGGTTTTAGTAAGCCGCAAGCCGCGAAAAAAATTTGCGATGTTTATTGTCCTAGTGCAGTGTCTGTGAAAGTGGCACTTTGGTGTAAGCAGGAAATTTTGATGTCAAAGATGCACGTGGCTTTAATCACCCTATTACGGATAAAATGGATGCCATTTTTGAAAAAGTGGAGCAAGATCGGCATATTAGTAGTTACGATGTAGCTGAAGAACTAGGAATTGACCACAAAACCGTTTTGGCGCATTTGAAAAACTGGGTACGCAGAAAAGCTCGATATTTGGGTACCTCACGAGGGCACTGAAAGAAACCTAATGAATCGTATACTTATTTGTGATTATTTATTACGACGTAATCAACCGAACCATTTTTAAAGAAGCTGATAACTAGTGATGCAAAGTGGATCACGTTCGACATGAACGTGTGAAAAAGGTCGTGGTCAATAGCCGGTCAGGCTTCACAGACTAGCGAACCCCGGGTTAACTCGCAACAAGGTGATGCCGTGTGTGTGGCGGGATTGGAAAGGCATTATTCATTATGATCTGTTACCACCAGGCAAGACCATCTATTCTGAAATCTATTGCTAACAACTGATGAGATTAAAGCAAGAAGTTGAGAGAAAACGGCCCGAATTAATCAACAGAAAAGGTGTGGTTTTTCATCATGATAACGCTAGACCTCACACATCTTTAGCCACTTAGCAAAAATTAAAAGAGTTTGGCTGGGAGGTGTTAATGCATCCGCCGTATAGTCCTTACCTTGTACACTTGTTTCGGTCTCTTCAGAATTATTTAAGCAGTGTAAGGTTAACATCACGAGAGGACTGCCAGAGCCACTTGTCGCGGTATTTTGATTAGAAGCCCCAAAATTTTTATAGCAATGGGATCATGTTACTACCTACAATATGGCAAAAAGTTATCAAACAAAATGGCACCTACATACTTTAGTTAAATGTAAATAAACTATATTAAAAATACACATATTTAGACGGGATTTAACGCAAAACTACTTAGTAAAGGCATTCTACGCATACCTTTTTATACCCGACGTTTCGACCGAGTTGCACCGGCCGTGGTCACGGGTGGACTGCTGTCGCGGTGTATCGCCTCCGTTTGCGTCGCTGAGTCTTCATCCACCGTCACATTATTTATCCAACTACCGTCACACACAACACTAACGGTGTCCCTATTCCGTATACAAGCCTTATTCTGGTAGTTAGCCGATTGCAGACTAAAACGAAGTGGCGTTTTTGCAAACACTGGATTCCACGCTGATGATAGTTTGTGACCATCTTCCCGATTGAAATTGTTCGGATGTTTCTTAATTTCAATCGCTTCACGCACTACTCTTGAATAAAAGTGGCGATCTGTGGAGAGGACTTGCGTACGATGAAATTCGATCCAATGATTTGCGCCTCTTTCAAGTAAATGCTCCGCAATGGCTGATTTGTTAGACTGGCGGTTTTTCACAGCTGCAATATGTTCCTTGACCCTCTCATGGATAGTCCGTTTTGTCTGGCCTATGTAGGAACTACCGCAGCTGCAGTCTATCTTGTATACGCCTGGTGTTTGAAGTGGCAAAACATCCTTTGGGGAGCCCACAATGTTGTTGACCTTTATGCCTGGAGTGTATATTGTCGGTATCGAGTACTCGCGTAATATGTGGCCGATCTTGTCCGTAACTCCTTTAACATAAGGCATATAGGCTGGTTGTCTTCTAACTTCGGGATGTTTGTCACTCTTAGTCGGCTGCTTCCGTAGTCGATTCACTCGATATCCGTTTTTATTGAGTACCTCCTGAACATGATCCAGCTCACGCTTTAAATGCTCAGGGTCACAGAGGTCAAATGCTCTGTTCTTTAGTGACGTTATCACAGATTGCAAGTGTCGAGGGTGGTGATGTGAGGTAGCGTGTAGGTATCTGTCCGTGTGCGTGGGTTTTCGGTAAACACAGTGTGTTACGGACCCATTTGGTCTCACGGTCATCTTGACATCTAGAAAGGCCAACGACCTATTCGCCTCCATCTCATATGTAAACCTCATCTTCGGGTGAAGGGAGTTGAGATGTTGCATCCACTGATCCACTTCCTGCTTGCTTCCTTTAACGACGCTGAAGATGTCATCTACGTATCTTTTCCAAAGTCGGATGGTCTTCGGACCGAGGCTCAGTGCCTTCTCTTCAAAATGTTCCATCCAGATGTTGGCAAGTACCGGGGCGACTGGGCTTCCCATTGCGACACCATCAATCTGTAGGTAATATTGACTTTGGAAAAGAAAATAGTTGCCGTCCAAACAGTGTTTAAGCAGATCAATGTAATTTCGCGGCATTTCGTTGACCTTCAGTTTTTCCCGGACTACGTCCAAACACTCCTTGATTGGAACATTGGTGAACAACGATTCCACATCAAAACTCACCATAATGTCGTTCGGTTCCAATATTAGGCTTTTTATAGTTTGGACAAAGTGGCGTGAGTCCTTGACGAAAGACGGTGTTTTACCCACAAGTGGCCGCAATACTGACGCAACGTGCTTTGCAAGGTCGTAAGTAGGAGAAGCAATTTGACTTACGATAGGCCGCAACGGCACGTTGGATTTATGTATTTTGGGCAGGCCATATAATTTCGGTGGTTGATGTGATTTTGGTCTGTACAGTGACTCATACTCGTCTTCGGTAAATAGGTCTTGGTTGTCATTAATAAGAGATCGTATCTTACGCGTTACTCTGGCCGTGGGGTTGTAATTTACCGGTTTATATACCTTTTCGTCACATAGCAAGGCCTGTATCTTGTGTTGGTAATCGATAGTATTCATCACTACAGTGGCGTTTCCCTTATCGGCCTTAAGCACTAACACATCTTTGTTTTCTCGAATGTTTTTTAGTGCTTGACGCTCTTCCTTGTAGTAAGTAGTTTTGCGTTAAATCCCGTCTAAATATGTGTGCATAATGAAACGCGAAAGTTTAAAAGTGTATATATTAAAAATGTTTTAAATGTTCTTAAAAAATGCGAAGAAACTTTTTCCTCAACCTATTATAAAAGCTGGATACACTATCCTTTACTAAATCATAATAGAATAGTGGCAGCTTACCCATATACAATTGACGTTGTGTCTTACGAGTAGTAGAATAGCACTATAAGAAAGAGAACTTCGCTATGTTGACATTTCCGAAATATTTATATTTATTTGTGATACCCTGTGAGGTAGATCAGACCGGAATAGAAAATTTTATACAATAAAATGATCCCCCTGGGAATCAAATACTGGGTATCCGAACGGAATAACTCACCAAAATGCGCAACTAAACAACACGCTAGGTACTTTATGTGCGGACCTTTTGAGAGACTTCATTGTGTACTTATCTAGTATTTATAAGTGATCGAAGTACCATTCCATAAAATCTTGATGACGCAATAAAATGTCATTCGTTCGTTTCACAGTTCACACTGTGTAAGTTTTTTCAATTCAGTCGTGTCGTGTCACTGCCCAATCGATTGTCGCGTCCAATATAACTCATGTCGGCGGCCGTCTGGAGATGACAACTGGCTTTTTGGATATTTCACTGTTTCAAAACATTCTACTTTTATTGTGTGTGCATCGGAAAGTTTATTAGCAATAAAGTACAACTTGAATACTGTCCCACTGCCTGGCAAAGGCCTCCATTATTAAAATCAAGTCATCGCTACGCTATGATGAGTATTGGCTTAACTACCAAGCTTGCCAAATGCGGGTTGGTCATCACAAACCCGGGCTATGCATCGAAAAATCTGAAATACAGTTTGACCCCGGGCTATGCATCAAAAAATCTGAAATACAGTTTGACCCCGGGCTATGCACCAAAAAATCTGAAATACAATTTGACTCCGGGATATGCATTAAAAAATCTGAAATACAATTTGACTCCGGACTATGCATCGAAAAATCTGAAATACAATTTGACTCCGGGTTATGCATCAAAAAATCTGATATACAGTTTGACCCCGGGCTATGCATCGAAAAATCTGAAATACAATTTGACCTCATGTGCATAGAAAAATCCGAAACACACTTTGCCCAACCTGGGAATTGAACATGGGACCTCCGGACATCGAGCTGAGTCATTATAAGTTAAATACTTTATCTATAAAGTCAACTTCTTGAGTCCTAACTAAAATAATTGTAAAAATTATTTATAACAGCATTAAATATATTTTTTGTAAACAAAACTAATGGAATGTAGCACGTAAATGTAGGGTTTCCCTTTTAAATAGGGAAAAATGCATCAGGCATAGCATACCACTCCACCCGTTGACACATATGGTACATATTACGGCAATGTGGGACTATCGTACTTAAAGGGAAGGATTTTGATCCTTCAATTTTATTGAGGCAGGAAGAGGCATTTTGTGGGCCGGCAGAGTAAAAGTGACTGATGCTACGTTTCTTATGCTGCACCAGTTGATCTCATGCCTGAACTACATTTCCACTAAATATCAGGTGGAGTGGAATCCTTTGCCGGGCTTTATATGATATAAAAAAGCTATTTCCCCTCACTCAATCGTGTCGCGTGGCGGTGAAAGGATACTACCACCCCTCTCTTCCCTTGGGTGTCGTAAAAGGCTACTAACGGACTAAAGACTGCACATACATCCAACAGCATAGAGCGGCGATGGGCGCACCACCTCACGCTGAGCACGTGCAGTCGCTATTTGGTGAAAAGTGAACTATGGTACAGGAGTGCTTTTGCTGTCCTCGTTGCCTAGTCTCTGACTAACCCTTCGGGAACAATAGTCGTGATAATATGTATGGATGTATTTCCCCTCACGTGCGGGTAGAAAGGGATTATTCGTCTTAGGACAGATTCTGGTTTGGACAGATTCTGTTTAGGACAGATTCTTTTTACGGCAGATTCTTGTTATGGCAGAAGTAACATTGCCAGCAAAAGTAAAAAGGTGCGTGAAAGTGCGTGCAGAAAGTAAAATGAAGAATGCCTGAGCTTAAGAAGTATATTATTAGGTGGTCCAGATATCTCTACATGTTTCGGACTGCACCAATACCGATTTAGCGAACGTTTGCTCAAATACACAAATAAAGTAGGTACACAACATGGACGGACATGCCAAAAGATATAAATCCCTTTATATCTTACGTCCCGCCCTTATAGACGCTGTGTACAGACGTATCCTTTGTTTGCTGGCATCTCATATCCTGCCTTTTATCTCCAATACGTTCAATTGAGCTAATCAATTGCCAAGCTTTGATACATTGATCAAGGTTTTGTCCTATTCGGAGGTCATTTGTCCGCGTGTCGGCATCGTCTTTCAGCTAACGGCGAAAATAATCTGTTGTTTTGTCTACTAGAGATAAAATATTCACATAATTTGTATGAACAAAGTCTAGTAGGCTGGGCATAATTACACTGATTAATAATTTTGGCCGTAAGTATATTGCGTGAAACAATCATTTGGAATTGACTATTTGACAGTTTTCGAAAAAGCATTTTAAAAATTACAAATACTCTAGTTCGAATGACGTTACCTCGATGGTCATTACCTCGATGGTCATTACCTCGATGTCTCTACCTCGACGGTACACTTCACCGATGGCTCGTTACCTCGGAAGGTCAATACCTCGCAGGATCTCTTCCTCGACGGGTCTGTTCTTCGATGGTACATTTGATCGACGGGTTGTTACCTTGAAAAAATGATCAAATGTACAGTAAATGTAAAGTATTTGTGTGTGTAACTGAAAGGTCTAAAAGTACTAGTGAATTGAAATGAATATCGATATAATCATAGAGGCAACATTTATTATCACTCTGCATATAAATTTACAATTTCTGTGGTTCATGAGACACTTTTGTCTTAATCTTTTATCAAAATGTTACTAAAAATACACAATAAAAATAAGGGAGACTTCTAAAAGTCATGGGAATTATAACTGTACTTTTATGATTTTTCGAGTTAACAACCCATCGATCAAATGTACCATCGTAGGAAAGACCCGTCGAGGAAGAGATCCTTCTAGGTATTGACCTTCCAAGGTAAAGGAGCCATCGGTGAAGTGTACCGTCGATGTAGAGACATCGAGGTAATGACCATCGAGGTACGTCATTCGAACTAGAGTCCCGTTTGCGGGTCTGCTACTCTAGTTTGCAACATCTCAAATGGGGGAGACTGGTACATCTAAAAATTAAAGTCCCAGTTGTCACCCGTGTCGTTGGTAGAGAGGGTCTGTCAACATAGATAAATTTTATTACTTTATAACAACAAGTTTAATCTCATATTCTAAGAACGAAATCATATCATTGAATGGTTTGTTGAATAAAAAGTGAAGTTGACAGTTGTAACAATAACATATGAAATATGTCGGAAATGGTAGTTTATGATTTAACGATAATTATCCAATAGTTTTTTTTATTATATATTTATAAATAATTTGTAAATATTTTATTTTTACAAAATAAATTTGCGATTTTTTGTCTGTAGATTACAAAACACTGGCTGCCATGATTGAGCTTGTTGTGACGTCACATTTCACACAATTATCAAAAACTATCTGTCAGGTTTGAACAAAAATTTCTTTATTTATTGAAATGTGACGTCACAGAGCACAATGTCACGTGATCAACCGTTTTCGCGCGAAATATGAAATAAATAAAGAAAATATATTTATTTCTATTAAATAAAGCTTTTTCGAGAAAGAAATATATATACCCCATACACTATTTTCTCGAAGGATCTCTTCCTCGACGGGTCTTTCCTACGATGGTACATTTGATCAATGGGTTGTTAACTCGAAAAAACATAAAAAGTACAGTTATAATTCCCATGACTTTTAGAAGTCTCCCTTATTTTTATTGTGTGTTATTAGTAACATTTTAATAAAAGATTAAGACAAAAGTGTCTTATGAACCACAGAAATTGTAAATTTATATGCAGAGTGATAATAAATGTTGCCTCTATGATTATATCGATATTCATTTCAATTCACTAGTATTTTTACACCTTTCAGTTACACACACAAATACTTTACATTTACTGTACATTTGATGATTTTTTCGAGGTAACAACCCATCGATCAAATGTACCATCGAAGAACAGACCCGTCGAGGAAGAGATCCTGCGAGGTATTGACCTTCCGAGGTAACGAGCCATCGGTGAAGTGTACCGTCGAGGTAGAGACATCGAGGTAATGACCATCGAGGTAACGTCATTCGAACTAGAGTATCAGACCCCAACAAATTAGGTTTCGACGACCTCCGTGTGACCACGAGTTGGTTCTGGCGTCAGTCGCCATCTTTGAGGTCACGGGTTCGATTACTGGTCGGGTCAGTTTAGAATAACTGTTTTTCTTTGATTGATTTCGGGTGTAGGTGTTTTCTATGTATTATAAGTATGTTTATATGTTAACTAACCAATAGAAACAAGTATCAAATGGTGTTAGTGTGGAAAATTTTATTTTTATGTACTACCTTGATAGATAGTAGTACAAGCTGTAGAACATAAATATAAACCCAATAGCACCTTATTATTATTTGTTGGTAATAGAGGTAATCTGAACAAAACAAGCCTTCTAAAATGTTTAGAATGTTTGAATAAGTTAATTGTAAAGAAAATTATATTGTTTACATTACCTTATTGTAGTAGTTTGCCACAGGAGGAAAATTCTATTAGACATAATCTTAACCTGACATTACATTTATTTTGCAAAAATGACATAGGTAATGCATTTAATTGACACTAACAATTATGTTAGTAATTTTTATTTGACAAGAGATAGTTATTATCTGCCAAATTATTTTAAGCGACAAATAGCTTTATCGCTATCCTATTGTATTCAAACGTCAGCCAAAAACTTGGCTAAACAAGTTGCTTCTATTGAGCAATGTATATTTGACATAGACGTCAGTAGTGTTTCTACTGACATTCCAATTAATTATTTAAATTAAATTATATGACAAAAGAGAAAAACTCTTGCGAAATGTTTGTTAATAAAATGAAATTAAATGAATGTAAAAATAGCTTTAGCAAAAGCCCATGTCAATCATTAAATTTAAAAAATGTACAATCTTTAAACATTGTCCACCAGAACATCCAAGGAATGATGGGCAAAGATTTGGAGATTGAATTGTTCATGAACTGTAATAAAATTGATATTCTTTGCATAACAGAACACTGGCTTAAAGACCATCAGTTCATGTTCAATTTTAAGAATCATTTGGTAGGAAGTTCGTTCAGTCGAGGAAATGCAATACATGGTGGCTCCTTAATTATTGTTAGTAAAAAGTTTAAATTAAAGGAACGCAAAGACATAGTGAGCCTCTCGGTTGAGCGAACAATAGAAATAGCTTGTGTGGAGTTGGAGCAGTTTGTTGTATTAAGTGTGTACAGACCTCCTTCAGCATCATATGATTTTTTCGAAAAAGTTATGGATGAGGCATTACATAAAGTCCGTAATGTAGGTAAAACAATAATTGTTTGCGGGGATTTTAATATTAATTTGTTTGAAAATTCCACAATGTCAACTAAAATTAAAAACCTATTTCTATCATACAACTTAAATCATTTATTTTTGAAGCCGACAAGAATAACTGCCACTTCGGCCACCTGTATTGATAACATATATACAAATGTAAAACCACTGGCTAAGCAAATTATTAATAACCTGGACTCTGATCATTTTGGCCAAATGGTCAGCTTTCCACACCAGCGTAAACAAGTGACGAAAAAGAATATCACTGTTGTACCAAAAACTGCAGGTCGGCTGGAACGCTTTAAAAGCAATCTAGATACAAAATTAAATTATTTAGAATACAATGACAACCCTAATGTCTTTTATAATAATTTTTTTAACATTTATTGTTCAGAATTTAATAAAACTTTTATTCCAAAAAAGATCTCAGTTAGTGGTACTGTAACTTTTAATGAATGGGCTACAATTGGTATGCACAGAAGTAGGAAACGCCTTTATAAACTTTATGGTGAACGCAACTATAACACCAGCGATGACTTCAAATTATATGTTAAAAATTATTCAAAGTTATTCAAAAGAGTATGTCGATTAGCCAAGGCAAACTATTTGAGTTCTAAGATTAAGAATAGTAATGACAAAATAAAAATGACATGGAATATTATAAATAGTGAAACAGGAAAGGTCAAAAGTCGTAATAATGAGTACAATTTAAATTGTGATAATAAAACCTTGACTTCTGATGCTGATATTGCTGCAGCATTTGAGAGGTTTTTTACTGACATTCCAGTTTCAACTACAAAAGCCTTGATTTCCTCCCCCACTGTAGCTGAATCTGTTTTGAAGGAGAATGTTAAAGATTGTGAAAGTAATTTCAGTTTTCAAAAAATTTGTGTTATAGATATAATAAAAACATTTAACACTCTCAATAAAAAGAAAACTGCTGATCTGTGGGGTAATTCTGTGGACGTCGCTAAATCTGTAATTATGACAATAGCTCCAGTTTTAGCTTGCATATTTAATGAATGCATTGACTGTGGTGTTTTTCCTGACCTCATGAAATATAGTAAAATAATTCCATTATTTAAATCAGGTAGCACTTCTGACCCCTCTAACTTTAGACCTATTTCTGTGCTACCCACATTTAGTAAAATTTTTGAAAAGTTAATGCTAGACCAAATGCAAATTCATTTTTATAAAAATAAACTTTTACATTGTAAACAATATGGTTTTACTAGGGGTCGCTCTACAACTGACGCCGGTGTTGAGCTTTTAATCCAAATATTTGATACCTGGGAGGAATCACAGGATGCCCTAGGGGTATTTTGTGATTTATCCAAGGCTTTTGATTGTGTTTTACATGAAACTTTGGTCAGGAAGCTTAACCACTATGGAATTAGGGATGCTTCTTTGAGCCTTCTAATCTCATACTTGAGTAACAGGATTCAAAAGGTCGACATTAACGGTAAAAGATCTCCGGGATCAGTGGTTAAAATGGGAGTTCCGCAGGGTTCAATACTTGGTCCATTCTTGTTTTTGGTTTATATTAATGACTTACCTTATTTTGTAAAAGACAGTCATGAGATAGTATTGTTTGCTGATGATACTTCACTTTTATTCAAAGTGAAACGACGACACCCAAATTATGACGATGTGAATAATGCGGTCTCAAAGATTGGTCACTGGTTTAGTGTTAATAACTTGCTATTAAACGAGGGAAAAACCAAATGTGTAAGATTTGTATTGCTTAATGTTAAGCAGGTAATAACTAGTGTACAAATTAAAGATAAGAATGTGAATCTTGTGGACACCACTGTGTTTCTAGGCATCACGTTGGATGCCAAGCTTCAGTGGGGCCCACATATAGCTAAATTGTCGAATAGACTTAGCTCTGCGGCTTATGCAGTAATGAAGATCCGTCAGTTAACTGACGTTGATACAGCTCGATTAGTTTATTTCAGTTACTTTCATAGTGTAATGTCGTACGCCATTTTACTGTGGGGAAATGCTGCCGACATTCAAACTATCTTTGTGCTGCAGAAGAGGGCTATTCGAGCAATATATAACCTACAGGCTGGTGACTCTCTCAGAGAGAGATTTAAGGATATAAGTATAATGACAGTTGCATCACAATATATTTATGAAAATCTTGTGTATGTTCATAAAAATATTTAAATGTTTTCAAAAAACAGTGATATTCACAAATTAAATACTAGAAGTAAGAACAAATTAGCAGTGCCTTATACTAGGCTCCATAAAATAAATAATTCATTTAAGGGTCTGTGTGTACGATTATACAACAAAGTACCAAATGATATTCAGAAATTAGATCTTGATAAGTTTAAAATCAAAATCAAAGAAAAGCTTTATAAAAAAACTTATTATAAAGTGTCGGATTATACAGAAGACAAAACAGCTTGGGTCTGAAATGCTCCAGGTACCTACTCCAACAGCTATTTCTATTTGCCTATAATTAATTTATATAGAGCACCATATTTAATTAAACTATTTACATTCAAATTCATATTTTGTATTTTGTGACCTGGTAACGACATATACAATATATATTTTTTGTAAATGTCGTTGCTTCTGTGCGCTGTGGTTTCTTTGCCACAGTTAAAAAATGATGTCCTGAATGGGTGGTAGGTTAAAAAATATTTGGACGTTTCAAAGTACTTATTAATTGAGTTTATTGAATAAATATATTTTGACTATTGACTATTGACTATTGATAAAACAAGATTCTGGGATGCAACCCAAAGCAACATACGCAGAATTACCATATTATCACCTTTACTGGCGACACATTACTAGCAACGGGTTAAAAAGTACTTTGTATGTATGACATGGCCCTAAAATGTTAAGTTATTTCTGAAACCGACTGCATATAAAGGCGCCCACTATTCATACATACATACATACATATAATCACGACTATTATCCCCGAAGGGTTAGTCAGAGACTAGGCAATGAGGACAGCTAAAGCAGTGCTCTACCATAATCCACTTTTCACCAAATAGCGACTGCATATGTGCTTAGCGTGACAGGTGGTGAGTCCATCGCAGCTCTATGCTGTCGGATGTATGTGTAGTCTCTAGTCCGTTAGTCGCCTTTTACGACACCCAAGGGAAGAGAGGGGGTGGTAGTATTCTTTCACCGCTACGCGGCACGGTTAACTATTTATTTAAACTATTTATATCTTCCAACAATGTTTGTACTCACAACAATTAACAAAATATCATCATCATCAGCCTATTAACGTCCCACTACTGGGCACAGGCCTCCCATTGGACAATAGCACTTGGGGATATTAGGCCATAACCCACCACGGTGACCCAATGCGGGTTAGTGGGTTAACAAAATATAACAATATAATATTAAGCATTCGCAAATATGACCAGATTACGGAGATTAGGGCTAAATTAAAATGGCTCCCAATCCGACGCGCGACGTGTCTCCGCGATATGAACATTTTTTGTCTCCTTTACAAAATCCTTTACTCCCCTCAACCCTCAACTCCCTCATTACCTTCGTTCCTGTTTTACCTTCTTACCAGTCACTTCCCGCCCTAAGCGTTCAAATGACACAAGAACTCTTGTATTTCCTCAATCCAACTCCAAATACTTCCATAGCTCGTTTACCGTCCATGCAACCAGATTATGGAATAAGCTGCCTGCTAACGTGCGTGAGAGACCATCAATGGCATCATTCAAACTTAGGCTAAAAGAGCACTACCTATCCAACAACAATTAAAAATATTTAAACCAATTAAGTACATATTCGTTCATATTTTAAATTATTTTAAGTAAAGTGTGTGTATCTATAATATAATTAGTGTAAGTATGTATAGGTACATATATTAATGAGATATATGTGTAAGTATTTCGTCATCATTAGTCCCGCAGACTTTCTCTCCGAACCACAGCTGAGGTTGGCTGGAAGAGATCTCTTAGATAGGCTCACCTTTGTATGTGTCTTGTTTAATGTGTTTTCAATGTGTGTTTTCTATGTGCGATAATGAATTACCAATAGCTTGACCTGCATAATACGATTAATACGTAATCCTCTTGCCATTATAATAACTGTTAGGTATTATAATACTTTCTATGGCAAATTAAATCTTTGAGAAATCATTTTGTTTCCTAACAATGCGCGAAATATATAGTTATTGTATTTATGAACAATTCTTTCTTCATATGAGTATTGTTACCTAACACAATGTAATATTGTTCAATATTATTATAGTGCAAGGTTAAGTACTATTACTTTAATAGCTCGAGGGGCTAAATAAGTCTTTCTCCCGAGGTAAACACTGTGCTTTTCATTACGAATACAAGGAAAATAAAGAGAAAAACATGAATTAGCTAAAGAAAAATGTTAATACAAATCTCTGCTATACGGAAAATAAAACAAATGAATATCGGATTGCGGATTTGCTTTCAGCCTTCAGCCCTTAGTTTTCATGTTCATCATTGAAAAAATTGTTAATATTTTGCGCAAATCTATGTTATTTTAAAGAAATAGTTAAAAGTAAATTAGGGTAAGTCCGGGGGAGATGGCCGTACGGGAGAGATGGCCAGTCACTTTTTTTCCTAGAAACAACCGTTAGACGGACGAAAGGACCGCCACCTTTCGGTTTAGTTCGCCTCTCGGAGCGTCAGGGATTAGATGCACGCGGAACATATTAGCGAAATAAATCCAAAAAGTAAGTAAAAACCAGTTTTTATGTTTTGAAAAGTGCAAAATTTATTCAAGGGATTCAGACCTAAAGGTCTGGTGAAAAATTTTGAATGACAACTTGTGGTTATTATGTTTTACCATGCTTGGTGTTGTTGGTGTGTTGCATTTTAACCTCGAAATATTATTCTATACCTAACGATTCATTTTTAAATCGATATGGCCTTCTCTCCCGGACGATTCAGGAGAGATGGCCACATGAGGTACGGCTAAGATGGCCTTAATGCAACTTATTTTTGTATGCTCAATATTAATTCAAACGCCTCGGTGGCCGAGTGCTCAAGCGCTCGGCTCGATATCTGGAGGTATCGGGTTCAATTTCCGAGTCGGGCAAAGTTTGTTTTCGGATTTTTCCGAAAATCCTTTTTTTTCCGAAAAATTTTTGCTCGGGTTTGTGATCACCAACTCGCATTTGACAAGCGTGGTGATTAAGCCAACACCCATATATTGTAGCGATGACTTGATTTCAATGATGGAGGCCTTTGCCCTGCAGTGGGACAGTATACAGGCTGTACTTTTTTATTTTAATATATATATATATTTTTTTGCAGATGCCAAATATTTATAAAAGAATAACTATTGGGGTGCGTGGCAATTGGACCGAGGAATCTCTAAAAGCAGCTATTAATTCAATTAAAAATGGAGAAATGACAGTTTATTGTGCTGCAAAAACTTATAAAATACCTCGAAAAACATTAGAACGAAGATACAAAAAAAAACAATGACAAGAAGGGGCCCATGAGGCCTTCATCTATGCTCGGCGAGGAAAATGAACGAAAGCTTGCTACTCATATAAAAACTATGCAAGGAAAAGGATTCCCTTTAACTATTGATGATGTAAGGGTGATAGCGTTTCAGTTTGCTGAGCGCTTGAAAGTAATTCACAGATTCAGCAAGACTTCAGAAAAAGCTGGTTACGATTGGATTGCAAATGTTTCTTAAAAAAAACCCTGATATTACACTGCGAAAGTCTGAAGGAGTATCGTTGGCTAGATCTCAAGCTATGAATAGATTAGAAGTTGATGAATATTTTAAATTATTAGAACAAGTTTTGACTGAAAACGATCTAATGAATAAACCAAATTGTATATTCAACATGGATGAGTCAGGTCTCCAATTAAATAATCGCCCAGGACACGTACTAGCTAAAAAAGGATCGAAAGCTGTATCAATGATAACATCTACTGAGAAAGGAGAAACAATCACAGTGATTGGTTGCTGCAGTGCCGAAGGTCTTTTTTTGCCACCAGCTTGCATTTTTAAGGGTAAAAATAAAAAAGCTGAGTTTACAGATGGAATGCCTCCAGGTTCCCAAGTATTTATGTCAGAGAAGTCCGCTTATATTACGTCTGTCCTATTTTTAGAATGGTTATAAACCCACTTTGTGCCTAGAAAACCCGCGGGAAAAGTCTTGTTGTTATTAGATGGACATTCCACACATTGCAATTCTGTAGAAATGTTAGAATATGCTGTTGAAAATGATATCATATTATTTTCTATTCCAAGTCACACTTCGCACTTCCTACAACCTTTAGATAGATCCGTATTTAAGTCTTTAAAAAGTCATTTTTACGAACAATGCCGGCTTTGGGTGAAACAAAACCCCAGTCGACGTATTACAAGACTATCTTTTGGAGCTCTCCTCAGTAACTCTTGGGTAAAAGTTGCATGTGTTCAAAACGCTATAGCAGGCTTCAAAGCAACTGGAGTAGTACCTTTAAACCCAGCTGCTATACCAGAGTACGCTTTTCTTGATAGCCCTGTTGACGTAAGGCCTAACTTAGTCGTATGTCAAGATAAAACCACTCCATCTATAGCAGCAATCCCAAGCTCATCCCAAAAACAACATCTACCGGCATGTACTTCTAGCGTAACAACCTCTTTAGAACCAATACCGAGTACTTCTAGATTGCCGACTATTGAATTTACAATAGATAATGCCAATAAGTCGGACAACAGCTATGAACATTTGATAATACCTGGTCCATCTAAAGAAAGAACTCCTAGTCCTCAAGATCATACAATGTGCTGCGAATCAAAAAAGGACGTTGGTTTGATGAATAATGATGATGTTACACCATCTCACATCCTGAAAGATATTTCTCCAATCCCACAAAAAGTTATTGAGCTCAGAAAACGATCAAAACAAATGGGCACGCTTTTGACTTCTCAGACACACATATATATAAGAAAAACCAAAGAAGAAGAAAAAAAAGCCAAAGAAGAAAAATCTAAAAATAAAAAAGATAAAATTGTGATTAAAAGAGAGAAAAAGACTAAAACTATGATAGTTAAAAAAAAGAAGGCTGTGCGTAAGATATCAAGAAAGCAGTGAAGATGATGTCGAGCCAATACTATGCGATTCCGATGTTGAAATGGAGAATGAAAATGACAACTGTGCTGGGTCTGGAGAAAACTATTATGCTACCCAACTGATTGAAGATTGGTTACAATGTGTCATTTGTTCTCAATGGGTGCATGAAAATTGTACTGAATTTGAAAACATGTGCTCAAAATGTGGGAAAACCAAACGACGCGAAGAGAAGAAAGAACATAAAAAAATAACGCAATAAAGTACTGGCCATCTTCACCCTACTGACATGGTCATCTCTCCCGGACACGTCGGGAGAGATGGCCAACGGCTAGTTTAGAATTTTGATTTTTTATTATTTAGTTTGAAGAGAAATTGTTGATTACTTTGAGTTTATTTATAAGCAAATGATTAAAGATTATGGTACAATAAATATTTTGTTAAATTTATATGTAGTTTATTTTTTATGCCATCTCAAAAAAACTATGGCCATCTCCCCCGGACTTACCCTATAGTAAAGTAATTTCCGAAAATATATTCTTTAATAAATACTTATCTTTACGTTTTTTTCAATTTTACATCGCGCTGTATTTGAGTGGCTGTGTAGAAAGATGGGACATGGTTCACTATAAATGTGAAAATAGAACTAGTTTATTTTTATAATTTGACAGAGCTGTCAGAAAAACGATTCTCCCTAGGGCTGAAAAGTTTTATTTTCAACCCGCTCCTCAGGCAATTTCAGACCTACTTTCCGAGTATGAGGAATGAAATAGTACATTGTTACCCTAGGGATGAAAGTAGCTTATTTATTCCCGAGACGGGGTTTGGCACCCGAGCGTAGCGAGAGCACCAATAGTTCGAGGGACTAAATCAGTCTTTCACCCGAGGTGAATACTGTGCTTTTCATTACGAATACAAGGAAAGTAACTAAAAATAAAAACATAAATTAGCTAAAGTAAAAATGAGTTTAGACCGTTAGTGGCCTTTTACGACACCAAAGGAAAGAAAGGGGTTGATAGTATGATTTTGATGAGCCCATCGCCGGTCAATGCTGTTGGATGTCGTGCAGTCTTTATCCGTTAGTAGGAAAAGAGGGGTTGGTACAATGATATTATAAATTATAGATATTTATTTATTTATTTATTTTAATAATTATACAGGATTATTCCCAATTACATAATTATGACAAAACATCTAAATTATTAAATTAAAATTCACTAAATAGTTACAATAATAAAATCATTCAGTAATTATTATAATGAGATATTACTTAAAATACAACAAATATAAACAAAATAACAAGATTTTTTAAAAATAGTACTTACATAAATTACATATTTTCACTGAACTCCAAACATGTAGACATAAAAGATTTTATATTATCAGCAAAAACATCCAAATCAGGGAAAGCAACCAAGAGAGCGTTAAGGGCGGTATGCATACAGCAGAGTGGGGACTGAGCGCGCGTCTCCGTGCGACACGGAAGCCGTGAGAATAGACGGTGCCGACGACTTGCTCGTACACGCAAATAATTATTGGGCACATACAGCCTCGACAGCACTTCAACAGATTCAGGAGAATCGACAAGTCCACGCAATATTTTAACGGCAATAGATACTCGTAACTCATCACATGTTCTCCTGACCTCCAACGAGTTCATTCCTAGGCTACCGAGCAGAAATTTTGTAGGATACAGGAAGGGATAGTATCCGTAAAGACGATTATAAAAATACCTAAGAAATGCCTTCTGAACTTTTTCTAACATTAGCTTGTACTTAGCCTCATGTGGGTTCCACACACATGCGCTAGACTCCAATCTGCTCCTAACAAGGCTAGTAAATAGGAGTTTTATTACCTTGAGTCATGAAAATCACGCAGATTACGCAACACGAAACCTAATCGACTAAAGCAGCTCTTCGAAAGTACCGATATATGCTGATTGAAGGTCAGAGTACCGTCAAAAGTCACCCCCAGGTCCTTCACGGAGTCTGTACGGCTGATAACTTTACTCCCTAACATGTAGTCGTGAATGACTGGAGAACGGTGACGACCGAATGTCATAACAAAGCATTTTTCAAAGTTAAACTGCAGTTCATTGACAACACTCCACCCGTGCAAAGCATCGATATCTTGCTGTATAAGTGCACAATCCTGTTCACAAGTTACTTCTGCGAAGATCTTCAGATCGTCTGCATAAAGCAAACATTTTGCATACCTGAGAACCTTGACTATATCATTGATCATTATCAAAAATAGCAGTGGGCCAAGAATCGAACCCTGAGTCACACCACAGGGAGTCGGGTAAGGATCCGAGACATAGCAACCATACCGCACAAATTGGCGCCGATCACTGAGATAGTTTGCGAACATTTTGGTCAGCTGAGGAGAGAAACCCTCATCAAGTTTCAACAGAAGGATGTCACAATGAACTCTATCGAATGCTTTGCGAAAATCAAAATAAATGACATCGAACTGCTTGCCACGGTCCAAGCCTCTAGAGATACACTCAACCAAAGTCAATAAATTTGTATTAACGGACCTCCCGGGCCTAAATCCATGCTGCTCGTTACAGATATACGGCTCGATTCCTTTTAGAAGAGCGCCATGTACTGCTATCTCAAATACTTTAGCCGGCGCCGGAAGAATAGCTATGGGTTGGTGTTCCTCTACATTCAATTTATTAGTGCCCTTGGGTATTGGTGTCACTCGAGATAATTTCCAAATAAAACGATAAATACCTGACTTAATTATTAAATTAAATATGTGGCAAAGTGGGACAGAAAAAGAGGATCCGCAAGCCTTCATGAGATCGGCTGGTAACCCATCAGGACCAGCGGCTCGGCCAGGCTTCAACCGACCAAGTGCACACTTAACTTCCCTGTTACAGACGTTTGATAAATGTATGTGACCATTTGTTGATAGTTTGTTTGTATTAAAGGAGAGCGGATCAGGAGGAGAAAATGATCCGGCGTATACACTGGAGAAGTAGTCAGCAAAAGCCTCAGCCGCATCAACCACCGTTCGCTGAATCCCATCATATGCAATACATGGCTCAAAACCACCGTTGGAGCGCAAATTATTGATGTGTCGCCAAAAGCCACGAGGATT
This sequence comes from Scoparia ambigualis, assembly GCA_963921215.1. Taxonomy (NCBI): domain Eukaryota; kingdom Metazoa; phylum Arthropoda; class Insecta; order Lepidoptera; family Crambidae; genus Scoparia; species Scoparia ambigualis. The sequence continues at coordinate 63,088,079 of OY992501.1, forward strand.
TATGTGTAAATCATTTTCCAGCTGCCCAATGTAAGACTTATAGGCTAATCCAATTTGTATTTTAAGACTAGCACGAACCATTGAGAACTGAGCGTACGCTAAGGAACATTTCGAAGACTTCCATTTTTTGTGTAATTTAGATTTTAGTTTAATATTCTTGATCGTTTCCGAAGTAAACCACGTGGGATAGCGTCTCGATGAAGTCTTTGGTCTGTGCTTTTTAGGGACATATTTATCAAAAATTTCGTATAAGACCTGGTAAAACTTATGAGTTGCCGAATCCACGTCATTGGATTCAAGGATGGGTTCCCAGTCCACGTCTTCAATAACCCGAGACAAAACATTATAGTCAACCTTAGCAAAGTTCCAATCCCTAAAACTGTCTATATTACTAGGCTGTATAGGTGTATTTCGAGGACCAGAGCTTATGCACACTTCAACATCGAGCGGCGGGTGAAGAGGGTCAATACACACTAAGCCCCCACTCTCCGAATCAGTCACTTGAACAATATCAACATTATCTCGGGCTAGGACCACATCAAGCATGCCACCAAGAGAGTTACAAATAACATTTCTGTCACTCAAGTTACAATAAGACTTAAAATAGCAATAGTAGTTTGATACATTGAGTGATGCACTATTCATGTTAAGGTCCCTAACAATAATAACAGTTCCCCTTAAATTGTTTATATAACTTTCTACCTTTGTAAACCATTCGAGGTATACACTATCTGCGGCACTGGGAGGAATATACACAACACCAATAAATATTGGACGACAATTCAGCGTGAATGAGGCCCATAGATCCTCCCCCGCGGCAGTCTCAAAGTCAGCACAGCGACACAGAGAAAGACAGGGCCTAACTGCTAGTAGTACGCCTCCACCCCACGTTCCACGGTCCCTTCGAAGAACGCTCCACCCACCACTAACAACTTCAGCCTCCAGCACAAAGTCGTCTAAAAAGGTTTTTGTCGCGGCAATGACATCGTGATGGATTAGTAACATATTTGTATTCCAGCTTTGGAGCTTAGTTTTTATTCCACGTACATTCTGATATATTATATTTAGGGTACATCGTTTGGTATCGCTAGACCTGCCTTTGACACCGTCAACTGCTCCACCATAGCGTACATAGCTCGCAGCGTCGCTAGTTTGCTTCGTCTGCTCCTCTACTGGTACGAAAGGAACGTCTCCACGGCTTTACACAAACATCCTCAGGCCAACTATCAGGAGCAAGAATACTTTCTGCGGCAGCTGATGGAACACTTAATTTAAAATAAGCGTATGGACCGCGTGCTTTAAGAGTTTGAACTGAACAAGTCTCGAATCCTGTAATGCTTTTCAGATGTTTGATTATTTGATCTTCAGAGGTACCTATTTTGACATAATAAAGATGGAAATAACGCTGTCTCTCCGAAGCTTGAAATTCTATTGAGCCAGGAGCAGCAGTGCCTCGCAGCAGACCCTGAGGTGGACTCTTCGTTTGTCGAGGCCGCTTTACGACATCGTTCCAACCCTCTTCTCTCTTAGCACTCGGTATGGAGGTACCTGTACTTGGTATGTATTCTGCAGTAGTTCTAATTTCCAACTGATTAGTGCAGTTTAATTTTGGCTTTTGATTCGACACTGTACCCGTATGCAGAGTTCTCTCTAAACTGTCTTTTGGAATCGGCCCGTGGTCGTGTTTTTTACCGTTGCCGGTTCGGGAGATCTGTTTTGGTTCAGTATGAATTTTATCAATATTTTTGTCCCCAGCAAGATCACCTCGCACCAGTTTATCTTCTAATGCGGCAATCCTATCTGAAATCTGTGATATGGCATCTGCAAATGAGGCAGTAACTTTTTGAGAGACAGCACTGGCAATCCAATTGCTCATATGTTCCGACATAATACAATGCAGCTCCTCTCGGATGATTACTCGTATGTGGTCAAGATGAGGCGGACTATAATCCACATCTGCAGGGATTAACACATTAAATGACTGTTGAGGACGTCGAATGGTAACGTTGTCTACGTCATCCCCGGGCGACACAACTTGTGGTGAAACACTTTTCTCAAGCCTGCTAGGTACTTCCGCAGAACACTCAACGTTGGCTGACCGTGCGGGTGTGTTTGTGTTTGCGCCTTTCGGAAGTTTGCAATTACATGTCTGACATTTCCATGATGTTTTGTGATATCTGGTCATGGCATTAAGACAGCGCTTTTCGGTAACACCTGCACACAGAAGGTCGTAAACTTCTTTGCAAACACAGCATCTCAAATATTGTTTGCCTACAATATCATTCGTACACCCCGCACAGCTCTTCAACTTAGAAGCTATTTTGTGATACAATTAATAATATGAATACGCTGACCTGTACCATGCAACCCCAGATTTTGGATATCACCCGATGCGTCGCGTTGTTTGTCGCCGGATACAGTGGTAGCGGGCACACAGCAACGCAGAGTACGAAGCACGACACGACGCACGACTGATGAGTCACGCACGCCGCCTCCCGCGCTCACGAACAACGTTCAAACTTGCAGCGCGATATGTCCGCCGCGCGTAGCTACTGATCGCTAATTTCGACCGCAACGCGCCCACCGTGCATGGTCTAGTCTAGCGGATAAGGCGCCGGCACTCACCCAACGAGAACGAGTTCGAATCACGCAGCGGCGCAAAATTAAACAAATGTCCTTTTCCAACTTTTCACAGATGGGGCTTCGGAGTTAAGTCACCGTAGTCACAATTCATGACGGGGGCAAAGCCCTGGGACACTTCACAATTTATTTAATAAAATTTAAAAATATGGATACGTCCGTTCGCGGTTAGGACAGCGAGGCGAAAAAGTTATAATAAAATATTTACAAATTAACTTTAAAAAAAAGTATTCAATAATTATCGTTAAATTATAAACTGCCTTAACCGACATATTTCATATTTTATTGTTACAACTGTCAAGTAGCCAATTCAGTGAAACATTTTAATGTTTATTATATTAGTCCATTACATAAAACAGAGAAGCTATATAAAAACAAAGTAAAAATAAAGAACAACTGGTCTTTAATTTCTGGCAAATGCCATGACTTAAATAAGTCAATATCAATATTCCATTCTGCACTAACTAATCTATGTCTGCAGCGCACGCATCCTTATCTAGCGTCTCTAGTGTCTCTAGCGTCTCTAGCGTCAAAACTAGATTGCTCTCTCTTCACCTAAACGTGGCGTCTTTGCGTCAGTTATTACATTGCTCGGAAAAATAATTGAAATATACTAAATAATCTAAGTATATTTGCATATTCACAAGTGGTAAGAGAACCCTTGTAATTTGTTTACTACATAATTGGTGCACTTCCAAAACACACACGATGGCATTTTTGATTTATTTTGGTAAGGACACAGGAACTACGGTGTGACACGTTCGTGATTGCGCTCGACGCAGACTAAATACAAGACGTCCTAATTAAGACGTATTAGAGTCGTCACATCGCGCGCGCTTATAACATATCTGTTGTATATAATATCATTGGGTTGGTTGTATTATTTTTATGAGCCCATTGCCGCTCTATGCTGTAGGATGTATGTGCAGTATTTCGTCCGTTAGTCGCCTTCTACGACACCCAAGGGAAGAGATGGGTTGTTAGTATTATTTGAAGAATAAGTCACAAACACACATGACAGTACCTGTCATAAAATCGATTCTCCCTAGGGCGGAAAAGTACTATTTTCCACCCGCTCCTCTAGCAACTTCAGACCTACATTCCGAGTATGAGCAATGAAATAGTACATTGTTACCCTAGGGGTGAAAATAGTTTATTTAGTCCCGAGACGGGGTTTATAATATGGGGGTAATATAATATAATAGTTTGTGGGACTAAATAAATCTTTCACCCGGGGTAATCACAGTGCTTTTCATTACGAATACAGGGAAAGTAAAAATAAAAACATGAATTAGCTAAAGAAAAATGTTAATACAAATCTCTGTTGTACGGAAGTATACAAACTCTACTACTCAAAAAAACAAATTATTATCGTATTGCCGCTTTCCGGCCTATTTTGTTTTTTTTTTCTGTGGTCGGCCAGCTTTCAGTGTCCATGTCTACAGCTTCCTCATTCGATATAGAGAAATTCTAAGCATACCATATTTTTGTGCATATTATGTGCAATCAAACGTTTCAGTCCTAATTTTTGTGCCACCACAACTTCGTTACTATGAGTTGTTTTATGTGTGTAAGCTGGAGACACGTGTCACCAGCTCGCACACGCCCGTTAAGACAAACCAGTGAGGTTAGGGTTTTGGACTATAGCTAGAAATTTTGTGCATAATTTGTGCACTAGGAACAAAAAAAACTAACCATCACACTCAAATACTGTTGAAACTACGATCATAAAACTGTGTGCGAGCTGGAGACACGGGTCTCCAGCTCGCACAGCTGTATCTTCGTAATTGTTCAAGCTACGGTTATGAATTATACCTCAAAATTTTGTGCAGAATTTGTGCATAAGGCACAAAAATTTTCAAAACTTTAACTCAAAAGGTTTTTGAGCTACGAACCGATAAGTATGTGTAAGCTGGTGACACGTAACACGGGCTAACACATGGTGAATTATTGTAACTGTATAAGATAGCGCTTCGTTTTAAAGATAAAATAATACGTTATAATTTGTGCACACACGAGGCAAAATTTCAAATCTCTGGGCCTCTTACTTTATAAATTATAAGCCAAAAACTGTTTTCCCGCCAAAAAATTCAAAATAATGGCTCGGAAGCGGCTAAACGCGCGCCGACCGCGCTGTTGCTGTTCCGTGCGCTACACTATTGCAATCGAGTTTGAACTTGAGAGCTAGCTTAATTTAGTGTCATTTTAATTTGCGCTCTCGATCGTTTCGTTTCTACACCGAGAATTTTAGACTAGGAGACTGCTGATATAGGAAATTGGTTAATTTAAAATAAAAGCAGTCTATTTTATTTATGAATGTTCATAAAATATCGCTATGCTTTGTTTTAAGTATTTACAATAACCTCATTAATATGATAAGTAGTGATAAAATTAGTCTGCCTGTATGTTTTTATTACCACGTTTTTATTAGGTAGCTTTCTCGTTTATTTGTTTATTTATTTGTCGACAAATGCAAACGATTTTATAGTAGCTTCCCGATGAGCTAGACTTGCAACTTTGAACATAGGTCAGAACAGGATGACAATGCAATATTATGGTGTCATGAGCTGATCTGATGATTCAGCCGGAAGAAGGCCACAGGATCTCTGTAAGAAAACCATGAAACCCCATTCAGGCTCATTTGATTAGTTTTGATGAGCACTCTGACGGGAGACGACTAGACGAGGTCCATGGTCTGATGATGAACCCGAAGGAAGGCCACAGGAACTCAGTATTGAAACCATGCAACCCCATCAAGTTTGGGCTCGTTTGATTCATTTTGACGAACACTCTGTTAGATAAAAGGGTCCAGGGTCTGATGATGGAGCCAGAAGAAGGCCACAGGAACTCGGTATTGAAACCATGCAACCCCATCGAGTTTGGGCTCGTTTGAATCGTCTTGACGAGTACTCTGTTGGGAAATAGTGTTTAGGGTTTGATGATGAAGCCGGAAAAAGCCCACAGGAACTCTATAATAAAACCATGCTACCCCAACGAGTTCGGGGTCGTTTGAATCGCCTTGACGAGTACTTTATCGAGAAATAGTGTTCAGGGTCTGATGATGGAGCCGGAAAAAGAACACAGGAACTTTATAATAATACCACACAACCCCATCGAGTTTGCGCTCGTTTGATTCGTCTTGACAACTACTCCCATAGGAGATGACGAATTTTTAGTTTTGGCACGTTAACTAAAAAACAGTTACTACGCTACGATAACTAAACCATCAACCATTCTGACAAGGGGTCGGTCAGCCATCAACACATAGAAGAATTGGTAACTTGCAAACTTTTTAACTTTTAAATAGAAAAAGTAAGAATTACTTACTACTGGTAAAATAAAAATTTTAAATAGCTTTATTAAAAATAATAAAAGTATCTTTTTTTCGTATCTGTGGATTGGGTTTGAAATAGGTACATATAAAATTTAGCATCTACCTACTTACTAGCATTTGAAAATAACTTTAGGTACTTACTCATAAGATAACAAAGGTACGCCTACTATTGAATCTCGGTGATCTACTGCGGATGGACAACATCTACATAAAGAAGCCATAACTGGAGGTTAGTATAGGTAAGCAGCAGAACGATTAGATAGAACACAATAAAATTATTTCTTATTATAGTTCTTTTTCTATAGAATTTACAATAATGACGAAAAAGGCCGGCGCACGGGAAGATGCGCGTAATAAAATGCCCGCTTGCAAAGTGTTAAACTATAGCTACATAAATTTAATATCGGTGATAACAGTATCGACCATATCTACGGACTATTAAAAATTCATGCAATATCGTGTTTTTTTCCACTATATAGTTTCAGAACGCATCGAACGTTTATAATATTTTTATTTTATTAAACTTATACAAGCACATTTGTTTGTTAAAAACTACAGATTAATGATAATTCAATAAATATCAGGGATACGGTACAATATTCTTGAATTCGATCACGTACAATATAGTGATCTCAACGCACACCGCATTCCTGACGCGATATAGTGTTTTCCAAAATAGGTATAGTTTCAGAACGCATCGATATCGGATTTGACGATATTGATGCAATAAATACGTTTCAGTAACCTTATACGATTTGTATCGCCTACTCCTAATTTTAACGAAAAAAATGGAAGAGGTGATTGCGCTTTATTACATGTCGGCAAATAATTACTATTTATTGCATCTTTATTATTATTATTAATTATTAATTCGTAATATTGTATTACTTCTAATACTTTATCGTTACTCCAATCCATAATTATCGAAACAGAATAATATCGATAGTCGTATTTGCAACACGTTCACACCTCTAGTTGTCTAGCAGTCAACTAAAGTGTGCGAAGGAAATGTGGCCGCACGAACTTTATCGCTACAAAATCCTTGATGTGCGGCAATTTACCAACAGCGCGGCGCGTCAACGCCATGATACAACGCGCTAACGCGAAGTGTTTGGCCAGACGTGTCGCGAAAACGCAAATCTTCGCGCTAGCGCGATAATGTGGCCCTAGCATTACATTGGGATGCCCCAGCAGACTAATCGTAAAGTCATCGATCACCAATATCACCATAGAGTACATTTATTTTTATTTATTTATTTACATTTAACCATGGGAAGTAACACAATCTAATATTAAAATAAATTACTTTCAATGGTTAAAATTTATTCTGTGACGGTCGATAGCGATTAGTTTGCTGGAAAGCATCCGTTCTTTATCGAATTAGGCTCAAGTATTCAACCATTTTGTCGTTCTGCACTCCTCCATAATGTTTATCATTATGCCAAATCTAATTATTTAATTGTCTCAACAACAAAAAATAACTAAGACATTCGTGTGTGAGATATCTAAAATAAAAAGTAGGGTAGGTTATTAGGTACCTGCCTATAGTAAAACTAAATTAGTCGCGTCGCGCATCGCTTTAACAGACGGCTCCTAGTCTAAAAGTGGCAATAGTGTAGCGCACGGAACGGCAACGGCGCGCTTAGCCGCTTCCGAGCCATTATTTTGAATTTTTTGGCGGGAAAACAGTTTTTGGCTTATAATTTATAAAGTAAGAGGCCCAGAGATTTGAAATTTTGCCTCGTGTGTGCACAAATTATAACGTATTATTTTATCTTTAAAACGAAGCGCTATCTTATACAGTTACAATAATTCACCATGTGTTAGCCCGTGTTACGTGTCACCAGCTTACACATACTTATCGGTTCGTAGCTCAAAAACCTTTTGAGTTAAAGTTTTGAAAATTTTTGTGCCTTATGCACAAATTCTGCACAAAATTTTGAGGTATAATTCATAACCGTAGCTTGAACAATTACGAAGATACAGCTGTGCGAGCTGGAGACCCGTGTCTCCAGCTCGCACACAGTTTTATGATCGTAGTTTCAACAGTATTTGAGTGTGATGGTTAGCTTTTTTTGTTCCTAGTGCACAAATTATGCACAAAATTTCTAGCTATAGTCCAAAACCCTAACCTCACTGGTTTGTCTTAACGGGCGTGTGCGAGCTGGTGACACGTGTCTCCAGCTTACACACATAAAACAACTCATAGTAACGAAGTTGTGGTGGCACAAAAATTAGGACTGAAACGTTTGAATGCACATAATATGCACAAAAATATGGCATGCTTAGAATTTCTCTATATCGAATGAGGAAGCTGTAGACATCGACACCAGCTTTCAGCCCTTAGTTTTTATTTTCATCATTGAAAAAATGGTAAATGATTTGCCCTAATCTATGTCAGTATTTTAAAGCAATAGTTGAAAGTATGACGAATGTCAGACGAGATGTGGGCGAAAACCACGACTATGTGGATGCCACGCGATGCCAGGAGACGACGCGGCAGGCCCAGAAGGAGATGGCGGAACGAGCTAGACTCCTACTGCAAAGACTGGCCATCAAGAGCCCTTAATCGCGAAGATTGGAAAAAGGGAAGGAAGGCCTTTGCCCTGCAGTGGGACATCCATGGCTGAAATAATAATAATTGAAAATAAATTATAATAATGTAATTTCAAAATATATATTCATAATTAATATTTATCTTTATGTTATTTCAATTTTACATCGTGCTGTAATTAAGTGGCTGTATAGAAAGTTGGGACATGGCTGAATAGAAATATGAAAATAGGACTAGTTTTTTATAATTTGACAGTGCCTTTTAGAAAAACAATTCTCCCTAGGGCTGAAAAGTATTACTTTCAACCCGCTCCTCAGGCAACTTCAGACCTACTTACCGAGTGTGAGGAATAAAAAGTTTGTTTATACTGTCTCACTGCTCAGCAAAGGCAAGTCAAGGCAAAGGCATAATCAGGTCAAAATCATTAATGTCATCATTGACAGCACACGGCGCGGCGCGCGAACGGCGCGGCTCGTGCCAACGGCGCGGCGCGTGCCAACGGCAACGGGCGCGGCGCGGTGATGGTGGAAAAAGCCTTCCGCGCAGCGCCACTTTGCTTTACGACCGCATAGACACCTGGCGATCTCATTTTGTACGTGCACACTTATTACATTAATGTAACTAAATTAAACCCTTAAAATACAGTCCACTCTTTATTCTGAGCCATCGACCTAACACATCGCTACTATTGGTGGGTATAAGTTTCATTTCATTCATCATTTATTACGCTTGTTAAATGCGGGTCCCGAACCCGATCTATAAGCCGAAACACACTTTCCGTGGCCTGGGAATTGAACCCGGGACCCGGAAGCGGACCTCATGATATCAAACTCAAACTTAAAATTTCTTTATTCAATGAACTTAAAATAAGTATTTTGAATCGTCTAAATATATTTGGATGGATGGGCACCCGCCCACTCACACCACCCATTCAGGAAGTCTTTTAGCTGTGCAGAAGAACGGGCACAAACAGCTTTACAATAATATAGAAGTAACGACATTTACAAAACAACATGTCGTTACCAAATTATACAATCGGTTATAAAGATAATGGATTAATTAAAATATAATGTAAATATATTATTATAACCAGGCTGATGTCTTCTAAATATTCCTTGACTGACAGTGCGGTCGACCACTCGATCACGGAAGCGTTTCCCTATACTATTATGCTGTACTGTAGATTTTCCAAAGGTACTGGGTTCAGATGAAATCCAAGTGCATCATGTGTTTACGTAATGTCATAAAGAAATAAAATTAGGAGTAATTTGTCATAGGTACCTATTGGTAGGTAACATTCTTGCAACAGCAAAAGATGCCCCCATCATAATCAGTTTTGACGAGTACGCAGAAATAAGAACTCGACGAGTAGACAGAAAAAAAATATGCAGTTTTGACGAGTGTGTCGTAGATCCATCTTATTATGTAAAAAAAATAACTAAAAATATGCAGTTTTGACGAGTGTGTCGAAGATCCATCTTATTATGTAAAAAAATAACTAAAAATATGCAGTTTTGACGAGTGTGTCGTAGATCCATCTTATTATGTAAAAAAAATAACTAAAAATATGCAGTTTTGACGAGTGTGTCGTAGATCCATCTTATTATGTAAAAAAAATAACTAAAAATATGCAGTTTTGACGAGTGTGTCGTAGATCCATCTTATTATGTAAAAAAAATAACTAAAAACAAAATCGCGGGCGCGTGAAATTTCTGTCAACAGCCAACCGTTCATATCAATGAAAATTCTGATTACACATTTATACATGTTATTAGGTATATTTTAATTAATTTTAGATTATTTTGTAGCTTTTAGTACATTGTCTACACTACATAATCTGTATCTTTCTTTTCAATAAAACCGTATAATATATTTTTTTAAAGTTTTTGACGTGACAACGTCTTAAATTAGGTTGCGGCTGGGAGTCACTTATGAAAAAGTGTAACGCTCGGTAACGTTACGATGAGTCACCGAACGAGAGAGAGGCCCGCCGAATGCCTTGCGTCTCTCTCCCACTCAACTATGTTTTAAATATAATTCTTTGTTTAAATAAATGTTTTAAATTGTTACTATTATTTCATCCTTCTTCCTACTATACGAATGAATATTCACATTAAAATTATTTTACCACTCAAAGTCGTTGTCACGTAAAACTTTCGCCCGTATACCGACTTTACAGGCAACCAATTTTTTTCTATAATGTACTACTACTAGTTATCAAGCAATTTTATTTGATACCCATATTGAGGTGGTTGAACAAAAAAATGTAATCCAACATTTTGTGGAGGCGGCCATTTTGGATTTATAATGATACTGAATATACATAATCGTATTGTTATCAGAACTAAAGGTGTGTACCAAATTTCAGATCAATCGGACCACAGGAAGGGGGCATAATTTTAAGTAAATTTGACCAACATCAACAAACAGGTCAAGCTAAATAAAACCGTTAATAACTGCAATGTTGGTCGACCAAAATGTGGAAGTAGACCAGCTGATTTTGGTTAATTATTTTTGTGGCCCAGACCGATCGCGATTGCGCCGACCGAGTTGGTGTGACATAGTACCAAGCTTACTCGCCGCTTATTTCATAGATGTTATCATACTAGCTCTCAGTATATCCGACCCTGTGAAATTAACGCCAGAAATAGTCAGGCAGAAAGTAATCAACCTAAAAATCTACGAATGTGTTTCCAATCAGGGCGAAAGTGAGAGCCGCAATGAAAGAACAGTTGAGCTCGGACAATGAGTTTCATAATTGCAGCATCAGCCGAAAGAATTCCAGCGTTTCAGCTCTATCGGGGAATGTCGAGATGGGTGCGATTTTTTTTTTCTTTTTAATATAATTTTTACTATGTTCAAGTTATGCATTCTTTTTAAAGAGCGTCGCTTGTGCGTTCTGCTTTGCGCGCTTATATTTCGGTCTGTGAACGAAATTGTATTTAAACCTGGATTAGAGGCTAGCTGAAATTCTTCTTCGCTATTAAGGCCTACCCGCAAAAAACCTAGTACTCAAAACAGACATTCACCTAAAACGCCGCATTGACGAAACCGCATGTCGTTCCGATATCCGTCATACTGTTTGAAGACCTAGTGCGTTGTGGCTTTTGGGTGTACCTACTCACAGATTACAGCACATGAGTAAATACACATGTGACTATACGGCTGGCATTAAGCTCTGAATAGATTCCTTACCTCTTTTCATTGTCGGCTTCCCTTAAGCTCACCTTCCTATTACCTATTACCGCTAATACAAATCAATCCGAGTAGGCAATCGCAATCAATATTGATTCAACTAGTTCGGGACTCGTGACAAGATTAATGTTGCTTAGTTTTGTGACTCAGGCGAAGTTTGATGAAGAAACGGAATAAACTAGTGCGGCTAAAATAGTTAATGGGTTGAATTGGATTTTCTTGGTTTGATGCAAGTGTATACCAGGTGAATCCCGTGGTTCAATTCCTCGTGGTGTCTTGCGGTATTAACTTTTCTCAATTTGGCGTTCTTTATTGTTTAGTGGGTATCCTCCCTCCCTCTCACCCTGAACTTGGTATTTTCTTAGCCTTGTCGGTGTGGAAAGGTGGTACAGAAAAGCCCGAAAAAACCAATAGAGACCGATAAAACTCGCATTTTTCTTGAGATGATAATTTCATAGGCGCTTAAAGACTGCTAAGGTTTGGTTTTCAGGATTTTAAATCTATCGAATTGATAACAATATCATCAAAGTAAATGAAGCATTTCATACCTTGAAGACCGGAGGGAACTGTATGCATAGATACCTAATATAATGATTAAAAGACTAACAAGTCCTTGAAAAATTTGACACCGCAACCAAACGGCTTATGTATTTGTTTATTTATGCACATAAATAAACACATACATAACATACGCAGACGACTTCTTTCGTAATAAAGAGCACTAATTGTATTGAAGATCCCCAAAATTTCCCATTACCATCAATAATGGCTAATTGAATAGCGGCCGTCATCAAAATCTGTTGTAAAGGAGTAATCGGTCCCCGGGGAGATGACGTTAATTAATAACGTTTAGCTGAATCTGGCCCCGAGCCTATGCGTAGAGAACGTTGGACGTAAAGTTTTGGCTTCTTTTACACAATAGTTTTGTAAATTAGGAACGCTACGCGCCTTTTTATTTATTTAATTATTTACGGTAACAAACATAATTTATAAATAAATACTAAAATTGATTGTGCAATAAATATCTATTAGCTAAAATAGAGTTCTCTTAAATGACAAACAGTACATAAACAAGTTCATACCAACAAAAAAATAATAGACATTTACAATTACAACATCCTTATACCTCGATGACAAATTTGAAAAAGTGTTGAAGAAAGACATTTTGTGGTAGGAGCAATATGGACGAATAGCGATATGGACGAACTGCGTTAAGGACACCTGACGAACTACATAATGGACGAACTGCGTATTGGACCAAATGCGTGTAGGACGAACGGCTAGCAAATGGGTTGATGGGTTGACGTCTGTACAATCTTATTATTAATTCAATAAGCCAAATGATTGGTAATTAAATTAACTAACTAATTTTATTAAACACACCATTTAACACACACGTAGTCATGACATCTTCTGCTGTACCCATCTTCCTGCGATTCTTGTATCCAGACTGTTGGAACTGACAACTCTCGGTTTTTAAAGCATTGCCCACTGCAGGTAGGTACCGGGTTGCGGAAGTTTAAATAAAACAGGTATTTTGATCCCACTGACCAACACGACTGATCCCAAACACCATACATACATCATACATACTCATACATACATCATACATACTCGTACATACATCACGCCAGTTTCCCGGAGGGGTAGAGGTATGATAGAGACAACTGCTTTCCATTTCATACGATCCCAATTTTTACTTCTTGCCTTTAATGTAAATAAATCTATTCTAGGATAAAAGTAGAAAAAAAATCAACCAGTCTCAGGAAAGCTCGAATGGAATTCGAACCTTTGGATTGCCGGTTCAGGTCAAGGTCATGGGTTCGAATCCCATTAGAGCTGGTTTTCTTTCTTGTAAACATTTTATCCTATATCTATATTATAGCATTGTAAATGTAAAAAATTCAATAAAAAATATATATGTATTCTGTTCCATTCTATCCTATTAATTAGGAAATTCACCACAACACGCACAAAGCCATTTTTACGAACGCGTTTTGCTACATTCCCATTTCTGTTGGTAATTAATTTGATTACGCATATTATTCGAATCCGATAAGTATTAGTCCTAGCTCTCAACGTCAGCTCTTAATTTGTAAAGTCGAGGCCTCAGAAGTAGCTTACCGCGTTATTACTATGTCACACGAACTCGGCAGGATCGCGCCCGTGCTACTATGTTGTGTGTGCTCTGCAGTAGGTATGACAAGGTTCTACTCTGTTCAGAAGCCGGCCGTATTACCGTTCCAACGCATTTCGAACGGCGAACGATGAATACTTCATTACGACTATGGGGCGCCTTTCGCAATTTTTGTTAACGCTTTTAATTGCTGTGCAGAACGCACCTTTTCGGTTTCAGCGATATTTCACAACGTCCAATATACTCGTACAAGAGCGGTGGGGAAACTCATTTCATGAAACCTTTTTGTCTAAATCCATTGGCTGTGTGTCTCTATACCTTTGTTATGTATTGTGATAATTGATTTCCAGTATGTTATAAGGTATTAAATTTTTACAGTACAGTTAGGTAGTAAAGCTAATGTCGTTACTTCCATATATAAAGCTGTGGAGTTTCTGGCGCCTATTCTTCTCAAATCAAATTAAAGCTTTTCACCCCCATGTTTTTTTTATATACCTGCTAGGCACAGCCCATCTAGCAAAATTTCCTCTTACACACATCCCAATAGTATGATTTTACCAGTCTTATATAACTCCGATAGACTGCTATAAGTGTGGATTTGGGCGCACTTAATAAGTGTATTCTCCCTTAAATATACCTTAAAATGGTATCGAGAAGTGTATTTCCAATCTTACAAAATTATTGTCGATGCTTTAATAATACAAAACAGCCTTACAAATGACTTACAAAGGTATTCTTAATGGGCATTTACCCTTATAATGCACTTAATAATGCTGTTCTAAGTGTGATATCATTAGTAATGCTCTTTGCGGGCTTTTAGTTAGAGTGTACGAAAGGATTGCCAGGTGCTCGTGTAACTTTTTTGAATAATATGAAGAGTATTAAAAACGTAAACTTATGTATTGTCATGTTTAATTCACTTTCCTACAAAATGTGTAAGTATAATTTTATGTTTGTTACACATTACTAACTAAATAAAAAAATATTATATTAAAAAAGAAAAACGCCATTACCACCAATCATGCCTTTGGGCTTTAACAGAACAATATAAGTGCATTACCATTGTTTAAGGTTTATCCGCACTTATAGAATCAAATGCAATCACATTTTTTAATTGTGTATAAATGTATAGTGATAGGATTAATATCTTTTAAAATAAGGCCATTAACATTTTATAAAATTAAAAATAAAGTGTTTAATATTCATTCTTGCTTCATTTATAGGAAAATGACAAGAGTTATAATAAAATAGACTACAGTGCGACATAAAAGAGTAGAAATTAAATGAGGGCGCTGTTGTCGTTAACATAGCAACCCTGATAGGTCGAGCAAATTGGTCTTGATACTTGTTTTTGTTTAATATGTTCATATAATTGGATAACATCACTTACACATTGCTCTGATATAAAGGAAGTAGCTAAGGCACTTGTGTTATAGAAATCAGAAACAACGACGGTACCAAAACACCCAGATCCGAGACAATATAGAAAAGTTGGTTTTCTACATTAACCCAACCGGGAATCGAACCCAGGATCTCAGAGATGGCGACGCCAAGTCCGGAGTGCTCTACTCTCGGCTACGGAGGTCGTCAAAATAATAAATTTGAGTAGTTTGTATGTAAAAATGAAAACAGCCATTGTACATAACTTATTTTTATTTAGATACAAAACTAATAAATTAAAGTCCAGATACTCTTCAAGTTTTGCAAATGCTCGCGGCTTCCATCATAGCCAATAAGTTGCCTTAATTGAGCTATTAATTTGCATATTGTTGGTACTTCTTTTTTTACAGTGTAAAAAAAATCATTTTCTGACGGATTGCACACATATCAAAGTCATCGAGTTCCTTTGCAAGTCGACCCTTTCTGTGCTTAGCGGGAGTCGAAAATTTTCCTCCATTTTCGGAGCCTTGTTTAGCTATTCTCCGCACAGTACTTTCAGACACACTTTGAACAATAAAAACATATATGCATAAAAAACGAGTCTCCTTAGTCGGTGGGGGAACGGGAGGGGACGAGAAAGGAGTACCCCCTACTTACCCCTCCTGCCTCAGACAAGTAATTTTGAAGTTATGTAATTTAAAAAAAAAATGGAAAGTTACAAAAACCTCATTTCTGGCGCTTTGCCGGCCGCTCCCGCGGCACTCTCGCTTCGCTCGCTCGGCTCGCGCGTTTTTGGTCAACATACTTACTAACCTAACCTAATTAACTCTTTAGACTTTTTTCATGGCGGGGGCTTAGCCCCCCTCGCCCCCCTCGCAGAGGAGTGGCCCCCTCCCCCCGTCCCCACACTTCGGTTCTGTTAATATGGTATTGTATTACCTAAAAACGTGTAATTTTTCGTGATTATAGCCGATTTTGACAAAACTTTAAAGTGGCTTTTTAAATATTTTACCGCAACAGCTGCAGCTAAAATGTTAATAAGCCTTTATTTAAGAACCGCTTAGACCCCCCCACAGTGTTAGTTTCTTCAAATTCAGGCGACTCGATTCAAAAGCCAACCGACATAATTTACTATACATACACCACATTCTACCCCTTAACACTTGATAAAATGTCCCAATAAATTAAAAAGTTCAAGATTCTCGAGTCGAACTATAATAACCAACATTTTTGTTTGTAATATCATAACCCCAAAACTTTTAAAAATATTAAAAAATACTGATTGTTTCACGGAATTTAGCCGATTGCGCATAGGCATATTTTAGATAATTATACTTTCAACATCTTTTATAACTTACTTACCAGTATAATCTGCTGTACGTTGGTAAATATCCTCCAGATTACGTAACGAAGTTCCGTCTTGAAATTCTGCCAAACTTCGCAAAAAAAACCTTATAATATTATGTTACGAGAACCGCCATGGATGGTCATAATCATGTTATCAGTGTTTTAAATCCAGGAAAGTAGAAATATCACTAAAACAACAATTTATATTGTAACCACGGACAGAGTTGAACAACCACTTGACATTAATGACAGATAATCAATGTTGCCAAAAAATGAGTGCATTTAGTTCTGGATTATTTAATTTCTACTCTTTTATGTCGCACTGTAAAGAGGTTAAATACCTTATACGTTGAGCAACAACTTGACACCTAATTCATTATGGTATATGGGTTCCCGAGATACGGTCACCGCGTATGACTCCACAAAAAAAGTAACTCTTTTCACCCAAATACACTACACCGAAGCAAAGAACATACATCCAAAAACAATATTGTAGATAATTAAATAAAGAATATGTTGTTCTTGGACAGTTTTATGTAGCTTTAAACGTTTTCATGATGAAAAACAAACAAAACGAGATTAGGGACATAAAAGGTGGGGCGAGGGGGGAAGCAATCATTACCCGACGTGTTTCTATATCGATATTGGAGTACATATATTAAAGCTACATTCCTGCCGGGTTGGATGCTTTCTTCCGAATGGGACCGTGAAATTATTGTTTGTTAAGACAAGGAGCCGTACTATTTGTCTTGTACAGTATTTAGCGTAACAACATATTGCTTTCTGCGCTATAGCTGTTTCGACCAATGACCAAAATTTGGAAAAATCTATAGCAATACAGGTAATAAGACAAAAACCCGGTCCTTTGCAAATAGCGCGACGATGCGAGACGAATGTCCGAAAATCAATAGGGCTGGCCATTTCCGAACTATATTTCACGTCACAAAAGATCAAATTATTCACACGGCGGGTCCAGGAAAGGTTTTTAAGGGATTTTTCACGCGTTTTTGCACACCTTTTATGTTTGGCACGCTCCAAAAAAGATTTTTCGGAACGATCAATCGCGCGCGGATTTGTGAAACCTCATCTGTATGATTGCCGCTTGATTTTTAGCATTCTGCACTGTGGTGGACAACCTAAACTGGGTTGGTGTGTGTACACTTGTACACCTGTAGGTGTACGTCTGTTATGTGATTTTATGGATTTGTGACGAATGTGCTATTACTATTGGTATCGTTTTGTAGGTAATTTATTCACGATGATTTAGTTCTAAAGAAGTAGTTTTTTTAGAAAATGAAGATAAAAAGAGGGGGGGGGGGGAGCAATCGTTTCTCAGCGTGTTTCCATATAGAAAACATAGGGAACCGGACAGGAAAAGGCAAATACTTCCATCTTTAAAATCAAGTCATAGCTACCAAATGATAGGTGTTGGCTTAGTGGTTCTTAAAACATTCTTGTTGGTGATCACAAATCCGGTTTATAAATCGAATAGCCTGAATCCAAGACCTTCAATAATAAGTCGAGCGTTTTACGTCTCTTCCTCTTTATTGCCTTGGCAGATATTATATAAAACTTTTAAATATGTATTATGTACCTACAAATGTTTGATTTTTGAGATACTTTAAGAACAAGTTACTGGTAATTTGCGCAAGTAGACTAGTAGGTAGACTTCATTGTTCACTTACTTGTATTCTACATATCAGATCAGTTTGACAACGACGTAAAGCTATCTGGCATAAAAGAAATAGTGAAACTAGCCCTAACCTTTTACGTTCGTAATAGAGACGAAATAAAATAAACAAAACACAATAGCGGAAATTTCGGTCGACGCAACGCATCTTTCCACTGAAAAAAACCACTCTCTGCGCTCGGAACAGTGTGAATCATTGAGCTGTTATAAATAGTGCAACACCGCGAATCAATTTTTTGGTCACCGTTTTGCGGCCGCAAGGGCCAGAATCGCTTGGATCATTTATAATTACTGAGGCGTTTGGAGTCCATAAGCCGCAACCTAGTGCGCAAAAACTTGCTTCGCGGTGTTGTTTCTAGATATAATACGTGAATAGTGTGAATGTGCAGATTGTTGTCAAAAGAATTCGGTGCGCGCGGTGCAATCCAATTTCTCTGCGCTACTGCACCGCTATTTGACTTTGATATTGTACTTTACCAAGATGAAGGCGAAACAACGGCTTCCCGTTAAATGATAAAGTTTTGACGCTCCGTAAAGTTATCTAGATCGGCAAAACTGTTTCATAGACATCGTTACTGGGTTATATTCAAAGGTTAATAATATTTGAAGAATGTAAGACGATTTAAGTTTGAGATAATTCGTTTAGGTACTTTTGATCTCTTGTGTAACCACCATGTCTTCGGTCTGTAAGATAAAGAAGACTTTGAACATACGGTCATGAAACAGCAAGCGCGGAAAGAAACCAGACTCAACAATCTACCAAAGTCCATTATTGACAACTTTTTTACTAATAACTGTATTAGACCTAATGCGGTAACAAACAGCAAATGAATGTAGCTCAAAAAAAATTCACAATCCGGTCAGCACATAACGGTTGAAACAAATATAGACGACGCAGTAATAGCTTCAGAAGACGCTTAAATCGCAGCGTCGCGCGTCGCTACAAAGGCTCTAAAACGTTTTTGCCCCCGGCCGCAATTATTACGGGACCCTTTGCTGGGTCTGTTTGCCATCCTGGCAGCGTCCCCGTTTGTGGTGACAGTACTGCTGCTGTCTGCTGTGTTGTTTTTATGCTGACCTTGTGTTGTGAACTAGTTGTTACGTAAGAACATTAATTCGTGAGTTTCGAAACCCACTTTGTAGTTTTGTACAACTTCGTTACGCTGGCATCATCATCATCATACTTTCAGTTATTTTCAACTTTTTTTTAAGTGTTTCATTTATATTCATCTCACATTTTTAGGTCTTATGAGTATAATGTCTTTAATCCTAAACTTTTAACAATAAAAAATTAGTAGTAACGGTTGTTCCTCAACCTACCTTTAAAATTAAAGCAATAGGTTTAAAATCTCGTAATCCATCATCCACCAAAGAAAAAGCAGAATAGAACACAAAAAAAACACATCCGTCCAACGAATCTATTTAAATTGGAATATTTAATCAAGTAACAGTCGAACAGATGGTTGCATTTGTCTAACAAATTGGATTAAAAGATTTTATCAAGGAATTGATCAATTCGCCACCTGCGATCGCTTTTAAAATTAAGCTCTTAATAAAGGCGGAAGGTATCCAGCAGATGAAGGTAATAAAAACCGCTCCGCAGTTGGGTGGCGTTCCAATTAGTGATTTGGCGAGTTATTAAATGGCTAAATTATGAGGGCTGCTGTTTGATAAGCGCTAATAAATAAAAGGGAAGCGATACTGCGGAATGCTTTGACAACTCAAATCTTTTACGTTTCCACTGAACCATTCCTTAGTTCCATATTGTAGCTTAGTTTCTTTTTCTTTCTACAGTAATCGTTAACAATGATAGTACGCTGAAGGAGAAGGAGACCCATCCACAACACATATTATCGTAGAATTATCCCTAACAGTTTAGCAAATACTATATTTCCTCTAATAATGTATTGCTTCAAAGGAGCGGGACAGAACTATGAGTAGCTTATACCATGACACGGGTTTTTTCTGGAGTAGTTCCCTAACAAACTTGAGCGAATTCAAAACCTGAGCATTAATTTTATTTTGCTTTTAGACGTCATGACGACGAGATCGAACCATAGAATACATAATAAATAATACAAGACCGAACGTATCAAAGTTCCAATGAACACAAGTATCTCCCGATTCGTGTACCTGGAATAATAGAATAACAATACATGCCTTTTCGACGGAAGTTTCCTTTTACTAATTGTTAAGCGACCAACATTTAGTCTGTCTGAAACCATGAACACTGAAAAAGTCTCAATTTTAATTAGTTTTAATGAAATTAAGGATGAGTTCTACTCATGAAACAGAACAACTTTCTCCAAAAACCTAAGTGCAAAAATGACAAAAAAATTCGACCTCCCATACTATTGTCACAGTTACACTGTGCTATTTTGTTGTCAGCTGATCAGACAGTTTTGTAGGGAGGTCGAAAGTTTTTTTTCACTTTTGCACATAGGTTGAGGGTGTATAGGGGTAAAGTTTGTTTTTATGCACATGCATACGTACTTAATTAGTGCGCATTTTCTGGAACTATTTACTAAAGCCATTCTGATTGACGACCTCCGTGGTCGAGTGGTTAGCACGCCGGGTCTGACGTAGCGCCATCTCTGAGGCCCCGGGTTCAATTCCCGATCGGGCCAATTTAAAGAAAAACTGATTTTCTAAATTAATTTCGGGTCTGGGTGTTTTATGTTCTATGTTTATGTATATTTTCGTTATCCTTCCATATTAACGAGTTTCAAAAGAATACTTATCTTGAGCTTGATAATTGGTGCGAGAGTAAACAAATTGTATTTTTTTATATTTTATCTATTTATTCTTCCATCAATCCTTTTTTTTCTAAAAAAATCACCATCAAAAGCAGCCTTTAAACTCGTATGGAAATCGTTCCCTGCTCGTTATTACTTGGGCCTCTTCAACGCTAGAGTTAAACTCTTTCTATACTATGGCCAAATTCGATAGACTGTTTGTAAAAAAACTATTCACAATTCTTTGAGTCACTATCTAGTGCCACTTAGATTATAACTTTTTCTTGAGAGGGATTCACGAGAAAATCACTTATATTGATGTCTTTCTTTTAAAACAGTAAATGAAATCCGAGTGGCACTAGATATTATTTGCACAAAAACAAGTTGTTTACAAATTCAATCAAATTCTTCATCGAACTTGGTTGTTGGTTGTCTGCATCTAGGTATACATGAAACATCAGGTGAGAATGTGGACAAATGTTTACTTATCTAGGAAAACATGCTTGGCTTATACATAGACATTGTAATAAATGTCCATGGGCGAGTAGAAAATGCATAAAGGTTGGAAAGAACAATCGAAACATAAATTATAAAAAAAAACAGAATGTTTCTGTCGAAAAAATAATTTACAATATTTGTTGCCATGTATTAAGTATAAAATGCCGCCGTTCTAGATTTTATCTAAAGCGAATGTTTGAAATTCGAAATGAATTACTCACCGCACCAGGCAGCGGTTAATATAGTTTCGCCATTTTATTTCCTCTCCCGCTTTACGAGAGTAATTATTGGCGACCGTATAGTCTTTACGACTTCGAATTTTGCTTTTGACACCGACTTAATTAGAAAGTTGACTCTTGTGGCGGAATTTTTGCTATCTGAAATTTTCGTAATTTGTTTGGTTTTAGATTAAGATTGAGATGGAGCGACGCGACGCGACGGCCGGTCGGCCATTTTAAATGTACAGTTGATGAAAAATTAAAAATGTTATGAACGTCAATTTTTTTGTAAGTAGTAATAGAAATTTTGTGTATTGTTTTCTACTTTCTTTGTTCACTATTTATAATTTGAAATATTTAGGGGACTGTAGGGTTTATAAAAAACTAATTATAAGTAGGTCCGGATTTTCATTCCCGGTCGAGTTAAGTGTGTGTTCAGATATTTGATCACCAACCCGCTATAAGCGTGATGATTAAGCCAACACCTAAAGGTCATCAATTGTTTTAATTATGGAGGCCTTTGCCCTGAAGTGAGGCACTATAGGCTATTACTATTCTTTTAGATAACATAAAACCTCTTTATAATATTTTGCATAAGAAAAACTTTTGACAAAACTCTTTTGTTGCTACAAAGTAGACAAAAAACAACAACGGAGAAAGTGTCAGCAAAGAGTTTGCGTTTTGTCAACAGAACGCAAAGGTCGACGCGCCACGCAACACAAAAGGAAGAAAAATCATTCAAAAACGTGTGTGCGCAGGACGCGCGACGAACAAAGGATTCCGTATGAATATTTGATATCGCTTTGCACAATTTGACGTTATACCCGGTAAAGCGATGCGAAATAATGTCATTCAGCTTATTTGCACGATATTAAGTGACAGGCAGTGTCTGTTTCGCAAAGAGCTGTTTGTATTGTGTGTTCGCTTTTTAAGCCCCGACGTAAAAAGAGACGTGCTTTGTTAGACTGTTTAAAAAAACATGCAATGGTGGAAGTATAATGATATGTAACCATGTACTATTGTGAAACTTTAGATACTATTGTGAAAGCGTAAGAGGATCCTTACGTTTTCAGAAAGTACCTAAGTAGAACCAATACTGCAATTTATGATTGTAAAGCTCGATCTAGTATTAAAGGAAAAAGATCTGCGACTAGGGGTGATACATCTGGTGATATGGTAACCGCTTACTACAAGGCCTTACCTAAGGCCCCATAGGTATAAATAAATAAATAAATAAAATCAAATGGCCACCTTAGTGGAATAAAACAATAAAACTAATACTAAACTAAACAATGTGAAAAGTGTTAACTGAACTAAAGAACAGCACAAAGTTAATAATAATCGAATATTGGACGACCTCCGTGGTCGAATGGTTAGTACGCCAATGGATCTGGCGTCACCATCTCTGGGATTTACCCGGTTGAATCATTTTAAAAAATAACTGTTTTTCTAAATTGATTCCGGGACTAAATGTTTTCTGTATAAAATACTTATGTTATATTGTTTGACCATCAAAACAAGTTTCAAAAGAAGAAGAACTTGGGCTAGTTAATTTTAGTAACAGAAAAAAGTTTATAAACTAAACATTAATGCTAAACATCCTACTAATATTATAAACGCGAAAGTTTGTAAGTATGGATGAATATTTGTTACTCTTTCACGTAAAAACTACTGAATGGATTTGGATGAAATTCGGTAAACAGATAGTTTATAACCTGGATTAACACATAGGATACTTTTATCACGACATTCCCACGGCAACGTATTGATGGATGTTTGTTACTATTTCACGTAAAAACTACTAAATGGATTTGGATGAAATTTGGCATACAGATAGTTTAGAACTTGGATTAACACAAAGAATACTTTTCATCCCGATATTCCCACGGGAACGGGAACTACTCGGCCGCTTGTTTCCAATAAATGTGTTTCAATCAGGATTGATTTCAGCGATAAGACCGCTTTTGCTCATACTTGATTTAAGATTTCATGTAATACCTATTTCTAATGTAGGTGCATTAATCTATCTATCAATCTAATAGTTAAACGGGTGCCAAACCTGTGATAATCTCAATTATCCACTACTTCGTGAACGTCTACATAAAACACTCCAGTTTCAGAAATATCTGCAGTAATCTAATTTTCAACCCGTAACGTTCGGAAACGTTAATTCCTACGGAACCCTAAATAAGGCTGGAGGCACGCTAACTATAATTGCAGCTTCGGGTTAAAAGGAGTGAGATGAAAGGACACTTCTCTTATAAAGGCACTGAAACCCTGTGAATGCCCATTCGCCAACTTAACTTTGCCCTTATCCTGCACGTTAACACTTTACGTATAAGGTTGCATTTTCAACGTCTACTTGTCGTGATAAGTTTGCTTCTCACAATGACTAGTTTTCTGTCTGGATTGCCGTGCAAAAGGTTAAGCTATTCATCATTGCGTTGCTGCGTTGCGTCTTAACTAAAATGGATTTATGTGCATTTAAACTTCGATGGAGATGTGAACATCTGTAACTACATAAGGTATGTAGTATTTGGCACTTTAGATAATAATTACTTACAGTCGTTTAAACGTTCACGTTCCATTATATACAGAATATCTAGAGCCGTCAGTAAATAGATAAAAGACAAGACGACATTTTCCGATGTTGAAGATAAGCATCGAAAATTTGCTGAAGTTTCTTTAGATTCATGGAATAGGGCTGTGTACGCAGATGAAACCACGAACGGTCGCTTCAATGAGTATAAATAGCACTGTTTACGACCTCCGTGGTCGCGTGGTTAGCACGCTGGTTCTGGAGTCGCCATCTCTGAGGGTTCAATTCCCGGCCGGGTTAATTTAGAAATAACTGTTTTTCTACATTTATTTCGGGTCTGTGTTACATGACATTACTACCAGTACATCGCTGACGAAGGAACTATGGAATATTTTACCTAATTAGGTACAATATAATTGCAACATGCCAAATCATCAATATGAAGCCTCGACGGTGTTCCCTACTTAGCCGATGCCACCGCAAGCTAATTTAATCATTTTTGGTACATATTTCGTCGAAGCTTAGCATAGCTTAAATTGTAATCATTAATATTGTAATTTTCTTTTAATATAATTAATAATTCTGGGTGTTTTCTTCGTATGTTTATCCATTATCTAGCTAATAAAAACAAGTTTCAAAAGAAGCTTAACTATGCTTGGTAATTTGTGGGATAGTGGAAAAGTTATTTTGTTTTTATTTTATTGCCAATGTCCACGATAATGAGTCATTTAATGTTATCATCATCATTAGGCAATTGCCATGGAGCAAAATAACAGCAAACAGATTATTTAAAGAAAGTTCAATCATGGGAATTGTTAAATATTATACTTTAGTTTCTATAATGATACTAAGAAATATACTATAGAACTATAGAAAGTAAAGTACTAAGAAACATTTTTTAAGAATTGATTCGCTTTTAATTTTCGTTCGTGACGTTTGGGTTTCGTTAACTTGAGAAAAATTTATGACTACACTTTATTTTAAAAATCCAAAGAATGAAAGTTATTATGATTTGCTTCACTACGTCCGTATGAATGAACTACTTTGCTCCGTGCTGTTTCAATTCGGGCAAGTATTTGTTCCGCCTAAAGAACACCCCTGCGTATTCCACCTTGATATAAAGCCTGCCGTCATACCTAATATATCAGATTAGCCCCAAATTTCTACACGTATATAATAGTTTTTTTTCCACCGGCAACCCGCCGCTTATCTGGCGGTGTTATTGAAACTAAAGCACCCCGGTGGGCATTGCCGGATGAAAAATGGGCCACTTCTACCCCAGATGGGGGTTGGATTATCGAAGGGGGCACAGATTAACTTTTTTTTTCAGTACAACAATGAGTTGAGTAAACGTTAATTATCGTTTGAAAGTATGCGGTAGTACCGGCTCACAGACAGTGTATTAAGATTTGTGTTATCTCGACACTTGACCTTAATTATTATTTAATCGCGCACTTCTTTAGTAATCCTCAACTTCTATAGCTGGCTATCTTAACTAGTAAGCATTCGTTCTTTTTCTCATCGCGCATCTTCAACGATTATATAGCTATATATTTCATCTGGTAAGCACATCCTAATTATTTTATAATGCAATATCCCTACTCGGAATCTTTGACTGCCATAGCTGGCTATCTTAATTGGTAAGCTTTCGACTTTTATCTCATTGTTCACTAGGCCCAGGATTCACAAAGACAATAGGTGGGCTACTTTAACTGATAAGCACGCTGGCTATCTCAACTGGAAAGTAGGTTTGGCCTTTATCGCCGGAATCCGGAATCATCAACTCTTCTAGCTAGCCACATTAATTTCAATATGGAACTTAACCGCCTCTGTGCTCTAGTAGCTATGCCACCGGTGTTAGACCCAGAGGTTCCAGGTTCGATTCCCAGCGGGTGGTAAGTACACCTTTTTGTACTTAGTTTGCTTGTTAAGTCCGAATAGCTAGCTACCACCATCTTACCTAAAGTCTGGCGCTCTAACAACAATGTTATAGCATTGTTGTGTTGCGACAGTTTAGAGATCAGATAGAAGTTCCTCAGTGTTGAGGATTCCGGGTGAAGCGCGCTTCGACCTTTGGCCTTATCGTCACTTACCATCAGATGAGATGAAGAAAAAAATAAAAGTGTTAGCGTAAATCTTAGAAAACCATAATAAGACACTCTGAAAGTTCTTAAAAATTTTGATAAACGACTGCTTTGCTTATATGATTTTAAATATCTGTGACAGTCATCTTGTCGATAACAACCAACCAACTAATCACGTCACCCATCCTGGGAGCCAACAATGGGACAGTAGCTTACTTGCACTATCGAAACAACGTGCTCTTCAGTGAATCGTGTAAACACAGCACTTTTATTGAAAACGATCGTTCATGAAAGGGTACAAATCCAATCTATAAAGATTTACATACATGTGAACGAATTTAACGGTTTCCATACAGAGCTATTAATAAAATTTATAACGAGAGACCAGCGTTGAATCAATCGGTTTTATGTTTTAATTGAATCTATGTGGATGAAAGGATATTTTAAATGAGAAAAAATATATTTAAAAGAAAACTGATTTCCAAACGTTCACTCCATTAATTCATTCCATTGTTCATCGATACATTTAAATAAAACGTTGTTTCAAAATAACGTTCATAGAAAAATAATATAATTTAATAATTATATTTTTTCTTATTTATTAGTTTATGAGGACTATATTTTTGGTAATTAAAAGACCGTGTGCATTGTTTTATGCACATAAAAGTTAAATAGGGTTTACTATTCCGTAGTTTTATGATCTAAAAAAGATCCCACTAAGAGCTAATTTTCGATACAATGTTTTACTTAACTAAAAAAGTTTAGATTGTTGACATGTCATTATAAAATATAGGCATATTTTAAGCTAAAAGGCTCAATTGCCTTGCCTATCAAAACACGTCATAAATAATGCAATTTTCTAACCTAAATATAAATAATTTAAAGCTTTCCACTTTTTTATATCGCGTTATTTCCGACCTTTTTAGATTCGCGTGTGTACTTCTCAACCACATAAACCAAGAGCACTTTGAGTTTTTAACTCTCTCTCATATATCTACTACTACTTAAATTTTTTTATGGTATGTTGCTGTTTACCTATTAAGCCAAAACATCAAAGTAAATGAGGAATATAGAAAATTGGCAGGGCACGGGCGTTCTCATGTGGATTGGTTTGCCGATTAAGCCAATGACAAAATTAGTGGGAATATTGTAAAGTTTGCTGGGTACAGGCCATCCGACATGGACAGCAGAACTTTGTGACTGTACAATGCAGGTTGGTGGTGGGTTTTAAGAGGAAACACAATGTTGACGTGGCGTGCAAAATTCTCATAAAAACACAGAAAAATGACGTTTTGTAGTCCCTTGTTTCATCCTTCAGAACTTTACCAATTTTTATTACTTTTTCAGCATCGGTTAAAGAAAGCGATTTTCTATGTCTGTATGTTTGAATTATTGCAATAAGTCATTTATATAATAACTAGAAGCGTTCAAAATTTAGCGAAATCACTCCGTTTTTAGGCGTCTTCAGAAACATTAACTGGCTGGTTTAAAAAAAAATCAAGGAACTCAGGAACATATCCTCACTCTTGTTTTTAACGTGCTGTATGATCCTCGTACTCCTTCCTACCTTAAAGAATGTTTTCGGTTCCTCGGGGAGTATCACAATTGTGGTCTGCGGTCCAAATCGGAGAACGTGCTAAAGGCTCCCTTTACACGGTCAGGACACTATAAGGATTTTATTACTGTCCAGGCTACATTCCTTTGGAACAACTTACCTGAAATCCGTCACTCCAAGTCCCTGTCCTTGTTTAAATCTAGACTGCATAAACACCTTTTAGCTAAGTCATCTGCTCGTAACATGTTATAGGTTTTAGTAATCTTTTTTCTTATTTATTTTATTTTTATTTGTTTATTTTATTTATTCAAAACCTTTTATATCATATAAATTGTGTAACGACGTTAGAAATTGATAGTAAAAGTTTATTTTTTTCTTTTTAGCGCATTTAAAATTTTTTTTAAAGAGTTTTAATTTAATAATATTTTTTTTCTTTTTAGAATTGGAGTTAGAGTCATCTAGCAATAAAGTGCTCTAATAGACAAATCCAACGAACCCAAACTCGATGAGTTTCCACCGTTTCGTTTAGGAGTTCCTATGGCCACCTTCCGACTCCATCATCAGACCAGCTCAAGGGTACCATAACATTGCATTGCCATCGTACTTACATTAGTATACCAAATTTCAGCTCAATCAGTT
Source organism: Scoparia ambigualis (assembly GCA_963921215.1). NCBI lineage: Eukaryota > Metazoa > Arthropoda > Insecta > Lepidoptera > Crambidae > Scoparia > Scoparia ambigualis. The sequence continues at coordinate 63,116,624 of OY992501.1, forward strand.
GAGGAGAACTGGTCTTAAATTCAGTTGCAAGATTTGTTCCACACTACTAACACACAGGGGAAGTCAAATAAAAGCTTGTAAGTAAAGCGGTGCACTACCACTGTTTATGTTTCACTAAATAACAACTGTACATGTGCTTTGCGTGACAGGTGCCGTGTGATAGATAGCCCATCGCCGTTTTTGTGTTGATGGATGCATGTGCAATCTTCAGTCCGTTAGTCGCCTTTTACGACACCCAAGAGAAGAGATGGTTGGTAGTCTTCTTATAATAATGAGCCGCCACCACACTGCTCCAACCTTAATATGATTCTTTTTTAGTATTCTTCTTCGATCATTTATACTATGATCGAGAGTATTCGTTCAAAATTGAAAAAGATAGTGTCGAAAAAATTTCCACGAACAGGATTCGAACCCCGCAGCCTTATGGCCAGGTTTTTTTTTTTTATTTTTTTTTTGAGTGTGAGTGCTGTCGGTCGCAGATGACCTTTACAGCGTTACCGGGCTTGTTTGGGGGCGGCGAGAAACTTGAAGCGTTCCTCGAGCCGTGAGTGGTCGAAATTCCCCAGAGGGATTCCGGTGGGGGATGGCATCTCGCAAGCGAGTCTCCGATCCCCCCCCAGAGCCTCTGGGGGTTCGAACCGGTAGGGAGCGGCTAAACCCGAGGGCGCCTCTAGGAGGCACGGTACCTCGGCTCGGGTTTACCGTGTCGTGGGGGGTACGCGAGTAACAGGTACATTATTACGAATGTACCTGCCACCGGGCGGGTGTGAACCGGGTCTACGCACACTTATTCTACGAGTGCGGTGTCTTGGTCCTAAACTAGTGTGCAAGTTTAGTGTGGCTGGGTGTGTAGTGTCGGGCTTTGGCGCGTTTGCAATCGTTATTGCATCATCGGGGTCGTCTAAGACGTGTCGCGGAAACCGGCGGCGCGGTCCTCTCGGGGGGCGAAAGCTGCCAACATCGTAGTTGGCAGCTCCCGCCACCAGAGGACGCGAAAGCGCTTTGTCGAAGTACGCCTGAGAGGCGTCCTTCATAAAGGAACGGACGGTCGGAAGATCGAGATCGCGATGTAAATCTACATTGCGTAGGTACCACGGGGCGGCCGTGGCGCCTCGCATGAAACGGTTTTATGGCCAGGTGCTCTTTCCAGTTGAACTACCGTGGAACTTATCCAGCCCGCCGAAATTAATCGACGCCATCTTTATTTTTTTACTTTGAAAACCAAAGGTTAAAATGAAGGTATTCGTATTCCAATTTCGAAAATATTTCCTTTTTCATTTTGCGTCACCACTATTCAGCATCGCGCACCCGCAACACTCAAGCCAATCGTCATAAAAGGAGTTCGTAGTTTTAAAATCGGAATCAGAATTCGTTCAAGCCGCGTTTTGTTTTTGCCATGCGAACGCCAAGGGTTTTTGCCCGCCAGTGCCACATCAGAATCTTTGCTAGTGGAAGCTTGATTGCCACTGCGAACTCGTTGGCCTAGCGTGTGCGGTTTCACGGTTTTGACAGTTTTAATACTGGCTGGCAATGTATATTTTTTTTCAGTTCGTTTTTGCCTTTTTGCGAAACAATTTTTTTACAAAGATTTTATCAAAGGTATCTTTTTTGTATTTAAGCATGTTTATGCGTTGTCTAGTGCACCATTTAAAACAAGTTTCAAAAGAGCTTAACTTAAGCTAAGCTCTGCTTAACTTGGGCTAAATAGTAAATAATTTCTGTGAGCGCTTGGAATATTAGTTTAAAAGTATATCGCCTCGGTGGCTGAGTAGCAAAACGCTCCAGCCCTACGTCTTCATCTCAGTAGGTCCTAGATTTTCCAGGGGGCCTAGATGTTTATAGAATACTAGCGACCCGCCCCGGCTTCGCACGGGTTACTACCCGTACTCGCCGGGCTATCTAACACTGAAAGAATTTTTCTAATCGGACCAGTAGTTCCTGAGATTAGCGCGTTCAAGCAAACAAACTCTTCAGCTTTATAATATTAGTATAGATAAAGATGATTGGAAGCGATTTGACTTTGATGAATGTCTGATGGCGACGCAATAATCGGCGTGCTGGCCACAGAGGACGTCAAGTGCAGCGATATATACTTTACACAGATAGGCCGTTCCGAACACGCACTATGTTCCACTCATCTGCGGAGTCGACTCGGCACCTTGCTTTAGTGTGGCTTTGACATTCGCGCGTGCGGAGCGGCGAAAATTATTCTTTATTTCTTTTCAAAGTATACACCTAGACGTTTACTACAATTCAGATGTCAAGTAAGTGAAATTGTTATTCAAGTCATTATTATGTAGTTATATCGTATTATTAGAATAGAAAAGATACTTTTTCAAATAATGTTATTGACAATCTATTTGGGACGCCATCTTGATACACACTACGTTGTCTTTGATCGATCTGGCGCTGCGGCGCTGCAATGTCTGTCTGTTGATTAGATAACATAAATGTTTAAGCGCTGCAGCGGCTGCAGCGAACTTTAGGTCTCTCATTCCAGAATTTGAACAAATGGTTTATGTGAACGTTCTTGTCTATCTGTGTCGTTTATTATCAAAAGCCGCCAGATCCACTTTTATTAAAAAAAAGTTATAATACTCTATGGCTTATTTTTCTTGAACACTTTCCTTCCTATTAGTAAATTCGTATCAATCTCCGCTAGATCACTAGCAAATTGAGGTCGAAATCTGTATTTATTATCAAATCCCGCCAGATCCTTGACCACTGAGGTTTCATTCTCCGCTAGATCCAAATCTCGTAGACCAATCAAAACGCAGGATTTTGACGGGCAACTGTCATGGCGTCCTTGGCGGCGGTATGACCGTCCATACTCTTTTATGTGGATTTCGTGCTGCATTTTTATTGAATTTAATGGTAAATAAGGAGCGATTTGTTGAAAAAAATGAAAAAAATCCGCCTAATTAGACAAAGAAGCGAGGCGTGAACAAAGAAAACTGGAAAAGAAAAAGAAAAAGTCGTGAAATATGAGTCACAATTTCGTTGAAATGGGTATACAATGATACAGACTGTTACAAAAGTGTCCGTTTTACACAAATAGTTTTATTTATAATTCCTTAATGGACTATTTCCTAACGACAATCATTAGTTTAGTATTTTGCGAATTTATTTTAGTTTCAAGTCACTCTTTATAACATCCTGTAAATTAAGAAAGGGAATGTCAAAATCCGCTACATCCATTGAGCTTAGTAACAAAGTCCGCCAGATCCATAAATCAATATCAATATCCGCTATATTCATTTTGTTTATCTCTATTTAGTTGTAGAATTCAAAATCTACAAACAATTTATCTTGATAAGTTCCAGAATCATTTAAAGCAATTTTACTTTAAATTACTTAGAATAATATTGCATTTGTAACTGTAACAAAGAAAAAACTCCATTTATTGTAAAATTGACCTTTCTGGATCTGGCGGATTTTGATACTAGATTTAATTCTCTTCTAGGTCAATGGTCAAATATATGTATGTATCTTCGTTCATGTAACATAAATAGATTCACAATCGTAGCGAAATATTGGCAGCTTTGACATTTATACATTTGACGCACCTATAAAATACCACCCTCTCTCTTCCTTTAGGTGTCGTAAAAGGCGACTAATGGACTAAAGACTGCATAATCCAACAGCATATAGCGGCGATGGGTCCACCACCTGTCACGCTGATAAAAGATAAAAGATTTTTTAATTATGAGCACATGTGCAGTCGCTATTTGGTGAAAACTTGACTATGGTAGAGAACTGCTTTTGCTGTCCTCACTCATTGCCTAGTCTAGTCGTGATCATATGAACGCACCTATATGTGATTTGATAGAATTGCAATTTATAAAGGAGCTCTTCGTTATTTAGACATTTAGGGGTTAAAGTTACTGGCGTCCGTAGGTTTACCCTTGAGACCCTACACGTGACCCCTGGGTGGTGCTAAATGAGTGACACTGACTGAGTGGTAGAGCCACGCAGCGTTGCAGCATGCATTGGGCCGGCTCGCCCGCCGTAATACCACCTCACTAATACTCGTAATACTCTCACTAATATCCGGCGTGAAATAATAGCACTTGGTGCTGTTGTGTTTCGTCCGGCCAGTGAGGGTTCCGGATACCCTTCCCCCCCACTTAATTCCTATTCCTTCCTAGAACCTATTCCTTCCTTAAAGGCCGGCAACGTATCTGCGATTCCTCTGTTGCAGGTGTCCATGGGCGGCGGAGATTACTCTCCATCAGGTGACCCGCCTGCTCGTTTGCCTCCTTCTATTATAAAAAAAGCTCTATTACAAGCTTCTATTAAGTATAAGCTCGCACATTAGGTTACCAAACATTTCACTTGGTACTTTTTTCGAGCAGACGTTCTGAGAGCGTTGATTGAGCATCAAGTTTTTACACAGTTAAACCTTCTTTGTGAATGAATGGAAATTAATTACATTAAGCCGACATAGGTACTAGTAATTCGTTAAGATATTCGGCGCGAACATTGTCTAATAGCGCGTAGCATACGGCTAAGTGGAGCGGCCACATTTTATTTACGGGTCGTGAGCGCGCAACGTGACGCCCGTTTCTCTTGTTCCACGGCACGAATACACACACGACACAGCGTAAAACGTTACGGTGGTGTTACGTTGTAAATTCAGGGCCCTGTCTGCCTTTACTTATCTACAAAAGAAGTTCGCATTGGTTGAATAGTACTTACCTGAAACCATTGCGTTAGAATGATCAAATGTCCAAAAACATTAGTCCGTGTAGCTTGTTTGAATTAAATCCATTTTTCTTCACATTAAAGACATGGAGCCTTGGCTGACACATTACAAGACACACTTTTCTTGCATTTTCAATTAAAACATATTTCTAAATCAGTTTTAGTAAGACTTAAACTTACATCTAAAGAGATTTTATTCCGTGTTTACGTTTTGTATTTGACATAACACCATAGACAAAATGACAGCCACCGTAGCGACGCCTAGCGGTAGCGGGGCGAAGTAGCTGTCAGCTTTTAATTTCACATAAAAGATTCAATTTTAAAAAATAGTCGAAACAGTTCTAATAATAAATTACATAATAAATTAATATGTATAATAATTACTTTAAGTAATTTAATTTAATTCAAGCAAATCCGGAAATAGAACAAATTTTTTCTATAAGGACTTTTATCTAGAACATTCGAACGGGAGTAATATTTTTTATATGGATATTGTCTCTGCCCGTAGGGGTTACCAGAGAGGAAACTAATACTCCTTAATATTAAGACAGGGTAATTAGTGAGTTAAGTATCACAAAACACAATTTTAAATTAAAGAAAAATGCATTTCCCATTGCTAAACGTTAATTTTTTTTTAGGTCGTGTGTTGTTATTGTTGGCAAGTTCTGTTAGCAGAGGGCGAGTTGTGACAGACGTCATATTTGATGTTTTGTTAGTTTGAAGGAAAATTTTAAAAGAACAATTTCTTATGAATTACCCGACAATGGGAGTATAAATTATAAGCTGGCCTTCGATTTATAAGTGTTTCCGGCGAAAGGAGAGCTGCCGAGTTGCGACGCCGAAACGAGTTCAATCTCTGGTGTGACGTGGTGCGAGGAGTTGAGATCAATGCACTCAGGTAGGCATGAGCCGTCGTAGTCACCTTTTGTGTTAATCTGAGGTCGTAATAATGTAGTGGATTTGAAGCGTCATTAGCTTGAGAATATAGTCAACAAGTGTGTGGTTTATTTACAGGAATCCGTGCCACAACCAACCGGTCGTGACACCGCTGGCAGCCACGCGTAAATCTAGGATATCCCAACGCGTGAGTATCTCAATAGCATTGTTTAAATATAATAAGCCGTCATACTAGGAAAGCAAATCGATATTTCATGGTGTCTGAATCCTGCCTTGTCGCCAGGCGACGCAAGGCTCTTGGCCATGTGGCAGACGTGTCAAACCCCTTTATTAAGTGGATATTGCCCCATCCAACAGTAGACTGGCATTGTTTAGTTATGTTTATTGGAATATCGTAGCCGTGTAGTGCCTTGTGTACTAGTTAAATGTGAAACAAAGCTAAAATTAAAACATGGTGTTAAATGTTAGTGTTGGAGTGTGAGGTTTTAGTTGTGCAACAGCGTTGGGAAGCTTTTGATAACCCATGGCGCTGCGAGACCCTGGTTATGATAGGTTGCAGCCCCAGATACACAGATAGCAGACTGCGGGACCCTAATTTATGTAACAGTTCTGAACTAGGCGTGTAGTGTTATAAATAGGCCCCGTGTTGATAATTTCAGATGCTTCGAGAGGCCCGTCTCGCCGCCAGGATTTAGAGCTGGGCCCTAAAGCCTGGACGCGAGACCTGCCTCTTCGGGGCACCAGCGGCCACCTGCTGCCAGCGAGCTGTCGCCGCACAGGCGTTGACGGTTTTTTGTACCCCCGTTCTTTATTCAGGAACATATTTTTACATTAGGGTTTCGAAACCTTAACATAGTATTTTCTTTTATATCCAACTACACCAAGCGTTGGTGAAGTTGTGAAACCTTTGAGGATCTGCGAGTTCGACCTGTGTGAAGTTGTATGGTGACATCGTCTCCAGATTCGGATCGACTATACGATCCTGGCGTCCATAAATATTTATTTTATATCGGTATAACTCCACGGTTCTCTAGAGTATCGGCTTTAAACGTGTGAGAGTTTTGATACGGTTAAACGGTTTAAAACATTTAATTTAATATTTTTATAGACGGAGTAATTTAATTTTAATTTCAACTTCCTACTCCGAACGGTATTGGCTTTATCCCGACCCCCACTCACGACCATAGCTCGTACGACTGAGATATTAGCTGGCTGGTTAGGCAGTAGTAGGAACAGTATTATAAAATTTATTTTAAATTAAAATTATCACCGACCCGCTTGGTCACTTTTGACTCTTAGGATTTTAGTGTGTTTTAGGGGGTGATATAGCTTTGGGATAAGGTTTAGATTACTTTAAACAGTAAATTATAGTTGGCAAAATTAATAGAAAGTTTGTTGAACTTTCATTTGAGATTGACCCTAGGGTCAATTTCGACTGATAGTTTTTATTTGTGATTTTCGGCTAAATAAATTAAAAGGAGTAACGTAGATGAATTGTACCTAACATAATATAAGACAAAATTGTGACTAGCCCCCCCTCTTTTAAATAATAAGAATGAAATAAAATTTATAATTTTATTTTATTGTTGTTGGACCCAATATTTGTGTGTTCTTTTACAATATACTGCCTAGCTGTTGAACATTTTATGGTTTTATTTGATAACAACCCACTGAAGCTTGCATTTGGGATTTCCTTCCTTTTCCCCAAAAGGGACAAAATCTCAAATGTAACAGTGGGCCGACCGAGATGTTTATGAGATTTGTAAGTATCCGGTATAGTATGAGGCACTTTTTCGTAAAGGTTTTTGCTTAGCATTAGCATTGGCTTATTGGACTGGCATATTGGATTGTCTCAAGTATTGGCTCCGTGTAAATCCAGCATAAGACTTATTGACTTGTATACTTATATTATAAATACCACCCACTTATCCTTTTCAGGAAGACTGAGTTTAGCTGCATACGCAGTTAAGAAAGTAAGGCTTCTAACTGATGTTGAGACTGCAAGAGTAGTTTAATTTAGTTATTTCCATTTGTGATGTCTTATGGCTTACTGTTGTGGGGCTCCGCTGCTAATATTGACGATGTATTTATTATACAGAAAAGGGCAGTCCGTGCCATATACAACCTCAAGTCCAAAGATTCACTCAAAGAAGTGTTTAAAAAAAAACGATATATTAACTATTGCATCACAATTTATTTTTGAAAACCTTATGTATGTCAAGAAGTATGAAAAGACATTTGTTAAAAATTGTGACCTTCATAACTTACACTCGTAGAAAAAATAAGCTTACCATCCCTAGATTTAGACTTCATAAAACAGGTGGCTCTTTCTTGGGTAAATGTGTAACGTTTTATAACAAACTTCCACAAAATATTACTGAAATGCCTTTACATACATTTGAAGCCCATGTTCAAAAAACCCTCATGAGTAAAGGTTATTATAAAGTGGAAGATTATGTAAATGACAAATATGTATGGACATAGTGCATGTATACTAGCATAACATATAGTAATTTGTATATTGTATAATTTGGTAACGACATAATGTTTTGTAAATGTCGTTACTTTTAAGTATAATTATTATTATAAATCTGTGGAGTTTCCTGCTGCCGTTCTTCTCCACAGCTATAAGACTTCCTGAATGGGTTTTTGCTCATCCGTCTAAATAAATATAAACGATTCAAAATGCTTATTTTAAGTTTATTGAATAAAGAAGTTTTGAGTTTGGGTTTGAATTGTAATTGTTTAATACCTATTTAAGAAACAATGATGAAATATACTTATTAAAAAAAAAATATTCGGCGCTAACATTGTGTAACAGCGCGTGGCTGGCGGTTGGTGCAGTAACAAAATTTAGTCATTTTGTTTTCTTAACCACCAACGACAACCGCATTAAATAATAATATTTTATCAATTGTCAGTACTGATATTTTTTTAAATATATATTTTAGCGTTTTATTAACGCTTAAATATACATAAGTAAAATGTTTAAAAACTGAAAAAAGTTGACAACCTCAGACGGGAATCGAACCACGCACCATCTCTCTTCTCTCTTTTTTCATTGTTTATAAATTTTACTTAAGTATATTTAAGCGTTAATAAAACCCCAAAATATATTTAAAAAAAACATTAATCTATAAACGCAGAACCGAAAATATTTGTAAAAATATTTCTTTTGGATCTCAGAGGTGAAAACTTCTAAGATTTGATGTTGTGTTGACTAAAAACATAATTAAGCATCAACCACTGACAAATTTCGACGGGTGAAAACCAGACCTCGGTAGCCAAGTGGTAAAGGCAGCCGCCCGGAATGCGGAAGATGCGTGGTTCGTTTCCCGCCTAAGGTGGTCGTCTTTTTTCATTGTTTAAAAAAAATTGTCAGTACTATCAAGATAAATTGGTATAACACAATATTATATCAATAATATTGAGGAAAACATTTCAATAAATTACTAAAGGGTATCTTAATAATTAAATATTAATATTTGTTTATTGTTAATGCTAGACATTTAAATGATACTTCGTATTAACCCCTTGTTTGTCACAGAGACTCTGTTACTGACAATTCAATTTCTATTGTATCTCTAGGGTGATAATGTTCAGCTCCTATATCTTAATTTTTGAGCTGTCACTTTAAATTAAAAAATCCTTCTTAGTAATCGGGTAAATAGTAGGTACTCCTACATTCTATTTTATTTGACTGTTAGGTACTTATATTCTTGAAATTTTGATTTCGTCCCCAAGCTTCATAATAAAATTCATGCATTCTCTTTTAAAATATAAAAGCAAAATATATAAAATTAAATAAAAAAGGTAAGTACTAAAAGCATTGAAATTTACATTACGAGCGTCGATTGATGTTGACGCGACGACGGTGTTCGAGTGGCCATATCATTGAGCTTTCATCTCGTTCGCACTTATACTAACTTCGCTCCTCCACTCACATCTGTTTCAGTTTCCGTCTCAGTTAGAGAATAGCGAGTGGTGTGAGTTATCTTCCATGCACTATTTGTAACATCCATCATCATCATCAGTCTATAAACAACTACTGCTACTACTACTACTCTATACAACAACTACGTCCTGAGCTACAGAACCTACTACAGAACTTTCCAAATGGACAACCAGCACATGAATGTCAAGCTACAACTAAGGGCTTCTACACACGAGCAGCAGTTTGCTGTCGACGTATGTAACTGTAGTCGATGTTAGGTCAGCATCTAGCTGCCGACAAGTGACGGCGTCTGCTAGCAGTTGACCTGCTTGCGTCAAACGGGTGAAACGTCGACAGCTTGTCGACGACTGCTGCTCGTGTGTTAGAGCCCTTACCACGCTGGCCCAATGCGGGTATGTGGGTTTTAACTACCTACTGTCATCTTACGACAAACGACTTTACATGCTTTTTTAAAGCAAGGAAGAGCTTGAGATATTTTAAATTGGTCATCCATCAAAAACCCGACATTGCAGTTGCTTGATTGGCAAGATCGCAAACCTTAGCAACAGCCGCTGTGTCTGTAACTTTATACTCATAGCTTATAAATAAAATATAGGTCTTCCCAGTATAGGTACATGGGTACAATCCCTCTCCTCATATCACTAAGTTTATTTATACTGGCACCCAAGACGTCGCTGCGCCAGTTAAACTAACTTGCACAGGAGACCAATTACGTTAGAATTAGAACCCGCCGAAGCGCATTGTTCATTCAGTACCTACCTACTCATAAAACTATCGTCTCAGGATAGGTACAGTCCCAAGAAAGCTGTCAATATTCTCCTTATCACCGGAGGCCTCAAAAGGCGGGAACTTATCTCTTTACACTTTGCCTTGCCTTTAATTATGCTAAGCAATGCTGCATGGCAGCAGAAATAGGTATTATAGTGAGTCCCAGTGGGATTCTGTAAAGAATCCTACCACACCGGTACCGGTCAAAACCGTGTGTAAACATATCTGGCGCTTTGTGGCTAATGAGTATGCTACATTGTTATCCTAAGAAACTTGAAAAGAAATTATTTTTAACTAATGACCGAATTTCAATAAGACTTTTTATGCTTCACAAAAGATAGATAGATAGATAGATAGATAAAATGCTTTATTGCACACGCAAAAATACAGAAAACAAAAAATAAGCATATTAAAACTAATGTGGGCAAAGGCAAAAGTTCAGAGATCTAGATATTTAAAAAAACTTTTAAAAAATACAATGTATATGAAACTTTGAAAGTAGGTATGAGATACCCAAATGTAAAAAAAGCTCATAAGAACGACAGATAGGGACAAACCCAGTTTTACATTTTGCGAATAAGAGAGCTTCAGTTTCATAATAACTCTTAAGCCTTTATACTGGATACTTGACAGTATTAATCACCATCCATCACATGCTATCAGATAATGTGTCCTGAAATGTCCTAAATGTTCCCTAGACGTTTAGGGCTGCGCTAGAGATGTAACTCATTACGTTAATTTAGGTCTCATTCAACCACCATTAGATCAAATCACCAAGTAATATAAATGTTCAAAAGTTTCGAATATCCAACTTTATGATACCTAAAAAAATATATTAGACTAGTGTTTAATGTAGGAATCGCTAGAAACATATCTGTTGAATTTCGATAGTACACTGTTACTTGATATTGCAATTATATTTGTCGTACCTACTAAAATATACCAGTGATTTCAACTTTTTCTTTAGGCGGGCAGTAAGCTCATTGTTTACTCAGTATCAGTATCAAAAAATGTCTAAGTCCGTCTCGACAGCTAACATCATCATCCATGATTTTCTCATACTCCGAAATTAGTAATCGATCTATCTGTTGTTTAGCCTACTAAAATAAGAAATTTGACTGAAGCTCCATAAAAATGTGTCACTATAGTAGTGCAAAGTAACAGATTGCTCGGCTAAGGTCCGCCTCCACTCTTTCCAATATTTTCGATAGTTTGCTAGTGTTGGCCAATACGTCACATAAGCATCAAGCTCGTCCCTCCACCTCCGTCTAGGTCGGCAGCGAACTGCCGTTTAACTCCACGTGGGTCCCAGTTGGTGGTGGCCCCGTAACTCATCCGGCATACAGATAACAGATAGATTGATTAACTTCAGCCACTTGTCTGTTGCAATTATAATGACAACGACAGTTCTGGGATAAAAATAATGTCTCTTCTTTATTATTCATCAGTCATTTAACTATTGATTATTATCATTCACCTGCCCTCGAAATACGTACTTCGGTGCATTATGTCTTTCTATGTTATAAACATTAACAACCACAAATACCGCACACTCGCGCGACACCCACATAAGGCATGTTCTCAAAGAGCGCTCCCCGTTAAAATATAAATCATTTCCCCTCATAATATTCCGTTGGCCTCTGTGGAACGCAATTTTGAGGTTGGAATTCAAAAATTGCTATATAGGTATTACCAGGTTTTGCTTTGAAGTGGTGAATCGGAGACCTATTGTGCTCCCCCGTTGACGTGTTTCATTGCATTTTTGGTGGATGCAATCTTTCTTGGAATTTTTCCACAGACACAGTGGAAATATCTGTGGAGTATTTGCGCTTTGACGAGGAATTTTGTGCGGGGCGCCGACAAAACTATCATAATTCACAATAACGTACAAATGCGATGCGATGCGGTGCGAAAAGCTTTACACAAAAGTATGATGTGTAGACATTTATTTAAAGTTCATCATCATCCGCGTATGACCGCTTCGTCTGTAATGTATGTATGTATGTGGTACTCTCTTTGCGATCCCTCCTAACAAGGGGGCATACCCTAGTGGATGTGTTATTATATTATTCTATCCTGGGCCGTATTAGTATATGTCCTGGGTTCGATTTATTCCTGAGGTACCTAGTCATTCTTTTCAACGTTTCACTATCTTTAACGTAGACACTTAATAGCTATTAAGGATATATTCTTTTTCATCTACTTACATAAATTTACACAAACATACATACATAAAACATAACCATTTCTGTCTTTCCAGACGATTGATATGCCTAATGCATTTATTTCAATTCAATAAGTTAATAAACTAACCCTGAGAATCAAACCCGGAACATCCGTACCTGACCGGTCATCTAACTACGACACAGTAGCAGTTACTTAAACAAGAAAACCAGAATTTCAACCCGCTACCGCTCTGACACGTAAATACTTAACGCCAAAGTAATAATGCAAGTAGTTGAACACTAAAAATAGGTAAATGACTCGAGTAATGACTTCCAGAGTCATTATTACTTCCAAAGTCATTCTACTTGAGCCTTTATACGTCATAACGTTGGACGTGCCGTGAAAAATGGTAGACAGCAGCGTTAATTAACTTTATAATGCAAGTCGTAATTAGTGTCCCAATCGTTGGTTGGGGAGGGTGGAATTTCTTGGCATAAATAAATTTGTAAAATGGAAGGGAAGTTTCCCTAAAAAGGGTTGTGATAATGATTATAATGATACAGTTGTAAAAACGCAAGGACAGTGTTGGCTTACAGAGAAAGTAAGTAAATAATATCCTTTACCAAATAGTTATTAACGACAGTACAGACCCTACTACTGTGCAAGGGCCCATCATTCGATTAGAGTGATTGTTATACTTGATGAGTACTTATACATACGTACCAATACATGTTGTGATCTTGGATTGCAAATCAAACATTGCAAGACTGTGTGTATGGCATAAACCTCTATAAAACAAAACAAAAACAAAAGACAGGCATGATGTATTGTATGTATGTACTGATGTATACTTAATTTAAAAAGGTTCTCAAGTAAAAATATTTGAAAGGTATCAAAAAATATAATATTAATTTATCTTCGCTACAGCATTAAGGGTGCTTATAAATAAATTGTTTGTTGCTAATAATAACATCGTAATTAGCCTTGCTTTAAATGAGTATCAAAACTCCAAGAAACCGGACTCTGTTGAAACGTAATATTAAAGACCGTTAATTCTTACTTCAACTTGAACAAAAACAATAGAAAACAAGAAACTTTTTAATCGTTTAAAGTACATTGCTTCTTAGGCGTCGGATACTATTTGATTGTCTTGTAACTATGACGCAATGGTTAAGTAAATGTGTTTTGTTTTATATCCGTTTTAAGTTTAGTGGTAGATATCACAGTTGAAAGGAAAATAATTTTTGATCATTTCACTTGATTGAGACGTCATAGTAGAATGTTTTAGGTGTCAGATCCAAACGTTTTTGAGACAAAGGTATTGTATTCGAAATTGTTAATTATAAAATAATGTACTTACAAGTACCTATTAAAATACCATGATTTACACGTGACTAAGACTATCGCAGGAGTAAGGCAAAGGTTAAATTCTGGGTTGGTATTGGCGAGGCTAACCTAGGCGGAGGTGGAGGGACGAGCTTGATGCTTACGGGAAGGATTGGCCAACCAACAAACGCAAAAGACCGCGACAACTGGAAGAAGAGGAAGGAGGTCTCTACCCAACAATGGGACAATATTGATACTAATATTATAAAGAGGAAACATTTGATTGTTTGTTTGTATTGAATAGGCTCCTAAACTACTAAACCGATTTAAAAATGCTTTCAGCGTTGGGAAGTTACTCTATCTTAGGGTGACATAGGCTTTAATATATTTAAAAAAAAATAGGGATCCTTACTAAAACTCAAATAAATTCCTAAAATCGCGTGCGCTAAGAAAACTATTTATTAATGATAGAATATAATAATGTACTATAGCTTTGCAAAACACCATTATCTAAAAAAAGTGTCACGATAGCATAATATGTCTAACTATTTTAGTTACGTCACAATAACTGTTTTTGGGAGGCATATCATTTTGAAAATTCGTCACGGGGTACAGGGTCCACGCGAACGAAGTTGCCGGCGGTCTGCTAGACGGTTAATATAGATAGATAGATATATAGTCTTGGCCACGTGCAACCCACGCCATTTTTATACATACATTACTCTCGCGACTATTGTCCACGAAGGATTAGTCAGGGACTATGAAATGAGGATCGCAAAACCAGTCCCCTGCCACAGTCCACGTTTTACCCAATAACAACTGCACATGTGCTCAGCGTGACAGATGGTGAGCCCATCGCCGCTCTTTGCTGTTGGATCTATGTGCAGTTTTTGGTCCGTTAGTCGCCTTTCACGACACGTTAAGGGAAGATATAGATCAATAGTATTTTTTAACGAGCCCCAACCACAGAGCTCCCTCCAGGTAGTAAGAAACATAATCAAAGTAAAAAAAAATCTTTAATTGTTTCTTCATTTCAAAGTTTTCTCAGTGTGCAGTCAGTGATCCATCGACCTTCTTAAGAAACAAATGAATGATAAACTTGTAAAATTGTTTCGTGAACATGTTTGAAGTAAACTGTAAACTACGATTTCGTTATTAAAATTTAATTAAAAACAAACGAGATTGTTTGATTCTAGAATCTTCTATTACAGAAGTTATGAAGGTTGTTCAATATTAACCTTTGTATGTTTGGTCTAGTGTCTAGCTAAACAAAGGTTGGTTAAAGGCCCGCGAGGGTAAATATGTGTAAATTGTAAACATTACTTAATAATGAAACAGTAATTAATAATTGACCTCTATTATTTACATGGATTAAGATTATGTAAATTGGTTGGTTTTAAAAATATAAATCTTAAGTAACACTTCGAAAGTAACGTTTATAAGTACTTAAGGCCAGAACAGTTTACCTACTAAAACAATTATTTTTTATAAAGCTCTATCAATTAAGTCTCATTGAATAAAAAAAAATTAGTTATGATTGAATACTAATTTCTAAGTGGAGCTCGATGGAACAGTAGCTAAGGCGTTTAGTTTGCGGTATTCAGTTAAGCAAGTTTTGCAATGCCGGGTCACTGGATGGGCACCGAATTAAAAACATCTCGAAGCTCCTCCGTGCTTTAGAAGGCACGTAACGCCGTTGGTCCCGGTTGTTGTCGTAGGATGGCAGTTGGTAAAAACCCGCATTGGGCCTGCGTAGTGTTAATAAAAAATAATATGTTAATAAAAAAAAGTAAACAGATTCGTACAAAAAGCTTCGTTACAATGTGCACTGCAGTATTCGCGTAAACTTTAGGGAACTATACTATCTGTCATCCTCATCCACCATCCGTCATACTCTTTGGTCATAAATACTAATAATACCAGTCCAGTTGCACGACGGCATCCGTTTTTCACTATTACTGTAAATTCGGATAGGTATTAATCTTTTTTTACCGATTACAAATTAGAAATTCTTAACTTTGTATGTAAGTATACATTTTTTTAAATTGTATTTTTAGTTTTTTTTACTTGTTTAAATTTTAGTTGGAGATCACAAACCCGGGCTATGTATCGCAACATCCGAAACACACTTTGCCCGACCTGGGAATTAAACCCGGGACCACCAGATCTCGAGCACTCAGCCAACGAGGCGGTAACGAATTAACGAATGTATTTAAATCGTAACACTAAAGTTTTGCCATCATCCTACTAGATAGATATATATATACTATCCTGGATATCCAGGGATGGGTTCAGAGTTTAGACTACCAGATCTCCGACGTGTAAACTGCGTGACATTTTATAAAATCGCCCCTACGTTATTTCCAATTTAGTGTAACGGATATTATCCCCAGTGACATTGCACGCATTGTGGCTATAAATACTAATTTTTAATGTATTGCGTGCCGATAATTACCTACAATTCCTGCCCCCCCCCCCCCCCCCCCCAAAGTACCGTAAAATCTGACCAACGAATCAGGCAATGAACGAGTACAAAATGTCACCAATATTACTATTGTTGTTAGTTGATTTCGTTATAATACCGTTTTAATGTTCTGTTTGATATTATAGCGGTCATTAAGTCTTTCACTCGAAATTATGTTGATGGAAAGCAATTTTGTTGGAAGTAATTTGTTTAGCAGTGTACCTACCCATCTATTCCATTGGGTGTCAACAAAAGTGTCGATGAACCGAAAAGTATAACTGCTTCACAAAACAACAGATTGCAATAAAATTCAGCACACCAAAGTGAGACAAACAATCTTATAAACCCTACATGCGTTCACATTGCGCTACGCTTGTAGGATACACGTTTGAAGCCTATTAGTGTTAAAGCCTACTCAATACTCAGTACTTAGAGCATTCAGTTTAATGCTCTAAGACTCAGTATCAGTTCGACGCCACTAAATCAGTGAGCGGCTAGTGTTGTAATAGACTCGAGTCTTTTTGCCCTTAATTTCGAAACTCGTATCCATTTATTTTTCTACCTGAAAACGATTTAAGTTCTAAAAAAATTAAAAGTAAAATCCTTTCTTTCTTTTAAAGCAATTAATTACTCCTGTCACTTAAAAAAGAAAAGACGTCAATAACATTAAGTGATGAAATCAACCTTAAGGGGCAACAAATAAAGTACTTTTTCCTGTTATGCCTTGCGAGAAAATAACAGCTCACTTCTCAAGTGCGCTCTTTTTTACCGAGACACATTTTTAGCGCCGACCTGACATCTAGTTGTATTGTTGATTCAAGACTAAAGGTCTAAAGACTTATACATCCAACAGCATAGGGCGGCGATGGGTTCACCACCTAATCACGCTGAGAATACATTTGTAATTTGGTGATACGTGGACTGCTTCTGCGGTCCTCATTGCCTGCAGGGTGACCATATGTGCCAGATTTGTGCCTTTTGGGTAATTTAAGCACTTAAATTTTAACTGTGGGAGACTGTGCTGACGATTCAAAAAAGTGGCAGAAATTGGCTGATTTCAAGGAAATATTATATCATTAATGTTAAATTTTAATTTAAAAAAGTGTCAGATTCGGGCAGATATCAAGGAAATGTTGCCGAAGACCTTTTCTTTAGATAGTTATTTCAATTACAATTAGAATAGTATGTACACAAAAGGTGACGACGAGCTTTTTTTGGACAGATTTTTGGCTAGTGTCGGGCAGATTTGCCAATTTTGAGATGGTTATACTATGCCTAGCCTCTGACTAACCCCTTTGGGGATAATAGTTGTTAATCGATGTATGAACCTTTGTAAATGGGTCGATCTCCAGAGGCATTTTTTTTCGTGTCGGGCTGGATAAACCCATTTTAAAATCGAAAAACGTTTTCAAAATATTTTTGTTTATACAGTTTGGTGTTTAATCTACGTGATACAAGGCTAATATTATGAATAAATTTATTTTAAATATTTAAAAAAAAATCTTAAACCCTAAAATCCTGATCGCTCTGGGTTGACCCAACTCCCGATTGAATGAAAAAAATATTCTTTATCTTTTTAATGAGAAGGTTCATATGAAACAACTAATTTAGATTACATAACAAATAGTTAATCTTCATAGTAATAAAATATTTTTAGTTATATTAACAATACTTTTGCCACAATTTGAATTTAAAATCGTGACCGGGCATTTTATCTCATCGCTCTGCGCTGAGGTAAAACATCGCGCTCTTCCCTAGTTACACTCTGTAGACACTCTATTTCCCTCCCGCGGGGCAATGCTAGTAGTGGTCTAACCGCCGAGGAGGATACCTGTGTGCCACGTTCCCGGGCTCCAACATTACGAAGGTAAGTTTATGATTGCTCTTGATTTGGTTTTCGAATTTTATAATTGCTATGGCACGTTATTTAAATTAAATAGTAAGCTTGTGAATGTGTTTGTTATGTGAATTAAGTGATCGTTATGATGTTTTTTATGATACGTAATTACAACTTTTTACTGCTTTTAAATTCGGCTATATTTATGATTTTGTGACTTTTTCTGATCGCTATGGCTGTGATTGCTCTGTCCAAACAGACCAGAGCGATGACATTTTGCATTAATTGTACGTTATAAATTTATTTTAAGTAGTAGTACCGGACTGTAACAATGACAAACGATGAACTATGCATATAAACTTTAATTTAAAACCTTTCCTTGGTTTCTTTGGGTAACCTATTATTATATTGGCATTTAGCTAACCACAACTGTAACCCTTTCTTCTCTAAAATGTAATAGAAACCATTGTTGCAGATTGAAATCATGCCTCGAGATAAATTATCTATTGAAGAAAAACGTCTTATGAAGAAATTGGCTGAGCGTCGTAGAATGGCCAAGATAAAAAATTATCCAGATCTATACGCACAATGGCTTGTAAAGTCAAGAGAGAGTAACCAAAAGAAAAAGCTCTAGGCACAGTACTACCAATAAGTTATTTGACTCCAAGCCAGCAAAAGGTTCGTAGGAAGAAAAGTAGGTAGAGTTCTCGACGATAATATTAAAAAAAAGGGATAAGTTACTAGCAACTGATGAGCTCCCAATAAATGAAGAACCTATCTATATATCTGAGAACCGTTATCCCCTTTCAAATGTTCCTCAACCATCTCCAACCTTAAGCACCAACAATGTAACAAAACATAGATAGATACTGCAAACTGTAACACAAGATGTTGAAAATGAGTTTAACATTATTAATCGTATAAAAGTTCATTCTCAGACAAGTTCCTGTCTTCCAGAACCTTTAAAGAATACGAAAATTTGTCTTATTTTGATTCACCCGCGTCACCGGTTAGTAGACAAAGAAGAATAACAAGATCTCAGCGGCTATCGCAAGATACTGACGAACGAACGAACTAACAAGCATTGGCAGTGCTTCCTCCAGTATCTGTCCCGGTAGTCCACAAAGCTCAATTAACAACATATCACATACGTCTCAAAAAAGTCTAGATATATTCCCTAAACATAAAATATCGTCAGTTCCAAAAACCTCTCCATGGGAAGGTTTTGAGATTGTTCTTAATAATGATGATCTATCTTG
This sequence comes from Scoparia ambigualis, assembly GCA_963921215.1. Classification (NCBI taxonomy): domain Eukaryota; kingdom Metazoa; phylum Arthropoda; class Insecta; order Lepidoptera; family Crambidae; genus Scoparia; species Scoparia ambigualis. The sequence continues at coordinate 63,136,000 of OY992501.1, forward strand.
TTCTTTATAAACGTTAGTTTTCTTTAATGACTTTTTAAAACTAATATTTAATGATCTTTATTATTGAAATTTTGCATTCACAATGCTATATAAATATAGGATAAAATGTTTACTAGAAAAAAAATCAACCAGTCTCAGGAAGCTCGAGTGGGATTCGAACCCACGACCTTTGGATTGCCGGTCCACTGCTCTGAGGTCGTGGGTTCGAATCCCACTCGAGCTTCCTGAGACTGGTTGATTTTTTTCTAGTACACATTTTATCCTAATATTTAATGAGTCTAAGTCATTTTATAACTATAAAAGTAGGTATTAATGGTTGATTTCAAAAGGTTTTTAATTTTGTCTCATTTACCTAGAAGTGATTTAATTAAGTCCAAATATATAAAACTAAGCCAAAAGTTGATTTTTATAATTATGTTAATTTGTTATTTTAGCAATTACTTTATATAAAATATTCCGTATTTTTTATACCTATGTATGACTGACAATACCTTTTTCTAAAATAATACATTTCTCTTACATATAATCTTGTTACACGTCCACTGAATATGACTGAAAATGGCTAAATAAATAATATTTTATCAATATATTTTTTTGTTTCACTGATTTCACCATTTATGATCGCTCTGGCACCAATTATGATTGCTCTGGTCGCGAAATTTTTGGATCTTAAATATTTCCATAACTGTTTGTGTAAATTGAAGGCCAATAGTAAAAATGTACTATTTGCATATCATTCTTTTTAATGAGGTACATAATTACCATTAAAAATCAATATCTGAAAAGCACCAGAGCGATCACACGAATACGCCCGTTTTGGAGATCGACCCAAATACATATTTCTCTTCCATCCGCTAATACAGTCGTTAGCTTACATAAATAGTGTGTATAATGTACGCACACTTACGAAATTGATTATATTTTTACTTAAGGACCATTAAAATCAATTCAATTATCTACATTAATTTCCTTAACGTGATTTCAGAGAATCGCTCCCACTGACTTGTTGGAAGGAAATCTTCCCTTTTATTTTACAAATCTCCCTGGTTGACGGAGAACCAATTATTGAGATAAATCGCCCCCGCGGGAGACACCGGAAGCGGGAACTATTTGCCTACCGGTTTGAGCAATACTGATGTATATTTATCTGGTTTCGTATTTGATATAGCATTAAATAAATAGGTATTGATGAATAGATACATACTTGCAACAAATCAATTAATTGTAACTGTAGCTGTCCCTCAAATAATAAGGTAGAGCATGTGAAATATCAAGTGCCTGTGATCTGTGAGACCGATTATCGAACCAAACCTACATACGGTCATGTTAAAAACTGTGACATACTTATTTATATATAGAAAACACCCAGACCCGAGACAATTTTGAAAAACATTAATTTCTAAATTGACCCGACGGGATCGAACCCGGGACCTCAGAGATGGCGACACCATGAAAACCGGTGTACAAACCACTCGACCAAGGAGGTCGTCAAATCGATTGCGACTGTATTTTATAATAATGTGTATGTAGGTATGTAGTCTTAACTGAATGTCATTATACTTACCTCAGAATAATAATGCTTTATTTATTATTGATATTTTTGCATTCACAATGCTTTATAGATATAGGATAAAATGTTTACTAGATAAAAAGTAGCAGTCTCAGGAAAGCTCGAAAGGGATTCGAACCCATGACCATTCGACTGTGGGGGTAAACTTCACAGTGAAGTAATATCGCTGGCTTGCAGCATAAATCACAAACAACTATAAAACATTCAACGAGTCTTCTGGGATCTCGGTAGCTTAGCGGTTAGAGCAGCGGTCCGGCAATCCAAAGGTCATGGTTTCGAATCCCATTCGAGCATTCCTGAGACTGGTTGTTTTTTTCTAGTAAACATTTCATCTAATAATGCTTTAGTTATTATTCTGAGGATTATACAGATCTAGGAGAAAAACAGCCCTAGTCTCCTCTGTGTTACCTGAGCAGATTCATTGTCTATACTTTGTGACAAAAGAGAATCGATGGCTATGCATCACAAATGATTCATGGTACCGGAAAACGGGTAATGTAGCAAGGCCTTTACATCCCCTTCGTAGGTTAGCGTTATAATGGCGGGACCATTCCTGAACTATGTATATTTTTATTTTGTATTAGCTTTTGTCAGCGGCTTCGCTCGCGTATAATGTCGATTTTGTCTCTCAGTCTGTTAGTCAATCGACACAGGAAGCATATACGTAAAACTATGAAGTACCAAACCTCTTTATTTCAGGTAGTTGGTCAATACCAGAGGCTCAGAGGTTAAATGGCACAGACTACATTGTTAAATAGTTACCTAAGGAAATAAGTGTGCAAACGGAGCTGTGTAGTAGCGGCTCATTAGTCAATGAATTTGGGTGTCGTAAAAGGTGACTAACGGACTAAAGACTTAGGTACATCACACAGCATAAATAAGGCGATGGGCTGGGTCCAGCCGTTTTGTTCCTAGTCCGGTTTTCACCACCTATCACGCTAAATAAATGAGCTACCCTTCCCGAAATCCCTCCACGTTCATATCTACCGTTTTCCCCGTTAAAACATCTTCTTCATAGCTATTAAATAATGACTCAGAATATTCATATAATAATAAAAACATCCACTTTGTCCTTACTTTGTCCGATATAATTCTGAGCGTCGCCGGTAAGCTACTTAACCTAAACAGAATAGGCAGAGAGCCTTCAGCCTCAACAACATTGAGGTTTTGAGTTATTATAAATAGAGACGACAGCGCAAAGCAATTTCTTTAGCACTGATTTGCGGCCTCAACGTCTACAATCGCTTGGAACCTTCGCTTACATTATAAAAACTAGATTCACTATCGATATACTATTATTATAACTTAATTAATGGCTTCGCGTTTAGCATAAAGCCAATTTCAAGTAGTATTTAATTTTAAATATTAGTATTTATTTTAAAGTACATATAGTACTCGTATTTGTACGTTAGATTGACTTAAAATGGAGTCTGACAACACGTGTTGTTGCTAAAAGAACACGGGAGAAACGCCCATCCTATACTAAATCGTAACGGAAAAAGTGTTGACATACTACATTTGACTCTATCATATTTATTTATTCGCATTAAAAAGGGTACTACAGTAGAACTCCAATTATCCGAACTCCGACCATCCGAATCGCCGATCATCCGAATCACAAAATGCGTGACCTGGCTGCCCGAAAACGGTTGAAGACCGCAAAACAGCTTACATTGACGGAGATGTTTAAAAAACAATGATTTTTATTTCTAAACTTGTACATAAGTACATTTTATTTATATTTAAAACATGTGAAAATTTCATGTTTCTTTCATTTAATTCAGTAAAAAAATAGTGCAATATCAAACCGTAGCTTTTATTCTCTCCAATGGCAATTTTTTTTTTAAAAATCCGATTATCCGAATATTTGATTATCCGAATGGGTCCCGGTCCCCATTAATTCGGATAATTGGAGTTCTACTGTACAAGGTGTTTATATTAAATACAATAATATTCTATAGGCTACATGTGTTTTGAAAGAGTAGCGATTTTCGAGGAACACTTATCATCATGTTGTCACTTAGCTAGCACACTACTAAACGTAATGAGTACCTAAACATCTTCTCAAACAAATCCTCTTTTTTGTTTAGACGTTTTTAGAGCGTTAATTCTGCCTTTTGTTTCTATATGACATGTGATCGATGCTTGGAACATTCACAATCACTGATGCGTTTGCAGCCTATGAGCCGCATCTCGGTACTTGAAAACTCTAGTTATATCATACTTCAATGCTTAACAACAAGTGAATTTTAATGAGAATATCTTCCTGTCAGGCACGATCGTCGCAGGTCGTTCGGCAGTTGTCGGATTGTCCCTAATTTCTTATGATTGGCTTAGCTCTGCATAGTGTGGTTGGTATCAGTAAGGGATAGAACAAACTGAAACACCTGACACTATAAACCCTATAAAGGGTTCGACACGTCAGGACTAAATAAAACTTTATAATGTAGTTGGTTGGTGGTAGGGCTATTAAGTCCGCCTGGCTAGCTACCACTATCTTATCTAAGTCTGTCGCCATAACAACGATGTTTATAGCATTGTTGTGTTCCGACAGTTTAGAGATAAGATAGCCAGTTCCTCAGTGGTTGGGGATTCCGGGTGAAGCGCGCTTCCACGTTCGGCCTTATCGTCACTTACCATCAGCCCCCTTACTCTCGAAACCGATCGCTATTGGATCGGATTGGTATTGTGAATTTTCGTATTTTTAAGTTACAACACCAGCGCTAATTTTTATTCATATTGGGAGTTCACCCAATATTGCATTTTGGCGTTGAGTTTTGTATTTTTTTCACTCAATATCCACGCAATATGAATCCATATTAGCTCTGGTGTCGTAACTTAAAAATACGAAAATTCACAATACCAATCCGATCCAATTCCGTTTCGAGAGTAAGGGGGCAGGTGAGATGAAGGCCAAGCGCTACCAGTTGTGGAATAAAAAAGCAAGTAAATAAACGCGAGTTTCATCCGTAAAAAGCGTTTCATTTCAATGTGTTGTGTTCGCGTAAACTTTAAAAAACAATACACTATACAACGAGTAATAGAAGAGCTGTGTGTAATACGTGGTAATACTGCCAAACCATCTCTTCGCTTGGGTGTAGTAGGAGGCGACTAACTAACTAAACTAGTACTACTGCACACACCTAACAGCATATAGCGGCGATGTGTCACCGTCTATCACGCTGAGCACATGTGCAGTCGCTTTTTGTTGAAACGTGGACTATGACAGAGGACTGATTTTGCGGTCCCAGTTGCCTAGTCTCTGACTAACACTTAGTGGATAATTAGTAATCAAAGTCAAAGTCAAAGTCTAATTATTTATACAATGTTACAGGCACTTATTGACGTCAAACTAATAAAAAATAAAAACAGTTAACTAACTTGTAGTTAAGACTTTAAAACTATTCTTACGAACTATAGTCCGTGCCAGACTAAATATGTAAACAATTTTAACTCTTAATACAATGGAATAAGAGTCAAGGTGTATACATATTGATGCTCGTGACTGTACAAGATGGGGCAAAAGTAATCACACGATGTTCTTTTTCTGTAATTTTTTTTCTAAAGAAGAACTCTGGTTTTTCTTGTGAAATATATTTATTTAATCCATTACTATTTATTCCATTAAGTCAAGAACCGGTCAAGTGGCCGCCGCCAGAGTTGATGATCATACGAGTACGTTTTATAGCATTTTCCATCACTCTTGCCATAACTTCGGGCGACAGGTTCTCGCAGTCCTAGCGAATATTCTCCTTAAGGGCTTCAAGAGCTCGGAAATGCTTCCTTCAGAATAATTCCGCGTTCTTGAGGAGTAACCCGATTCATGACTTGTCCTTCTACGTCTGTTTACTTCACAAATGTCAGAACCGAATGGCCATTTGGCGCCATTAAAAAAACTTATAGCGTCTTCCAAAGGTGATTACTTTTGCCCCACCTTGTACATACTCGTATCTTTTTTATACATGCATATTTTTTATTTAAGAAGGAGGCCAACGAGCAGGCGTGTCACCTGATAGAGAGCATTCACCTCCGCCCATGGACAACCGCAAAACCAGAGGCGTCGCAGAGCCATTATTTCACGCCGGATATTCGTGAGAGGGTGGTATTACCCCGGGCGAGCCGGCCCAATGCGTGCTGCAACGCAGCGTGACTCTACCACTCAGTCAGTGTCACTCATTTAGCACCACCCAGGGGTCACGTGTCGGGTCTCAAGGGTAAACCTACGGACGCGAGTAACTTTAACCCCCGTATCTACATACATACACAGATTCATGACTATTATCTCCAAAAGGTTAGTCGGAGACTATGCAATAGGGATCGCAAAAGCAATCTACTGCCCATAGTCCATGTTTTTACCAAGTTACTTACAACTGGCACATGTGTTAAGCGTGAAGGATGGTGAGCCCATCGCCGCTCTAAGCTGTTGGATGGGCATAATCGATTATGCCCATGTCTACAGATTCTCATGTGTACAGATTCTCATTTCTACAGATTCACATGTCTACAGATTCCCATTTCTACAGATTATCATGTCTACAGATTCTCATTTCTAAAAATTCTCATGTCTACAGATTTGCATGTATACAGAATCACATTTTTACAGATTTCTAATTGTACAGAACGCTTTACCATACGGTAAAACAATAATGATTTTGTAAAAACATAGAAATGACACTATCATTTTGTACAATGAGAATTTGGTTTACTCTACTGTCCGTAAAACACTGTTTCACCCTAGAAATCACTTGAAGCTTTACTCTAAGACATCACTAGAATAAGAAGCTTTATAGCTCAGCAGTTAAGGTCAGTTTTGCTTAAGGATTCCTCGCACAGAATTTAATTAACAAATTGTAGGTACGGAAGGTATTTGTCTAGTCATTGTTATATTTTAGAAGAAATTGTTATATTAGATTTTAGCTCGTAAGATTTGGTAGGTACTGAGGGCCACTAGAGAAAAGGTTTAGTAAACTTTCTTTGACAAAGGACTCTAAACTGTTTTTAGTTATGCTATTAAGACTCTTGCGTTCGTGTCTCGTAGCGGTGAAAGAATACTACCAGCTCCTCTCTTCCCTTGGGTGTTGTAAAAGGGGTCTAACGGACCAAAGACTGCACATACATCCAACAGCTTAGAGCGGCGATGTGTCCACCACTAGTCTCTGATTAACCCTTCGGGGATATTAGTCATGATTGTATGCATGCTTATACACTGGCCTGCAAAAATAAGTATCACACTTTTAAAATTGTAATAACTTTTAAAGTACACAAGATAAACAAGACACACGAGACTTAAAAAATGTACTATGATATAATTTAAGTACTATAGTTTCAAAGAAAGCTGATAATTTTTTTATAAAAAGTTTTTTATTTTAAATCTCTAACTTCTATAGTTTAGAAAAAAATGTAATTTTAAAAGTGTGATACTTATTTTTCAGGCTAGTGTACATATGTACCATTGCGTTCCTGTTACTGGGCTATTTTGGCCATATCGCCAGACGTGGCCACAGTAGCTTGGAAAAGCTCATTGTGGTGGGAAACGTGGAAGGAAAACGTTCACGCGGCCGGTCCCCGACCAGGTGGTCTGACCAACTGAAGGAAACACCAACGTCCCGCTTCTACGCCGCGGTGAGGATGGCCACAGACCGAACCTGATGGAGACAGTTCGTCCAATCCAAAGTACTGCCGTGATGATCACGATCCTCAGTCATGAGGAAACGACCGAAGAGAGATTGCGTTCCTAGTATTGGTATTTACAGAACTATTCAATCTACACTATTAGAAAGAGGTATAGTTTGTTATTTTGTTTATTTGGTTTAGTCTCTGATACTTCTGACTCCAATAATTCTATTCTAAGTGTTGACTTAATCACCACGGTTGCCAAATGCGGGTCGGTGATCACAAACCCCGGGCAATGAATCGAAAAATCTGAAACACAATTTGGCCCGACCTAGGAATTGAACCTAAAACCTCTGGATATCGAGCCGAGCGGTTGATTACTAAATATATCCTACTTCCTATTATCCTACTTAATATTATAAACGCGAAATTTTGTAAGTATGGATGGATGTTTGTTACTCTTTCACGTAAAAAGTACTGAATGGATTTGGATGAAATTCGGCATACAAATAGTTTATAACCTGGATAACACATATTATTTTTATCCCGATATTCCCACGGAAACTGGAACCACGCGGGTGAAACCGCGAGCAGCCGCTAGTAAATTAAATATATTAATTTCTTATCCTAACTGCCGTACTCAGAGACGTCAATTAAGTTTTAAAGACAATTAGATCGCTCGTTGTCACTTTCGTACTTATAGTGTTAAATAGAGAGGAAAGACACCTAATTTTTATTGAAACTTAATTAGGTTTCTAAGTACGGTATTAAGTAGTAGTCACAAGAAATCTAAAACATTAAAGAACAGATGGGCAACCTTCAGTGCATATTATGAAAACAGAAATGTTGTGTTCCTGCACTGTAAGTAAATTATGTGCAAACAGTAGCACCTATGTAGTGTGGAAAATCGTACAATTTCGGCAGTATAAACTTTGACAGTTGGAAAACTGCATTCCGGGCAATTTACGGTCCGCCGGGGCCATATATCATGCTTAGGCCGGACCTGAGCTAGAGTCGCGAAAGAGATTTTAGACCTGCCTCGCTTAGTTGGGAATTTACAAAGTCTGTACACTTTGCGGAGAGAAATGGTTGTTTTGGGTTATTATGATAAAGTTTGTTCTTTTAGTTATTAGGTTTATTTTATATTTTTATACTTGATAATAAAATCTTTAGTTAAAAAATTAATTACCAAGAATGTACGTTCGGGCATCACTTCTAAAAGCCTGCACCTATTATACTTTTTTCTATTTTTGTTGTGTTTTGTAATTTACAGGACAATGTAAGAAAGAAAGTATGACAGAATTTTTGTTTAAATTCGTCACGGGGAACGGGCTGGGCTGTCCACGCGGACGAAATTGCGGGACGGATTCTAGTAAAATAATAAAATTGATTTTCAAATTCACATGTACATAAAATTACACCGGTTACGTAAAGAACTGCGGCCTTTTCCTTTGCTTCGACGCTGACACACTTTTTTTTTTCGTTTACTCCCACCGGTTTGTTTAATTTTCTTTTCTTGCCTGGCAATCCAATGAGTTAAAGTTGCCAGCATTCTTGGGACTTCTTTTATAAATAGTTTTGTTTAGTTTTCTTTGTGAAGTTGAGCTGTATTTTGTTTTCTGTTTTTCTAAGTAAGAGAATTTTTTTTTATATTTAAAGAACTAGGTCACCTAATGGTGAACAATCATTGCCGCCCATGGACGGTGTTGCGGAACCAGCTCTCGGCGGCGGCATTTCCGGACCGTTACAGGTTTCTTTACACATATTATTATCAGTGAAGTCACAGTTCCGACACAGTACCGGCACAGTGCGAAATATTCTTTCAAACATTCTCTATGAACGTTGTCAAAACGAATACGTCCGTGATTTGCCTGACTGACAAGTGGGGATGCATAGAGCATAGAGAATGTATGAAAAGGACTGTGCCGGTACTGTGTCGGAGCTGTGACTTCACTGATATGCGTGAAGCAACCTTTACGACTTAGGGATCTTCAAGAAACGAGCTTATTCCTTCCTTAAAGGCCGGCAACGCGTCTGCGATTCCTCTGGTTTTGCGGGTGTCCATGGGCGGCGGTGATTACTCTCCATCAGGTGACCCCCCTGCTCGTTTGCCACCTTCTTTTAAATAAAACAAAAGGAATCGCAACTCTCTAACCGGCTCTGTGGTCTAGCGGCTAAGCCACTGGTCTCAGACCCAAGAGGTCTCGAGTTTGATTCCCAATGGAGGTACATCTTTGTATACTCTGTTTGGTTGGTGGAAGAGCTGTTTTGTCCGCCTGATTAGCTACCAACATCTTATCCAAGTCTGTCGCCTTAACAACAGTATTTATAGCAATGTTGTGTTCCGACAGTTTAAGATAAGATAGCCAGTTTTTGAGTGGTTGGGAGTGCAGTGTGACCTTTGTCTTTATCTAGATGATGGCCTTGAACTTACCCATTGTAGAATTAATTGGAAAAAACTACCCACAAGCTATCTATTTTGTCTCTAACTGTCAGTCAATACACAACAATGCTAGTAACATGTGATCGATGTTATATTGACATATTTAGAATAGATGGTGGTTGCTAGCCGGACTTTTGAGTAGACCACAGGCTAGACAACAGAGACGGTTAAAATTCTTTTTAAAAATTACTTTACGGCGGCGGATAAGTTTTCGGTTTTACGGTTAAAATTACTTTCTCACCCTCAGCTTTCGCAAAAGGGTGGTCCAAGGAGGTATTATCATAAACATAACGGTCGCTTTAAATCCCAAAAGCTTACCGAAAATTCACACTATGTAGCTCATTTATAATTTGTTACCCCTCGCGCTACAAGAGTGGACGAGAAATATTTTATATCGCCTGAGTGAACTTTGAGTGTGCAACTCAATTTTGCTGTATCGAACTTTTGTGTGAGGCGAATGCATAATGTCCGCGGCTGCCCGCGACAGGAGATCGAGGGGTATGTTATCTCATGGTTCTTTTTTGTCATGAAAATATAATTTAGAAATACTGAGATGTAGTAGAAATTACTAGAAATACTGGCCCACTGGGTAAAAGACTCCATCTTTAAAATAAAGTCATCTTCAATATCTTTATCAACGGATGACCATGAAACTAATAAAATTGGAGAAATTTATAGTACAACTGGTCAAATGTCGTAATTTTTTTGTGACAAACTGAATTTTACACATGGAAACCTGTACGATAGTTATTTAAGTATAACTTTTTTTTTAAAGTTACTTCCCTTGGTTCTATAAGTGTTATAAAATGCGACCAACGGACCAAAGACTACACATACATCCAACAACGTAGAGCGGCGATGGGCTCACCACCTGTCACGCTGAGCACATGGTGAATCGTGGACTGTCTGTGGCAGTGGACTGCTTTTGCAGTCTCATTGCCTGTTCTCTGACTAACCCAAGGGATATTATGTAGTGAGTTTATGTATGTGTGCTACTCTAGTGACAGCAGTATCTATATTTTCCAAAACGAACATCGGCCGCGTGTAGCAGGAAATTGGTCCTTTGATGGTCAGTAGAGCGTTAGTTTGTTTGTGGTGTATAAGGGGTAATCTGCGCAACTTATGTGCCGATTTTAAACATAAAATCTTTTTCAACAAGTTTTGTTTTTGTATTTTTACGTTAAGGACGGTCATATATACTTTAAGATATTAAATGTTGAAAAAAGTTGAAGAGACACTGTTGCTTCAAAAACATAAGTCAAAAAGCCTTGAATAATTTCGACAGGTTTAACCAAGGCCTTGTTGGTAGAGTGGTCAACGCAGCCGCCCGGATCGTGGAGGACATGAGTTCGATTAAATCCTGAGGTAGTCAACTTTTTTCAATGTTTCAGCATTTTAAAATACATACAAACATACACATAATCACGACTATTATCCCCGAAGGGTTAGTCAGAGACTAGGCAATGAGAACCGCAAAAGAAGTCCTCTACCATAGTCCACTTTTCACCAAATAAGGACTGCACATTGTGCTCAGCGTGACAGGTGGTGAGCTCATGGCCGCGATATTATTATGCATGTGTAGTCTTAAGTCCGTTAGTCGCCTTTTACGTCACCTAAGGGAAGAGAGGGGGTGGTAGTATTCTTTCACCGCTACGCGACACTGTTTTGAATTAATGATATTGAAACTAAAGACTGCACACACATCCAACAAGCACCTACATACATAAAACAACAATAAAGTGGACTATGGTAAAGGACTGCTTTTGCGGTCCTCATTGCCTGGTCTCTGACTAACCCTTCGGGGATAATAGTCGTGATTATATGTATGTATGTATCATTTATTCAGTTTAGGTCATGTTTAGACGACAGCACTTATGAATATAATTTAGTATTAGTTTGTAACTCCATAGATCGGGAGACCTTGATGACTGGTAAGCCCATCTAAAGTACGTGCAGTTTAACCCCTTGAGCACCTTAAAACCAGACACAATTGAAAATCAATTGCTACGCGACCGCCGGCGGTCTTATGAACCTTGACCTATTAAGTCTGTTAGTCGCCTTTTACAACACCCAAGGGAAGAGATAGGTTGGCAGTATTCATTCACTAATAAGCCGCCATCACACAGCTCTTTAAAAGCAATTAAAAAAGAAGTTAGGTACTTTAAAAGTCAAACTCCATTACCGTGTATCGGTAACGCAAGAGGCTGTCCCTAAAAAGGATTGCATCGCTTTTCGGTAACATAAACGTTATTTATGTCGAAAGTTGGCCACTATTTACGACGGAACTCATATTTTTTATATCAGACCGTGTGTGTGAGAGGAATTCGTAATACTGGGGTGATGCTAACGGGCGTATGGACAAGACCGTTTCCTTTTGCAGTTTTTAGGGTTTCGGGTTTAACCCGCATGGGGCCAGTGTGGTTATGGTACAATTTGCCAATGTGTTGTTATCTATGTGGGTAGTCCAGTGACCGCCGTGGGACGTCGTTACTTTGCGTAAATTTGTGGCATACTAAAATGCAATAAATTTAATATGTACTTAAATGTTTTATATTTTAGCGTTTTATTAACGCTTAAATATACTTAAGTAAAATTTTAAATACTGATAAAAGACGACAACCTCAAGCGGGAATTGAACCACGCACCTTCCGCATTCCGGGCGGCTGCCTTAACCACTTGACTACCGAGGTCTGGCTTTCAACCGTCGAAATTTGTCAGTGCTTGATGCTTAGGTTTTAGTCAACATTGCTTAATCAAATCTTAGAAGTTTTGTCTCATGAAAACTTTTAAGATTTGATGAAGCAATGTTGACTAAAAACATAAGCATCAAGCACTAGAATGCGGAAGGTGCGTGGTTCGATTCCCGCCTGAGGTTGTCGTCTTTTTTTAGTGTTTAAAATTTTACTTAATATGTACTGTTAATTCTACTAACCCACAAGGTTTTAGATTGTTCTAAGTTCAGTGGCGAGCTTTAGTTTCCTTTCATTAATACGGTGCGGTGTTAACATAATCGTCAATAAAATGAACTTTTGTATTTTGCAGCTAAAGTAAAAATAAATAATATCTGTACACTAAACTTACTTTGGACTACGGAACCATTTACCGCACGAGACGGACTAGCGATTGACACGTTTTTTTTACTGTTTACTGCAAATGTCAGCAACGCAATCCGTGCTAATCGATATTTATATTTTACTATTGAACGACGAATAAAAATATGTCCTTACCACATCATAGACGACCAATCGCAAAATACAAAATATGAATTTGACGAAGCACAAAGGTACTTTGGGGATAGTGAAATGACAGGACATAAAGCGTGACGCCTGTGGTGTTTCGCGTCCATGGGCTGCGGTGGCCAGGCACCATCACAAAGGTCTTATGCTTTGGTAACTCAGTATCATAGCAAAGACAACAAACAGTCTTTCCTTTTTCTATGCGTTGCGTTGCGATAAGTTGCCGGCCTTAAGGTAGAAGTAGGAATTGTGAGGGGGAGGGGGCAGACATAGTCCTCCAATACTTTCACTTACCGGATGAACCACAACACCAACGAGTGCTATTGTTATACGCCGATATTACGTGTGAGTTATGAACCAAAGAAATTGTAAATTTATATGCAGAGTGATAATAAATGTTGCCTCTATGATTATATCGATATTCATTTCCATTCACTAGTATTTTTACAAGTTTCAGTTACACACACAAATACTATACTTTAGCTGATTTTTTCGAGGTAACAACCTATCGATCAAATGTACCATCGAAGAAAACACCCGTCGTGGAAGAAATCCTTCGAGGTATTGACCTTTCGAGGTAACGAGCCGTCGGTGAAGTGTACCGTCGAGGTAGAGACATCGAGGTAATGACCATCGAGGTAATGTCATTCGAACTAGAGTATCAGACCCGTATAACACCGAGTGAGCCCGACCAATTCGTATTGCAACGCAACGTGGCTCTACCACTCAGACAGTGTCACTCATTTACCACCCAGACGTCATGTGTAGGATCTCAAGGATAAACCTACGGACGCAACTTTAACCCCCTTCCTGTTCGCTCCCAACACTTGCACCACACACTTATTGATGCAGCCCCTCTATACTGGACCGGCGCAAATATATTTGACGTGATATTTCTCACTGCACCGATATTTGATCCGACATCTAACACAAGCGGGGGAAATTTCCAAGTTAACGGTGCACACTACACCATTGAAACGTGGTAGTGTTTTTGAAACGCGATATTCGTAAATAATAAATAGGGATAAGGTTCAAATCTGCTTGGCAAGATACCAGTGTGTCGCTGTTATGACAATATTAGTAATATTGTTGTGTTCGATCTATTGGAAATAATATTGTGGACTTCTCCCGGTATCCTGAAATGTTTGGTGTATTTCAGGATACCGGATCTTAATTCGTTCTGTTTATTTGACGATAAAACCACGAATCGAACCACGCACCTTCCGCTTTCTGCATAAGGCAGCCGCCCGGAATGCGGAAGGTGCGTGGTTCGATTCCCGCTTGAAGCTGTCGTCTTTTTTCGGTGTTTAAAATTTTAGTTTTGATTTTCTTTCTCTTGGATTCTAAGGTCAACCTACCCAATTCTGTCCAATTTTAACTTATCGATATTGATTCTTATAGACCCAAACGAAACAGTTCAAAAATTATTCAAGAAATTTGACATTTTGTGGTAGGTTGATCCGAGCATAACGTAGGACTTGTTTGGATCGGGTTCCCTACGTGTATTCAACACATATATACACACTTCATCACGACTATTATCCCCGAAAAGTAAGGGCAAAAGCAGTCCCTTACCATAGTCCACTTTTCACCTAATAGCGACTTCACATGTTCTCAGCGTGACAGGTGGTGAGCACATCGCCGCTCTATGCTGTTGGAAGTATGTTAAGTCTTAAGTCCGTTAGTCGCCTTGACACCCAAGGGAAGAGAGGGAGTGGTAGTATTCTTTCACCGCTACGAGACACGGTTATTCAACACACTATTCTGCGAATCTAGATCGATGCCTTGGCAATGCGATAGCTTATAATTGTTACTGTGACAAGTTTTTGTTCTAGTTTCTATACATCGGATACCTCAAAAGTCGACAGCTTGTTACTCCGGTGCTTGTTTGTCCTAAAAATAAATAAATAAAAAAATAATAAATAAACTTTCCTATACTTACACCAATTATATAGCCCAAGAGAAGCTTCGTTATAAAAACTCGTTAAATGGTTACTAGACAACATATGAACATACTTAAAATACTGAAATACATACTTATTATACATAGAAAACACGCAGACCCGAGACAATTTAGAAAAACAATAACATCTAAATTGACCCGACCGGGGATCAAACCCGGGACCTCAGAGATGGCGACACCATGAAAACCGGTGTACAAATCACTCGACCAAGGAGGTCATCAGCCTATGTTACGTTAGTTCGAAAATATTTTGTCAATACCCTTTTTCTAATTTAAAATACTAATCACAATAAATTGTGGCGAAGAGTTGTTTTATTGATAGAGGTCTTTGCTCAGCAGTGGGACAGTATGTGTATAGGTTATACTTTAAAAACGTTTTTGCGAAAAATTTTGGATTTAAGTACATCATTATTTACATTGAGATTGGAATTACCTACAAAAAACAAAAATCTGATTTGTGTATCGATCTAAAGACTGAATGTAAAACATCGCAAAAATCGTATTTCGAACACACGTAGAAATAATCCAATACGGATATAAAAATATGTACAAACATGTTAGTTCAAACGTGAGTACTTAAATCAGAATATTATAAACCATGAGGAAAGTTAAACATCAAAAATGTTACTATATAAGTTAAGGATCTACTAAGTTAATATTTGCGGTAGCTGAAATGAAAGCCTGAAATAATAATGTGAAATAATCGCAGTAAAGTGTTAAAGGTAAACTACAAAAACAATATTCAAAGTAAAACATTAAAAGTACCTTTAATATTTGCTTTTTGCTCTAATTGCTCTTTTAATATGTGCTTTTCCTTTTTGCTATTTGCTCACAACTATCAAGCATTATGTGTACAAACTACATACAATTTTCTGCAACTGTACGTACACATGCTTTAAATCCGTTTGAGCTAGTGTTGCTGAACAATCGACAGTTTGGATATTGATTGTTGACCTCGTAAACTATTCAGGATATCAGTTCATAGAACTTTATTCTCAAGAAGACATACATGTCACATAATTGAGAACTTAACAATATGCAAACGTACATTATTTCAACGGATATACGGATATTTCAACCGCTCTGTCGATTTTGCGGGGAGTGATTGACTCGCCTGAATGTGTCGAACAGTTGTGTCGCCTTTATGTTCCTAATAATTATTCACGAATACGTGCCGGTCGTAGACATAGACTGTTTGCGAATCCACCGTGTCGCACAGTGGCGCGCGCGCAGTCGCCATTATGTCGAATGCATGAAGCACTAAACGCACTTCTTGTTAACTTCCCAGACATTGATATATTTGTGGATGAACCAAAATCGATTTTAAGTAAAATTCGACTCTAAGTATATTAAATAAGCATTCTAGTTTACATAATTATGTAATTGGGTTTATACCCGTTTAATTATGTTTAATAATAATAAAATAAATAATAAATTATAAACTACACAGTAAACAGAAGCTACATTACTTATAGTAAAAATATTGGGGTTCAAAGAAGTGGTGCGAGGGCGAGGGCTAGCTCAGCTTTGTAGCAGTTTATAATCTTCCTTAATAAACTTGTGTAATTTTGCTTTGAACCCACCCAAAGTAATAGCCTTTTTTCCATAATAAGTTCGCGTTTTGGGTAGTACTACTGGTATGTGACTAGGTCTTCGGGTACACGTTTACGAGTTATCGTTATCGTTTGTACTATCGATAGTATCGCCACTTGTCAAGACTACCGATTGTTATCGATAGCACTCTATGAGCAATACTATTAATAATATCGATAATATTGCATTCGATGGTAAAAACAATCAACAGTCAACATTTTTTGGTTTAATCTAGCGATTTTTACAAACTATATGTCTTTGCAGAATATTAGAGTTGTTCGTTCACATCGCTCGATAAGATGGTCACAACCTCGAACAGCTGATGGTGACGGACAAGGTGGAACGCAAACGACCAAGAGGGCGCAGCCCCACGAGATAGGCTGGTCAAGTCCGATCTTGTCTTGGCCGCAGTCTTCACAAAGCCTTTCACGAGGCCAAAAACCAAAACCGCTGGAGTATTGCCCTCCAACGGCTTTGGTTCTCAATTCTTCAATGAGAGGGTGGTTCTGCGGAGGAGTTACGACTCTCAGTAATGAAAAGCACGACGCGAGGAGGGAGGATCGATACTCTCAAATGCAATACTATCGCTCTTATCATAAAGTGCTATCAATTCTATCGTTAATATTGACACCGTGGCGATACTATCGACAAACTATAGATATTATCGGTTACGTCTTCTCTATCGATAGACTATCGACAGGCAACACTAGTTATGTAAGCCGAAAGCACTCGTGTCCAGGCTGCAGCCGTTCAATTGTCGCGTCCTGACGTTTTTCTATTTTGTACGCTGGATTTGATTTTGTCGAAGTAAAATCTTTTATAATCCGATTCTCTGTAGTAGGTTGAGAGTTGAGATTTGTGTTGCATTTGCTATACTTAAACAACAACTAGTTTACCGACGCTTACTAGATTTTTTTTTTAATAATGAGGCAAACGAGCAAGCAGGTCACTGATGGAAAGTAATCACCGCCGCCAATGAACACCCGCAAACCAGAGGAATCGCAGACGCGTTGCCGGCCTTTAAGAAAGATATAGGCTCGTGTTTTGAAGATCTCTAAGTCGTACCAGTCCAGAAATACCGTCACCGAGAGCTGGTTCCACAACACTGTAGTTCGAGGCAAAAAATTTCGTGAAAAACGCACAGTAGTAGACCGCCATCTATCAAGGTGATGTGGACGGAATGGCAGTCGATTGCGTGTAGTGCGGTGAAGGAAATCCTCAGCGGCCTCATGATAAATGCGGTACATTATACAGAGAGACGCAACTCTCTCCTCTCTCTCTCTCCGTAGAGCCAGTAAATCGAGCCGACCTGAAATAGTCACGTCGTCGACAATTCGAGCAGCTCTGCGTTGAATGCGGTCAAATTGAAGGAGTTGGTACTGAGATGCTCCAGCCCAAAGGTGGGAGCAGTATTCCATATGTGGCCTGACCTGTGCTTTGTACAGTTGTAAGCAGTGGGCCGGCGTGAAATACTGTCTCGCTCTATTAAGCACACCCAGCTTTTTCAAAGCTAATTTTGCTTTGCCTTCCAAATGACTTCGAAACTGAATGTCACTGAAGCACAATGGCGGGAACTGCATCAGGCCAACTCGACTTATGGATATCAAGGGAAAAAAGAGCCTTACGAACTGACCTTTGTAGAAACCGAACGTTTGGCATTGAACAAGAGCAATGCGGTATGGTCGGTGGAGGTTTTTCCCCATCGTCCAAGGTCGAGTTTGATGCCAAAAGAGTGCCATAAAGATCGGCTTTCTCCTTTACATTATGGCCAGGCCGTCATCGGTCTTGTGCAATGGTGGTAGGGACGGCTGACAAAAACTCCCTATGATGTGTTTGGATCCTTTGATGACACCGCATTAGCCCAGACTTGGTAACGTTGTCGCTTTTGGTGAGACGCCACTTTGCAGCAGCGACCAAACCATGGTTGGGAGCTGCCGCCAATGGGAACCACAGAGTTTGGAATGAAAAGTTTTATTCCCTGCAGTATCATATCAACGACAGAGTCGGTGACTACATCAGGATCATCCAGTGAGAAGCAATCTCGCCACCAGGGGTTATGACGCAAAGAAACTTCGCATTCCATCTCAGTCCGCTGACATGTATAATAGAAGGGCACAAATCGCAGTGGCAACTGCGAGTTGTGCCCTTGCCCGTGCAACGAGAAGTGAGCGAGCTTGACAGCTCGGGTTACCTATCTGGACAATAGGCAGTGAACTACACGTGTTCACAGGGAAACTCTCCCGGGAGACTAGTCTTATGAGTACAGAATGGAGAGCGCGCTTCGGCGGGCACTGATTTGGCGTCAAGACCTAACGCAGATGGTCTCCTGCACGAGTGTTTTACTGGCGCAGGGACGTCTGGCACTTCTTGCATAACCTAACGGTTGGTCTCGAGGTGCCAGTACAAATAAAACTTAGTGAATAAGGAGAGGGGATGACCTATAGTAGATAGTAGTAGTAGATAGTAGACTCGACGGCTGGCCGCTGGTTGCGTTTTTAAAGTTTCTGTGAGTGTGTTAGTGCTACGAATCAGACAGTGGTCTGATGAGTCTAGTGGTGCATCAACGGAAACATGATAGCCGTCTGGGTGCGAGTTCAGCAGAAGGTCCAATAAGGAAAGTGCATGGCCCTCACATCGGGAATCTGTGTAGTTTCGGTTACCAGTTGGGACAGACTGTAGGCTAAAGGGAAGTCTGAACGGCTCTAACCGCGTGGTCAGTTGTGCGTGAACCAAGCCATTCGACGTGGTGGGCACTGAAGTCTGCCAATACCACAATCTTGGCCGAGGGGATCCGTTTGAGAAAGGAGTCTGTCGCCGTTTGGACGCTCTTGATGAGTTGATCAGTTCCGTTGTTACCGCTGTGAGACCTATACAGGCACGCGTAGACTCGAAGATGGCGTCCGCAGTCGACGTGTAGCCATAAGATGGAGAGGTCTTGTTCTCTTCAAGATTGCCGAGGCGTTGTTATCACAGAAGTAATACTAAAAAGAAAGAAAATCAAAAAGTTTTAAGTCAGAGAATTTACTGCAGTGGTTTATGTTTGATCTAATGACCAAAATGAAGAAAAATGTAAAAAGTTAATCCTAAATATGCGATTGATACCTTCTAAACCGCGTTGGGCACCTGTGGTTGGGTATGGCCTGATGTACCCATGTGGAAAGGCCTGTGCCCAGCAGTGGGACGTTCATAGGCTGACGATGATACTTAATTGTGCTTAAGACCGTGGTTTTTGTTTCATTTGTTTTCACATACTCCTATATGAAGAGTGACAATTAGGGCATGGATACCGGTATACCTTTTTACCGAAACACCGGTATACTGATATTTTGTTTCGGTATTTTGATACCGTTATTTTGGTATTTCGAAAAAATTGATTTATTTTTGCAAGGGTGTTTAAAGATTATGCAGAACGCTCGATTTCTTAGATTCATAGTATTGTTACAAATAAGATTATGGCTGTGTTATCTTCGTACGATTTTCCAACAAACGCGATCTGCCTGATTGATGGACTTGACCTGCGCCTACATTTTGGTTTAAGTATATCAAAATAATTACTTTTTACTGTACCTTCATTTTTAATTTGATTTTGTTTTAACAATGCGTTCGTATTCATAGTAAGTAAAAGCTGTGACTAAGAGAGATATTCAAATTTTTGTTACATGCTTTTTTATCATTAGAGAGTAAGACTGATTTTAATACATAATTGATTGTGATATTTGTGTCAATGAAATGGCACAGATATCACAATGATGATGATAATTATTTATATTGTTTGATGATTTATGATGTTTAAATGATTCCAAGAACGATTAGTAAGTCTCGTTTGCGGAGAGTGATAAAAGCAGATTTCTACGCTATATGGCAGAAACACTCAAACTATTTCTCCACTCCCTAGAAACCACAAAATAAGTTATTGAAGTATAGGTAATTAAAAAATACTAAAGATAATTTAAATAGTAACTATTTAAGAAAATACTGAAATAATACCGAAAATTCGGCATACCGGTAATTGAAATTTCAATACCGGTACCAATACCAGTATGAAAATCATCCCGGTATTCCATGCCTTAGTGACAATCGCCTGATTATCACTACCCCTCAAACCCCAAGCGGTCGCATGAGACCGCACCTACAAAAACACACTTGACTTTGTACCGTGTTTTCATAGACTTACAGACTACTTTAGTATGAACAAATTTGGTTATTTCGATTCTGTGGTTCACCTTATGTATTGTTATCGCAAAATATCGCATAGTCTATGCTCGATTCTGTCAAATTTGACGTTGACAGTTAATGTCAAAAAAAACTGTCAAAAAAAATCCAAGAGGGAGGGGTTAAGGGGTATGTAAAAAAACAGAAAAGAATGCGCCACAAATTTTTGTTTAATTAAATAATTTAAAAGTTGCCGAGACGTATACACGAGAACACTTTTAAATTATTTATTTTTACAAAAATTTGTGGCCCACTCTTTTTTTAACAAGCTTGCAAGACGTCCCATCTTTACTTGCGACACACAGGAAGTCGGAAGTTTATGAGCCGCCACTCCAATAAAGTAATAGAAAAAAGTCAATGTCTCCGTTTATCGCCCTCATTTCACCTGCAAACTGTACTTAGGTTGGATCCGATCCGATTGTGAGGCATTATTCTTAGTAATAGCCTTCTGGTTGGAGAAATATCTTGTTTTATTCGCCTGTGATTTTCCGCAGCCCGACTACGTAAAAGTTACCGGTCGAGAAATAGTCGCGCGAATGTTCGGAGCCGTATCGCGTAGCGCTTATTAACAGAACACTACCACCCCCTCACTTCCCTTAGGCGTCGTAAAAGGCGACTAAAGGACTAAAGACTGTTCATACATCCAACAGCATAGAGCGGCGATGGGCTCACTACGCTGGCACGCTGAGTGCAGTCGCTGCTTGGTGAAAAGTGGACTATGTTAGAGGACTGCTTTTGCTGTCCTCATTGCCTATATAGTCTCTGACTAACCCTTCGGGGATAATAGTCGAGATTATGTGTATCTATGTAAACACTTTATCTAACAGTCGAGCCGGTGTCAACGTGTAGCTTACTTAAGAAACCCTTTGTGAATTCAACTCGCGCGCCATACTAGGATGGAGTTTTCGCAATTATTCAATTTATTATTTCATTTCTTATATTGTTCGCCATTGTAGAAGAAGCGTATTCTTCTACAATGGCGAACAATATGTTAAGATGTAATCAGCCTTTTTTTCTTTCTTTTATGATACCCAGTCCAAAATACTACGAGGTGGGTATGGGCTCCATACAAATGTCCCATTGTTCATACAAATTATGGAGTAGGCTCCTCTGGTTTTGGTGCCCATGGGTGGCGGTGATCACTTCCCATGAGCTAACTCGTCTGCTTCTTTGCGTCCTACTCGCACATTAAAAATATAAAAAAAAACAAGAGAGAAATGATCGAATTTGTAAGCAAACATTCCAGAATCACGACGGTCTTTATTTAACACGTTAAGGAAGCTTAAATTTTATATGGCGAAACTTAGATTACCCGTAACGATTTTATCTTCATAATAGATGCGTCCGCTACGAAGACGCAAGAATGTTATGACATACATCCTCTTTATAGTCCACTTTTCACCAAATAGCGACTGCACATGTGCTCAGCGTGACAGGTGGTGAGCCCATCGTCCTTTTATGCTGTTGGATGTATGTGCAGTTTTAAGTCCGTATGTCGCCTTTTACGACACCCAAGGGAAGAGAGGGGGTGGTATAGTATTCTTTCACCGTTATGTTATGTTAGGAGAGTAAATGAAACAAAATAATTATGTCAGAGTCGTAGCAAATGTAAAAACGTGGTCTCTGCCTACCCATCCGGGAAACGGAACCAATGTCGCAAAGCCAAAAGATTTAAGGGGCTGCCGCGCGATCGCAAAAACTGACATAAGTCTCTTTATTAACTTCAAAGCAAAATCAATTATATTGATATTTATTATTAGAACAATTCTGCTTTGAAGTTTCAGACTTAGTAATTTAAATAGAGCAATGTTTTTATTCTGCGAAATGTGCAAAACCATCACGCGCTTGTGTTAAAAATTAAAATTTACGTTTTAAAGAAGGGGGTGCCCTGCGAAATATCAATACAAATATTTGCATGTAAGAATTATTGTTTCATGCGTAAAATTAAGAAAGTGGTCGAAAAAATATGTTTTTAGGAATCATTACATTTATGTAATGTTTGATATTGTTTTTTTAAAGAATTTGTTTCATATTTCAACAAGGCCATAATCTTGTGCAATGATCAGGCTAACTTACATAGGTTCTTTTAATGTATTTAACTAATTCAGCTAGAAACGAGTTGGCGTGTTCGGAACGGGCTAACTAGTGTAAGGTATAAATCGCTGATCCATAGATCCACACTTACGATGTCCTCCTTGGTCGATTGGTTAGTGCGCCGGGTCTGGCGTCACGCCATCTCTGAGGTTCCGGGTTCAATTCCCGGTCGGGTCCATTTAGAGAAAAAATTGTTTTTCTAAATTGATTACGGGTCTGAGTGTTTTTTTATGTTTATGTATGTATCCGTTATTTTACCATATTAACGAGTTTCAAAAGAATACTCATCTTGATCTAGATAATTGGTGTGAGCGTAAACAAATTTAATTTAATTTAGCATCATAAACGAAGATAGTGCCTAAAGTTTTTTAAACCTTAAACTTTAGGCACTAAAGAACGAATACTTAACTTATAAACATGTCAAAAGGAATAATTCGAATTAGAGAAACACTGTTATCATCACATGGAACGGTTGAGCCCATAAACCCACCGTGCTAGCCCTCGCGGGTTATTTGATTGGCTTTAGTGTGTTTTTAAATTTGATTGAAGATTTTAAATGGATCCAAAACAGGTAAAGTATATCGACATAGGCACAACGAATATAATTCAATTGCTCGTTATTTATGTTAGAATTTAACGTAATTAAGGTAGACGCCGCGAGCGATTATTAAATTATAACGAAGTGAGGGCCTTACCCTCCCTCAGACGATGTGAAGGGAACGATTTATCTTGCCAACGGAAGAACTAAAATGTATAGGGTAAACGCCACTCAATGTATAAGGTAACACGGAGTGTTCACGCGGACGATGGCGCAGGCGGGCGGGCGGATCGCTAGTCAATGATAATTATTAAGTAGGTACAAAAGACTGCTGCTAATAAAAATAAGTAGTTTAAGTTTTTATTTTTAAAGCAGTATTTTTACAATAGAAAATGGTTATCAGATGCAAATTGCCTGAGACGTATTTTTGGCCATAGCTCTGAGGATTTTGTGAGGATCGAGATAGGAATAGTACCTACTAAGAGTTGAAGAACTTATCAAAACACGTGTGTGAGCATTTGAACTTTGAAAATGGGTTGGTAACTTTTTTTGAAATTTTGAAAAATTAAAAAAAAACGGATTTTTAGGCGTTATTTGTTTACTAAATTGTAAATATTTCGGAAAAAACAGACTTAAAAACAAATAAAAAGGTCCTAGGGTATTAGTTTAGCTAAGATATGGCGAATAAATGTTGAAAATCGGTCATTACTTGTGGTGGTGCCTTTAGATTTAGGATTGTAGAAAAACGGGTATTTCCGTATATAAAAGTGATGTAGTTTTTACAATTATTGAACGATCGTCATGCTTATTTTCAATGTTCCGATTCTTGGGGGACTGTGAAATCTGTGAATTTTAGATATGGGTACAATCGACAGAGCTTTCGACTGTGTTTCTTATAAAATTCTTTTAGAAAAGTGCTATCTGTATGGGTTCAAAGTTATCTCGTTGAACGTAAACAGTATGTTGAAATAGCTGAAATAGATTTTTTTTAAATTCTACAACGGGTAAGCGCTTGACCTTCATTTCACCTGATAGTAAGTGACGATAAGGCCGAAAGTGGAAGCGCGCTTCACCCGGCATCCTCAACCACTAAGGAACTGGCTATCTTATCTCAAACTGTCGGAACACAACAATGCTATAAACACTATAAACACCGTTGTTATGGCGATGAAGATGGTGGTAGCTAGCCAGGCGGACTTAACAGCCCTACACACAAAGATGTACCCGCCGCTGGGAATCGAACCTGGGACTTCTGGGTCTGAAACCGACTAGACCACTGAGGCGGATAGATAGATACCTGTAATTTCAATTGACGTAAGCACATTTTGGCCAAAACGAGCTATAAATGCTATCTTACTTTGTTTTTTTTTCTCTTTTTTTCTGTCTAATCCATGTAGCAAAAGAGAACGTTTTCACTGTCAAATTATTAAATTTTAGGTATTGATAAATTAATGTATAACTTAAAGAACGTCAAAATCTTATTTCGTTTTAAAAGCCCAACCATTTGCTCTATATAAAAATGGACGTATAGAACATTTTTATGACTTTTCTTAGACGTAAGGCACATCTATTCTCTAAAATAACAAATGAGACTAATAACTAAATATTTCATCGCCTGCACCTCAAGATTTTAGGTATATTTTGTCAACGTCACTTTTCTATAACTTTACTTTTCACTTTTCTATAACACAAGCGTAATGAATTTAAAACTAAAAAAAACTTATTTTGGCTCTCCTGTAAAGTCGAGTTTTGTGCTTTACGTCAACTGATACAAGTATTCAGTATTTCAGAAGCAACCAACGCAAAGTTCCTTTTTGTCATATTAGATGACATAATTGTACATCAGAGCCAACTGGTCGGATGTCCAATTTTTACGAAAATCACTTTTATTCTAGAACACACAAAATTTTTGGTCCTCTTTCGGACTCTCTAATCATTATTTCGCTATCGTTCACAAAGTTAAGTTTAAAAAAAAGGCGGATGTTCACATGACTTTAGAGCAAAAATAGCTGATGTTTACTTGCGACTTTTTGCCCCAAGTAATCTTGAAAGAACGAATTAAAAGTAGGTCTGATGTTCATATAAGATATTTCGTTTCTCAAATTTTCTTTAGAGTATTACGTCTCAAGTTAGCATCAGACCTTTTGGTTCGGGGAATCCACACATTTCAAAGCGAAAGCGATAGCATCATTTTTAATGGGCGTTAGAAAGAGACAAAACGATAACATTATGTTCGACGAGCACCGACCACCCCGCAGCCGCGCCGCGCCGGCCAGCAGCGCCGCAGAGTGTTTTTTTTTTATGACTTCGCTTTGGCCTATAGTCTGTCCCAATTGATAACCGAGCCTACGCGGGTTGCAGATGTGGAGGACCACGCACCTTCCTTGTTGGACCTTCTGCTGACCTCGCACCCAGACGGCTATCAAGTTTCTGTTGATGCACCACTAGGCTCATCAGACCATGTCTGATTCGTAGCACTCCTGCCTGTGCCTCTCACAGAAACTTTAAAAACGCAACCAGCGGCCAGCCGTCGGGTCTGGCATTACAGGTCAGCGGACTAGGATGGGATGCGAAGTTTCTTTTCGTCCTACCCATGGTGGCAGATTTGCTTCTCGCTGGATGATACTGATATCGCCGCCGACTCCGTCGTGGATGTGATACTGCAGGGAATGGAACATTTTATTCCAAACTCTGTGGTTCCCATTGGCGGCAGCTCCCAACCATGGTTTGGCCGCTGCTGCAAAGTGGCGTCTTGCCAAAAGCGACAGCATTACCAAGCCTGGGCTATTGCGGTGTCCTCTAAAGATATACTAGCGTGCTCAGAAAGAGTTACAACTTTATCGCCAGGTTCTATAAGAGGGACATTGCCAAGGCGAAGTCATCATTCATAGATAAAATTGGTGAGAGGCTAGTGCGTCTTCCTTTGGGTACACGCGCGTTCTGGTCTCTTGCCAAAGCTATCTTAAGGAATTTCTGTCAGCTGTCCTTACCACAAATGCACAAGACCAATGACTGCCTAGCCCATACTGCAAAAGAGAAAGCCGATCTCTTCGGCACTCTTTTCGCTTCAAACTCGACCCTGGATGATGGGGAAAACTCTCCACCAACCATACTGCATTGCGCTAGTTCAATGCCAAACGTGCGGTTTCTACAAAGGACAGTTCGTAAGGCTTTTTTTTTCCTTGATATCCATAAGTTGAATGGGCCTGATGCAGTTCCTCCCATTGTGCTTTGGACGTGTTCTCCTGCTTTGGCGCCGGTTCTAACGCGCCTTTTTCAGCTCTCTTACACTACTGGCGTTGTCCCGAGTTCTTGCAAGTCAGTCCTTGTCCACCCGATTCTCAAAAAAAGCGATCGCTCTGATCCGTCCAACTACAGGCCAATAGCCATCACCTCTTTGCTCTCCAAAGTAATGGAGTCCATTATAAACTGCCAGCTCTTGGGGTACCTAGAAGAGAATCAGCTACTAAGTGATCGCCAGTATGTTTTTCGTCGCGGTTGTTCAGCTGGTGATCTTTTAGTGTATCTTACTCACCAAAGGGCGGATGCAGTCGAGAGTAAAGGGGAGGCACTGGCAACTGCCAGTTCTCGTTCTCGTTCTCTTCTTTCTAGCTAGTTCTAGCTAACTAGCTAGAACGTAACAAAAGCCTTTTACTGGCACAGGGCTCTTCTCTCTACAATTCCATCATACGGGCTTCCTGAGAAATTATGTTCGTCGTTCGTGTTCACTGACATGAAGCCCTTGAATGCTGGAGTCTCGCAAGAGTGTGTGTTACCCCCTACTCTGTTTCTTCTGCATATCAATGTCATGTTGCATAACGATAGCATTCTTTGCTATACGGATGATAGTACTGGGGATACGCTCTACACCGGACGAGCTAATATTTCTCGGGAAAGCGTCATCGAGAGCCGGAATGAACTTGCTACTAACACCGAGAACATGTTTAGTCGATTTGTTAGCCGTAGGTCAAATACGCAGTTCGTCCAAATTGTATTTCAACGCTCATTTTATCCGACTTGTATGTAGTCCAACACGCATTTCGTCCAACATCTATTTGTCCAACATGTATTTGGTCCAATATACATTTTGTCCAAAAAGCAATTCGTCTTACAGGTTTTTCCTCAAAAAAGCATTTCGTCTAACGTGTATTACGTCAATACGTATTTGGTTCAACACGCATTATTGAGGACGACGTAACCAGTACACTTTAACACTTCCAAAGCACAAGTTTGCGTATTTACCTCGAAAAAAAATCCCTTCGTCGTACTTTGAACTTTGAAGGAGCCCTCCTTCATACCAACCCGACTATTGGAATCCTTGGCGTCGATATTTCGAGTGACGTTCAGTTTCGGGGTCATTTTAAATGTATAGCTGAATTTGCTTCGAAAAAGCTGGGTGTGCTTAAAAGAGCGGATCAGTATTTCACGCCGGCTCACCGTTTACAACTGCACAAAGCACAGGTCAGGCCGCATATGATATACTGCTCCCATCTTTGGGCTGGAGAACCCCAGTACAAACTCCTTCCATTTGACCGCATTCAACGCAGAGCTGCTCGAATTGTCGATGACGTGGCTATTTTAGGTCGGCTCGATCCACTGGCTCTTCGGAGAGACGTAGCGTCTCTCTGAATATTGTACCGCATTTATCATGGGGAGTGTTTTGAGGAGTTGTTCAGCTTGATCCCTGCCGCTGATTTTCTTCACCGCACTACACGCAATCAACTGTAACTCCATCCACATCACATTGATGGATGGCGGACTACTACTGTGCGTTTTTCACGAAATTTCTTGCCTCGAACTACAGTGATGTGGAACCAGCTCTCAGCGGCGGTATTTTGGGACTGTTACGACTTAGGGATCTTTAAGAAACGAGCCTATTCCTTCCTTACAGCTCGGCAACGCGTCTGCAATTCCTCTGGTTTTGCGGGTGTCCATGGGCGGCGGTGCTTACTCTTCATCAAGTGACCCGCCTGCTCGTTTGCCTTTTTTATATAAAAAAAAAACATACTTACCTAAAGATTTTTCGTAAACTTGTATAAGTTAGTAATCAACGGTTAAAAGTTCAAATTCCTTCTCCTGTAAAGTATCAAAAATGTACATCCGACAAGTTGGCTCTGATGTACAAAATATGTTCACGGATCCATCACATCAATGGAATCTGTAATATGATAATACAATCTTTTGCGTATGCACTATAGCGTCTCACAAAAATTTGCAGTGTGAAGATAGCTCTCCAAGCTAATCATGGTTACGTCTGCTCATTGCTTAGGTATGCGATAGTTTTTCGGGGAGAGTCTTGTCACATTAATATGGCATTAGTATCACAAAATTCATGTATAACAGCAATTTGCAATGTAGACATAATTTTAAACTTTTAACAGTACCTTGCATAATATCTATGAAATATGTATCTCTGTTCGTTCCTATCTTAACTTATTTAAAAAGAACAAAGACCAAAATGACAACTATAGTAGACGATACCCTAATAAATTAATATTACCTGCTATCACAACCACATCGTAAAGCAGGAATAGTCACGCAATAGCAATTGAGATATTTAATAGTTTAGGTAAAGATATAAAATTGTTACCTTTACGAATTTTCAAAAATAAACTAATGAATTGGCTAGTAAAAAATGACTTTTACTCGGTCAATGAATACTTTCAGCATTTCAAGGCGCGATAATGTAATTGTAACTCAAATAACCTATAGTCTCGTAGACCCTTATAATTTTATACTTAAGTACTTAGATTCCTAATTTTTTTGCATGCCAGTTTCTAGTAAAATATGTGAAACTTTTCTAATTTACAACCTTAAACATGTACTTATCATATTTCAGCAAAAAAAACATTTATTATTTCATTATTTCAAAGCAATGGGGATTTTGTGCACCTAATATTTCCACTTATCTTCATCATGATCGCAAAAAACAGATAATGGCGATTTGTGGAAGAAAAGTATACTAATTCCCATTATTGGGAAAAGTCAATGGGGATAAGTGGCTTAATTCCCATTAATGGGAAAAATCAATGGGGATAAGTGGATTAATACGACGCAGCTGTTAAGGTGTTCGCTTGTTGCCGGGTTTAGTGGATGGGCGACCAAATTAAAAACAAATCGAGCTCCTCGGTGCTTCGAGGCACGTTAAGCCATTTTTGCCGGTTGTTGTCGTACGATGGCAGTCGTTACAACCCACCAACCCGCATTGGGCTAGCGTGGTGGGTAATATAATCTCCCCACATGCTGTTGTCTATGGGAAAGGCCTGTGCCCAGCAGTGGGACACGGCGTGAGGTTTTGGACATGTAAAAAATAATAAACAGTGCTTTTGATTTGGTAGATTCTCTACGGCTAAACCTTGACCCTTGACTTTTTTATACTAAGCCCGGCAAATGACCCCACTCCACCTGATGTTAAGTGGAAGTGAAGTCCAGGCCCGAGGACAACTGGTGCAGCGTAAGAGACGTAGCATCAGTCAACCTCACTCTGCCGGCCCACAAAGTGCCTCTTCACGCCTCGTTTGAAGGACCCTATGTCATAGATAGGAGGGAATACGTGTGCTGGTAGAATATTCTATCTTTTAGAGGTGTGACAAAGAAACTGGAATTCATGGAATTCACATTACTTATTTAACTGTTTATTTGACTTATGATGTTTAAACTATATTTAGGTATTTTAGTGAAATGACCAACAAGAATTGTCTATTTAACAAATATTTTTGAAAGCAGAAAAAAACAAAATAAAATTAAGAATCCAAAATATGGAAATTGATTACAATTTACAGAAGATCATTTTCCCAGAAAATTCTAAATAGACTAATCAAGCGCATGGTTTACTACCATGTTTTCATGTAATAATAGTGGGTAAGTAATATTCCCGGAAAATTGTAAATACTCGAGCGAATTGTAAATGCAAATGAATTTCAAATTATGTTTTACTTTTATAATTAGTTTTTGTAATTTAAACGTAATGTAACTTTTAATAAACTCAAACTCAAAATATATTTATTCAATAAACTCAATTAGTAAGTAAGTACTTTGAATCGTCCAAATTTTTAACCTACCACCCATTCAGGACGTCATTTTTTAACTGTGGCAAAGAACGGTCGCAATAAACCACAGCGCACAGAAGCAACGATATTTACAAAAAAATAGATATGTCGTTACCAGGTCATAAAATACAAAATAATAATTTGAATGTAAAATATACGGTACTATACATTAATTATAGACAAATCGAAATAGCTTTTGGAGTACTTGCAGAATTTCAGTTCAGAGCCAAGCTGTTTTGTCTTCTGTGTAATCTGACACTTTATAATAAGCTTTTTTATGAAGCTTTTTTTTGATATAGATTTTAAATTTATTAAAATCTAATTTCTGAATATCAATTGGTTATTTATCATCAATAACTATAAATTACAAGTTACTACTAGTGGTGCAAACACTATAAACAGAGTATAAGGTTACACTGACTCGTATGGTCTTAATATGAAAGAAAAATCGCTACTAAAATTAGCTTTTATTAAAACTGGCGCACTTCCGCTATCTCCTTCTTAGGTTCCTTTAACCAAAGGTTGTCTGGAAGAGATCGCTTTCAGCGATAAGACCGCCTTTGTACTTGTGTAACTGTTTCTTGTGTATGTGTAATAAAGTGTTTATCTATCTATCTATCTATCTTTTAGTTTGTCAATAAGTAAAGTAATGCGTACTTACTAGAATTTGCTCTTTAACTATTTGCTTGGCTATTTTTATGTTCATCTTTTTCTATTTATACAATCCCACGCTTTCCAGCTAAGAGAAAGTAGGTATATCAATTTTTCAATATCATAATTCCTTTTTATCTTACACCTGCGGCGCCCGCCCGCGACTCCGTCCGTGTGCACACCTCGTATTCTGCTACTTACGTATTTCCAAAATTCTTTTTATTTAAATCTTGGCCTCACAATCACAAACACAACAAAGATGGGCCCATGGCAAAGTAGTTTAAAAAAAATATCTACACGCCTGTTTGAAGCAACGGGAGACCGGAAGGCTGGCAATTTTTTCGCTCAGCTGATAAGTCTAGCAACACAAAGAGGCAATGCCGCCACTCTTTTGGGTACCCTGCCTCGAACGGGTGAGGTAGTTGAATTTTTTTATTAATAAACGTAGTCTTTTAATTTTTTATTTGATATTTTTTTTGTGTGTAATTAAGTTATGTTGTTTTTGTTCATTGTATTTTGTTTTTAATAAATTAATTACCTAAACTGAATAATCAAAAACACAACAAATAAAAGAATTAGCCAAATATGTTCAGCTGTTCGAAAATGATGCGCAAACATACATTCGTGGCAATTGATTTTTATTTATTATATAAATGAGAATTTAGCCTAGGTACTTTAAAAAATATTGTCTTTTCCTTGTAGTTCCATATTTAGTCCCCCATCTAGTCCCCAATATATTAGGCGTTCCCACATAAATACGTAATAGCATATAGGCGTGGTTTTAGGAAACTTGACCTTTCACAAGAACGTCTGTTTACCTTCTTCTTCTGATCTTAGAGCATTATTATTTTCATCTACTATGCGAATTCCCATACGAATTTTGAACAGTAAGATTAATTTTATTACTTTAAGAGCTCTAAGAGGTAACAGTAGGTCCCTACTATTCAGTAACTTCTTTGTGAAACCTAATCAAATATTTTATATGCAAGTATTAACATTTCAATCTCACTGATGCAGGTCATTAACTTAACACACCCTTAAGTACACCCAATGTTAAGTCCCAAAAATTTAGTCCACCCATACATTAAGGCACAATAAACAGGCGACACCTCATACATAAGCATGTATGTTAACAGAGTATATTTGACCTTATCGAGTGGGTACTTAGCGGAATTAACTTCTTGCCTGCCGTCTTTTCTTCATTTTTCCACGGCATTGGAGGCGTAGGGCTGCCTATCGTTGGTATTTGAAAAATATTTTATCACGCTCGTTTTTATTTTTATTTTGTCTTCAAACCAATTAAGTATAGTAACATTATAAGTTATATAACATATTAAATTATTGACGTTTTATCCTATATGCAATCAGGGGCTGATTTACGATAGCGTCGTATAATTAAACTGGTATGCATTCCTGGGCCTGCTTAGTTATACCTACTAAGAAGTTTGCATAAAACGTTTTAAAAATTAAGTTAAATAAAAATATTTTGGTATAAGTTATTCAAAAGAATAGTATTACAATTATTGCACATCAATATAATTGGCCTTTCCCCATCTGCGGGTTAGTTTATTTACCTGCATAATATTTTCGTAAAAAAATATTGAAACTTTACCAACCCTACCTATCCTAACGAGACTCGTTCAATAGAAAAGAAGGTAGCGAAAAAAGCCATCCTCTTCATATAGTAACAGTTTATTTCCAAAGAGGGCTGTATAAAATAAGACATAATGTAATTAGTTTGATTTTAGGCTACTTCTTTCGTATTTTTATTATTCTTAGTAACAGTTTTATATTTCTTGAAACGTGATTTTGAGGTTTTGTGTGATGACGTTTTCGCTGTAGACAGATAAACCATTATTGGTTTACAAGCTGCAGCTTTTGTATAAAAAACATATTATTGTAATTTGTAGTGAATGAATAAATTAAAAAAAAACGTAATGTCCCTTTTTATTTAAGACAAACTAGCAAACCAGTCACCTGTAGGCAACATCCGACACGCATGGACAGAAAAATCGGTAAATCTTTTCAGGAAAGCGTACCAGAACTCGTTGCTTGAAGGTCCGTAAGTCGTTACTGTCTTGCTGTACCATTCAGCTAAGGAATAATTGAAATATTTAATACAGATTTTCATGATGTTCATAATATCGTCACTCGTAAATCTAATCTTCCTGTAATCGAGTGAGGTACGTTGAATCGGTGTCAAGAGTATTTCGAACCCATACAGGCCTTTGACTGTCTACTGATAGGCAGACGGCTTAATATGCCGTCCGAGACACGGTCGCGACCCGAGAACAAATTTTTATTACACTAGTTACAGGTCATCTATTATCAACACGTTGTCTCTCAGTCACTATTATTTTGTAAGAAAGTAGAATATAGAGTTGACTAAAGAATACGAGTTTAAGATAGCTGGGGCTGTAAACCCTGCCTGTATACTTAAACTCAAAATATATTTTTTCAATAAACTCAATTATTAAATACATTGAATCATCCAAATCTTTTTTACCTACCACCCATCCAGAACGTCATTTTTTAACTGTAGCAAAGAACTGGTGCATATAATATTACAGCATCACGGTAACGAAGCAATAAAAATATGTTTAAAAATCCATGTAAGTAATAAATAACTTAAAGTTAATTTATTAAAGACTACACAGCAAAGCTGTATATAGGCAAACAAACATAAATAATTATGTTAAAATTCAAGTGTTAAAACAATTTAACATTTATAGCACATAAGGTGACGCTAGTATCAACCAATCACAATGAAAACTGTTTGAAAATAAGTCAAGATTATTATAACAACTTTAACAAACATTAAACTATGGTATTGATTCAATAAATACAATTATAAAGTATTTAGTTATCGGATAAAATGTTTACTAGAAAAAAACAACCAGTCTCAGGATAGCTCGAACGGGATTCGAACCCGTGAACTTTGGATTGCCGGTCCACTGCTCTTTTTTCTAGTAAACATTTTATCCTATATCTATAAGTATAGCATTGTGAATGCAAAATTTCAATAAAAAAGATATTTAGTTACCGTTGACCAATCACAAACGATGTCAAAATTTAAACAATATTATTGTACTATCCACTCGAACGTCCATGGTTACTTGCGTAACCGAGTGACATATAACCCCTTACGTCCAAGGGCACTAGCGTAACCAAGAATTTTGCAATTTTGCAAACTCGCATTAAGACCACGGTGAGTGTAATTACTCAAAACACGTATTACGTAGGCCCATTAAAATATTTGAGATGATTCTGTGGTTACTAATTCAGTATAAAAGTAAAAGAAATCTATTAAATGGCAAACATAATTTTACAGAAAAAATAATGAAATTGGCGAGAATTGACAGTTCGCCAAAACGGAATTTTGCAACGTAAGCGTTTTTAAAAATGTCGAAATACTCTTCTACTCACCGTATTTCCTAAATAAGTGCACATCAAAACAATCGCATACTAATTGTCGTTAAGGATTATTATGGTTTGTTTACATTAATTTGTAGACAGTGACATTCCAATATAATTTTTTTTCTGACCAAGCGCCATAAACACGGCAACGTTCTTTGTTAAGGTTGTTGCTCACTACAACTAGTTCGTAGTTCCGCAAGAAAGTTTGAGGTGGCTCTATGGATATCAAATGATCCGTAGAGCAATTGAAACTATGGCGTAGTGTACGAGTACCTTTAGTAAAAAAATGAAATTGTTGACAATTTTGACGGTTCGCCATTTTTTTTGCATAGGATTTTTTTGTGCTTATAATGTGTTAATTACTCTTCGTAATCATCGTTCTTCCTAATAATGTGCAGATCAAAACAATCGTTATGGTTTTAGCTATCGAAAATGATACGATTCTTTATAGTTTGAAACAGTGACTTCCAAGTAATAACGACTTCTAAATGTAGATATAAAAAAAATATTTTTGTTTTTTGTCTTGGAATATTCATTTTTGTCATTTTTGTTATAGCTTTTCGTAATTAACTGTTAACTTATTAAAATACTGAGTTTTCTAAGCATTTGGTACGTAGTTTAGGTTTTGATATAGCTTTAGCAATAGGTTAGTTCTAAGCTTTTTTGTCAGCTCGGGTAGTCTCGGTCAGCGTCGGCCAACTTTCGGACAGCTGTTAGAATGGCTGGATGGTAGGAGCCATACTGTATATACGGGACTCGATGTCTAAGTGGAACAACATACAATTATTGAAAACGGTTTGAAAATAGAACAACATAATTATAATATAACCGTGTCGTGTGTGAAAGAATACTACCACCCCCCCTCTTCCCTTGGGTGTCGTAAAAGGCGACTAACGGACTAAAGACTGCACATACTTCCGATAGCATAGAGCGGCGATAGGCTCACCACCTATCACGCTGAGCACATGTGCAGTCGCTATTTGGTGAAAAGTGGACTGTGGTAGAGGGCTGCTTTTGTTGTCCTCATTGCCTAGTCTCTGACTAACCCTTCGGGGATGATAATAATAATCGTGATTATATTTATGTATATAATTACTACTCTGTCAAGAAAGTACCAGGAAAAGATCAATAATACACAAAATGTTAGTTATTTATCCAAATTTATGTTATCGCCTTCAAAGTATACTCCTTCAGAAACGATACACTTACGCCAACGAATAATCCAACAGAGTTCAGTTCTCGCCACGAATTCTCCTTTATGTCTTCTACCGAATGAAAACGGGTGCCACGAAGTGGTAATTTGAGTTAAGGTAAAAGAAAGAAGTCGGCTGGAGCCATATCTGGTGAATAAGGTGGTTGCTCGATGGTATTTGAACATAGACGATGTCACATATTTTCTAAATTATATCATAATGAAATGATTAAGTAAAGGAATATAATCAATTCAACAGAAACCTTTTTAAAACAGTATTAATAGCTTCGAATGATCATATTCCCTGTCACCTTCAACTGTTTGTCTGAAATAGAAGCAAAAGCCTTTGGCGATTATTCAACAAAATAAATAAAGTAATTGGCTATCAAAAATAATACCATCACAACCATAAATTCTATGATGTTAGCTTAGAGCATAAAACCAGATGTTAGTCAACATTAACTTTAATACGAACTTCTTGGACAAACTACCCGGAGAGTTGTAATGTTACCAGAATATTGCAACGTAATCCTTCGCTCGCGTGCCCAACTTGTACATATTATGGAAAAACTGAGCCACTGATTTGTTAGACGTCAGTCTTATTTTCTTGCTGTCCGTAGGTCGTAAGCTCGTTTTAGTTCAAGGTTTAAACAAATATCATTGGTTTAAACCGAGTAGACGTGGGCTTGTAAAATGTCAAACCACAATTCGACGTCGTGGTAACAATGTGAACGTGATAGTTATTTTTTAATTTAAAGAAAAGTGTTCATAAGCTCGAGCTCTCTAACTCATGCGATACTGTTACTGGTACTAAGTTAGTAATTCAGCAGCCTAAAAGGGATTATGGTATTAAAACAGGTAAAAACTAAATTTTGTAGGTACCTACTCTGCAATATCAAATAATAAAAATAAAAATGCAATAAAAATAATGCGTATTTGTCATTGCATCTTCTTGAAATCCTAAATAAATTCTAAATCCTGTTGTAACGAAGCTCGTATTGTAGAACACAAACTCTCAACTTCGTATATTAAGATCTCGACGTTGCCTGCAATCGTGAAATTTTCCAGCATCGATTTCGAACTTGCGCTCTTGAGTTTTAGTTCATAAAACTTGTGTAATAGATCCTACATTCTATCTACGTCATCCTTAGTTGGAAATTTCTGGGAACTCCAGAAATGGACCAGTATTTATTATCGATTTCATTGAGTCGGTTCCTAATCAGTATATGGGATGATATGAGAACCTGAAGCTGCAGTTCTAATTATGCTTCAATTGCCTGTTTGTTCATCCTTTCGAATCAGTTCTAGAACTCTTTTCGAACCAGAACACAGCAACGTAGAACGATGGTGCTTGTTGGCAGAAAACAGTTGCTAAGGTGGTGGCCATTCTTCTCCTGGCCAAATCCTTCCACCTGGAATAAGTTTGCATAAATTACAAAAATATTGTGGAACTTTGCGTCTTATAATATCTATTACATCATGTAGCTTCTTGATAATTTTTATAAATGATTTTGATTATAAAGAGAAAGCGGAGCCACAGACACAGAAAAACGGAGGCTTTGTAATATGTTGATATATTGGGATGAGCTTTTGCTTGAACTGCAAAGTTCTCAATAGACATTTAAACTAACTGTTAACCTAATTCCTTTACAAAAATTTTGACGTCACCATAACTTTCCAATCCTAAACACATTTACCACTGGTACAGCCGCGCACACCGGTCTTATTAGCCGCACAATACTATTTCGATTTCCTTTAGAAACATCGAACTTTTTCGAGGTCCCCCGTGCAATACAATGAACCCTTTCAGTTGCCACAAAGGCTCAGTGACAAGGAATTATCGCGCGGCCCCGAAAATGTTGCCGCACAATGGATCGAAGGGCTTTTTTTCGCGACTGTACTTTGGTATTGACGTTTGGAGAATTTTGGTATTTATTAACGCTAGATTTGTTGTGACGATAACGGGAAGTGTTTGCTCATAACAAGAGAAATAGGTTAAGGGAAATATCTATTCTGAATGTTATGAAAGTAATTGAAGCAAAAAGGGTGTGTCGCGGGATCAGTAGTGAATAGAAAGCTGAGGTCCTAGCCTTCTAGGAAACGGGCGTGATATATCAGCATTTTAATTATTTCCCGATCATGCTTTTGATCATGTTTGCTAAGAATTCTAGTATTTATCAACTGAAGAAACGATACGATTCTTCTGAAAATCAATTGATTGATTTTTATGAAAAATGTCGCGTAGCGGTGGAAGAATACTTGAACCCCTCTCTACCCTTGGGTGTCTTAAAAGGCGACTAACAGACTAAAGACTGCACATACATCCGACAGCATAGAGCGGCGATTGAGCTCTCAACCTGTTACGTTGAGCACAGGTGCAGCCGCTATTTGGTGAAAAGTGGACTATGGTAAAGGACTGCTTTCCTGTCCTTATTGCCTAGTCTCTGACTAGCCCTTCGGGAAAAATAGTCGTGATTATTAATAAGTATGTATGTATTCTTATGAAATTGTCTGCTGTAGTTTTTACCTATTTCAATTTTTTTAAATACTATTTTATAGCAGACATTCAATCATACTGCAGCCCATGGCCGATTACAAAGAATAATTCGCTCAAGTTGTTCCTCTAAATATTCAGTGTTATTACAAGACATAACCTAAGTTAGTAACTGTTACAATTTTCAAGGTACAATAAATCATACCACGTAAGCAAAACTAAACTACACTATACATGATGGTACAATCTCAAGAACCCTTCCAAGATAAACCATTTAGGAATACGTTATCCCATTAGTAAATCCAGTTTGCAACGGGAATAACAAGTCTAGGAGACAAATGGGGACCCTTTAGCCGAACGAACAGAGAAATGTGGTATCACGTGCAAGCCACTCTAGTTGATTTTGGTAACGCTATTGGCACGAATACCTATGTTAGGTTCGATTTCATTTGCTGATTAATGATTTGTAGTTACGATACGGTCCTGATACGATTAGGTAGGCCAAGTTATTTTCGGAGCTTCGATCTTAGAAGACAGAATTTAATTATGTCGATTTCTACCTTACCTTTACCGTGTCGCCTAGCGGTGAAAGAATACCTACTACCACCCCCTCTTTTCCATTGGGTGTCGTAAAAGGCGACTAATGGACTAAATAAATATTGCACATAAATCTAACAGCTAAGCGGCGGGAGGGCCGCTAGTAATTGTAATATTGCTATTACAATTTAATTGCTTAAACATTGTCTACATCTTTATTCTACCATGTTCTTTTTAAACAACTGTGCGCCTTTATTTGAAGTAGTAAAGAACAGTGAATTCTACAAAAAGTGGCTAACATTGCCTAAATTGATAGCTGAGAGCGCGTGGAACGAAACGATGAAACGATCCCCACCGGGCTTTGTGGGAAGCGTAACGGGAACTGTTGAAAATCCTTACGCATCGAACCTACGTATGGTGAGATTGGGAACACAGGAGCATGCTAAAAAAAAAACCAAACATTTTGGAACCGTGTCGCGTTGCGGCTCATTAAAAGAATACTATCACCCACTCTCTTCCCTTGGGTGTCGTAAAAGACGACTAATTGACTAAAGATTGCACATACATCCAACAATATAGAGCTGCGATGAGTTCACCACCTGTCACGCTGAGCACATATGCAGTTGCTATTTGGTGATTTGACTAATCCTATGGGGAGGCTTGATTAATGTTTGTAGGTATGTAAAAATTTTAGAGGTGGGAGGGAGTGCGTAGTGCGATTTTTATTCAACATTCG
Organism: Scoparia ambigualis; assembly: GCA_963921215.1. Classification (NCBI taxonomy): domain Eukaryota; kingdom Metazoa; phylum Arthropoda; class Insecta; order Lepidoptera; family Crambidae; genus Scoparia; species Scoparia ambigualis. The sequence continues at coordinate 63,175,338 of OY992501.1, forward strand.
AAAATTTGCACATATTATTATAAGGTGACTGCTAGAAACCGCAAGAAACTGCTAGGGCTGGACAGGTCAGGACAAGTGTTTTAAACATGACAAAAATGACAAAAAAGAAATTCGTGTTTTTTAATTTATTTTAAAGCATTCGGCCGTCTGTTGACCCGTCCTCGTCAGCTGGGCGATAAGTACCTACGTTGACGGGTCAACAGACAGCCGGCCGGCTGGCCGTTGCCCCCGCCAGCTGGGCGATAAGTACCTACGAAAAAACACGAACTCCATTTTTGTCATGTATAAAACACTTGACCTGACCAGCCCTTGAAGTTTCTTGCGATTTCTAGCAGTCATCTTATATACATATTGGTACTCATGACTATTACCCCCGTAGGTATAGTCAGACATCGGGTAATGAGGAGCGCTAAATCAGTTCACAGCTACAGTCCTCGTTTCACCAAAGAACAACTCCAAAGTGCTCAGCGTGACAGGTGAGCCCATCGCCGCTCTATGCTGTTGTATGTATGTGCAGTCTTTAATCCATAGTCGCCTTTTACGACACCTAAGGGAAGATATGAAAAATGAATTGCAACTTACCTTGTTTACCTACATTGTACGTTTTCAGTACACCAAAATAAAATAAATTGATACAATCTTGTAATAAGAGCTCCGGATCATTTTTTTGTAAACTGGAGCTCTTTTTAGGTGGGATGAGTTAGATGTACGAGTATATTGAAAAAAAATTAAAATGATCGAAATATTATTTTAGAAATATTTTGGAAAACTTTTAACGCGATTGTGGGTGGGTAATCCATTGATCGATTATTCGATCTGTAACTATTTATTTTTTTATGGGAAATTGTGAACCCATCCATTGTTATTTTCTTAATGTTGGTAAGTCTGACGCTTATAACTGTCAAACAGTATTTTGACGTATTTTAGTTCGCGCATATTTTCTTGGAATTTATGTGTATTTATACTTTATATTTATATAAATAGACATGTATTTACAGAATTATTTCTGCAAAAATATCTCTCGTCGTAAAATGTAAGTATTTTTGTTATATTATAACATTATTTTATTTATTTTTGTGGTTTTGTATAAATCATAATGTATATTTTTATATTGTAATTGATTATCATGAATATAAGTTGAATGTGGGTAGAAATGAGGATATTTTATGTAGTGATCGATTTTTCGATCAGTAGGACTATGTGCCCCTGTGCCTTTATGCATTATTATCGTGCTTTTATTTAGAAATTTGTATAGATTTAGTTACAGTTTGTCATTAAATGAAATTATATCACATCTAGAAGATGACACAAATGTTTTGTCGGCAATAATTAATATAATCCACCGGATAATTTCAATAGAAGTGACGAGGAAACTACCCACCCACAAAAATTTGTCGAGGCATCAAATATTAGCAGAAGGTGAACTGAGGGCTACCGTTGCTTGAAACTGGTATCGATGTGGAAGATGGTTTCTTAAACGATCAAACTCTCGAACCTGTGCCTAGTATCACCAGCAAAACCACCTCAGATGAAAAAAAACGCGTATCGATATCTCGTCGTTGGAGGGCCATCGATATTCCAAATAAACCAGGAAAGAGACTACAATACCCAGGTTTCTTCAAGATGTTTTAAAACTAATACAGTTTTTTGAGTTGTTTTTGATGAAGGTTTGAATGAAAAGAATGAAAAGCTTTCAATAGCTCAAATATTGAAAGCTTCTCATGAAAGAGCCCTCCGACACCTCCTCCGCTGCTAAACTCTTGGTACCTAGGTCATCATTGGCTGTTATAAAACGAGTTCAAGGCTAGATGGGAAGGCCTATCACATTGTCAAGCAAAATAAATCAACCCGATGTGGATAAGTCACAAAAATACATAATATAAGAAATGCTCAAAGTGCAATTTTGCTTTGCATCAGAAAGGTACTGTCGATTTTCATTCAAAATAGTTTTCGAAGATTATATGTTTTAATTAGTTTGGAGCAGTTTCAAACATATGTTTTAAGCAGCTTATTATTTTACAATAATCGACCCCATATTAGTACAACACATGTTTGTATAATTCTACTGATCGATTAATGGATCGGTTTCAAAACTCAAAAAATAAAAAACATAAGTATTTATTATGTTAGTATCTTTTATGATGACATAATTATATGATATGGTGCTATGATATTGTTTTCATTTAAATCGGACAATTCTTGATGTACCTACTTGGGATGATATGGGTAATTATGCCCATTTTACCCCACCTCACGAGGCTGAGGAGAGGGTTGTCAACAACTCCTTCAAGATCGCTTCAATAAGTTGTTGACATCGCAGGAAATTCGCATGGTTACATTTAAGTATGTTGAAAACATTATAAATGACTTCTTTAATTCATATGACGAAGTACACACGTCTGCAGATCAACGTATCCAAAACTGTAATTTTTTTTCAGTCGTTATATATCCTTATTCCGTAGTGACAAAGTTCAAAATGAAAAAAAGTACATTTTGTGGTAGGTTAAAGTACTGACGTCAGTACATAGTAAGAGCGTGGCTTAATCTTCCTTTTAGACTTACAAAAGTCTGTATAAAACTGCAATGCTAACAAATATTAATATTGAGCCAAAACAAACGAAACTAACCAACTGTAGCCAACCGTACACTGCGTTACATCGCTGCTTTCTATCAATGTAATAAAGCTACTCCACCACACACGATTACGCCCGCATATATGTTTATTCATCAAGCCGCTACAAACAATAAAACTCGTGTGAGGATTGCGGAGAGCCAATTTATTGACGTCACAGAAATCCAGGAGCTTTCAACGGTGTGCGAGAAGTGTGTAATCCGTGTACCGATCGGAATGGCCTAATTAGAAATATAGCAGGTTACAACAGCTTTAAACTACGCCTCGTATGGCTTGGAGGGTGTTAACGACTGCCATCTTGGAAAAATCGATGGACTCCACATTTTCACTTAGAATAGCGAGGAAATAGATCCGGCTCGAAGGACCGATTTCTTCTGTATGAAACAAAAGAAAAATTATTTAATGTTGTATAATATGATTACAGAGGAGCTCGATGGCGCAGCGACTAGCGCGTTCAGCTTACGATCTTGCTGGGTCGGGCTCTACGCTGGATGGGTGACCAAATTTGGTCACCCATCCAGTGACCCAACATTGCGAAAGTCACTTAACTTTATCGATTACAACGTAAAAAACACTCTACCCGCAGTGCCAATAAGCTCTTACATACATACATATTACTTTGCTTTCAAGGATATAACGATCACGGCGCGGCGACACATGAAAAGCATACAGCGATTTATATTAAGCCTTCATGGTGACGTCAAGACCTTGATTGAAAAGGCCTAATTGGGAATGTTCGCAGGTCGCAATCAATGTAGCTGGCAGGCGCGCGGGAGCGGTGACGTCACGAATGGTAGATTTAGTGATAATTAAGGCGCTTACACCGTATTTATCTTTAAGCCACAGTCGGCCGGGGCTGTCGCTTTCGGTGTTCTATTTAACATATTTTTTTATTTTATACTGAATACTTAAGGCGGGTGGTTCTTGGGAGAGCAATTTTTGAACGTAACAAACTCATATAGCCTCAACAAAAAAAAATATAAATAAATTAACCATTACATTGTTACATTCCATAAGCATGGTGTCATAAAGATTTCATCATGTAAAAACTACATACATCGAAGTAACTTACTCTAAGGACCCTAAATCCGGTTAATTCTCCACGTTTTTCACGCATAATACGTTAGCCGTCTTTAGAGCAATCGCGGATATCTTTTAAATCACTCACGTTTTTAATTAGATTCGTACACAAATTTAAAATAGACAAATTAATCATTTTATAAATGATACAATTTTAAATCCCATCGGACAGCAACTTTTGATTTTAAGGACATAGTAGGTACGTAACAACATTTTCGCTGCGCTCCTTGCGAGGGGCACTGCCCTGGACTGGTTAGGAATAGATGAATCGTGATTGGTGTTACCGAATCGTCAGTTACGGCCGCAGCTTGCAGGTAGGTGGCCGTGTCGCTGTTTCCCCGCGCTTTAGATGCCGAGCAAGTTCCACAATTTAAATTTCTTTAGTTTTTCAGTTCTCAGCCATTACCATATCACATTTTGCATTACAATTGTACCATTTTTGAAACGGGTTTTGAAATGTAATACCTAACTCCCAGATGTAGATAACCAGCAGCAAACTAACAAGTTATATCATTTCAATGATGAGGAATTTCAAAATATATGCTTTTAGTAATTTCCATGGCGTAATTTCCGTGTTTAAAACACCATGGAAATTACGTAAAACCAATGGAAATTATCTTCTTTTATTTATATTATTACTTTTTACCAAATTTTTGTTATTTTTATAATTATGTTAATCCAAGTGCTTGATGTCGTGGGAATAGTTAATAATATATTATAAAAAAGTTCTTAATTATTAACATTATTATTACCTCCATGTTTCTACTTTGAATATCTTTTGTAAGTTTTTTAAATACTTAAAGCTATTATTTTTTTCTAAATATATCGTTTTTTTACCGTGTAACTTTTATTTAAGATAAATGTCATACATGGTGTTTAGCAACATTTTGTTTTTGTCATTACTGTAAAATATATTTCTGTGGTAATTTCCATGGTCCGAAAATTCTTTTTAGCTTAGTATAGATCCGCTTCGAGTAGATTTTTTATAATTGTTGTTTGAATTTGCATAATGCTTTCAAAATGTTTGTGTAATTTACTATAATTTAGCAATTTTAAAACTACCATGGAAATTACACGGAGATTACATTTCCGAAGAACCACCCAGGCGTTTAAAATAGTATTAATCGTAGAGAAAATTTTCTTCATCATCATCAGCTGCCTGTAAATCCACTGCTGTGTCTTCTCACATGGGGATATTAGGCCATAACCCAACATACAGGCAAAATGCGAGTTGGTAGGTTTTAACGATTGCTATATGTTACGACAAATGGGGAAAAGGTATAGCTGATACCCACCATCCAACAACGGAAGACTTAGGCCATGTTTTGCGTAAAATACCTGCTCCTTCGTACGATACTGATGGGAAATATTGGTCTGATGAGGAAAGTTGGAAGAAGGAAAAAGTCATGGCTTCCTAACATCAGGGAATAGACCGGTATTAAAACCGTTTCAAACCAGGGTAAGGAATAACTTTTAGTAACCGACTGCTAACCTTCAGTAATGGAGAGGTACTCTAAGAAGACGAATCTTACGACAACAACCAAGACCAACGCCTTTACTTCTGAAGCATTAAGGAGCTTGATTCAGTCACCCCCAGTGAACCAGCATTGCGAAACTTGCTCAACTGGCAAGATCGCAAACCGAATGTTTTAGCCACTTCGAAATCGGGCTCATAAAGGATCTAATCACTAAAATCTTACACGTTATTTAGGTAATGACTGCCAGGAAGTGAGGCTGCTGCTTTTTACTAAATAGAAGTAAAGTTTAGAAACATAGGCGTAAACATTTATTTTTATTTTATTCTCTGTTAGCGGGAACTTTCGATTTATGCTTATTCTTGCCAAACATTCTGTATTTCCTTTATTATTACGGCTTAGGTTTTGAAATAATTAAGGCGTTTGCGGAAGCTATCTTTAAGCCACCGTTTGTCAGGGCTGTCGCATATTATTATTCTTATTATGGTTTTATATTTTTTAGGTTTAACAATTTATTATTGTTAATGTTTAATAAATGTATATCAGACTTAAAGAACAAAACTAAGGCATTCGCATATAATGAAAAATGTTACCAACATTTCCACGATCATATTGTTTTTTTACATCACCTGTCAGGCTGTACAGGTGTGTACAGTAACTGTTTGTTAGGTGACACGAGGACGCTCAGTCTCAGTCTCACTCTTTTCCGGTTCTCGTTACCTAGTACTTTTTGTATTTATTGCTAGCAGCCCGCACGCGACTTCGTCCGCGTAAACACCCCCGTACCCTGTGACGTTACAATTTCAAACACATCATTAGACAAATAGGTGCAGCCGTTATCTGGAGTGATGCGCCATCAAACGATCTATTCCGTTATAATACCAAAATCGTAATCGTAATTAATTTTCTATTCCGGACGAATACAAGTACCACTCATAAACGAATCACAAAATACGTTAAATGTAATGAGATGCAGTCGGTAATAAAAATGCGTTCAAATGTGATTTTAATAGGTCAAGGATCATAATACCGCCGGCGGTCGCAAAACAATTGATTTTCAATTGTATCTAGTTTTACGATCCTCAAGGGGTTATGTAGTGTTTATTTACACAGAATCAGTGTTATTAGTGGCCCTATATTCATTTTTATTTACATATTTATATTATTCGTCCACGATATCTTAGAAACACCGACATACCTACGCCATTTTGTACAAAATGCCTACAGATTAAAAACAAAAACCATCCTCATTTATATTAGTAAAAACCGCATGAAAATCCATTGCGTGGTTTAGAAGAAGAAAGAGGAGCCACAGACACAGCAAAAGGCCACTTTACTGTAAAATATGTAATGATAAATGATTGGTTAAGATGTTACAGCAAGCAACCCTACGCGGAATCAAATAAAGAAACTCCGGCGGCTCCACGTAGCCCGTACCACCGTTAACTCGATCAGTGTCAATCATGCGAGCAGCCGAGGCACCACGGCATATGCGGTTTTACATCGGCTGCAAAATGTTATTGGAAAATTATGCGGCGTGCACCGAATGGGCAATGAATGACGAAATCGGCGCTGGGGCCGTTCGATTTGGAGTTTGGAGTGATGTAATTGAGGTATCACGTTTAAGGGCGCGCAGACGCGACAGTGCTGCTCTCATTGAGTTTTTTATTGTTTATAATAATTTTAGAACCAAATTCACAAAAAACGCTCTGTAGTGAACTCAAGAAAATCTTAAGATATTTTTGAGATGTATAATTGCAATTCTTTTCACTGTACTAATTACAGCTTTTTAGTTTATTGCTAATATTGTGGCAACTTTAGGCAACAATCTAAATAGATACTACTTATTTATTTATTTATTTATTTATTTATTTATTTATTTATTTATTTATTTATTTATTTATTAGGAAAGCTAACGTATGGTAAAATACTAAATTATACATATCTATTAACGAGTTAATTACAAGCTCTTACATATTATACGTAAATAATAAACACAATATACGTTTCAAAAATATCGAAATATGTTTCTTGAGTGCACTACAGAGCGTTTTTTGTGTTTTTTTTTCTAAATCATTATAAATAAGGAAACACTCAATGAGGGCAGCACTATCGCGTCTGCATAGTGAGCTATGTGATAACGGCTTGAACGAAATCTGATTCCGATTTTAAAACTACGAACTCCTTTTTATTACTATTGGCTTGAGTATTGCGGGAGCGCGGTGCTGATCGAAATGAAAAAGTAAATTTATTCAAAATGAAAAAGTAAATTTATTCGAAATGAAAAAGTAAATTCATTCGAAATTGGAGCTGTGTGGTGGCAGCTCTTTATTAAAATAAAACCTACCAACCCTCTTCACTTGGGTGTCGTTGGGCGACTAACGCACTGAAAACTGCTCATACATCCAACAGCATAAAGCGACGATGGTCTCACCACCTGCCACGTTGCGCACATGTGCAGTGACTACACTGGCCTGCAAAAATAAGTAAGTATCATACTTTTAAATTTTTTTTTTTAAACTATAGAAGTTAGAGATTTAAAAAAAAAGTTTTATAGCAATTTTATCAGCTTTCCTTGATACTATAGTAAATTATACAATATTAACATTTTTAAGTCTCGTGTGTCTTGTTTATCTTGTGTACTTTAAATGTTATTACAATTTTAAGAGTGTGATACTTATTTTTGCAGGGCAGTGTATTTTGTAAACCGTGGACTGTGTAGTTTGTGCTCCTCATTGCTTAGTCTCTGATGTACACATCGGGGTGAAAAGTCATGATTATGTGTATGTGTGTGTATGTAAAGACATAATTTCAGACAAAACAAGTTACATGCGGGCGTAAGCTAGTTCATTAACCAAATCCTAATTAATAAACCGTTTTTTTATAGTTCCTTATAATTTGTGGCTTATCCAATAGACCACAGAGGCGGTTAAAAAAAAACCTTAAAACAGTCCGACCGCTAGGCCTTTGCTCATGTTCTTAAGATTAAGACCGCCAAAACTAATGGATATTTAGTTTATCATCGCCCATGCCTTGTGCGAAGGCATATGCATCTATGCATCGAATCCTAAAATACATCTAAGGAATTAAACCCAGCTCCTCCGAATATCGGTAGTCCTGTCATTATGCTACCGAGGCACTACTATTAATTAAAATTGTTTATTACTCTTTAATTTATTTTAGGCAAGAGTGGATACTAATATTTGTATAACTCCATTTCAACGTAACAAATTCGTTACGAATTCGATTAAGTCCAAGAAAACGCCTCATCGACCGCCTAGTGTAGTAAGACTGGCTCTTTTAAAATAATTTACTTTTAAAACATGGCAGACCCTTTTCAAACTATCTTTTGTTTTTCGCTACTAAAACGTCTTCTCAGTAACCATTCGCGCCGATTTAACTCTTACCGCTATTGACTTAACGTATAGTTTAGCTTGAGGGCTAGCTCTCAGTTTTCTCCTGAAACCGAGGCAAGAAAGAACCAAACACGTGGCGAGGCAAATTGCTTTCAAACGAGACATTGCATTAGACGCGGCTTGGCTTGTTATACTACGTGTGTCATACTTAAACTCGTTATAATGTCCTAGTTACGCACGTATACATAGTGTACGTCCCTGTGGACGTCATAACTTATGTGTTCGTTCTTACAGTATCTGGCAATTGTAATAAATATATCCTATTATCTACAAACACAATATATTTTCTTAGCACATAATCCAGCCATTGTAAGTTTTGATTTAGGAGGTACTTAATTATAATAATTTGTTTGAGGTTAATTGAAAAATAATTATGTTGTGTACTAAGAGCGTCAGAACGAAAACCGATAAATCACACATTTTTATTTTTAATATTTGATGCCAATTGGTTGTTCTCGTACATTTATCTTGCTTTATGGTTAATATAACCTGGTTGGCTACATTAAGTTGGTTTGGTCAAAAGCCGAATTATACATTTTTTTAAATAACTCAGCTGGTACCACATTCACGAATGCAAAATTTAGGGTTCCAAACATTGAAGCCAACACAAATAAATTAATAGATTTCGTTTAACTCTAATTTAGAAAACCATGAACTGAGCCACTTTTTTACATTTTAGCACCAAAAACACAAATGTGATTTATCGGTTTTTGTTTCGATGCTCCTCTAATTACAGCGCCATTTTGTCATGACATTAAGTACCAGATTGACTTTTAAGAATAGTATTTTGGCCATATACCTACGTACTACGAGGTTTAACAGTTCGCGAAAACATTCCCAAAATCCCTATCAGGTTTCCAGTTGCCAAAAAATGTCAGTAAAACTTGGATGGATCGCTGAAAAAAAGTGGCAAAACTAGATTCTGATACCTAAACTGAATTCAACCCCGCAGCCACGTGTGTCGTCGGCGGTGCGACCGAATGTTCGACCAAAAACGAAATTGAGGGGAGTGCTACGCAAAAGCAGATCAGCCGTACATTCGTCCGAACGGCAATTCTTTATAATGGTCGTGTCTGTTCAAATATATTACTATGGACAAGTTGCTACTATAATAAGTTATTGTATATCAGTAAAGAATTCAAAAATGTCTGTTCACACGACAGCAGAATATTCTTGTTTTCATGTTGTATAGGTATTTATTTTTTGAATAATCATTAATTTTGTTGCGGTACATAGAGACATTTGTTATTGAATTGATACATACAGTCGGCGACAGATCAACCTACCCAAATCTGTCAAATTTCTCCAATGAATATTGATACTTTTTACCAAATAGTAAAGTTCAAAATTGATTGTAGAAATTTGACAGTTTTGGGTAGGTTGATCTGCCGCCGTGTGTACACGACAACAGTTTTCCATTTGCTCCTATCCCGAATACAGCTGCCTTTTATATCATCATTTTGTACCTATTTATATGATATTTATGTTTATTTATATGATAAGTATATTTATTTTCGTGACTTACATTACCAACAAGACTTTCTTACATGAGTAAGAACATAACCTGTTATTATTATCTGTACCTACTCAAAATAACAGCACTTGTTTCGAATTAATTAAATTCCGCCCTTTATATGTAAGTACCTATTTTTTTATGTTTTAATTATAGGTAGTTCATTGTTCGTCATCGTTCATCGTAGTTCATCGTTTCGCATATACCATAATCACAGTCCAACAAAAAATATGTCTCCAATAAACTGTACCGCCTTAGCAATAATTATACACAGAAAACAATGATATTAGAAAACATCATTGCAAAAAACACGATTTGTTCGACAATTTTCACAAAAGCATTTTTTCATAGTAGAGAATTTTCACATCGCGTTCTTTCATGATTGCAAATTTAACTAGGTATTCGTCTTTTTTCATGTAGCGATTTTTCATAGAGCGTTTTATAATGTTCGCGTTAAATTTTTTCGCATATTTTACCAGTACTTTTTTTAATATTCGCATATATTTGTAGTCTTTTCTTTTTTAAATCTTGATTTTTTACACGTTAATATTTTAATATTAGCGTATTATAATACCTACCTATTAACTACGATTAAAATAAGAATATTGCCCCTGGAATTCGGCGGAGCAAGGTAGTGTAAATCAGTTTGTCATTTTTAATTTTTAGGAATAGTACGATTAACTTTAGCATTTAGTTATAACTTAACATAAAAACCAATATTTTTTTACTTAAAAAACTAAAAGTACTTAGGTACATTGTCATTGTAGTTTTATATAACTATTTATAATACGCTAATATTAAAATATTAACGTGTAAAAAACCGAGATATGAAAATAGGAAGACTACGCGATTGATAAAAGAATCTACTGGTAAAATAAGCGAAAAAATTAAACAGGAAATTATAAAACGCTTTATGAAAAATCGCTACATGAAAAAAGACGAATAATTAAATTTGCGACCATGAAAGAACGCGATGTGAAAATTCGCTACTATGAAAAAATGCTTTTGTGAAAATTGTCGAACAAATCAGACCTGCCGACCGTCGCTAGATTCTGACGTAGAGACGCGACGAGACGCAAAGTTCAGGTGTTAACGCGATATGAGCTCGGACCGGTGGCGCTATCGACTTTACGTTCGATCAGACACACCCGTTTAATCCGGTTTGGTGTACTGCCGAATTCGGAACGTTCGGGATTCTCTTGACTAAAAATTCAATTGTTTTTCGGTATCAAATTTCATTTTGTTTTTAACGTGAGACACGAGCACGACTTCTTGTTGCGTATGGTATGACACTCAGAATAATAATGCTTTAGTTATTATTCTATGGTATGACATTATAAACCAATATGTCACTATAAAAAATAATAAAGCAAAAAATTAATATTTTCCAAAAAACGAATATACTTACAATTACAATGATGTATGAAGTAAAAGAAAAATTTAAATTGTTTAAGTTACAAACAATCATAATAATATTAAAGAGGTCGTATGGCAAAAGTTTTTGATCCATGGTCTCACCAACTCGCATTAAACAAGTGTGATATTAATATATATATCAATGTATTAATAGGTCAAAAATCATAAGACCGCCGGCGGTCGCGAAACAATTGATTTTTAATTGTGTCTGGTTTTCCGATCCTCAAGGGATTAAGTCAATTTTTATTAATTGTAGCAGTATCCTGATTTCAATGATGAAAAAGCATTTGATTTTAGAAAAGGTTACCTACTTAGCTATAATTATAACCTATCAATACTATAACATACCAAAATTAACAATATTACAAATAATTCGAACCACTAGAACATTGAGGCAGTTAAACAAACGTGTTCATTGAAATAATATTATTTAGTATAATATAATTAATTTCAACCTACTGAAGGGATTTACGAAATAATAAAGATGTTGAAGGATCCATTAAGTAAGAGATGTAGGCCGACGGTTAACCGTTTTGCAAACTGTATCTTTATATTTTTTGGAGCTGATGGGCAATAATGTATGAAATTTTAAATTATTGAAAACATTGCATTTTAAGCTACGTACGTTTTTGAAGTTTGCGGTACAAGATCGAAATAAATTTGTAGTTGATGGGATACAAGTTTTGGAGCTAGCGGTACTAAGCCATGTTATTCGAGTCTTTGAGATTAGAAGTACACAGAAAGAAATTATTAGTTGGGTTTACCATATTTCAACAAAATTTTAGGGTTAATATAGCACCTACTCTTGAGTTTTGTTGAATGAACAAAAACTGTATTGTTGATCAGTTACGGTAATTTGAACTTATCACATATATCTTTTGTTGTTTTAGCGTACTTATTTTGTAAATTTAACTTTAAAAATGGTTATTTCAACAACTTGAACAGTAAAATCAACAATTACCTATTGAATTATGCATGAATTGTTACGCCAACATGTACAAATAGGTAAAAACAACTGTTTTCATATCAACAAAAACTTTTCTGTGAAAACAACAATTTGTTCATGTTGCTTTAACCCATCACTTTGTTAATTCAACTAATGTGTCGCCAACCCGTGCAAAATCAACCTTTTTGTTCTTTCAGTGTAGATAGCTTGCTTCTTAGGCCTGGGGACATTATTTTTTATACAAACATACATTGATTCACGACTATTATTCCCAAAGGGTTATCCAGAGACTAGCAATGAGTACCGCAAAATCAGTCCTCTTCCATTGTCCAGATTGTCCCTTTGTCTGTTTTACCACCGGTGGTGATTAGCACGCGTGGGACCGCCGGAGACCCGCAGCGTGACTTATACCATATTTTGTTTTAAAAACTTTATTAGGTTAAAAACATTATATTATTTTAAATTAGGACTTATAATTTTTTTTTTACGTTTTGTATATTATTGATTGTAATATTTATGAAAAACAAATTTAGGGAATACTGTATTTAGGGATTTAAATTTTATGGCATGTGATATTATGTAACATTAATGTGGCGGACGGCGGGCGTATCTTACGGCAGCGGCAGCAGCATGACGCGTTCTGTCGATGGAGACTGCAGGAGCCTGACTAAACTACTACCGACCCTCGGGTAGTGGACTGTATTTATTGACTATTCTCTTACGAGCTGGCTGGGATAAGGATGCCGAGAGAAGTCTTGTAGAGCTTGGATCCGCTTGAACCTGTTCTTCTGTCAATAAAAGCCTTGTAATATTTACTCTTACTTACTTTTCCTCAAATTTACAGAGTAAAGTCACAGAATAGTACTGTATCGTTCGGTGTCCGATTGAAGACTGAACACTTCCATACAGTCGGCTTTTATTCTACCATATTGTAAAAGCGCACTGAAATCTTGCGACTTACACTCTTAGTAACACAGATGTTATCTCAAGAAAGTTTGAAGTAACTATCTTCCAAAACAATCGGTTTTTATTCTACCAAATAGTAGCGTACTGGATTCGTGCCACTTACATACTTGATGATTCGATAAAGTTTGATGTGAGACTGACTAAACAATCGGCTTGTATTCTACCGAATTGTAAAAGCGCACTGGATTCTTGCGACCCGAACTCTTGGTAACACAGATATTAACTCGAGAATGTATGAAGTAACACGACTTGTATAGTAGTGCACTGGATTCTTGCTACTTACACACTTACCTAGTTAATAAAATCTACACATTTTTAATAACTAACTTATTATAAAACGTATCATTATGACGCGTTGCCAACAAATAAATTTGAGCAAAGTGTCATTCGGACAAATGATGATTGGGACAAAAAAAATTATGACACTTTAGAATGAACGTCAGGATTGAGGAGCCACCCCTAATTTTTAAATAAAAATCATACCATCAATTAGTAGTATAAAAAATAATTTTGTAGGACAAATTCTGGAATTTGTAGTATAATACTTTCTAAGGTACATCAATATAAAGCTGGCTCCTCAATCCATACAGTATGGATTGAGGAGCCACCCTAGAACTCGGGAAGTAATGAAGTTACTTTTTTGAAAATTTAGTATGTTTTAGTAGGTATTTTGTAGGTTATCTACAAAAAATTTCAGTGCGGTACTGCCGAAATTAAATAAAATACAATAGTTTTGTTGTGGCTCCTCAGCCCGTATACAAAAGCGTAAATTCCTATGAAATTGATCCACATATTAATATATTCGAACTAATGGACAATTAGTGGGATGTATGCTTGAATTTGTAGTATAGAAATAAAATAGCAAGATTAAGTAAATTCGCTAAAAAAACCACATTTCATCTGGCTCCTCAATCCAGACACTTGCATTTAAATAATTGACTGTATCTATCTAACTATAGAAGATAATCAAAAGCTTTATATGCCAATATTTAGTAGAAATTTCTACTAAATATCTATGTACAAAATAACATTGTACAATTTGGTCAAAGGAAGTTACAATGATTATTCGATATTCCATACAATTCACTATATAGGGTGACCATATCGATACTGGCAAAGAGAATAAAAATATGGTTAAGTACCCGTATTAAGGTAGCGTATTGTATGTTTTTCTTCTTATGTAAGTACAAAACGTTATGCGTACGTTTATTAATTAAATAATTAATTAATTATTTTATTTATTTATTTCAATAATAAAATGTTATGCGTACGTTAACTTAAAGTTAATGAGACAGCGTGGGAAAGCCTGTTCCCAGCAGTGGGACGTGTAAGGTTGTAGATGATACTCATGGGGTATTTCCGACTGCTGATACAATTGATTATTAAAATGAATACCTACAACTCTTCATACTCTAATTTTTGAACACGACCAGAAATTCAATTTATCACAATTGCGGAAATATAGCATTTGTTTAAGTTTATACAAAACATAAACAGAATATTATTGTACAAATTTTCATGAAACTAACTTAGTTCTGGTAAAGAATCATAGATGGCTCTTTTATTTATTGATTCCTAAATTTTGTTGATTCCTAAATCACGCAAACAGGTTTACATTCTAAAAATTCTTAAGCAAAATGTAACACTTTATCTAGCTTTCGATCACTACTAATAAACCATACATGTTTTTGTGGTTTTGATTGAATTCTCAACCTCGACCTTTTGATTAATTATAGTAAGTACTTACCTATATTAAAAACTGATGTAGTAATAAAAAAACTAACTAATTAACAAACTAAATATAAAAATAAGAAAACCTGAACTATTAGCATCATAGGATGTAAACTAAAGATTGCGTGGAAAGAGTGCTATATCGTTGTTGTTGCTGAGCTGACGTAAATTAACTATGTCGCGTAGCGGTGATAGAATACTACCACCCTCTTGGGTGACGTAAAAAGGCAACTTTCAGACTAAAGACTGCACATACATACATCCAACAGCACAGAACGGCGATAGGCACATCACCTGTCATGCTGAGCACATCAGCACTCGCTATTTATTGAAAAGTGGACTACGGTAAAGGACTGCTTTAATTTGCTGTCCTTATTGCCTAGTCTCTGTCTAACCTTTCGGGGATAATAGTCGTGATTATATGTTAGTATGTGTTTGTACCAACTAATTAAGTTTTCATGGAACATTATCAAAATGCCAAGACAAAATATAGAAATTTGGAGTCATTTTTAAAACTGTAGAAAAACATTATCTTTTAAAGGAACTACCTACCTACGACTAATTAAACATTTTTAAAATATTTTGAAGTACAACTTATGATTTTAATGAACCTTTAATAGAAAGGAGTAAAAATGTTGGTATAATATATAAAAGTCGAAATCACTTTCATGTTTAAATCTTCGAATTGGCAACATTACGCTAGAGCCGAGTAATAAGCGTATATACCTACCAGACTGTTGAAAACCGATGTTATTGTCATCAGATCAGATCAGATCATTTATTTGCATAGAATAGGTTAACAAAGGTGTTACATAAGATCTTATTAGTGAATATAATGCTCCATTCTGTCAATAATAATTAACATGCAAAACTTGAGTCTAAGAAATCCTTAATACTATAACAACATTCATCTATCATCCATTTCCGCAATTGCCTAGTCATAAGGTTTAAAGGTCCGTCTTTAAATTGTTTCGGAATTTTATTATATATTTTAATACACATGCAATAACAGCTTTTTTCAACAGCGGTTTACAACAGTGTGGACAGTTGTTTGCAACGAAAGGAGACCCAGCGTTTTATGCTTAAGTTGTATACCTACTTTTTTAATTTTTAATCTGTAATTCATTATCATCTGGCAATATCTGTCAACTAATGACAGTTGTACAGCCGCTAGCTGTAAAATCAAACATACTTGTGACGGAAAACATCAACGGCGGTTGTAAACTAAGTGGAAGCCTTGTTTTCAACAAGTGTGGACGGAACACAACGGCGGTTGTAAACCAGCCTCCGCCAAGGTGACTTGGTGAGGAGGCTTGTTTACAACAGTCTGGTACACGCTTTTTGTGCGTTACAAGCAGCGTTGCCATTTTTAGCAGGATCCTGCTTATTTAGCATTTTTAAGAGTAAAATTTATGCTACTTGCAGCAGGATGTTTAGCATTATCGTAATTTTTTTTCATATTTGGACATATTTCTGTAAAACTGTTGTTATTATTTTAATTCTTTCTTCCAGAATCATAAATCCTACAATAATTTCTACGTACATAAGCAACAAATCTACTTATTTAAATAGCCCTATTGGCATCCCTTCTTTGATATACATACTTAAATAGTGTAATTAAACAAAATTTGATTCACTTGATTAATAATAATTTTGTATCTTTATTGTACGTACATTAATATAAATGAACCTGGCTTTTTTCAGTAACCACGTTGTATGTAGGTTGAAGATAGCGGTGATATTTGTAATTTGTTAGAGGCAGTGGCAACACTGCTTAAGTGGTTTACAACAACGTCCACACAGCGGACCGCCCGCCAGAGGGATCGCAGCAAGTTTTTAAAACGCTCCCGCAAACCAAGGTCGTGGAAAGTTCAACCGAAATTTCGTTGCAAACATCTGTTGTAAACCGCTGTTGAAAACTTCGGTTTACAACAGTCTGGTACACGCTTTAAGGAAAGTTCATTGCGTTATTTTAACTTATCACTTTATGAGAATATTTTAAACGTACGTGTCTAAAACGACTACTTTAATATATTTTTAAATATAGGAAAAGCAAAGAGATTGATCTCATACAGTCTTAATATAACGTTATACGTAATTTGTGTTATGCATCATTAGCATTTTTTGTCAAATAAAAGCTGTAATATAAGTGGCAACTTATTTCTTTACTTTCGAACTGGTGTCTCCGTTTTACTGGAGGGCGGGTAAATAATGCTAGGCGCAGTGGACTGTATGAGCGGGGGCGGTTATCACATATATAAATAAATAGGAAGGGGCAGTTTGAACGAAGGAAGCGAAGGGCGGCGGTTACGGCCTTCAAGTGTTCCCCTGCGTGAAATAAGCAGCAACACTAACCTGGTAATCGGCGTCTTCAGCACCCTGGATTCTGGCAGCTAGCTACGGCGGCGGTGTGTGGCATGGACTCGCGCGGGCGGAGAGCGGTAAGCGGCGGTAGCGGCGGCGGTGTTCGCGGCGGCGGTGAAAAGCGAACTAGCGGGAGCGGGCGTTCAGCTCAGCGGTGAATTCGCAACTGTCAGATGACAGTCAGAGGAATGCTGGGGCGCGCCGAGAATCGCTTGTGCGGACGGTACACCGATAACCATTTATGGTGCTACTACCCTCTCACACAAGGAGACAAATAAAAGCACGCAAACACGAACTTTAACTTTTTTCATTGATTTCAAAGTATAAAAAGTGTAATTCATTAGATTATTTTATTTATTCATGAGGTTTGGCTCAATAATCTTTGATGCCAGTGCCGTAAAATATACAAAATAACAGATGCGGATAGTAAATGACTTAAACAAGTCTAACTTTGATTCCTTTTTAAACAATTTTGAACACAACAGTTAAGTAATAAAGTAATTCAATTATTTTAACAGAACGTATACACTGATAATAAAGCGTGAGGCGCATACAGTAAGTTTATTTGTGTATTAATTATAGTTATCTAACATACAAGATCAGAAAAATGATTGAACGATGCAAAGTGTTAAAACCAAGGAACATAAATACAAACATACATATAATTACTACTATTATTCCCGAAGGGTTAGTCAGAGACTAGGCAATTAGGACAGCAAAAGCAGTCCTCTACCATAGTCCATTTTTCACCAAATAGCGACTGCTCATATGTCAAGTGTAAGTTATATATAAATATTTTTTTTTATAAAAGAGGGAGGCAAACGAGCAGGCGGGTCACCTGATGGAGAGTAATCACCGCCGCCCATAGACACCCGCAAATCAGAGGAATCGCAGACGCGTTGCCGGCCTTTAAGGGAGGAATAGGTTTAAGGAAGGAATAGGAATTGCGAAGAGGGTGGTGGGGGAGGGGCCTCCGGAACCCTCACTGGTCGGACGAAACACAACAGCACCAAGTGCCATTATTTCACGCCGAATATTCGTGAAAGGGTGGTATTACGTCGGGCGAGCCGGCCCAATGCGTGCTGCAACGCAGCGTGGCTCTACCACTCAATCAGTGTCACTCATTTAGCACCACCCAGGGGTCACGTGTAGGGTCTCAGGGGTAAACCTAGGAACGCGAGTAACTTTAACCCCCAAAATTACTTTTATAAGAATCAATAGTAAAATGTATTGATTAGACTTCATTATTTATAAGGTTCGGCTCAAAAGTTCTTGATGCCAGTGCTGTAAAGTATTACAAAATGGCAGATGTGGTAGATAGGGCATGATAAAAGTTTTTCTTTAATTCCTTTTAAAATGTTTAAACAAAATTTAATAGGTACGAAGTATCTTTTAGATATTTGTTTACATTAATTAGGCTGTAATTTTATTCAAACAATGTATTTTATTTCTCAGATTCAGATCTTATATATCTGTCATCAGAAATAGGATCTGATAAAAGTTTAACGTTTTAAACCCTTACCAAATTAGTCCAGTGTAGTGTAGCTTTTAAAAATGCAAAGCTATGTATTTATCCAATATCATCGATAAGTATTAGCAATTGTTAAGTTACAAATTAAAAAAGTGTCGAAAAGAAAGAACAAAATTTGCGTTAAAATTATATAAATAATATTTATAACATTATAATTGTTAAGTTCATAATAATATATATTTTGTTAAAATTAAATGTAAAGAACAATTTGTCCGGTTTTCATTCATATAACATGGTCACCCTTAGTGAATTGTATGGAATATCGAATAATCATTGTAACTTCCTTTGACCAAATTGTACAATGTTATTTTGTACATAGATATTTAGTAGAAATTTCTACTAAATATTGGCATATAAAGCTTTTGATTATCCTTTAAAGTTAGGTAGATACAGTCAATTATTTAAATGCAAGTGTCTGGATTGAGGAGCCAGATGAAATGTGTTTTTTTAGCGAATTTACTTAATCTTGCTATTTTATTTCTATACTACAAATTCAAGCATACATACTACTAATTGTCCATTAGTTCAATTATATATTAATATGTGGATCAATTTCATAGGAATTCACGCTTTTGTATACGGGCTGAGGAGCTACAACAAAACTATTGTATTTTATTTAATTTCGGTAGTACCGCACTGAAATTTTTTGTAGATAACCTACAAAATACCTACTAAAACATACTAAATTTTCAAAAATGTAACTTCATTACTTTCCGAGTTCTAGGGTGGCTCCTCAATCCATACTGTATGGATTGAGGAGCCAGCTTTATATTGATGTACCTTAGAAAGTATTATACTACAAATTCCAGAATGTGTCCTACAAAATTATTTTTTATACTACTAATTGATGGTATGATTTTCCTTTAAAAATTAGGGGTGGCTCCTCAGTCCTGACGTTCATACTTTAGATTGTAGATAAAAAAATTAGGGGACAAAATAGAGAACCTATAATAGTAATTGTGTATTTAAGATTTTAATAAAGGGTGTGTCTGTATTGGTTTTAATATCTTATTTTTACTTTAGTGACTAAAATGATAACTTTATTTCTTAGCGATATCAAGACAATTCAACATTCACAAGTCGCATATTATAATATTTATAATTTCTTGTGGTATTGTAATTTATGGCAGACATTAAATGTTTTTACGGCACTTTTAGGAGAAGTTTAAGTGGGAAATGTAAAGTTATCAAGCCTTTTAGTACCTAATTACGTTTGGAAAACGCTGTCCGACCTTAAGTTCTTAATATTTTAATAGATAGAATTATATTAAATAAAAATTAAAAAGATCTCTGTAGTGGCGGCTAATATGGAGAATACTACCATCCATCTCTTTTTTTGGATGACGTAAAAGTCGACTAACGGATTAAAGATTGCATACCTATAAATATAACAGCATAGAGCGGAGATGTGCTCAACACCTATAACGCTGAGCACATATGCAGTTATTATTTGGTTAAACGTGATCGAAGTCTTTAAATACAATCTATCTCCTTGCCTTTTTTCGCTGAAACGATGGGTGAATGAATCTTTTAAAGCCCTTATAACATTATTCGACGACTATTTTTACGTTGATAACCTGACTTTATTGCTTACACCCTATAGGTCTATTTTAGAAGTGCAACAACGAAGAGATCAAAAGTGGTGAAAATATTTTTAATTTTAAGTGGAACAAACATTACTTGTAGGTATACATTGTTCGACCAAACAGTAGGATGTATAAAGGCTAATTATTATGAAACCATAATTCATAGCCTATAAAAACTGTCCCATTCCAAGGCAAAGGCCTAAGGCCTACATCATTGAACTCAAGTCTTCATTACAATTGAAGGTTTAGCTTAAACATCTCGTTTGCCTTAACCGTGTCCCGTAGCGGTGAAAGAATACTACCGCCCCCTCTCTTCCCTTGGGTGTCGTAAAAGGCGACTAACGGACTAAAGACGCACATACATCTAACAGCATAGAGCGGCGATGGGCTCACCACCTGTCACGCTGAGCACATGTGCAGTCGCTATTTGGTAAAAAGAGGACTATGATAGAGGACTGCTTTTGCTGTCCTCATTGCCTAGTCCCTGACTAACCCTTCCGGGAATAATAGTCGTGATTATATGTATGTATGTTTACATGGGAGCGTTTACGACCTCGGGGCGGGGCACCGCATTGGATGGAACGCGCCGCTACACGCGCCGCCGCCCAGTTCGTGCCCGCGGCCTAACAGTGTATCGCCATCATACCAACTTTGCAGCGACTGAGCCACATAGCCTAATTCCGACTTTTGATTGGAGCTTAAAAGCTTTCAATCGGTTTTTCAGATGCGTTGAAACGTAACGGATTCACGAAAGGGTGCCAACACATTGGATGCTTTACATAGTTTCAAAAGGTATTGGTCGGAACGTAAAACGCCGGATTATTTCCATCCATTTCATGTGACATGCATTTTGGTAAATTTTAAATCTGAATTTGTTGCTTGTATACTGTCCCGCTGCTGGACAAATGTCACCGTGACGTTAAGTCATAGCTACAATAATAGGCTGGTTGACTAAATTTCAAAATCATATTAAAACTATACCTGATTACCTATTTTACCATGAAAATACATTATTTTTCAATGAATCGATCATTTACAATATTCGATTTGCGTTTTTATATTCCGATTTAAATTTACCGCAATAACGCTTAAGACCGCCATGTTGAGTAAATGACGCCACGCCGTGCCAAACATCCGGTTCGTTCAAAGCTTGTTCTACGGAAATATCATAACAATAATATGACATTTGGCATGGCGTGACGTCACGTCTTATTATTTCCGTTTAATGTCATAAAATATGACTAAATGCATATTATTTCCGTTTTTTTTTTAAATATTAATAATCCCAATATTTTATAATGAATATTTAATATATTTTCTTTCTATAAATCATAATTGATCATTAGAAATGCCAATCCACCCGATTTACTCTTAGTGGACACAAGCCTATTACCTAATTATTTTGACACCATCGCAAACTCAGGCTGTCATTTTGTTTATTACCCCTAAGAGTTGGTCAGAGACTATAATAGGCAATGGTTACTACAAAAGCAGTCCATTGCCACAGTCCACGTTTCACCGAATAGTAACTGCGCATGTGCTCAGCGTGACAGGTGGTGAGCCCATCGCCGCTCTATGCTGTTGGATTCATGTGCAGTCTTTAGACCGTTAGTCGCCTTTTATGCAGCCAAGGGGAGAGATGGGTTGGTAAATACAAACATACAATCACGACTGTTATCCCCGAAGGGTTAGTCAGAGACTAGGCAATAAGGACAGCAAAAGCTATCCTTTAACATAGTCCACTTTTCACCAAATAACGACTGCACATGTGCTCAGCGTGACAGGTGATGAGTCCATCGCCGCGTTATGCTGTTGGAAAATTGTGCAGTCTTTAGTCCGTTTGTCGCCTTTTACTACACCCAAGGAAAGAGAGGGGCTTGTAGTATTCCATTTAAAAGTCGCCACCACACAGCTCATCACCTACCTCTTTTAATGTACCCACCTAATTGTTTATCTTCAAAACACCTCCTTCATAAAAGTCGTATGTCAAATAGAAACACTTTCGTAAATAAATAGCAGCGAGCGTTGCGAATTCATCCTTTAAAATTCCCTCCGAAGCAAACACTGAGCAAAGTAGCTTTGCTTTATTGTTACTTTTAAAAATTTTCTCGTCTTCCATTGTCGACTTATCCACTGCAAGCTGGGGAACGACTTCAATAATAAATACTACGGCTACTAGCTTTGGTTCACGTTTGTTTTGGGTAGCCAGAACTGCTAATAGGGCTTACAGGAACAAAAATACAATACTAACTCAATACTAATTGTAAAATGATTTAATAAGAACATTTTTTCAGAGCTGTGTGGTATAGCGGCTTATTCAAGGAATACTACTAATCCCTCTCTTCCATTGGGTGTCGTAAAATGGCGCTAACGGGCTAGAGACTGCACATAGATCCAACAGCATAGCTGAGCACATGTGTAGTTGTAATTTGGCGAAACGTGGACCTCTAGAACCCCTAGCGGTCGCATGAGACCGCACTGACAGTGCGCGCCTTTCCGTCAAACTCCAAGCGGTCGCATGAGACCGCTCTCTCCAACTTGACTTTGTACCGTGTTTTCATAGACTTACAGACTACTTTAGTATGAACAAGGTCAATTATTTCGGTTCTGTGGTACATTTTATGCATCGTGATCGCAAAATATCGCATAGTCTGTGCTCGATTCTGTCATTTTCGACGTTGACAGTTGCGCCAATTTCTGTGTCGGAGTGAATTAGTCGCTGTGTTTCGTGTGCTGTTTTTATTGGATTTATCTAATGTAAGTACTGTTTCTAATTAGAAAATTAGTATTGAGACTATAATGATCGTATTTATATAACAAGTTGTAAGAAATACATCGTTATTATTACTAGATAAAGCGTGTAAAGCCCGTTAGCAAGTTTCCGATTTCTGATTGATTTTTAGACAAATACTATAAGACAGATAAACTGTTGCAATCATCACTTTATTTTGATACCTGATGGATAGGAAATATATCAGTTAGTATATTTTTGTTTACAGAACGACCAAATATGGTTTGATTTTAGAGTAATGTTTTTTTTTTGCAAAAGGCAAAAAAATATGGCGTACCTACTGTCATTTTTTTTGAAATTTAAATTCTAAGACTAAGGATTTAAGGCTTTGAACTGCTTCTGCGGTTCTTGCCTAGTCTCTGACTAACCCTATGGGTATAATAATGGTCATAAGTCTTTGTAAATGGCATTGGTTAACTCAAACTCAGATTTAAAAGTTGATAAGTATTTAACTGTAAATATTCCAACAAGCAAAAAATAAATAACAACGATGATTTTGGTATCACAAACTCACTTGCTTATAAGCTTCTGATCTCTATTAACTTGCATAATCGCTTTTGCTGTCTATAGACCAGGAATTGATCCTACAACTATACTGTTTTGTCATAATTATTATGTAATTTTTAGTTATTTGAATTTATTCAAAACAATTAGAATTACCTTCAGTAATAAAGTTTTCGCTTTGCATTGTTAAAATCTAATCAATCTGCCTTAAATAATAACAATCTTTTTCTTTTTCAAAGCCGTTAATCCTATAAAGACCCGTCTGAGACGACGAACAATTAAAATTATTAAAGAAACAAAATAAAAAAAATGAAAACACAAAATCCCTTCGGCGACTCCAATCGTTTTTATAACAAGTTGTCGCCTTCAGCGGGCCTTTGTCACTCAGTTCGAATAACTGGATCCACTTTAATTAGGAATTCTCTTTAAAGTCAGACCAGACTCACAAGAAAGGTTTAATGCAAGCACATACATACACAGACACGATAAATTACTACATAATAGTACCAACCTAGGCATTTCGACCGTCTTTTGTATTTAAGTTACATTTGTTCTGTTCTGTTATTTGTTATTGATAATCAAATAAAAGTGTGTTATTTAATTACTTTCATTATTATGAACTAGCGGAGCCTAGCGGTTTTGCCCGCGTGGTATCCGTTCCCGTAGGAATATCGGGATAAAATATAGCCTATGTCACTTGGGAAGAGCAGGTAGCTTTCTTATAGTCAAAGAATTATCAAAAATTTAGAAAATTCAGTAGGTAAGGTAGTTTCGGAACCTATTCAATTCAAACAAACAAACAAATCTTTCCTTTTTTTTATTCTACAACGGGTAAGCGCTTGGCTTGAAGGCCATCACCACCATCATCGTAACTTTCCATCAGGTGATGAATCTCACCTGATGGAAAGTGACGATAAAGCCGAAGGTGAAAGCGCGCGAACCCGGAATCCTCAACCACTGAGGAACCTGCTATCTTATCTCTAACAATTTAGTTGGAACACAACAATGCTAATAAACATCGTTGTTATGGGGACAGACTTAAATTTAAGATGGTAGTAGCTAGCCAGGCGGACTTAACAGCCTTACCACCAACCAATTCTCTTTATAATATTAGTATAAATGAATAAAGGTATCTTTCTTGGTTTATTTTATAAAATAATAGTGTCTGTCTATCAAGTGTTTTGTTTCAATGATAGACGTTGTTCGTTTTATTTAAAATCGAGCAATAAGTACCGGTTTTTTATTGAATATTCTTTTGTATAATATGTTGTGTTGTTTTGTAATCGTATTAAATGTTTTTTTATGCTGTAATGGAAGCTGTCCATGTATGATAGTGCATTTTCCAATTTGTATTGACGCTCACAATTTGTGTATTGTATGATTTGGTAACGAAATATTGTTTTGTAAATGTCGTTACTTCTATATTATAATAAATCTGTGGAGTTTTTTGCGCCCGTTCTTCACCACAGCTAAAAGATTTCCTGAATGGGTGGGGCGGGTGGGCTGGCGCCCATCCATCCATTAACTTTTGACGATTCAAAATGCTTATTTTCAGTTTACTGAATAAAGAAATTTTGATTTTGAAGTGCTTGTCTTGTTTCTGGTGTCGGTCTCAGATTCAATGTACAGTCGAGGGAGTTCCCGGTCGACCACTTTACGGCAATATTCGCTTGCGCTCCATCTTGAGCGCGCGTACGTGTAGTGCCGTGCGCGTAGACACTGTGCAAGCGAATATCGCCGAAAAGTGATCGACCGGGATTTTCCTCGGAGGAACATATGTAGCGGAAGGATTCTGCCCAAATTCTGCCCTTATACCCATTTCTGCCGCTAAGCTAATTCTTATACGCTGTGCCGCTTAGCAGCTGTGGCTGCTTTCATCAGACGGTTAGGTTGTCGGCTCAGTATCATACATACGTACACATAGTCACGACTATATCCCCAAAGTGTTAGTCAGACACTAGGAAATGAGGACCACAAAAGCAGTCCTCTGCCATAGTCCACTTTTCACCAAATAGCGACTGCATCTGTGCTCAGCGTGACAAGTGGTGCGCCCATTGCCGCTATATACTGTTGGATGTATGCGCAGTCTTTAGCTCGTTAGTCGCCTTTTTACGACACCCATGGGAAGAGAGGGAATGGTAGTATTCTTTCACCGCTACGCGACGCGATTGAATCAGTATCAAAAATAAAGAAAAAAAACTGGACAAGTGCGAGTCTGACTCACCCACCGAGGGTTCCGTACAAATTTGAAGGATTTTATTAATTTTTTTTCTATTCTTCGCAATAAATAGAAAACTATACATCGTAAAAATAAATAAAAATCTGTTTAAGCTTGTGTCAATAAAGCCCTTTCATACGATATCCCACATGACACGGTTAACCCAAATCAAAATTTGGACCGCCGTTCCTTGGCTTATAGACCCTGTTTTTTAATGATTTTAAAACTAACTTACAGTTTTCAGTTTTTTCCTTAAACTTGTAGTTTATGACGGTAATACTTGCCAAATTTCATAGTTTTAGGTTAACAGCAAATACCCGATGAATTTGGATTCCATTAAGAGCGCCGAAATATACGTTTTTTGCTTCATAAACGGCCGTATCTTTTTTTACGTTAACTTAGGAGTTTGATATTTTTACAGCTTCAAGAGACTGTAGACCTGAGTATATCGTTTTAATTTCAAGTCGATACCTCTACGCGTTCCTGAGATAAAGTGTCTTGACAGACAGACAGACGGACAACATAAAGACTCTGTTTTTTAATGATTTAATTACAAATGTATAGTTTTTAGAATTTCTCCTATACTTGTAGTGTAACACGGTAATACTTGCCAAATTTCATAGTTCTAGGTCAACGGTAAATACTCTATGAATTTTGATTCTCTTTAGAGTGTCGAAATATACGTTTTTTTGGCATAAAGACCCTGTTTTTAAGTGATTTAATTACAAAAGTATAGTTTCAGATTATCCTTATAATTGTAGTCTAAGACGGTAATACTTGCCGAACTTCATAGTTCTAGGACAACGGAAAATACCCTATGAATTTTGATTCCCGTGAGAGTGTCGATATATACGATTTTTTGCGGCATAAACGGCCGTATCTGTTTTTTACGTTAATCTAGAAGTTTGATATTTTCACAGCTTCAAGAGACTGTAGACCAGAGTATATCGTTTTAATTTAAACTCGATACCTTAACGCGTTTCCGAGATAAAGGGTCTTGACAGACAGACAGACGGACAACAAGTGATCCTTTGTGGGTTCCGTTTTTTCCCTTTGAGGTACGAACCCCTAAAAATTTGAGTTTAACAGTTTGAGATGAGACAGCCAGTTCCTCAGTGTTTGAGGATTCCAGGTGTAGCGCGCTTCCACCTTCGGCCTTATCGTCACTTACCACCAGTTGAGATGAAGGCCAAGCGCTTACCCGTTGTAAAATAAAATAAAAAAATAAATACATTGATATTATGAAACTCTAAATCTATTTATTTATTTAACAAAGATACAAAACAGTATACAGCCAAAAAAAAGTTACAATAAATAATTAAGGTAAGATAATTTAATCTAGACGGTATACCAAACCATGTGCCCTAACCATCGTATACGTTGGCTTTGAAATTAAATCGAAACACATTTTTAATTACAGAAAAGTCTCATTCCATTTAGGTTATTCACACGCCCCTTTAATTTTGTTTCCTTTCATAGAATTAATTGCGATCCTATTGAAATAACATGGTAAAAGCAAAGCGTAGCGTTACACGACTCCGAAATCACATGATCACATAATGAGATTATAACACCAGCAGAAATCCTGTATTCAATGTAAGCATAAAACATTCGTTCATGTATCTTCTAATATTGCTTTTACGTGCTATTGGTATAACTCTAAATCAAATGGAAGTGTCATTATAAATTAAGATTTATCTATATAAATCAGTAGTAGGTTGAGAAAATTAATTTATAAAAAATTACCACTGCGCTACGCTTAACATTCAAGTCTCTATCGAAATCGGTAGAAGCTTTAGAAGAGAAAAAAGTAAATGTAATTTTTTGATATATGTATGTATGAGAATATTTAATACAGACATTGTAATCTTATAGATTGTTATAAAACATATTTTTGTAACACGATACCTTGAAAAGGTTCATTTGTGACATATTAAACACTTGTATACTACTTTCATTGAAGTAACCGTCTAGTAGCTAAGCCACCAACCAGGCTCAGCCCCAGAGGTCCCGGGTTCGATGCCACATCTTTGTGTGCTTGGTTTATTTGGTAGTCTGTAGGGCTGTTAAGTCCGCCTGGCTTACCACCATCTTATCTAAGTCTTTCGTCTTATCAACGATGTTTATAGCATGGTTGTATTCCGACAATTTAGAGATAAGATAGCCACTTCCTCAGTGGTTGACGATTCCGGGTGAAGGTCGACCTTCGGTCTTATCGTAACTTACCAATCTGGTTAGATAAAAGCCAAGCGCTTACCCGTAGAATAATAATAAAAAAAACCAACCTGCATTTTGCCAGCGTGGCAGTTTATCTTCCCATATGGTTTTCCATGTGAGAATGCCTGTGCCGAGCAGTGGGATGTTTAT
Source organism: Scoparia ambigualis (assembly GCA_963921215.1). Classification (NCBI taxonomy): domain Eukaryota; kingdom Metazoa; phylum Arthropoda; class Insecta; order Lepidoptera; family Crambidae; genus Scoparia; species Scoparia ambigualis. The sequence goes on from OY992501.1 coordinate 63,203,874, forward strand.
GGGCTGATGAAGATGTTGCTAGTGTTTAAATGAATATTAGTATACCTACCAAAGCCCGCCTGATGGTAAGCGGTTATAGCTTATGTCTTTTTTATTCTTTTTATTATTAGAAAAGGAGACAAACGAGCAGGTGGGTCTCCTAATAAGAAGTAATCACCGTCGCCGCCCATGGAATGGAGAAGAAGGAGCTTGAAGAAGGAGTAGTAACTGTGAAGGGATGGAGGGGATAGAGATGGGCGTCCGGTTCTTTCACTCACCGGCAAAACGCACGCATCAAGTTGACGCGTTTTAACTCGGCCCCACGGCATCAAAATGTGCGAAGTGTAACCCTATTACCTGTTTCTGCCGCCAAGCAGCATTGTTTTACATTACCGTGTTCCGGTTTGATGGGTACAAGATCCAGTGAAATTACAAGGCATTGGGGCATGGCAAGGCGCATTTAGGGACGGCAACGCGCTCTATATATTGCAAGCTTTCATGAGCATCCCCTGTCCGTACATCACCAAGTTTATTAATACTAGCACATCGAGGCCAATCGTCAGGTTATACAAGAAGTATCAGACGTCCCTGCGCCAGTAAACCAACTCGCGCAGGAGACCATCTGCGTTAGGTCTTGATGCCGAATCAGTGCCCGTCGAAGCGAGCTCTTCATTCGGTACTCATAAGACTAGCGTTTCGGGAGAGTTTCCCCGTGAACACGTGTATGTTCATTGCCTATTTTCCAGATAGGTAACAAGAACTGTCAAGCTCGCTCACTTCTCGTTGCACGAAGGGCACAACTCGCAGTTGCCACTGCTCGGGTCGTCAACTCTAAAGTCAACTCCCAGCCAGTTCCCACGTCATATGCGGCCGGCTAGACCAGAGGCTACGGCATCTAGAGGGCTGCCTCTATTAGTTGTCCAGACTAGTACCATAGATGTCAACACCAATGTCCAATGAGAACCACCGGACAAAGCTGCCAACTTAGAGGGAATCTCAGGCAAAACGAACATTCCCAAGCTCTGCAGCTAACCACGAGCCACTACGACGAGTCCAACCCACGTCCAGGTCCCGCCGGAGGCGCCGATAAGAGCGCAACCAGCGGGAGGCGAGAACCGGTACCCCGTAGTACTATTGAGGAAGCTTTCATGAGCAGTGGTGAACGCCTTGTAACAGGTGGGATAATGCTCGTTTGTTGACTTAACATCTACTAATAAACGTTTTACAATGTGAATAGAAGGCCAAAGAGCATCATGCGGGTCACCTGATGGAAAGTAATCACCGCCGCCGACGGGCACACGCAAAACCAGAGTTGGGGCAAATGCTTTGCCGGCCTTGAAAAAGGAGTACAACCTTCAAGGAAGGAGTGGAAAGAGAATTAGACGTTGATTGGGCGTTAAGTCACTTGGATCCGTAGGTTTAACCTTAAGACCCTACATGTGACCCCTGGGTGGTGCTAAATGAGTGACACTGTCTGAGTGGTAGAGCCAAGCTGCATGGAGCACGAGTTAGGCTGGCTTATGGCTCGCTCGGCGTAATACCCCCTCTAAAGAAATGCATGCGTGAAACAATGGCGATCTCTGTTTTATCCGGTGAGTGAAACTACCGGAGACCTATCTCTTCCCCCTCCCCCCAACTATTAGTAATCCATCCTTAAAGTTCCTACTCCTTCCTCAAGGCCTGCAACGCACCTGATTCTGATCTGATCTGATTTTGCAGGTATCCATGGGCGGCGGTGATTTACTTCCCATCAGGTGACCCGCCTGCTCGTTTGCATCCTTGTCACATAAAAAAAGAAAAGGTAGAAATGAACACGTGTGTGGGAAGAGCATTTCATTGTTTTGTGGTGCTACAAAGATATGAGTAAATCGGTGACATCGAAGACCAGCGTCACATCCCTTCCTTGACTTCTGCATTACTTTTTTTTTACTATCTCTGGTAGTTAGGTCCCCCTACACAGTAGTCATGTGGTTAGGTAGTAGAAGTAAAGATTTAACTAAAAGTTAGTTAACTGTTAAGCCAACACCCATCAATTGTAGCGATGACTTGATTTAAATTTTCCCTGCAGTGGAACAGTATACTTACAGGCTGCACTTTACTATAAAGTTAATCGTATTTGTTTTAGTTTTCTGTCTGTGAAGGCTCACATTGAATAAACCCTTTGACTCTGACACGAAACTCCCCGCTGTCAATAATGTTCGCCTATCGTTATTCAGGCAATTTCCTTGGCGTAACTCGTTAGCGTCAGCCCTGATGTGAATAAAATTACAGTTGATTCAGCGCCGTTGACGCGCGATGCCAAATGAGCTCGCCGTCAAGGTGAATGAGTAACTGAAATTTAAACGGTGACGTAGGTACCTGTTCTGGAGTCTTCCCTGAAATGAAACGCTTTATACATACATAGGTACATACATAAACTGACGACTATTATCCCCTAAGGGTTCTTATCTTAGTAGGGCCTGCAGAGGTCTCCGTCTCGCAGCAGCACGTGGACCCATTCGGATCTTTTGTGCATAACCTTGTCCAGAAGGCAATGAGGACCGCAAAATCTCTCCCTGCTAAAGTCCACGTTTCACGAAATAACAATTAATGTACATGTGTTCAACGTGACAGCTAATGAGCCGCTCTTTGCTGTTGGATGTATGTGCAGTCTTTAGTCCGTTAGGTGCCTTTTTGGATACTCAAGGAAAGAGATAATACATATTGTTTTCTGAGGTTTAAGCGAGCACTACACATTGAGTCTGTAAAGGGTTCGAAACGTCAGGATAATATAAAAACTATGTAAATAGTAAATTAAACGCGAGTTAAAAATAAAAAGTGTTTCATTTCAAGAGATAATACGGTAGTGTTATTTTATTGAGCCGCCGCCCCACAGCTCTTTTGTAGAAATATCTATACTCGCGATTGTTTTACACTTATACTAGCGGCCTGCCTGCACCTTTGTCCATGCTAACTTTTTATAAACACCGTCAAAACCATCCCGTATCGTTCTGTTTTGTTCAAAATATCTACAAAGTCTTAAAGATCCTAAACTCAAGGCCGATAACGCATCTGCACTTCTCCGGTTTTAGTATCCATGGGCGGTGGTGATTTCTTTCTAGACGTGACCCACCCGCTCGTTTACCTTCGATTCACAATTAGACAAAAGGTAGTACGAATCGCGCCTAAATGAAAAAGTCAAAGGCAGTGTTGTTTAAGATCCCTTAAAATTAAATACGATTTGATTTTATTGGATACCGTGTTTACTTTATTTTGATACTATCATCTTATATCTAGATATAATATGATAGTATCAAAATAATATTATCTTTGTCTAGACGAGGATACATTTGTGAATTCTCTCGGTCTTATTCAATTAAAACGTGAAAATGTGAGAAACCTATATACTTTAAAATTAATAAGGTATGTTCTTCTTCGATAAATAATAAAACATTTGTCCCGGATTTGGTTGTAAGATGGCAAAAGTTAAAAGCCTCTAACAGCTGCTTTGGGACAGTATAGTGAGTTATGGTCCGATATTTCCATGTGATATTTATTGTTCACATGGAAAGGTTTAAACTCAGCCGTGGAGTACTTAGGTTTAAGCTGATGATGATAAGGGCAAAGGTGGAGATAGGGTACTTTATTTGCTTCGTCGATTATTTGGTTATTTCTCAAGAAAATCAATATCGAAAGGAGGTAACTTTGTAACACCACTTCTGGCGAAAACTGTAGCAAGATATTTTTCTCGATCGAACATATCTTCTTAAAGTTACATGCTCGGAGTAGCCATAAGACCCGCATTTAACGACCTTTATCAATATAACTTCAGCCATCTACTTAGATTCAATCTCAAATATTCCATCTACGAAGAAAGTTTTTTGCAACTGTGTCTTCTCTCAACTGTATCAAGTAAGATATCTTACTAGCGAGTATATACTCGTATTTGCTGATTTGCTGGAGAAAAATAGAATCATTAAAGTAATTAATTCATACTAAATTCACGACTATTATCCCCAATTTACATTTATTGGAAATTGTTTTTTTTTTGTATAGGTAAATTGCCAAATGTGAATGTTTTGGTGTAGCTATAAGTTCACATAGTAGCTGAATAAATAAATAAATAAATGATTAGTCAGAGACTGGGCAATGAGGACTTCAGAAGCAGTCCACTGCCATAGTCCACCTTTCATCAAGTTACAACTGCACATGTGCTCAGCATGATAGGTGGTGAGCCCATCGCCGCTTTATGCTGTTGGATGTATGTACTGTCTTTATTCCGTTAGACGCCTTTCACGACATCCATGAGAAGATAGCACCTCCTAGTACCAAGTACCATCCTGTACCCAGGATGTGTAAATTGATAAATAGCGTCAGCCTATGATTGATTTACACAATGACGCCTTAAATGCTTACCGCAAATCCATTTGGAATCATCTTTCTTGTCCTGAATTCTCTGAGTTACGAGTTCTTTTTTTCCCTTAATTAGTTTGTCCAAGTTTATAATTTATAAGCATGCGGTGTTTACCTGTTATTAGTGTTACATTTAGATTAAGTAATAATATTGTAAGAGTCTTAAATTGTATTTATCAATGCAAACAACTGTTGGTAGACCTAATAAAAAATAAAAGAGAGGGGTTGGATGGTAGTAAGTATTCTTTCAGTGAGCTGCTATACCCTCGGCTCATTCATTATATTAATACATCATTGTTTTGTCATAATAACACCCGTATTCACAAACACTTTGAGGTCTCACAGTGCGTCCCGTAAAATGAACGCATAGCGCTGGTGGCTACTCTTATGAAAAGGTTTTTGAGACCCTGTGCGTCAGAGTGCACTGTGAGACCTCGCCAGGCTTGTCATACGAAACGCACTGAGAAATGTCTTACTTCGCTTAGCATTTCTACTTTGCTTAGACATGTAATGTTTGTGTATACGGGTGTATATACCCATATTGACACATATATACACATATTATACACTAAGTCAACCGTGTCGCGTAGCGGTGAAAGAATACTACCACCCCCTCTCTGGGAAGGTGTCGTAAAAGAAGACTAACGCACTAAAGACTGCACATACATCCAACACCAAATAGCGACTGAACACATGTGCAGTCGCTATTTGGTGAAAAGTGGACTGTGGTAGAGGACTACTTCTGCGGTCTCCACTGCCTAGTCTCTGACTAACCCTTCGGGGATAATAGTCGTGATTACATGTATGTATGTATGAATCTACTACCAGTTCCTTCAAATGAAAAAGCTGAGATACCAGAGGATTTTGATTTACTATTCAGTGCGTTCATGAATCATAGATATACTTTAGGACTAAGGGTACTTAGGTAGGTACTTAACTAGTCCCAACGATGTCTGGGCGGCCGTATCACGTTGTGACGTTCGCTTTACGATGATCAACAGTCGCTGGCGGAGGCAGTAAAAGTTCAAAACTCACAATAAGTTCCCCGATAAAACGGGGACGGAACGATAGCGAAACTTTTTTATTAACAGTCGCATTGCATTTCTAATCGGTGAACTGAAAGTTTTTTTTATTGCTTCCAAGATGATTTCAGCAAAGACCTCGTTCTGTGGTTAATGCTGATTTTGTCAATCGTACATAGCCTTTATAGGTTTTGTACCTAATATTGTCGCATTATAACCGTGACGCATAGCGGTGAAAGAATATTACAATGTTTTTTTTATAGTAGAAGGAGGCAAACGAGCAGACGGGTCACCTGATGGAGAGTAATCACCGCCGGCCATGGACACCCGCAAAACCAGAGGAATCGCAGGCGCGTTGCCGGCCTTTATGGAAGAAAAAGGTTTTAGTAAAGAATAGAAATTGTGAGGAGGGGGAGGGGGATGGGCCTCCGGAACCCTCGCTGGCCGGACGAAACACAACAGCACCAATTTCACGCCAGATATTCGTGAGAAGGTGGTATTACGCCGGGCGATCCGGCCCAATACGTGCTGCAACGCAGCGTGGCTCTACCACTCAGTGTCACTCATTTAGCACCACCCAGGGGTCACGTGTAGGGTCTCAAGGGTAAACCTACGGACGCGAGTGACTTTAACCCCCAAAAGTCGCCTTTTACTGGGTGGTATTACCCTCTTATCATACATAAGTACATATTATAATTACAACTATTGTCCCCGAAGGGTTAGTCAGAGACTAGGCAATGAGTACAGCAAAAGCAGTCCTCTACCATAGTCCACTTTTCACCAAATAGCGACTGAACATGCGCTCAGCATGACAGGTTGTGAGCCCATTATTCTTTCACCGCTATGCGATAATGTTAGATGTCGCTTACAAGTGATTAAACTAAAAAGCGGTATGATTTTGTTTTGTAACAAGCGTTTACCAGGTCTCACAAAAAATAATAATTAGGTATCCATTCCTTGGGAATTGGTCCAACTGGTGTTTTTCTTCGGCTCCTACGGTATAATTAAATGTTTAATACAATTTTGATAATTAGTGGTTACCCAAGGTCTTGTTTATGAATTAATTATTACCTACTTTTTAAATGATCCTGTTTCCGATGCATGTCGTACCAACATATTATTAAAAGAGTATTTAATTTAGTGTTAGGCCGGTTACAGTCGACCGTCGGTGCGGGTCGGTCCTGGCGATACGCATCAACCGACCGTCATGCTCGACGGATCGTCGGTGCGTACATCTGTCGCGTTTGTCATGTAAGTTATCCGTGCGGTCGATCTTGCACTGAACGCGTTCATTTGTTTCCATAGTGCGTCGGTGGACCGACCGACGGCACGCATGCGCACGCGCTCGATCGACGGCGACGACGGGTCTCGTACGCCGTGCGTAGCAAATACGCATGCGTACGGTCAGTCGAGCACTGTAACGACGACGTAACGACGACCCACGTGGGCAACATCACGTGGGTAGGTTGGGCCGTACCCCACCACGCAGGCCCATTGCGGGTTGGTGGGTTTTAACGACTGCCTTCTTTCGATGACAACCGGGACCAATGGTTTTAAGCACGGAGGAGCTATAGATGTTTTTAATTTGGTCACCCATCCAATTACCCGGAATTGCAAAGTTGCTTAATAGGCAAGATCGCAAACCGAATGCGCCATAATAATAAGAAAATAATAGGATATATACGCTATAAGAAATAATACAAATAACATAAATTAATTAATATTCCTTTACAAACTTGACACGAAACTAAGGCTTAGAAAGGCAGTTTGATAGTAAATATACAGTTGCAACTACAGATTATGAACGAGCCACCTAAGCTTCGCACGTAGCTCCCGTGGGCGTAATACGTTTGTACATAATAAATATATTGTGCCCATCACGCTATCAGGGCGCGCGGCGTGTGACTGAGAGTGCACTGGGGACCATTGCTCATAGTTGGCCTGTCGACAGGTTTAAACCCTAAAGTTAGTATCGGAGGTATAAATACTCTATACCTACCGTGTCGCGTAGCGGTGAAAGAATACTACCACCCCATATCTTCCCTTGGGTGACGTAAAAGGCGACTAACAGACTAAACACTTCACAAACTTCCAACAGCATAGAACGGCCATTGGTTCACCACCTGTTACGCTGAGCACGATGTGCAGTCGCTATTTGGTGAAAAGTGGACTATATGGTAGAGATCTGCTTTTGCCGTCCTCATTGCCTAATAGTCTCTGACTAACCCTTCGAGAATAATAGTCTTGATTGTATGTATGTATGAATGTAAATACTCTATTTTTTACTTTAGCTGTGTGGAGCTGTGTGGAGCTGTGTGGTGGCGGCAAAAGATACTACCAACCGATCTCTTTTCTTATTATTATTATTATTATTCAACCCGGCTTGTCCCACTACTGGGAATAGACATCCCACCCTCCTTCCACTCTTGACGTAAAGAGATAAAATGTATAACAAACTCTTAATAAATCACATAACGATTTAAACGCAGATGCTGTAACGCTCTAGTGCCCCTTTAGGTTATAAAATAAGAGTTAACTGATACCGAAATATTTGTTGGGCTATGCTTATTGTGCTGACCACAGTACAACAGTGACAATAGGTACCTCGGCACGCAAATAAAACTAGATGTTAAACATTCACAGTTTAATTCTACATTCCGTTTTATATTGCTGCAATGGACAATGCTTTCAGTTGCAGCATTTTAAATCCAAATATTGTCACCAACATATAAAACGTCAGACCAGTCTTGCAATTTTGGATTCTATGTCAGCTGTATGATCTTCGATAATAGATGGGTACCCTTTTGAAGTGTGCAATAGGTAATTTCATAAATACAACGTTGGTACTTAATTGCTATGTTTAAGCTTCGGCCAATCCTATTACAGAGTTAGTAATACAAGCATTTTGAGCTCCACGACTGTCGCTAAAACCCACCAACCCGCATCGGGCCAGCATGGTGGGTTATGGCCCAATATCCCCACGTGCTATTAGTTCTTCTGGGAAGGCCTGCCCCCAGCAGTGGGACGTTTATAGGCCGATGATGATCATGATTGTGCTGAGTTCCGGTTTGAAAGGCGCGGGCGTTACCAAGGGTGTCCATAGGCTGCGGTGCCGCGCACCACCAGGCGGGCGTATGTTCGTTTTCCATCTCATTATCATTAAAAAAGCACGTTACTTACTTCTTACATATATAACCTGTTAAATATGGCGGCCATTTTGTCCGAATCGGCGCATCTGTGTCATCACTTCTGGGTGGTCGCGCGCGATAGCACCATGTGTGATTAAAATGACGATATCTCTAGTTTTATAATGGAGCTGTATTTAAAACTTATGTCGTTGGAATCATTACAAGAAAAGCTAATTTAAAAAAAAAATGGATTAATCCAGTTTTGCGGTGTAAAATACTAAGAATTTTATTTTAAAATGTTTAAATTAAAAAAAAAATTACTTACGTTTAAGTAAGTATTTTAATTCGGAAAAATAAAAGAATATACCATTATTTCATATTTAATTAGGTTAGTCAGAGACTAACCGGTGGTGACCGTAAAAGCAGTCCACTCCATAGGCTACGTCTCACCAATTAACAACTGCTCATCTGCTCAACGTGAAATCGTCGCTCTATGCTGTTGGATGTATGTGTAGTCTTTAGTCCGTTAGTCGCCTTTGCGACATCCAACTGAAAAGATGGGTTAGTATTCTATTAATGTGCCACCACCACACAGCTCACTTCTTACTTCAACGTTACCTTAAAATAACATCGCAAATCTGAAGCCAATTCAGGGCAGAAACCGTTTCCACTCGCATTGAATCCGGACGACTGACGTCACAAATGGTAAATAGATCGATTAAATTAAAAAGCGAATTAGCTGCGAAGCATTGCTCGCCAAATCACACTGTAGAGTGAGCGGAAATCTATAAGTGCTTAGCATTCGTTTTGCAGCTTCGATTTTCCGTCGGGCAGATTTGAAAACTTAAATGTGCAATTACTTTAATACGAATAGCAGTGAAGTGTTTGTGTCGAACAGTTTCAATTATTTATAATAGTAGTATAAAAACATAGGACTTGTTTTTGTGGCGTATACTGAAAATGCGTTTTTTAATTGTTAAAATGGTCTCTTACGCATACACAAACGTTAGGAGCGATTTCGGGTTTTGTGGGTCTCAAATCCTACTCTTTCGTCCAGTTAGATATCTCGAAAGGAAAAATTAGGACTACCTACTTAAAAACCTACTACTATACTTTCTATGCCGATTTTCTTAAAATTACACAGAACGGTACTCATATTAATGCAATCCAACGTGTACAAAATAAATTTATTTAAATAATACATTATAAATTTAAAAACACTTTTAAAAACTGTTTGAAGCCTTTGGATGGCCGTAGTACAGTTCGGGATCAACTTTTTCTCTACAAATTAATGAATTACCAGTTTGATTCTCTTCTAAACTTAACACATGCTCACCTAAGCCTTTTGGAATCCCATTTTGTATAACAAGCTATGCTTAAACTAGACGCCTTGTTCGCGCACGTAGTAACTATATAAAAAAAATAAGAACATTCATATATTTTATGAAAAAATTGGTTAATTTAAAAGAAAAGTTGAAGTTCAGTCTATTACTCCATAGTGATATACTGTATCAAAGTTTTCAGTTTTTAGTACCTACATAAACAGTTGTTTTATATTGAATCTTGTTAGTATGCTACACTTATATGGAAACTGCATAAGCACTGTTACTTACCTTGTCATAATATATTAAATAAGCTGTGTGTTTCCTTTAAGAAATAAATTAATAAATAAAAATAATAAAACAAAAATATTTTGATAATTATTTATAAACAGTACTTGAGTGGCCCCCGCATGAACGGCTAGCTAACACTCCTATTCACAAGCATTACATGTCTAAGAAAAGTAGAAATGCTATGCGAAGTAAGACATTTCTCAGTGCGTTTCGTATGTCCTTTAGCTATGTGCTCAGTGCCTTACCTATGCGTTCATTTTAAGGGACGCATAGCGCCGGTGGCCACTCAAGTACTGTTTATAAATAGGTTTTTGGGACTCTGTGCGTCCGAGCGCACTGTGATACCTCATAGTAATGTTTGTGAATACGGGTGTGAGAAATATCTACTTCGCATAGCATTTCTACTTTGCTTAGACAAGTAATGTTTGTGAATACGGGTGTGAGAAATGTCTTACTTCGCATAGCATTTCTACTTTGCTTTGACAAGTAATGTTTGTGAATACGGGTGTGAGAAATGTCTTACTTCGCATAGCATTTCTACTTTGCTTAGACAAGTAATGTTTGTGAATACGGGTGTGAGAAATGTCTTATTTCGCATAGCATTTCTACTTTGCTTAGACAAGTAATGTTTGTGAATACGGGTGTCCCATCAATTGTAGCGATGACTTGATTTCAGTGATTGCTCTGCAGTGGAACAGTATACAGGCGGTTGATATCTGGGTGATTCTTCGAGGTCGTGATTTTTGTCTTATTTCTCTGTCGTATTTCTTTTTGCTTATTTCAGTAATAAATATATTCTCCAATGAAAGAAGATTTATTTAGAAACATGAATATGGTTTGGGCACTAGTTTTAATTAACTCGTTAAGAAAATAATGAACTGTTTAATTTTTTTACCCAGTGGAATAAGAAATTGACAACAGAGGAGTAAGAATAGGTTTGAAATATTAAAAAATTAGTGATCTTCCTTGGTTTTTAAGTTACTTAAAAATAAAACAATGTGCAATTATTAATTGAAGTTTTAATCAATTCAATAAATCACAACATTCTTATAATCAGCCTTATTTATTAAAAAAAATATAAATGTATATAAAAACTAAAGTAATATAAAAAACTAAATTAATTAGCTTCTCTCTTTGACGAAATAAATAAAGAAATAACTACATCGAAAGTGAAAAAAACTATGAAAACTGTCGATTTTCTTATTCCACTGTCCATAACTCTAAAGTAATAAGGGACAGAGGAGTAAGAAAAAATTAGAAACATGCTAAAGGTTCATAATACGAACATACTGGAAGGCTACTGTTATTGCTATGGTAAGATAGCACATAAAGCAGTTAATCAAGCACAACTTATTTTTTTTAAAGGTTACACAAGTGTTGAAAAAACTAACAAAGTAATAAAAATGTTACATAAACTAAGGACAGAGAAATAGTTTATTTACCTTCGTAATTCCAGAATGATGAGTATCAGCCGACACGTCCACCACCTGACACGTTCAAAGCACGATTAAAAACTGGCCTGCATGGATGTTGTCGCTAGGTTCTTATATGTCTTTATGATACAGCTGATTGAAGCCCGCTCCAGAGTAATAAGAATTTTACGGCGGACAAATCTTATATCCTCAGTTATAAGAATAATATTGCACGTAAAAATTATTTGTTGAATTTTGTTTATATAACAACTAATCTTCTTTGTATGTGGTCACTCAAAATATTGATAAAATTGACTAAATTTAAGTTATTATTAAATGATTTCAATAAAATGGAGAACGGACACGACAGAGTAGTAAGAATAATGTTTTTTTTGTAAATGCTTAGAATCATTTACATAAAAGTCGACCAATGTCCCAGTTAAATATGAATATCAGTCACCTCTGAAAAAAACCACCTTTTAAACCAAGAGTTCATTGAACTAAGCCCCCGAACGTCAAAAATCAGGGCCCCGAAGAATCACCTATCTATCAATGGTAAGAGTTAGGTTACTCGAATGATGCGTGGACGGAACTTGCCTAATAATAATTACAATTAATTAATAAAAATTTTTTTATTTAGCAATTGAAATTAAAATCGGAAAGTACTTGTGATTTTTGTATTAAGACTAAATATAACATTTTTTTATTTTCGAGGAAAATAAGAAACAGATTGCTAATAGCCATAGCCGCTGCGCTATCGAGCTTTTTTGGCCTACGTCTACTGTGAAAATCGAGGCCACTTTAATACAATTGTGGACCAATTACATAATCATGTACATACAATCACGACTGTTATCCCCGAAGGGTTAGTCAGAGACTAGGCAATTGGTAACGCAAAAGCAGTTCTCTGCCATAGTCGACGTTACACCAAATAGCAACTGCACACGAGCTCAGCGTGACAGGTGGTGAGCCCATTGCCACTCTATGCTGTTTGATGCATGTGCAGTATTTACTCCGTTGGTCGCATTATACGACTAAGGGAAGAAAGGAGTTTGTAGCATTTCTTTTAGCCGCTACGCGACACAATGACCAATTAGAAAAGCAGAATCGATGCCCTAAACTCCAATATAGTATACAGACAGTATAGAACGCGAATTCCCTCGCCATAATCCCGAACACATAACCTCTAAATATGTCGAAACTTCGAAGCGCATTGAACAACCGATTTATAGCGCCCCTCCCTTCTTGGTGCGAACTTCATTTTAATATCGCGAGAATTTCAATACAACGCGCTAAGTAATTGCTTGACATGTTAATAAGTTGTGTGTTGTGTGTGTTCGTTTGAAATAAGCCCCTTTGTGCGTTTCGGTGTGCTATACAAACGTCGAAGTTCAAAAATGTTCACAAATACCCTTGCCTTATTTATATAATTGGAAATCAAAATTACGCGTTAAGTCCCGTCTTTTAGAATCACGCCATATTGCTATTTTACTAAAACATTAACTTAGACATAATGATTTAAAAATATGTTGTCTGTTTTAGTAGTCCCTCTAGCGTACCTCCAGCGTATCATACTATAGGCACCAGAATAACTAATAGTACTACCGTACAGAAGGTTCACTCTCTGACTAAAGTCAAGTTTAGGTATAAAAAATTGCCTACTCTTACGACTTTCACGCGAAATTTAAACTTATCGTGTGACCCGAGCGTTCATATTCCGTTATGAAACGCTGAGTCGATATCGATTTGACGTCAGGGCGTAGAAACAAAAATGCATTAACAATTTTGACTTATTGAATAGTGTAGAATAGCTATTGACATAGTTCATAGCGGCCTCGCTTTTTGTGAATATTGCTTAATTTTTTAATTAAACCCAACAATTTCATAAAATGCGCGAAGGTACTTATTTGAGCTCCTAGATTGAACTACCTACTGTTCTAAACAAATGGATTTAAAAAAAAATTAGGTTATTTAGTATATACCTCGTATAGTTCGAAGCGGCCTCGGAATTTTAAGATATCATTGATTTTAAATAGAAAAAAAAATATTTTATTCTTATTCTAAATCTAAAAACTTCGAAAAATTGCTTTAAGTTAATTGTGAAATCCTATCTACAATAATATAATTGAGCAAAATTAATACCAAAATAATCGTTACTTCATGAGGAATAAAGATTTTATAATGAATGTATTTCGATAAAAAGATAAATATACCTAACTGCAAAATTACTACAAAATGCGAAAATGGGCATTCTACGCAAAAATCACAGTCGACATATAATAGGCCTCTTATATTAAAATATATCAGATTCATTGTTCTTTCTTTTATTTAGACACCCGTAAACACAACAGTATCTTATATACGGATTATAAGCTCGTTTAGTAGTCATTGTTGGGTGCACAAAAATCACAGAAATGATCGTTCGTTTTACGCGACGTGGAGCGTGCGTCGCGAGCGGCAACCTACTGCCATACGCGGCCACAGACCACTTATTACGCGGCATACGTATGCCTGCCCGGGAGGCGCGCTGGCCGAACATACCTAAACTGCGGAGTGACACCCTGACAACTCCTGCTATAGGGTAAAGCCACCGGTAAACCGATGTTGATCTATTGGCGTTCTTTAGACGGTTATAGGTGGTTATAGGCTAATTATCTGCGCAAAATATTAACGCGAGCGAGAGTTTTAACATTGAAAATGTTAAAATGTTTTTTCGTTCGCTCCAGTATTTCGCTAAAAGTGCGACTCGCCCGTGATACCCTGAGGTTTAAGGCCACGACGACGTATGAGGGCTCAAAAGACGCGGAATTCGAAAGGGTTTAAAATTATGTAGACATATTTTGGAAAAAACAAAAACTATTTTTGGAAATTGAAAAAAACTGATTTTTTTTGACCGATATATCGTGTGTTTTTCCAGAAGATTCCCGATATCTCGAGAACGGGGCCGAATTTTAAAAAATAACACCTTGGTATTGAACTAACTAACATTTTACCTTATTACACTTTTTTGATATTAGTGACGGTTGAGGCTGTAGAGGTGCCCTTAGCCGCGAGTCGTCCGCCGCGTGATAGCTCAAAAGACGCTTAATTCGAAGGGTTTTAAGATGATCTAAAAATATTTTGGAAAAGTTGGCTTTAAAAATAATTTTTTTTTTGGTTCTGAAAATAAGTTAAAATTATCGAAAGAAAAATGACGCGTTCTTACTGAAAATAGCATTCGATAATGTATAATAAGTAGGTACATTTTCAATGCCCTTTCAAGTCGTGTAGAGCACGAGATCTGTGGATTTTTTTGCCCGCCAGTTACTTAATGTAGGGATGAAATTAATAAGGTTGTGCGATTTATTTCTTGAACTACATGGAATGATGAGAACGAAGGAGAATGTATACAAACGTTTTCTTTGCTAGTGCGTACTTAGGTACCTACTGTTCGGTTTACCCTACCTTTTATTCAGTAAGTTCTCTTGCTTACCATCTTGATATTAGGTCACCTGTTGAATTAAGACACAATTGAATTTCTTATTGTTGACGAGCTCTACAAGTCCTTTCCACAGACGAGGGGATATTGTAGTTCGTATGTGTGTTAATTGAATGACTGAATTAGTTAAATACATAAAAGAACTTATCTAAGTACGCCTGATAATTGCACAAGGCCATGGCCTTGTAGAAATTTGAAACAAATTCTTTAAACAATATCAAACAATACATAAATCTAATGACTCCTAAAAACATATTTATTCGACAACTTTCTTAATTTTACACATGAAACAATAATTCTTACGAATGGAAATATTTGTATTGATATTCAGTGGGGCACCCCTTCTTTAAAAAGTTAATTTTAATTTTTAACACAAGCGCGTAATGTATTAGCACATTTCGCAGAATAAAAACATTGCTCTCATTATATTACTAGGTCTGAAACTTCAAAGCAGAATTGTTCTAACTATAAATATCAATATGATTGATTTTAGAGACTTATGCCAGATTTTGCGATCGCGCGGCACCTCCTTATTAGCTCATTTATAATATTTGCGTTGGCGTATTGAAACAGTCTTATTAAAAGCTCAACTGTCTTACACAATATAGAATCAATTGCTAGCAACCTCTAGGAGTCTTTGTGACAGAAGGGGTTAAAACATAATTCGATCGTCTCTCACCTTAAACTACCCCTGTGGTTTAGTAGACCACCAATCTTTTTCTAATTTTAGTAAAAAAAAAACAATTTGAATGACTTAATGTCGCAAATTCCAGAACAACATTCCTTACCGGACTACGGGTACGAGTCAAGACTGGCAAACGTCAAACACACCGCATTGCGACAAAGCGACAGAGAAATAAAACGTTTACGCCGCTGCGGGTTGATTGTTAAATATTTTATGATCCCGAGAGATTTAGACATGTATCAAAGTGTGGCATTAGCCTCCCCTTTTTGGCGGGACGCGGCCATCTTTGTGTGGTTCGATTGTGAATATTTTATGTGACAGCCGGTAAGATGGATCATGTTGCTCATTTCTTTTACAAATCTAGTGCGTGTAGCCTGAGAGTAAGACCAAGATGTATGTCAGTAGCTCTTTTTGTTAGGACGCTGACATTGCTACCCCTATACTTCTATGTAAAGCTGTGGAGTTTCTTTAATTCTCCTGAATGGGAGGATAATTAGGTTCCTTACCCGGGGTCCACCTGACAAGTTCACCTGGGTGGACTATGGGCACTTGTTCTGACCCTTGGTACACCTCGGAGGTGTACTAAGGGCACCGCCATAAACTCGGAGGTGTACTAAGGGCACCGCCATAAATCTTATTACCCACAGTTCACTCAAGCGGTGGTCTATTGCTACTTTGTTGTGACCTGTGGTCCACCTGACAAGTCCACCCAGGTGAACATGTCAGGAGCACCACAGGTTGGGAAGGATTAAATTAAAAGATGCAGTTAATAAATAAAATAACGTAAAAAGTGTTTAGTGTTTGGGTCTTTAACGCAATGCACGCAGCTGACATCCTTTAAATTTTGAGAGATGCTTGGCAATTAATTAAAGTAACTGTATTATCAGCTATTAGGTGGGTTCAATAAATTTTAATTTTTGTCGATTTGTAAACAATACGTTTTTAAGTTTATATGAATAAAGCATTTATGACTATGACTATTGTGAATAATTCATGTGACAGCCGGTAAGATGGATCATGCTGCTCATTTCTTTTGCAAATCTAGTGTGAGTGATTTGCCTCTCTAGCGTAAGACCTAGTTTTGGGTAGCTGTGGTCTATGCCTACATACATATAATCATAACTATTATTCCCGAAGGGTTAGTCCGAGACTAGGTAACAGGATAGCAAAAGCTTTCCTCTACTATAGTCCTTTTTTCACTAAATAGCGACTGCACATGTGCTCAGCGTGACAGGTGTCACCACCTGCGATGAGCACCACCAGCATAGAGCGGCGATGAGCTGCAGCTTTAGTCCGTTAGTCGCCTTCTATGAGACCCAATGGAAGAGGGGGTGGCAGTATTCTTTGACCGCTACGCGACGCGACACGGTCTTAAATAGATATTCTATATAAGATTAATATTTTCACATATCTCACAGAGCAAAGTCGAAAAGTGGCGGATTGAAATCACCAAATTACGCCAGTCATTGAATTGAGCCAGCATAAAATTTCACTGCAATCAAACAAAGTGAAACATGCATTACCGGGCGGGCGTAACGTAATTACCATATCGATAAAATTTATCGGACGAAGTATGATAATGAGAGAAGTTAACGAGACTGGTTAATGGTCAGACACAGAGTTGAGAAGTCAGTATGCCTCCATGCTTTACTTATGAAATTGCTAAAAATATTAAGAGGAGAGAAAAACTTTAAAGTTTTACAAACCAATTACGTAAAAAAATGTATTGCATGCATGCTAAACTTACATAAAAGACCCGTGTGGAATTAGCGATTCACTAAAAGACTATATACTAACAACCCCTCTCTTCCCTTGGGTGTCGTAAAAGGCGACTAACGGACTAATGACTGCACATACATCCTACAGCATAAAGCGTGTTACATGCACATGTGCTCAGCACGTTAAATATGACAGTGGACCGCTTCCGCGGTTCTCATTGCGTAGTCTCTAACTCTTTGGGGATAGATTACAGTCATGAATTAATGTATGCACAACTGGTATGTACGTGTTTTATATTATTACTAGTAGACCTTTCACTATATACATGTATATAATCAAAGTAGTAAGCCCTTCGATCAACAATGTTGATCGAAGAGTAGACCCGACAGACGTTCACCTGTTTAAATTACAATGACCAATCAGCTGACAGGAAAAAGATAAATTGTCGCGAAGAAGAAGAAATAAGAAAACTGCAAAAAGTATTTAGCCACCAATTAGTATTTAAACCTTTATTGCACGACGTTTTTTTATATTTTTACTATTTTCTCACCGTAATATTTGTGAAAGTTCAGGGAATATCTAAATATTCCCTGAACTTTCACAAATATTTCAAGATCAAAATTAGGCAAATCGTTTCAATCGTTCTCGAGTTTTTGCGAAAGAGAAAAACGAACAGCAATTCATTTTTATATACAGGGTTGAAGAAAAGACCGTGGTTGGAGGAAAAGTAGATTATGGCAAATTCTTCTGAAAGGAAACATTCCTTTACATTCAAAAATAATTAAAACTGCATTTAATTTTATGATAAGAAGAAGAAATATAAGATAAAGAAGAAGAAAAAACACCTGTATTTTATGATATCTACCGAAAGAGTCCTGCATAAGGGTTTGAAAACCGAAGTTCAAAATATGATTTTAAAATTCACCATAACTCAATACAAAAGGCGACACGTAACGAATTCAGTCGAAGAATACGTGAAAATGGGTCTCATTTTGAGTAATTCATAAATTAAGTGAACTATTTTCTTTACATAGTAAGTAAGCTTTACATGAAAAATGCGGTGACTTGATTTCCATGATGAAGGCCTTAGTCCACTAAAACTAACACTGTATTACAAAGGCCTCCATAATTTAAAATCAAGTCATTGACTATACCTACATTTATATCAAAGTCAAAGTGTTTATTGCGATTCATGAATGTTGAACAAGGTAGTGTCATCAATAATACATACATCATGATTGTTACCCATTTGGGCATAGCATTGCAATTTAGCGTGGACGTGTAACGGATATGCAGACAAATTATATTAAATTGAACAGAAGCACAATAATTAGGTAGGTTCATTAAAATCGAAAGAAAGTTTAACAAAACTATCATCAAAACATATGCATTTAAGTTGTAGTAGCATTTTTTTATAAATAATTGATTTAAGATATTATATATTCATATCTGTTTCCATTCTCAGTTCGACTGGTAGGTGATTGTATATTTTTATTGCGGTGCAGTAAGGACTAGAGCTATACATTGTCATGCGGCTTTGCGGTATTTTGTGTTTATTTAGGTTTATCTTTAGCATGTGCGATAGGATAGGTTTCACGGCCTCAAAGATTTCAGAGTTTTTGAATACAAATTTACACATTTCAAAAATGTACATAGAGACAAGGCTCAGTATGTTTAATTCAATAAAGTGCGGTTTACACGTGTCCATACCATCGATATTGACTACAACTCGAATGCATTTTTTTTAAAATATATATGGAGATCTCTTACATACGTGCTATTTGACCAAAGTATGATGCCGTAATATAACCATGAGTGTGCATAGGCATAATATGCTGCGATTGCTGTTTTTGGTCTGTACTCAATTTCAGCTCATACAGTGCATACGTAAACCGTGACATCTTTGATGTTAGTTATCTATGAGATTTTTACAATTTAAGTGAAAGTCAATTTCTAGTCCTAATAACGAGCATGCTTTATCTAATTCAGTGCCACCAATTTTAAAATTTACATTTAGAGATGATTTTTGGTACGGTCTGAATGCGAAAAATTTAGTTTTTATGTAATTTATTATTAAGTTATGTTCCTTTAACTAGTTTGTAATATTTGTTAATGTTGTTTTTAACTCTGCGATTAATTGGCTTGTATTTTCAAATTTTGTGTAGTACTGATACATCATCAGCAAAAAGGACGCACGGTGTATTTATGATTTTAGGGAGCTCGTCGATGTACGAGTATATAATAAAAAACAAACAGCCGATAACGCTCCCCTGTGGTATTGAGCAATTTAAAACCGTTGGTTCAGACTTGAACTGTTTCCATTTTGCTGATTGTTGGTCTTGGTGGCCGATTTGCATAAAAATGTTTTCTATTTATTAAATTCGTTGCTAACCAATCGTACGCCTTTCCCCTTATACCATAATTAAATAACTTACTTAGAAGGATATCATGCCGAACTCTATCAAAGGCTTTTGTCATGTCGAGCAAGATTCCTACAGCGTAATTTCCATTATTAAAATAAAATAGTTAATATTTGCTGGACATACTGGTAAAATGCAAGGGTCGTTGATCGATTTTTCCTGAATCCATATTGTTGGTCATCCAGCAAATTATATTTTCCAAAAAAGAGCACAAACGGTTTGTCATTGCACGCTCAAAAACTTTAGAGACTGAAGGGAGGAGAGCTATTGATCGATAGTTTGTGGGGTTATTTTTAACTCCCCCTTTATAGATAGGTCTTATTAAAGAAGTTTTCAATAACTGCCCTCGGAAATGGAATAGAAAACGGCCCTCATCGGAAATGGAATAGAAAACGGCCCTCATCGGAAGATTGATTAATTAAGATTACTAGAGGCACCACCAGCTCAGAGGGACACTCTTTTAAAAGTATGGACGGTATGTCGTCATCATCAAAACTATATTTATTTTTGAGACCTAGTAAAATAGACTTTACTTCTTTCTCATCTACCGGTTTTAAATAGATGCAATTTACCAACGTGGAGTATGTGTGTGCTGGTAGTGTTGTTTTTTTTATCTGTTTCCCCTATAGTGGAAAAGAACTTATTGAAGTAATTTTCAATATCTAAAGGTGAGTCTAAAACATAGTTTTTTAAATTTAGCCTAATATTTTTATGGATTCTACTAGTAGTTTTATTTGCTTGTGTTTTTATAATATTCCACATTAGGAGGAATGGAGGAAGGGAAGGGAGGCCTTTGCCCTGCAGTGGGACAATTGAGGCTAATAGGTAATAATAATAATAATAAAACGGCAAACGGCCTAATAGCGGAGAGTCTTGACCAACATCTTGAGAGACTCTCGCTAGACGTCTGGATCGAGGGCCAGATACAGAACCCCTGTCACCGCTACGCAACACGGTTGAAAAGTAAAATAGTGTTGATTAATTTCGGCAGACTGGATAATTCCACTGTAGTTCAACTGGGTCAGGTGGACCCAGATTGCCAGAAGGGTGCGGGTTCAAATCCTGCTCGTGGAAGTTTTTACAGCACTTTTCAATTTGCAATTTGTACGCAACAAAATTTGCGTCAAAATTATATTATCAATATTGAAACATTGTAAGTACAATTATATGAACAATCTTGAAACATTGTAATTCAAATTATTATTCAACGAAAATAATTCCGAGAGCAGTTAACCGTATAATTCTTGTTAAAGATGTTTTACTATTCAGCCACCACTGTGCCGTTGGCAATGGGTGCCAGTGACCGCACCCCAACAATTAATTGTTTCCAATGAAGGTTTTATTTAAATGTAACCATGACGTTTGCTGTCACAGGAGACTGACAATCGGGAGACTAATATTTTTTTATCCTTCGTGTAAGATGGCAGTCGTTTAAAACCCACCAACCCGCATTGGGCTAGCGTAGTGGGTCATGGCCCAATATCCACACGTGCTATCACGTGCTATAGTCCACGTGGGAGGCCTGTGCCCAGCAGAGGGACGTTTATAGGCTGATGATGATGATGACTTTTTTATTGAGTTTTTGGATTATTGCTGCATCAAGTGTTGTGGGACCATGCAACCTTAATTGTACTATTACAAATACTACTGTGAATGACATAATGCGTTCTCCAGTAAGTTATAAACTTAAGATAAAAACAAGTTATCATTGCTGATCGATTCCGGAAAAAAACCCTGAGCGTTGCCCTCGACATTGCACTTTGCGGGACTTTGAACCTATAACCCTTCATTCTAGACACAATAGCAATATCAAATATAAATAAATATAGATATAAATAAATAAATCAATCAATTGACTCTACCTCTAAAAGTTGCATTATAAATAAATAATAAATAAACTTTCCTACACTCACACCAATTATCTAGCCCAAGAGAAGCTTCGTTATGAAACTCGTTAAATGGTTACTAGACAACGGATAAATATACATAAATTACTTAAATACATACTCATTATAATAGAAAACACCCGGACCCGAGACAATTTAGAAAACAATAATTTCTAAATTGACCCGACCGGGAATCGAACCCGGGACCTCAGAGATGGCGACACCATGAAAACCGGTGTACAAACCACTCGACCAAGGAGGTCGTCAAATGTAATGTCGTCGTATGTCAAACAAGAGGATAAGCTCATAGTGAGCGACCACGTTTCGGTACCGTCATAAAGGTCACTGGCATACATACACTGGTCAAACATTGTCGTCTTGAGACACTGTGGTGTTTTGGACAAGCCGATTTGGCTCTGGCTGGCCGCTAATAACCTATTGATTTTAGCGACATCAAAGAAACAGCAAAGGTATCATGATGTCAAACTGTCGATTGTCCATTAATATCACTGGAATTAATACCTTCAAACGGAAATACGCCAAATCAATACTGCTTGATGGTACAAGATTCCTGTAGGTCCAAAACACCAGAAGCACAATGTGCCAGAAGTGTTGTTAAAAATCCCGTTCTTAGAGATAAATGCTGACCAAGCAAATTATTAAAGATTTTTCAAAAGATTTTTTTTTCATTTCGACGAAAGAATGAAAGAATTTCGACCTCCCATACAAAACGGTTCGATCAGCTGACGACATTAGTATGGGAGGCCGAATTTTTTTTGTCATTTTTTCAAAAATAACTTGTACAAAAAAATTTCGACCTGCCATACAAAACGGTTCGATCAGCTGACGACATTAGTATGGGAGGCCGAATTTTTTTTGTCATTTTTGTCAAAAATAACTTGTATGATTCGATAGTACTACTAAAGGTAAATCGTTCTGCTGCGGGAAAACAACCACGAAAAGGTCTCAGTGTATTAGTAGGAAAGATTTTATGTCTACTAAGAGTTATTTTCATATAACTTACCATTGTCACATATTCCTAGTAACGTGACTAGGTTGTGGCAGAATATTCGTCGATTTTGCTGAGCCACAATATAAATAGGTACTTTTTTTCATACTGTTGGTTTTTAATTAGTTTTACATAGATGGATTCACGAATATTATCCTCAAAGGGTTAGTCAGAGACTAGTCAATGAGGACCGCAGAAGCAGTCCTTTGCCATAGTCCACGTTTCACCAAGCTACAACTGCACATGTGCTCAGAGTGACAGGTGGTGAGCCCAGCACCCACTTTTAAAATTTGAAACAAATATTTACTTTTATTTATTTATTTTTGTCATCCAGCTGAATTCATTCTGGGTAGAATCCACTATTGAACACGGGCGAAAACCAATGCCTTCTATTCTTTTCGATTCCTTGCAATAACTATCCATAATGCATTACAGCCTCTTACGCTTTTTTTAAATAAAAAAAACACCTAACAATTACATCAGACGCGCCGACCGCACGCGAATTGTTTCCATCGAAAGTTTTCAGTTAAACGTAACCATGATTGACGCGGTCAATTTGATGACTGGGTTTGCTGATAAATTACTATCAGTCGCTTTTATGTGATATCGTTTTGTTGGCGTTAAATTAATATGCAAGAAATTAATGAATCGAAGTTTGATTGAACGATTGTACCACAACGATGATAGTACTAATAATTTTTTTGGAAAACATTTTTATGTGAATGTTTACTGCGTCGCGTACCGGTGAAAGAATACTATCACCCCTTCTCTTCTCTTGGGTGTCGTAAAAGGCGACTAAAAGACTAAAGACTGCACATACATTCAACAGCATAGTACGCCGATGGGCTCACCATCTGTCACGCTAAACACATGTGCAGTCGCTATGTTTTGGTGAAAAGTGGACTATAGCAGAGGACTGCTTTTGCGGTCCTCATTGATTAGTCTCTGACTAACTCTTCGGGGATAATAGTCGTGATTATAAATATATGTATAAAAAAAACTGGGACTTTACTTTTGGTAATGCAACCACTATGCTACACAGGTGGTTAGTTATTTTAACAGCGAACTACCGTATATAGTTCCGTGCAAATCCCACGTACAAAATCCCGGAGTTGTCGATCCCGGCATTTGATGGATGCCGTCTAGAAAATCCCGGTACACGAGCAATATCAATGCGCGCGGATCGCACAAGATTGGCTGCCTTATAAATTGCTATCGGAAACATTGACTGAATTTAAAATTGAGCTTCAAAATATTTTAGGAGAAATGTTACGGTTTGTTTTTGCCGTTATTAAATTACAGATAGAAGAAGAAGAAGAGGAAAAAGCAGAAGAAGAATATTTATTAAATTACAGTTACACTTTTAATCTGCTTTTATTATAACAGTGTCGCGTTGCCGAGCTGTGTAAGACTACTACCACCCTCTCTCTTACCTTGGGTGTCGTAAAAAGTGACTAACAAACTAAAGACTGCACATACATCCAACTGCATAGAACGGCAATGGGCTCATCACCTGTCACGCTGAGCACATGTGCAGCCGTTACTTGGTGAAAAGTGGGCTTTTTTTTTTCATTCGGCAACGGGTAAGCGCTTGGCCTTCATCTTACCTGATGGTAAGTGACGATAAGGCCGAAGGTGGAAGCGCGCTTCACCCGGAAACCTCAACCACTGAGGAACTGGCTATCTTTTCTCAAACTGTCGTAACACAACAATGCTATAAACATCGTTGTTATGGCGACAGACTGAGATAAGATGGTGGTAGCTACCCAGGCGGACTTAACAGCCCTACCACCAACCAAACCGAGCACACAAAGATGTACCCCCCGCTGGGAATCGAACCCGGGACCTCTGTGTCTGAAACCGGTGGCTTAGCCACCAGACCACAGAGGCGGTAACGACTATGGCAGAAGATTGCTTTTACGGTCCTCATTGCCTAGTCACTGGCTAACCCTAAGGGGATTATAGTCATGATTATATGTATGTATAAAGATACGCATTCCTTTTTAGGGTTCCGTAGCCAAATGGCAAAAAACGGAACCCTTATGGATTCGTCATATCTGTCCGTCCGTATGTCACAGTCACTTTTTTCCGAAACTATAAGAACTATACTGTTGAAAATTAGTAAGTAGATGTATTCTTTGAACCGCATTAAGATTTCCAAATAAGAAAAAAACAATAAATTTTTGTGGTTCCCCATACTTAGAACTGAAACTCAATTTTTTTTTTTCATCAAACACATGAGTGTGTGGTAACTATGGATAGGTCTTCAAAAATGATATTGAGTTTTTTATATTATTTTTTTTCTAAACTGAATAGTTTGCGCAAGAGACACTTCCAAAGTGGTAAAATGTGTGTCCTCCCCCCCTGTAACTTCTAAAATAAGAAAATGATAAAACTTTAAAAAATTTATAATGTACATTACCGTGCAAACTTCCACCGAAAATTGGTTTGAACGAGATTTAGTAAGTATATTTTTTTTTCTTAATACGTCGTAATTTAATTAATTTAAAAATAGTAATTATTAAAACATCGATCAAAGTTACAACGAACTACAAGAACTTTTATATTATGTTACTTGCTGCTACGGAACCCTTCATGGGCGAGTCCGACTCGCACTTGGCCGGTTTTTTTTGTTTTACAATGGCTTTCGATTTACCTTTATTTTACAACACATGGCCTTTCCACATGCTCATGGGGGTTGGGACACAGCCCACAACGCAGGGCTAATGTTTATAATGTTGATTGGATTCCGAGTAAAGTGCGCTTTAATCAAATTCAAACTCAAAATATATTTATTCAATAAACTCAATAAATAAGTACTTTGAATTGTCCAAACTTTGAACCTACCACCCATTCAGGTCGTCTTTTTTAACTGTGCCAAAGAACGGGCGCAAGAAACCACAGCGCACAGAAGCAACGACATTTACCAAAAAAAAAGATATGTCGTTACCGGGTCATAAAATACAAAATAATAACTTGAATATAAATCTTCGGCCTTATTACCTCTCAACATACATACATACATTTAATCACGACTGTTATCCCTAAAGGGTTAGTAGGAGACTAGACAATGAGGACAGCAAAAGCAGTCCTCTACTATAGTCCACTTTCACCAAATAACGACTGCACATGTGCTCAGCGTGACCGGTGGTAAGCCCATCGCCGCGCTCCATCCATAGGTCAGTGGTTTGAATCCGGCTCGAAGGACCATGAATACAAGCCCGTGTTGCTCCAACAAAGATTGTTCGTTTATTGCTTGCCTTCACAGAAATTATTACAATTTGAATTGATGCGCCATCGTTCTTCATTGCTTTTACAAACAATGCGGTAGTATGTGCAGTCTGTAGTGCGTTAGTCGCCATTTACGACACCCAAGGGAAGAGAAGAATGGCGCTTTCCCCACCGGTTTCTACAAATGCATCGAGATCGTTTAGCTAACGCACGTTACCTAGACCACAACCACCTAAAACACTGGCCAGTAAAGTATTAAAAACCGGCCAAGTGCGAGTCGGACTTGCCCATGAAGGGTTCCGTAGCAGCAAGTAACATCATATAAAAGTTCTTGTAGTTCGTTGTAACATTGATCGATGTTTTAATAATAGTGTATTTTTTTAAATTATTAATTTATGACCTATTAAAAAAAAAACTACTTACTAGATCTCGTTCAAACCAAATTTCGGTGGAAGTTTGCATGGTAATGTACATCATACATTTTTTTCAGTTTCAGTTCTGTATGGGGAACCCCCAAATTTATTGTTTTTTTTCTATTTTTGTGTGAAAATCTTAATGCGGTTCACAGAATACATCTAATTACCAAGTTTCAACTTCAAAAGTAAGTATATTTCTTATAGTTTCGGAAAAAAGTGGCTGTGACATACGGATGGACAGACAGACATACATGACGAATCCATAAGGGTTGGCTACGGAACCCTAAAAAGAAAATGACGTTCTGCAGTGCGTTCAATTGTCACTTCCGGACACAGTAACCGCGTTTTTTTTTATGAAATAGTGACCTGTTTTGGCAACAGGTAAGTGTCTACGTTTGCACAGCGCCTTACCAACCTATTACAAAACTATGTTCTCATTAAAAACCACACTTTTTTATATATATTTCCAATCAAATGTAGCACCAATTTACGAAGAATGCGAGTCAAGGTTAGGTACCCACGATTTATTTTTATTGTAGCTAATCACAACTTTTGACACAATGGTTAAAAATTACGACACGATAGACCTTCAAATGGCTTAATACGGTTGTGTAATATGACCATGATTGACATTGTATAGGTCTCATAATACAAATTGACCATGTCCGCGTAACGTTTCTCGCCGCAAGAGCTCAAGTGTCGTAATAACGGTGTCGCGTAGCGGTAAAAGAATACTACCACCCCTCTCTTCCCTTGGGTGTCGTAAAAGCGACTAACGGACTAAACACTGCACATACATCCAACTGCATAGAGCGGCGATGGCCTCACCACCTGTCACGCGAAGCATTTGTGCCGTCGCTATTTGGTAAAAAGTGGACTATGGTAGAGGACTGCCTTTGCTGTCCTCATTGCCTAGTCTCTGACTAACCCTTAGGGGATAATAGTCGCGATTATCAGACACAATAGAAATTTAATTGTTAGTCGCATTTTGAAGTCTAACTTCAATTTGAAGATAGGACAGCTAGAGTCGCGCCATAATACAAGCTTGAAAGCGTTGGTGGTGCGAATCCCGACATCAAAGCTGGACATCTTCATGAAGGAGGACTTCTGGCCTAAGGGTGTAGTCTACAGGCTTTTCCGAGGGAAGTTGCCTGTTGCTACCGAGTTGGTACCGCAAGTGCCAATCAAACAGTACTAACATAGTTAATTAGTTATTTACTAACAAACACTTTGTATTATATTTTATGTATGTTAGTCTGTAAGGTATATATTATATGGGCCAATGTAATTTACCATCTATGTACATTGATGCCCGAAATAATGATTAATATTATTATTATTATTATTTTGGCGTAACGTTTACAAGCATAATTTCATTGGCTCTCTTTTATGACGAAGAATGAACTAGATCGCGAACCAGCTAATGCGCTCGGTTAGCGATCTTGGTAACTAAGCAACTTTCACAATGCCGCGTCAGTGGATGGGTGACAAAATTTAAAACGTCTCGATCTCCTCCGTGTTTCGGATGGAACATAAAGCCCCAGTTGTTGTCGTAAGATAGCAGTCGTTAAAACCCACCAACCCGCCTTAGGCCAGCAGGGCCATGGCCATGGGCCATCTAAACCCACCACAAGTTATGATCGAATCTCCCCACTACATTGTGTCGTGAATACTTTATTAAACAATGGATGAAGCCCAACATGATGCCTAATATTTGTTTTTATGGTCAGAGACACCGCACCACAAACTCAATAGAAGGCTGGCTGGCACAACCGTCTAAATAAGAAAGTCTCGATTATTTGTTTAATTATGATTAATTTATTTTTTGTTTCATCTAGAAAACATTTCTATTTAGGTTTCGAGCCGAAAGTGTATATCTGGGGAATAAAAGCGTAGTTTTATTAAAAGTGTATCTACGGGGAAAGTGTTCCTCTGGGGAATAATTCATTATAAATAAATAAAATTTGTTTACACTCACACCAATTATCTAGCCCAACATTAGCTTCTATTGAAACTCGTTAATATGGTTAAACTAGATAACGAATACATATAAATAAACATAGAAAAACACATCCAGACACGAAATCAATTCAGAAAAACAGTTTTCTCTAACTCGATCCGACTGGGAATTGAACCTGGGACCTTAGAGGTCGCACGACACCAGACCCGGCGCTCTAACCACTCGACCACAGAGTTGTTCTTTGTACATAATAGAATAATGCTGAATTGTGATTACCAATACGAATAAGGGAAAGTCGGCACAAGGGTTCTAACTCTACAAAACATTATCCTGTCAGCTGCCATAAAACCAGACAGAACAGAAATTCAATTGTTTGTAACCGATTTTAAATTTTCTCATAGACAGAGATAAAGATAGAGAGGTTATCTTGGTATACAGGTAAAACTCAACCAGTCAAAACCATTTATGCCTAAAAATATCAGTCAAAAGTGTTTTTATTTAAGAACATCAATTAAAATTAGTTTTGCAATTTTTTTAATCTTAAGTGGTTTGATATTATATCTTTTGATATTGTATACTATTCTATGCTATTCTATTGTATGAGTTTTGTCTGTAACTTACACCCTTGTAGCTATTACGATGGCTCATAGAGGTTGCCAACATTAGAATTTCTTCTGTAATTTATTCTTGATTATTGAATTGTGTCTTTTATTATGACAGACTGAACTCAGTGTAAACAAAAATAAAACACATACCTACGCTATCTCCGTTTCGCTATCAAGGTACCGTAACTCGTAACAGCAGCACAGCACTACGACAACAATGCACGCTATTACAACTGTGCGTAAGGGTGAAGTCACAATGACGCCTTATGTGTTTTAAAGCGTAAGTTGTAATGAAACTTATTTATCCAGTGGCAGGCATTACAATAGACTAATATTATAATCTAATAAAAATCAGCCAGTTAACATACAGATGTGAATGTGACACATAAAAGGGAGTCCCCACAGACTGCAAGCTTTATATCGGCCGATAGTTTGGTTGGCTTTATAATCAGTATGAGGAGGTATGTAAATGTGCACATCTTCGCATACTGATTAAAAGCCAACCAAACCATCGGCCGATAAAAAGTTTGCAGTCTGCGGGGACACATTCTTATATTCTTTGGTTGCTAATGGGTTTCTTTAAGGGGTTTTTATAATACATACATACATAATAATCACGACTATTATCCTCGAAGGGTTAGTCACACACCACCACCACCGCAAAAGCAGTCCTCTGCCATAGTCCACTTTTCACCAAGTAGCGACTGCACATGTGCTCAGCGTGATAGGTGGTGAGCCCATCGCCACTCTATGCAGTTGGATGTATGTGCAGTATTTAGTCCGTTAGTCGCCTTTTACGACACCCAAGGGAAGAGAGGTGGTGGTATTCTTTAACCGCTACTCGACAAGGTAGGTATCCTTACTTCTTATATTCTTAGGTTGCTAATGGGTTTCTCTAAGGGGTTTCCATAGTAAACGATACTTATTTGGAAGTCTGATGTCACAAAAGTAATATCGAGTGTTATTATCAACTAGCGGCTCGCGCGTGACTTTGTCCGCGTGACGTTTCCCATGAAGTATTTCCAAAAAATTTTTAATATAGGTAAACTTTTTCTTGATCATACAAACACTACAAAAAGAATTACTATCAGGCGGGCAGGTTGTTTACTGAACTAATCAAATGGAAAAAAAGAGACTGATGGTCATTTTGTTTTAATCCATACAGCTAAATACGAAATAAGTAACAGACACAAGGGTGGACGAAATATAAATTTTGACGACATGAACTCAAAAGCACATTAATATTTTTTTGTTTCAATATCTATTACTATTTACAAGACACTACTGCACGCGACTGTTTAAAAAGTCTGCATTGCATTTCTTAAACAGTAGATATTTATTGTTTCGGCATTCTAAACTTAAATACGGATTAATTATAAATGTCGTCATTAAGTGAAAGTCGGCTTAAAGGAACCAAACTCAAAGAAACTTAAAATTCGGCATAAGGGTAATCGTTGTATGATATTTCAGCAAAGTCGACAAACAGGGAAAGTCGGTAGTAGACGATGCTGCCGTCATTTATATATTTAATCATCAGAAACTGATTTTTAAATATTTAAACCAACACTTTCAGTTGTGAACTCGCCTTAACATGTAGCGGAATGAGATTGCATGTCTACCCGAATAGCGATCTGCACTCGCAATGAAGCTATTATTAGTATCAGCTGAATTTAAGCCGTTCTAACGTTGCTATTTGAAGGTTCAATTGGAGTAACAAAACGCATTATGGAATTACGTTTTTTTTTGTTTCAACAAAGCAGCCTGACCGTCGTTATCTTCAAAAATAATTATCAATAACGAATACTTAGTACCGAAGTTTTTTTCATTACAAATCAGTGCTTACTCATTTTACGTACATAGGTACTTTAAATGGGTTAGTATCAGTTGGTCTAAAATGCAACTGGTCTAAGTAGCAACTGGTCTAAAACGCAACTGGTCTACTGCTCTAAATCGAAAGTGGTCCAAATCGCAACTGGTCTAAAACGCAACTTTTGTCGGCGACCAGCTATTTAGACCACAAACATTTTAGACGAATTGATAATATGACAGTAGACGCAATAATTTTGCGACGAGTTGCTTCATAGACCGATTAAAATGATTTTTAGGTGAGTTCATGCCGCAGACCACTTGCGTTTGACCATTTGATACTAAACCTAAATTTAGATCGACGTTATCCTATATCTGTGTTTCTTCTGAATCACGCAATGGATATTTATGTGGTTTTATAATAATAGAAAGAGGGGTAAAAGAAGTTATATATGTTTGCGTATAATAATTTACAGATATTTTCTTAAATATATACAGGATGGCCCAAACATGACACTAAAAATTTTTTTTGGATTCCTGGTCTAGGTGTTTTAGTCTTTTTTTGAAAAGATGCATAATTTCCGAAGAAAAGTCGGTCAAGTAGAAAATTATCAAAAAAAAAAAATCATAGCTTGAAAACTGCAAAAAATCGCGGAACATAACAGGGGGTATTTCCGGGTAGATACACCTGGAAGTCAGAAATCCAAAAAAAATATTCGTAGTCACTGTTTGGGCCACCTGTGTACAGTATACAAGCTCTACTTTTTTACTACATTTTGTGAAAATGGCTGAACTATAGCGACGTTTTTTCAAAAATACGGATAAGTTAGCGCGGAAGATGTCGCGGGCGTCGCTTCTATGCTATAATTATTGGAGACAATATGTTTACAATGAAAAATCATAGATGTTAAGGGATCATTAACGTTAATTGTCGTCTCTGAGTGTGGCTATTAACTTTGCTGACCAAGAGGCCGTGGTCGAAAATAAGAAAATTAATTCGATAAAGAAGATAATTAATAGAAAACGTTTGGCCAAAAAACTTGCGCAACATCATAATTTTACACAATCGTTGTAGGAAATCGGTGTCAGACATGTATTTTGTGTAATAATAGCGACAAATACACCCGAAACGAACTGAACTTCTTTAATTTAATAATTATAACAAAAGTAGCAAAAAATCCAATATATGATTGCAACTGTAGGCAACGCCGATTAATCAAGAACGAGCCATTATTGCTATTATACACATACCATTAAAGTCTCAATTCCGTTACATGACATAAAACATAATTTTACACAATCGTTGTAGAAAATCGGTGTCAGACAATTTATTTGTGTAATAACAGCGACAACGCACCCGAAATAACTGAATTTCTTTAATTTAATAATTATAACAAAAGTAGCAAAAAATCCAATACATGATTGAAACTGCGCACAACGCCGATTAATCAAGAACGAGCCATTATTGCTATTATACACATATCATTAAAGTCTCAATTACGTTACATGAAATAAAACTAAATGCTATTTGTGTAGTCGGTAAGTTACTCACGTAATGTTATGGCTCGTTAGGAATCATTCTAGACTTAAAAACTTTTATTTTGAACTAACTCGACTCTTTCACACCACCTCCCTAGTTTATGTATTAATAAAATCAATTTCCCTGAATGTATGCATGTTCGCCACTTCAGAACGGTTGTACCTATTTGGCTAATTCATTTCGTGTCTTATTTTGTTGTGTTTGTAAATGTCAGGATACTTTTTTGTAAATTCGTCACGGGGTACAGAGCGTTCACGCGGACAAAGTCGCGGTAAGTTCGCTAGTGTAGCAATAAAAACTATGTATTCCTACCTAGCGGAGCCCCCCGAGCTGGACTCATAAAACTGATGGCAATGCTTCAGTTGATCAATGTACCTTTAGAATTTATGAACCGGATTCAATGTACCTTAACCGTTTTGACAGAAATTACGATAAAATGCCTGATCTTCCCAGTTGGGCCCTCGGCTGTATAACGCTCGAAATACATAAAAAAAATATACTGATATAATGTACCTCCAATTTACCTCCCGATTTATGTATTAAATTCAAGAAATCTTTATTAGGACAGAAAAAATTCAGCTTAAAAGTTTTGTCTTCCTAGCAGGGCCCTCTGTAATCATAGTGACTACAAATAAAAAAAGTAAGTAAGTATACCATTTTTATGTTTTCCTACCTCTTAGTTCTTCGCAATTTACCAAATTTAGATAAAAATTATGATATTGGTAAAAATAACCACGTTTGGTAAGGTAATTTCTGTCAAAATGGTTGAGGTACATTGAATTCTAAAGGTACATTGACCAACTGAAGCATTGCCATTAGTTTTATGAATCAAGCTCGGGGGGCCCCGATAGGTAGGAAGACATATAAAAACTCGCGCACGAAGGGTTCCGTACCATTATCTATACTGCAAATAAATCACCTTTGTTGTATGAGAGCCCCCCTTAAATATTTTTTTATTCTGTTTTTAGTATTTGTTGTTATAGCGGCAAACGAAATACGAAAATGTGTGTGAAAATTTCAACTGTCTCGCTATCACGGTTCACGAGATGCCTGGCCTGGTCACAGACGGACGGACGGACAGTGGAGTCGTAGTAATAGGGTCCCGTTTTTTACCATAAAGTTACTACACCTAGCGGAATAGAGAAACAAAGGGCTGAGCGAGCAGGATGTCACTAGCAACAACACTGTGGGATAAAAAGAGATGCGTTATGCGACGTCACAGAACTGTTTTTGGCTACTGCTTGTCAGCACTTATCAGCACGCTGAGAATTTGGATTTTGCGAATTTTTCGGATTTTACTTGAAATCGTGGATATTTTCCCATCCCATCCTATTTTAGTTCTATTAATACTATTACTGTTAGTAATTAATATAATCGATATCGATGTTAATGTAAAAAGCGACATGACGTAAAATCACTGAACGCATTCTTTACACACACAAATGCCATCATATTTCGGTTTCGTTTGACAGCTCGTGTTTGTTGCTCTATTCCGCTAGGTATAGTAACTTTATGGTTTTTACCCTTTGGGGACGGAACCCTAAAACAGACGCCGATGATCTTGGAGGAGTTACGTAGATTTGTTAGCCGTAGGTCCAATAGGCAATTCGTCCATTTCGCATTTTGTCCATCGCCTACTACTCAATTCGTCAATAATTTGATTTGACCATTTCGCAGTTCGTCCATTTAGTGATTCGTCTTTATGCAGTACGTCCATTTCGTGGATCGTCATTGCGCAGTTCGTCCATTTCGTGAATCGTCATTACGTAGTTCGTTAGTGAGGGGCTTTTAAGAGGCCTATTACATCTCGAATGTGATTTTTGCGTAAAATGGCCAATTTTGGCGTTATGGATCTCAGAAACAAAAATACATTAACAATTATGACTTATTGAATAGTGTAATAGTGCGTAGCGGCCTCGCTTTTTGTAAATTTGGTTTAACTTTTTAATTAAACCCGAAATTGCAGAGAATGTTTTTCATAAAGTGCGCGGAGGCACTTTTTTGAGCTCATCGATTGAACTACTGTTCTAAACAAGTGAAATAAGAAAATTATAATGTTCTGTCTTATATAGTCGAATAGTGCGTAGCGGCCTCGGAATTTTTAGATATCATTGATTTTATGTAGGAAAAAAATCTTATTCTAAACCAAAAAACTTTGAAAATTGCTATAAGTTAACTGTGAATATCTCCTATCTACGATAATATTATTGAGCAAAATTTATACCAGAGTAATTGTTACTTCATGAGGAATAAAGATTATTATAATGAATTCATTATCCTATATCGATAAAAACGATAAATACAACTGCAAAATTACTACAAAATGCGATGCGCCGGCCGTTCGAATTCAACTTCTGCTCACAGAATGGAGATTTGTAATATTATGCACAAATTTGTTATTCTATTTCTATAAACACGATAAAAACAACTGCAAAATTACTACAAAATGCGAAAATGGGCATTTTACGCAAAAATCACATTTGAGATGTACTTAATAGGCCTCTTAACGGTGGGTCTAATACCATTCTAAATATAATTTATTATTGTGGCATTTTATCTCACGGAAAATGTCACTGCGATGTATTAGAGGAGTTTATAATAACATAATTTATTATTATACATACATATAATCACGACTATTATCCGCGAATGGTTAGTCAGAGACTAGGGAACGAGGACCGCAAAAGCACCCCTCTGCCATAGTCCACTTTTCACCAAATAGCGACCGCACATGTGTTTAGCGTGACAGGTGGTGTGCCCATCTCCGCTCTATGCTGTTGGATGTATGTATATGCAGCTTTTAGTCCGTTAGTCGCCTTTTACGACACCCAAAGGAAGAGAGGGGTTGTTGTTATGTGGTTGGTAGTATACTTTTAGTGATTGAAATAGAATAATATTATTATGCCCACTCCAAGGCAAAAGCCTACCTTCTATATAATGATTATTTTAAGACCTCCCACGTGGACAACAGCACGTGGGGATATTGGGTCATAACCCACCACGCTGGCCCAATGCGGGTTGGTGGGTTTTAACGACTGTCATCTTACGACAACAACCGGGACCAACAGCTTAACGTGCCTTCCGAAGCACGGATGAGCTCGAGATGTTTATAATTTTGTCACCCATCCAGCGACCCGGCATTGCGAAAGTGGCTTAGCGAACAAGATCGCAAGCCGAACGCGCTAGCCGCTGCGCCATCGATCTCCTCATTTAGTACAAGTATCACAAATTAATTCGTCGGTATTTAGTAGACCTGTCGTCTGACCATCCCGCCATAGAGGTCTTTGTACTTTCTTGGTATTCCGTCAAAGAGCAAACAACTTATCCAGCAAGTTGAGACTTGTGCAGACGTCAAAACTAATCTAACATAATCGTCTTAATCAAACATTAATACTGCTCGGGAATATCAAGAGCTTTGACTAAACACGTATAATCAAAACTCAAACACATTTCTGTAGTTGATTAACACAGCGCAATTGTAGTTTTGATGTTTAATACAGAATTAATATTAGTGTTTCAACTGGTTCGAGTGATAGTGCGCTGATAATAATCCAGAAAGCTTACTGCGGAGTAACTTATCCTATGATAATTTGGAGCTAAGTTTATTATATACTTACCTACTTGCCAGCTATTTGGCATTTACTCGAAACTTCAGGAGTGTGTGATTTCTATGTAGCGGTTTAAATAATGAGAGATAAGAGGGTTTAAGATGGCGCGTACGCTAACACCCAATATTATTTATCAACCTATGAAATAAGTGGTACGGTCAGTATCAAAAGTAACTGAACAAAAACAAGGTGGCAAAAGTAATAGTCACGTGTAAGTGTCTTTACATACTAATCATTTAACTATATGACATTTTTTGTGTTCATAATTATAACTTCTCTGTAATTACCTATAGTGCCGGTCATGTACTTTTGACTCAACAGCTATGTCAGACAATTCTAGTAATTTCAACTGTAACAATCATTTGAAAATTTCATATGCTAACCTACTTTTGATGCTGACTGTACATGAACTTTTTACTTTTTGTTCTGCAATTAATTACATAAGTAAATTTAAATGAATATAACTAAATCTAAGGAGCGCACGCGCGCACTTGCGCTATTATATTGTTTTACCAATAGTCTAAGATCCGATATACTCGGGTATAGAACGACCTTCACCGAGAAGGTTAATGGATGAAAAGAATTTTATATCAAATTTAATGTGTTAAATAGTATATCGCGAGTGGGTTGGCTGAAAAATTTCAGTCCAGTACCTTTAATGATTAATTTAATATATATTTTTTTTTACATTGCACTGGTTTGGTTTGTGTGTTTGTATTGAGCTTATCTTTATATAAACATAAACTTTATTTTATTTAACCAGACAGTTGCAAATTACTAATATTGACTTGCCTGTTTACACCTGCCTACCCAATGTTATGACAGGAAAAAAATAGTCAACCTAACGTTTGCATATTCTATAGGTTATATATGTATAGGTACCTATATAATTTATTTATAATCGAAACAAGTGCAATGTTTAAAAAAAGTTTTGTTTTAATATTTAATTAATCATATTATACTGGACTGAAATTTTTCAGCCAACCCACTCGCAATATATTTTTTAAAACATTAAATTTGCTATAAAATAATTTTCATCCATTAACCGGCTCGGTGAAGGTCGTTGTATACTCGGATCCTCTACTACAATTAGACCACCTCTGTGGTCTAGTGGATAAGCCACCGGCCTCAGACCCAGAGGTCACGGGTTCGATTCCCAGCGGGGTGTACATCTTTGTGTACACTCAGTTTGGTTGGTGGTATGGCTGTTAAGTCCGCTTGGCTAGCTACCACCATCTTATCTTTGCTGTCGCTATAACAACGATGTTTATATAACATTATTGTGTTCCGACATTTTGAGATAAGATTGCCAGTTCCTCAATGGTTGAAGATTCCGGATGAAGCGCGTTTCCTTTCACTTACCATCAGGTGAAGGCTAAACGCTTAACCACTGTTATATAGAAAAAAAATGATTAAGAAAATTAACATAATTTGTATGGAGTCTGAGTCCTTTCTAACTCTAAAGGAAAACAACAGATGATTAATTTATTAATTTCGGCCGTAAGGCGTCGATCTTGTCATTCGTTAAGCCCACTAACACACAATGGGTCAGATTGGTGAGCTACGGCCCAATCTGCCCTTGGACTGTTTGCCCATCTAGGGAAGCCTGCTCAGCAGTGGGATATTTCTAGCCTTATGATGATAATACATACATACATAGAATCACGACTATTATCCCCGAAGAGTTAGTCAGAGAGGCAATGAGGACAGAATAGAATAGAATAGAAAACATTTATTAGTGACACAACAAACAAATTATTAGGTAGGTACATATAATATTTAAAAAGAATCAAAACAAGTGGAACTAACAGGTGCCCGCTCAGCATGATGTCAGGCCTCCTAGTTTATAGGAAAACCTGACGCTGGTCTTCCGCGAACACCTTAGTGTGGG
The DNA here is from genome assembly GCA_963921215.1 of Scoparia ambigualis. NCBI lineage: Eukaryota > Metazoa > Arthropoda > Insecta > Lepidoptera > Crambidae > Scoparia > Scoparia ambigualis. The sequence continues at coordinate 63,241,674 of OY992501.1, forward strand.
AGGAAGCACAACCACAAAGCAACAACAATACACACTTATACATAGTACATAGGTACACGTATACACAAAAACTTACAGACAGCAAAAGCAGTCCTCTGTCATTAGTATATACATTTTTCACTAATTAGCGACTGCACATTTGCTCAGCGTGACGGGTGGTGAGCTCATCGCCACTTTTTGCTGTTGGATGTATGTGCAGTCTTTTACCGTTAGTCGCCTTTTACGACACCCAAGGGAAGAAAAGGGGTGGTAGTATTATTTCACCGCTACGCGACACAATTATTATAACTTACAATAAAACCTACAAATCGTCACTGTTGTAGAACACTGTCTGATTTGATTTTAGAACGAAATCGAAACGATAAATAAATAAATAAACTTTCCTACACTCACACCAATTATCTAGCCCAAGAGAAGCTTCGAAGAAACTCGTTAAATGGTTACTAGACAACGGATAAAGATACTTAAAACACTTAAATAATTACTTATTATACATAGAAAACACCCAGACCCGAGACAATTTAGAAAAACAATCATTTCTAAATTGACCCGACCGGGGATCGAACCCGGGACCTCAGAGATGGCGACACCATGTAAACCGGTGTACAAACCACTCGACCAAGGAGGTCGTCACGATGTTATTTTTGTATCGTTAACTTAATATCTTCGCCTGGCGTCTGTAACTTGAGCCCAGCACTAAAAGGGCAACCTGTAGACAAGTTAATATTTACAAGTAGGTATTTACTATGAAGGGCTCCTGTGTACACGCGTCATCGACAGAAATTACCTCCAAAAGCTTAGTGACTCAGCAGTACCTATTACTATATGGTATATAAGATGTCAGAATGATTTAGGGTGTAGAAACATTATGTATTTGAAAATACACATACATACTGGCTGTAAAAGACTCTTAACGAAGCCGAAATGTACGCATAGTGTACATATCAAAACAAGTAACAAAGAGCAGAAATATTTGGTGGCAAACCACTTTTATTTTTAAATATTGTTGAACAGCTGTTTTCTGCAGCACGCTATGCAATGCGCGCACATATTGCTCGGGTAGGGTAATAAACGGGTGATGGTTTCAGTTAAAAAAGTTTAATAACTACACTGGCCTGAAGAAATAAGTAACACAATAACATTTTTTTTAGACTTAAAAATGTTACATAGAATTATTTACTATAGTTTTAAAGAAAGCTCATCAAAATGGCTATAAAACGTTTTTTATTTTAAATCTCTAACTTCTATAGTTTAGAAAAAAAATAATTTAAATGTGTGATACTTATTTTTGCAGGCCAGTGTATAATATTAAAATTGTTACAGCAACAAATAATAATAAAAAAATTGTAGCTTTGACATAATATCTTCGTAAACATACGGTTCCCAGGTATGGTCCGGTTCAGAAAAATATTCGTTACAGGTCTTTTTATACCCTTAAGATTTATGACTATTATCCACAAACGGTTAGTCAGAGACTAGGCAATAGGGACCGCAGAGCAGTCCACTGTCATAGTCCTCATTTCACCAACTACTTACACACGTGCTTAGCGTGATAGGGTGAGTCCCATCGCCGCTCTATGCTGTTGGATGTACATGAAGTTTTTAGTCCGTTAGTCGCCGTCCGTTAGTAAAAGAGATGGTAGTATTATGTTAAGAATGAGCCCGCCACCACACAGTTTAATAAATACTCAATATTCACTTAGTAGACACCAGTAATAATAATAAACGACCAATTACCCACTTTAAACGGCTGCTACTGTTCAAACAAGAAACATTAGACGATCGATTGCGCCAGGAAGGATGACGAGCAACAAAACAGTGGAAATACCAAGTTAGAGTAATACAACTTCCTCGAATTTAATATTATGGCTCGAGGGCAAATCGTCTCGCTCAGAAACTCTCATAACAATAATTTTTGCCTTCAAAGTTAATGAAGGGTGCATTGGCAGCGCTCGAAGTGAATAAAATTAAAGGATTTCCTGCAAAGTTCAAAATTTTAATTGGCGAAATTAAATTAAACAAGTTCAAATCGCTTTGATTAAACGCTTCGTGTTTGTTTCTAAACTGTTTCTAAGTGAAATGTGTTTGTGTCCAGTCTACGCTTGACTGGGCATCGAATCATTTAATTTTAATTTTATTTAACCAATGATTCATTAAAATACATATAATATATAATAATTATTCAGGAAAAAAATACTTATACGTATCTTATCAATAATAATAATAATATTGAATAATAATAATTAAGAAATAATGATATCTCTTCCCCTCTTCTACAAAACTATGCTGTGCCCGACAGGGTCCATAATTGATCCCATTGTAAAAACCTACTAAGTATCATATTTGTAAACATTATGGAATGCAATAAAGTATTGAGTATTGAATCAAGCTTAATTAGTCCCACTGCTGGAAAACCTACTATCTGATTTGTAAACATTATGGAATGCAATAAAGTATTGAGTGTTGAATCAAGCTTAATAGTCGCTGGAAAACCTACTATCTTATTTGTAAACATTATGGAATGCAATAAAGTATTGAGTATTGAATCAAGCTTAATTAGTCCCACTGCTGGAAAACCTACTATTTGATTTGTAAACATTATGGAATGCAATAAAGTATTGAGTATTCAATCAAGCTTAATAATTGTCCTACTGCTGGACGCAGGCTTTCCCACGTGGACAACAGCGTTGGGATATAACACATCGTGCTGGCCTAATGCGGGTTGGTGGGTTAGATTTACTGTCGTAAGAAGGCTGTTGATTCAGTACCCTATGCCATTGTTTGTTGATACCATTTAAAAACATCGATAGCTTATAATAGAACAAATGTATGAATACAATGTCTACGAGAAAATAAAGTTCAAGTTTATCAACCTCTCAGAAAAGGTCGTGAGCGCATTGAACCTATCAATAACAACTTGTCATCAAGAAAAAAAGGGTTTCAGTCAAAACAACGTGAAATCGTAAGTACAATAAAATACCCTATTGAAAAGACGGTAGCTCACGCAATCCTTTGCGATCGCGAAACTTTTACAGATCCCACTTCAGCTGTATCTTTTTTCTCTAATAAAGCAGTAAATCTGAGCGTCTTGACATATAACGAGATAAAACAAAATACAATGGCGCACACGGCACCACTCGTGCGCTTTTCTAATTGTGTGCTCTTGTTAAAGTTAACCGCAGATGTACGGTACAAGGAAGTGGCATTATTTAAAGAGCCGTGTGTGGAGCGGGTCACTAAAAGAAAACTAGCAGCCCCTCTATCTCCTTTCGGTGTCGAAACGGCGACTAAGGGACTAAAGACTGCATATACATCAAACGGCATAAAGTGGCGATGGGCTCACCACCTGTCACGCTGAGCACATGTGCAGTTGTAATTTGGTGTGCCGTGGACTATGGCAGGGGACTGCTTTTGCGGTCCTCATTGCCTAGTCTCTGACTAACCCTACGGGGATAATAGTCGTGAAGGTTTGAGTGTTTGTATTATTTATTGCAATCCGATTTCTATTTTTGGGAAATTATTTCATCTGTGACATGGACAAACATACTATTACATACATATAAACCTTCTTAATATACGTCTGTGATACAAACACATAATTATCTGCTGGTCGAAGGAACCTCTTTTGACGATATCGGTTAAAAATTAGACCAAATGCGACCTTGCCAAATTGCGACTTTGACCAAATACGACTTGGACAAAACACGACTTGTACAAAATGCGATTTATGCGTTTGGACGAAATGCTACTTGGACAACATGCTTTGATACCATTTTGTTGTATATTACTTGAGCTCGATGGCGCAGCGGCTGGCGATGAATAAATTGTTACATCGGCGTGATGTATGTATTGTTACATTGTTAGACGAAAATTAAATGAATCCATGAGCTTCAATTAATTTAAAAAGTCAATTTGTACGCCGAAACTGGCATAACATGTTGATACTACGCAATAATATTACCAACTACTACTTATTGACAAATAAGTTATACTTATTCTTATTTCTATCCCAAATGTCACCTTATCCTATAAGCACTCTTAATATTATTATTGTTATTTTTGACATGTATAATTTGATTTTTAGTTTATTTGTTTTGTTTTTTGTTGTTATTTGTTTGTTATGTAATTATTTTGTAATTACTTTAGAAATAATGTTTTATACTCAATTTGTTTTGATCTCGATGTGTTTTATGCATGCTGTCTGCACATACTTTGGAAGTGCAGTCTACCTATGTTTGTACAAGCCGAAAATTACTTTGTAAACGCTGTAATTCCGTGTTGTGTAGCTAATTTAAAAAAATGTGTGTTAGTATTTAGGCTGTTTTTATTTGTACTTAAATATTTTTTTAATTTTCAACACATTTTTTGTATTGCTATGGAATAAAAATAAACTATTGAACAAGTTGCCGAAGTTTGAGATAGAGTTACTGCGCTTTTGGTGGTAGTGGTAAAATAATATTTGTTGTGATAAAAAACTGTTATTGTAAAGAATTGAGTTTATTCTTATTAGTATGCAAGTATGGATGTATAAAACGGCCGTAAAATAATACTACCCTCTCTTCCTATGGGTGTTGTGAAAGAGGACTAACGGACTAAAGACTGCACATTCATCCAACTGTAAGAGGGCCGATGGGCTCCACACGCTGAGCACATGTGCAGTCGCTTGTTGTGAAAAGTGGACTATGGCAGAGGACTACTTTTGTGGTCCTCATTGCCTAGTCTCTGACCTAACCCTTCAAGAATAATAGTCGTGATTATGTGTATGTTATGTATGTATGTTTGATGTATAAAATACAAACGATAAAGACCTTGATGGAACCAAAGAAATAAGACCAAAACATCAAATATAAAGTGAGTAAGCACGCGTGGCAAACATGTTCTTACCATTTTCACGTGTCCCTTTTATCACATAAAACACTCCGAATACTGCAAGAATGTCATATTTCAACGTTCTATACGAGTTTCTCTTGCAAATAAACTAACATTCAAAGCGCATGATTGCGCAAATATTTCCAAAGTTGCGCGAAAACTTCGGCAGAGCGTTTCGAGTGGAAATTTGCAATCGTAAACTTAAAGGAACGATAAAGCAACGTGTTTATTATGATAGTATTGGACGGATATTCATAGCAAATAATAAAAGGGAAATTCTTAAAATTAAACGAAAACTTGTGATATACCTCTTTTGGTTTTGTACCTCTAAGTATTAGAATAGAATAGAATATAATAGTGTGCAGATGATAATGCATGAAGTTGAAAACAACAGTATACCCGTATCGATATGAAATAATAACAAAATAGGTAAATTGTAATGTAGTAAGTAAACTAAAACAAAAATGAAAGGATAACAATATTACAACAACAACAAAAACTACAAACTTAAAATAATTAAAATTAAATGACACTAATAGAAATATTATCAAACATTTTTTCTTTCAAAATATTCGGCTAGGCTGTAAAAGGGGTTTTATAACAACCAAGCTATTAATTTAAATTTGAATGTAGGTAACTGCAACGCTTTGATATCAGAAGGCAGGTTATTAAATATTTTGATAATGAAAATAAAAGTTTTTGTTATTGCAAAAACCTTCAGTAGTTTCAATGTGGTATACGACAAAACACAAATAAAACAATACTACAAACATGGCGCTACACTTTCCCGCCAAGAAGTCCTCCTGTAATGTTTGGGCGCCAAGTAGAAACCTGTGGTCACGCCCCACAGCTTAACATTTCATGTGGTTTGTACACCGGTTTTCATGGTGTCGCCATCTCTGAGGTCCCGGGTTCGATCCCGGTCGGGTCAATTTAGAATTTATTGTTTTTCTAAATTGTTTAGGGTCTGGGTGTTTTCAATGTTAGTAGATACAAGAAGTATGTACTTTAAGTATGTTTATCCGTTGTCTAGTAACCATTTAACGGGTTTCATAACGAAGCTTCTCTTGGGTTAGGTAAAAGGCTATTTGACAGTTGTTACAATAAAGTATGAAATATGTCGGATATGGTAGTTTATAATTTAACAGTAATTATTCAACAGTTTTATTTATTAAGATAATTTCATTTACTATTTTTAATTTGTGGATAACAAGACCCGAAACACGGGCGGCCTTGATTGAGCTTCGTGTGACGTCACTTTTTACAAATAAACAAAAACTATATGTCAGGTTTCAAGAAAAAATGGTTTAGTTTATTATGATGTGACGTCACAGGGCTCAATGTCACGCGACCAACCGTTTTTGCACGAAAATTGAAATGAATAAGAAAAAATATATTTTGCGTGAAAAAAAAATTGTACGGAGTATAAAATAAGCATTTGTAAAAAAAAATTGTACGGGGGCTAAAATAAGCGTTTGTAGTTTTTAAAATACTTTTCTTAAAACTGTCAAGTAGCCAATAAGTATATTATTTATTATTTTCTACGATTCTGACTCTCTTGTAATGCTTAATTTACTTTCATTACATTTTTCATACCATGCTTGTCGACGACGACGTTTGACGACCGCCGTGGTAAGCACGCCGGGTCTGGCGTCGCGCCATCTCTGTGGCCCCGGGTCCAGTTCCTGGTCAAGTCAATTTAGAGAAAAGCTGTTTTTCTAAATTGATTTCGGGTCTGGGTGTTTTTATATGTTTATGTATATTTATCCGTTATCTTACCATATTAACGAGTTTCAATAGAATACTTATCATGATCTAGGTAGTTAAATAAGCGTAAATAAATTAAATTAAATTAAATTTAGTTTAATTTGTCGGATGCCAAGAGTATCCTATACCCTTGACCAGTTGCTCTACTCTCCTCATAGAAGCAGTATTATGTACTGTAATCTTACAATGCAAAATTCATATTATGTGAAATACATAGTAAGATTAAAGTAATACTTCACTAAGTATTGAAGTAAGACCAATGACCTTTCACGAGAACGTCTCCGACATTATATCCCACTGATAAATTCATGGGTAACTAATGACAGGCAGACGACAAAAAAGTTATCACTATTAATTCACAGTAAGATGTTTTATGACTCAAAGAGATATTAGTGTTGTCTATTTATTAATGAAGTTTTGCATCATTATAGAAGCAAGGCAATCGCTAGAAATAATTTACTTTATTTATAAGAAAGAAAGAAGAATCAAAATACTTTTATCAACAAACACACTACACACACACACACACACACATAATATAATAATTATGACAAAAACAATATACGAGTACATAGGACAAAAATAAAAAAGTATATTATAAAGAAAGCGTAGAGTGATAATTAAGTTAGTTATTTATCAATTCTTTTTTCATTTTAACAATACAGCTTGGCGGTTGGAATCTGGCTGGAAGGCGACTGCCGAGTTTTTGGTGGCAAACATTATTGTTATGAATACTGCGTTCCGGTTACATGTGTACTACTTAGTCATAAAAGCATAAGAAATTAAGTTTCAGCGTCGTCAACAGCGCGCGTACTCTTGGTGTAGCGTCCATGGCCTGCGGTGTACATTCACTCCGTTTGGCCTTATGATTTAGCAAACAAATGGCCAAACTTCGTAGCAGCCCACAGTCTGGGGGTTAAAGTTACTCGCGTCCGTAGTTTTACCCTTGAGACCCTACACGTGACCCCAGGGTGGTGCTAAATGAGTGACACTAACTGAGTGGTAGAGTCACGCTGCGTTGCAGCACGCATTGGGCCGGCTCGCCAGGCGAAATACCACCCTCTCACGAATATCCGGCGTGAAATAATATCACCTGGTGCTGTTGTATTTCGTCCGGCCAGTGAGGGTTCCGGAGGCCCTCCCCCTCCTCCTTTCACAATTCCTGTTCCTTCCTTAACCAAGCCATAAAGGACGGCAACGCGCCTGCGATTCCTCTGGTTTTGCGGGTGTCCATGTGCGGCGGTGATTACTCTCCATCAGGTGACACGCCTTCCCGTTTGCCTAATTCTTTTATAAAAAAAAAGTCAAATAAAGTGCAACCTATAACTGTCCAACAGCTGTGTCCCTATCTACCGACCCCAATAGATAGGGTATTGCAACTGGAGCTACGGGTCCGGTTGTGTTTTCAGGGGTACTACGGGGTTCCGGTTCAAGCCTCCCGCTGGTCGTGCCTTTAACCAGGCGCCTCCGGCGGGATCCGGACATGGGTTGGACTTGTAGTGGCGTGTGGTTAGCCGTAGAGCTTGGGAATGGTCTGTCCTGGTATTGTGTGCCAGGACTTCCAAACTCGTGCACAGCGAGCTGGGCCTACTAGCAGTTTCTGAGGGGCCAGAAGCGAAAAGTCCTGCGGGGAACGTAAGTTTCCCTTATAGTTGGCAGCTTTGTCCGGTGGTTCTCATTGGACATTGGTGTTGACATCTCCGGTACTAGTCTGGATAACTAGTAGAGGCGGCCTCCTAGATGCCGTAATCTCCGGTCCAGCCATGTAGGCCGTGAGAACTGGCTACGCGCCCGGATGGGTTCCGAGAAGTGAGTGTGCTTACTACTCCACTACCAAGGTGGACACTTGGGAGTCGACTTTAGAGTCGACGACCCTAGCAGTGGCAACTGCGAGTTGTGCCCTTCGTGCAACGAGAAGTGAGCGAGCTCGACAGCTCCGGTTACCTATCTGGACTATAGGCAGTGAACTACACGTGTTCACGGGGATACTCTCCTGAGACACTAGTCTTATGAGTATCTAATGAAGAGCGCGCTGCGGCGGGCACTAATTTGGCGTCAAGACCTAACGTTAGTGGTCTCCTGCGCGAGTGTTCTACTGGCGCAGGGACGTCTGGCACTTCTTGCATAACCTAACGGTTGGTCTCGAGGTGCCAGTACAAATAAACTTAGTGAAGTAAGGAGAGGGGATGTCCAACAGCTGTGGCTCGTGGTTAGCTGTAGAGCTTGGGAATGTTCGTTTGTCCTGGTATTGTGTGCCAGGACTTCCAAACTCGCGCACAGCGAGCGGGGCCTTGTAGCGGTCTCTGAGGGGCCAGAAGCGAAAAGTCCTGCGGGGAACGTGATTTTCCCTTATAGTTGGCAGCTTTGTCCGGTGGTTCTCATTGGACATTGGTGTTGACATCTCCGGTACTAGTCTGGATAACTAGTAGAGGCGGCTCCCTAGATGCCGTAGCCTCCGGTCCAGCCAGCCGCGTAGGACGTGGGAACTGGCTAGGCTCCTGGGTGGGTTCCGAGAAGCGAGTGTGCTTACTACTCCGCTACCAAAGTGGACACTTGGGAGTCGACTTTAGAGTCGACGACCCTAGCAGTGGCAACTGCGAGTTGTGCCCTTCGTGCAACGAGAAGTGAGCGAGCTCGACAGCTCCGGTTACCTATCTGGACAATAGGCAGTGAACTACACGTGTTCACGGGGTGACTCTCCCGAGACACTAGCCTTATGAGTACCGAATGAAGAGCGCGCTGCGGCGGGCACTGATTTGGCGTCAAGACCTAACGCAGATGGTCTCCTGCGCGAGTGTTCTACTGGCGCAGGGACGTCTGGCACTTCTTGCAATAACCTAACGGTTGGTCTTGAGGTGCCAGTACAAATCAAATTTAGTGATGTAAGGAGAGGGGATGTCCAACAGCTAGACAAAGGCCTCCATCATAGAAATACAGTCATCGCTACAATTCATGTATTGGACCACTCGCTCGGCAATTTTCTGACACAAAAATTAGCGCAACTGTCAACGTCAAATTTGACAGAATCGAGCATAGACTATGCGATATTTTGCGATCACAATACTTAAAATATATCACAGAGCCGAAATAATCAAACTTATTCATACTAAAGTAGTCTGTAAGTCTATGAAAACACGGTACAAAGTCAAGTGTGTTTTTGTAGGTGCGGTTCGGCGGTGCGGGTTCCGCATTATGGCCATGATGCGGAAGTTCAATTCAGAGGTCGGGCAAAGTGTGTTTTAGGGTTGGCAAAAACCCGGGCTATGTAAAACATGTTTGTGATCGCCAACCCTATTTGGCGTGATGATTTACCCCTCAGCCCCCAAGCGGTCGCATGAGACCGCACCTACAAAAACACACTTGACTTTGTACCGTGTTTTCATAGACTTACAGACTACTTTAGTATGAATAAGTTTGATTATTTCGGCTCTGTGGTATATTTTATGTATTGTGATTGCAAAATATCGCATAGTCTATGCTCGATTCTGTCAAATTTGACGTTGACAGATGCGCTAATTTTTGTGTCAGAAAATTGCCAACATTAAATAAAAATATTAAATAGATTCATAGTTGAATGAGAGAAAAAGAGAGAGAGTTAAGTCAAAGAGAACAACAATTTGTATTGAAACAAAGTCTGATAATTCGAAAAAAATCTACTTTTCCATTTTTTACCACACACCTTTTTTGTAACAAGTCCTCTAATGCTAACCTGAGCCTTTAGTATTACAGGTAGGTTATTCGGAGAGGTGCTGACTTGCAGCGAATGTGGTCACATATTTTAACCAAAAATCGGCTATGACAGTCACCTAAAAGTCCATGATCATCGCTTTCCTTAGATCCTAAGTCACTGTGACCGAATACGGTCGGGATAACATTAAATCAGACTTATTTTAGACATGTATAATCACAACTATTATCCCCGAAGGGTTAGTCAGAGACTAAGCCTTAAGGGTTAGTATGAGTACCGCAAAAGCCGTCCCCCTATCATAGACCACTTTTCACCCAAAAGCGAATGCACATGTGCACAGCGTGACAGGTGTTGAGGTCATCGCTGCTCTATGCTGTTGGATGGGTTTTTAGTCCGTTAGTCGCCTTTTACGACACCCAAGGAAAGAGGCGCTAGAATACTTCTTTCACCGCTACTCAATACGACGGTTACCACCTATTTTGTATGGAATAGCTGATTATATACATATTCCCAAACATCCAGTAAAGAGATTGGAAGTCATTTCCAGCACTACCTTATTCTGACTCTGCGACAGTCACTGATTTATGTTGTAGCAGTGTCGTACGGTCCGGTCTACGCTAGAAATAGGAGGCAACCTACGTTTGTATGTCCACTAGGTTTCCCTACACGTCTTTGTGAAGAAAAAAAAATTACTGTGTCGATTAATACAGCGCTTTCCGTGTGTACTTGAAGGGCAAAACTAGAGAACCAGCATTAGGTACTTATAATGATAAATATAATTTAGGAATAATAGAGACCTTAGTGGGGTGGCTACTATTTAAAAGAATACTACCAGCCCACCGCCTCCCTTGGACGTCGTAAAAGGTGACTAACGGACTGAAACTTATTCAAAGTTTTGTTTTGATGTAGTTTAAAAAAAACTAAATCTATGATTCATTACATTAAAATAAACACTCTAAAAAAACACTTTAAAAATTTTCACAAACTTTGGTATGTACTTAAACATTATACTATGTATAATATTATAACCAATTAATTCAAAGATGTTGCTTCCGAACGGTATTGTCCTCTTACAAGACAGTTTGTATTAACTACATACATAATACAAGGCCTATTTTAAATATCGGAGACTTGGCGGAGTCTTGGCATAGACTTGGCGGAGACTTGGCGGAGAGTATGCGGAGACTTGGCGGAGACTTGGCGGAGACTTGGCGGAGACTTGGCGGAGACTTGGCGGAGACTTGGCGGAGACTTGGCGGAGACTTGGCGGAGACTTGGCGGAGACTTTGCGGAGACTTGGCGGAGACTTGGCAGAGACTTGGCGGAGACTTGGTGGTGCTGTGCTGGTAGCGGCTCATTAAGAGGGTTTACGCATTTCGGTTTCCCGTATAAACATCTAAGTAGAAATTTTTAAAAACTATCAAGCCAATTACAATGAAACTTTGCATGGTAAAGTAACATACAGAGATCTAAATAATTTGTTGATAACGTTTTTAAAAAACGTTTCAATAACTGAGTTAATGCGATTTCAAACTTTCTATAGTGGACTTTAAATCGCAATAACTCAGCTAAATAGACCTTTTTTAAAAATGTAGTCAACAAACTTTTTAGATCCCAGTATTTTGCTTTAGCATGCAAAGTTTCATTAATATTGACTTATTAGTTTTAAAAATTTGAACTTGGAAGTTTGTATGGGAAGCCGAAATACGTAAGCCCTCTTAATAAAATACTACCGCCCCATCCCTTCCCTTCGACAAATACATCCAATAGCATAGAGCGGCGATTAGCTCACCACCTGTCACGCCGAGCACATATGCAATTACAATTTGGTGAAACGTGCATTGTGACAGTGGACTGCTTTTGTGGTCCTCATTGCCTAGTCTCTGACTAACCCTTCGGGGATAATAGTCGTGAATATAATGTATGTATTAACTACAGAATGGAAGGCCTATTTTAAACAGCGGAGACTTTGAAGTGAGAACAGGGGGCCCTAGGTACAGATTGTTTGCGTCTCAGCGGTTTATGGAGATAGATAATGCGGGTGTACGAACGACAGATGGGTCTTTTTCTGGGCCACGAAACCAGCGTTTTAAGAGTGTAACTCTCGAGTGAATAGTACCTATTTGGTACGGACCTGAGACCGGAAGGTCTCAGACCCAGAGGTCCCGGGTTCGATGCCCAGAGGGGGGTACATCTTCGTGTGCTTGGTTTGGTTGGTGGTAGGGCTCTTAAGTCGCATTAGTGTTATAGTGTTATAGTGTATATTACATTAGTGTTATATATTTAGCATAGCATTGTTCTGTTTCGACTGGTTAGTTTAGTTTAGGCAGTTCGTCAGTGTCGGAGGATTCCGACTGAAGGAAGCTTCTACCTTCGGCCTTATCGTCACTTACCAATCAGGTGAGATGAAGGTCAAGCGCTTAACCGTCGTAGAATAAAAACAATACATGAACGGAATGCCTATTTTAAACGGCGGCGACTTTAAAGTGAAGACAGGGGTCGCTACGCACAGATTGTTTGCGTCTCAGCAGTTTATGGAGATAGATAATGCGGGTGTGCGAACGACAGATGGGTCTTTTTCTGAGCCACGAAACCAGCGTTTTGTAAGTGTAACTCTCGAGTGAATAAGTACTTATTTTAAGTACTTATTTTAAGTACTTGTTTAAAGAAATGACTACCACACGTGGGAAATCAACCTAAGTCTATCGCATACCGAGCGGATGTTTTGACCACTCCGTCCCTGAAGGTATATAACTCGATAACACCTCGGTCATGGGTTCATTTTATAAGTGTAACTTTCGAATGAATAGTACCTATTGAAATGTAATGAAACGGTAAAATAACTCCGGTAGGAAATGAACACAGGTCTTTTGCATACCGGGCGGCTTTGTTTACCACTAAGCCACCGAGGTAATACGAGTAAGAACTCGGTAATTGTGACCTCAGGTAGTCGTTTATTTGCAACGTTTTATTATCTTTGAGCGTTACCAACGCAAAAAAAATATCAAAAATACTAGTCTATATTATTTGTCACTTGCTGATACTACTATGAAAGCCACTACGCGCGATTGGTTTCTAAGTCTACGGCGGAAGACCTTGTACTATGGAAAATCGTTAACAAATTCAGCAAGGGCACTCATAGCAAAAGTACAATCAAATTGCGGTCAACAATATGATATAATTAATAAACTAATATTCAATTTGTACAATGTAATTTCCGCATCGCATTATGTCAACCAAAATTTGTTTATCAGAGTTTAATCGAGATCGAACACAATTTAAATTTCTATATGAACATTTGTAGCATTATCTATCAATGATAAAACGAGTTATCGAACACTTTCTAAGGCTAGGATGTACTGTATTGTATTTGCCTTATTACAAGGTATCCTGCCGTAGACTAACGAACTGATGGCGTGGTGGTATATAGAAATTAATTGGTTATAATTTAATAATCAACATAAAGTGAGTAGTACAAATTACCTCGACTTTATCCCTTAGTTATTAAAAAACAAGACAAGGAAGGGGGTCTAAGTCATTTGCGTCTATATGTTTACCCTTGGGACTCTACACGTGATCCCTGGGTGATGCTAAATGAAACTGTTTGAGTGGTAGAGCCACGCTGCGTCGCAGCACGAATTAGGCTGGCTCGTCCGGCAGGGTGGTCCTCTCACAAAGTATCGGCGTGTTTCGTCCTGTAAGTAAAAGTACTGGAGCCAATCTTTTCCCCCCACCCCCCGTCACATTACCTACTCCTTCCTCAAGATCGGCAACGCGTCTGCGACTCCTCTATTTTTATGGGTGTCCATGGACGGCGGTGATTACTTTCCATCAAGTGAACCACGTGCTCGTTTGTCTACTTTTCAGATAAAAAAAAGAAAATTAAACAACCTCGTCATATTTATGTCGAATTTCCAATTACCAATGTCATACGAAAACATGAGACTCACTTACTTCTTTCCCCTTTCGTGGCCCAACCGCAACATCTTCGCTGCAGATGAGTCAGCTCGAGATATTATTCTGTTGTTCTTTGTTTGGAACTTTCTTGTTTTACTTTGCAAGACCTATATTGCAGCGAAAGTTTAAACGTGCTCTTCCTTATATCTTAAAAAAACCTATTAAATATTTCAGAAGGAATATTTTTCACCACTAACAGCAAGGCATTGTGTCGCTCCATTGTAGTAAGAATAAAATTGTTCAAAAATAAATATTTTATCTATAAGTAGCTCTGTCTTGCCAAGACCTTAAAAAAATGTGGATTATTAAACTTTGTTTAGACTACTAATAGCTTCTAGCTTGAACAACAAACAATGTGAATTAAATTCAATTTACTACTTATTTATGCACAAATAAAAGGTACAAATTATTAGAAACGATATTTATTTAGAAAATGACATCCGTTTGATTTTCATCGAAAAGTACCTTAATTTTGTTCCGAACATTAACATATTTAAATAATGGTATTATTGAAAAACCACTTATCTCGACATCGTCGTTCTTTAATTCGAAATTGTTTTTTATGACCAAAGCTATGGCACTTAGAAAGGCCTTTTTTCCGTTGCAATTTTAGCAAACGATTATCTAATTTCACTAATATTTAAAACGAGTTTCATACAAAAATATAAAATTAAAAAAGTAAGGTAAGTATTTACCAAATTAACTAAAAGTAAATTTTTGCTCATAGCAATAAATTATTTCTCATTCATCAGTACGGTGGTAAGACCCAATCTTCTTTAATCATATCAGATGCTTTTTCCGCAATCATTATAGTTGGAGCATTTGTGTTCCCTCTGGTTATTAAAGGCATGATTGAAGAATCAACAACCCTTAAACCTTTGATGCCATAAACCCTTAATCTCGGATCCACAACCGCGTCTTTATCCCAACTGGGACCCATCTTGCAAGTACCCACTGGGTGATATATTGTAGATGTATACTGCATTAGTAAACAAGCTAAGTATTCATAAGAACCCCATGAATACCCTAAACAAGGAGGCACTGGTACTTTAACATAACTTGCACCACTTATTGCAAATGCTGCAGTATGTTCTAAGCTTAAAGCAAACTGCATTCCAGATACCAAAGTATCCAAATCCTCTTTGACTGTAAAAAATCTAGGGTATATTAATGGTCTACCAAAAATCGGATCTGTATGGTTAAGTAAAATAACTCCTCGACTTTTTGGAGTTAACAATAGAGGTCTTACAGCAAGACCGTCAAAAAATGCTAATGGAAATATGTTTGTCGCCAAATAAGTCGTAGGGTCTGAATAAAAATCTCTAACGTTTCTACCATCAAAATGATATTGAATGTCCGGGGCATTCTCTAAGGTAAATTCTGTTTTAATAAAAGCAGTAGCTCTGAGAGTAGCGGTGGAAGCCAGAGGACCATGCTTATGATGATGTTGACCATAATATTCGTAAACTTCTTCAAATAACTGCTTTGACTCTATCAAAGTAGAAGTTTTATTTGATAGACCAATAATAAGTGCGTCAGTAGTAACGTGATCTTGTAGGTTCTCCCCGACTCTTAAATCTGATAAAATAGGTATGTGCAAGCTTTCTAGATGATGTGCAGGACCTACTCCAGACAACATCAGTATTTTGGGAGAGTTTATTGAACCAGCACTAAGTATCACTTCTTTTTGAGCCAGTGCAACGTATTTTACTCCATTTAAAACGTATTCCACTCCTTGAGCTGTTTTACTGAAATCGTCTATGAGAATTCTTGTTACAAAGGCACGGGTGACGACGTGTAGGTTTGGCCTCCGGCCCTTAAGAGGTCTTATGTAAGCCACGTTTGTTGAAAATCTCATACCATCCTTACTAGTTGACTGTGCTAAGTCAACGCCAAGTTGGTTTTCGCCATTCAAATCGGTTATGGGTAAACCCCTTTCTTTAAATGCTTGCACTAACATGATTGTGTTTGGGTCCATGTGTTGAAATCTTTCGACATTTAGAGGGCCACCTACAGAATGATAATATTTATTGTGAGCTTCCATATCACGGTTATTTTCTGATTTCTTGAAATACGGCAACACCTGTCGCAATGCAAAACATAGAAGTTATGATAAATTAATTTTCTAATGATGAATTTCATAATTTAGTTTTTTATATTTAAAAAACCAATAAAACATTTAATAAATAAGAAAATATGTTACATATTCAGTGTTCTATTTATTTTAACACATAGTATTTAAGGGGGTCCTGCACGAAATTGTGAAAATTTACGTATTTTTAAGTCACTTGTACTATGCGCTAAATTAGTTAAATACATTTAAAAAACTTATGTAGCCTGGTCATTGCAAAAGGTCATGGGCCTTGTTGGAATTTGAAACAAATTCTTTAAACAATAAAAACAATACATAAATCTAATGACTCCTAAAAAGATATTTTTTCGACAACTTTTTTAATTCTACGCATGAAACAATAATTCTTACATGAAAGTATTTGTATTGATATTCCGCTGGGCACTTTCTTCTTAAAAAAGTAAATTTTAATTTTTAACACAAGCGCGTGATGGTTTTGCAGATTTCGCAGAATAAAAACATTGCTCTAATTAAAGTACTGGGTCTGAAACTTCAAAGCAGAATTGTTCTAATTATAAATATCAATACGATTGATTTTGCTTTGAAGTCTCTAGACTTATGTCAGTTTTTGCAATCGCGCAGCATTCCCTTAAACAGAAGTACTAAATTGCTAATAATTAAGACCGAATCATTGAAAATTTACAAAATTTACATAAAGAGATTATGGAATTGTTAGGTAATTGTGGTTATTATTATTAAAGTATAGTAGATTTATTAATACAAACCTCACGATAACTCCATCCGTGATTGCCTAATTCTGCCCAACCGTCATAATCCCTCTTGTTTCCTCTAATGTATACCATGTAGTTAATTG
This sequence comes from Scoparia ambigualis, assembly GCA_963921215.1. Classification (NCBI taxonomy): domain Eukaryota; kingdom Metazoa; phylum Arthropoda; class Insecta; order Lepidoptera; family Crambidae; genus Scoparia; species Scoparia ambigualis. The sequence continues at coordinate 63,258,900 of OY992501.1, forward strand.
CACTGGATCCTCCCATTGTCCTTCCTCTGAAATGGTAAATTATTTTAAAAGAACATAACGTTGTAAATTGACGTAAAATGTATTCAATTGTAGTAGAAATGAGATCGCTAAGAAGAAGAATAGTGTGGTAAAAGAAAAGTGTGGAATTAATAAAGATGTAGTTACAAAAATTGAGAAAGGCATGATAAGATGGTTTAGTCATGTAGAGATAAATTATGTAAAAAGAATAACAAAAACAGTGCATGAAGCGAGATTCTTGTTTAAAGTCAGGTCTAAGACGATAAGCATGTATGAAGAACGTTAAGAGAATAAGGTGAAGTAAAGGATGTTTGTCAGGATTGGCAAATTGGTTCTGCCTACCCTTCCGGGAAGCGGGCGTGATGTGTGTTTGTATGTATGTATTTATTCACAAATATTTACTTTATTGGAACTAACTACTGGTGTTAGTGTTTCTATGTTACTAAACTTTTGTCAATTAATGTTTTTTTATATATTTTAGCGTATTATTAACGCTTAAATATACTTAAGTAAAATTTTAAACACTGAAAAAGACGACAAAACTGACAAATTTCGACGGGTTAAAACCAGACCTCGGTAGCAAGTGGTGCCCGGAATGCGGAAGGTGCGTGGTTCTATTCCCGCGGGAGATTGTCTTCTTTTTTCAATGTTTAAAATTTTACTTTCAGAAATTACACGTTAATTTTTCACTATTTGTTCATCTAAATAATATCTAGATATCTATCTTTTATAAGACAGTATGTATGTTTCAATCGATACTTTTTGCAATTTCTAAATTCACCGATAACTTGTTATAACCCTTTTGTTTACAAATTTACATCAAAAGTATCATCATTAATAGTACTAACTACTTGATTGTTAGCTATACACTTAATAATATTTATATTATTTTACGATCACTGGTAACACAGAACTACATTAGAGCAATTGCTCTAGTTCACAGACATCAATTACTACGTATTATGGTGCGTCAAACTAATTAATCACTACTAAATGCTAACTATTGACTAGTAACATATTATTTTAAATATTTTTAACAAAAAGATGTATAGAACATTTTCCATAATTTACATAAACATAAGTCGATTGCCAATGATGATAGAAATAAAAATCACTTCCATAAAGTGATTTGTAAGTTTTCATACATCTGTTTGTCGTAATTCGTACATTATCTTAGAAGATTTCACTAAATAACTACAGTGCCTAAGTTTCGCAATGTGATAACCTATGTTATTTACGAAAATGTGATACCTCTACCTACGTAGAAAATTTTTGTTTTTGACTCACCAAATCATGGGTCCACGCAGTCAAATAAATAATATAATAAGTAATTATAAAAACCAATAGTAGGTTAAACTAGTTTTAACCAGGTAAAGCTATTAGTATAAAATCTAATAGTTGACGTAGTTCATGTCTCAACGTCATATCTGAACTAAATAATCGACTTATATGCACATATAAGGATAGTTAATCGCGTGTGATGAAAGCACCGCCTAAAGCGGCAGAAGTTAAAAAACTATTTTTTTTTTAATAGTTCTGTCTGGACAAATCTAGTTTTGACTAAAATTGTGCTGTGACTTTAAATATACAATATAATATATGGTGTTAATTAGCAAAGGGTTTTCTTATTTTCTAAAATAAATTAACAACAAAGTTAAATGAGCAATGAGTATTATTAGATAAACTGCCAGGTTTTTTAGGTATACGCGATTTAGAGGTAACGTTTCCAATCTTCTTTTATCATGTCGGAAACTTTTTCACCGATCATTATCACAGGGGCATTAGTGTTGCCACGAACAATATTTGGCATAATAGAAGCATCAGCAACTCTTAGGCATTGTATGCCGTAAACTTTTAATCTAGAATCGACTACTGCCTCTTTGTCCGTAGGAGGTCCCATACGACAAGTGCCTGATGGATGAAAAATTGTCGCTGTATAACTCCTTAGTAAGCAGAAAAAGTAACCATAAGTACCCCATATATGATTTATACAAGCTTCAAGTGGCTGTTTTATGAATTTCACACCATTTTCTTTAAAAGATTTGGTCTTCTCTAATTCCTGTATCATATTCAAAGCTGCTACCAAAGTATCTACATCTCTTTTGTGCGTAAAAAATTTTGAATATATGAGTGGTTGTCCGAAAGTTGGATGAGTCCTGTTGAGAGTTAAATAACCTCGACTTTTTGGTGACAACAGAATTGGTCTTACATTGATACTGTCATAAAAAGACAAAGGTAAAGTTCGAGTAGCCAAATATGTTGTTGGATCCGCATAGAACTCTTTCAAGTTTCTGCCATCAAAATGAAATTGTATATCTGGAACAGTTTCATCATCATCGGCATGTGGTGTTCTTACAAATGCGGTCATGTACAAAGGTCCTGTTGCAGATAACGGCCCATCGCTATATTTAGATGTGTAATAGCGTTTAACTTCACTTAACAACTGTTTGTTATTTAACAGAGTCGAAGTTTTATTGGTCAAGCCCATAAGCATAGCTTCTGTAGTAGCGTGATCTTGTAGGTTGTATCCAACTTTCAAATTTTTAACTATTGGTATTTTTAAATCTCTCAGTGTATGCTTAGGGCCAATACCGGATAACATTAGTATCTTTGGTGAATTAAGTGCTCCAGCGCTTATTATTACTTCTTTCGTAGCAATTACTTTGTGCCAAATACCATCTTTTATATATTTGACGCCATAAGCCATATGTTCTTTAGGTTTTATTAAAATTTTGGTAACTTCAGCGTTTATTTTGATAAACAAATTTGATCTTTTATTTCTTATAGGTCTTATAAAAGCAGCGTTAGTGGACATTCTTAGTCCATCTTTAATGGTTGCTTGTACGGTCATCGTTCCTATTTGTTGTCTGCCGTTAAAGTCTACCAAAGGTAGTCCTGTTTCATTAAATGCGTTAACAAGCATTACAACATTTTTATCAATGTGTGTGAATCTTTCTACTGTTAGAGGGCCATCAACACCATGGTAGTGTTTATCCTTCGATTCGATATCCTGATTGTTTTCAGATTTCCTAAAGTAAGGTAGAACCTAGAATGTAGATTAATTTGATATTATAACGTAAATACTAACAAGAAACAATTCCTAATATACTGACGCCAGCACTGAAACCTACCAGAAAACGTCAAATTTCTTATATACATTTTGAACTTTACACTAGGGAATAAAGATCAATATCAATTGGAGAAATTTGACAGTTTTGTATAGGTTAAACTGTAGGCGTTTGAACTCTGGGCATATTTACATCATCATAGCTCCATCCTTCATTGCCCAGAGCTGCCCAATCATCATAGTCACGTCTATTACCCCGCATATAAACTAAGTAATTTATAGAACTGGATCCACCCATAACACGACCGCTGTAATGTCAACAGAAATTATATGAATTCAGTGAACTGCAAAAATGTTAACACACGTTTTTACTAGACTACAAATACAATAATTTAAAATCTTATGAACATTTTTACAAAATCTTATGTCCTAACAAGGCTTTTAACAGTTATAATTATATATATATTAAAACCTTATTACAACCTATTTATAACTATATAGGTAATTAAATGAATCTAAGAATAAATACTACCGTGTCGCGTAGCTGTGAAAGATTACTACCGCCCCCTCTCTTCCTTTGGGTGTCGTAAAAGGCTACTAACGGACTAAAGGCACATACTTCCAACAGAATAGAGCGACGATGGGCTCACTACCTTTCACGCAGAGCACATGTGCAGTCGCTATTTGGTGAAATGTGGACTATGGTAGAGGACTGCTTTTACTGTCCTCGCTGCCTAGTCTCTGACTAACCCTTCGGGGATAATAGTGGTGATTTTATGTATAAATACTAAACATGGTGTAAAAATACGTAAACTTCTAACACAAATGTAGGTACACTTGTTTAAGCTTTACAGAATAGGTTAACAGTTTATTAACAGTCTTGACCATGTCACTGTGTCAACATTACTATCCATTTCGATGATACAGATAAAAATAACACAAATGTATTGTATCTATAGCATGCGTTTAATTGGAATATCAAAATTAAATGTGTAGGTATGTTATTGTAAGGTTTTATATTTTGAATTGCTGAAACCTAACCTTTTTAAAACAAAACAGCTCATAGTTTGTAAGGCGAAAAATCAGAAATAATTCATAATAATAATGTATTATGAATATTCATTCATGGATGAGTAAAAAGAAGACTTCCGCGTCGCGATACTGACAAGTGACGCACCCTTAATGCTGGTGTGTGTGCTGTCACGGGGACGGTTGACATCACAATGACGGCCGATAGGCTTACCTTTGTGTAAGAAGTGTGCCGTATAAATACAATAATACTGGCTTACTTTATACGCTTCACTTTTTAAGTAAATGATGCAGAGTCCTTCTTTTTTTACTCGTCCATCGAGTTATGTGTTCTTTAGAATATCTTTAGACAATGTTGTAAGTAAGTTAGTAAAGTATAGAAAATTCAAGAGCACAGCCGCTGATGGACATCTCTAAAAACTCAGGACAATGAAATGTATTTTTGATAAGATACTGAGCCAGCAATTAATCCAGCAGTAATTTCACTGGATCCAGTACCCTACAACCCAGACGCAGCAATGTAAACAACGCTGTTTGGTGGCATACATAGATATTATAATGGTCACTATCGAGATCGTATTCTGTAAACAATCCTACTATGAATCTTCTTCAGATGCAAGGTATTACGCATACATCGAGGGCCAGGGGCTCCCCTTTCCCCACCCAGCTAGAAACGCTCGACTGAAAGTGGGGTGGTCTACCACTAAAAATCTAGTACCATCCCTTCTGTGCCACGGGGATCATTTGTACGTACCTGAACCAGGCACAGGTCTGACCCCTCTGCGCTCTACATGAGAGCTCCTCTGGTTGTGTCCTATACATCCAATCAATGCTGGAACTCCCTAGGACAGGTGCGAATGCCGGAACGCTTGTAACATCTGGTTCTTCTGGACCCGCTTCTAGGAGCAACACCTGGAAAATAAAGAGGTTTTATTGGGCTTGCATTTATGTTTTACGGAAGTTCAGCATTTTTGCTTTAGCTGAATTCCCAGTCAGCAGATTGGACGACCAAATCTATTGAAGTCGTTTGTGCTGGTTGCTGTAAAAAATTCTGACTGGTCAAAAAAGGTTGTCATTATAACCCAGCAAGCTGTTGGGCATACATCAAATTATCAGTTTTCCCATATGGACAACATCACATAGGGAGATTGGGACATAACCCACTATGCTGTCCTAATTCGGGTTGGTAAGTTTTATCGACTGCCATCTTTTGACGAGAAACGGGACCAACGGTTTTACGTGCTTTCCAAAGCACAGAGGTGCTCAAGATGTTTTCAATTTGGTCACCCACCCACTGACCCAGCATTGCGAAACTTGCTTAGCGGGCAAAATCGCAAGCTGAATGCGCTAGCCGCTGCTCCATCAAGCTCTTCAAATGGGAGGGCATACTGGTGGGTAATTAATGACTAAATTTTTGTAAAATAATAAATAAATAAACAAACTTTCCTACACTCACACCAATTATCTAGCCCAAGAGAAGCTTCGTTATGAAATTCGTTAAATGGTTACTAGACAACGGATAAACATACTTAAAATACTTAAATACATAGTTATTATACATAGAAAACACCCAAACACGAGACAATTTAGAAAAACAATAATTTCTAAATTGACCCGACCGGGGATCGAACCCGGGACCTCAGAGATGGCGACACCATGAAAACCGGTGTACAAACCACTCGACCGAGGAGGTCGTCGAAAATAATATCCATTAGAATAACTATGTCGCGTAGCGGTGCTAGAATATTCCCTTTCTTCTATTGGGTGTCTTAAATGGCGACTAACGGACTAATAACTGCACATACATGCAACAGCGTAGAGCGGTGATGGGCTCACCACCTGTCAAGCTGAGCACATGTGCAGTCTTTATTTGGTGAATAGTGGACTATGACAGTGGACTGCTTTTGCTGTCCTCATTACCTAGTCTCTGACTAAACATTCGGGAATAATTATATAGTGTCGACATGTTAAATAATTCCACTACGACCGTAGGACAACTTGGCAATCCGATGGTAGAAATGTTACTGCATATAATAAAATGTGGCAATAACAAATTTTTATTTTTATCTTTACTTTATATTTAATTACAAAGGACAACTAAAGTCACACTGACCTGAGTGACGGAGTGTCATTGATACAATTATTTTTCAGTTATTTCTTACAGTAGGTAATAAAATTCCCGCTACCAATATTCTGACTCATAATAAAATATTGCCAATTAAATGAGTTCATCCATTTTAATGGCACAATGAATAAAGAAAAAAAACGTTGCTGTAAATATCGAGTGAAATGTATATTAAAACAAAGCATGGAAATAGTATTGAATGAAATAGGAAAAAATATGTTTTATTAATGAGGACAGCAAAAGCAGTCCTCTAATATAGTCTACTTTTCACCAAATATCGACTGCAAATGTGCTCAGCGTGACAGGTGGTGAGCCCATCGCCGCTCTATGCTGTTAGATGTATGTGTAGTCTTAAGTCCGTTTGGCGCCTTTTACGGCACCCAAGGGAAAAGAACGGGTGGTAGTATTCTTTCACCGCTACGCAACACGGATATTACGGGTTTTATTATCTTTTAAAAATGTCTCCATATCTTATCCTACTAACATTATAAAAGCGAATGTTCACCCAAGGGAAGAGAGAGGGTGATAGTATTCTTTCACCGCTGCACGATACGGTGATTATTTTATTTACTGTTAAAAATCTCTCTTTAACTATAATTTAAGGGATATGTGAAGCGTTAACTATTATAAGACAAAATCAATCACGTATTCACTAGCTCAAAATTGAAGATAAATAAACACAATTATTACGTGATTTAATATTGTCAAAATCTAAGGAATGTTGAAATGTGAAAGGTAGGGTTCATCATCATCATAACAAACGTCTCACTGCTTCACACATGCCTCTCTAAGCGTACCGAAAAGCCTTATCACCTACCAAACCAAGAACACAAAGACCCCGTTGGGAATCGAACCCGGGACCTCAGCATCTAAGACCGGTGGCTTAGCCACTAGACCACAGGCGGTAAAGTTATCGAGTAATATACCAAACTATACAATGTGATATGGGTGGTACTTGTAACCCGTTAAGGCTAAGTACTACATCTAAATTCATCGACAAAAAAAATAATATGGGGGTCCAACCCCCTCCCCCTTTTATTTTATGACCATTTTTACTTTATGCGACATCAAAGGTTTCATACGTCGGAGAAACGTAAAAAGGGCAAACGGTAGCTAATGACACTAGCTGACCAATAAATTACTTTGTTTCGTATGTTTGAGATTATTGACGTGACAACGTCTTATAAATTGGTTTGCCGGGTGACACTTCAAGAAACTGCGTTACGCTCCGCTCACGTTATGCGCTCACAATGAGAGCGAGTGAGAGGCACGCGTCCCTTCCACTCGGGCATGGTTAGCCCGCCTAAGAGCGAGAGAGACAGACATAAAAAGTGAAAGGCACGCGTCCCATTATTTTACCACTCAAAGTCGTTGTCACGTAAAACTTTCGCCCGTATACCGACTTTACAGGCAACCAATTTTTTTGATGAAAATCTATTTTGTGATTTAAAATCACTTTTTTATGTCCATATAATTATTTTTTTCGATGAAATTAGATGTAGTACTTAGCCTTAACAGGTTAGAAGTACCACCCTTATCACATTGTATATCATTAAGCTCTCTGATATGTCCACTGTTTGCGCTGTTTCCGTAAAAAAGTTATATTCTAGTAATTTCAATTTCCGTATTGAAAAAGTATCCATTGAAAAGTTTGTTTTGCGTATATACTTCCATTCGCCGATGGTGTAATCCGCCGATTTCCCAGAAGAGGGAAAATAGCTTTTTTTTGTTCCAACTGTTGCTGTATTACTGTTGTTTAGTGAAGTTCGTTGTGTCTTCTGGGTTCTGTTTCATTAAAGTTAGTTTCTATTTGTTCGCTACGAATGGTCAATCTAAATTAAAAGAACAGTAGGAAACAATCACACTACTTTTTTGTTTATCGGATAAGCTATTATTATCTCATCTGAAGGAGGTACGGGACGATAATACGGCTTAGTACCGCTAGCTCCAAAACTTGTATCCCATTATCTCCAAATTTATTTCGATCTTGTACCGCAAACTCCAAAAACGCACATAGAGCTTAAAATCCAAATACATCCATACAATACACACATTTCTGACTATAATACCCAAAGGTTAGTCAGAGACTAGGTAATGATGACCGCAGAAGCAGTCCTCTGCCATAGTCCACTTTTCACCAAATTAAAACTACACTGTGCTTAGCGTGATAGGTGTTGAGTGCATCGCAGCTCTATGCTGTTGGATGTATGTTCAGTCTTTAGTCCGTTAGCCACCTTTTAAGACACCCAAAGAAAAAGTGTAAACTTTAATGTTGTCTAAGGATTGGATTTAAAATGAGCTAACACAAGAGTTAAGTGTCATTTTATCTTTAGGTTAAGTTACTCGGCTAAAGTAAAATCGGCCCTTAGATAATACAAGCGGCCGCTCGCGGTTTCACTCGCGTGGTTTCCGTTCCTGCGGGAATATCAAGATAAAAAGTATCCTGTTGTAAAGTAAAGTGTGTTAATCCAGGTTATGAACTATCTGTATGCCGAATTTCATCTAAATCCATTCAGTAGTTTTTACGTGAAAGAGTAACAAATATCCATACATAATTACAAACTTTCGCGTTTATAATATTAGTAGGATATTATATCAGGGTCGCATTAGGTTACACAAAAAGTGTATGTCATGGTTAGATGGGGCAGAATTGAGAAATCTTCGAGGTCTAACTCTCGCAATAGATTAACCTTAATCCGCCCCTAAAAACAGACAGAAGTAAGCAATGCGATTAATTGTAAAAAAAAATTAGCACAGTTCTGATTCTGTATTTTTATCGTAGGTTAGAACAATGTTCTTTATTTGCATAATGATCAGCTAATAGTTAGTTTAACAGGGTCTTTGATAAAACATACTTATTATAATCACGACTATATTATCCCCGAAGGGTTAGTCAAAGACTAGGCAACGAGGACCGCAAAAGCAGTCAAGATTCAAGATTGGAGATTCAATATCATTTATTCAGGTTAGGCCATGTTTAGGTTACAGCACTTATGAATGTCATTATGCCATCGGTTCGTAAGTCTAACTATGGGGCGGGAGCCTTGTACTGAGAAGAACCGGCAAGAAACTCAGCAAAGGCATTTCTTTTCTACCTTTCTTTTACAGCGTCATTTATAATTGAAAAACGCAGTCTTTAACCGTGGACCCGGTGGGTCGACCCATTACCGGGTCGACGGGTAATTTTAATTCCCCGTGGTCCCATGGCACTAGGGATTACATTTGGATGAATATTTCGACTTCGATTATATCGATATTAAATTAATTACAACCATGAACTTCAACTTAAGATTACCTATGTATTATTATGTACATACATCCTACAGCATATAGCGGCGATGGGCTCATCAAAATAATACTACCAACCCCTTTCTTCACTTTCGTGTCGTAAAAGGCAACTAACGGACTAAACAATGCACATACATCATCACTTCCTTACTTACTTAGTAAGTATTATATTTTTTTTGTTCATTATACTTAATTACTTATTTTTTATAATTTTCATTTTTGTAATTAATTTAATATCAATATAATCGTAGTCGAAATATTCATCCAAATGTAATCCCTAGTGCCATGGGACCACGGGTAATTAAAATTACCCGTGGACCCGGTAATGGGTCGACCCACCGGGACCACGGGTAAAGGCTCGAAAAACGCTCTCCCTATCATCATAGAAGGGCACTTTCCATTGCAATAATAAAAACATAAAACACAACAACTACAACCACTGCCATAGTCCACTTTTCACCAAATAGCGACTGCACATGTGCTCAGCGTGACCGGTGGTGAGCCGATCGCCGATCTATGCAGTTGGATGTATGTGCAGCAGTCCGTTAGTCGCCTTTTACGACACCCAAGAGAACAGAGGGGGTGGTAGTATTCTTTCACCGCAACGCGACACGGTAAATTGTTTGGTAATCTTAATACTAATTAATATCATAAGCTATCGGCCCGCCCGCGACTTTGTCCGCGTGAACAACCTGTACCTCCTGGACTTCTTGGCGGGAAAGTGAAGCGTCATGTCTGCCAGTTTTGTTTTATTTTCTAAAATTTGTGTTTTTTCGAACATTAATGTGAAATAATAGTGGATTATTAACCGTTAAGTGTTTGTGAACGTGCATGAGTGTTGGCAAATGTAACAAAACAGTGCAACATCACTTTTCAAATTCTCTCATGAAGTCCGTGTGAGACCTCAGTAAAGTCCCACATCTTTACTGAGGGCTCAAGGGGTTTCGGGAACATCATTTATCATTCATCATCTTAATCACCACTCATTATCATCAAGGGGGAAAAAAAAAATAAAAATACTAATGACTAGGCAGTATGGTCTCTGATCTTAGCCTGTTCCTTCACGGAACAAATATTAAAAAAAATAATAAAACCTGTACCTCCTGACGAATTTTCAAAATGTTTCTTTGATGCAAACCTTTATTGACAGTTAAAAAACCATGTCGCGTTGCGGTGAAAGAATTCTACCACCCCCTCTCTTACCTTGGGTGTCGTAAAGCGCGACTAAGAGACTCATGAGTGCACAGACATCCAACAACTTAGAGCGCCTGGGCTTATCAGCTGTGACGCTTAGCACATGTGCAGTCGTTATTTGGTAAAAACTGGACTATTGCAGAGGACTGCATTTGCGGTCCTCATTGCCTAGACTCTGTCTAACCCTTTGAGGATAATAGTCGTGATTATATGCATGTATGTAAAAATAATCAGTCAAGGTGCAGCCGAGTAAAAGTGATGCCCGAAAAAACTTTGTAGCAATTGATTTTTGATAATATACATAGTTATTGTTTTCTGAGGTTTAAGCGAGCACTACACATTGAAATGAAACACTTTTTTACGGATTAACTCGCGTTTAATTCACAGGAAGACTGATCACTCCCTGTGACCACGGACCCTGTTATGGGTTCGAAACGTCAGGATAATATAAAAAACTATGTAAATAGTAAATTAAACGTGAGTTAATCCGTAAAAAAGTGTTTCATTTCAAATATACATAGATGCGAAAGTTATTTTGTTTGTTTGTTTGTTTGTTACGCTTTAGTACGTATTAGGACGATTTATAAGGATTTTGATGAATTTTGTTATTAAAATAGATGGAGCCTTGAAAACGGTTAAAGGCTACTTTGTTTTGCAAGAAACTAACGTGAACGAGGAAGCGGGATAAAGCAAAGACTTGATTTATCGGTTAGGGTTATGGCCCAATACCCCACGTGCTATTGTTCACGTGAGAGGCCTGTGCCCAGCAGTGGGACGTTTAAAGGTTGAAGATGAAGATGATTGGTTAGATAACGCATAAAGACTGATAATATTTAGGCTAAATAAATAAATCATTGTTGTGAAAGTAAAAATACTAAAAGCAATAATTTTTAAAATTAAACGCCTGCCTAAGTTTAAAGAGCTATGTATGTGACCAAGTGTAATGCTAGGTCCGAAGTACAATGACATTTTCAGAGAAACGGTAAGTAATTAACAAACGTATAATCTGTTAAAAATTAAACACGCAACTGTAATAATCTGTATTTAATGCTTTTAACGGGATTATAAGGACTAATCTATATCGGATATAATATATAAACGTGATTATGAATTTTAATGACTAAAATGTTATAACACGAATAATAGCCATTACGTATAAGTAAGTATTTTATAGCCCAGTCCATATTATCAACAAGTTAGTTGTTAATATCGTAAGTAGCGTAATTACTGTAAAAAAATGCATAAACAGTGGCTCAGATTATACAACAGGCAAGTCAGTTATGCACTTTACGGTGCATCTAGTGCGCACATCACCTTGTGAACTGGAACGAAATGTAATAATAACGACGAATGAATGAGGAACTATGCGATAATATTGCTTTTTTTATCGTCTCTATCTACATACATACACTCGTGACTAACGACTAACGAGGACTGCAAAAGTAGTCCACTGTTATAGTGCACTTTTCATCAAATAACAAATGCTCTAAGCTGTTGGATGTATGTGCAGTCTTTAGTAAGTTAGTCGTTAATAGTAATTATATAAAACTGTATATACTCCGTTATGCCAAATATCTAACAAATTGCGGTCGCCTAAAAACGTAACGTAACATACCTTTCCAAACACCGGGAGTTTATAAACTCTTATAAACTCTTATAAACTATATTGCACAGACTAAGCGGACTATCGCAGAACGTGTCAAGGAACACATCGCAGCTGTCAAAAATCGACAAATAGACAAATCGGCGGTAGCTGAACACCTGATGGAAGCTGGAGTTATTCACTGGATGGAGTTACATGATCCTAAAATCCTCTCCACCGATCGTTATTATCATAGCAGGATAGTACGTGAAGCGATTGTGATCAAGAAGTATAAAAATTTCAATCGGGAGGACGGGTTTAAATTATCATCAGCATGGAATCCAGTGATTGGCAAATGCAAACCGCAACGTCAGTCTATAACAAGAAACTCCGATACTGTTAGTGTAGTGTGCTGGAGTCGTTTTACTGAAGATTCATTGCACTGTGATAATTTAAGTGAACGTATGAGGGTGGATGAAGAAACAAATACCCGCCCGAGCCGACGACGCCGCGCACCGCCAGTTCGCTTGTGACCACGGCCGCAGCATCGCGGCCGAAACGTCAAGCAGTAAGTAGATATGTACTTACTTACAAAATTAATCGTGTTTAGTCCCGTTAAAACAGTTTTAATGCAATGCAACGCGATAGTTTAAAGTCTTATGTTAATAGTAATATTATAGAACAGCGATAAGCTCCCCGTCTGTTACGATGAGCAGTGCAGTCTGTTGTTATTTGGTAAAAATTGGACTGTGAGATCGCACGTAATTACCACAAAGATTCTAATTTGCAAGAAATTCTAAAAAACAAAAAAAAAAAAATCTTCTTAATTAAGTTGTAGTGTAGCTATAAGATGAACCGTTGTGTATTTCTGTGAAATTTCCACGAGTAGGACTCAAAAATGCAACCCGGGCAAGTATTGGTAGGGACTAACTGGCTAACCGGGCTATCGTGGCACCCCCCAACCGTGTCTACATAAAGTGAAAGTAACCTATTTGTAAAAGGTCATTTAACCATACAGCTTCTCATGCAACAAATAATAAACTATTGTAGTTTTCTAAGAGCCATTGTTAGTTTTTTAGTACATTGACGCCAATCATTCGTTCCCATAGTTCTTAGGACATTACGAAACATATTGTACTAAGTTGAGACTTGAGACATAGTGCCGATATCTTAACTTCATTAAACGGAAAACGCGCATGGGAAGTGAATAAGAAAATTGACGTTAGATGTCATCATCAGACATTAATCGTCCCACTGTTGGACACAGGCTTTCCCACAACGGTGGATTGGGCCATAACCCACTACGGTGGCCCAATGCACGTTGGTAACGACTCCCATCTTATGACGACAACCGCTAGGAACATTGTTGTTGTGTGACATATTTAAATAAGCTGGTGGTAAATGTTTTTTTTTATATTTTAGCGTTTTATTAACGCTGAAATACTTATACCTCAGTAAATTTTTTTAAACACTGAAAAAAAAAATTACTTGAATATATAAGCGATAGCAAAACGATAAAATATATATATACTTAAATAAAAAATCATTAATCTATAAACGCAGCTTCATCTTAACCGATTTTCAAATATTTGTAAAAATATTTCTTTCGGGTCTCAGAGCTGAAAACTTCTAAGATTTGATGAAGCAATGTTGACCATTAGTATCAAGCACTGACAAATTTCGACGGATGAAAACTATACCTCGGTAGCCAAGTGGTTAAAGCAGCCGCCCGGAATGCGGACGATGCGTGGTTTCTATTCCCGCCTGAGGTTGTCGTCTTTTTACAGTGTTAAAAAAAATACTTAATATGGTGGTAGCTAGCCAGCCAGGGAGAATTAAAAAAACTCATGGGCATATCACTGAACGAACAATACTTAATAATAATAATAACAAATTTCATTCATTATTAATAAAAACAAACAAGGAACGAAAAAAATAAGCATTACAACAAAAAAAGAAGAATAAAACCAATTAACACGTTGTTTTTATGTAAAATTTCCACGAGTAGGACTCAAAAATGCAACCCGGGTAAGTATTGGTAGGGATCGACTAACAAGCTAACAGGCTATCGTGGCAACCTCCAACCTATATTTGCAAAAGGTCGCATGAATGCATGCCGCCGTCCAGGAGAATCACTCCGACATGTTATTTCCGATTGTTCTCATCTTGCGAACGGAGAGTATTTGCTCAGACACAACCAAGTAGCCAGAATAATTCACCAGCAACTTGCTCTTGGATATGCTCTTGTTGAATCAGAGGTGCCGTACTATAAGTACGCACCTGCGCTAGTTTTCGAAAATGGTAATGCAACGCTCTACTGGGATCGCTCTATCATTACGGACAGGACTATGGTCGCCAATTAGTCTGATATCGTGGTGATCGACCGATCAGTGCCCGGGCCATATTAGTTGATATCAGCATAACTCATGATGAGAACCTCGTGAAAGGCAAAAAGTGCAAGCTCTGTAAGTACCTTGACTTGGCTCACGACGTTACCGCCATGTAGGATGTGGATTCAACCATTATTGTACCGATAGTCGTTTCGGCAAACGGTATTTTAGAGAGGCTCTCGCTGAAAGGTTGGGTCAAGGGTCAGATACAAAAGGCAGTACTACTTGACACTGCACGTATTGTCAGGAGGTTCCTCACTCTGCAGACCTAACCACCGATAGCTTGGGTCTATCCCCGCTGCCGGTGGCAACCTAGGTTAAGTTTTTTATAATATGTATATTGTAAATTTGTTTTTTATATAAATATTGTAAAATATTTTTTCTTAAGATAATTTGTTAAATAAAGGGAGTGTAATAATAAAAGCCTTTATTTCTATTAAAAAAAAAAACTAAAAAAATTAAAATTTCATTAGTTTTCACTTTGATTTATTTAACTTTTTTATTTTTATTTTCTTGAACAAACAATACTACTAACCAAACCAAGTACAAAGACGAAGAATATTTATAAACCAATTACATATTGACATCTCTTTGTGCAAATCGGATAATCGGATCATTAAATTGGATGTTACTTAGATTTTTACTGTTTTTTGAAAGAAAGACACCATTATTAGCGAATTGTGAATTATTGTGAATCGTGAATCACTCTCAAGAAAAAGTAGCTATCCAAGTGACACTAGATATTTGGACGAATCATGAATTATTTGTTCCACATTCCTTATCGATTTTGGCCGCCGTAGTGTAAACCACATTTAATTTTCTAACGGTTTAATTCAATTCAATTGGTCTAATTAGACGTAAGAGGAGAGGAGAGGAGAGGATAAGATTTGTTGTTGGGGTTGCCGGATGTTTTTGTGTTCGCCGGGTGAGGCAAGCTTTCAATTTTGAAGTTAACGTCCTTTACCAAGGTTTTAAATCCAAAATTTCTTAAATCTTTTCCGTTGTAAAGTCAAAAATAAATTAAGAAAGTATTATGTACCTACAATATACCATTAACTTGTAACTAGCTTTTGTCAAGGTACTTATTAAAGAAATTCCTAATTAAACTTGTATCTCTCATCTCATTACAAGCAAACTGTAAGATTTTATGAGAATGAATTCCGTGAACTCGAATAGAGACGGTTTTTATTATTTGTTTTGTTCAAGGAAAATAATGATTAATGGAGGCTCGTACTCAGTAAATTGGATTAAAACAAAAAATGATAATTCTTCTATTAGTATTTGTGAAAAATAGTTAAAGTTTAAACTAAAAACTTTAAAAAATATAAAATTAAAATGAGCGGCAAAATGGGAGTAGTAGTTATTTATTTACATACATACATATAATCATGACTATTATCCCCGAAGGGTTAGTCAGAGACTAGGCAATGAGGACCGCAAAAGTAGTCCTCTACTATAGTCCACTTTTCACCAAATAACGAGTGCACGTGTGCTCAGTGTGACAGTTGGTGAGCCTATCGTTACTCTATGCTGTTGGAAGTATGCTGTCTTTAGTCCGTTAGTCGCCTTTTACGACACCAAAGGGAAGAAAGGGGATGGTAGTATTCTTTCACCGCTACGTAACACGGTTAATTATTTACGTTTTAAATAACAAATACACCTTGGTGGCTGTTTGGCAGAGCGCTAGTCCCGGTATCCGGAGGTCCAGGGTTAACCTGGGTTAATTTCCTAGGTCGGGCAAAGCGTGTTACGAATTATTCAATTCATAACTCGGGTTTGCGATCACAGATCACTAACCCACATAATACGGCAAGCGTTGTAAACTATTCGAAGTGAAATATTTCTCTACCAGTAGTTGCTTGTCATTCATAAAAAAATATGAATGACAAGCATCTGTAGTTAAAAGGCCTATTACATCTCGAATGTGATTTTTGCGTAAAAGGCCTATTTTCGCATTTTGTAGTAATTTTGCAGTTGTATTTATCGTTTTTATCGAAATAGGATAATAAATTTGTGCATAATATTACAAATCTCCATTCTGTGAGCATAAGTTGAATTCGGACGGCCGGCGCATCGCATTTTGTAGTAATTTTGCAGTTGTATTTATCGTTTTTATCGAAATAGAATAATAAATTCATATAAAATCTTTATTCCTCATGAAGTAACAATTACTCTGGTATAAATTTTGCTCAATAATATTTTCGTAGATAGGAGATATGCACAGTTAACTTATAGCGATATTCGAAGTTTTTTGGTTTAGAATAAGATTTTTTTCCTATATAAAATCAATGATATCTAAAAATTCCGAGGCCGCTACGCACCATTCGACTATATAAGAGAAAACATTATATTTTTTTTATTTCACTTCTTTAGATCAGTAGTTCAATCGATGAGCTCAAAAAAGTGCCTTCGCGCACTTTATGTAAATCTTTCTCTGCAATTTTGGGTTTAATTAAAAAATTAAGCAAAATTTACAAAAAGGCCACTACGCACTATTCCAATAGCTATTCTACACTATTTAATAAGTCATAATTGTTAATGTATTTTGGTTTCTGAGATCCATAACGCCAAAATTGGCCATTTTACGCAAAAATGACAGTCGAGATGTAATAGGCCTCTTAACAATTTTCAACAGATTTCATGTGAAGTTCGCTTCCATCTGCATTCGAAACAAGCGTCACTTTCCATCAGCTGAGATTAAAACAAAAGCACTTCGCTTTAAAAAAGTAAAAAAAAATATATTTTTTGTAACAGACCTTCCATTTCTTAACTTCCGAAAGACGATTTGCAATGACGCAACCGGCGGAACCGCCACCGACGACAATAAAGTCATACACTTCGGGAGCCTGTCTCTTCTTCCTTCTTCCAGTTTTCTTTTTCTCACCGTCAGTCACCGCTTTCTCCGTAACAACAGTAGTTTTATCACTCACAGTAACCCTTTTCGAATCAGCTGCCTCAGTGTCGTAGAAGTCTTGTTTCCTACTAAAATGGTTTGACTGCAAACCGGACGAATCGTATCCATGGTATTCGTCGTCATATCCGTATTTATAATCAGGCTTTAAAAAAAACGACGACTCGGAGTATCCGTGGCTGCCTTTTGGTCCATAACTGTGCGCTCGAATTTTATGGTCCACATGCGATCCGAAGTCTAAACTTGGTCCTAAACCCGGTGTGGCCGTTTCTATCTGCTGCTTGAACGGTGTGGGTCCTAAAGGTACCTGGGTTGGACCCAAAATGCTGGTCTCTATTAACGGTGACGTCAGCGAAGGGTAATCACTGATACTCGAAAACGGTTTGACGTAAGGATTTCTCGGGATATTAAGGTTGTCTATGGAGTTCCCGAAAAGTTGGCTAACCAAAGCTAGGAACATGAATCCCGTCTGGGAGCATTGCGTCAAAGGCGCGTTCTGTTCGGGGCAAATTGAGGATATGTCGGGTGGTTGCCATCCTTGCGAAGACATTTTCACTGTCACTGCACGAACATTGAACTGTTACTGTATTGCGATAGTGCAATTGCTTTATTATTTAAACCTACTGGTGCGGTTACTACGGAGTGTTGAATGGTACTGGCGGTTTGCAGTGCAACAATGGAGGTCGCCCTAAGACACTGTCGATTTGAACGTGATTACGATATTCGCACACTCTGTTATAGGTAATTGGTTGGCGTGATGTATTGTAACTTTGTCGGTGGTTATCGATTTAATTGTTTGTGATTAAGTATAATGAGAAGTAGGTATACGATTTGAATGTTCTTTTATTTTTAATAAAAATTGTTTTAGTATTAATAATTAAATAGAGTAGTTTTAAACAAAATAATTTTTATTGTTGGTTGCTAAGTAAAGTTTAGCCTTTCGTAATATCTTTTCTGCCCCATTGCAGAGCTTAAGCGTCCATCATTAAAATCAATTAGGAACTTTAATAAATTGAAGGGTATTACAAACTCGGGTAATTACATCACAAAATCACAAACACACTGACTTACCTGGAAATTGAACTCAGGATCTCCGAATATCACAGGCTGAGCGTTTGACCGCTTGGCCACCGATGTGTCGGTTAGTAAGTATTTAGTAGATAATAAATTAAGTAACTAATAAAATTACACACAAGAAACCAATTGGAACTTCCTACTAATATTATAAACGCGAAAGTTTATATGTTTGTTACTCTTTCACGTAAAAACTGCTGAATGGATTTGGATGAAATTTGGTATACAGATATTTTATAACCTGGATTAACACATATCTTTTTATCCCGATATTCCTACTGGAAGTGGATCCACGCGGGTGAAACCGCGAGCGGCCGCTAGTTTTATATTACTCTTAGCTATATTGACTTGACATGAATTTTCAACCGTGCGAACAATCCTTGTCGCGTAGCGGTGAAAGAATTCTACCATCCCTCTCTGCCCTTGGGTGCCAATAAAGGCGATAACGGACTAAAAACTGCACATACATCCAACAGCATAGAGCGGCGATGGGCTCACCACCTGTCACGCTGAGCACATGGTGCAGTCGCTATTTGGTGAAAGTGGATTATGGCAGAGGACTGATTTTGCGGTCCGCATTGCCTATATAGTCTCTGACCAACCCTCCGGGGATAATGGTCGTGATTATAATTATGTTTTAATTAACAAACTTTAATTATTGTTGATTATTAAAATTGATTGTGCTAATTACATTGTATGTTAAATAAATTGTTTTGTTTAATTATTCGATGTTTTCTCTAATGATTGCTTTGCATGTTGTCTGCCTCGCGTGAATTTACTGCAAACCAATGTATTTTTATTGATGTTACTCTATCTCGTGTGCCAAATGCCAAATGCTGACGACCTCCGTGGGAGTGGTTAGCACGCCGAGTCTGGCGTCGCGCCATCTCTGAGGTCCCGGGTTCAATTTCAGGTCGGGTCAATTTAGAGAAAGACTGTTTTTCTAAATTGATTTCGGGTCTGGGTATTTTTTTTATGTTTATGTAGGTATATTTATCCGAGTTTAAAAAAGAATACTTATTTTGGTCTTGATAATTGATGTGAGCATAAACGAATTGATGATTTAATTTTTAAAATTTAAATTTAATTTTAAAATTTTTAGTCGTTCATTTTGGTTGCTTTGGCTAAGCGCTCGGCCCGATAACAGACGCCCGGGGTTCCCGGGACATTTCGATGCTAAGCCCGGTTTTGCCTTTAACAAACCGGCAAGCGTGGCGATTAAACCAATACCTACCCATTAATAGGATATTTGACTAAATTTCAAAATCATATTAAAACACACACACACACCTATTTTATCCTAAAAATGTTTTTTTTTTTATATTTCCAACACTCACAACAATTATCTAGCCCAAGAGAAGCTTCGAAGAAACTCGTGAAATGGTTACTAGACAACGGATAAACATACTTAAAATACTTAAACACATACTTATTATACATAGAAAACACCCAGATCCGAGACAATTTAGAAAACCAATAATTTCTAAATTGACCCGACCGAGGATCGAACCCGGGACCTCAGAGATGGCGACACCATGAAAACCGGTGTACAAACCACTCGACCAAGGAGGTCGTCGAAAAGACATTATTTTTCAAAAATCGATCATTTCCAATGTTTTTTTTTGCGTTTTTAAATTCCGATTTAAATTTACCCCAAAAACACTTTAGACCGCCATGTTGAGTAAATGACGTTAAACATCCGTTTCGTTCGAGGCTAGTTCTATAGAAATGTCACAACAATAAAAATGACATTTGGCACGGCGTGACGTCACGGCTTTTGATTTCCGTTTAATGTCTTTATGACTGAATGCATATTATTGTCGATTTTTTTGCTTTAAAAATATTAAAAATCCCAATTTTTTATAATGAATATTTCAGATATTTTGTTTCTATAAATCATAATCGATCATTAAAAACTCCAATCCACCTTAGATTAAAACAAAGTTTTAATCTTTGCAATCCACCCGATTTATTCTTAGTGGACACAAGCCTAATTGTAGCGATGGCTCGATTTTAAGGATGGAGGCATTTTTGCCGCCGGGCCACTGCCGAGTGGGACAGTATGAGGCTGTTCTTTTCTATTACACTGGCCTGCAAAAATAAGTAACACACTTTTAAAATTTCATTTTTTTCGAAACTATAGGAGTTAGAGATTTAAAATAAAAAACGTTTTATAGCAATTTTTAGTAGCTTAAAAAAATAAATCTTAATCAAATTAAACTCTTTTTCGAGTCCTTTTTGTTTTGAAAGTATATCTTATGTACTTGAAAAATTATTGCAATTTCTAAAGTGTGCTACTTATTTTTTGTGTTTTTACTTCTTAGCCGGGCGCTCTTGTCAAAGTGGCCGTGGTTGTAACTGAGAGTCTTGAACAATGACGGCTCTTGCTTTGAGTCTCCATTTAGCTCTGTTGGAGGCGTTGTGTAGGAGTTGTAAGAGTAGTTGGTCGTGGTGGATTAAGTATGGGATCTAATAAGGTCTGACTATCGGGTCGGTGACCACGAGAATTGTTGTAACACTGAAAAAGGGTTTACATTAAATAATGTATATTACATTACTAGCTGACCCGACAGACGTTATCCTGTCTAAATTATGAATATTAAAAATATATTTAAAAAACTCTTAATTTTAATTTTTTCTTTCATAAGAACCTCCTGACAGTAGCAAACACAACAAAAAAAGAGTAGCAAAATCGGTCCAGCCGTTCACGCGTATTGGCGTGACCAAGGGAAATAGGTATTCATTTTTATATAATAAGTAGATTAATTATTGTAATTCATGCATATGTACGAGACATATACATACCCACGGCTATTATCCTCGAAGTGTAAGACAGATACCAGGCAATGAGGACCACAAAGCAGTCCACTATGTCACAGTCCACATAATATTACCAAAAAACAAGTACACAGGTGTTCAGCATGATATATGGTGAGTCCATCGTCGCTCCATGCTGTTGGATGTATGTGCAGTTAGTCTCCCTTTACTCAAGGGAAATAGCTCTTTCATGTAGCAGTTACTTTCACAATTTCGGGTCCAGTAACGTGTGACATCAAAGCAAGCAAATTTCATCAAAGCGAGCAAATTTTCACTTTTTAGGTCTTTTCTCTTTGTACACTTTGTTCTTTAACCTTTTAGCCGTATGTAAGATGTTTAGTTAAAACTTTATTACTTTGGCATAAGGTCTAAAACCAATGCAAAAATTCACCATGCTGTGCCGGTAAATGGTCAAAGAAAATCATTTTGACAGGTGCTAAGATGTTTCTTAATTGACTAAGGCCCTTCGTACACAAGGCTACGCAAATCTCCGATACTAATGTTGTATACTACATTAGTATCAAGTCGCGAGTATCGAGTAGTGCACAGTCCGTACACAAGGTTACGCAAATCTCCGATACTAATGTTATATATATATAGGCAAGGATATTTCTCCACCTCAGAAACAAATTTAAAATTTAATGATTGCTCTGCCATCTTGGAAATCGCCGCGACTTAAGTAGCGAAGATCTCGACTGACAGGTAGCGCGCGACTGGCGCGACGCGAGTTGCGAGACAAATGTCGGCGACGCGACTAGTGTACGAACCTCAATGGATTTGTATGGCGGTAGTCGCTTAGAGACTAAAATCGTCGAGTATCGGAGATTTGCGTAGCCTTGTTTACGAAGGGGCTAACAAGTCAATTATCCGCCTCCTTCCACAACATAACACTTAGGCATTCAGCTTTCTAACGCGGCCAAGGCTAGTGCTTGTGACCCCCAAATAAAGATCAAGACTAGATTATGTTTATTTATTTGTTTAATCGTGTCGCGTAGCGGTGAAAGAATACTACCACCCCCTCTCTTCCCGTGGGTGTCGTAAAAGGCGACTAACGGACTAAGGACTGCACATACATCCAACAGCTAAGAACGGCAATGAGCTCAAAACCTGTCACGCTGAGGCGCTATTTGGTGAAAAGTGGACTATAGTAGAGGACTGCTTTTGCTGTCCTCATTGCCTATAGTTTCTGAATAACCATTCGAGGATATAAGTCATGATTATATGAGTTTATGTATTTTAAGGCTTTACATTG
Source organism: Scoparia ambigualis (assembly GCA_963921215.1). Classification (NCBI taxonomy): domain Eukaryota; kingdom Metazoa; phylum Arthropoda; class Insecta; order Lepidoptera; family Crambidae; genus Scoparia; species Scoparia ambigualis. The sequence continues at coordinate 63,281,647 of OY992501.1, forward strand.
CTATTTCCATCATCATCAGAATTTACCAAAAAAGAATCGTTTATGTAGCTTTGCAAGCCTTCTATAGCACCGGAGAAATTAGCTAACTAAATTTTGGCCACCCAACCTATACTCAACCGACCTTATTTTGCTTTTTTATTCACTACTTGGCCTTCATTTCCCCTACTCTGAGGAACTGGCTATCTTATCTCTAAACTGTGGGAATACAACAAAGTTGTATTGATGCCAGTCATTAACATTGTTGTTATGATGCCAGTCTTTAGATAACATGGTGTTAGCGAGCCTACCAACAAATAAACCAAGTGCACAAAGATGTACTACCACTGGGAATCGAACCGGGGACCTCTAGGTCAAAGATCGGTGGCTTAGCCACTAGAACACAGAGTCGGTTAATACTTTGTGCTTAGCTGTTGCGATGACATTGAAACAAATTTGAACTGTACGTCATGAACAAAAAACTGTCTAGTTCACTTATTGTTCATAAATTATATTCAATGTTTTTCGTATTGATCAGAAACAATTACAGGAAAAGTGTCTTTTGATGTCACTCTTACAGACAGTTAACTTTTACTATTGCCAATTTGAGTGAAGATCATTTGGAACGGGTGTTGAATGTCCAATTGTCATTTTTTTTGTCGTTCTCGCTTCGACGGTGCTGAAAAATTTGTCTCGACTAGACAGACACATTTTTTTTCATTTTCATTCAGACACACAAAACTAGGTGATACTATATTTCTGACTTTCTAATCACTCAGTAGTGACCGTGACTCACTTGACGTCACCTGAAGGTGAGATTATTATCGTTTTACCATTCTCTAGAAAGATAGGAGACATCAAAATCCGTGCCGTGTCGCATACCGGCTCATTGAAGGGATACTACCATTAGGGTTGTCAACTATACAGTACCCCAAGCAAGAACCATTATGGTACTATAAGCCTGACCGCAACCGCTGTACCGCGCCTTAGGTATGCGCGGGTGGTGGGGGGAGTGGGAAGTAAAGAGCATGAACTCACATGAGATTCGTAGTGTTAGACAGATCTTACGATATCGAAACTCAGGTTTTTGAAGCTTTATATTTACGAGTATAATTACATCCAATCCGTTTTTGTCCAGTATGATTTTTAGATAAGTACAATTAAAGAACCAATATAAATGAAATAAATCTTTAATTCTTGAAAATATATAATATAAACTTTCTTTGTTTGGTTTTCTTTTCTTAATATTATTTATAATATTCGGCCACTTTAAAAATGACAGTCTTGATTATCTCGAGATAATGCACGACCCATTTTTAGATATTTTATCTCATGTGCGTCTGACACACTAGTTGCCGCCGTGAGCGATGACGGCAGAATGACAAAATGGAGCAACTGTTTCGCCCCCCCGCCTCGCCGCTCGCATACCCAAGGCGCGGTACAGCGGTACCGGTCAGACTATAGTTAAGGTAATCGTATTATTTTGTATGAAAACCATAAAGTTAGTAAACCTTTTTCATACAAAATAATACGATTATGATTACCTAAACTAGTACCATAATGGTTCGTGCTTGGGGTACTGATAGAAACTGTATTGTGCTGTTTTTCACTACGTTATACTTTTTACTGTTAAACAAAAATAAAGTATCCAAAATACTGATTTAGTAGCAATGTGCACTGGTAAATATACCTGTATAAAACTTAGGTATAAAAAGTAAAAAAGTTGTGAACGTTGTAAGCGCGGTCCAGCTCAGCCATACTAAAATCTTTCAAACAAAATACTGTCCATTTTTAATTTTTTATATACTGTTAATTTTTTTTTATTTTACCTTATAATACTTTTCTTATTGTTTTAAAGTTGGCAACCCTAACTATCACCCCCTCTCTTCCCTTGGGTGTCGTAAAAGGTGACTAACAGACTTAAGACTGCACATTCATCCAACAGCATAGAGCGGCTATGTTTTCACCATCTGTCATGCTGAGCACATGTGCAATCGCTATTCGGTGAAAAGTGGACTATGGCAGCGTACTGCTATTGCGGGCCTCATTGTCTAGTCTAGCTTAGTCTCTGATTAACCATTTGATAATAGTCGTGATATGTACGAGTATGTATGTAGGTATGTACATTATAAAAATAGGAGACGAAAGACAAGCTTAGTCATCATCATCAGCCTATTAACGTCCCACTGCTGGGCAAAGGCCTCCTACGTGGACAATAGCACGTGGGGATATTGGGCCATCACCCACCACGATGGCCCAATGCGGGTTGGTGGGTTTTAACGACTGTCATCTTACGACAATAACCGGGACCAACGACCAAAGTGTCGAAGATTAGTTATTCTGAACACTAAAATTGCAAGTAGTTGCACCAACTGAGTCGTAGTAGATGATGAACAGTATAAAAAATAAATAAATTCAAATAAAAATAACGGTATTACGTTAAGTTACTCCCTGCGCCTCTTGTCCTTTACGAAATTTGTACGGTGGTTTGGGGTACGGTGTTTATTAATAGTCAAATCAGTCAGAAATAATGAAAACTACATTTCCTAAAGAGGCCTATTACATCTTGACTGTGATTTTTGCGTAAAATGGCCAACTTTGGCGTTATGGATCTCAGAAACGAAAATACATTAACAATTATGACTTATTGAATAGTGTAGAATAGCTATTGGAATAGTGCGTAGCGGCCTCGCTTTTTGTAAATTTTGCTTAACTTTTTAATTAAACCCAAAATTGCAGAGAAAGATTTTCATAAAGTGCGCGAAGGCACTTTTTTGAGCTCATCAATTTAATTACTGTTCTAAACAAGTGAAATAAAAAAATTATAATGTTATCTCTTATAATATAGTCGAATAATGCGTAGCGGTCTCGGAATTTTTAGATATCATTGATTTTATATAAGAATAAAATCTTATTCTAAACCAAAAAACTTCGAAAATTGATATAAATTAACTGTGAATATCTCCTATCTGCGATAATATTATTGAGCAAAATGTATACCAGAGTAACAGTTACTTCACGAGGAATAAAGATTTTATAATGAATTTATTATCCCATTTCGATAAAAACGATAAATACAACTGCAAAATTACTACAAAATGCGAAAATAGGCATTTTACGCAAAAATCACATTCGAGATGTAATAGGCCTCATTGAACCTTTGACCCTGTATACAAGTTTGTTCTCAGTTAGCTAGGTACTGCCTTTACTTTTCTGATTTCTATTTATATAAGTATGTCGCTATTACATCAATGTTACTGGCATCGTTGTGTTTCGACAGTTGACTACGTGGTCGAGTGGTCAGCACGCCGGGGCTGCCGTCGCGCCATCTCTGAGGTCACGGGTTCAATTCCCGGTCGGATCAATTTAGAAAATTTTTATTCGCCTCTGTGGTCTAGAGGCTAAGCCACCAGTTTCAGACCCAGAGGTCCCGGGTTCGATTCCCAGCGGGGGGCACATCTTTGTGTGCTCGGTTTGGATGGTGGTACACTGAAAAAAAAACTGACTTATACATAACCAAACTTTCGTGAACCTATAACACAAAAAAGTGACCACATAACTTTTTGCAATATGTAACCAAACCCAGTTGGCTTATTATTCTGACAAACTATGTGTGTTGTGTATTGCAAAACAGTTTTTGCTACGTGTTATGAAAAAGCTTACGTTACTTATGGCCTAAAATTGGTTACAAATAAACAATTTGTTTGTTTTCCATTTGTAAAACACTTAGAGTGGATGTAGCCAAAATAATTGTTACTTTTTGGGTTTATTTAGATTCAGCAAAACTTTTGTGTTGATACATTGTTTACGTATAGCAAATCTTGTGTTAATTATTTGTTTACCTATAGCAAAACATTTGTGTTAATATTTTGTTTACGTGTAGCAAAACTTGTGTGATAGTACTTGTTCACGAATAGCCAAACTTTGTGTTAATATTTTGTTTACGTATAGCAAAACTTTTGTGTTAATACTTTACTTAGGTATAGCAAAGCTTTTGTGTTAATACTATAGCAAATAAAAATTGTTATCCTTAATGCAGCTCACATACCTGCAAGTTCCACAGTGAAGCTTACAGGCACGTGAACCACATTAAGAATATCAAATTTTATTTACTAAATTCGCTAAAATCGCTATTTCTAAAAAGATGTAGTTGATGGAATAAAACAAAAAGATACATAGGTATATCAAATGGTTTATTAAATTTTACAAAAACAGTTATGTATCAGCCTTTCTTTACTTAATTCTTCATTAATTAATTAACCTTAATTAACTAAAAAATAAGTGTTTATATATATTATACCTAATACCTATATAATTAAATTTTAAATATTAATAATAATGAATATTAAAAAAATAACTACATTAAGTATATAAAAATAAATACAAAATATTATTTATTGTTATTATCATTTATTTCTATTATTTATTATAGGTAATTGAATATTAAATATAAAACGCTCTCGTAACGTAAATGGTTCAATATTATGTACCTTGAGGTTATCTCTTTCAGTGATGAACGCAAAGTCCATTTATTGAACTTTTGTTTGCGACTTTGTATGGTTTCTTCTATCTCCGCAGCGCTTTTTAAGTGGCAGATGAAGCTATCCAAGACTTCAAGATTTCTCCACTTTTTCTGTCTTGTTTGTTTTCAGCAAGGATGTTGTCATTAAAAAGGGCAGTACCATAAACGTAACAACATTCAAATCATCTTCCGTGTCTGTAAGAGATAATTTAACATGTTAATGACTGTCATTGTAATATTAAAATACTTAATAGTAGGTACTACGAAAATTCGAAGAAAATTATCTCTGGAACTAAGTTCTTTTACTGATAAAAAAAATCGATGACGCACCATGCTGGTTCATCATTAGCCTATTGCAGTCCACTGCAGGACGCAGGCCTTTCCCAGGGAGCGCCCCAAAGCCCGATCTCCCGCTTTCGCCATACAGACAATGCCAACTACCTTTTTTTAGGTTATTGGTCCATCTGGCTGGTGGACGTCTAACACTACGTTTGCCGAGCCGTGGCCTCCACTCAAAAACCCGTCTACTAAATTGGTCATCGGTTCTGCGACAGATGTGACCATGCTGGTTGAATTTGATATAAAGAATAACTTACCTTTGAAAGAAGCGATGTACGTTTCCAGACCCCATAGACGGAGATAATTATCTAAAGAGTCTGAACGTTCGTCATGCAGGCACTGGAGTCTCTATTGAGGTTCAAACCTTTTAATAATTGACGCACATTCACCACAAATATTACAATAACTATAATCTAGCAACATCGTGACTGTCTTTGCCGGCGCGTAAATAAAAATGAACGAACACGAGCTGTCAAGTTTAGCGCCGATTCGGTTACAAATGTAAACAAAATATTTTGTTAATACTAAACGAAAGTTGGGCTTGATATAACTAAAGTTCCTTTATTATTAAATAAACGTTAGGCAATATGTTCTAACCTGCAGTTTTGTCATGCACTACAAAATATATTATGCTATTTGTTACAAAATATTCATTTATGAATAAGCACATTATTGCTGAACTGCTTTTTGTTATGGCTTACAAAAACGTTGGCTGTACGCAAAATAAATACTTTTGTTGCATGTTATCAAAGATAATGCCTAAAATGGACAAAACGGTTTATTAGCCTGTAACCACTTGAGTTTGTCTAATTCAGTATGTTTAGAGCAAATCAAAGGTTTATTTACTAATAACCCAACTTGAAATAACATAAGCGATTTTGTCTTATAAAGACAAATCACTTTTGTTAAATCAAGTTAACTTTATTAGAATATTGTCAAACTTTGGTTATTCCTGAAATAGCCAAAGTAGTTAGGTTAAATATTTTTTTCAGTGTAGGGCTGTTAAGTCCGCCTGGCTAGCTAACACCATTTTATCTGAGTCTGTCGCCATAACAACGATGTTTATAGCATTGTTGTGTTCCGTACAGTTTTGAGATAAGATAGCCAGTTCCTCAGTGGTTGAGGATTCCGGGTGAGGGGCGCTTCTACCTTCGGCCTTATCGTCACTTGCCATCAGGTGAGATGAAGGCCAAGCGCTTACCCGTTGTAGAATAAAAAAAAGAGAAAAACTGTTTTTCTGAATTGATTTTGGGTCTGGGTGTTTTTTCTATGTTTATGTATATTTATCATATTAACGAGTTTCAAAAGAATACTCATCTTGGTCCAGATGTGCGTGTTGGTGTGAGCGTAAAAAAAATGTATTAATGAATTATTTATTTATTAATTTAATTGGTAAATAATAATAAAAACAATTAATCATAACAACAAGACAGTTGGAGATATAGCCCGCTCCACAGTCTTTATTTGAAGAATCCAGGTGAAGTGTCTTTCCACCATCTCGGCCTTATCCCATATCATCACCTAACATTAGGTGAGGTGAAGGCCAAGTTAAATCATAGTAAAAACAATTTAAAAAACAACGCATTGTGGTGATGAAGCCTTATAAAATAGGGATGAATATTAAACCAGGCTGTGAGTGCCCTATTCGTTTTATCAACAATAAAAAAGGTAGTAAAATGAAATACGTGTATGTGCAGTAAAAAATATGAGGCATTTAACTGTGCGACGTCATTTTGTAACAATAACATTTCGTAACGTCAATTGTAACAATAACATTTCGTATGTCATATACATATAAGTAATGTTGTATGCTTTGATTACTCGAGAGTAAATGATCAAAGGTTTATTTTTATGAAACCTAGCAATTTTGTTTTCGTAGTTATTATTTTTTCAGTGATTATTAAATTGGATATCTAGATGAGGTCAGAGAGAATCAAGGTTAAATTGATCAATAATTTTCACGTCTGGGCTTACGACTATGATCCCCAAAGGGTTAGTCAGAGACTAGGCAATGAGGAACGTGTAACAGGACTATGGCCCACGTTTCACCAAATAGCAACTGCACATGTGCTCAGGGTGACAGGTGGTGAGCCCATCGCCGCTCTATTATGTTGGATGTATGTGCAGTCTTTAGTCCGTAAGTCGCCTTTTACGACACCCAGGGGAAAAGAGGGGAACGTAGTACTCTTTCAGTGAGCCGATATGCCACACTGCTTTAAAAAAAATTGTATTAGTATTTTAGAGCATCTGTCGCCCTGTGGCGGCGGCGGACAGAAAAATGCGGAAAGAAGAAGCCTTTGCCATGCGGTGGGACAAAAGAGGCTGACAAAAACAATAATACACTTATAGCAACATAAGTTGTTCTAATTACTATACTACAGCTATTTTGCCAAAAAATGGTAACAAGAAATTGGAACGTGCCGCAGCTAGATAAGCAATAGTGCGCTAACGACTCAAAGTTTTGCCCGCAGTTACTATTGGCGTGTTCCGCTACGATCTGACGGATAATCTCTTTTATTTACCACCACAGTTTTACCAGTACATACTTGCCCTTACTCTTATAACTTTCTTTATGACTACAATGTTTGTCAGTTTAGGGTACTCATTTTCCTTCTTCCTTATCGTTCCCTAACTGCTGAGGATCGTGCCGCTATTTCTTCCGGTCAACCAACTGTTTCCATTGGTTACGGTCAGTCGCTTGATAGAGTGTGGCGCTGGGGATGAGGGTACTCATAATCTGGGGCCATACTGTCACCTTTAAAGCACTATTACTTTTATCTTACTATGCAAAACTCGTGTGGGAATTTGCATAGTAAGATTAAACTAACACATCGACTAAGAGTTGATGGTAAGTCCCCTGGCCCCCCTGGCCTTTAACGAGAACGTCTCCAATCTGGTCAAAATACCTACATTTTCAACTGTCCCATTTACTCGCACCTCAGGCATTTATTTGTTAGGCTTTTTCATTCATCCTCTTTACAATAATTGTAATGCCAAGCCAAAAGTTTATAATTATTATTGGAAGGATTCATACTACAATGGGGAAGCGCTTGGTGATTGTCTCAACTGATATTAAATGAGGGTAAGGTTAGATGAAAACGCACGTCATATGCAGTCCTTAACCACTTAGGATCGTACTTATAACTGACGGAACACAAGTTTTTTTTATGTTGACTATTGTTTTTTATTTGTATGCACCACCAGGGTCAGGAGTTATGTCAAAACACGTTTTGTGTTAAAAGAAACTTTTACTTCTAAGTGAAAAAATTGAGAAATCTTACAACAGCTGCCCTGTGACTACTACATAACTGTAAAATATCATACACTACGTCTAGGATAATACAATGATATTTGTTAAAAAAATATTCAAAAATAGAAAAAAAACTACGAAATTGAACTGGGTCTAATCACTAGAAGCAAAAAGGAAGCGCACATATTCATCTGATCTCGGAAACGGGCGAGTCTGCAAGTTACCAACTTCCATAATGAATTCGTTGTTTCTGCTCTCGAAGATGTCAAATAAATCAAGAGTATGCGTTATACATACGCAAACAAAAACATAAGGCACCAACTTTAATTGCAATTGGCTAACTAGAAAAAATAAATAATTATTTATTTATAAATTTATATTTATTAAACTTACAATGTACCTATTTAATTTAAAAATACATTAATATTTAAACATAAATAGTTTTCAAAAGGTCGTCATACAAAACTAAAACTAAAGTAACTTAATACATACTTAATAGGTATAAAGATATTTAATCTCAAATATTACAATGACTTGAAAAGATATGTACATTTTCAATTTAATGTTTTGCCTCCGTTTGGCGAATACTATTATTATTTCTTTAATATTAAAAAGACCTCGATAAGCGATTGACTAAGCGCTCGGCCCGATAACTGGTGGTTCAGGGTTCAATACCCAGGTCCGCGGATACACTGTAATTATGTACAATTCAATGCTGTACTTTTTTACAGGTACTTTAGGGGTAAGTTTTTATGGCCTTCATCTCACTCTCGCGCTTCACCCGGAATCCTCAACCTCTGGGAAACTAGCTATCTCATCTCTAAACTTTCGGATCACAACATTGTTGTTATGGCGAAATATGGGAATCAAACCGGAGACCTCTGGGTGTTAGACCGATGACTTAGCCACTAGTTCACAGAGGTGGTTAAAAAAAAATTGAAAAATGATGAGCAATATTCAACATTGTATCAAAAATGTGTTATGCTAGCTTTTGAGGCCGACTGTTCATTGTTATGTAGTAAACCCACGGAGCAAATTTTGCTATTTACTCACGGAGCAAATTTTGCTCCGTGAGTAAACCCCGAACTTGGATCGTTATTGTAGAATCCCTCGAGTTTTCAGTCCCCCTTACCAAGAAGTGCGCCCCCCATAACTGCCTACGAGAGATAAACGGTGGCCTTGATGACAATAAAGTGTGGACGTATCAGTGTATATGTTTCACCCATCTGATGAGACGGGATTGCGGAAGTTGCTTATTTTTAACGATCTTATCTTGAAAACACTAGTCGGTCCGCCGACTTACTCATCCTTTCACGGCATTGAATGTGCGGTAGCGACTCGAAGAATAAAGGTGACAAACGTTAAAGACTGCACATACATCCAACGCCAAAGATCGGCGATGAACTCACCACCTGTCACGCTGAGCACATGTGCAGTTGTTATTTGGTGAAATGTGGGCTATGGCGGTGGATTGATTATGCAGTTCTCATTGTTTAGTCTCTGACTAACCCTTAGGGGATAAATAGTCGTGAGTAAATGTATTATTATTGTTATTATTGTCAACTTATTTAGTCTCACTGCAGGGCAAAGGAATAACTGTGTCGCGTAGCGGTGAAAGAATACTACCCCCTCTCTTCTCTTGGGTGTCGTAACAGGCGACTAACGGACAAAAGACTGCACTTAAATCAAACTGCATAGAGCGGCGATGGGATCACCACCTGTCAAGCTGAGCACATGTGTGTCAGGATATGTATCCGAATGAATCTATGTACAAACGAGCAAGCAGATCATGCTCTCTCTCTCTTGCTACGATGGCCGCCTACGCCGGTACCTTGTTAGAGCTGAAAAGCCTTAAATTAATAAAAGAACTTGTTGATTGCATCAAGCCTGTGTTTCACTGAACGTCGCTCGCCCCACGCTTGCCCACGTAATAATGTGCAGGAGCTATAAGTAGACTATGGTAGTTAACTGCTTTTGCTGTCCACATTCCCTAGTCTCTGACTAACCCTTCGGGGATAATAGTCGTAATTATATGTATGTATGTATGCAGGGCAAAGGCCTGTCCTTCTTTCCACTTCTTTCTATCCACCGCCACAGTGGTCCAATCCAGCTAACCTGCGTCCAGCTATGTTTTAAATTTCAGTCAGTATCGGAATCAAAGGTCGATTCCCAGCAATTGATATCAGGTTTTGTAGTTAAAGTATAATTGAAAGACAAAGAAAAGCACAATGTTGAAATCTTGAGACTCTAAAGCAAGGCCAAGGTCGAGGTTAAAACCAATAATTAAGACCAAGTTCGTATTAATAAAAACTTAAGTTAGCGACAAGAAGTTGCTACAAGGGACCTACTGTCACATCTAGCTTTTACCTATTATTTGAAATCCTTTACTTCTTTGACGACCTACGTGTTCGAGTGCTAAGCACGCCTGGTCTGGCCTAGCGCCATGTCTGAGGTCCCGGGTTCAATTCTCAGTCTGGTCAATTTAGAGAAAAACTGTTTTTCTAATTTGATCTATGATTTTTTCTGGTCTGGGTGTTTTTCTACGCTTATGTGTATTTATTTGTTATCTTACCATATTAACGAGTTTCAAAATAAACTTATCTTGGTCTAGATAATTGGTGTAATCGTAAGTAATTTTAATTTAATTCTAAATTAATTTAATTTCACTATGCAAAATTCCTATGGGAGCTTGCATTGTAAGATTAAAGTAATACTGCTCAAGGATTTGATAAGGCGCCAGCTTGCTTGCATTCTCTTGATTCGATTCGACTCGTCTTCGACCAGTCTCGATTTACACAAAAAGATCAACAAAATCTATAGGTCTTGCAGTGTGGTGTTAGGGCTAGGATTTGATAACCTTGGAATCCCAGGTAAGTTCAAAAGTGTTCCTTTAAAAGTGTTTAATAATTCAATGTTTAGTGATAACGGTTTCGCGTAGCAGTGAAAGAATACTCCTCTCTTCCCTTAGGTGTCGTAAAAGGCGACTAACGGACTAAATACTGCTCAAACATCCAAAAGCATAGGGCGGTGATGGGCTTTCCACCTGTCACGCTAAGCACATGTGCTGTCGCTATTTGGTGAAAAGTAAACTACGGCAGAGGACTGCTTTTGCGGTCCCCATTACCTAGTCTCTGACTTATCCTTCAGGGATAATAGTCATGATTTACGTATGTTATAGTGTTCGCTTATACCATTAGATCACATGTTTTATAAGTGAACGAAGCGTTAACATAAACATAATCCCCTTTTTGACTTTCTTTTAAAATATGTTGCTTCTTTATATTTTTTTGTAATGTTAACATTAACATAATTTTATTTATCTATCTGTTTGTATTATCACTTATGTGTGTTTGTTACCGAATATAATTTCTTTATGTCTTCTTTCTTTCAAAACCTAGTTTTCTAGTAAACCTACTATGTTACTATCAAGGTTTAACATTAAAATAACATAGCTACAAACAGAACGTTGGCCGGCTCCAAGTCCAACTGCATAGTAAAATCATTGTCTAGCAGACTTGACGGTCTCTAGCAAGAACGCTAGGCATTTACTCTGATAAATCCTACGGCAAAATTAGCATCAATCCGTGGGTGAGTGGTTAGCACGCCGGGTCTGGCGTCGCGCCATTTCTGAGGTCCCGGGTTCAATACCCGGTCGGGTCAATTAAGAGAGAAACTGTTTTTCAAAATTGATTTCGGGTTTCGGTGTTTTTTCAATGTTAATGTATATTTATCTGTTATTTTACCATATTAACGAGTTTCAAAAGATAACTCATCTTAGTCTAGATAATTTGTGTGAGCGTAAACATATTTAATTAAGTAGTAAATAATAAATAGCCATGTGGAGTAGCGGCTCATTAAAAGAATTACTCGAAACCCCTCTCTTCCCTTTGGGTGTCGTAAAAGGCGACTAACGGACTAAAGACTGCACATACTTCCAACAGCATAGAGCGGCGATGGGTTCACCACGTATCACCATCATTGGGTGCCATTTTCATTATGAAGTTTGTAGGTCACACTAAGAAAATTTGCAGCTATACATACTACATACATATAATGACGACTATTATCCCCGAAGGGTTAGTCAGAGACTAGGCAATGAGGACTGCAAGAGCAGTCTTCTGCCATAGTTCACTTTTCACCAAGTGGACGCACATGAGCTTAGATTGACAAAGGAGAGTCCATCGCTTTATGCTGTTGGATGAAAGTGCAGTCTTTAGTCCATTAGTCGCCTTTTACGACACCCAAGGGAAGAGAGGGGGTGGTAGTATTCTTTCACCGCTACGCAACACGGCTACAGCAGGACACCGGGAGAATGGGCTATAACCCACCAAGCTGGTCCAATGTGGGTTGTTGACGGGTGCCATCTTACGACAACAATCGGGACAAATAGCTTTACGTGCCTGCCGTAGCACGAAGCAGCTCAATATCGCTTTATTAATTGGTTCATCCATACAGTGACCCGGCACTGCGAGAATTGTATATTACATACATTATATATATATACCTACATAGATAAACGACTATTATCCCCAAAGGGTTAGTCAGAGACTAGGCAATGAGGACCGCAGAAGCAGTCCACTGCCATAGTCCACGTTTCACCAAGTTACAACAGCTGTTGTCTTTGCAATTAGGAAATTTAGGAAATCAGGCTCTATGTTTTGTCATTTTTCATGCATACATACATACATATAATCACGTCTATTATCCCCGAAGGGTTAGTCAGAGACTAGGCAATGAGGACAGCAATAGCAGTCCTCTACCATAGTCCACTTTTCACCAAATAGCGACTGCAGATGTGCGCAGCGTGATAGGTGGTGAGTCCATCGCCGCTCTATGCTGTTGGATGTATTTCCAGTCTTTAGTCCGTTAGTCGCTTTTTACGACAATCAAGGGAAGAGAAGGGGTGGTATAGTATTCTTTCACCGCTACGCGACACAGTAACGGTACACTGAGGCGATTCATAATAAAATTTTATGCAATTATGTTATACTAGCGGCCGCTCGCGGTTTCACCCGCGTGGTTCCCGTTCCCGTAGGAATATCGGGATATAATGTATGCTATGTGTTAATACAGTATATATACTATCTGTATTTTTTTTTTTTTTTTTTTATAAAAGAGGGAGGCAAACGAGCAAGCGGGTCACCTGATGGAAAATAATCACCGCCGCCCATGGACACCCGCAAAACTAGAGGAATCGCAGATGCGTTGCCGGCCTTTAAGGGAGGAATAGGTTTAAGGAAGGAATAGGAATTGGGAGGGGGGGAAGGGGCCTCCGGAACCCTCACTGGTCGGACGAAACACAACAGCACCAAGTGCCGTTATTTCACGCCGAATATTCGTGAGAGGGTGGTATTACGCCGGGCGAGCCGGCCCAATGCGTGCTGCAACGCAGCGTGGCTCTACCACTCAGTCAGTGTTACTCATTTAGCACCACCCAGGGATCACGTGTAGGGTGTCAAGGGTAAACCTACGGACGCGAGCAACTTTAACCCCCTAGTATGCCCTGTATGCCGAAGTTCATCAAAATCAATTCAGTAGTTTTCACGTGAAAGAGTAACAAATATCCATCCATACTTACAAACTTTCGCGACTATTCCTTTGAGTTATAGTCAACGACTTAATAGATCTCTTAAAACTCTAATTTTAGCGCCTAAATGTTTGTTGGGTTTTGACCAAATAAAGACCAGTAGGATAAAATTATTAAAAACTGAAAAGACAGATTCGTGTCTGTCTTTTCAGTTAATTAATAATTTACTGAAAAGACCATTATTAAGATAATATAATACAGACATACTAAAGGAGGTGCCGCGCGATTGCAAAAACTGACATAAGTCTTCTTTGAAGTCGTGAAGTGAATAGAGAATATTGATAGAATAATATTGATATTTATAGTTAGTACACTGCTTTGAAGTTTCAGACGTAGTAATTTAATTAGAGAAATATTTTTATTCTGCGAAATGTAAAAAAAAAAAAAAATATTTTTATAGAAGGGGGTGCCCTGCGGAATATCAGTACAAATATTTTCATGTAAGAATTATTGTTTCATGCGTAAAATAAAGAATGTTGTCAAAGAAATATATTTTAAGGAGTCATTAGATTTATGTATTGTTTGTTATTGTTTAAAGAATTTGTTTCATTTTTCAACAAGGCCACAGTCTTGTGCAATTATCAGGCTAACTTACGTAAGTTCTTTAAGAGGGTTTATGCATTTAGGTTTTCCACCTGGACAATTTTGATAAAACTTTGCATGCTGAAGTAAAACAGGGATCTAAATAGTTTGTTGAAAACATTTTTAAAAAACGTTTTTCTAGCTGAATTATTGCTACTTAAAGTCCACTATAGAAAGTTAAAAATCGCAATAACTAAGTTAAATAAACATTTTTTTTAAATGTTTTCAACAAACAATTTAGATCCCTGTGTTTCATTCAGCATGCAAAGTTCCATCAAAATTAGTTCATTGGTTTTTAAAAATTTCAACTTGGAAGTTTGTATGGGAAACCGAATGGCGTAAACCCTTTTAAATGAATTTAACTAATTCAGCTTAAAATACGTAAAATTTCACAATTTCCAGCAGGACCCTGTTTTTTGTTTACATAACGTCTGTGGGTTTCTGTCAGCCAAAACAAAGATATAACTTTAAATTGAAATGGACGACACCCCCGAGGTCGGCCCAGGAAGAGACATGGAAAGAGAGACAGAATAAAGTGGGGGAGGCCTTTGCTCAAGGTAAACATCTCTCTCTCTCTCTCTCTCTCTCTCTCTCTCTCTCTCACACACACTCTCTCTCTCTCTGACACACAATTATTATTTTCTTAGCCTTTCAGATTGGAAAAAAAAAGATAGAGATGGATGGAGCCCCGGAAAACTCTGCTCTTTTTTTCAGGTAGCACGGTTATCCGTAAGTCAAATTCACTGGGAAAAATGTCCGTTTTCAGCAGTGCGACACAATGGGCTTAGGAAAATAATAAAATAAAGAAACATTATTTTTTCAAGAATATGCGTCAAATGACCCACCGCCTAATATACTTAAATCGACCTCTAGACGTAGTAAAGTCAAATGCTTCTAAAATCTCAACTCCGTTGAAGCATTTCATTTCTGTATAAAATTATTGAAAAAAAAATGATAATATCTGCTTGATAAAGGTTGAAGGGATTTAATACTGTGTAAGTATGTGTGGTGGCGGCTAATTAAAATAATACTACTGACCCATCTCTTCCATTCGGTGTCGTAAAACGAGACTAACGGATTAAAGACTGCACATAAATTGAACAGCAAGAGACCTGCCAAGCTGAACACACGTGCAGTTTTTATTTGATGAAACGTGACTATGGCAGGGGATTGATTTTGCAGTCCTCATTGCCTATTTTCTGACTAACCTTTGAGGGATAATGATCGTGAGCGTATTTATGTATGTTTGTTTGTATGTATCTATAAAAAAAATTGAGAGAACTCGATATAGTGCAAGTTATTTATGTCTAGTTGACCGATAGTGCTCGGTATGATGTCTGGAGGTAGAGGGTTAAATTTTTCTATGCATAAACCAACGATACAAGCAATAGAGGAAAATACGGCATGCTTTTAGTTGTATGAATCAAAAAGAGATACGTGATTTTGAGTGGTAGAGCCACGCTACGTTGCAGCACGCATTGGGCCGGCTCGCCCGGGGTAATACCACCCTCTCACGAATATCCGGCGTGAAATAATGACACTTGGTGCTGTTGGGTTTCGTCCGGCCAGTGAGAGTTACGAAGGCCACTTCCCCCCTCCCCTCACAATTCCTATTCCTTCCTTAACCCTATTCCTTTTTTAAAGGTCGGCAACGCATCTGCGACTCCTCTGGTTTTGCCCGCCTGCTCGTTTGCCTCCTTCTTATATAAAAAAGTATTGTAGTGTGAAGCCTAGTGTCACTCCGATTTTTGTGAGTGAGATTCATGATAAAACCACTGCATTTCTTTTAAAAAACAAAAGAAATCCGAGGGACAGTGACATCCTTGATATTTACACAAAAAATTGTGAATAATTTTGTTAACAAACATTCTTCATCGATTTTTGCTTTAGTATAACATAAAACCGTGTTACACTATAATGCTTTTATATATACATTACTTTATAATACAAGCTTTCTGTATGAGTTAACAGGACTATTATTAATGTGTATAATACTCTTAGCATATTGGTTTCTTGGCGCTGCTTCAAGAAATTGGTAGGGACCTTACTTATTTCACCTCAACATTTCGAAATATCACTTAGAGTGGTTTAGCGGTTTCAGCATACGTTTAAGTCTGCACGGTTTACTCAAAGTTAATTTAAAAATATTTATTTCAAATTCTCCGTCAGTTCCTCATCCATTTAATTCGCAAATTAAACCAGCGTGATTTTCAGCTATCAAATTAACAACAGACGCCATTAGCATCCCCTAACATGCCTAATGCGTTCTGCAATTCAAATGGACACTGACTTAAAGAATTACTCGAGCAGCCAATGCAAAAAGATTCGCGGAAAGAGACAAAACCCGCAGCCCACTAATGCAAACTCCCGGAACTTACCTGAACGGGCGGATGCAACTTCGATATGAAATTTAAATGAGACTTGTTCAGTACTCTAATTTCTTTGCAACATCCTTTGGAAAGTTCTGGAATAATGTCCGCCTCCACGGAATTAATTCTTATCTGAATGATGAATTTAAAACGTGAGAAGGATTTGAATATGGAGATTCGACATGCTTTATTTCTCTGCACAGGTATTTCGTTCTGCATGACATGTTAGTTTTTAGAAATGTTAGCTCATGTTAACTTAAAGTTTTGGATTCTTGAAGTCTTGAACGAAATAGTCAAGTCAAGTGATCTGACCTTTAATAGTGCTAAAAAAAACTTTACCTTATTCATATTTTTAGCAATCAACCCAATACTATATAATAGATTTTTTCAACAAGATGAAAGCTCTTTTGTCAATGCGTTTTCACCTTCGTTCTAATCGTCGCGTCGCTTACTATCAGATGAGATGAATTTACTTCGAAATCTCAACATAAACTCACAAGCCTGTTTACCAGCGAGCTCATCTACTTGTTCTTTTAAAAATCTTTATTAGGTATTAGTAATTTATTGTGTAACACTTGTTGTAGATTCTGTCCAGAATCCGCTCAATGGCAACTGCCCTAATGACTGCTACCACCTGGCTGCTGTTTAATATTGCTTTGTTTCGGCTTGAAGAGTGCTAAATCTAGAGAAATTAAAGAATACAGAAGCAGAAATGAAGCTCGGTTAGGGTCGGTATCGTTCAAAGTTCCTTATTGCATTGCATTGCAATCTTATTTTTCAGTTCGGGTAACACTTGGTATAGCCATCATCCATGTGATGCAGTGGTAACTTTCCATGACCAATAGAGAGTCGCCAAGGGTGGGCAGGTAGGGGTAGCTGCCCCCACATCCCCCCCCTCCAAACTAAAAAAATACGTAATAAACTGTTAAAAATCAAAAAAAAAATAATGTTGCCCTACTCCGAAACCTTATAGTAGAAGATCCGAGTACACAACGGCCTTCACCGAGCGGTTAATGGATAAAAAGTATTTTATATCAAGTTTAATGTTTTAAAAATATATTGCGAGTGGGTTGGCTGAAAAATTTTCGTCCAGTATATGATTAATTAAATATTTAAAAATAAAATATTGCACTTGTTTTGATAATAGATAAATTGCATAGGTACCAATCGAAAGTATAAACCCTATAGAAACCGTCTGGTTAAATAAATAAATAATATGTTTATATAAAGATAAGCTCATTACAAACACACACACACCAAACCAGTGCAATGTAAAAAAAAAAATAATATTAAATTAATCATTAATGGTACTGGACTGAAATTTTTCAGCCAACCCGCTAGCGATATACTTTTCATCCATTAACCTTTCCGGTAAAGGTTGTTCTATACTCGGGATCTTACCGCCGTACTCAGAGACGTCAATTAAGTTTTAATGATAATTAAGTCTCTTGCTGTCACTTTCGTATGTATAGCGCTAAATAGAAAAGGAAAGACATATAATTGTCATTAAAACTTAATTGACGTCTCTGAGTACGGCAGTTAGACTATTAGGCACGCCTCTATGTACAGTGAAGAGGTTGTAGAGTTTACACTATGGAACTTTGCACCGTTCTTATTACAGTCGCCTCCTTCATCATCTTCGTCTTTATTGACATATTTGACGTAACTCTGATAGTGAAAATAGTGACTAGCAAATTGTTGTTTGTTTATTAATTCTAATTTATAGTAAGTAATTGACATTAGTATAATTTATTAATATAATTAGACATAATATTTTGTAGAATTATTATATTTTGAAGTTGACTTTATTTGTATGTTTTTATTTGGATTTGTTATTGTAACTGTGTGATAAATGTTATTGATGAATGTCGTTTTTATCACAGTAAATAATTAAATAATAAATTCATTTATATCGGCTTGCCCCACGCTCTTGCCATCTATGCTTATTTGCCAATTTCATAAAAATCCCAGATGTCGTGGCTATCACCAAACAATCAACAACCAAACACAGCGTCAGCAACAAGCGAGTACTAATACATCTTGTACCGACTTGGCGCTGTTTGTACAAATCTAATGACTCAGTTACACGAGTACATGTAAAACGGTTTTATTACAGAAGCGAACAACAACCTCCAAAAGATAAATAAAAAAAGTTTTTGAAAGTATACTGTTAGTTATTAACAAAACTATGTTATTGTGAAACAGCCCATCCCAGCCTGCCAGTACTGAGCGTGTACCAATCCAGCGCTGAACTTGTACCAATCCGGAGGTGCAGCTAAAGTGCTCGAAACTTTAGCACCGTCTATCGTAGGAAACAAAACAGCAACAAATTGTACCTACCAGTCGCCGTCCATTGAAGAAGTTTGCTGAGCTGCGAAACTGCGAGCAATTTAACTGAGCGCTGCCGTGAACTCGTGAATGACATTACTTCACCTACGGGCGGTGGAATTAAAGCTCGTGTTGCCAAGATAACCTTTAGTGCTTTGCGTAAGTTGAGAGTTGGGAGGGGCCAAAATAGAAATTTAAGCCCCTTCGGTTTTGAAAGTTTCCGCTGAAATATATTATCGTCATGCTTGACTGAATGTTTGGAATCAAATTATGAGCACCTGATAAAATGAAGACTCATTTATAAAATAAAATATTCATTGAAAAATTGTATCTTCAGTAATAAGATAAGGTTTCGACGTCAGTAGCAAACTGCAAAGGCTTTTGGAGTCAACAAGTTGATCTTTTTCCCGCAATTTTAGAAGCTCCAATAGCGTTCGTAGCTCGAAAGTAGTTGTGTTATGTTGTCTATACCATTATCCTTTATCAATTTCGTGTTTTTAACACCCGTCGTCGCGTCGTTGGAATGAAAGTTCTTGTTGCCAAGGTAACCTTTGCTGCTTTGTCTTTGTGAAAGGTTAGTAGATAGAAAAAGTTTTGAGCACCCGTCGATACGAAGGTTTAATAACATAATATTTATCAACACTAACAGGTATAATAACATTTTAAGAATAAAGAAGGTTTTTAAAAACTTTAATGATATTAAAGGATGAAAAGATTTACACCTGGTGATTTTTCGTAATTTAGTATTTTGTAGAAACCCAAGAACTTACAATATAAAGTACGGACAACAGGCTTAAGCATATATGTAGTGATTTGATTAGTGAAATGCGGACTAGCAGAGGACTGACTATGCGGTCCTTATTGCCTAGTCTCTGACTAACACTAGAAGTCAATCATTATATACACTCACGGTGTATATAATGTATGGAGAATAGGCACGTCAGTATACCACAAAACGTCAAAGTTGTACAAACTATTTTGAAAGCAACACCCAAAAAATTAAGATGGAAACTTTTGGAGGATTTTGACACTTTTGTATAGACTGGAGTGCTGTTGTGTGAGGGTACATACTTTACCTTATATAAATTATAGGTACTTAACTAGAATACCAATAATGTTACATAAAGTAAAACTAATACAATCATAGGCTATTCAATTATGCGTACCACGTGTAACTACAAACAGAATGTCAGATCTTTGATTAGTCTATCGCTCGAGATGTTGCGGCAGAGTAAGAAATACGGGATCTTCGTAAAACTCCGATTTCGGAGAAACTTAACTGTGTTGTTACTTTACTAATTCATATATTTTTTTAATTTTTGATGTTTAAATATTGACAACGCTCAAATACGTAAATATTGAATTTGTTGAATAAATCTACTACCTCAGATGGGAATCGAACCACCATCTCCTGCATACAGGGCGGCTGCGTAACCTTTCCCCCATCGAGGTACTAAACCTATCGAAACTCTTTAACGCTTTTTACTGATGCTTTAAAAGCAACATTGTCTCATCAAACCTTTTTGAATTTACATCCTAAGAGTTGGAAATGAAATATTTTACAAACTTTTGCTTTACCTACTCACTGATGAAATCAAATAAAATTTGTTGGTTTATTTTTTTATAAGTTTGCGTTTGCGCATGTAAAACGATGTTAAATGACGAATGAAGCCCATAAAACATTAGATGACGTCGCGCCATGCCTAAAAAGAGATGACGGGACAAGCTGGATTTCGATTAACTGGCAACCGTAAAGAGTGGAAAGAGGGTGGAGTGGTCTTGCCCGGCAGTGGAATAAGCCAGGCTGAATATTGGCCTGTTCCACATGTTTGTCTCAAGGTGGTTAAAAATAAAATTGAATAGTATATCGATAGGTTATATACGAACCGCCATCTTACCTAATCGAGTTAAGATTTTATAAAGACCTATAGTCGGATAATCAAAATAAAAAAAACTTGATTAAAGATTGGAGCAAAAGTTTTTCGTTTTTTCATATTTAATATAGAATATTAGATCATCTTAGAAATTTCGCAAAGATCCGTTTTCTCCGATAGTCCTGCGACAAACACAAAACATTTATGGATTCCTACTGCAATATCAAGACAGGCAAATCGGAATCAATGAACACATCATTTAATTACATCTCTATTTGATGTTGATATTCCATTTTGGATTACGATTAGAACTGATCATCTATACAGTAATTAGAATTACTAAAATTAATACAAGCAATTGCTCGTAACTTTGCTTTTAAAACTTAGAATACTGTCAACCTTTTGTAGAAGTCAAAAGGTTCTAAGAAACAATCATGTTAATTAGTAAAATTAAATTTAATGGTTAAGTATGTTTTTTTTATTTTTACTGATTTATTTATTTTAAACAAATGATTTGATCGTTTCGGGTTTATTGTAGTTTTATCCCGATGTTTCATATCTTTGCAAAGTCTATATGTTTGCCGTTGCTGTGTTATGCGATGTGATCAATTTAGAATTCGTTACCATCCGGTAGGGTAGACTACATACCTAATTAGGCAATTGCCATAGAAGTATAAAAAAGACAAGTGCGAGTCGGACTTGCCCACCGAGGGTTCCGTACAAATTTGTAGGTGCATATTTTAAATTTTTATTTCCATTCTTCGTCATAAATCAAAAACTATACATCATAAAAATAATTAAAAACCTGTTTAAGCTTGTGCCAATAAAGCCCTTTCATATGATACCCTGCATGACACGGTTAACTCAATTCAAAATTTGGACCGCCGTTCCTTGGCATAAGGACCCTGTTTTTTATTGATTTAATTACAAATTTGCTAAATTTCATAGTTCTAGGTCAACAACAAATACCTTATGAATTTTGATTCCCTTGAGAGTGTCTAAATATACGTTTTTTTGGCATAAAAACCCTGTTTTAATGACTTTATTACATATGTACAGTTTTCAGATGTTTCCCTATATTTGTAGTATAAGACGGTAATACTTGCCAAGTTTCATAGTTCTAGGTAAACGGCAAATGCCCTATGAATGTTTTTTTGCGGCATAAACGGCCGTATCTTTTTTACGTTAACTCAAGAGTTTGAGTTTTTCACAGCTTCAAGAGACTGCAGATTTGAGTATATCGTTTTAATTTCAACTCGATACCTCCACGCATTCCCGAGATAAAGGGTCTTGGACGGACAACAAAGTGATCCTTTAAGGGTTCCGTTTTTTTCTTTTTAGGTACGAAACCCTAAAAACAATTTCGCATTCACCACATAGGTACAGTGCTGAGGCGTATTACACGGTTTGTTCACCATTCGATCAAATTAAAGAAATCAAGAATTTTTATAGTTAATCATTTCGTTTGTCACCAGGACGCGGCGCTTTAGTACCATACAAAATCTAGTCGAGCGACGCCGAACGGTAAATCATTTAAATTACGTACAAAACTCGCACTTACAACTTTAACCTATCTTACACTTACACGATCACGTAACACACTGTATGCTGTGTTTGAAGATTGCGCCTTTGTTATTGATTATTGCCTAGCAGTGGTACACGTTACGCTCTATTTTACGGTCGTCTTGGTATCGTGTATTCAATAAAACATAATAATTACTCATATTGACGACCTCATTGGTCGAGTGGTTTGTACACCGGTTTTTATGTTGTCGCCATCTCTGAGGTCCCGGGTTCGATCCCCGGTCGGGTCAATTTAGAGAAAAACTGTTTTTCTAAATTGATTTCGGGACTGGGTGTTTTTTCTATGTTTATGTATATTTATCCGTTATCTTACCATATTAACGAGTTTCACAAGAATACTCATCTTGGTCTAGATAATTGGTGTGAGCGTAAACAAAATTTATTTATTTATTTATTATTTATTTATTTATATTTTTCACAAACATTCATCAGAATGAACAAGATATTTATTGTAAAAAGGTAAGGTTATCTACCAGTGCAGAAGAAAATCCTGTATATGCCAACTTTAGCCTCTATAGAATCAGAACCAGATTGCGAGTTTTTCACTATTCGATTTATTATATTTAACACGATCGAGTTGCGAACATACATACAATCACGACTACTATAGTTAGTCAGAGACTAGGCTAAGTAACCACAAACGCAGCCCTCTGCCATAGTCCACGTTTCACCAAATAGTGACTGCAAATGTGGTCAGCGTGGCAGGTGGTGAGCCCATCGCCGCTCTATACTTTTGGATGTATGTGCAGTCTTTAGTCCGTTACTCGCGTTTTACGACAATCAATGGAAGTGAGGGGATGGTAGTGTTCGTTTTGGGAGCCGCTACGCAACACGGCCCTTGCAATTACAACTTTGGCCTATCAGCAAAAACATGTCACGTGACACACTGTATGCTGTGTTTGACGATTGCGCCTTTGTAATCGCCTATTGCCCGGCAGCGGTAGCGTCCTCTATTTTGCGGTCGTCTTGGTTCTCTACAATTTGCCTCTAACCCGACCGAGACCATTGTGCTCTACGCTCCACTGCATAGAAGTGACGGTAGTAACGCGACGTTGCCTTTATCGACATAAACTATTCTATAAAATTTTGGTTTGTTGGGTAACAAACTATTTTAATTGGTAACACAGTGATTAGGACTATTCAAAACTTTATGAAACACTCGGACCTTATCGTCATTAACTATCACGTGAAATTAAACTCAAGTTTATCGTAGATATTATCATACATATTAATGTAAAAATATAATACTTATCATGAACATTATAAATTACTTCTTTCAGTTAGCTTTTACGATAGCGCACGACAGTAAAGTCGAAATTAGTTTCAAATTCAATTTGTGTCAAACTTACACAACTATTGCATTGACACGTAAGTGTAGATAGCGTTATCAATCTACATGATTTTTACGGCAAAATTATAGTAATTATTAACATTAACATGGAGAATCTGAAACCGATCGTGCTAGCTGCTAAGTTACGGAGTTACGGAGCTTCATTTAACCCATACTATTTACCTAAAACCCAGTAATTTAAAACAACGATGCTTACCGGCAGAAATTAGTGGTTGTCATCCAGTCGGGTTCTTGGCAGAGTTTTTCCGATGCTATAATGATATTTTATGCATTAGAAAGGATATTATGTACAGAAACCCACCAAATGACAATAAACAAAAAACAAACAAACAATAGATGTTATATACTAGTACAAGTTTGGGTTCCGATAACAGCTGGAGACAACACTTAATAATACACAATATAATAACAGACGCCTTTTTAAAATGCCATTATAAGGCGCGCCCGTCTTCATAAATATCGAGAACCGTTAAAAAAACCTCATCAAGTGAGTACTAAACTACTACAAAAATTTAAAAAATATAATAATAAAAATAGCTTTTCTTAAAAATTTGTTATACCTAGTTGTTAAAAGGTTAATACTAATAAATTAGTAATGAAATTTTAACTTCAAAAACTTCATTTATCGATATCGACAATATGTCTTAGCAACACTACTCGCGTGCCAGACGACACCTTAATGGCCGGCACTTCGCTCATTTTCTACTGCGGCCGCGTTATTTTATCTTCGTGTCAAGCGCTTCAGCCATTGTGGTTTTATTTTTATTTTATTGCCATTCTCTTCAAATGCTTAACTTACATTTCTTGGTCTCCTACAGTTTGCTTCAGTAATATATTCGTGTCTTATCATGGAGGAGGTTACAATAAAAAAGCGTGGCTTTTAAGTTTATTTTATTAATCGGTTCACCAACATTAATAATTGTGGATAAGTGTATCTCTATAACGCTCCTTTAATAAAAATAATAGGTAAACACCACATGTACACTTAAAACACAAACTGTTAGATGATCGAATAATCAAAGCATAAAAGCCAATACGAATTTAAAAAAAGAACATCCAGTGGCCAAAGTCTTATAAAAAGTTCAAAGTAGAGTATTATACATTCAGAAGTCTTTCTTTTCCGAGTTAAACATCAATCTGATACATACATCAGCGTGTTTCTTGTAAGGTGTCAAGCCGTTGTGTGGTGATAGGGAACTACCATACCTATCTATTGAACCACCATGTATGTTTTACGATTTTTTGTAGTTTTCGAGTTATAATTTATTTTCGTTATCTTAAACGAAAATTTTGTTAGAAATTATATCTTTTTTTGGGTCGACTTTTCTTCGATGTTTTTTATATGCCTATTGATTGCACTTTTATAAGTAAAAAAATCTCTTTCCTAACTTTTACCTAAGAAACTAGAATTTTGATCTTAACTTTAAAAATTTGGTTAATCAGAACAGAATAAAATTTTCAATTTAAATAAAAAAAATAAAAAAGATTTTCTATAGCTTTGACTAGTTTTAAAAACTGCCCGACCAAATATGCTTTCATACTACTTAATAGTACGTGGTACTGTTACTACACATTTACACATGCACACACTATTTCCACAGTGTAAATGTGTAAATGTACACATTTGTACATTTACACATTTACACTGTGGAAATAGTGTTATTTTCCTCTATAGGTACTAATATTATAAAGAGAAAAGATTTGATTGTTTGTTTGTATTGAATAGGCTCTGAAACTACTTGACCGATTTAAAAAATACTTTCACCGTTGGGAAGCTACACAATCTTCCGGTGACATTATATTTCCAAAAATATTAGGGATCCTTACTAAAACTCAAATAAATTCCATAAATCGAGTGCGCTAAGAAAACTATTGATGATAGAATAAAATACTATGGCTTTGCAGAATAAACCACGGTGTACAAAAAGTGTCGCGATAGCATAATAACATCTCTAACTATTTTAGTTACGTCACAATAAGTGTTCTTGGAAGAGGAGTCATTTTGAAAATTCGTCAAGGGGTACGGGGTCCACGCAAACGAAGTCGCCGGCGCACTGTGGGCTGTAAATCGCTTCTCATAGACTTTCGAATCGATTTTGGTAATCTTAGCTTTTTACAGATGAAATCGCCTTATTTTGTGTAATCTTACTATTATTATGACATAATGACATAAAACTCTAAGTTTTAAGTTAACGCATTTATAAGATTTTTGTTTTATCAAATGTATGAAAAAACATCTTTAAACAATAATAACTTAAAAACCGTGAGACTGCCCCTAATTTCCTTTAGCATGATTATTCTTCATATTTTTCTACAATTTTTGACATACTGCGTATTGGGCGCACTCGTTAGATTTCAGGCCAAAAAAAATAAAAAATAAAATTATTTTAAAAAATTAAATTTTCAAGGCAAATATATAGTTTATATATCATAGTTGACAATGAGGATTAAATTTTTTAATATAATACAGATTGTCTCAGATAAAACTCATCAGACCGTTATTTTACTAGTTATCATTAATTTTTGGGGTAGTTGGTTAATTATCTCATTCGTAAATGAATACCTTCAATAAAAGAGTTAATCTGTTCCATTAGGATCTATCTTGATATTTAGTGGGTAGTTAGATTATTTATTAATTTATTATTTAGTGAGACATTCTGACTAACCTTATAAATAGTGTTAATTTATTGACTTCTTTCAATTTATCTTGGTTTTCCAAACAGTAACGTTCTTATTTTACAAAATGGAACAACCAAGTTTAGTAACGAATCTTGATCTATACGTGATTTTAAAGGAATCTGGCAAGCTCGGTAACTACTGCGTTTTACTAGATAAAGTTGTGTCTCAATTGAGTGTAAATCTTTCTGATGATGATTTGGACATTTTGAAGGAATTTAGTCGACGGTTCAGCCAGGCTGTGATAAAAAGGTGGAAACAAGCAAAATTGAACTCGGAAACCTTCAAGAAGCAATATGAAAATTGGTTGGCACTTAAAGTTGATTGGCCAACATGCGTTACTAATACGCTCACTACTACAGAAGAAACTGTTACTGAAGCAACAAGTGAAACTATCGAAGACCCACAACCATCAACATCAAGATCAGAATTTGTTTCAACATCAACTACAATAGTTTGTCCACGTAAACCAATTGGGAATGAAGCAACGAAAACGAAGAATCCCCGAGCTTCAAAACCGAGACAGCAGTGAATTAGCTTATGCTACAATTAGTAAGCTGAAGAAAGATGGTGCAGAAGATTTAGCAGCCGTTATAGAGTATTTGATAAAATATCATGACGATGCTAGTAATATATTGGATAAAATCAAAACCGAAAGAAAGAAGACTACCAAATTCACTTCTGATAAAGCATTGAGTTTGCTGCTGTCACTTAAATTATCCAAGTGGCAATATATCACTTTACGGGAGTCCTCCATTCGAGAAGGTGTTTCAAACTTGTATCCATCTTATTATAAAATACAGCAAGCGAAGTCCGAGTGCTACCCTCCGCAAGAGTCTTTTACCATTACTGATACCAAAGCCAAAGTGTCCCTTCAGGCTCTTCTTGATATTACAGTGAAGCGAATTTTAAAAACTGTTCAAGACCAATCAACTTATCAGACTTTGAGTTTGCTGTCTAAGTGGGGATTTGATGGGTCATCAAGTCAAAGTTGTTACAAGAAAAAACTTGGAGGGGGAAAGTGATGAAGCCATTTTTATGGCAAGTCTTGTCCCGCTGAAACTAACAGCTGGGTCAGATGTAGTGTGGGAAAATCCCAAGCCATGTTCTACAATGTACTTTCGACCCATTCAATTTAAATTTGTGAAAGAAACTGAATTAGTGGTGCAAGAAGAATTAAGGAAAATTGAAACCGAAATAGAGTCGTTAAGCCCTACTCTGTGTGATGGTGTTCAAGTATCACATAATCTTGCTATGACTATGATTGACGGAAAAGTGTGTACCTATTTATCGGAAGCGCGTTCAAGTGCTTAACAACTTTACATGCACAAATTAACACAATGGAGTGCCTATTGCACATTGCGTACAGGCAAGATATAAAGGTTTGGGCTGTAAGAGGAGAAGACAAAAAGAATATAATGCTCCAAAGAAAGAAATCCATTCAAGACGGCTTTCATAAAGAACTAGGACTTCTGGTGGACATAGTGAAACAGGGATCAGGGATAACCAGTGATGGCAATACGGCACGAAGATTTTTTGAGTTTCCTGAAAAGACAGCCGCAATAACAGGTCTGGATCAAGAACTTGTGCACAGATTTGCAGTCATTCTACAGGCTGTAACATCTGGTGAAGCTATTGATGTGGAAAAATTCAGGGCTTATACACGCTCAACCGCTGAAAGATACATAGAGTTGTATAATTGGTACTTTATGTCAGCAACTGTACATAAGTTGTTGATTCACGGAGCAGACATCATTCAGAATTCGGTTGTTCCAATTGGAATTTTGTCTGAAGAGGCATCAGAAGCGCGAAACAAGGACTTTCGCAGATATAGGGAACATCATTCGAGAAAAAACACTCGAGAAAATTCGAATGAAGACATTATTAAGATGATGCTCGTTAGTTCTGATCCCTGCATTTCTTCAACAAGGCCTAAAATGCACAATTCTAGGCCTAAACAATTTAAGAAAGATACACTGGACCTCTTTGTATCCCAGACAGAACAATCAGATGTTGAATTCTGTGATGTTACTAATATTAATTATAGTGACACAGAGTCAGATGAGTCAGATATAGAAGTGTAGTGTATAATGACTTATAGTTATTACTGTTAGTTTTTGTTGTTCTTGTTTATTTCTGTTTTAGTTTCACTTTAATCATTATAGATTTAATAATAAAGAATACCATTTTTTTATAAAATTAAATTATAACACTTTTCTTGTACGTTCTTTCTTTATGTAACAATACACAACCGTTGTATTAGCAATACTATTGAAAAAAAATTTAAAGTAATGAATATAGTAATTTTAAAATAAAAATGGTTTTTAATTTTTTTGGCCTAAAATGTAAAGAGTGCGCTTAATATGCAGTATGTCAAAAATTGTAGAAAAATATGAAGAATAATCATGCCAAAGGAAATTAGGGGCAGTCTCACGGTTTTTAAGTTATAATTGTTTAAAGATGTTTTTTCATACATTTGTTAAAACAAAAATCTTATAAATGCGTTAAAACTTATAGTTTTATATCATTATGCCATAATAATAGTAAGATTACACAGAATAAGGCGATTTCATCTATAAAAAGTCAAGATTACCAAAATCGATTTGTAAGTCTATGAGAAGCGATTTACAGCCCACAGTGCGGCGCGGCGGTCTGCTAGTATTTTATAATTTCTTAGTTTTAAAGTCATTTGGTAAATATTTTCCATTTTGCGAAGTAATCCTCCTTTCGCAAATTAGTCCTTTGGCTAAGTAGCCATTCTGCGAATTAGTCCTTTAGCGAATTAGGCATTACGCGAAGTAGTCATTTCGAGACTCGCTGGGCATTTTGCGATTTAGGCATTATGCGACTAAACGTTTTTGTCTATCTGGAGATTAGTTATCCCTTAACGTTTAAGAGGATATCAGTTGACATTCCTAAATACATTTCGACTAAAGACTACACGCACTTCCAACAGCATAGAACGTCGATGGGCTCACCACCTGTCACGCTGAGCACATGTGCAGTCGCTATTTGGTGAAAAGTGGACTATGGTAGAGGACGGCTTCTGCTGCCCTCATTTTTTAGTCTAACCCTTTGGGGATAATATAGTCGCGATTGTAATATGTATGTATGTATGTATGTTTGTATGTATGTATGTATGTGTATGTATGTATGTATGTATGTATGTTTTTACTTATTCTGAAGGGCTGAGCGGACCAAAATGTGAATGGGCTTCCTATGCCTCGATCTTATACACGTTTGCCTATCTTTAGCTTGCATTCACGAAGGACCTTCACCATAACATGACCTTTACTAACTTAATAATACTAAAACCAACTACATGTATTAAACTTAGTAGGTAAAGAGCTATATCGTAAGTCGCTTACGGATACGAAATTGTTTTCTTTGTCTTCGACAGCAATCGGCGGCTCTAATTATTAATTCACCGAAAAGATCAGCGCAGATTATAGGTTGTCCTCTTAATTACAATTACCGAACCTCCGATCGAGTGTAATCTGATTACTTGGGATGGCAACACTCCACTCTACCCACACCGATTCGATTGCGGAGGACTTAGACAATTACTGGGTAATTAAGATTTATGTATTACGCACCTGTATTTAGCGATTGATAATTTAACAAACATACATACAGTTAGTCAAGAGACTAGGCACTGAGGAAAGCAAAATCAGTCCTATACCAAGAAGAGAGTCAACCCCAACACGAGTATTGTATTACTTTCTGGGATGTCTCAAAATTTTGTAAAATCGATATTGAGTAATAAACCTATATAAAAAAAAAAAATACCATAGTCCACTTTTCACCAAATAGCGACGGCACATGTGCTCACCGTGACAGGTGGTGAGCCCATCGCCGCTATTGGATATATGTGCAGTCTTTAGTCCGTTAGTCGCCTTTTACGATACCCAAGGGACTACGCGACACGGTTACGGCGATTAAAGTAATACTGTTATAAAGAATTGAACATTATGCCTATTGATAGTGAACGGCCAGCAATGCCAATGGAAGCTTGCGTCACCAAGGCGAGGGAATCGAACCCGCAACCTCGGGACTTGAGACCAATGGCGTAACCACTAGACCACGGAGGTAGTTAAGATACATAATCATAATAACGTGTTAAAGTCACGGCAACATAATAATATGTTTCAGTAAGTACCGAAAAGTTGAATGTTACAATATTTGGGGCATTTTTTTATTATTACGAATATTCTCCCTTAAAGTTTGTTTGGACTTCATCAATCAAAAGCCGTCCCAACTTTTATTTTACTTTGCTATCCATAAAAGTCTCGAATTCTTTCGTTCAAACTTTATTTATTCATCACGTCGGCATCGTCGTCGTCACAACAAGGAGATGTGGCAAATTCAAAAATTTTATTCGACTGTTGTGTTATCATTTTGTTTCTTCTACAACTCTTGATTCAATTCATTTAAAATATTTGAAAATTCAAAAATTCCTTTTTTAATAAACTTAAAATAAGCATTTTGAATTGTCTAAATTTCAATTTACTTCTTTATTTGGACGAATGAGCAAACCCATTCAGGAAGTCTTTTAACTGTGGAAAAGAACGGGCGCAAGAAACTCCACAGATTTATAATAATATAGAAGTAAAGACATTTACAAAACAAAATGTCGTTACCAAATTATACTGTACATATATACAAATTACTAATATGTTATGCTCGTACATTCACTATGTCCATACATATAATTTAGTCCATCTTATAAAAAAGTACAGTTTTCACACTGTCCCACTGTAGGGCATCCCCTCCCCCTATTTCACTAAGTTTTATTTGTACTGGCACCTCGAGACCAATCGTTAGGTTATGCAAGAAGTTCCAGACGTCCCTGAGCCAGTAGAACACTCGCACAGGAGACTATCTGCGTTAATGCGTAATCATAAGACTGGTGTCTCGGGAGAGTTTCCCCGTGAACACGTGTAGTTCACTGCCTATTGTCTAGATAGGTAACCGGAGCTGTCAAGCTCGCTCACTTCTCGTTGCACGAAGGGCACAACTCGCAGTTGCCACTGCTCGGGTCGTCGACTCTAAAGTCGACTCCTGTCCACCTTGGTCGTGGAGTAGTAAGCACACTCACTTCTCGGAACCCATCCGGGCGCCTAGCCAGTTCCCACGTCCTACGCGGCTGGCTGGACCGGAGGCTACGGCATCTAGGGGGCCGCCTCTACTAGTTCTCCAGACCAGTACCGGAGATGTAAACACCAATGTCCAATGAGAACCACCGGATAAAGTTGCCAACTATAAGTGAAACTCTCGTTCCCCGCAGGACTTTTCGCTGCTGGCCCCACAGAGACCGCTACTAGGCCCCGCTCGCTGTGCGCGAGTTTGGAAGTCCTGGCACACAATACCCTGGTATTGTGTGCCAGGACTTCCAAGTTTAGGAATGTTAGTTTGTCCTGACAAACTAACATTCCTAAACTCTACAACTAACAAGCCACTACGAGTCCAACCCACGTCCGGATCCCGCCGGAGGCGTCGGTCAAGGCACAACCAGCGGAGGGCATGAACCGGAACCCCGTAGTACCCCTGAAAAACACAGCTGGACCTGAAGTTCCAGCTTCGATACCCTATCTATAGGGGTCGGTAGATAGGGACTGCAGGACAAAAGTATTCTTCATTCAGGCATTAGTCATCATTGAAATAATGTCTTCACTATAAATTGATGGGTATTGGCTCAATCATCACGCTAGCCAAATGCGGGTCGGTGATCACAAACCCGGGCTATGCATCGAAAAATCTGAAAACACACTGTGCTTGACCTGGAAATTGAACTCAGGAGCTCCGGATCGATATCCGCTTGAACTCTCTGCCACCGAGGCGTCCATCTTATACCTCCCCGGCAAATGATTGGTCATTGGTCGCCCGTCATCTTCGGCTGACTTCGAAGGGTTTAAAACTTTATTACTTACTTTTATAAATTAACCTATAGGGCATACCAACCCTTTCTTCCTTTGAGTGTCGTAAAAGGCGACTAACGGACTAAAAATTGCAAGTACGCCCATCGAGCGTTGATTGGCTCAATCACGCTGAGTTGTGCAGTTGTCACAAATTTTGGTGAAAAATTACAATTATTAAAGTTGGTTTTGGCGTGGACTATGACAGTAGACTGTTTCTGTTGTCCTCATTGCTTAGTCTCTGACTAACCCTTTGGGGATAATAGTCGTGAGTATATGTATATACGTTATAAATGAAATGGGAGAAAACTGAATAAAAATTTCACCGACTACACCGAAGACTCCATCATCTTATGAAATTTTATTTAATCAATGCTTTGTATGGGCATATTATACTACGCTTAGAACGCATACATCCGTAGTCACAGGGAGATTGAGATGTTGGTCGTCTCATAGTTAGAGGTTATTTGCCTACCGTCAATCATTTTTTTATCTAACCGGGTGCGTTAAGGTTTACACAATACGAGTCAACAATATTTTTAGGTCTGGCAATGTGTTGCTGTGCAGTTGTTGCAGCCCCAGATGGGATTTGATGACCTGTATGATGGGGTCACAGGCAGGTGGTAAATTCCAACCATCCTCTCTATTGAAATTTTGATGTTTTTTAATTTCAATAACCTCGCGTATCATCCTAGGAATTAATCGTTGTTCTTTGGCGAGTATTTGAGGTTTGTCAAATCTGATGTAATGGTTGGGTCCCTCCAAAGCATGTTCACATACTGCAGATTTATTTTCGCGCCTATGCTTGACGTCGGCTATATGTTCTTTTACGCGGATTCCTACACTTCTCTTTGTTTGCCCGATGTATGAGAGCCCACAGATGCAGTCCAGTTTGTACACGCCTGCATCTTGAAGGGGTATATTGTACTTGACAGGTCGTAAAAACTGGTTGATCTTCTATAGCGGCTTAAAGTAGGAATGACGCTTTTCATATATGGAGGTACTGTAGGTTGGCGCTCGACTGTAGTTGGTTTTTTGCGTTGTTTGTAACGAAGCTTGAAGTAAGTACATGCTTGACATGCTGAAGTTCAGCAGCCAAGTGTCGGGCGTCACAGATGCCGCGTGCTCTCTGAAACAAAGATTTTCCTACAGTAGCTAACTGTCTAGGATGGTGGTGAGTGGTGGTGAATACCATTGAGGTACCTATCTGTATGGGTTACTTTACGAAACACAGTGTGTCTCAAACTATGGTCAGGATTCCTGATGATGTTTTTGTGTCCTTTTAAAAGCCACCGAACTTTGATATCCTCTGTTACCTACTCAATATTATAACCATAGATAATATTATAATTAATCAAATTTTGTTGTTCAAGGTCAAGGTGCATAAAAATCAATTACAAACTAGAAGTTAAATTTAAAATTGTTTTGATCGTTTATATTTCTGCACTGTTGTCGTTATGAATTTGTGTAATAAATAATGATAAAGCTGTTTGTATTTTTCTATAAAAAAAAATACATAAATTAAATGTCAACCGTGACAGGTAGCGGTGAAAGAATACTACCACCACCTCTATTCCGTTGGGTGTCGTAAAATGCGACTAACGGACTAAAAACATAAACAACACATACATCCAACAGCATAGAGCGGCGTTGGGCTCACCACCTGTCACGCTGAGCACATGTGCAGTTGTTATTTGTTGAAAAGTGGACTATAGCAGCGAACTGCTTTTGCGTTCCTCATTGCCTATAGTCTCTGACTAACTCTTCGGGGATAATATTCGTGATTATATGTATGTAAATTAGATTAACTGGAACAACTTGCAAGCACCCCTCCTCCTCCTGCTTTATATCGAATACGCTTCCCAGAGAGATAGGCAGAGACGACAGCTTTAAATTTCCAGACAAACATTCTTTGCATCACTTACTCTTATAAAGTTCATACACCCGTATTCACAAACATTACTTGTCTAAGGGTGGATTCGACCAAACTTCAATAAGACTTACTCCGAGATTAATCTATACTAATTCGGCGTTTAATCTAGGTATAAGACCTTATTCCAGTTTGGTCGAAGGCACCCTAAGTGTGGATTCGACCAAACTGGAGTAAGGTCTTATACCTAGATTACCTAAAAGCTGAATTTGTATAGACTAATCTCGGAGTAAGTCTTATTCCAGTTTAGTCGAATCTACCCTAAGCAAAGTAGAAATGCTATGCGAAGTAAGTCATTTCTCAGTGCGTTTCGTATGACAAGCCTTTCAATTCATAAACAATACTCAAACGCCTCTTGGCTATGCAAACGCACTGCGCTAAATAGAGCTCTGTGATTGGTTCGTTTGCGTTGTTATGCACGCTTCGCTGACTGAAATAGAGTAGGAAAATCTTTATTTGATACATAAAACAATACACAAAAAATATTTAAGATTATAACACATTTTGTATCAAAAAGGTCTCAACTTGACACAAAGTATCACAACACTGGTTTTCTGCGGATGCCTATATTTTACAAAAATCGTTCTACATTCGTGCTTGATTATATTACCTAATTCTATCGCCAAAATAACAATGTTGGTAGCTATTGCTGTGTTCCGACGGCTTGAGTGATATCTAATTATTTAATGTTGATTCTGATTGAAGTGTGCTTTTTCTTCTTCACTTGCAAACAAATGTAGGGAACAGCTGATTTCACTTGCAAACAAATGTAGGGAACAGCTGATTTCACTTGCAAACAAATGTAGGGAACAGCTGATTTATTTTTCTCTTTGTTTTCCTAATTGTTTCCATTCAAATAGTTGCTCTTTGCACTTCATAGGATGGCTCAGTTACCGGATCATATATAAATAAGTACATACATACAATATATAATCACGACTATTATCCCCGAAGGGTTAGTCAGAGTCCACTTTTCACCAAATAGCGACTGCACATTTATTTATTTTTTATTTATTTATTCATGTTTTCTTACAAGCTAATAGATATTAATATCCAAAACGCTTACAAGAATAATTAAATTATGGGAAATATTACATGCATGTTAATTTTTTACAATAAACATTATAATAATAAATTGTGATTAATAATTATTGTGATTAAATATTATTCCCTCCTACCTATGACATAGGGTCCTTCAAACGAGACGTGAAGAAGCACTTTGTGGGCCGGCAGAGTGAGGGTGACTGATGCTACGTCTCTTACGCTGCACCAGTTGTCCTCGCGCCTGGACTTCATTTCCACTAACATCAGGTGGAGTGGGGTCATTTGCCGGGCTTAGTATAAAAAAAATACAATAGAGAAAAAAATAAAAAATAGGAATAATAAAAATGTCTAATTGCTATAATGTAATTTATGATTACACTGAATTGATTAAACAAATGCCCTAATCCATCGGCAAATAGATCAAGTTCAAAGTGCTGAGCAAGTATGTCCCCCATAACGTGTAGTGCGCGGTTGGTGGGCGCGTGTCTGCCCAAATGTCATGTCCCATGTACAGTCACGAGCACTAATATGTATACACTTTGACTCTTATTCAATTGTATTAAGAGTTATAATTGTTTACATATTTTTGCTCGTGACTGTACTACTCAGCGTGACAGGTGGTGAGCCCATCGTCTCTCTATGTTGTTGGAAGTATGTGCAGTCTTTAATTCGTTAGTCGCCTTTTACGACATAGAAGGGAATAAAGGGGGTGAGATAGTATTCTTTCACCGTTACGCTATATGCCTATTGGCAAACAAACTGTTTTCACATTTAACTAAGCTTCTGTAAATGATCTAATAAATATTATGTCCTCATAACGATACCGGTGACCTTGACTTAACAATAGCGCTTTCGCAGCACAAAAGCAAACACTGGGACAGATACCTTGTCGACCTCGTACTTTCTGTTTAGTGTCCGTATCCTGTTAAGTACATACAACAGCACTTAGGGCTGTACAAAACTGTTGTAATTCTTGGGATAGTGTTATTCATTTAAACTTTTGAAATTACATTACATGGCGGACTTAATGCCTGAGGCATTCTCTACCAGTCAACCATAGGGTGGTGCAGTGATGACATGGTACAGTCACCAGCATTAAGATGTGACTATCGACGGCCTGCAAAAATATCTGATCATTGGTGGAAGGCATACATAATATGCCTATAATAAACAACGATCAGATATTTTTGCATCATCATATCTTAACGCTGGTGACTGTAGGTGCAATTATCTGCGGTGACCAAAGTTGGATGGGACCATTAAAAATATCAAAACATATAATACGTATATAAATAAACATAATATACATACTCGCAATATATAAATATTTTATAATATACCTACATACAACTATATAATAACCGCGAAAGTTTGTAAGTATGGATTGATGTTTGTTACTCTTCCACGTAAAAACTACTGAATGGATTTTGATGAAATTTGGCATACAGATAGTTTATTACCTGGATTAATACATAGGATACCTTTAATCCCGATATTCCCACGGATACAGGAACCACGCGGGGGTGAAACCTCGAGCGGCCGCTAGTATAATATATAAATAGGACGTTATTGGGATGATTCTGCCATGGTTCTGTCGAAAAGGAGCAAATGGACTTTCTTTTAGAAAGCGTCCCGACTCGTAGCCATCCTGACTTCCTGAGGTAGCGTGTTCCAGAGGAGTATGGATTGGTCTTACGTGCTGTTGGCCGTACCTACCCGTAAATGTGTAATAAATTAATTTCCCGTGTTTTAAATTTAGGATGTGTATCAGTGTATGAGCCGTTTAATTACTACGTTGGTAGTAGGGGTTGCCCTGTATTCCCTTAGGTGTCGTAAAAGGCGACTAACGGAGACTGCACATACATCTAATAGCATAGAGCGGCGATGGGCTCACCACCTATCACGCTGAGCACATGTTCAGTTGTAATTTAGTGAAACATGGACTGCTTCTGCGCTATTCATTGCTTAGTCTCTGACTAACCCTTTGGGGATAATAAACGCGAATTTATGTATTGTTTATTGTTTCAAAAAATTTTTTTAAATTTTTTTTAATTTTAAATCTTGTTTTTTTTTAGTGGATATTATGTCAGTGCTGTACAATTTTTTGTGACCTATACGAATAATTGCGTTTATTCGACCAAATAGGGGCGTGCGAAAAGGTGCCAGCATCCGTTTTAGACATGACTTTAGACGTGGTTTTTTAGTACAGCAGAAATAGTTTACATATTACTATTCTAGACGTGTGTACTTTACAAAAATAGGTTTATCCCGACTTACTTTATGTATTTTGGGAAAAATCATAATAAAATGACAGTTGCATAATTTGAGAAGTAGCTATGCTTAATCTCCGTTTCTTACTTTGCACTATGGCCAGCTGTTACAGCAATAATAAATTCCTTGGCTTATGGATTAATTTCTAAATGAGACTGGCCCTCATGAATATGCAAACACTTTGTTTCGCTCGACGGCTGTCTTTTAAATTAACTAAAATATTTTAAAACCAACCAGCCTTTGGCAAGTAAAATGTGAAGATTATTGAATTTAAAAGTTTAATTTTACTAACAGCGTGATGTTAAATACCTACTTCGCCTATTCGGTCTATCCAAACCTCTTTTTCTGCCGCGAAATAGCATAGTTTCGTAATTATCTATATACAATATAGGTACGAATACAATATGTTCGCGCATAATAGTTAAATAAAAAATAATTCCAACCTAGAAACATTTAGGTAAATTTAAGGATAATGTTTTTTAATAAATGTTACATGGATAACAGCTTGTTTTTATCCACCACTAGCGGCCCGCTCGCGACTTCGTCCGCGTGAAGAGCCTGTACCCAGTGACAAACTATTATTCTTTAATTGTTATTTGTTTCTCTCCAGAAGAACCATCCTCTTACTTCAAGGAATATTATAAAAATAGAGTTAGCGAAATCGGTTCAGCTGCTCTCGAGATTTGCGCTTTGCAACATATTCAGCGATTCATTTTTATATTATAGATTGTCACTTGACCATCATCACACCTAAAATATGTGATGATAAGGATGATGGCCGAAGCGCACTTCACCCAGATTTCTCAACTACGGAGTTGGCATCAGGCGGACTAAACCAGCCTGCCACCAACCAAATCGAGTACAAACATGTATCCCCCGCGAGGAATCGAATCCGGGACCGGGAAAGTTGAGACCGGTGGCCTAAGCACTAAACTAACAATTTAAAACACAGCTTATGTTTTTTGATGTCTCAAAGAACCTGTATTTTGAAGTCTCAAAGAACATAAAGCTGTTACTACACACTCAACTCCAAAGTAACCCCGTTTGGCGGTACCGTAAAGTGTGAACGTATTCCCGAGGCAGCACGGAACGGAGAACGGACACCGGCTACTAGCACTAAACGAGTGCTGAGAGCTGAATCCTAGGCCGTTAATAGCTGGCGTTCAATTACAAGCACCGGCACGATACAGGTGCCCACTGCGGGCTAGCGTTGTACCAGGTCATGAGAGATTCACACATACTTTATACTTTAACCACAAAGGCTGCTGTGACAAAGAACGGGGTGTCAGCGGCAACGTATGGTCAGTCGAAGCAAATTATGGTGAAATTTCCATATAAAGCATGTGCCTTATTATTAATTTGTGACTGTATTACACGATTAGTCTGTGTATAAAACCTTAAGTTTTCTTAATATAAAAACAATTAAGGGTGAGTTCCACACATGAAACTGACCTTCTTTCCCCAAGAAAGTTATGTGCAAAAATGACAAAAAAAATTCGACTTCCCATACACAACTGTCCGATCAGTAGACAATAGTATGGGCGGTCGAACTTTTTTTGTTGGTAAAAATTAAGGTTGTAGTGTGTCATTAGAGCATACCCTTCAATAGGTACAGTCACGAGCAAAAATATCTAAACAATTGTGACTCTTAATACAATGTAATAAGAGTCAAAGTGTATACATATTGGTGCTCGTGACTGTACATACAAACTTAAATTCACGAGTATTACCCCTTAAGGGTTAGTCAGACACTACCCAAGCAGCACACAAGCGTTTACAACATTAATTTACCAGCTCATTTAGAACTTAAGGTCCTTTAAAAGACGTACAAGAGTGTCAAAAGATACTTTTATATTTATAGGAGGGATATTTGAGTTATTATACAGCTCAAGCTGTATAAAATTAGTTTTAAGGGATCTGCGGAATCTTAAGGTTTTAACAGATTATTAAAACTCTGCTATAGAACTTTAAGAGTTTTGTGACACTTTAAGCTAGCTTTATCGTTAAAGCTGTATAGAGGCTGGTTTTTGTATGTGATCACTTACTTACTACTGAACTAAGCGTTATTATGGTATCACTCGATACTTGTTTCTGTACAATGGTGTATGCAACCTCCATTATAAAACTTAATCTTATAGCGTAATTAGGCACTCTTGTAAATACAGTGGTTTTAAAACAACTGTCTACAAGAGTGCTTTAAAACTAAAAAACTAAACTACATCAATAGTACAGCTTTAGCCCACTTTACTGACAGAGTCGTCACGATTGCATCATAGTGTTTCTGAAGCTCGCATTTATAATGTGGAAAAAAAGAAAAAGATGGACGACAGACGACTTGAGAACCTCCTCCTTTTTCTACGTCGGTTAATAACGAAATATAAATAAACCAAATGACAGTAATTATTTATAATATTTTAAATTTGACAACCTACAGTTAAGCGCCAATTCCATCGACGTCCAACGAAGGTTCTGTAGGAAAAACAATAATTGGTGTCGAATGTTTGAATTTAGTTAAAACTTTGGAACCTGATTAACAACGTAACAATAATGATGACGAATTTTCAAAAAATATGCAGTTTCGCCAGTGAATAAAAGAATGGGCTACAGAAAAAAATATATATTTATTTAACCGCCTTTGTGGTCTAGTGGCTAAGCCACCGGTTTTAGTCCAAGAGGTTCCGGGTTCGATTCCCAGCGGGGTGTACATCTTTGTGGTAGGGCTGTTAAGTCCGCCTGGCTAGCTACTACCATCTTATCTAAGTCTGTTGCCATAACAACGATGTTTATAGCATTGTTGTGTTCCGACAGTTTGAGATAAGATAGCCAGTTCCTCTGTGGTTGAGGATTCCGGGTGAAGCGCGCTTCCACCTTCGGCCTTATCGTCACTTACTATCAGGTAAGATAAAGGCCAAGCGCTAACCCGTTGTGGATTAAAAAAAAACTCAAATAGCTCTAAACGATTTAGCGCCACATGACGCTAGAACTATTTTAGGTACTATCAAACAAATACGTATCAAAACGATTGAACAAGGTTGAACAATGTTTTAACTAAAATTACTTTAAATTTCAATTTTGTTGGTCTCCCAATATTTAGAAGCTCAAATAAAGAGTTTTGGCCAATTTTGTCAACTATATTTGAAAGACCAGATATTAAGCCGTTTGTAATTGGAATTTATTTTGGTGTTGGAAAACCAAACAAATTGACCAATATTTAGATGATTTTGTGTACGAAATGGAACACTTAATTAAAAACGGGATATATATAGAAAATGTGAAAAAGAAAGTATCTGTTGCAATAACATGTTTTATTTGATTAAATGTTATTTTGATTGTCTGCAAGAACATTTATTGTTTGTCTAATATATTATTTAGATTATCTAAAATTTATTTTAGATAATTTTCAATCTGATTTACTTCGTGATCTTCTGGGTTTGAAAAGAGGTTTGAGATTCAAACTCATTACGATGGGGGTCGACAGAAATTGTTGCCAGCTCGCACTCGTCTATATATTGAATAACATATTTTTCAGCAGTTGTCACTTCTGGAAGTATCTGTGTGAATATTGTTGCAGTAGGTGAAGTTAATGATTTCTCTTGTTGATTAACAATCTGGAACCAATCGTAGAATAAATTAAATATTATATTTTAATTTTTAATTACCACTTTAAATTAAATTACATTTCATTGTTCAATTTTTAAAATATAACTCAGGGATAATCAATTCTTACACGGATCTCTAAACAGAATTATAATTTCTCTACCCAGATCTCATATACAGCCTAAATAATAAAAAAAAACACTAATAAAGCTGGTTAAAAACTAAGAGATGTATTATGCAATCCATATCCGCCGTAGTACAGCTAGTAAGACTTTAATACCCTCCTAATATTATCTAAGCTGTATAACAAAATGTCGCCATTTTAGAACGAATGAATAAAGATATTCAAATATAATTAAACCAATGTTTGTTAATAGTTTGAACCGTTTCATGATTATCAGCTACAAAATTTTGTCGCTGTGTCCTACAATCTATTATTTTAAATATAATTTATATTATAACCTTAAAAACAAACACTTACTTACCCGTGTTTAATAATCTTCCTTATGTTTTTTTTAGGTTTTACTGGCGCGTTAAAATATTGCCAATAACCAACCACACATTAACAATAAAATTGGATTTGCACTTTGTTTTACCAATTAACACCATTAGATTCCTAAGATTTATCAATACTTGGGATTGCACTTTGAAATATGAACATCATACGTCAAAATTATTGTATTATTCTTGTACGACATGTTTCTCTTTTATTTTCATAATTTTCTATTTCACTTATAACTCATATTTTAAACTTTTATCTTTATAAAATATTATTTGGAGTGTAGTTGCTTTTCCTTACACCGATTAACATCTCTTAAACAGCTACTAAACAGCTTCTGCTTTGCTTCTACAGCTACTATACAGCTATACTAACGCGAAAAGATTTATAATATGGGCCCTTTTTGAGCTAATAAGGTCTGTATAATCGCTTATACAGCCTATTTACAGCCTCAATATGCAGCTGTAAGTATAAAAATAAGTTCAAATACAGCTTTTATACAGCTTGATATGCTACTTGGGTAGGCAATGGAGAACGCAGAAGTATTCCACTGGCATCAACGTTTCACTAAATTAAAACTGCACATGTGTTAAGCGTGATAAGAGGTGAGCCCATCGCCACGAGATGAGCTATTATGCTGTTGGATGTATGTGTAGATAGTTTTTAGTCCGTTAGTCGCATTTTATGACAGCCAAGGGAAGAGATGGGTTGCCAGTATTCTTTTAGTGTGCCCTTATACCACACGGCTCATTGAGAGACTGCCAATCATACTAAAGTAGAGTACATCATTTACCCCTAGAGTAGTCGCGCCTTTTCATGAAACGTGAGTGAACGCGTGGGGAGCATTTTGCCGCCCATCCTAAAATTATTTATTTTGGCTATTAATAGCTACATAAATAAACCTAATATTGTTCAAAAGGATAGAATGAAACAAAGACTATCAGAAAAAGTGATATTTATTAAAGTTATATGTTGAGTATTTAAAGAAAAATGCTTTGGGAAATCTCAGGTCTTTTTTATGAATTTTAAGAACATCATTACCTTAACTTTATTATTGAAATCTTTGCATTCACAATTATAGATATAGGATAAAATTTACTAAATTTATATGGTATATATTTATAAGCAATTACGACTTTATTGATAATTCAATACTTGCAATAGTATTTCTTTCGACTGTGAGGGTAGACTTCACAGTGACGTAATACCGCTGGCTCCGAGCGTAAACACACTACTACACAAAATTCAACGAGTCTTCTGGGGTCTCGGTAGCAGGTTTTTTTTAGTACTACTCCCGCTTTTTGGCAGGTTTTTGTTTGTCTGTGTTTTTTGACGTGACAACGTCTTATAAATTGGTTTGCCGGGTGACACTTCAAGAAACTGCGTTACGCTCCGCTCACGTTATGCGCTCACAATGAGAGCGAGTGAGAGGCACGCGTCCCTTCCACTCGGGCATGGTTAGCCCGCCTAAGAGCGAGAGAGACAGACATAAAAAGTGAAAGGCACGCGTCCCTTTCCTATTTCATCCTTCTTCCTACTATACGAATGAATATTCACATTAAAATTATTTTACCACTCAAAGTCGTTGTCACGTAAAACTTTCGCCCGTATACCGACTTTACAGGCAACCAATTTTTTTTTTCTTTTGCTTTTTTTTCACTTTTTTATTTCTTTTCTTTTTTAATTACATACATTTCTTAATTCTATTACATTTTTTTTGCATTGATCCTTAGAACCAAACGATAAATTTCAAAATACTGCCCTGCCCGGCCAGTCAAAAACATTCCAATCGCGTCAGTTCGAATTTCTCCAATGAATATTGATCCTTTTACCAAACAGTAAAGTTCAAAATTGAT
This sequence comes from Scoparia ambigualis, assembly GCA_963921215.1. NCBI lineage: Eukaryota > Metazoa > Arthropoda > Insecta > Lepidoptera > Crambidae > Scoparia > Scoparia ambigualis. Next base: position 63,325,197 of record OY992501.1, read on the forward strand.
TGTACCGGCCGTTCGAGAACTGACGAGCCGGAGTGACGCCAGCGAGTGAGGAAATCTGTTTGGCGTAAAACCATTTGGCGTGACGTCACAGTTTTATGCCTGGACTGACGCGCAAAACTGATCGTCAGTGGCCACCTTAAGTGTAGGCGGCGGTAGCTCTATCTGACTGGGATGCTCAGGTACGCGATCACTAAGCTGCTATCAACCAGCACTTCTTGACTGTATCAGAAGGCCCAGTAATAAAACTGTGATAGTCTCTGTAGATATAATATATTTCTCTTTACTGTATAGATACAGAAGTAATAAGTTATACGTTTCTATATTATACCAAAAGTTAACAGGATAGCTATAAGGCTTGTGTGCGGAACGCGTGACGGGAGACGACTGAGGTCGCCTAACGCGTGTGTTCGCAAGCGGGCTATTTATGCAAGGTTGCATTTCATTACATTGTGTCCCTACAATAATAAGTGACGATATGTTTAAAGGTTCGTCCGGAAGCCTCAACTAATTAAATCGAAATTTTAAATTAGTTACATATGCTCTTTACGGCTATATTGGAATCGAACATGGAATGTCTGAGTCCGAAACCAGAAGTATACCTAATCAATCAGAAAATAGGACAGGATAAGGACTTTTCATTTTCTAGAATAGGTATATAAATGCAGTAACAATGCATGTCAAGTTTAGCTGTATGTATGCCCGCTTATCACTTGCACCAACGGCGACAGTCCAGCTTCCATTAGTCGAATGCACAGTATTGTTCATGAAAATAACAAGTTTGCATTGTAGCAGTTCTCATTGTTTCCGCAGAAGCATATGGGGAAAAAATGACAATTAATCACCAGGAAACTCCGGTCGGTGGAGAATAGGCCATTCGGTATGTAGGCCAGATTGGTAGCGGAAATTCCAGAAAAACTGATTCGTAGCCATTCGAGCGTGTACAGCGCGTTACAATAAACTTTCTTGGGCACATCTGATGCGTATATAAACATTGTTGTTTCGTTAACAATCTGTTGTTATTTAGGTCAATGTAGCGCTTAATTCTGTGATGTAACAATTAGTTTATCATATTTGGGCATCAATCCGCTGTCTGATGTTTCGTTGGATAATAAAGTAGGTTTTAGGAACAAATTAATAGCTTTTGTACACGTAACAAATCAGCTTACAAGTTTCAACGCTGAAGTTTTAAGTAACTTTAGATACCATTAGCTTACGCTGGCAGCTTCGCCTCCAAGAAAATAGGTCTGGTAAGCCTTTACTGCGTTATTTAATATTTTGTGCATGCATATGGGTGGACTTTGATTTATAGATTTTAAGTTTCTTATGTAACTGTAGTGCGATTTTGTAAAAATTGGAACACAGATGACGGAACCCACTCTGACAGCACAATGCCAAGTATTGTAACTGGATCGAGCGCCCTTCTAACCGGAACACAGCAATGGAAAACTATGCTACATGACGGCTTTTTTATATGAAGCCCCGCAAATGACTCCTCTTCAACTGATGTTAAGAGGATGTGGCATCGAGGCGCGAAGAAAACTGGTACAGTGCGTCTCTGACACTGCATCAGTCACCATCACGCTGCCGGCTCACAAGTTGCCTCTTCACTCCTCGTTTGAAGAACCCTATATCGTAGGAAGGAGGGAAAACGTGTGCCGGTAGACTTTTCCAACTTTTAGACAAATACACGAGTCACTAAATTTATTTGTGCGCTGTGGTAGTTCGCGGCCGGTAGTGATTGTCTATTATAAACGTATGATCAGCGACCAACCATCTCGCCATTCCACTTAGCTTGCTTTAACTAATGGCGAGTCTTTGGCCTTCTATGAAGCCCAGATAAAATGTTAATCTTAAGGTGAGATAAAAGCACATAGTCACTTTAGTGAGTGATTGCATAGAGTTAATTTAACCGGTCAAGGATCATTCGACCGCCAACGGTCACGAAACAATAGAATTTCAATTGTGTCTGGTAAGGGGTTCATGAATTATTTTATAGGATTTTGCGGATAGATGAGTGATTCTGAGGGCTTGATGTCAGGATTCCTATACTATCCTATTCAGAACGCGCCGTTAGCAGAGCCACTTTATAGGGTAACCGTCCATATTTACCCTATACGCAGCGAAGCGCGTTTCATGTCATTTTGCATGAGCTGGTTTATGAGTGATGTATACACTGACCACCTCAGCGCCATGGAATATTGGAGACTGTAAACCAATATGGACTTGAATTAGGTATGTTTGGTAATCATCTAGCCAGATTCTGGGTAGAATAAATAGGACAGTTGAAATTCTCTTAAATAAAAGAATTTCTGCTGGACTTAATTGATTTAAATAAATGAACACTTTTACCCAATAACTAATACATACATAACTGATGAATAAAGATAATTACCGTGTCGCGTTGCGGTGAAGGAATACTACCACCCCCTTCTTCCCTTTGGTGTCGTAAAAGGCGACTAACGGAGTAAGGACTGCAAATACTTCCAACAGCATAAAACGGCGATGGGCTCACCACCTGTTACGCTGAGCACATGTGCAGACGCTATTTCATGAAAAGTGGACTTTGGTAGAGGACTGCTTTTGCTGTCCTCATTGCCTAGTCCCTGACTAACCCTTCGGGGATAATAGTCGTGATTATAAGTATGTATGTTTGTTTGTTAAAATTACCAATCGCTAAATACAGGTGGGTAATACAATGATCTTAATTACTCAGTAATTGTTTAAGTCCTCAGCAATCGAATCGGTGTGGTTAGAGTGGAGTGTTGCCATCCCAAATTATCAGATTACACAGCTGAGTTCTTATGACTGATGCTGTAAAGTCAAAGCAAACGGAGTGACGGATGCAACCTGTACTAACAAACGGTGTGCTGAATGTTAATCAACGGGCGTTATCGACGAACGTGCGATTGCGGTGCGATTTTCGGAGAAATTCCTTGATTGTCGGTCGGGATCGGCAAAATTTCTAGTTCGGCGTAGTCTGCCTTGACGATTTCAAACGACAATATTGCTAGTTTAATTACCAATAACTACCTAGCTAAATGGAAAAGTATTGACGATTTCGTCGACGACGACGTCTGGCGTCGCGCCATCTCTGAGGCCCCGGGTCCAATTCCCGGTCGCGTCAATTAGAGAATTTTTTTTTTCTAAATTGAATTTGGGTCTGGGTGTTTTTTCTATGTTTATGTATATTTATCCGTAATCTTACCATATTAACGAGTTTAAAAAGAATACTCATCTTGAGCTAGGTAATTGGTGTAAACGTAATAAAAAAACGTTGATGGTGGTGACTTTCCGGTTTGATTCCCTCCTGAGGTAGTCAGTTTTTTTCCAACGTTTCAATACCCTATAAGATAACGATATCAATATACCAATAACTTAATTATAATCGATGAGTTTCACAGTCGACACTTTTGTGATATTCGCTTGCGCTCCATTCCGACTGTACATTAATTAAAGTAAAGTAAAGTGAAGTGAAGTAAAGTGAAGTGAAGTGAAGTGAAGTGAAGTGAAGTAAAGTAAAGTTAAGTATAGTAAAGTTAAGTTAAGTAAGTATTTATTCGGCGTTGTACATACATAAACAGTTACATAGGTACAACTTTTCTAGTATTAACTAAACAGCCGAAAGGGCTGATGCTGTGAATTTGGAATCCTCAGCGCTGGTTCAGCAGTTCAGCTGGACCCGTATAATTAATTAGGCGAGCACGTACCTCGTGTGTAAGCAAATATCTCCACACATTGGTCATCACAGTGCAACAGGTAATCATGGGGTACACATTTAATCACCAAACGTGAATATTTTTTATAAAGAAGTAATATCACTGTACATACTTAAATAAATAATCACGACTATTATCCCCGAAGGCTTAGTAAGAGACTAGGCAATGAGTATAGCAAAACCAGTCCTCTGCCATAGTCCACTTTTCAACGAATAGCGATACTGCACTTGTTCTCAGCTTGACAGGTGGTGAGCCCATCGCCGCTCTAAGCTGTATGTACAGTACAGTCTTTAGTCAGTTAGTCGCCTTTTACAACACCGAAGAAGAGATGGGGTGGTAGTATTCTTTTACAACTACACGACACGGTTACATATCACTGTACGTTATGAAATTGGCCACTTATTGCTTGGTTTAGGTTATTCCGTCAAAATTAACACACCTGCGAGCATGTATATAAGAACGATATGACAGTTAATTACCAAAAATATGTGTGTCTCAATCGTATTAGTAGCATATTGAAAGTCGTGGTTTCTGACTGCCTGCATGTCTGATTTATGTACACTGGCCTGCAAAAATAAGTATCACACTTTTAAAATTTCATTTTTTTCTAAACTATAGAAGTTAGAGATTTAAAATAATAAACGTTATATAGTAATTTTATCAGCTTTCTTTAAAACTATAGTAAATTATACAACAGTGACATTTTTAAGTCTTGTGTGTCTTGTTTAGCTTGTACACTTTAAAAGTTATTACAATTTCAAAAGTGTGATACTTATTTTTGCAGGCCAGTGTAGGTACGATGGCGGACTCCGTCGCTTTACCAGTCTAAAGGTCAAAATCCCTTGCACACCGCGTCGTCTATTTGGTACAGGTACGTACCCGGGCGGTCGGTGCGCTTCATACGAAAATCGCTGCAAAGTGTTAAAGCGACGGTGACCCCGACCGTACCTGCGTACTTTCATGTATACATATTACCTTGTATCCTGTTGGATCCCCTAGCGTCTGCGACCACTAAGGATATTAATACAATAGGTTAGGTTCTGCAACAGATGTGCATCCGGATGTGCGAGCAGACGTCTTGCAATGTGATTGTTTATCGGGGTACTCACGCGTAAACATTACAACTCACGACCGACACAAGACACACACAACAAATTATATTATTGGTGGACCAATGATCTGGTAAAGGTTGCGGGTAGCCGCTGTATGCGAGTAGTACAAGACCGGACGTGATGGAGTTCCTTGGGGCAGGCCTATGTCGGGACGAAACACAAAAGCTACGAGTTATGGTCCCCGACGCCTATTATTAGGCTTTTAGCCTTGTTTATGCCTATTATCGTAACTTAAGCTTTTGACAGCCTAAAAACCTAGCTTTTTAGCCTATTGGTTGGAGTTCCAATAGGTCCTTAAAAGGCCTAGGCTTTTTTAAAGCTAGTCTGACAACAGTAACGCATAACCCTCTGAAATGGCTATAAAGGCTGTGAAGCTCTTAGATTATATATTTTATTCAAGAATATCTACTTTAGAAAGTTATTAAACTCTGGTATTTTAAAAACTTAAAATTGTGTTTGAATAATATTATAGGGAGTACCGACAATTATGTATAAAAACATAAATTTTTTTAACATCTATGTTGTTCCGACATTACAGGATAATTTTGTTTGTTTGACTATTAAGTTTTCCTTTACCTACAATAGTTCAGGAAATTTTAATAAGTATGACTATCGAGAAATTCATAAAATCTGAGTCTCACTAGTACTAGTAGTACTACCACCATGTACTCTAATAAATTGTAGGACTAGTTAGAAAAAAAAGTATCATTAGACCTACACAGTAGTAGGACTGATAAGTAGACTAATGACAACAAACAAACTATGATTACTCAGACCTAGTCTAAAAAGAACTCTAGAATAAACCTATTACTACAAAAAAGGCTATAGTCGCAAAAGAGCCTAAAGGCTTTTGAGGCCTGTAGCCTTTTTAAAATGGCTAGAATTTTACAAGGCTTTTTTATTAGCATAGCCCTAAAAAGGACCAACAGGCTTAAATTTAGGGCTAAAAGTCTATTTAAAGTATATACAGGGAGGAATTTTATTATGCCACCTGAAGGGCAAGTACTCTTATTATTGTAGATAGAAAATTTTACTAACAGAAAACATTCCTTTATTTTTGAAAAGAAAGAAAACTGCTTTTAAAGATTTTCAAAAATTCGCTTGTCACACCCGTGACTAAAATCTGTAAAAATTACACCCTGTACTTTTATTGCATCGATCGTTAGGGCCAAATATAAGGATGAATCTCTCTAAACAAAGTTGATAAATTAAATGAAAGGAAACCATGAAATCTGGACTTATAAATTGAATGGGTCAAGTGCAAGCACTTTAACTCAAAGATTCATCTGTTTACTATGTTAGTAATTATCATTGACGTCATCCATAATGACGAATTACTATTTAGATAAGACGATTTCAATTTTTAATTACAATTAAAGTATAGGATGTCATTTTAACAGATTTAAGTCGGTTCGATTCCCGGGTGTGGCAAGGAAATTTTCGAAAATCTTTGAATGCAGTTTTCTTTCTTTTGATAAATAAGGGAATTTTTTATGAGTAAATTTTTCTATCGTTATAAGAGTACTTTTCTTTCACGTGTCATTACAAAATTCGAACCTGTATAAAGTCTTCGGAAACACTACAACGAATGCGATTGTTTCACGCCAATATTCTCTAAGAGCTGGCAAGCGGGCCCAATTGGTGCTGTAACTACTTTACTTGTACTTTTTCACATAAAAAAGATAAATACCTATTCAATCGCGCAAGTTCATTTGGGATAGGAATGTTGCGGAGTTATATAATATTTATTACCAAATACTATAAAATATGTCGGTAACCGCTCAGTGGCTGAGCATCAAAAAACCGTGGTTTACGGTACAGCAATCAGCTATCACATTACATCGACCAATCCGCACCCGGATATAAATCCATGATCGCACATCCGCTCAGTAATCTACGCATGAATATTCAAAGTCACACTGTTAGCTATCGACGCGTGAAAGCGACGTGCCACGAGAAACATCCGCACTGTAATTTCAGCGGACTTACGACCATACAGCTTAAGCATATTAGTCTCATTTCGTCCCACGCAACTGGTTTGGTATTCAATCTCATAGGTTGAAATGCAAGATACATTATATCGGATGAGTGTTTGTGAAACTGCCATGTTTAATTGACAGCGAGTTCGGGATGCCTTTAACTTAGATTAGCGTTGATTGCTTACCTTGAGACGTCTGACCCCAAAAGAAATTTTGTCAAATGTGCCTATGTGGTGGAATTTTGCTGTAATGGTAAAGTCCGAGAGGCACTACCAACTATGTTGTCGTAGCTCTTTACGACCAGTATTTTCTGAACTGTTTCTTCTACTTCTTGGGCCTCTCGAACTAGCGGTGGAAGTCAACTCTGCATAATATTTGGTTTTCAGCAAAGCAAAAGAGTTCAGCTCCACTTGCTATTCCCTTCCACACCTGAACGTTCTGTAACCAAAATGTTTTTCTGCAACATGGTCTCTGCTTTCCAGCATCTACTTCCATCGTTATCAGTTGAAAGAACTTATATCAGTCGTGCATAAACAAGTGAACCAGAAACAACTTTTCTTTGCTGCATGGCGTGCAAAATCTTACGTTTTCGACTTGTCCGAATTGTTTTATCTGATAACCGTTCCACTACTCGACACAGGCCATTATTACATGGACGGCTCATGGGAATCTGATATTAGTGGAATTGACAGATTATTAAATAATTGTTAGCCCTTATAATTGCGAAGACAAAGAAACGTTGAAAAAAATGACTACAATGTAGCCGCTCGGATTGCGCAGGACGTGGGGAAGATAGAATTTTTTTCAATGCTTCGTTATCTTCGTCGTATCGTTAAAAAATGATGTCCTGAATGGGTGGTAGGTTAAAAATGATTTGGACGATTCCAAGTACTTATTAATTGAGTTTATTGAATTTTTGACTTTTGACTACAAAAAATTAGTACCTAATGTTGCGAAGCTATTTTTTAATCATTATCATCATAATTTACTTATTCAGTAAACTAAAAATAAGCATTTGAATCGTCTAAACTTAATTTTACCAATACGGATGGGTATATGCATAGACACTCACCCACTCACCCCATTAATTCAGGACGTCTTTTAGCTGTGGAGAAGAACGGGCTCAAGAAACTCTACGGCTTTATTATATTATAGAAGTAACGACATTTACAAAACAATACAATGTTTAGTAAGTAAAATAATGTTTTGATGACTTCCATTTAGCGTTACTAACAAAAATAATCAAATGTTATGAGCCTTTCAATGGTCGTAACTTGTACTATTTTAAATAACTCGTATCAATAAGTTTTGTGTAACAGTGTGTTGTTGAAATGCTCTTAACTGTACTGTAAGACTATAGACTGTACAAGCTGTTGGATGTCTCAGTTCTATCGCTGTTTCTAGGTCTGCTAATTAATAATTCATAAGGCTTCAATAGTATTGGGATTGTAGACTTGGATTCAGTTACGAGGACTACCTACACTAGTTCGTAGTGTTTGAACAGCATCAGAAGGCTTTGAAATGTACGATGGATAGTTGATGTGAACAATACCTATGAAGTAGTAGGTAGTAAAAATAGTAGTAGTAACGTGTAAAACTCAGGTGTACATTTCTTTTGTTGTAAAAAAGATATCATTTTTTTACAAAATACATACTTACTTAGAATCACAACTATTATCCCCGAAGGGTTAGTCAGAGACTAGGCAATGAGGACCGCAAACGCAGTCCTATGACAGAGTTCACTTTTTACCGAATAGCCGCTGCACATGTGCTCAGCGTGACAGGTGGTGAGCTCATTGCCAAGTTTTTTTACAAGTTAGTGTGATAACATTCTTTCACCAGGAAATCTAGCATAGTTGGGGAACCACCAAGAGTTCGATTTCCACTACGTGATATAGTTGTTTTTTTATTTAGTTAGCTAATTGACTGTTACTGTCCCACTGTTCGGAAAAAGCCTCCAAGTTGAAATATAAGTCATCGCTACAATTGATTGGTATTGGATCAATTAGATATAGATGTCAGATGATTTATTTATTTTAACAGTAACGAAAAACACAGATAGACATAAAAAAACATAACAGAGTACACAATTACAATGTTTTCACATATAGAAACTTACTTAGCTCATTTGAAAATTATAGGTATGTAAATAAAACAAAAAATAGAAAACTGTAAATATTAAATGTAAATATTTGACACTACTACAATCACTATTGAGGTCCACAATACAATTCGACATCGACATCGACGTGATGATGATGATGTATCAAAAAAACAACAAACACTTGGCCCTATCTGGCAATTGAATCCGAGAACTCCACATATTGGACCAAGCGCTTCGCCACTCGTATCAAAAATTTTGTACAAGTTATAAACCAGAAAACTGTGTAGGTAGGTATTAGAATGGCTTTTTTCCCTTTATAACACACCAATTATTTTCCACTCACATTTGCATGATTTGTTAATCATAAAGCTAAAACACAGGTAGGGTCCGCTAAATGCGACAATTAATTAAGATACTCTCGTAAAAATGAAATACGATTGTGAAATACATATGGGACCGTTCCCATTCTTTTTTTGTGTAACACATAATTTTCAGAAAAGTGTAACATTGTGGAACTGGGACACTAGATGCTTGCAAACAATGTTGCGATGACGAGAAAAACTGAAGTAGCGTGAGTTGCTATAGCTAATAAAAAATATAAAACTTTTTAAAACCAAAATATGGAACAGGGATAGATATCAAAGTTACGTTATTTTGTAAAATCTTTATGGGAGCAGTACTGTAGCTACTTCACTTATATGTTTTTTCTTTTTTGGTGCTTTCATGTGGTGGATAAAGGTGCCAAATGTTTCTACTAGCTTCCTTCAATCAGTAAAATGTGTAGGCATGTTACGCACATCGAAAAACAAAAACAGCTTTATGATTTCTTTTATATTAATTCTTTTGTAGGTGACTTGTTAATCTGTGACATAAATTCGTGGTTTGGTTCAATTAAATTCATTCAAGTTTTGTAGATAAGATCAATATTTTGTTGCTAAAACATTCAATGTCAGAAAATACCATGGAATAATGGCATTTGAGGACTTCCTGGCGGGAAAGTGAAGCGACATGTCACATGATAAGTTTTGTTTTATTTTATTAAATTTGTGTTTTGTCGAATATTAATGTGAAATAATGGTGGATTATTTACTGTTAAGTGTTCGTGAACGTGCGTAAATGTTAGCGAATAAAACAAAACAGTGTAACATCACTTTTCAAATTCTCTCAAGAAGTCCGTGTGAGACCTCATTATATCTAGTCCCACAGCTTTATTGAGTCTTGAGGGGTTTGGCGGAAAATCATTTACCATTAAACGTTCATTATCACTCATTATCATCCACTTAATGTGAAGAAAATAATTTTACTATTATTCTTACTTGGCTTAAAACTAAACTTAAAAGAAAAAAAAATGGTATTCGATTCGGTACCGGAATTCCTTTATCCCTTACGCGGCTGAACTCTCATTCAGTCGATAGTATTTTATACAACTATTGCGTTATCGAGGTCGTAACAGTTTTCGACCCATACAGGTATTCGAGGACCATAAAGCAGACATTAACCTCTTGGCAACTAACTGTTATGGCGGCTCAAATGTGGCGAGAAAACTGCTTTGCGGTGTACGTGGCCGTTACAGTCTATGGTGCAGATTGATTCTATATTGTTTGTGGGTTTTGCTATACGTTTTGTTACATTTTTAAAAGATATTTGAGAAGTGAGGTAAAGTGGTTCATCAAAATAATACTACCAACCCTACTCTTCCCTTCGCAGTCGTAAAAGTCGACGAACTAAAGACTGCATATACATCCAACAGTATAAAGCATCGATGGGCACACCACCTATAACGCTGAGCACATGTGCAGTTGTAGACTGCAGTGCAGTGGACTGTTACTGCGGTCCTAATAGTCTCTGACTAACCCTTTGGGCACTACAGACTTCACGACTATTATAGTCGTGAAGTCTGTAGGTATGTAACCCTTCTCTTCCTTTGGGTGTCGTAAAAGGCGACTAACGGACTAAAGACTGCACTTGCACCCAACATAGCACATGACACCCTAGTCTTTTGTCATACCAGTCTTCGTCGTTAGGGTATTAATTTGGCATAGAGCTGAAGCGGCAATGAGCAGTGACATAGCCCGTAGATCAGACTCATGGTACCTGTTGGAATGGCGACTAGGTTATAAAAGATCAGTTGGCAGATCGCAGATGAGATGGAAAGATGACACCAGAAAAGTTGCAGACCAAAATTGGTCAGAAACAGCCTAAAATAGAACGAAGTAGAGGGGATAGAAGGCCTACAGCAAACCGGCTGTCAAGCACACTTTTGCCGTACTGCAAACATCGCGCCGATGCGAAGTCCTTGTGTATAGAATGTAATTGTTGTGCACAATAGATACTGTCGGATTCTCCATTTTGGAGCCACGAATAGCCACCTCGAAGAATAACGTAGAACGAAAATAGGAGCGAGAATACTGTACCGAATTTTATTTACGAGCCTATCAGATAACCGTATCGCGTAGAGGTAAAAGTATACTAACATAATGAAAAAAAGTATAATATTATGTAAAGTCACGCTGAACACATGTGCTGTCGCTATTTGGTGAAAAGTGGACTACGTCAGATTGCAGTCCTCATTGCTTAGTCTCTGTCTAACCATGCGGGGATAATAGTCGTGATTTTTATGTATGTATGTGTAACAAATATGATCCCAGCAATAAAAGCAATATGCATGCTTGCTTGCATGCTGCCTGCATATTATTACATCATTAATGTTTAATATCTTTAGATTATTAAATGAAATGTACAATTTATCAAAATTACAATATATCCAATGAAATTATAGAATCTAAAATTATATGAAAAGTATATTAAGTCAGTTGTTATATCAAATGAAATGAAATGAAATGATGTTGTATTATCTGAACGTTAGATCATAAGTATTTATATCAAACATTACACAATGTAGGTCATATATAATATGTTTTGCATAACAGCATGGCAGAGAATTTTTGAGACACAAGAACGTGAATACTTGAGATCGTGTATAATTTACGTGGGCTGGGTAAAATAATTGGAAGCAAGCATTTTCTACAACCATTTCAATTTATAGCATCCGAGAAGCGGGCGTGATATATGTACGAGTATGTATGATTTTTTGGTGTGATACATCATTTATGTAGGCCGTCATGAATGGGTACGCTTGTTACCGTGCTTATTCCACGGTGAGGAGCGCTCTCTTTATTTTGGACTGCATCGGCTGCTGCAGTTACCATCAAACAGAATGTGGTGACTATGACGAGTCACATATTAAAAACCTACTAGAGACTGTTCGACTATGCGAGAATACTTAAGACAAATTATATATCACAGCAAAAACACGTGAGCGAGAATAATTAAGATCTAGAATATTTAACACGGAAAATTAGTGAGCTACAATACTTTATAGCGACGAGACATGTGTAAGAATATTTAATAGGGAAGGCGCATGCAAGGCGCTTTTCATAAGCGAAACAATAGCCGTCTTTCACAGAGGCGGTTGACATTTAATTTAAGTTTTTGCATTCAGCAGGCGAAAAAGTTAGTAAAACTACAGTCCGTAGGGTGATGATAATGTTGTGTGTGTGTTTTCGGGTTATACTTGTTCGGTAGTTTTTGTTTTATTTATGTTTTGTTTTAGTTCCTTTCTAGATTAATTTGTACAGACATTACTTTTAATAGAAACAGTCTTTATTACTGAAAGGCTGTCAATACCTACAATGCAAAAAACCTACGTAGCTAATAATCCACATTTTATATTCCCTACTTCGTATTATGACTAAATCGCGTAATGACATTGTAGCCAAATGCCTACTTTTTGAAAATAGGTACAGTTACATACGGAACTATTTACATGCTGGCCACTTCACTCAAGCAATAGAATATTACAGTTTTTACAGAATGAACCCGCATGTGGCAAGCGTGGTGATTAAGCAATAGTCAGTCCAGTGAATAGTCCAATGAAGAATACTTATATACCTATATATATAAGTATTCTTCATTGGACTTTTCACTGGACTGACTAAATCACCACGCTTGCCACATGCGGGTTGGTGATCACAAACCCGGGTTATGCATCAAAAAATCCGAAACACACTTTGCCCGACCTGGAATTTGAACCCGGGATATCGAGCCGAGCGCATGACCACTCGGCCACCTAAGCGTCACCATAATCGGTTACCCCATAAATCGTCTGTTTTGAATGTATATTATGTATGTATATATAATCACGACTATTATCCCCGAAGGGTTATTCAGTGACTAGGCAACGAGGACAAAATCAGTCCTCTACCACAGTCCACTTGTCACCAAATAGCGACTGCACTGTGCTCAGCGTGACAGGTGGTAGCCCATCGCCGCTCTATGCTGTTCGATGTATGTGCAGTTTTTAGTCCGTAAGTCGCCTTTTACGACACCCAATGGAAGAGGGGGGGTGGTCCGCTACGCGACGCGGTTAATACGCAATCCTTTCTTTCAATTCTACGCTTTAATTGACACTTTATCAATCAATTACGTAAAACTTAAAAATCTATTCAAAGATCCTATTGAAATGTTACATCATACACATTCATTTACGTGGACATTCCGTACTAGCTCATTCAAACAACGTCACAACGAAGGTGGCTTGCAATTCTCAAAGGTGTTCGGCTCCCACAATCGCGGCGCCGCAACTTATGGGGCACGCGAAAACAACATTACAGAAAGCGCATTTGCAAATAGAAGCAATGCGGAGTGGTACCGGCGATACTGCGGCGTCTCCTACTAATGTTTTGTTTTACCAATCGCATTTGCTTACCTACATCCAGGGACGAGCAAAAAAGAATTACTCCGCGTCGAGCTTTGGTCTCTTGATCGTAACGCACAACGCTGCGGTATTCGGCATGCGGTGCCCGACACATAATTGTATGAAAAACGTCTAGTATGGTCTCTTGTTCCGTCGCAGTATGTCGGAAGGCACGTTAAGCCGTTGGTCCCGGTTGTTGTCGTAAGATGGCAGCCGTTAAAACCCACCAACCCGCACTGGGCCAGCGTGGTGGGTTATGGCCCAATATCCCCACGTGCTATTGTTCACGTGGGAGGCCTGTGCCCAGCAGTGGGACGTTTATAGGCTGATGATGAATGTACCGAAATTTTTGCCTTTTATTTAATAGATAGATAAAGCCGCGATATTTCTATAGTTTTCCTTCAACAACAAAATCCGACGAAACAAGAATCCGGCGGCGAACCAGGAATCCGGCGAGTCAGGAACTAATCGTCGCGACGCCGCGTAGTGCGACGCGTCGTTCTCTTTCATTTGCTGCGGTGTGCGTCGCGGTTGATAATGGATTTGTTTTATTGGAATTTAAATAAACTTTTCTTTACAATCAATTAAATGTCTTTTTATTTAAGTTTCCAAACAACTTTCACCCCTCCGTTGTAAAAACATGTTTCTCGGCCTGCTTCTTTGTCGTCTACTTTGGTAGCTGCGGCAAAATCAACTGACCACTTCTGCACAGAGACAGTAAACGCTGCGTCATGACGCTGCATTTGAGCCGCATACCGCAGCGTTGTGCGTTACGATCAAGAGACCAAAGCTTCACGTATTTAAAGGAAACCAGTATTATTGTAATTATGCAGCACACTCTTACACAAAGTTAAACCGATCGGCCATTGTGATGTCAACCGTCCCCGTGACAGCACACACACCAGCCTAAAGGTTGCTTCTTATATAAGGTGATTGCTAGAAACTGCAACAAACTTCAATGGCTAGTCAGGTCAAGTGTTTTAAACATGATAAAAATGACAAAAAGGAATTCGTGTTTTTTATTTTTTTTATTAAATAATTCATTTCGTGAATTTTAATTGGATAGTCTTTGAATATCTTATTTATTTTTAAGCAATACAATAAGAAAAATAAAATGAAAACAATTGAAAATAATAATTATTTACAACGCGCGGGCAACGGCGGGCCGGCTGTTGACCCGTCCGAGTCAGCTGGGCGATAAGTACCTAACACAAATTCCTTTTTTGTCATTTTTGTCATATTTAAAACACTTGACCTGACCAGCCCTTGAAGTTTCTTGCGGTTTCTAGCAGTCACCTTATATTAATAACGCGGCGTGGAGTCCTTCTATTTTTACTCGTCCGTGCCTACATCCTCTACTAAGTACCTGGTTATTTTACGACCTTGACATTCTACTACTTGGTTATTTTACGACCTTGACATTCTACTACTTGGTTATTTTACGAACTTGACATTCTACTACTTGGTTATTTTACAAACTTGACATTCTACTACTTGGTTATTTTACGAACTTCACATTCTACAACTTGAAATTCTAATAATTGGTTATATTATGATCTTGACATTCTACTACTTGGTTAATTTACGATCTTGACATTTTACTACCTGGTTATTTGACGATCTTGACATTTTACTACCTGGTTATTTGACGACCTGGGCATCTGGACATTTTACGACTTTGACATAATACTCTGGAGCGCATTAGTGCATGCGTTGTTCCAATTCTAAATGAAGTAACTTTTTCAGAACGTGTCCTAATTACATTAGTTCGAATTTTTAATTTAGTATCTTTTTCAGTTCGTATTCTGTGTCCCGTTCGCAACAACACAAGCTGAGACAGGGTCATGATCGACAATTGATTTTCTTATTATATTGCCTGTTTGTTATATTTTTACTGTTCTCTCTCTCGCTATCTCTTATTGATATTACGCTTAACATATCAATACATGATTGCTTAGATTTTAAATGTTATAAGATGTTATGGCTTGCTATCTCCATGTTTATCACACAGGGAATCGGGGATATAGCATGGCCTCTGGTGCTATATCCCCGATTCCCCGAAACCACCACGCTGGCTTAATACGGTTAGTACTGTTGGTCGGTTAAAATAACGACTGCCATCCTAAACAACAACCGGAATTAATTATATTACTTAACATGTTAAACTTCTGAGGCGTTAGAATTTTTTTTAATTCGGTCAGCTATTTAGTGACATAGCTTTGCAAGAGTTGTTCAACTTTGTAAGTCTTTGATCACAACAGCCTTTTAGAATCCCATTTTTTAAAACAAACTATGCTAAAAATAGATTCCTTGTACGCACATGTAGCAACTATAATAAAAAAAATCATGAACATTGATACCTATATTGTATGATAAAATTGGTTCATTTAAAAGAATAGTTGAAATGAAGTCTGTTACTCCATAGCGATACACTGTTCAGTTTAGTATAAAAACCGTTGTTTTATATAGCATTGTTAGTCTGCTACACTTATATGGAAACTGTTTTGGCATAAGCACTGTTACTTACCTTGTCAAAATATGTGTAAGAAGCTGTATGATTCTAAGATATAAATAAATAAATAAACATTAACCCGTAAGCAGCAGCGTCAATAAAAACAAGTCATATATATAAACATACCTACATTCATACGAGTGTATCGCGCCCGCTTCCTGGAAAAGTAGGCAGAGATCATTGCTTTCCTTTTGCTATGATACTGACACACTTAAGAGAAGACACTACGACGATGTGGCATGCAAAATTCTCATACAAAACACAGAAAAACGACGTTTCCTAGATCCCTGTTTCCTCCTTCAGAACTGGACCAATTTTAATGTTTTATAGCATCGGTAGGGATTTTCTACGTCTGTATGTTTAATTTTTTTGCATTAAGTCATTTATTTAACAACCAGCCTTTAAAAGTTTAGCGAAATCACTCCGTATTAAAGCGTCTTCAGAAACATGAAGTAACCGGTTTAAAAAATCAAACATATAGACATTGAAATTCTCTTTCTTTTAAAATGGGTCCAGTTCTGAAGGAGCAAACAGGGGAGTATGAAACGTCGTTTTTCTGTGTTTCGTATGAGAATTTTGCATGCCACTTCCACGTAGTGTTTCCTCTTAAATCTAAATACAAACGTCACATAAATATTTAAAATTAAGTGGTACGAAGGAACTCTAAACTGTATGCAAACAATTCGTCGAGACGCTAAGTCCACAGACAAGCGGGTATGTAAACAAAATATATTTTTATTAAAATGAACCTATAACTTTTATGGACGCTTTCTTACAGACCAATCCCATTATGAGAACCGGCAGTCTCCAAGCCATGCGCCAGGGTAATGGCCCGTTTACGTCATTACTTGAATGGGATGTAAGGTTAAAATTAATATGTGTTCGTATGACCTACATTTGATATACGGCCAGCTAATTTTATAGTGAGTGTTTATTGGAAAGCGGTTTTAACACTTTTTTACCGAGAGTGTCCATTCTAAGCGCCAGGGTAATGGCCCGTTTACGACATAACTTTTAAAGATAAAGATAAAGATGTCTTTATTTGCCAGAATACAGTTGTGGGTTCTTAAATATAAAATGTGTGTACATGTATTCAACCTGCAAGCAGGTGTGCAAAATAATATTACTACAAAATATTTATTTGATCCTATCCATATACTCTTTCACGCTATAAAAACAATTTGCCTGCAGCCATTTGGTCAATTTATTTTTGAATGTAGCTGTGTTCTCACGTTTAAGCTCGTCAGGCAGATTATTATAGATAGTAATACACATATTAAAAACATTTTTACTATAAATATATTTGCGACAAGGAGGTTGATACAACAGGTTCCGGTAACTTAAATGGGATGTAAGGTTAAAATTAATATGGTGTCCGTATGACCTACATTTTAATATCCAGACTGCTTATTTTGTAGTGTGCTCATCGAAAAGCAGTTTTAACACTTTTTACCGGTTAACACTTTTTTTTACCGAGAGTGTTCACACCAAGCGCCAGGGTAAGGGCCGTTTACGTCATTACCAGAATAGGGATTAACATCATCATATTATCAGCCTACAACCACCCACTGCTGGATATACGTACATACATATGATCACGACTATTATCCCCGAAGGGTTAGTCAGAGACTAGGCAATGAGGACAACAAAGGCAGTCCTCTACCACAGTACACTTTTCTTAAATAGCGACTGCACATGTTGCTCAGCATGACAGGTAGTGAGCCCATCGCCGCTCTATGCTGTTGGATATATGTGCAGTCTTTAGTCCGTTAGTCGCCTTTTACGACACCCAAGGGAAGAGGGGGTGGTAGTATTATTTCACCGTTACGCGACACGGTCACTGCCAGATATAGGCCTGTTTTAACATGTCCCCTCTGTTCTGTGCTTATCTCATTCGGACATCGCCGATAACATGATTCATTTGGATTCATTTAGAATGTAAGATTTATTTGTTCACATAATTACATGACATTTTAATATCAAACAATTTTTTTTTACTGGCTGTCTCCACGCCATGCGCCAGGGTGTAAGTACAGTGTAGTAGTTTTTAACGTTTCCCTATATTTTGTATGGAATATTTATGTTTATACTAAAATGTAGTAATGTTGTTACTCCGTGAGTTCGAGATGTAGACTATTGGTAACGCCGCGTCATAATAATAATATCATCGCTCCTCCCAACGGGCTCAGCGTAGTTTTCGTTAAAATGTCCTTTTGTCAACGTTACGTGGCACTTTCGTATGAAATTGCATCTCCTGGGTAGTGGCTTACGCTTGTAGGTCACTTTTGTTCGATAACTGTATCAAAGAACGTTAGAGTCAGGCCAACGAAAGCTGAAACAGGAAAAACGCGGCAATTTAAAAAAAAATGACAGGGTAACACTGGGTCACTGACACAGCTGCAATTTTCTCGGTTATATTAAAATTTGACATACGACTTGACACCTCAGATAGACACACATAGAGACAAGAAGTGTTGCCAATCAATTAACTACGAGGTGCAGCTTTCGTTGGCCAGACTCTATCAACTATTGTCTGCACAATTACACTTGAGACATATTTTAAAATTTTTACTTATTTTTAAGGTGTTGACTGTTTTTGAAACATATACATTTAATGTACAGGGCGTCCCACGGATATGCCAGATGGAGGGAAAGTACCTTGAATATTGTAGATGGAACATTTTACTGAAAGAAGACATTACTTACTTGAATTGAAAAAACAATTTAAACTGCATTCATAGATATTTAAATAATTACATGGTTGAACCGGGAATCGAACCCGTTACATAAGAAAAATAATAAGATAAGATAAAAGATAAAATATGCTTTATTGTACACCACAGAAACATATATAAACACAAACACATAGTACATACAATTGGCGGCCTTATCGCTAAAAAGCAATTTCTTCCAGGCAACCATGTTGGACTGGATAGAAGAAATAGTTAAAAAAATTGATAGGGCAGTCATGGTGTTATAAATAAGTACCAGTATTATATTATTCATACTTATGTACAAACTTATACATAAATTATACATATACTTACTCATATAATCATAATACACATATACATATTTACATACTTATATATAATAATAAATAACTCCATAATTAAATACTAAACTTTCTCTATCTTAGGAAAAGACAAATAAAAACAGGAAATAAATTAATAGGTTAAATTAATCATAGAGACATCGACAGTGACAGATAGTGCTCTCTAACATGTCGTTTAAAGCTGTCCAAAGATTGTGCATGCTTTATGTCTGTCGGCAATGCATTCCACAGACGGGCAGCTTGAACAGTAAAAGACTTATCAAAAAATCTAGTGGAGTGCATTGGTATCGCCAAACTCAAGTTCTCCGACGATCTCAATACACGATAATGCGTATCATTAAGGAAGTTAAAGCGTTCCTTGAGGTAAGGTGGTGAAAAGGGATTGAACAGAATACTGTAAAGCAGGGAGACAATATGTAAATTCCGGCGAAGGCGAATTGGCAACCACTTGAGCTTAGTACGAAATTCGGATACATGATCATATTTGCGTAGTCCAAATATGAATCTAATGCTAAAGTTCTGAAGACGCTCAAGCTTATTCAGTTGCTCTTCAGTGAGGTCTAGATAGCTGACGTCGGCATAGTCCAAGACGGGTAGAAGAAGAGATTGTGCTAGCGCAGTTTTAGTGGCCATAGGGAGAAAATTGCGTAAACGTTTTAAGGATCCGGCTGCGGCAAACATTTTCCGACTCACCTGTTGTAGCTGCGGTCCCCAAGTTAAATTTTTGTCAAGCACCACGCCCAAGTTTTTAACACTGTCGCTAGGAGATAAAGAGACGCCATCAAAAGTAATTGCAGGTAAATGCGACCAGTCAATTCTGTTTGTCATTGTGGAACTGCCTATGACGATGATTTGTGTCTTCGAGGGATTTACTCTCAAACCATATGATCTACTCCACTCGCAAATCATGCTCAAGTCGTTGTTAATGATGGTAATGGCCTGAGGAAGCTGGTCAACTGTAGCTTTAGTGTAAATTTGCAAATCATCTGCATAAAGGTGGTAGGACGAGGCTAATTGAGAGGAAATGGAATTGATAAAAATAGCGAAAAGTAAAGGAGATAAAACGCCACCCTGCGGCACCCCAGCAGAAATGTCACACCAAGTGGACAAGGAATCCTCAAGGCGAATCCGCTGCCGGCGTCCAGACAGGTAACTATGAAACCAGTCAATCACCGCTGGAGATATGTTAATAGAGCGGAGTATGCCAAGCAGTACATCATAGTCGACAGAGTTAAAAGCATTACTAAAATCTAGCAAGACAAGAACTGATACTTCACCTTTTTCCATGCCTGATCTGATATCGTCAGTGACATTCACTAGTGCTGTGGTGGTACTGTGGCCTGTACGAAACCCTGATTGGTATGGATTGAGGAGTCGGTTTTTAAGGAGGAAGGTGGATAATTGGGTATGGACAAGGCGTTCCAGAATTTTCGAAAGGAATGGTAGAATGGATATTGGCCTATAGTCCGAGAAGGATGACGGTTTAGAGTTTTTGGGAAGTGGAGTGACTTGAGCATCTTTCCAAGCACATGGAAAGACACCTGAATCAATGGAGTAGTTAAGGATATGGGAGATGATGGGAAGGATTTCGTCAAGTATAAGCAAGATCATTTTGCGACTGACACAGTCATTGCCAACAGCACTAGAGGTTATTGACATAATGCTCTTCTTAACATCACAGTCGGTGAATTGACGGAAAGAAAATGACGAGTAATATGGGCATGGGAGAGATGAAAGAAAATTTAGAGTATCAACTTTTCTCGTTGAATCGAAGTGATGAGAAGCACAGAAGTGTTTGTTCAGGAGATTTATGTCTAGATCTTTAGAAGAAAAAGTCTGACGTTGTTTCCCAATGCCCAGGGATCTTAGGAATTTCCAAACTTTCGCTGGATCTTCGTTTTCAACAGAGTTGTGGATATATTGGCGTTGTGCATTTCTACACACCTTATTGCAGTGATTGCGAGCTTTCACGTATTTCTCCCAGTTCCATGGGGTAGGCTTACACTTATACCTACATTTAGCGGCATTTTTGCGTTCACATATCGTCTTAATGTTTTCCGTGAGCCATGGAGATGGTCGATGTTTCATTTTGACAGGACGCACTGGAGCATGAACATCGTACAGCTTGACCAGGGTTGAGACAAAAAGTTCTAATTTCCTGTCGATTGAGTCGCAGTTCAGGACATGGGACCAGTCCATACTAGCAGCATCCTCACAAATACTTTCAAGATTAATGCCACTAAAATTGCGCTGCAGAAGAATTTTGGGCTTAGCCTTAGGAGGACGAGATTTAAACGAGACGTAAATCAGGTCATGGTAAGAGAAGGCATCAGCTGAGAATTGCCCATGTTTGGCGATATGTTGAGAAGAAGAGACAATAATAAGGTCAAGAAGGGAGGGTGAACAATTAGGAAAATTATGAGTCGCATTTAACGGCGGTAGATATAAGTTGCTAGACTGAAGGAGGGAACGAAAATTTGCCGAACGGGAGTCGTTTTTAAGAAGACAGGTGTTGAAATCTCCCATTAAAATAGTATGACTGTAAGAAGGACAGAGAAGTTCTAACTTGTATTCAAGGGAAGAAAAGAAGTTGATTCGAGAAGAGGGACAGTAGAATACACCGAGCAGTACTTTTGAGTGTCGCAGGCTAACCTCCAAGAAGATATGCTCGCCGCTGTTTGACGGCGGCGGCTGCGGTGACATATCCACTACTGTGAAAGGAATTTGTGTACGAAGGTATATGGCTACACCACCGCCGCCGCCAACCGTGCGATCATTTCTTATTAGGTTAAAGCCCGGCAAAGAGTAGGAAGTGGAAGGGAGACATGGTTTGAGCCAAGACTCAGAGACGAGGATAGCATGAATATTCTTACAGTCAAAACTGGCCAGCATATCAGAAAAATGAGCCGGAATACTTTGGGCATTTATGTGAACTACGTTAAAGTTCTTGGATACATTGGAGAAACACGAGATAAGAGAGTCAGAGAGGGAAGGAATACTGACAAAACTGTCATTATCACTATCACTACCACTTGCCGAGACAAAACTATCAGAATCACTATTTCCTTTCGAGAAAGGCATGATAAAATAATATAAATAATTTATAAAATAAAATAAAAATAATAATAATAATAACAAACTAAAATATATACAAATATAAATAAAATAACACCATACTAACCACCCGCTAGCGCTTAATAAATTAGACTTTACACATGTAACAAAAACATGTACAACACGGGTACACAACCGAAAACTTAACAAAAACAAAAAATTTAAAGGAAAATAGAACTAAATAAGTAAAACGGAACACAGCCGGCTAAAAATTAACAATTACCTAATAAACATTAAAAAGTTACAATTATATTATTTTACAAGAATAAATAAAACAAAAATATTACATGGCTGTATGAGCTACGGTTCCTTAGCCTACTCTAAAAGTTCTATGTGCAGAATAATTTTGACAATTGACTGTTGACATTCGTTCGTGACAAGGTGACATTATGACATGACATACAATTAAAAATACGTAAACAAAACGAAACGAACAGTACGGTACAATCAAAATAATTAATAAAATAAAAATTAAAAGGTAGCAGAACTTCGATGCACGCCGAAGAGAAACAACAACCGGCTTGCTATTGACTTCTTCTGTGAACCAATCACTTCTTGGCGGCTGCAGCCCGCCTTGTCTTCGGAGCAGTCTTTGAAACGACTGTCGCCGGCGCCGACCTTGTAGACCCGATCTCCAACGAATGAACCTCCGCGATGCTTGTTACACGAGTACGAGTGTTGTTTGGACCGAGGATATGTATGACGCCCTCCGAAGTCCAACACTTGCAGACACCGAATTTCTCTCTCGCCGCCATGAATGCGCTGTGCCGGGACTGTGTTAAAAACTCGGATAACGTCGTACCTGTGCCCTTCAGATTAGTTTTGCCGAACCAGACCTTATCGCGAGTAGTGACATCTTGAAATTTTGCTATGATAGGGCGAGGTTTATCCCTTGTGGCAACTGAACGCCCCAATCTGTGGCACCTCTTGATGTTACTTGGTGCAAAGCCACCCATTTTGAGGTTCTCAGTGATAACCTTCACCACCAACTGTGCTGTGTCCTCGTCTGCATGCTCTGGCACACCATGAAACATTAAAATTTTTCTACGGCCCTGCATTTCGAGCTTATCTACCGTCTTTGCAAGGACATGTATTTGCGATTGAAGACCGTTCAGTGATGCTAATATAAGTTTTTTAAAAGAAGCAAATTCTGAGGCCAAACCTGTCGTATTTGCGGACGGAGTTTTCTGCAATTCGGCTTCAAATACTGACATCCTGCTCTGAAACATTTCCATCAGTTCTGAAAGAGTATGCTGCACATGCTCCATCTTGTACCTTCTGAATTTGTTACACTTTTAAGGAGATAACACTTGTGCGGGTGAGTTACAGTTTTAGCAATAAGTTTTTGTCATAAATAACGACTAATATTTATTTATTTTAAAATAAATGTCCCTGTAGCTTTATCATACTGATCGAAAAGCTTCATCTACGAATTATTTTTGGCTAAATAACTTGGAAACAATGAATTTTAACCTTTGATGTGAAATTTTGTTCAGAAAAATGAAACACACACATATCCTCATAGAAACATTGAAATTTCGGCCGATTTTCGTTTGCTTTTTACAGCGGTTTCCATCTGGATCATACAAAACAGGTTTGACATTTAAATTACTTTTTTTTTTAATTGTTTGTTATTTCCAAAATAATGGCAAAACAAAATCGGCGGAAAGGAGATTGATAATTTTGGAACAAATGCTGCCCAAGCATGGGAATACTTTTATTTCTTTCCTTACATGAAGAGATATAAAAAAAATAATTTAAAAAAAAACATCCTCGGGGTTATATTGTACATAAAAACTTATCTTATAGCTTTATATGATTGATTGATTGAATGACTCTCCTTAACTAAGTGTTGTTCGATTAATAAAATCCATTGTTTATCATATGTACCGTCTCTTATTTTAAAAATAAGACGTTTGTTATTATTTTTCGTTAATGTAAAACATATATAACAGATTTTTTTTCACAATGCTCTTCGGATAGATTTTGAAGCACTTTGGGTTACATACTAGTGTTAGTCTAAGAAACATTATGCACTATGATTCAGTGTTGGTCACAACATTCACAGCACTCTTGGTCCAACGTCCATACAAAAATGATCAATCTCCTTTGTTTGGGAGAAAGGGAGTAGGCCCTCAGGACGCAATGTAGGGTATGTCTTTATAAACAAATTATAAAGAAAAGTCTCCGTTTTCCTGTGTCTGGGGCCCAGCTTATTCTTTAAAAAATTTAATGGGGTTTACGCTATAGAATATTTCACTAAAAGAAAGCTATAACTGAGGACGGACTTTGTTTACATTTTGTAGATGCATTTTGTCCAAAATGGCTGAAGTATGACTGTGAGTATCTATGACGGTGTAAGGTAGCGTGGACGGTGCACGCATAATAATTACCTATTTTCTTCTTATTACCTGTTGTATTGAGTGTACTTTGTTTGCTATGTGATTCCAGTAAATTTTTTTTTTTCTTTCTTTCTTTCGACAGCAACTTTAAAAAACACAATAATTTACACGTCAAAGGGACTAAGTATATAGGTACTCGTAGTAAACCACGAATGCATTATTTCTAACTCCGACAATATTATTCTGTGCTACGACCTCGGGAAATGCCTTAGCGTAAAGATCCAAACATTAGTTCTTGTCTGTGTACCTACACGAATGGTAGTTTTCGTGCGAAAAATTGTTGCATGTCGCATGCAAACGCTTTTAGTGTCTTCCAGTATTTACGAGATGTACATTCAAAGTGACAAATTAAAATAATAGATGTTTTTTCTAGAATTATATTACTGACCGACTGTGTCACAATCGTTTCAAATGGAAATCTGTGGTCTCTGCCTACCCCTACGTGATGTATGTATGTATGTATGTATGTATGTATGTATGTATGTATGTATGTATGTATGTATGTATGTATGTATGTATGTATGTATGTATGTATGTATGTATGTATGTATGTATGTAAGTATGTATGTGCTGACCGACACGCGCGACGAAGGTGCTGTGTACGTGGAGGCTCATTAATAGAATATTACCAACCCATATCTTCCCTTGTGTGTCTCAAAAGGTGGCTAACGGACTAAAGACTGCAAATGCATCCAACAGCATAAAGCGGCGGTGGGCTCATCATATGTCACGCTGAGCCCATGTGCCATTATTATTTGATGAAACGAAGACTGTGGCAACGGTGGGACTGCTTTTGTTGTCCCCATTGCCTAGTCTCTGGCTAACCCTTTGGGGATGATAGCACAGAATAACCAATAGTACTACGTACAGAAGGTTTACTCTCTAATAGAGATGGGCCGAGTGTGGTTTGAACCGAATACGAACTTCGGTCGAACATTCGGTAGTAATTCAAAATTCGGCCGAAGTTCGGTTCTTTCCACGGCGCTTTCTCTATTACAACTACATCACGTTCTAACTAACTATTTAACGCGCTACCTTCAATACTTTACCAAGATGCAATACCTTGCATCCCGCCCGCAACCCAGCCGCAACCCGCGACAAATCCACTCGTTTCCCGTCCCGGCCCGCCCCGTCATTAGCAAATACGTTATCCACGCGACAATTGCGTTTTTGTTCACATTATTATCTATCTACGTGATTTTAAGGGAATTAACGAGGTAAAGTAATAGATATATTTTCGTGTTGGAAATACAATTAATTTTCATATAAGTTATTTTAATATTTTCTTGTACCGAATGTTCGGTATTTGAACCGAATGTCGGCCGAATGCCGAAGTTCGGTTCAAGCTGCCGAAATTCGGTTAAACCGAATGTGAAACGAATTTTGGCCCATCCCTACTCTCTAACGACTTTCACGCGAAATTAAAACTTATCGTGTGACCCGAGCGTTCATATTCCGTTAAGCAACGCTGACTCGATATCGATTTCACGTCATGACGTCACAGAGCGTAGGGTTTACGCGCGCGCGAAGGGATTACGAGTTAAGCGACTCGGCGCTCTCGGCAACCTTTACTGCCATACGTCTAGGCGGCCTGGCTTGCCTGGGAGGCGCGCCGCCGGCCGAACATAACTAAACTGCGGAGTAAGACCCCCTTGATAATGGTCGTGATCTTATGTATGTATGTATGTACTGACCGACAGACGGACGGTAGACCGATGATCTCGTAAAAGTTAGCTGCTGGATGTCAGCAGCACAGGACCGGTCGTTGTGGAGATCTTTATGGAGCTAATACCGATAAAACAAACAAAAATTACGAACGTGACATTGTATTTACGTAACGAACCCACTGTTTGTTTATAATCAAATGAACGAACAAAGATTCGTAATTTAACAATGATACAGAGGAAAAGTTGAAACGTGAAACCGCGTTGGCTCTTTAATTACCACCTTTATAACATATTTATATCAATTCTGTGGCATTTATTTGCAATGCCTGATTTTGCTGTCGCGGTTAATTAGTAGCCGCTAATTATGTACATACTGCTTGTCTGGTCTTTTACCGTATAAATTTGGTGTGACTTTATAATTTTTCATGTAAATTAAGCGAAATCAGTTTTAATTTATTGGTTTTACCATTAACCATATCATATTATTGAAATTTTTGCAATCACAATGATATATACTTAGATATAGGATAAAATGTTTACTAGAAAAATCCCGTTCGAGCTTTCCTGAGACTGGTTGTTTTTTTAGTAAATAATTTATCCTAACCATTTCATAATTTATTTTCACCAATTTGGTGAAAAGTGGACTATGGTAGAGGACTGCTTCTGCTATCCTTATTGCCTGTTTCTACACGGAAAGAAATTATTAGTTGGGTTTACCATATTTCAACAAAATTTTAGGGTTAATATAGCACCTACTCTTGAGTTTTGTTGAATGAACAAAAACTGTATTGTTGATCAGTTACGGTAATTTGAACTTATTACATATATCTTTTGTTGTTTTAACGTATTTATATTGTAAATTCAACTTTAAAAATGGTTATTTCAACAACTTGAACAGTAAAATCAACAATTACCTATTGAATTATGCATGAATTGTTACGCCAACATGTACAAATAGGTTAAAACAACTGTTTTCATATCAACAAAAACTTTTCTGTGAAAACAACAATTTGTTCATGTTGCTTTAACCCATCACTTTGTTAATTCAACTAATGTGTCGCCAACCCGTGCAAAATCAACCTTTTTGTTCTTTCAGTGTAACCCTTCGGGAATAATAGTCGTCATTATGTGGTAGGTATGTATAATTTATTTATAATATGGGGTAATATTTGTTTTTTTGCGTTAATATTGTTTATATACACTTATAAGATTGAAAACTTTACTACGTCAGGTGGAGTCGAATCCACGTCTTCCGCAACATTACTAACGTATAGATTAAACTCAATTATTGGGTTTGGAATTGACAGGTCTACGTACGAATAAAAGATTTTTTTCGAAAAGAAATTCGCCATGGGGTACTGGCTGGTAACGCGAACGAAGTCGCAGTAAGGCTGCTAGTTGTATATAAAACTAACGCAGACAACTTTTTAACATCAATTAACATTCTGTTTAGCATATACTAACAGCACTGTAAAGTGCAGATGAAAAAAAAACCGTTTGAATATTTATCGTTACGGAATAAAGGCCTAATTTGCAAGGTATTAATCCCGGCAAGATTAAAGAAACCATTAAATTTGGATTACCTTTTCCGCTTTATGTCGGCGAGAAAAGATTTTAAGTCGACAAAGTTAATTTTAGGCGAAGTAACAGCTTTTTGGTGTAGAATAGTACCTACCTGAGAATACGGTGTGTTCCCAACATTTCCGCTTTTGTTGTGCCGTGACGGAACTTCTAGGATACTTCTCCGCAGTGATTTTATAACTGGACTACTGGGAGGTATAACGTGTTATTGACAAATACTTAGGGAGAATGAGAACGAGAATGAGAGAATGAGAATATTTATTGTGAAACATAGGTATTACAATGATATCATGAGTATATAAGTCTCACTACATTTCCGCCTTAGTTAAGGTACCTATACAAATACAAGTTTAAAAAACTTCACTCTAAAACAATGTAGTCTAAAAGTATAAGTAATAATACATTTCAAAATTAAGCAAAAATGTCATTATTTTCAATATTAAATAACTACTTACGAAAAAAAAAGTAAGAAAAATAAAATAAGAAAAATATGAATAAATTATTTCAAGGATTTGTCAGCTAGAAATTTCTGTACTGAGTAATAGCTTTTATTAATATGTAACGCTACCAAACGTTTTTTAAAAATATTTATATGCAAGAGGTCTTAAAAGTTATAAGAATCTTATTAAAGATCTTGTGGGCCATTCCAAAGAAGCTACTACTAACGTGTGCAGTTCTGTATTTCGGTGCGCATATCCTATTTCCATGAAGTTAACTTCTAATTTTATTCATTTCTGAGAATGTATTGTAAAGGGAGTCGTTTATCACATGACGAACACTGCCACTTCATAAATGTATATCGAAGGAAGAGTCAATGTTTTCAATTTATGAAAAATGGTTTACAGTTATCAGTTGATTTAAGGCCATTTGTTGCTCTTATACACCTTTTTGGTACTTAACTAGACTTTAAATTAATAAAGGTAGATAAATTAAATAGGTAGGCATATCCTTTTTATTAAGAAGGCAATTTTTAGGTAGGCTCTTGCTTAGTGACATTTCTGATTCAATAGCTTTTTTGCATGTGGACTTAGCTTCTGCTTCAATTGAATACTTACATGTTTATCAAAAAAACCTGATAAGGCCTATAATAATAATAAAAATAATAATGAGTTAAGTTAAGTTTTTTATAATATTTTATATTGTAAATATGTATTTATATAAAATATTGTAAAAAAATTTACTTAAGAATTATGTTAAATAAAGAGAATAATAATAATAAATCTCTTTATTTCAGGCAACAAACAATGTACAGGATGGTAAAGATACAAAGAGGCCCATATAATAAATACCTTACACGCTAACATACATACAATATAAAACAATTTTGTTAGTATATAATATATTATCTATGTTAGTAAGATCTTATTTTACACGTAATGTACTTGTCGTACATGTGGCGCAACGCGGTGTCTGGTAACCGACCTCTGAACCGCCGGTACACGACACCCTTCGGCCAAAAGTCTTCCTTCATGAAGGTCGACAGGTGGTCAGTCGGCACTCTCACCACAAACGAATTAAAATTTACGTTGTGGCGGGACTCCAACCGCTCGACTCTCAGGATGTATTTGGCCTTAATTCTGATATACTAAGAAGCACTCAATATAATTGTTACAACAAAACTAGCATCTCCAAATAAAAACATTATTTTATACTGTCTGCGCCGCATTATATCTCACAGAATGTAAACGCATCCGATTATGCCGACTCAGAGAATTACTACAATTGAACGCTTCGGATGACAGCTAGCCTCTCCGCTAATCGGAGACGTTGCCGGTACTGCTGCCCCGCACCCCCGCGTCTCGCTTTATAATATCGCGTCTTCGGCCAAACGTATCCCTTTTTCGCCCTTCTGTTGTAAACCCAAATTGGATTAAAAAGAAAACGCGTTGTTGTAAAAAAGGATTTTTTAATAAATTACATAGGTAACTATATTCTAATCCATTTTTATTTGTTTCATCGTGAACATATACGCAAAAATGTAAATCAAAAACAATATCAGCAAGACTGTTGGGAAAACACCGAGAATACTAAAAGGCCGACTTTAAGATTTCCCGCTGCGCGTCGTCAACGGTTTTAATATACGGCAGGTTACAGCTTCATTGTAGTCTGCACTGCACTTACATCTGTACTAATTAACTTACTAAAGAATGGTCCTTAATGTGCTGTACATACATAAACATACATACAATGACTCAGTACGTATTATAATGCCGAATTTTAAATAAACGGATTTCATATGACCTATGAACAGAAGGCCGAATATTAAAATGCCAAAACGGGATTATACTACTCTGTCAAAAAAGTACCGGGAAAAGATCAATAATACACAAAATGTTAGTTATTCATCCAAATTTATTTTATCGCCTTCAAAGTATGCTCCTTTAGAAACGATACACTTACGACAACGAATAATCCAATCATCAAAACATTTTTTAAACGCTTTTTCCGGAATTGAGTTTAGTTCTCGCCGCGAATTCTCCTTTATGTCTTCTACCGAATGAAAACGGGTGCCACGAAGTGGTAATTTGAGTTTAGAAAAAAGAATGAAATCGGCTGGAGCCATATCTTGGTAAAAATTCTGAGTGCACAACACCGCGATAGTCAAAGAAAACAGTCAACATGACTTTGACTTTTGATCGACTTTGGCGTGGTTTATTCGGTTTTGGTTCAGTCGGAAGGCGCTACTCCGAAGCTTGTTGACTAGTTTGCATGTCAAACTCGTAAACTCACGTCTCCTCACCAGTAACAATGCGTTGCATGAATGTTGGGTCGGAATTGACTCGTTCTAGCATGTCCTCAGCGACTCTTATGCGATTGAATTTTTGGAGAATCTTTAGGCCTTTTGGGACTAGCCGAGCGGCAACACGTTTCATACCCAAGTGATTATTTAAAATGGTACGGATCGACTCGTGAGATACAGAAAGTTCAGCGGCTATCTCTCCTTCTGTAACATTTTCAGTGACTCCGAACACAAAATTCCATATTCATCATAAAATTCGCAATACACACTAGATATAAACTAACTAATTACAGCACTGTATTTAATCTAAATAACAGATGCAACTTAAACTCCGCGCCAAAATGGATAACAGTTGTGCCAATCTAACAATCCGTTCCTGAAACTTTTTTGTCAGAATGTATCTAACGGGATATCGGAGACTCAAAACCAAACAACTTAAACATGGTAAAAATCCCGTGTTTTCATAAAATAATTCGGTATTTTGATTGTAGGTAAGTATCATTGACCTAGAAGTATAGACAAGAACGTCCATACAAACCATTTGTTCAAATTCTGGAATGAGAGATCTAAAATTTGATGCAGCCGCTGCAGCGCTTAAACATTTAAATGTCGTCTAATCAACAAACAGACATCGCAGCGCCGCAGCGCCAGATCGGTCAAAGACAACGTAGTGTGTATCAAGATGGCGTCCCAAATAGATTGTCAATAACAATAATTGAAAAAATATCTTTTCTATTCTTATAATACGATATAACTACATAATAATGACTTGAATAACAATTAATTTCACTTACTTGACAACTGAATTGTAATAAACGTCTAAGTGTTACTTTGAAAGAAAATAAAAAAATATTTTCGCCGCTTCGCACGCGCGAAGGTCAAAGCCACACTAAAGCAAGGTGCCGAGTCGACTCCGCAGATGAGTGGAACGTAGTGCGTGTTCGGAAGGGCCTATCTAGTGTAACGTATATATCGCTGGTAAGTATAATGAATTTTCGGGATTCTAATACGTACCCGAATGTCTACTACCATCCCCGAAAAGCTAGTCAGAGACTAGGCAATGAGGACCGCAAAAGCAGTCCTCTGCCACAGTCTACTTTTCACCAAATAGCGACTGCACATGTGCTCAGAGTGACAGGTGGTGAGCCCATTTACTGTTGAAACTACGTGCAGGCTTTAGTCCGTTAGTCGCCTTTTACG
Source organism: Scoparia ambigualis (assembly GCA_963921215.1). Taxonomy (NCBI): domain Eukaryota; kingdom Metazoa; phylum Arthropoda; class Insecta; order Lepidoptera; family Crambidae; genus Scoparia; species Scoparia ambigualis. The sequence continues at coordinate 63,357,135 of OY992501.1, forward strand.
ACTAAGGGAAGAGATGGGGTGGTAGTATTCTTTCACCGCTGCGCGACACGGGTATAGTTAACCATAAACTAGTTACAAAAGAAGCTTAATTTGGGCTATATAAATAGGTGTGAGCGTTTAGAATTATTTATTTTTTAATTAATTTTCAAATGCAGGTTGCAAACAGATGGAAATAGTGACAAGTGTAAGTAATACCTAGTCAACCGCCAGTCTCTTGACAATTGCTAGCGTTTTGGCTGTTCTAATTGATAAAGGCAAAATATTGCGATACTATTGAGTTTTAAAATAGCAGATAGGTACTGTTTAGAAAGAAGGTGCACGGAAAGAAATTATTAGTTGGGTTTACCATATTTCTACAAAATTTTAGGGTTAATATAGCACCTACTCTTGAGTTATGTTGAATGAACAAAAACTGTATTGTTGATCAGTTACGGTAATTTAAACTTATTACATAAATCTTTTGTTGTTTTAACGTATTTATTTTGTAAATTTAACTTTAAAAATGGTTATTTCAACAACTTGAAGAGTAAAATCAACAATTACCTATTGAATTATGCATGAATTGTTACCCCAACATGTACAAATAGGTAAAAACAATTGTTTTCATATCAACAAAAACTTTTATGTGAAAACAACAATTTGTTCATGTTGCTTTAACCTATCACTTTGTTAATTCAACTAATGTGTCGCCAACCCGTGCAAAATCAACCTTTTTGTTCTTTCAGTGTGGTTCATCGTCGTCTGAATAAAAGCTGTTTAAAAGTCTAATTAAAACATTCTAAGTGAATAACAACAAATAAACTCAATTAAGCTGTTACAAGTGAGGCAAAATTAATAACAGCTAGTGATATTAATTAATGAACTCCAGCATAAATTGAAAATCGGCTATTGGACGCCGATGTTATAGTCACGTAATTATTTGTTTAATGTAAACAAACGTATTTATAAAAAGGTTCATCACTATATTTTAGTTTATTGGGGACATGAGAAATAAGAACTGAAGGTTAACAAAATATTCGGCTTGTTCTAAGTTCGCTTGGCTAGCTACCACAATCAAATCTGACTGATGCCATAACCGTTGTTCCGAGTGTTAAAGATAAGATGATAAATTTAGATGCAGCGCGCTTCTTCTACTTTCTGTCTTTGGTCTTATTTTTTATATATTTGAAATAAAACATGTGCTCGGCATGGAATTGGGAAAATAAAACGCGCGGATGCGTTCTGTACGCGTTGAATAAGAGCCTTCATTCTGGCTAGCAAACAGTTACCTATCACAGTATCCTCGTAACTCAACTTGGACAATATTAAACTATCGCAAAGCTTAATTCTTATATCTACGCTGAGATGATCTCGAACCTGATACAGTACCTTAAGTCTATAAAAACCACTTCTTACAGTTTCATGTGGGAGTACTACGCAATAACGAAAGACGATAGCTCGAAAGACAACAGCGCAAAAACGATATTGCGAACTGTAATTGCGCGAAAACTTAATGGCGCGACACGTAAAAGCGCGAACGTTCATTCGCTAATACAGATAACACATTGTGTTGGCTGTATTAGCGAAAAGAAGATGTAAAGCACATACACTTGTGGATCAAAATGCGAGTATAACCGAGGCCACTGAGCCTGAGCTGATATCAACTACTGCAACTGTCTCCATCCATGAGCTTGTAAATACTCTGAGTGTGCCATGTAATCAGAAGAACTATTATAATCCAAGATAACGAATATTATAATCCACTTGATCTTTAGCATTGGCAAAAGCATGACACAAAAATTTTATATGTCTTCTGCTGACAATGCGTGATAGTTCATAAAGGGTGACGAGCCTCCGTTACTCTCTAGAATACTACCATCTTACCGCAGAGTAGTAGCAAGAGGCTTACTAAAAACGAACAAAAGAGCATCAAAGCGTGTGTAAGTCAGACTGTCGTAAAATTACCGGATTTGATAAGTTCAGTCAATTTATTTTGTAACAAACCTTTTACCATGAAACCATGAAACCTTGTTTTTTTGTTTGAATTTTTATTTATTTATTTCACTTTGTTTATTTTATTTCAATATTTATTCCAAATAAAGTTGATGCATTTTTCATTCATGATGCATTTGGCCTTTTAATGCATTAATACATAGGTACCATTCACATTTTGTCTTAGTAGTAGTAGTAATTAGTGGAATCCCCTACAGGGCGTTTAAACACCCATCGCTTTTCCAATTTTCCAGTTGAGCTGGATTTTTTCCAGCATGTTTCCTAAGTCAATGAAACCCTAAATACGCACATATAAAAAAATTATAAACTATGGAGACCAAAAATAAATTCAGGTCAATCTTGGGATCCCTTTTTTTGGACTAATTTTTTGTCCTAATTTAATATAGCGTAACGAGTTAAGCATATATTTTTATGTAATAATGATATTTTTACATAACGTTTTATGGCATACTGTTTCAGTAAGCATAATTATTGTTTATGCTAATGTTTTTTGCCCTAATTTTGATTTGAATAAAGTTTTAAGGCCTATTGTTTATTCGTCTAATAGTTATTAGGCATAAAGATACTCTGGTAGAATAGACAAGACAGAAGGTGGGGTTATAGTTTCAAAATCTACTATAATTTGGATTGGCCTTTTATTATGATTTGACTTTGCATCATTTTTTATTTTATTGATAGCAATTTGAATCTGAAAAACAAAAAGTAGGTATAAGGTATATCAAAAATATATCTTGGGTACCATAGTGTAAAAGTAGGTTAGGGTACGGCAGGGGTGGCCCTTGGACCACCCACGCCGTACGCCACCAACATGTTTATTTTAAATACGAAAAGTATTTTATTAATGCAAATACACAATTTCCAAAACATACTTTTTCCCTATATAATTATTATGTCAATCAAAATTATGCTTAAATATCATTATGCGTTAGCAATATTTAGGCTTTAGAATAGCATGCTTAACAATTATTATGCTTACAGTAGTTATGCTTTAAAAAATGTGCCTAAAAGGTTATGCCAAATTAATATTGTGCGTAACTATTATTAGAAAAAGTAAAAGTATGCTATGTTAAACTATGACATAAAATTTTATGCAAAAAAATAGGGAACCATCTAGGTTAATCAACCACTTATAATAAATCAACTTGTGACGGGTTGAAACAAGTAATACTGCTTTTGGCCGTATGACCGGTTAGATGAAAATTTTGGTGTGACGAGTTGATGCCTGAATCGATCTAGCAGGTACCCTCAAAACCGTTACACAGCGCACTCATCAATGTAAACCATTGCTGCTTGGCGGCAGAAAAAGGTACTAAGGTAGTCGTCATCGACATCGCAGTTTTGACGGCCCGAAGTGCGATTCTCTAAGAATTTCTCGAGAATTGACTCTGTCTCTTTCATATTCATAGAATTGGAAAGAGACAGCAGATCACAGTCTATGTGTCGCTTAGAGAATCGCATAGCTGAAGTATAATGATACCGCCAGAAACATCCGCTCTAATCTATACAGAGCATTCAGCTCGCAGTGACCTTTTTCGCAACAAAGCCTTTGCAAGCCGCCGGCCCAGTTCCATTGATTAACACAAACTGATCACAATACAGTGGCTGTCCGTTCCATTCCTGATTCCGGGTTAAGAATGTGACGCGGTGGAAGCGATAGATGTCGCGCTAGATAGGTAAAGCGATCGATACAAAGATCAAACTTTCATAACAAGGTAGGATTCAAGATTTTCTTTAAAGGGTTCGTTCGTTCGCTCGTCATCCGTTCTTTTCAACAGCTAAAAAATGTCATCCTGAATGAGGATTCAAAGTACTTGAGTTACTTAATTGAGTTTATTAATATCTATAGTAATTGACGTTTTAAGTTTGCTGTCATTGGTTTAACATTTATTTTATTTTACATTTTTTAGTAAGATAAAGTGAACATATAAAATCGCGAAATATACATGGGGTATTATTTCCAGGTACACCTGAATGTCAGAATCTAAAAAAAAATTTTTTTTACAATACCACTGCTACAATACCTACTCCATCTTTGAAATCAAGTCATCTTCGCTCCATTCGATGGGGCAATACCAGCATGTGTCGAGTGTCGTGACCATTCAATTGTAGCGAAGACTTGACTCACTGAAAGAATACTACCAATCTCTCCCTTAGGCGCCGTAAAAGACGACTAAAAGACTAAAGACTGCACTTACATCTAACGGCATAGATCTGCGATAGGCACCACCTGTCAGAGTGGATTATACCAGTGGACTGCTTCAGCGGTCCGGCGCGACTCTCTGACTAAACTTTTGGGGATAATATGCATAAATCTATGTGTGCATGTATGCATACTATACAAAAAAAATCAAAAATCAAAATTTCTTTATTCAGTAAGCTTAAGATAAGCATTTTGAATCGTCTAAATTTAATTTTACTTCTATGGATGGATTGATAGGCATAGGAACCCACTCACCCCACCCATTCAGGACGTATTTTTGCTGTGGAGAAGAACGGGCGCAAGAAACTCCACAGCTTTATAATAATATAGAGTAACGACATTTAAAAAACAATATGTCGTTACCAAATAATACAATCATTAATCATAAAACAATTATATAATAAAAGAAAAGATAAAAACAAAAGTGAATCTAAAAGTTTTACTCGGGCACTATGAACGCATTAGAACAATATGTGTGCGAAACTAGAGGAATGTTACTTCCATGCATTTTTGTCATTGATGTAATCGCTTACAGTTACAATAGCCCTTTTCTGAAACTACACTAGCTGTAACAATCGCTTCGCATCAGTTAGCTGTGTGTGCCGCCCGTTACAGTGACTGGCCACAAACTTTAATTCCTCCCAGCACTGATCTGTAGCGTGACTGGTGAGATTCGGTATTTACGTACCGCGGCCACTACCACGCCGCGCCGGCGGTTTACAACGCGACGCGCGATATCTCTGTCCCTTGCGTTCTTTCTATTAACGTTGACTGAGACCGCTGTAGTATGACGCACAGTGGAAAAGACAACTGTGTGTTTTGCGGTAAAACACTTTCCGTAGTGCGGGTACGTCCGTCCTAAAGTTACGCGCCGCTCATCGTTTCCGTATAATTTTTCCGTTACGCAACCCCTACGTTTGTTGTAAACCGTCATAAGTGGTCGAATGATTTAGGTATTATAGTGGTAACTTGGTACATACATAGGTAATCTAAACCATTATCCCCGAAGGGTTAGTCAGAGACTAGGCAATGAGGACAGCAAAAGCAGTCCTCTGCCATACTTTTCACAAAATAGCAACTGCACATGTGCTCAGCGTGACAGGTGGTGAGCCATCGCCGCTCTATGCTATTGGATGTGTGTGCAGTCTTTAGTCCGTTACCTTCCACGACACCCAAGGGAAAAGAGGGGGGGTGGGGGTGTATTCTTTCACCGCTACTCGACACGGTTAAGTGATTATATGTGCTTAGCGTAATATTTTTATTATTACTACTCTTTAGACAACTCGTTGGTGTTGTCACGTATAAACCAGATAGTCCCGAGTTCTATTCCCGGTAGGGGTTAATTAAGATAATGATGTTTTGTAAAGTGGCTGAAGTCTGTGTGTGATGGAAGACGCCTATGGCAAAATCCACAATGGATTTGTCCATTTTGCTAGTTTCTTGTAATACAGGGACGTAGTTCTCTAGGCGTAGGCGTAAGTACGTATTAGAATAGAATAGAATAGAAAAAATTATTCAGCATCAGAAAAGATAACTTAAAATAATAATTAACAAATATTATCTGACACTGAAAAGGCATCCACTCAGCGTTATGTCTTAGCATCTCAGTACGCTTGTCTTTCGTAGATACCTACACTAAAACTAAAACTATTAATTGTTTAAACATGTTTAGATATGGCCCTCAAAACTGGTCTATGTATGTAGGTAAGTATGTTATTTATTTCATAGATTATTTTTAGATTATTATGGTAATTAAAAGAGCGCCGGTAACGTTCAAGCATTGCACCCCATGAGCCCAGGATGTCATTTGTCTGATAACATTTAGGAACAAAGTTTTTTTTATTATCGAAAAGAGGACGTTGTTAACATCCAACAAAGACGCAACGTCTTACTGCGGAAGTCCTTTAAACGAATTTGTCGTTGCTCTCTAATCTTTCTCCCTTTATTCTTTAGTGATATGATGCGACTATCGATAACTGTATCGTAAAATATGTTTACTTATAATAATTGTTTAATAATCTTCAACATCATCATTACTCTTTAAGCTTCCCACCGTAGGACTTAATTTATGTGAAGGATTTGTAAGCCCCTGCCGTTTAGGTCTACTAAAAATCAAAATATTGAAAACAAAATATTACTTTTACTTTGATTGTGCCACAACTACAGTATTTATTAGAATTTTTGTGTTCTGGCAGATAGAAATACAATAGATAGAGATATGAAATTACTCATTTATTCAGGATTCCGGGCGAAATGTGCTTCCATCGACGACCTTAATATTACACACATATACATCAAGGGCCAAAAGTTTACTTGCTGTGTAAAATCAATTTCTATCGACATCGTACAAGACAACATCACTATTGTTTAAACTTTGAACCTAGCCGAGTTAAAGTTGTCTAAACTCCGCTGAGCTTTAGTCTCGCAGAGTATTGGAAGGTGTTAGAACACGATCGAAAAGAAAACTGTAACTTTCGAAGAAGTATTTGCACAGAGCTTTTAGGAGCACTAAAGGCTTTAATAAGAAAAATAAATGGTTAGTGTAGGAATAAGTGAATGTGTTGGCACAGGATAAACTGGAAAGGAAGCAGGCTCTTCTCTTGATTCCGTTTATTTTATACAAAGCCTTAATACATACACATTTTTACGACTATTATCCCCGAAGGGTTAGTCAGAGACCATGCAATGAGGACCGCAAGAGCAGCCCACTGCCACAGTCCACATTTCACCAAATGACAACTGCACATGTGCTCAGCGTAACATGTGGTGAGTCTATCACCACTCTATGCTGTTGGATGTATGTGCAGTCTTTGGTCAGTTAGTTACCTTTTACGACACCCAAGGTGGGCCGGTAGTATTCTATTATTGGAAGATTATGTAAATGACAAATATCTTTGAACATAGTGCATGTACAAGCATAACCTATTTATTAGTAATTTGTATTAATATATTTCTTTTAAATGTATTTTGTAAGGCTTGGCTACGACATCATAACCTTTGTTACTCAGAGAGAGAAAAAATTAAGGCCTCCTGAGTTTCTTGCCAGCTTCTTCTCAGTCAAACGCTCTCTCAAAATCCGAACTAGTGGTAGATTAGTTAGGTAAGATGATTAGGTAGGTAGGTAGATAAGTTAGTTAATAAGATTTAACTACTATTGGTTAACTTTTTTATATACAATCTGTCAAAAAAGATTCGGAAACGGATGATTTGTTTATGATTCCAAAATTTTTTGTTGTTTGATTGGCACAACTGTTATCCATTTTGGCGCGGAGTTTGAGTTGCATCTGTTATTTAGATTAAAAGCAGTGCTGTTTTTAATTAGTTTATATCTAGTAGATAAAAACATCGAACAAAGAGTTTGTCTTAAATTTTGCCAATGGAATTTCGTGTTCGGAGTCACTGTAAATGTTACAGAAGGCTTACGGTGAATCGACTTTATCAAAAATACGTGCTTATGAGTAGTACACAGCCTTCCAAACCGGTCGAGATGTGATGGAAATTTTGCTTAGCTCTGGTAGGCCATCAACGTTTATCAACTGAAGTTAACATCGTAAAAGTGAAGGAAATGGTAACAGAAAATCCTCATTCATGTTTGAGAGAGCCGGTGACCTTTCTGTGTCTTACGAGTCTATCCGTACCATTTTAAATAATCACTTGGGTATGAAACATGTTGCCGCTCCGCAAATGACTTAAATTTTCTTCAAAAACTGAATAGCATAAGAGTCGCTGAGGACATGCTAGAACGAGTCAATTCCGACCCAACATTCATGCAACACATTGTTACTGGTGACGAGACGTGGGTTTACGAGTTTGACATGCAAACTAGTCAACAAGCTTCGTGGTTTTTTCGGTTTTGGTTCGCCTTCCGGCTGAACCGAAACCGAAAAAACCACGCCAAAGTCGATCAAAAGTCAAAGTCATGTTGACTGTTTTCCTTGACTGAAGGTCGAACGGTAAATAAAGAATATTATTTGAGCATTATACGGCGTTTAAGAAAGCAAATTCGACGAAAAAAATACAAATTAGTAAAATGAAAATTTTTGGACTTTGCATCACGATAATGCGCCTTAGCACAAGGCCATCATTGTGAACGAATTTTTGACCAAAAACTGTATCGTTTCTGAAGGAGCCTACTTTGAAGGCGATAAAATAAATTTGGATGAATAACTAACATATTGTGTATTATTGATCTTTTCCAGGTACTTTATTGACAGAGTGGTATATTCGCTGGTCGAACGCTCTCCCAAAATCCGAACTGGTGGTAGATTAGTTAGGTAGGTAAGGTTAGTTGATAAGATATAACTACTGTTGGTTGACTTTTTGATATAGGTAGTTACAATTTTTTTGACGTCAATAAGTACTTGTATAGGTTTATATTGAATAAAGTACCTATTTGACTTTGACTTTGAGTTTAATGAACCGCTTCTACACAGCACCACACTTAAGGGGGGTTAGGCGGTGAAAACGGAAAAATTGGCTGATTTCTATTAGCTGATAATCAAACTATTTTAGATAATCCGCACTGAAATTTTTCAATATGTATTACAGAACGTATGTGTGAGGGGAAGACTGTTTCAGAACATGATTGGAAATATTTTTATAAATAGAAAAAATCTTGAAGTTACCTTATAAATTTCATATAAATGCACATTACGACCGTGTTGTACAATAATAATTCCTTTATAATCATAACCAACCTTTTCGATTCAACAATTCAACAATTCGTCAATTCTATTCAATCAACCTTTTCGATTTCTTTTCGGTTTTGGATTACAAAAAATCCATCTTTTTTACATAAGTAAATGTACGTACGACACAAACGTCACACCATCCACCACTACTTTTAAAGTCATCATCATCATCAGCCTATAAACGTCCCACTGTTGGGCATAGGCCTCCCTACATGGACAACAGGACATGGCGACATTGGCCGGTAACCCACTACGCTGGCCCAATGCGGGTTGGTGGGTTTTAACGACTGCTATCTTATGACGACACCTACGGCTTTACATGCCTACCGAAGCACGGAAAAGCTTTAGATGTTTTCAATTCGGTCACCCATCCAGTGACTCGCCATTGTAAAAGTTGCTTAACATGGCAAGATCGCTAACCGAACGCCTTATCTACTGCGCTATCAAGCTCCTCAAGCTGACCAAAGACTGCACGTGCGTCTAACAGCATAGAGCAGCATTGGGCTCACCATCGGTCACGCTGAACACATGTGCAGTCGCTATTTGATGAAGAGTGGACTGTGGCAGAGGACTGCTTTTGCGGTCCTCATTACCTTGGTAGTCTCTGACTAGTTTTTCGGGGATAATAGTCGTGATTTATTGTATGTAAGTATGATTATAACACATTTGCTCGTAAAGAAGCTCTTATTACACCGATTTCAGTATCGTAATGTAATAAGTTTCGCACTAGTGCGGTAATTTAATTTCAAAATTAGTAATCATTTGAATCTATGGACAACATAGACCTTTAGCCCGTTAGTAGCTTTTATAACACATTTGCTCGTAAAGTGGCTCTTATTACACCGATTTCAGCATCGTAATGTAGCTTATTACACACTAGTGCGGTAATGTAAAATTAGTAATAACACACTAGTGCGGTGATGTAAAATTAGTAATAATTTGCATCTATGGACAACACAGACCACGCCCACACAGTCCACGCTTCAGCAAGAAACAACTGCACAGTCTGCACACGTGCTTAGATGGTGAGCCTTTAGCCCGTTAGTCCTTTTTACGACACCCAAGAAAAGAGAGGGGTTGGTACCTATTATTATTTTGAAGAGCCAATCACCGCTCTATGCTGTTAGATGTATGTGCAGTCTTTAGTCCGTTAGTCGCCTTTTACGACACCGAAGAGAAAAGAGGGGTTTGGTAGTATTATTTTGATGAGCCCATCGCCGTTCAATGCTGTTGAATGTATGTGCAGTCTTTAGTCCGTTAGTCGCCTTTTACGACACCGAATGGAAGAGAGAAGTTTGTAGTATTATTTTGATGAGCTTATCGCCGATCTATGCTGTTGGATGTATATGCAGTCTTTAGTCCGTTAGTCGCCTTTTACGACAACCAAGAGAAGAAAGGGGTTGGAAGTATTATTTTGATGAGCCCATCGCCGCACTATGCTGTTGGATGTATGTGCAGGCTTTAGTCCGTTAGTCGCCTTTTACGACACCCAAGGGAAGAGAGGGGTTGGTGGTATTATTTTGATGAGCCCATCTACGTTCTATGCTGTTGGACAAAGAAAAATATATCTTGGCTTACCAAAGATTCATGCACTAGTAAAACAACAAAAAACGCAGTCATTTTCGAAAAATGTGTTTTCCTCGCAAATATGTTATAAAACGTCGTATGGCATACGTGCGCTTTGATAATTACAGCCTCTGCTTTCTTGTAGCCCTCGCCTACGGCTCGGGCTAGCAATATCGCCTCGGCTGTAATTTTCAACTTACCGCACTAATATCATAATGTACTATTATAACACATTTGCTCGTAAAGAAGCTCTTATTACACCGATTTCAGTATCGTAACGTAATAAGTTTCGCACTAGTTCGGTAATGTAATTTAAAAATTTGTAATCATTTGAATCTATGGACAACATAGGCCTTTAGCCCGTTAGTTAGCTTTTACGACACCCAAGGGAAGAGAGGGGTTGGTAGTATTATTTTGATGAGCCCATCGCCGCTCTATGCTGTTGGATGTATGTGCAGTCTTTAGTCCGTTAGTCGCCTTTTACGACACCGAAGGGAAGAGAGAAGTTTGTAGTATTATTTTGATGAGCTTATCGCCGCTCTATGCTGTTGGATGTATGTGCAGTCTTTAGTCCGTTAGTCGCCTTTTACGACACCCAAGGGAAGAGAGGGGTTGGTGGTATTATTTTGATGAGCCCATCTACGCTCTATGCTGTTGGACAAAGAAAAATATATGTTGGCTTACCAAATATTCATGCACTAGTAAAACAACAAAAACGCAGTTATTTTCGGAAACTGTGTTTTCCTCGCAAATATGTTGTGAAACGTCGTATGGCATACGTGCGCTTTGATAATTACAGCCTCTGGTTTCATCTTACCGCACTAATATCATAATGTACTATTATTGGTTCTCCGAAAAACTACTCGAGATACCACAGTTCATTTTATTTGTTTTTATTGAATTGTTGTTTTAAATTAAAGCTCTCAATTTTTTGTCACGTGTTCGTGCGTTCGCTGGTTGCGTATATTATTGGGAAATGATTTCGTTTGGTCTAATTAAAAGTAAAATTAAATTATTGCCTATACTGTCCACCGTCATTGACGTCATCGCATGGCTTAATCTCCACGTTTTCTAAATGATAAGTGGGAGATCACGAACCCGGGATAGTAATAATAAATAGAATATTATTATCAAGTCATTAGCTATTATTGATGGGTATTAGATTAATTACCACACTTCCAAATTCGGGTTGGTGATTAGGTACAACGACTTTTGCACCCAAAGAATCCAAAGCATAGTTTTCCCAATCTGGGATTTACACCCGAAAGGCAAGGAAGGGCATGACGTATATCGAACCGAGCGCTTTTTCAGTCAAATACAAGCTCAGTGTTTTTGGTGATACGTGGATATGGCAGAGGACTGCTCCTGCGGTCCTCATTGCCTAATCTCTGAGTAACCTTCAGGGGTCATCATCAGCCAGAAGACGCCCACTGCTGGACAAAGGCCTTCCCCCAAGGCTCTGCACCACGACCGGTCTGGTGCTGCTCGCATCCAGCGGCTACCCGCGACCTTCACCAGATCGTCGGACCACCTTGTTGGAGGCCTGCCCACACTGCGTCTTCCGGTGCGCGGTCGCCACTCGAGAACCGTTCTGCCCCAACGGCCATCGGTTCTACGGGCGATGTGCCCTGCCCATTGCCACTTGAGCTTGGCAACTCTTTGGGCTATGTCAGTTACTTTAGTTCGTCTACGAATTTCCTCATTTCTGATTCAATCACGTAGAGAAACCCCGAGCATAGCCATCTCCATTGCTCTTTACGTGACATTGAGCCTGCTAATTAGGCCCATAGTGAGCGACCACGTTTCGGTACCGCACGTCATCACTGGCAACACACACTGGTCGAAGACTTTCTCGTCTTGAGAAACTGCGGTATTTTGGACGAGAAGATATTTCGTAGCTTACCGATCGCTGCCCAGCCGAGTTGGATTCGACGATTGACCTCTTTCTTAAAGTTGGACCTACCTAACTGGCCTGTTTGTCCCAGGTATACATATTCGTCAACACTATTTCAGGGGTAGTAATTGTGACTCTATGTAAGTACATTTTGTAACTCCAACGTCTTGCTCGTCGCAGGCGGCTCGCGCAAACAATTTAAATTTCAAATGCGGCTGGCCCCAAAGTCCGCTAATAAGGAACTCTGACATTAATTTCTTGTGAAGTGAATTTGAAAAGTGTGTAAATCAACCACAGTCGCCACCTGACGTCACCGCGGCTTTTATTAAAAAAGTTCTTGCCATTCAAGAATTTAATTTGGAATTGACCTTTTTTGCCTCACAAATTAATTCCTCCAGTCCATATCGAAGTTAATCGGCCAAAGCCTATTTTAATATTCCCAGCGGTGCAGGGAAGGAATGCTTTTGTCCACGGGAAGCATTGTTTGAGCACTCGATCACTCTGGATGTAGCTAGAAGTACGTATAGCTACAGTGTGGATGGCAAAAACTAGCTAGATTTTGGGGACCTTAGTAAAATGAATATCGGTTGACGTGTGACGTGTGTGACTTTCGGTCTTTTAATCACTAAATCTATTTTATTCAGTACCCCAAGCACGAACCATTATGGTACTAGTTAAGGTAATCGTAATCGTATTACACAGAATTCTATCGCCTTATACTTCGGTTCGACGCGATTCTGTTTCGGCGTGCAGTAGTAGGTACTGGGGGTAGCGATGCGCGTTTGTCGGGCACAGACTATAGTTAGTTAGTTAGATTAGTTGTTAAGTCTTAACTACAAGTTAGTTAACTGTTTTTTTTAATTATTATTAGTATTGACGTCAATAAGTGCCTGTAAAGGTTTACATTGAATAAAAAAATTAACTTTGACTTTGATTATTTTGTATGATAACCAAAGCAGCGCCGCTACTGTCGTTTAGAGAACTAAAATTCAATAGCGCGATCGTAATCGTGATGGTAGAAGTATAGTTAACGAGAGCTAATGTATGAATAGTCGTGAGAATCGGAAGCACGAACTCGCTTTAGACGGATCGTATCGTTTCATATTATGACTTCTAGCCATCGTAATGTCTACGTAGTGATTACATCCTCTTAGGTAAAATGGCTTCCGCCTGACAGAGCTGTCCGTACTGTTGTTGTGGAGTTTATTTAATAAATTAAATTTATTGGATGTGATTTCAGATACTGAAAATGATAGCTATGTTATTTAGAAATCGTCTGTTACTTAGTTATTACTTCTAGGGTTTAGTAAATAGTATTATAGAAAACGAAATCAAAAAGTTATGAAATTGTATAAATTGATTGAATTACGGATATTTTTACATACACAAAATCACGACTATTATCCCCGAAGGGTTAGTCAAAGACTAAGCAATTAGGACAGCAAAAGCAGTCCACTGCCACAGTCCTCGTTTCCCCAAATAACAACTGCACATGTGCTCAGTATGATAGGTGGTGACAGGAGTTCAGAAAGTGGGGTTAAAACCCCGCTCGTGTATTGTTTTTAAAACTTTACTTTTTGTGTTAAAAACAGCTTCATATATTTCACACGCAAAGAATAAAACATATTTACAACATAGCCAGCGCATGAATCTTTCAAAAAGTTTGGTCACGTGGAGTCTATGAAAAAAAATATATAAACCTTTATCCTTCATTGACCGGACCGTTATAAATTATATTTACTGTGCTTACCGTAAAAAGCTTCTGAAATCCTCGTAAAATACTTCGAAAGGCGGCGGCGGTGTGTCCGTAAAAAATTGTGGGTTCCGATATAATGCTGTATCATTTATACCCATTTTGAGGTGGCCATTCTACTATTCGGCTCGTACTGAACTAAATATTTTTAGGACTTGCGGTTCCCGCGACTTCGTTTACATGATTTTTGAATTACACATTATTTAGATCGCCGTCGAACAGTCAGCCTCAAAAGTAGCTTAACAATTTAATACCTTGTCATACCTACTAATACGTTCATACGATCTGAGTCAGTTGGTGCAACATGGTATTCTGATACCGAACGTACTCTACATCTCTGGATATCATTTGAAATTCAGCAATATCTTATTAAATAAATAATGCGCGACGCGTAGCGGTGTAAGATTACTACCACCCCCTCTTTTCCATTGGGTGTCGTAAAAGGCGACTAACGGACTAAAGACATACATCTAACAGCATAAAGAGGCGATGGGCTCACCACCTTTTTTTTTTCTTTGTTTTAGTCGGAGAAAATGCTTCTCTGCACTAGCATGGGGCCTCGAGAGGAAAGTGAGACACCCCATGCACTGTCCAGGGCTGAAACCCGTATGTCCCCACCCGCCCCCCCGGAGGGGAAACGGGTGAGTAAGGACATACGGGCCCGACCTGGTAAAAGAACCGACACCTTCCTTCAGACGCGCTACACGGCGCCCCGGTACCCTAATACAACCCGGGAAGATGGGCTCACCACCTGCCACACTGAGCACATGTGCAGTCGCTTTTGCGGAAAAGTAGTCTATGGTAGAGGACTGCTTTTGCTGTCCTAATTGCCTAGACTCTGACTAACCCTTCAAGGATAATAGTCATGATTATAATAATATGTAAAAATGCTATCAATCAAGCATGGATATAGACACCTATTAGCGATGTGTACGAAGTGTGAAACCGGTCATTTAGAATTTAGACATTTTGCTACTAAGACGATTTGCGACGTGTGCGAAGTGAGAAACTGGTCGAGTTGCGATTTATGGAATCTACGCCCGACCCGAAAAATTAGAGGCGTCGCATATGCGTTGAACGCTTGTGGACCATCGGTGAGGAAGGAGAAGGAATTGTAATTTGGCAGTCCTCTGCCATGGTCCACTTTTCACCAGATAGCGACTGCACATGTGCTCAGCGTGACAGGTGGTGAGCCCATGGCCGCTTTATGCTGTTGGTTGTAATAGTATATGTAGTCTTTATTCCGTTAGTCGCCTTTTACGACACCTCTATGCTGTTGGATGTATGTGAAGTCTTTAGTGCGTTAGTCGCTTTTTTCGACACCCAAAGGAAGAGAAGAGGCGGTAGTATTCTTTTTACAAGCCGCTACGCGACACTGCTCCAAAATAAATAAATTTTAAATTAATTTAGATAAATTACTTAATAAGTTACAAGTAGGTAAGAATTTATTAAACAAAAATGCACCGACGTACTTTTATTGAAATTTAAAGATACCATACTAAGTATATCCACAGAAAAAAAATCTAGATTTATATGGAGGCCAATAAATGGGGAGAAACTCTCCCGACTTAAACGGAATAAAAAATCCGGAGACTGTATATTATGAACGCAGGATGAGAATATTGGAATAGGCTACATAGCTAGACGACTATAACTTCTAAGAACCAACAAACGTTGAATCTATTACCAAGGGAATAAAACAGCGAGTTTCAAAGCGAGATCAGATCATCTGTTATTCAATATATAGACTTGATCATGTATAATCTATCAAGTACTAGGGCGTATTGCCTATTTACGTATTGTAATTGTCAGTCTTTACCCATGGTCCCGGTGGGTCGACCCATTACCGGGTCCACGGGTAATTTTAATTACCCGTGGTCCCATGGCACTAGGAATTACATTCGAATGAATACTTCGCCTTCGATTATATCGATATATATTAAATAAAACCATGAAAAATATAAAAAATTAGTAATTAAGTATAATAAACAAAAAAAAACATATTTACTAAGTAAGTAAGTGTGTATGTGCAGTCTTTAGTCCGTTAGTCGTCTTTTACGATACCCAAGGGGAAAAAGGGGTTAGTAGTATTATTTTGATGAGCCCATCGCCGCTCTATGCTGTAGGATGTATGTGCAGTCTTTAGTCCGTCATTAACCCGTATTGGGCCATATCTCCCAAGAGAGGAAGAAAAGTACCCAGGGAGTCATCCAGGAAGCTACACCTGTGGTACCGCAGGTTTACCATCTTGACGAGGAGGGCTTTACCATAGAGGAAATGAAGAAGTAGAAGCCAACCTGTCGCAACCTGTACGCTGTTGCACCGACCGGACCGAACCGCCTGCTGCGTCCAGCTATACCGACGACGCTGCTGTACCAGTTCCGACTCCATTACTCTATCCATCCATTACTCTCCATCTATCGGACTTAATAAAAGTGGAGTTTTGCTCGAAAGGTGTCCTGTTCCGGCGGTTCCGTGGTCGACTACCGGACATCGCGCAGCGTCACACGTCCGTCGTCTTGTTTACGTGTAAAATAGTGATAAGGTTTATTATTATACGTATGTTAGTCTGTACTTATCTAAGGGCCTGCGTTGCCTGAATAAAAATAATCCTACTAATATAATAAACGCGAAAGTTTGTAAGTATGGATGGATGTCTGTTACTCTTTCACGTAAAAACTACTGAATGGATTTAGATAAAATTTGGCATACAGATAGTTTATAACCTGGATTAACACATAGAATACTTTTTATCCCAATATTCCCACGGGAACGAGAATCACGCGGGTAAAACCGCGAGCGGCCGCTAGTTAAATAAATAAAATATCCTGTTGTCCATGTAGGAAGGCTTATGGCCAGCAGTGGGTCGTTTTTAGGCCAATGATATGCCTCGGGATGTGATATTAATTGAATAAGAGAATGTTTATAGCATTAAGTCCGCCATATGTACTTGTTTTGTGCAATAAAATATTAATAAATAATTACATTTTACATTTACATTTGTTTACGCTCAGACCAAGATGAGCATTCTTTAGAAACTCGTTAATATGGTAAGATAACGGATTATTTATTATACATAAACATAGAAAAAACACCCAGACTCTAAATCAATATAGAAAAACAGTTTTTTCTCTAAATTGTCCCGACCGGGAATCGAACCCGGGACCTCAGAGATGGCGCGATGCCAGACCCGGCGTGCTAACCACTCGACCTGGTCATCAATAAATAAATACTACCGCCCCATCTCTTCCCTTAGGGGTCGTAAAAGGTGACTAACGGACTAAAGACGCATATACATCCTAACAGCATAAAGCGGCGATGGGCTCACCACTTGTCACGCTGAGCACATGACAGTTGTCATTCTGCTTTTGCGGTCTTCATTCCCGAGCCTCTGATTAACCCTGCGAGGATAATTAGTCGTGAGTTGTATGTTTGTAAGTAATTATTTTGTGTTTGTATGAGCTGATAATACCTCCATGCTCCTCGGTCGATCCTGACGAAAGCGTATCCACAGCCCATTGACACTTCTGCGTCTTTGCCTTGAATGTTATTTCATTGGATCAAGTGCCATTTAAAATGGATACAAGGGGAGACGTAGGCCGAGAAAAGGATGGATGGACTGCGTGAAAGAAGATATGGTGAAGAAAGGAGTGCATACAAAGGAGAATATACTGCACCGACCCCGAATAAGGACAAGGGCAAGGAATTGATGATGAAATGCCATTGAAAATAGATTACAGCAATGCAAATCCATGCTGCTTGGCGTTAGAAACAGGATCCGGAGGTCACAAATTCATTTCCCAGGTCGAGCAAAGTGGATTTCAAATGTTTCGTTATTTTAAAATACTGATACAAATGTAGAGATGACTTGATTTCATGATGGAGGTTTTTTCCCAGCAGTGGGAGAGTTTATAGGCTTTTACTTTTTAATTTTTTTAACACTCAGCCACTCGAGCCCCAAGCGAACAAATAATATGGTCGCACCTAAAAACTCGCTATTCCGTCAGACCCCAAGCGGCCATATATAGACGCGCTCTCCAATTGACTTTGTACCGTGTTTTGATACAGTTAGAGACTACTTTAGCATGAACAAGGTCGATTATTTCGGTACATTTTATGCATCATGAACGCAAAATTTAACATGAACTGCGTTCGATTTTTTTTTAATTTCCGCATATTTATATTTTTTTGCATTTCCGCCAAATCACACCTGCTGTCAAAATATTTAGTCATTTCGATTCCAAGACTGAGAGGTTAGAACGCGGTTCTACATAGACATAATAAACATTCTATTCATTGAAGACTGATCAGTACGCGACCGCAGTTGAAAGGTTAAATGATGACGCATAAATCATCCGGTATCCGAAAATGGATTAAATTTTTCGACTTCACACGTTACGTATAAGTTATCCGAAGGAAATGAATAACTTACAGCTGTTACATGGGCGGTGGAACAATTTAAATATTTCAACACTCCACGTACCGGCGCAGATATCTAGCCGCTCTTGCGTCAGCCGTCCGTTGGGATTTAGAACGGATACGCGGGGTGCGATAACGGTCGGGGCATATTAGGGTTGAGGAAGAATTGCATTTGTAAAAGTCATAATACAATTCTTGATCGATCTTGCCCGCTAAGCAACTTTCGCAATGCCGGGTCGCCTGATGGGTGACCAATAAAAACATCTCGAGCTTTTCCGTGCATCGGAAGGCACGTTAAGCCGTTGGTCCCGGTTGTTGTCGTAAGATGACAGCCGTTAAAACCCGCCAACCCGCATTGGGCAAGCGTGGTGGGTTATGGTCCAATATCCCCACGTGCTATTGTTCACGTGGGAGGCCTGTGCCCAGCAGTGGGACGTTTATAAGCTGATGATAAAGATGATGATGATGATGATCCTACTAATATTATAAACGCGAAAGTTTGTAAGTATGGATGGACGTTTGTTACTCTTTCACTTAAAAACTACTGAATGGATTTGGATGAAATTCGGCATACAGATGTGTTATAATAACATGGATTAACACATAGGATATTTTTTACCTCGATATTCCTACGGTAACGGGAACCACAGGGGTGAAACCGCGAGCGGCCGCTAGTAATACAATATAGGGTCAAGAGGCAATAAACACTTTAATATAAAAATATACGTACAGTTACGACTATTATCCCCGAAGGTTTAGTCAGAGCCATAGCATTGAGGACAGCAGAAGCAGTCCACTACTGCCGCAGTCCTCGTTTAACCAAATAATAACTACACATGTGCTCAGCGTGACAGGTGGTAAGCCTACCGCCGCTTTATGCTGTTGGATGTTGCAGTCTTTAGTCCGTTAGTCGCCTTTTACGATACCCAAGGGAAGAGGTGGTGGTAGTGTTCTTTCACCACTACTCGACACGGTTAATAGCATAAATTACTGCAAAAAAATCAGTCTTTTCATTTTTATTTAAAATATAGATAGATTGTTAAAAATGTTGCTTTATTGCATACACAAAAATACAGAAAACATTTAATAAGCATAATAAAACAAATGTGCGCAAAGGCGGTCTTATCGAGTAAAGCGATAAAATAAATAGTAGAAATAAAGTATGTAGGCGCGCCCGCTCGCAGTTCGGACAGGTTCATACATGTCGACTATTTGTTTCGTGCGCAGCGGATGCCGCCTGCGCGATGCGCCGTGACTCAGGACTCGGGCTTAGACCTGAGTTCACGATTGTGATCCATACCAAAAAAATTGGAAACGTTCCTTAAGGTAAGGAGGCGAGGGTCATACAGCACGTTAAACGAGAGCATCAGAACATGCTCCTCATGTCGCAGTCTGAGTTCTGACCTGTATTCAGACACGTGATCGAACTTGCGGAGGCCAAATATAAACCAATGTAGGTAAATATTTTTTGAAATAAAAGTCGCATTGTGAATTAATAAAACAATTTAAATTAAAAATCAGTTCTAGAACGATTACTTTTTAAATTAAACTGCACGAAACTTTTTTCGTATACATAATTATTTTTATATTGTTGAAGTGCCTGTGGCTTTATTTTCATTAAAAAGCAGTTTGTTCTTTTTTATTACTTTGAGCACGTCACTTTTAAGTTTTTTGTTTGCTCTAATCTTTATTAAGTAAATGAATTGTTTTTATATATTTATATAAACGTGTTGCGTAGCGGTTAAAGAATACTACCACCCTTCCCTTAAGTGTCGTAAAAGGCGACTAACGGACTAAAGACTGCACATACATCCATAACAGCATAGAGCGGCGATGGGCTCATCACCTGTCACGCTGAGCACATATGCAGTCGCTATTTGGTGAAAAGGGACTATATGGCAGGGGACTGCTTTTGCGGTCCTCATTGCCTTGTCTACTGACTTACCCTTTGGGGATAATAGTCGTGATTATAATTATGTATGTATGTATGTCTTTATAGTTTTAAAAGTCAGTATTTTAAATATATTAGTATATTTAATTACATATATATATTACAAGTTATAGTAATTAGTAAGTAGATATTCGTTCATAACTTCGTCCGCGTGTATATTCTTATTATCTCGTAAGTATTAGTTATCGTATTTGCTTGAATAAAAAATCAATGCCTGTGAGAACATACCCTGATGTTATAAGTAAGGTATAGTGATTACAGCCAAGTCCAAGTTAGCATGGATGAAGAAACTGCCGGGCCGCTAGTACAAAAATAAAACGATACGGTCGTCATAACTTTGTCCTATTGAGCAAAAGCCTTCATCATTTAAATCAAGTCATCGGTACAAATAGGTATTGGCTTGTCACCATAAATTAAGGGTTTTTTCTACATAAGCGTTTTTTTTGGTAACGTTTGTGATTCGTTTCGACACTCTATTGAGATTTATGTAAGTGACGTTGACGTTCAATCAAATTGATGTGGCTCAAACAACTAAAAAGACTGACGCGAATTGGATATTTCGCTTATCATTTTGCATATTATTTTGAAGATCTTTTTCATGACATGTCGTGAAGTGATGAAAATACAAAAATATTCGTTTATTACTACGTATCAATCATATTGTAATTTATATTTGTACTGACGTTTCGAACCTTTCACAAGGTCCGAGGTTTTGGAGAAACTTAGTTATTAGTCGTCGTATCAATTAATTCGTATGTTGCTAGTAATATAAATATACTTTTCATATCTAGGTTGGACTCATATGTGCTACAGAAGGTATATAACGTTTGTTGTCGTAAGATGGCAGTAGTTAAAACCGACTAGCCCGCATTGGGCCAGTGTGGTGGGTTTTGGCCCAAACTCGACAACTCGACGTTAGATGTCCCCAGATCTATTGTTTTTATAATTATAAAATTTTTAGTTATTTTTTTACATAGTAGCTGAAGTACGAGTATAACGATGTTTCCAAGTTAGCATGGCGAAGGCACGGCCGAGCCGCCGGTATAAAAATAAAACGATACGGTCCTCACAACTTTGTCCAATTAAAACGTGTCTCCATCAGGCACGGAGCGGCGCCTAAAACAATATTGTTCTAGAATTAATAACGTGAACGTGGAGCGACAATGAACGATGCGTTGATTGTACGGAATCTGCGAAAAAAATCTTATACGGCGCGGGTGGGGAGCACTCACTTGTGTATGGGGTGTCCCAAGACATAGGGTCAAGATGAAGGTTAGAGGTAAAGTTGTCGACTAAAAAGACGTCCTAAATGGGTAGCAGGCAAAACAATTTTGGACGTTTCAAAAGTGCTTTAAAAAAAGTTTTTTTGAATAAATGATTTTTGACTTGACTTGACTTGAGTCACCCGAATCACCCTCATCTATGTTCCGCGATCTATCTAAGTATGATTTAAACATTAATTGCTACGAATGTGTATTCGCGCATCATTTCAAAACGGCTGCATATATTTGGCAATTTTTTTGTTGTTTTTGTTTGTAGTTTTTAGACCTGAAATGAAAATTTTAAAATATATTTTTTTGTAAATTTGTTACAGGATACCTGTCGATACGTGTGGGGTGTTTCCGCAGACGAAGTCGCGTGCAAGCCGAAAATTTTCGTTACTTTTCGAACAATAAGTTTTTATAAAACTTTTGCTCGAAAACTTTTTCTGGTGGCTCGTGACCACGAATAGAGCTGCTCTACCTCAGGCTTCCGCTTGACCCTATTTCTTATCACACCCTGTGTATAAGATTTCTTCTTTCCGTAAACACACTGAGCAATTCAAATTGGCACCGGCGCATAATTGGTTTCAGTTTCGACGCGGAAAATGCCGTATCTCATCATGCCGCCTTTGATCATTGCGCAAAAAGGTTCAGATTAATATTATGCAGATTTTTAACGAACGTTGCCTAGACAAAAGTTTTTAACGAAATAAGCAAAGTTATTGAGAATTAATTTTCGGATATAGGGAGATAATATGACGTATTTGTTTTAATTATTTTTATAAACTGCCTATTCATCCATACATCTTATCTTATCTTATCTAGTGGGGCTTCTCTCCCTCGCAGCAGCACGTCGACCCATTGGGACCTCTTGTGCCGCCCCGTCCTATCACTCTGCCTCCTCAGTGAATACACAATTTTAGAAGTGTCATCATCATCATCAGCCTATAAACGTCCCACTACTGGGCACAGGCCTCCCACGTGGACAATGCACGAGGGGATATTGGGCCATAACCCACCACGCTGGCCCAATGCGGGTTGATGGGTTTTAACGACTGTCATCTTACGACAACAACCGGGACCAACGGCTTAACGTGCCTTCCGAAGCACGGAGGAGCTCGAGATGTTTTAAATTTGGTCACCCATCCAGCGACCAGGCATTGCGAAAGTTGCTTAACGGGCAAGTTCGCAAGCCGAACGCGCTAGCCGCTGCGCCATCGAGCTCCCCGAACGCGCTAGCCGGGGAGCTAATTTTAGAAGTGTAAAATAGTATATACATTAATATGTTTTTTTATATATAAATACTAGTCTGTAAAGTATAGGTCCCTAAATGATATAGGCCTATAATATGTAATTAACTATCGGATACATTTTGTTGTTTGAAATAAACTATTGTTAGTGATATTTAAAGCGTAAACCGTAACCGGACCTTACAAGCGGCTAGAAACTTTGTAGTAAGCTGTAGTAATCTTACATTACAATAATTGTCCTTTAAATTAGCGACCGGAAGTCTAACTACTAGTCTATATGGATGGTATTTGTTATAATTTAAACAATTAGCATAATTGATAGATTGTCATAATTGTTTAGCACAAATTGTCAACTCATCCATTTTTTAATAAGAATACTACCACCCCCTCTTTTATCTTGGGTGGCATAAAAGGCGACTAACGGACTAAAGACTGCACATACATCCAACAGCATATAACGGCAATGTGCTCACTACCGGTCACGCTGAGCAGATGTGCAGTCGCAATTTGGTGAAAAGTGAACAATGGTAGAGAACTGCTTTTGCTGTACTCATTACCTAGTCTCTGACTAACCCTTAGGGGATAATAGTCGTGATTATATGTATGTATGAATAAATAAACGTAAGCAACCGCTTACAAAGGCAATGCGCTAAACGTTTTAATCAACATTAGCTTAAAACAATCACCAAAGATTGCCAAACGACTAACTCACCAACATCATTTAGGCGTAAGACTACCACAATCCACATAAACCCATTAACCATACCCGCGCTAGTTTATTTCGTTTCTTCATCAAACTTCGCCGGAGCCACAAAACTAAGCAACATTAATCTTGTCACGAGTCCCGAACTAGTTGAATCAATATTGATTGCGAGCGCCTACTCGGATTGACTTATATTAGTGTTAATAGGTTATTCAGCGGAGGTGAGCTTGTAAGGGTCGGCGGGTAGTGGGAACTAGGCAGATTTGTCAGGAAAACTGGTGTCATCCCTGAACCCTAAAAAGCTGGGTGACCTAAATAGGGTCAAGCGATATTTCATGCCGGGACAGCTTTTAACTCTCTATAAAGCTCAAGTCCGATCTGGCATGGTATATTGCAGTCATCTGTGGGACGGCTCAGCGAAATACCAACTAGCTGCACTGAACATGATTCAACGCAGAGTTCAGAGGCTAATTGGCGACAAAGAACTGGTGAAGAGCAAGTTTCACACCCTAGCTCACCGCCGCAAAGTTGCCTGACTGTCGGTCTTTTACAGACTGTACTTCGGAGAGTGTGCTCTGGAGCTGCATTCTTTTCTTCTCTTTCAATTCTTCCATCGGACATCCAGACGCACTGCGGGCTACCACCCTTTCTTGGTGGATATTCCAAAATGTCGCACAAAGCGCTACTCAACATCTTTTATACTGCGTACAGCAAAGGAGTGGAACTCCCTCCCTCTGTCTGTGTTTCCGAGTACATATAACCCGTCCATCTTTAAAGCAAGAGTAAATAGGCACCTTCTGGGTTAGCTCGCATCATCGTGGATCCTGTCTTAGCCCCTGGGCTTGATTGATACATAGATTTACGACTATTAATCCGGGAGGTTCAGTCAGAGACTAGGCAATAGGGCCGCAGAAGCAGTATACTTCACGTTTCGATAAAAACAACTGCACAAATGCTCAGCGTAGGTCACCACTAGGGTTGCTACCTTTTATTAGGACGAATAGAGTATTTTTTCATTTTGTTAGAACAAAAATAGAGTACATAGCATAAAAAGAGTATTTTTTAATTTGTTCTTAAAAACGTATTTTTGTTGCTCTTTGCGACATTGAACAAATATTTGTCTTTCTTGAAGTTATTTACAGCCTCTTTGCAATCATAATTTAGATTAAAATAATATATTCAACTCGTTTTTTATTATTTTTGGGTAGCTATATTCCTTTCGTCTCTCCACTTTGCATTTATAACAGAGAAGACTCTCTCAGTGAACTCTGAACTCGTAACCAGTAACGATCAGTTTTTCGTAAATAGAGTATTTTAGCGTACTCTATTGGTGTCGTAGATTATAAAGTATGCATACATGAAAAAGAGTACAATACTCTATTTTAGAGTACGGGTGGCAACTCTAGTCACCACTAACCAGCCCATCGCTGCTGTATGCTGTTGGATGTATGTGATGAATCTTTAGTCCATTAGTCGTCTTTTACAATACTCAAGGGAAGAGAGGGGTTGGTAGTATTCTTGTAGTGACAAAACTACACGGCTCAGCATAATTAAAAGAATTTGAAGTTACATAAAAACTGAGTTTTCTAATAAGTACTAACTAACGCGCACACACATCTTCCATCACCGTAAATTACGGACAAAACTTAAGTGCTTCAATTTGAAACATATCACATTGGAGAAAAGGTCTAAAACTAAAATGTTACGCTCGATATCTTGTCCATGCGAAAGTTTAAGAAGTAGGAAGACGTAACGAACCGACTTCCTCTAAAGATAGATCTGTTTGGAAAAACTGTGAGCTCTCTAACGTATGAACTCGACGAAGTACCTAATAGGATATAGTTTTAAAGAAAATACTTACTCGCAATGGATGAGACTGGGAGAACTTTTGAAAGTGTTGAAGTCACATATCTATCTTATCGCGTCGACGCTAACTTAGAAAAACTGCCATAATACTTATACAGCCATTTCGTACTAAATATGTTAAAATGTGTTATATATAATTATTTTTTTTAAATTTGTACTGCATAGAATCACCGTAACATACTCGGTGCTTGCCGCTCGTGGTTCTCAGCCATAGCTTTTCTAGTTATTAGGCCTCCCCCCTTTTGTCGCGCTCTCTTAGCTGATGGTGGGGTAAGAGAGTTCCATATAACCCGTAGTCGCCCTTGACTCCGGTGTATGCGTAAGACAGCATTTCTCTGCCTCTTGCGAGAAGTGATACCTACATCTCAAAATGACAACTTTTCAGTGAATCGGAAATTGTGTTTAAAAAAAAATATACAAAGAGTAAAATTTTCACAACGTTCATGCAGATTGCTTGAGTGTAGTATAATTTATGTTGTAATAAAGTAATGGATATTTCTGTTTTTATATTTTTTTACATTGCAAAGTTAACACTAAAAAGTTGTCGTATTGAGATGTACGAGTATGTAGATATGCTTCACAGCAGGCACATAATTATTTTACATAGTTAAAAAACGGCATCGAAAAACAAAAACTGAAGCTACATTGAAACAGTGGGTACCTAATATACTACTCAATGTTAACGTAGTCCGCTTTTCTTTACATGCGTTTTGAAATGAAAAGTTTTCCAACTACTAAAGCTTAATAAGAGCTCTAACGAAACGTTTTGTATATTAGTTTGTGTAAGTTTTTAGTTTTCAGCCACAAGCTTTTTATTACTTTACGCTGCAGCACATAAAGCACAAAACAACAAAAGGTTCGATGGTAAAATCGTTGTTGCAAATAAAACAGCATTCGACTTTATGCTCGCTCAAAAGTGATACTAAACTTTTAGAGTCGGAGTTTCTAGGAAATTATTCTATGAAACTTTTGCAATGTACGTCCAAATAATATACAGGTTTCTCGGAACCGGAACTGAACAGAAATCCCAAAATTTCCTGCACGACCTTTGGTGTTGGTGAAGTGGAGCTATTTCCAATAACCTGATTATGATGTAACTTTAGTTGCGTTCGAGTTCGGGGAATAGTTACAACAATCTACAAAGTACTGTCAAACCTAAGAGTTTATATTTTCTATGGATTCTTCCATCATGTTTCATTCCGGGTGAAAGCAGAACATAATCATTCAATATTTTCTTAGTAAGTAACAAAAAAATAAGTAAAATTTGTTAGAAATGTGTCATTAAAAATATTTAAAGGAAACAAATAATTTATGAAACATAAAAATAAGCAATCAAGCTCTTTGAAATCCTCGTCCAATAAAAAAAATCTCCATTTCGCTCACATCACACCAAAATCACTGATACCCACTGAACTTACAGTCTTTCAGCTGATGCTGCTGCAATTCTGAAAGTCGTTGTCTAAACTCAATCCTTACCAGGTTCACACTCGTGCTGATTGGAAACGCATTCGTAGTTTTCATTTCGATTACTTTGATCGTGACATGTGTCTGTAGAGAAGACTCACACTTTTCTTGCGGGCGGTGTCAAATCGTATTTGAAACCGCCTCTGCAGTCTAGTGGCTAAGCCACCGTTGTTAGACTCAGGGGTCCTGGGATTGATTCCCAGCAGAGGCACATCTTTGTGTACTCGGTTTTGTTCATGGGCTTGTAGGGCTCGATAAGCCCGCCTGGCTAGCTACCACAATCTTACTAGAAGTCTGGCGCTGTAACAACAATGTTATAGCATCGTTGTGTTCCGACAATTTAGAGACAAGATTCTCAGTTTCGCAGTGTTTGAGGATTCCGGGTGAACCGCTATTACCTTCGGCCTTATCCTCACTTACCATCAGGTGATATGGAGGTCAAGTGCTTACGGGTAAACACATCATCATCATCAGTCCATAAACGTCCAACTGCCGGGCACAGGCCTCCCACGTGGGCAATAGCACGTGGGGATATTGGGCCATAACCCACCATGCTGCCAATGCTGGTTGGCGGGTTTTAACGACTGCCATCTTACGACAGCAACCGGGACCAACGGCTTAACGTGCCTTTCAAAGCACGAAGGAGCTCGAGGTGTTTTTAATTTGGTCACCCATCCAGCGACCCGGCATTGCGAAAGTTGCTTAGCGGGCAAGATCGCAAAACCGAACGCGCTAGCCGCTGCGCCATCGAGCTCCTCACAGGTGTAAGGACAAGTGGTTAAAAAAAGAAGCAGGTAAAATGTTATCTTACCCTCGACCTCATAGCCTCATGGAACGTTTGACCAGGATGAAAAATACTATCTTATGTTCTTTTCTGTACCTCTGACAACGTGTATGCAAAATTTCATTATAATCGAATCAGTCATTTGGGGATGGGAGCATACCATACAAACTGGAGCCAAGAGTGGTCCTGAGTGGTAGAGCCACGCTGACGCTCGGCGTAATACCACCCTCTCACAAATATCCGGCGTGAAATTCAATTCGTTCAATGTGTCATAGAGATAGAGAATACGTTTTTGGAAGACGTCGTAACTTTTTAAGGAATTGACGTGGTTTTGAAACAAGGAATCGTAATGTTGTCATACAGAATCAGGGCCCAGGTTTGGCGTCGCGCCGTCTCCAAAGTCCCGGGTTCAATTCCCGGTCGGGTTAGTTTAGAGAAAAACTGTTTTTCAAAATTGATTTTGGCTTTAAGTGTTTTTTCTATGTTTATCTACATTTATCCGTTATCTTACCATATTAACGAGTTTCAAAAGAATACTTTTCTTTGAACTGGTGCGAGCGTGTAGAAGTATAGACAAGAACGTTCATAAAAACCATTTGTTCAAATTCTGAATGAGAGACCTAAAGTTCGCTGCAGCCGCTGCAACGCTTATATATTTATGTCGTCTAATCAACAGACATACATCGCAGCGCCGCAGCGCAGATCGGTTAAAGAAAACGTAGTGTGTTTTAAGATGGCGTCCAAAATAGTTTGTCAATCCTTTCCATGTGTTGGATGTCCATGTAGAAAGGCCTCAGTGGAACGTTTAAGAACTGATGATGATGATATGACGATGATAGTGATGATGACTAGAATTGAAGACATCAGATGATAAAGGCACTATGTAACTTATAAAATGTTCTGAGTTATCATGCAATTTGCTAATAATGCTGTATTTTTTTTATATATATTATATTAATCAAAGAATGAGACTGGTATTGAAAGAAACATTAAAACATTGCAATTATTTGCTTTGTATGGTTTAGTTCACATAACGCCTTTAACCAGATAATAAAATGTATTTTTAATTAAATGTTACATAGTGCCTTTATCAACTGATGTCTTCAATTATAATCAGATGATTGATGATGATTTAAATAGTCGATTTGTAACCTTTAAGGATTTTATAGTTAAAGTTTCATCTGTACCTATTACTTTTATTACATATTGATAGATTATTATTAGAAAGAATATTTTCCGTTAGTTTTGTTACTGATCATTATTATTATTTTTTTACATAAGTTTAGTTATACTTCAGTGTCTGCTCAACTATTTGTGTTTATTTACCAGTGGAAACTTTGTTAGCTAAAGTACAATTCGAATAAGTTGTATTAATAAGTGTTATCTTAAGCTGCATGTTTCCCTTGAAGTAATAATTGAAAACTATATGAGCTGTGTGGTGGCGGCTCTTTAATAGAATAAGTACTGTTTGTAATAAAACAAGTAGATAGAATTGTAGAATATAGATTTTACTATTAATAAAACATGCTACAAATATAAAAGTATTAATTGCTAGATGACACGGTCAAGAAGACCGAATAAAGTACGGTGATGCCACACGTATAAATTAAAATAGAAAAATTGCAATGTTGCAACTATTAAAAAAATAAAGCTGCTATAAAATATAATGTGGCAACTTTAAAAAATATAAAGCTGCTATAAAATATAAATTTGCTATTCATTGAAATGAAACACTTTTTTACGGATTAACTCGCGTTTAATTTACTATTCACATAGTTTTTTATTAGTGAAAAGTAAAATGTGTTTCGTTTCAATGTGTAGTGCTTGCTCGCTTAAACCTCAGAAAACAATATTTGCTATTCATGTTCATGTTGTACTGAACAGTACCACAAACCCATCTCTTTCCTTGGGTGTCTTAGAAAGTGACTAATAGATTAAAAACTGCACATCTATCCAACAGCATAGAGCGGCTAATGGCTCACCATCTATCACACTGAGCACATGTGCAGTAGCAATTTGGTGAAACGTGGACTACGGCAGTGGACTTTTGCTACGGTCGTCATTGCCTAGTCATTGAATAACACTTACGGGATAATAGTTTAAGTGTTTATTATGTATGTTACATAAATGCAAATGTTACATCAATGTTAAATAAAAAAGCGACGAAACTCTGTTAGTATCTTAAAGTGTATAAGTTAGTATCTCTTTGCTAGACGATATAGATTAGCTTTATCGTTGAGCTGGCGATACATCAGCCGGACACGCCGGACGCTTTCGATAGTCGCAGCCGGACACGTCGCCGGCGGTTCCGGACTGATCGCTATCGAATTCTCCAATTGGATCACACTGTATTCCGTTCGTTTCTTCGCAATTTTCGGTGCGCAAAGTTTTCGAGAATATTCAGTTCGGAATTGAACGGGGCGAAATGTAAATTTAAATAACAGTGGCGTGTAAAATATGTGTGTATGGTGCTGATACTGTTGCGCTCTGTGACTTTTGAATTGAAAATGTTATTCTTTGTGTAAAAAGTATTTTTTTTTTAGAAAAATAATTGTAGGTTTGTTTTTATTATAAGACTTTAAACTATCGCGTTGCATTGCATTAAAACTATTTTAACGGGACCTAACACGATTAATTTTTGTAAGTAAGTACATATCTACTTACTGCTTGACGTTTTGGCCGCGATGCTGAGGCCGTGGTCACAAGCAAACTGGCTGATAATTTAAGTAAAAATGGGAGGGTGGATGAAGAAACAAATACCCGCCCGAGCCGACGACGCCGCGCACCGCCAGTTCGCTTGTGACCACGGCCTCAGCATCGCGGCCGAAACGTCAAGCAGTAAGTAGATATGTACTTACTTACAAAAATTAATCGTGTTAGGTCCCGTTAAAATAGTTTTAATTGTTTTTATTATGTCTAATAAATAAACAGATTGATTAGGTTTAACACAAATAAGTTTTTAATTAACCTAGGAATACCTTTCCAAGTACCTACAATTATCGTGCAATAAAGCTTTTAATTTATAATGATGGGGAACGCATGGAAAAGTCAAATCTCAAAAAACAAACGATTTAATATTTAATTTGGTGGGTCATTTACGATATAACACATTTTTAGTATTTACGTCACTTTGATCGATTCGATGCTGAGTGTACGTCTAAAACTGACTAGAAATCGAAAATACTTTAACCAATTTCCATATTTCCATTCTTCGCAATCAGTATTACCTCCGCCCAAGCTACACCATTTAGGAATCCTCGAGAAACTCAAACGAAATTAAGACCTACTCAATCGCTTTTTCTAACCGGCACTTCGCAGCTCTACATGCAAATTACCGGGCCGTTAGCGCTTAGCGTGAGGTTAAACGTCGCTTAAAGCATTAATTAACACACCGTGTTCTATAACCACTATTTTCAGCAATAATTTAATTAATGAACTGACCTCGTTAAACAGGAATGAGTTTTGTGGGCACAAAATATATTTTATTTTTTTAGTTTAGATTTTAAGAATAGTAAACCTAACTGATTTGTTGGGGACAATTTTGAAATAGTAGTACAAAAAAACAAGTGAAATAAAACTCCTGCTCCATTGAAACAAAACACACAGTAAAATTTAAAGTTAAAAAAAATATAAAAGATTATGGTTTTGATATATCTTAAACGCATTAAGTGTATAGGTATAAATTTGTTTTTCTTTAACTATTATAGTACGCGCACCATCAAAAGTAATTGAAAAAAAACAAGGTGGCAAAACTAATAGTCACGTGTAAGTGTCTTTACATACTCATCATTTCACATTTCAGAATTATATGACATTTTTTGTGTTCATGATAAATGGTTAGGGCAATAATGGAAAAGTATGTTGTCATATACTTTTGACTCAACAGCTGTCAGACGATTCTGGTCATTTCAACCGTAACAATCATTTGAAAATTTCATATGTTATGCTACTTTTGATGCTGACCAGTGGGTTGACGTAACAGTAGTTTTCAAAAAGAGATAGTTACTCATTTAAAGATTTAATTAGAATAATATACTATAAAGTACCACGTTACATTGCGGTGAACGGAAGGTAAATACTAGACAGTTTTTAAAGAATCTATCGAGTTGCGAGTAAAAATGCGGGTATAAGATAAGTAGTTCTAAAACAAAAAAGTTGAGAGACATCTTCAACAAAAGCTTCTGCTTGCTTATTCTCTCATGCAAGCATTCATTACTTATGCAGAAAAGAATTCTGTCTGCGTCCTCAAAATAATTAGCGGACTGCAAGCCGGCAAGCTCAACAACCCAATTTTTCACTTCAACGACAAAAAGTGCTCTTTCAGTTGTCCCACTGAAGGCCATTCGTGGGTTTATCTAAAGCCCAGTCGCTTTTGTTAGCAGGGGATTTCAGGATATCTTAGATTTTTCCGTTGTAACTGACTTCTATTCTCGACTCGTTCGCTTGAAAAATTACTGAACTGTGCCTTACTGATGGCATTGTCTTCATTGTTGTAGATCTTGGCTAACTTAGTCTCTGGAATGAACTAGGCTACGTTGCTTTTTAAAGAACCAATAGATATCATTTTTTTGATAGTCTTGAAAGTCTGAATGTATTCAGTGAGCTCCCATTATTCGTAAACATTAAAGGTATGGAACAAACAAAAAGTTCTGTCTCATTAAAAACTCAGTAAATATTAAAAAAATATGTTAACAAGTAGCATTATTATAAGAAAATGTTACTATTATAGGTTCGTTATTTTTAACACGTAGATTCAATACATTTTAACTTGTTTTGTTTTAAAGATTTGAAAAAGTACAAGATAAGGTTATAAATATGAGAGATGCATAGTGGACTATTATATTGCTTTTCAAAGAATTAAAGATTTTGTTTTGAAAGATTATAGAGGTTAAGTTTTACGTTACTAAAGTTTTCTCATGCTCAAAACACTTCTACTCCAATTCTGGAATGATCACAGCTAAAATTTTAATTTTGATGTTACGGTACCAAAGAGCTGTTTAGTTATAGAACTCAAAGAACATCCATAAAAGAACAACATTGCCCAAAATTTGTAACGAAATATGAGACGTCCAATGAAAACTTCACCGTGATAGCGTCAAAAATTTCCCCAAATCCATAAATTGCGAATTGTCCGAGCACCCGTGTTTCTCTCATTTCGGATTTATACCGAGTTTCTTTGCTCGCTTTAATTTAAAAACTTGGATTGATGTCCCCGGAGCGAATCACTTCTGTTTTAGGGTACGGTATGCATAAGCCCTAGACATCTGTCATAGTTTGTGATTGTGTCGTGGATTATACATATTGAAATCGGAAATTGCCTGTTTTAGGATATTCAGTAACCGTTTTATCACGTTAACTATCATTATTATCATACAGCAAGAATAATACTATACTTTGACATTGTTTAACACTGCAATGTTCAGTGATAAATCATTTTAAAAGATATCGAAATAAATTAAATTAAACACAACTGTCACTCAAATCATTCAGTCCCAAAATATGCATAGCCTGAACTATGATGACTGATTAGCGGATAAACATACATAAATACTAACGAACATCCATGACTCGCTCACAAATGCTCGTGTTCACCACACAAACATTTGCCCCTACCGGGATTCGAACCGGGACCGTGGGTTGTATAGTCATGGTCGCTGACCACTCGACCACCAGGCCGTTAACGACTGAAGTTTATCTTAACCTTAATTAGCAATAATTGACACTTCTAAGTTTCGTAACATTTCTAACAAAACTGGCAGTGAAACAAATCTGTACAATAAAAAAATTAGCCTAAATCCTCAGAGTACAGAAACATTGTCCCTTCCTAAGACTGGGAAAGAGCTACAATTATTAAAATCATTTTGTTGAACCTTGTTATTGTGAACGGGCTCTCGCTTTCCAACTTTTTTATGTGACAATGTTTATGGAGTACAAATTACCGCGCTCGCTCCATTTTGATGAGTTTCCCTTCTAAAAGATTTACTCCCTACTTGCTTCTCTGTATAGTTCCTTTCACATTTACAAAGAACTTGTGATTGTTTGTTGCAAGTTGCACTTTGCTCAAGGATTTGCTTAAATTAACCTAATTCTTTTGCCCTCCAGCATCAAATGCCATGGAATTCAATTTGCAGCCTGATTTTCTGAGCATTTTCGAATGAACCGCATTTCGTTTGGTTGAGCATTAGCGTAAGCGAAAGAGGTATTTAGTAAGACGTAAGCCTAAAGATATACACAGAGGAGACGTTTAATACAATCTATCCTCTATGACAGACGTTATTTATTTTATATTAAATATTTGATGGGGTTTTCTCTAAATCATAAGTATAGGTCTTAGGTATACTTATTAGGTTGCCTTTTTAGTCGATTTAGTTTATTAGAACTACCAGTTAGTAATGCCAAAATAATATTTTTTATATTAACTGGAACGAGAAGATCATAATTTCATTTGAATCTAAATTTTTTGGAATATTTTATATTCCAAAAAATAAAAGTATACGCAGTAAATCTAAATAATACAGTTAAAATATACATGTAAGTGATTTCACAATAGATAAATATAATAACCGTCACACTGCTTCGCTCATGACTTCTTAAAAAGCTTTTTTTCAAAAGCACCTACTAAGAGGGTCTGAAAGATCATGCCATAACTAAGTTGGCCTAATGCGGGTTATGAATTTAAACCACTGCTTTATTACTTCGACGAGCGGGACCAATTGCTTAACTTTCATTCTGAATACGGGGGAGCTGCAGCTTTTTCAATTTTGTTTTTTGTTTCCACACTAAACCGAGCTCCTATAATTATCTAATTAAAAGGTAGCTCAGTCGCCTTTATAATACGTAATATAAAATAATCACACAATTATAAAAAAACAGTACCAGAATAGTATACATACATACATACATACATGCAATCACGACAATTATCCCCTAAGGGTTAGTACAGAGACCAAGCAATGAGGACAGCAAAAGTAGTCCCCTGCTACAGTCCACGTGCTGTCTTTAGTCCGTTAGTCGCCTTTAAGACACCCAAGGGAGGAGAGGAGAAGGTATTCTATAAATAAGCCGCTACCAGCATAGTACTAGGTAGCTAAGTAGTCTTAATAACATGTGATGGAAAATAATCTGTACCAGAAATGTGTTTACTATAGAAACTGTAAGTGGAATAATAATTAAGCTTTCTGCGATAATAGAGAAGCTGAATAATTACGCCCTCCTTAGTATAAGAGAGATAATCAATGTCGCTTCCATCGCAGCGTTCTTAGAGTTCTTTATTACGCTTATGAAGAGTCCGAACTACTGCGAACAACGTGGCACTCAGAGGCATACCCACGCTATTCTCGAACGACAAACATTATAAAATATAAATTATAACACTTAATCTTATCTTTCCTTGACCCGTATAGTACAGTACTCATCCCGAAACGATGAAACTTTATTTATTTAGGTTTGCCAACATTTGTGTACAAAGATACTTATGCTTACTTAATTCTTTAAATAAAAAACTAATTGCCAAAAATTTTTACAGGGAAACACAGCATGCACTACTTAATACATATCTTTGCCAAAATAAAAAATAATAATTTTATAATAAAAATAATTTACTTCTATCATTCTTATAATTACTTAAATTACAAATGTGACATTATTACCTATAAGTACCAAAAATAAAATAAACGGAAAAAAGTACTTACATAAACCGAAGCAGAACAAGAAAGATAACAGGACAAAATGTTAACCATAAGATGTTGTAAGTCGCTTTGGTAAGTTGTTGTGAGTCATCGTAATAATTCTGAAAATAAATGATAAAAATAATATCCGTTTGTGGTTTTTTTTAATAATTATTTGAATGATAATGTGTTACTGAACTTTCTTTAATATAAAACTGAGTCTGCAAAGAAGCATACGTCACCTAAAAGTAAGCAATCACCACCATGTCACCACAGCGTATTGACTCTTGTAAGATTACATTTAAAACTTGCACGTTGCCGGTTCTGATATTCGAGTTAACATGCATATATGCCCAGTTATTTTACAGAAAATGATACTGTGTTATCTGTTTTGCTACAATACAGCACTACTACTCAACCAAGTCTATGCAGTCTGGTTTTTTTAATATCAATCAAGATGGAGGCCAAGCACTTTATTATATTTTGTTTATTAGGAATACAAACAGCTTAAAATAATACATGAAATCATTGTGATTTTCTGATATTGCATAATACACTTGCCTGTATAACATGTAACTATGTATTGATCGAGATACATGTGCTACATCACAAAAAAAAACACTTCCGGAATATAAAAAACAATTACTCACTCAATGAGAGTGCACATGGAGAAAAACAATATAAAAATAGTTAGTAAGTACTAATAACATTATAACCGGGACTTATTTAGTCGAAGATTCGAAATTGTTCCTATGAAAGACGACAAAACGACTAATACATAACATATATAATATAAAACATCGAAGAATGCTGCTGGTCGGGAACATGTAATATAGGTACCTATATCATAACAGAATCCTCTTTTTACACGTTGGAAGTTACTTGAGTACCTACGATAATAATTTTTGGATTTTGTTTTCATTTTTTAATTGTTTGTGTGTGGGAAAGACCTTTGCCCAATAGTGGGATACTAGGGTGGGATAAAATGTTTGTTTATTGAGCACCATAGCAGTGTGTCCGTAACAATTCTCATCTGAAGAGAGAATTGCTCGTAAATGACACAATGACTATGTTCCATCCATTGTTAGAAGCAAGCTCGTGATTTCTTATAATAAGATTTTACTTGCCATATAAAATATTATTATGGTACCAGGATAAAAGGTGTAAAATGTCTTAAGATTCGTATCCGCTATTGTTAAAAAACTTAAATATTTTATATTAATCTAACTTATGCCTGCCGCTTCGCTCGTGTAAATTTTTTGAAGAAAAGTCCTTTACCGTCTCCAGGGCCCGTGCTTTTTTATATTCAACATAACCGGTTTAGCGGTTTCAGTGTAAACACGTATGAAAAAAAATATCGAACCCTACTTTTGCATTTATAATATCAGTTAGGAGTAGAAATTGAGTTTTGTACAAGATGTTTTTCAAGAACTAATAAAAAAGCAAAATTTTATCATATTTTATTTCGACGCTACATTCCTTAGATATAATTTACCTGTAACAAATAAAGGTAATTTTGCAAAGGCCATTTTTATTACTTTATTTGATTCAATTTGAATATAATTTAAGTAGGTTTATTTGGTAAAAATGATAGCAAAAGATGTATTGAATAAAATATAACAATTATGTAAAAAAAATTGACAAGATATATCTAAAGAACGAAGAATCAAAATTATATAACAAGTACAAAAAACATATTATTATTGAATTTGCAAATTGCCATTTCATATTAAACTCATAGAAATGTCGACTTTAAAATGACCTTAGGTAGTTTGATCTCCTATGACGATGACATGACTACGCTTCATTTAAAGATACTTACCTCCCTTCGACATTTTTTTAAGTATTTGTTGCCTCTGAAGAATGAATGCAATTTTTAATTTATTAATAAAAAAAAAACTGGGTACCTGTCTATTGTATAAAATAAAGTGTTATAAAAGGCGGTGTCATTGCAGTGAGTGCTCTTGCGTGTTGCGAAAATTCACAATAATAATAATTGTTTCAAAAAATATTGTTTTGACTTCGAAATTAAAAATAAAAATATTAATCTTTTTTACCAACCAGTACTTTAGGTATCCCAAGTTATGTTATGTGACAATTTTACTTAGGCATCGTCACCTAAAACTGCTAAAGGGTCAACTAACAGTTTAAGGACACCTCTGAGAAAACGGGCCTAAATCATTTAACTCCAAATGCATACCGAATAACAAGTGAAGCGTTATTTAATAAAACGTTCACAGGAAGGTGTAAAGAAGTAGTCTGCTAATAGTTGTGAACTAACTCCCAGTTGGATACAATCTTTTAATTCCATTTGAACGCGAGTGGAACTGTTGATGTTGGCTTTTAATTGTTTGAATTTGCCGTTCATTAGCGTAGGACGGTAGCAGTTATCGGAGAAAGAAATGGGGAAAAATGGATTTATTATTTATTTATTTATTTATCTTATTTTCTCAGGATTGCATAAACAGACTATTTTATTTATTTAGATTTTTTTGATTTTATTTGTTTTAAGAATTTCACCGGTAGTGTGAAGGTAATTAATTAATACGTGAATAAAAATATATGGTACCTGGTCGACTTTAATGCTAGCAAAACCCAGGTTGGTGCATTCTCGTCCAAGGTAACTCCCTTCCTTACTTCTCCCTGTCTTCAGAACTCTCCGTTACCCATTTCGGTGAACCTCAGCATTCTTGACATGGACATCGACCGGGAACTGAATCCAAAATGCTACATCGAGAGTGCTATTTTAACTGCCTCCCGTAAGTTGGGTATTCTCAATAAGGTGAGGCGGTTTTTCACTCCCGAGCAGCGCTGTTTGCTGTACAAAACTCAGGTGCGATCGAGTATGGAGTATTGTTCCCATCTATGGGACGGCTCCGCTAAATACCTCCTCGATGCACTTGATAGACTGCAAAGGCGAGCGGTACGCATTATTGGAGATGCTGAGGTTACAGCCTCCCTTGAGGACCTCTAGCTGCGTAGAAACATTGCTTCTTTCAGTGTCTTCTACCGAAATTACTACGGAGAGTGTTCTGAAGAACTTTTTGATCTTATCCCGCCCTCTCCTTTCCTCTCCCGGACTACACGTGCTGGTCTTAGGAACCACCATCATATTGTACAGACTATCAGTACTCGTACCAAAAAATTTGGCAAGTCGTTCCTCTGTAAGACCATTCGGCTTTGGAATTCTTTGCCGGCGCATGTGTTTCCCAGCTCCTACAGTCCCGGGTCTTTTAAGCGGGGCGTGAAACGGCATTTATGCAGGCCGTCATAATAGTTGCGCTCGTTACCGTGCTTATTCCACGATGGAGAGCGCTCTCATTATTTTGGACTGCATCGGCTGCTTACCATCAGGCAGTATGCAGTCACTATGAGGTGTCAAATTAAAAAATATATATATTTATCAATCGTCAAAATAGATTTTCTGCCGATTTCTGCTTAAATTGATAACACAACCAGGTCAAGATTATATTTACTTCAGTGTCACAAAATTTATAATATCGTGATAGACAAGATAATGTAGGGCTATATTGATTAAAGATTAAAACTATGACTAATATGAAGGCACGTTAAGCCGTTGGTCCTGGTTGTTGTCGTAAGACGGTAGTCGTTAAAACCCACCAACCCGCACTGGGCCAGCGTGGTTGGTTATGGCCCAATATCCCCACGTGCTATTGTCCACGTGGGAGGCCTGTGCCCAGCAGTGGGACGTTTATAGGCTGATGATGATGATGATGATTTAGTTTAACCATATTATTGAGTTTCAAAAAACGACGGTGCCTACGTATAATCCCATAAGTGAAAATGGCAATTTTTTAAGGAGAGCGGTTTGAAAGTGTCTTTATCAGTAACTTTAAAAGTATACAAGCTGTAATTACCAAATTAGGCAAGTAAATAGTAGGTTAAGTTAAGAATGTACTGAATAAACTTTACGTCGGAACATACAAATAATTTAACAAATCAAATGGCACTTACTGAATTTTACATGGGGAGTTCCTCAACGTCAAATTTTGTATATGGTATTTAATGATTTTGTTTTCGGAAAACTTATTGGTTTAATTTAAGATAGGGTATTAGACAAATAAAATAAATAGTAATAAAGGTATATGTTAAAATTAACTTTTATTAATTTAGATAATTAGTTCCAAATCACTTACATTAAACGCAACTGGCACTAGGGTACTTACACGAGACGCCCCTCGCGCTGTGACGCTCCGACGTATCATTCAAGTTGTGGCACTTCAAACATACTACGGCGGAGAATTTAATTTAAATTGCAGTTATAGTATTTAACATACTTCGAAATCTAGATAATTATTGAACTTTTTAACTTGTTTGTTTCATATACCGATAGAGTTAAATCAGTAGAAGACAATTAAACAAAAAACTGAAAATCACGGATGTGCCACATCTGGGATTATACTTAGGTACCGTCGAAAAGAAGCTTATCTTGGGCTAGATTATAGATGTGAGCGTAAATAAATTTAATTGATTATTTTTTTAACCCAATGCAGGTTAAATTTTTGAAAAATAACGTGATTTTTTCTATGTTTACTTATGTTGTTCGTTTTGAGTACATGATATTTCATTCCTAATAGTTATCAAAGTGACCATGAAAGTTTAAAATGTTATTCCAATGTAGGTTAGTGGATTTTTATCAGTTTCGTAATCTTTTCAAAACCTGGCAATAGTTAATCATAATTTAACAGTGTACAATATCAGCATGTCATCCATAAAGACATACAAATACATATAGACGCTAACACGATCCCACGATTCCACAGTCGCAACACGTGCGAAAAAAGGTCTCAGACAGTCGGATAGAATCCAGCATATACCGGGGAATTCATATAATCGCATACCGATTGTCAATATGCATCAGATTCCGATCAAATAACTCTATGGAACTTGTAGGGAACCCGACGCCAAGTCGACTGGAGAATTTACTTCGAATCCTTTTTTTTATAATTTATATGGTTAGGTATTTTGCCTGCGTAGATTTCGTAGCTCCAGAAAAAAATACTTTGAAGGTAAATCCAATTCTATTTATTCTATACCAGGTTCTAAAAAAGGAAAAAAGCCCTACCAAGTACAAAATAATAATATGTATCTTGAGATATTAATCGAACTCGGCACCACCAGGTTTGAGACCGGTCGCCTAATCACTAGACTGCTAAGCAAATGTGAGATTTTATTTTATATCTTTAGATATCAAAAAATTCTTCACATTTACTATTTAGAACGACAGTATAAAATTATAATCAAATATATGAAATAAAAGACAAAGTAAAAGTTCCCAGAACTAAAATTTAATATCGTAGAAAACGAAAGAAAATTTATTTCAACAGCAAGTAACATCAAAATCTTCAAAGAAACCTCTTGTTCTACGAATTTATCATAATTACCTACAGACTTTTAGATGTGAAACCTATAGAAACCTTTCTAAAGTATCTTAAAGTACCTTTTTTGAATGACTCAAGTTTCTACCCTAGATAATTTTGGGTAGAAATTAAAATAATAACAGTTGAGAATCTTTAAAGGCAAGGATTCAATTACTTAATTGAAATCCTAGTGTTGCCTTGAGCAATTTATGTATCGTTTTATGTCTGGGACATAGTAGATATTATGTTTCTGTAACCAGAATTGGTTAGTAAATATATGTAATTTTTATCGAATTTGTTTTTAAAAAGTACCTACTATTATTTCTGATCAGAATAAGACTTCAAGTCCATCACGAGTTTCTTCAAAACTAGTGTGAACAGTTTTATACAAATTCTGATACGGGTTAGTAATACTTCGAACGCAACAAACGACCTTAAGCAACGGTAACTGTTTACCATCAAGCGGATCGTATGCCACACCTTAGTGGTATAAAAATATATATTTCGTGCAGCGTAAGAGTGTGGTCCCTGATCGATGTTGCAGAATTTATTTTATCATTCAGCCGAAATACTTCCACTGTTGGACAAAAGCCTCCGCCAAGGACCTTCACCACGACCGGCCTTGTGCTGCTAGCTTTCAGCGCCTACCCACGGCCTTTACCAGATCGTCGGTTTACCTTGTTGGAGGCCTGATCATACTACGTCTTCTGGTACGCGGTCGCTACTCAAGAACTGAGGGCAATTTTCATTTTCTTTTTAAAGTGCTTTCCGTTATTTTACAAGCTTTTATTTAGCTTGCAATGTATGTATGTCTTGTTCGGGTGGAATCTTGCAACTCAATTTTGACACACTTCCCCGTTACCCATTGAGCTGAAATTTTGAATACACATGTAAATCACGTAAATATGCAATATTATGATGACATTTTGCTGATCTGATGATGGAGCTTTCCAGCTCCATCATCAGATCAGGTGGCCACAGGAACTTTGCAATGAAACAACACAACCTCATCGAGTTTGGGCTTGTTTGAATCGTCTTGATGAGTAATTTGTCTTTCAATGATAACCAGGGTCTGATGATAGAGCTGGAAGGTGGACATAGGAACTTTGTAATGAAACGACGCCACCCTCTCGAGTTTCGGTTTGTTTCATTCGTCTTGACGAGTACTTTGTTTTTAGATTATTACCAGGGTCTGATCTGATGATGGAGTTGGAAGGTGGTCCTAGGAACTCAAGTAAAGAAACGACACAACCCCATCGAATCTCAGCTCGTTTGATTCGTCTTGACGAGTACTTTGGTGCTAGATGGTAACCAGGGTCTGATGATGGAGTTGGAAGATGGCCATAGGAACTCAGTAATTAAAGAACATAACCCCATCGAGTATGGGCTCGTTTGATTCGTCTTGACGAATACTTTGGTGCTAGATGGTAACCAGGATCTGATGATGGAGGTTGAAGGTGGCCATAGAAACTCAGTAGGTAATTAAGCGTCACAAGCGCGTCGAGTTTGATTCGTCTTAACGGGTGGACCGTTTTTGATGAGTGGTGAGCGGTGGTGGATTGGTGGACATGAATAAATTTTGTATAAGTACATAAATATTTGTATTCCGTGAGATGAACAGATGAAAAACGTGTCCAGGAAAAACTAAAAAGTAAAAAAAAAATTAAATTTAAAATCTTTTTAAAAAACAAGCTTTTATTTAAAAGCGCTTAAAAGAAAAAAATTAACTTTTACTTAAAAACTGTCGTGAGATTTACTATAATAATATACTAGTATGTTTAAATAAACAAGTAAATTATATAACTTGATGTGATTGATTTTAACTAAGTATTAAAGTTTTAAAATAAGTATTAAAATACGAGTACTTACTTAAATCTCGCGACAACCTTTTATACCATATAAATTGTGTAATGATGTTATAATTTGATAGTAAAAGTTTATTTTTTCTTTTTAGCGCATTTAAATAAAAGTTTGTTTTTTAAAAAGGTTTTTACTTTTAATTTTTTTAAATTTTAAACTGTTTTATAAAAATTAATAATTTAATAAACTTCAGAAGGAATAGAAAAACCAATACCAACCAACCCCTTCTCCCAATTAAAATAATAACAGTTCCTACATTATTAAGGTCATGTGAAATCAATTTTTCCATTATATCATGGTATGTCAAACCAGGCATACAACAATTTAAGACAGTTTGCCCTTCAGTGTTTAATAATAAAACATAAGAGTGCTACTTTTAGTACATTTATTGTCTTTTTGGTAAGAAATATTGGAATTCAAACAAAAAGTTCAAAGTGAAACGACGGCACCCAAATAATGACGATGTGAATAATGCGGTCTTAAAAATTTGAAAAAAAAATTTTTTTTCTTACTGTAAATAACAAACGTAATTCGGCCGAAATTTCGTTTCTGGATGTAGGTATATTGCTTGCAACCGCTGTTAGGAAATCTACGGCGCTACTGCATTGACTCAATAATTATATCATTCCATAAAGTAAACGCGATAACGTCATCAACTCATCTTGCGAACACACGAAGAGGATTTCCAAAAAACACATAACTCTAGTAATCGTAATATGTTTTGCGGGTAAAAGGGAAAATGTTATTTTTCGGCTGTCATACCCTCATCTTGATTGTTTCCGGGTAAATAAATATTTGATAAATACCTATGTTGTGAAATCGCTAATGAAGTAGAAAGAGGTAGACAGCTCAATGCTACCTCACTTTTTATTCAACCGTGTAAATAATTAAGCTGTGATCACCTCCAAAGGGACATATTAACGGTTTATGGAAAACCGGAGGCCGGAAAGCGAAACGTCATGTTTGCAGTTTTGTTTTATTTTCTAAAATTTGTGTTTTGTTGAATGTTATTAACTGTCAAGTGTTTGTTACGTGTAAGAGTGTTGGCTACTAAAACCAAACAGTGCAACGCAACTTTTCTAATTCTCTCATGAAGTCCGTCTGAGATCTCAGTAAAGTCCTACGTCTGAAACTCAAGGAGTTTGGGATAATATCAGTTACCATTCATCATTTCTATCGCTTTGCATTATCATTATTAGTAAATGAAGTAAGTTTTTTACTAAGTAGGTATATATTTTTCTTGAAACTGCTACCTACTAAATATCCAAATCACACCAACCCACTAAAGACGAAAAACTAATTTTCTTATTATCGGGTAGAACGTATTTGTAATGTTAATTGAAAAAAATAGATCTATTCAAGACCTCATCAGAACACCAACACCGCTTGACACAAGATTACGTCAAACAGTTGACTATTACAAAACGAATTAATTAGTGCAAAGAGCCCTTTGCGTTTTTCTATTCGATTTCGCGGTAATTACAATAGTAAGGTAAATAAACATGTTTTAAAGAAACATACAAACTTCGTTCAAGTAAAATCAGTAGCGTACAATAGTTTCAAGTTATTTAATATAGAAGAGGAAGAATAAAAATAGAAGAGAGA
The DNA here is from genome assembly GCA_963921215.1 of Scoparia ambigualis. Classification (NCBI taxonomy): domain Eukaryota; kingdom Metazoa; phylum Arthropoda; class Insecta; order Lepidoptera; family Crambidae; genus Scoparia; species Scoparia ambigualis. The sequence goes on from OY992501.1 coordinate 63,401,443, forward strand.
AGAGGGTATTTCGGATCTGGTTGCGATATTGCAAGTTAAGCAACTTTTGCAATGCTGCGTCCTGGAAAGGTGACATAGCTCCTACATGCTTCAGAAAGCACGTAAAGCCGTGTTCATGTCTACAGCTTCCTCATTCGACATAGAGAAATTCTAAGCATGCCATATTTTTGTGCATAATATGTGCAATCAAACGTGTCAGTCCTAATTTTTGTGCCACCACAACTTCGTTACTATGAGTTGTTTTATGTGTGTAAGCTGGAGACACGTGTCACCAGCTCGCACACGCCCGTTAACACAAACCAGTGAGGATAGGGTTTTAGACTATAGCCAGAAATTTTGTGCATAATTTGTGCACTAGGAACAAAAAAAACTAACCATCATACTCAAATACTGTTGAAACTACGATCATAAAACTGTGTGCGAGCTGGAGACACGGGTCTCTGGCTTGCACAGCTGTATCTTCGTAATTGTTTAAGCTACGGTTATAAATTATACCTCAAAATTTTGTGCCTAATTTGTGCATAAGGCACAAAAATTTTCAAAACTTTAACTCAAAAGGTTTTTGAGCTACGAACCGATAAGTATGTGTAAGCTGGTGACACGTAACACGGGCTAACACATGCTGAATTACTGTAACTGTATAAGATAGCGTTTCGTTTTAAAGATCAACTAATACGTTATAATTTGTGCAAACACGAGGCAAAATTTCAAATCTCTGGGCCTCTTAGTTTAAAAATTATAAGCCAAAAACTGTTTTCCCGCCAAAAAATTCAAAATAATGGCTCGGAAGTGGCTGAGCGCGCCGTTGCCGTTCCGTGCGCTACACGATTGCAATCGAGTTTGAACTTAAGAGCTAGCGATATTTAGAGTCATTTTAATTTGCGCCCTCGTTTGTTTTAATTTATGTACCGAGAATTTTAGACTAGGAGCCGTTTGCTTAGATTAAAACAAAAAGGGAAGATACGGCATTAGCGTCTCTCGTGAGTGAACCGCCAAAATTAGGCTTAAAGGCACAATTTCACTTCAGTCACAATTTGCCGAGCGAACAGGCTACATCGCACTATTGCGGATATTCTACTGTGTGAAAAAGAGAAAGACGCTACTCCGCAGTGGCGTCGGAATCGGTCGTACGTACTCGTCTGTTGCGAAGCGACCGAGACGTCAACGCGCTACTCGCTGACTCCCTCGCTCGTTGAAACTTACCGCTTTGTCTCGCTCGCTCGATTTACACTTTATAGGTGTGCGTTTGTGAGTGTTTGCTTATGTAGTTGAGTAGGACTATATTTTGAATGAATACAAGTAGGAGCATGCCGTATCTTCCCTTTTTGTTTTTATCTAAGGCCGTTTGTTAAAGCGATGCGCGACGCGACTAATTTAGTTTCACTATAGGTACCTAACTAACCTACCCTACTATTTATTTTAAAGCCCCAGTACTAGTGTTGTTGCAATACTGATAGTTTCACTATCGATAATTGATCTTGAAAAATAGTCGATAGCGCGAATAGTCCTATCGAAAATATCGAAATGCTGCGATACTATCGATACTATCGATAGTGTCGATGGTGAAAATTGGGTAATGCTATTGAACTTGGTCTATACTATCGATACTATCGACATACGATACTATCTATAAACTATCGACGCGGTTCGATAGTATCGATAGTTTTGCTTTAGAAACTATCGACAAATTTTCGATACTATCGAGTGAGTTTTTTTTTTTATATAAAAGAGGGAGGCAAACGAGCAGGCGGGTCACCTGATGGAGAGTAATCACCGCCGCCCATGGACACCCGCAAAACCAGAGGAATCGCAGACGCGTTGCCGGCCTTTAAGGGAGGAATAGGTTTAAGGAAGGAATAGGAATTGGGAGGAGGGGTGGGGGGGGGGAAGGGGCCTCCGGAACCCACACTGGTCGGACAAAACACAACAGCACCAAGTGCCATTATTTCACGCCGAATATTAGAGAGAGGGTGGTATTACGCCGGGCGAGCCGGCCCAACGTGTGCTGCAACGCAGCGTGGCTCTACCACTCAGTTGGTGTCACTCATTTAGCACCACCCAGGGATCACGTGTAGGGTCTCAAGGGTAAACCTACGGACGCGAGCAACTTTGACCCCCTCAAGACTATTGTAAATCTAATCATATGATGTGATAGATGACCTACGTAATTACCAGCTATATTATGAGCTGATAATACTTTTATAAGCAAGCAATGGTATCGAAAAATGTTTGACTATCGATGTTGAACAACTGTTACTATCGATCGATTGGTTTTTTGCAGATACTATCGATAGTATCGAAACTATTGATCTTTAGCAATAGTATTTCTTATTTTTATCAATCGATACTATCGATAGTATTGTCAAGGGTCGATAGTTTCGATAGGACTATCGATAGTATGACTGATTTTCGAAATCACGATAGTATCACGATCCTACGCAACAACACTACCCAGTACACTTTGGCGTATGTTGGCCCACTGCCGGCCATAGCCATTGTGTAGACGGAGTAATGGTGTACAGTCGCGGGCAATTTATCGATAGTGGCGCGCAATTTACCCCTTCTACACAATGGCGATTGCCGACAATGGGCTAACATACGCCAAGTCGCCAATGTGTACTGGGTAGTGTTGTTGCGATAGCGATAGTCAATCGATAGTATCGTGATACTATCGAGACCTCGAAAATCAGTCATACTATCAATAGTCCTATCGAAGGTCCTACATAGGTCATCTAATCACATCATATCATTAGATTTACAATACTCACTTGATAGTATAAAAAATTCGTCGACAGTTACTAAAGCAAAACTATCGATACTATCGAAACGTGTCGATAGTTTATAGATAGTATCGATACTATTGATAGTATCGTATGTCGATAGTACCGACCAAGTTTAATAGTATTACCTAATTTTCACTATCGATAGTATCGATAGTATCGCAGCATTTCGATATTTTCGATAGGACTATTCGCGCTATCGACTATTTTTCAAGATCAACTATCGATAGTGAAACTATCACTATTGCAACAACACTAGTACTGGGATCTTAAAAAAAAAGTAGAGTAGGTTAGTTAGGTACCTATAGTGAAACTAAATTAGTCGCGTCGCGCATCGCTTTAACAAACGGCTCCTAGTCTAAAATTCTCGGTACATAAATTAAAACAATCGAGAGCGCAAATTAAAATGACTCTAAATATTGCTAGCTCTAAAGTTCAAACTCGATTGCAATCGTTGTAGCGCACGGAACGGCGTGCTTAGCCACTTCCGAGCCATTATTTTGAATTTTTTGGCGGGAAAACAGTTTTTGGCTTATAATTTTTAAACTAAGAGGCCCAGAGATTTGAAATTTTGCCTCGTGTTTGCACAAATTATAACGTATTAGTTGATCTTTAAAACGAAACGCTATCTTATACAGTTACAGTAATTCAGCATGTGTTAGCCCGTGTTACGTGTCACCAGCTTACACATACTTATCGGTTCGTAGCTCAAAAACCTTTTGAGTTAAAGTTTTGTGGCGGCGCTACCTACCTGCATGACGCCGCAGATAGTTCGACACGAAGCAAACACCTTCCCAACCGTGTCAACAGATGGCGCCACAAAAACCAACTTAACGACATCTCCATACTGCGACAGTAAAATAGTATGGGAAGCCTGCATCGCGGTAGCGAAGTTTCACCACCTCCTTCACCATATATATCACCTCCAACTAACATCCGTTGGACCTCGGTCCCCGAGCTATACCACCCAGCTCGGAGGAAGTTCTTCCCTTTTCCTTCCTCAATGTGGCATCAATCCTACCCACCTTCGGCTTCCCTACAGTTTTGAAAATTTTTGTGCCTTATGCACAAATTAGGCACAAAATTTTGAGGTATAATTCATAACCGTAGCCTAAACAATTACGAAGATACAGCTGTGCAAGCCAGAGACCCGTGTCTCCAGCTCGCACACAGTTTTATGATCGTAATTTCAACAGTATTTGAGTAATGATGGTTAGTTTTTTTTGTTCCTAATGCACAAATTATGCACAAAATTTCTGGCTATAGTCTAAAACCCTATCCTCACTGGTTTGTGTTAACGGGCGTGTGCGAGCTGGTGACACGTGTCTCCAGCTTACACACATAAAACAGCTCATAGTAACGAAGTTGTGGTGGCACAAAAATTAGGACTGACACGTTTGATTGCACATATTATGCACAAAAATATGGCATGCTTATAATTTCTCTACGTCGAATGAGGAAGCTGTAGACATGGACACCGTAAAGCCATTGATTTACTTAACAATATTTGCGATACAGCGTGGTAGGTCAGTGGCAGCTACTCATGTCTGTATGATTATTATTCTTGTGAAAACCCAACAACAAATAGAAATGAAACACTTTTTAACGGATTAACTCGCGTTTAATTTACTATTTACATTGTTTTTTATATTATCCTGACGTTTCGAACCCTTTACAGTACTGTAAAGGTAAACCATTTACTGTACTGTGTACTGTAAACTACTGTAAACTACCTCAGAAAACAATACCCACCAACAAACTTTACCCGATCCGTGAATCGAACCCAGATCCTACAGAAACCGAGCCGAAGGCTTTGACATTTAGCCACCGACGCGTCGAAAGCAAAAGTATAACATTAATAATGTTTCCCTTTCTCTTTTCCTATTTGGCACCTTATTATAGAAACCTTCTTACCTACATGAACCCAACATTCTTACATGTAACGTATAATGAAAAGCGAAAATAATGCGCACGATAATAATCCCTTAAGACACTACGTGGTTCCTTTGGCTCCTTTAATATTGTATACGGGTCATAATAATGTTGGGCTTGTAATATTCGTGAAGCAGAGACGGAGGAAAATGAAAAATCTAATAGATATTAAGTTATCAAATTCTTATAGACATAATAATTTGGACAAATAATAGACTAGCTCGATTTAGATCTTGCAAGTTAAGCAAGCATCGTGTATGTCTGACTAGAGTATTATATCTAAAGTTCATCCGTTCCAGTTTTTGTAATAAGATAGCAATCTTTAAAATCTATCAACTCGCGTAAGACCTACGTGGTGGGTGTGATCTTAATTTTCCCATGTAGGTACTATGCTATGGCTTAGGCGGGAAAGGGCTCACCTATCAATAGGACGTTTATAGGCAGATGAATTATACCTAGGTTCTTTAATCAATTTAAAAAAAAATACAATATAAATTCAAAAAAATATATGTAATAATCTAAAAAAATATATAATAAATTCTCCCAATATTTTAGTAAACGGACGCAAGACATTACGTGGCACCATGGCCCTCAGTGGAAACCAGCCCAAGAAGAGAAGATTTCCACTTAGCAAGTGATAAAGCATGGATATCAGGCACTCCGTCTAGCCGGCCCAACAGTGTTGTAATCATAAATCACCATCATCAATCAATAAAATGATTTTAATGATGATGTCATTTAGATTTTTATTCCGATGTCACACAAGGTTTAAGGTTTTTGTGGAACAATTTTGTGAAAGGGAGGAATAAGTAAGATTAAATTTTACTAAATTTATGATACGTGTTAAAGTCGTAGCCTATCAATAGGACTATTATAGACTTATGATGATGATGAAATGTAAAGGTCGCTTAAACTGCGTATGTTTCACAAACAAATCCAGTACTAACTTTTTTATTTTTGAAACAAATACCTACTTCGTGTTATCTCAAACTTTTACGGGGACATTGGAAATATATCAGAATAACATCGAGCCGTCCCTTTTCTAATGGTCGTCATTAAGGAATCTCTCCTGTGGAGTAACTATATGTCAACATAACTACAAGTTACCGGTCGCAAATGCGTCATCGAGAAGCGACGGCGAGGAATTGGTTGCACATTCATACATAACTACAGGGAAGTGCTTGATCTTCATCTCACCTGATGATATAAAGCCGAAAAAGGAAATACATAGGAATAGGTAGGAATATAATAAGTACTACAAAATGCTGAAAACTAAATCTAGGATCTTAATTATTGTATAACATGGTTGTGTAATGTCATCAAAGAACGTAGGGAAACATATTAAAAAAGAAGGCAGCTTTTATACAACTATGTGCTGTTGTCCATGTGCTAAGGCATGTGCTTAGCAGTGGGACGATATATGCTAACGATAACTTTATAAAAAAAATATCTTCTCCATTTTGCCATCCTTTACCTTTCTTGTATGATGTCATTACTAGCTACTAAAGACATTACTTAGATTCTTATATTTCGATTTGAACGCAACGCGACGCTGGCACGCCTTCAACAAGGTGGACCGATAATTCGATAAAGGTCGCAGGTAGCCTCTGGCAGCACAAGACGCTGTGAAGATCCTTGAAGGAAGCCTTTTCAAACAGTTGACATCTTTCAGCTGCTATGAGGGGTTCGTAAACATTCTACATAGCACATATTTCACGTTTACAACCAGTCGCTTGCCACGTAGTTAGGAGGCTGAATTTTCAGCACAACTTAATGAGAGCTTGAAAGATTTATTGTGACATAACTCATTAGCGGCACACTTTACATTTAGCCGTTTGAAATGAAGCGAGTCTCTCATGTTTATTAGATTTTAATGAATAAAATCTAAAATAAAAGATGTCCCTACTTACAGTCAGTGAAAAAATATAAGAAGTGTATCAAGGCAAATGGGAAGCTGTGATCTTTACGTACCATTTTGGAAAATGGGCGTGATGTATGTATTAATTTACATTTTCATGTAAAACTAGTCTGTTGATAACTACATCACGATATTACAAGTCGTCTAGGAAGTACTTTACACGGAAGTGCTACGATTAATAAGGCACACTATGATTATTCGTAAACATGAGATAAAATAGTGCATATTTATTAAATATTCATATTAATTGTAAATAAATATTAGTATAATAATAATATGAGGAGCTCGATGGCGCAGCGGCTAGCGCGTTCGGCTTGCGTTATTGCTCGCTAAGCAACTTTCGCAATGCCGGGTCGCTGGATGGAGTGACCAAATTTAAAAAACATCTCGAGCTCCTCCGTGTTTCGGTAGGCACGTTAAGCCGTTGGTCCCGGTTGTTGTTGTAAGATGGAAGTCGTTAAAACCCACCAACCCGCTTTGGGCCAGCGTGGTGGGTTATGGCCCAATATCCCCACGTGCTATTGGCCACGTGGGAGGCCTGTGCCCAGCAGTGGAACGTTTATAGGCTGATGATGGTGATGATTAGTATAATATAGTTAGTGGCAAAACACTCGGTTTAATATCTGGAGGGAGAGATTCACAAAATGCAAAGTGTGTTTCGGATTTTTAAAAGCATGGTCCTCCTATACCTGCATTTCGCAAGCGTGGTAATTAAGCCAATACAATACCCACAATTGTGGCTATGACTTTTGATGATAAAGCCTATGGCCAAGTAGGTAGTCAGTGGGACAGTATAAAAGCTAATTAATATACTTAAGATATTATATACTAGCTTTTTATCTTAGCAATCGTTAAATTACTTATACAGAATACGGTTATTAATGCACGAAAATTGTTTTACGAAATTTCAATATTTCCACCAGTAACAGAAATTCCACCAAAAAGAAATGTACGAATTTATCAGCGCCCCAGTTCCAATGCAACTCTATCTCGGAACGTACAAACAAATCACTTTGACCGAAGCCAAACGTACTAGGAATGAGTGGAGAACGCGATCGATTAAGCCCCGAGATTGCCTCCGATCATCGTGACACGGTCATTTTTATTTTACAAAAACAGTCAGTTGATGTGGCCAAAGTTTTGGGAAACTGTGAGATTTTTGAACATTTACGTAGATGATTATTTGGTTGCATGTACCTAATGTGAATGTGTAAAGGAGTTTGTATCTGAGAAAATGTGTATTCATGTATATGTTACATTGAAGGTATAGGTAATACTACACACAACAGTCAAGCACACAATGCTGAGTAGATGCCTTTTTAGTGTCACATAAATTCTTAAATTGTAATTTTGTGTTGCTAGTTTTTGATGCTGAATAATTTTATTTCTAAGCTATTCTAATAAAATGCGGTTTAGTGTTTTCTAACAACTGTCGTCTTGCAGCAACTGGAATTAACGGCTAACCCACCTACTAATAAACGTTACTTCAACACTTCCAATTAAAACTGATGTTTTAATTATGATGATGATGTTTTAGATATTACTTATTACCAAGTATGGATGTCAAGTCCTTAATAACACTAAAGCAATGACTCATAAGTAATGAAATTATTGGTATATTTATCACACACACGCACACGCACAGGAGGCGCTTATGCACTGCACAAGCAAAATACAAAATGTATTGAAAGCTTTCACAGAATTTTGTGAATTCTTAAATTTTTTTTAAGCAGCCATAGCCAACTATAGTATTTAAAAAATTAAAATGGATCAAAACGTTAAAAATCTTATGAACAAAACCAAATAAGTACGTGTAGTTTTTAAACTATGGCCACCCTTATGCCACCCAGTGTGTGTGGGCATCCTTTATTATTTTCCAGTGGAGAGGTCAGTAATAAATCATCCGTCCGATAAAAGCGCAAAGCGATACAACATAACTGGTATAAGAAGTTTATAATCGCCATATTATAGCATCTTCCGCTTGATCTAGTATCTGGTGGTGACCGCATTCAGTGCGGTGATGTTGGTTCTAGCCGTTTCGTCAGCCGTGTGTGTAGCAGCTCACTAAAATAATACTACCGCCCCTTCTCTTCCCTTGGGTATCGTAAAAAAGCGACTAATGGACTTAAGACTGCACATACATCCAACAGCATAGATTGAGTTGTGCTCACCACCTGTCACGCTCAGCACATGGGCAGTTTGATGAAATGTGGACTATGGCAGAGGACTGCTTCTGCGCTCCATTGCCTAGTCTCTGACTAACCCTTTGGGGATAATAGTCTTGAATATTCGTATGTATGCATGTATGTTGGTTCTACTCCTCTTTGGTAATAGACAGGTATATTTTAATGCCGCAACTAGGCCATCATAATAGTATTTTAAGTTTTGATTATCAATGTAATATTTTTTCCCCATAGATTCGTCCTCTGGGGATACCAGCCACCCAGAATGGTTATGTGGCGGCCCTCACATCTCTTTCTGACTAAGAAAAAACCCAAATAAAGGCACGCTAGACAGTAAATTACATAATGAAGATTCAATTATTCGCCGACCTTATACTTTATAACCTTTACCTTGTTTATTATGAATTAATTCATATTCCCTTTAATAAATACCTTTAAAGGTTTAAATAGAATGAAAATGCACAACAAGTACAAGCTATAAGGCTGTTAAGTTAAATAAAAAAAATACTAAAATTACCATTTTTAAAAAGTTCACATGATAATAATGTTGTAAGCTATTAATTTTTATTTTTTTTAATTTTTTTTATTTAGGAATAAATAATTTGAAATAGTGTTTTAGGTTCACTTTCAAAATCATGGTAATAAAAAATATTTTGTTACAATAATTAGAACCACAAAATATTATACTTAACAAATGTTATTGTGATACAAAATTTACAGGTTAGTTATATCGTACTTTCTATGTAGGTTGCTACGTAATTATTTAGCCGAATGAATCTCATTCCAGATACAAAGAAATAAGATATTATTAGACTCACATTAACCGTGTCACGTCGAGGTGAATGAATACTACCACCCCCTCTCTTCCCTTGGGTGTCGTAAAAGGCGACTAACGGACAAAAGACTGCATATATATCTAACAGCATAGAACGGCGATGGTCTCACTACCTGTCACGCTGAGCACATGTGCAGTCGATATTTGGTGAAAAGTGGACTATGGTAGAGGATTACTTTTGCTGTCCTCTTTGCCTAGTCTCTGACTAACCCTTCGGGAATAATAGTCGTGATTATATGTATGTGGACTCACATTTTGTAAACCATGAGGATGCTTGTCTCGTTATATTTCCTGTATTAAATTACTTCGTGTAATTCAGTCTATCACAAGAGTATTAGTCGCTTGTTTCCGAGAATATGACATTTGACAGAAGACTAGCAAGTTTTTATTACACAGGGATAGATTAGCTTTCCATCAGTGAAAAAATATTCAGAATCGGTTCAGTAGTTTCAGAGATTATCTGCTACATTCTCACAAATGTTACCTCTATAGTCTCTTGAGTAAATAATTTATAAATCTCCGTTATTTGGATGTGCTATCGGAATACATCGATGCATCTTATATTGATTTTAGGGTGACAGACTTGAATAAGATCAATTAAATCAAATACTCTAATAGATTCCCACTAGGAAGAGAATCCGGTACCTCCAGATTCCTTCCTAAAATTATTAACCCTTAGGACAAAGTTTACAGTGTATGGATTAAGCAAATTGTCTAAAAAACATCAAGCTTTTGCGAATATCGAACCTCTTTTTGCTGACGTAACAAAACACAGTGCAGGTGCACAAAACACCAATCTCATCCAGATGTGTTTCTAAAACTGCAATATCAGACGTATTGCAACCCTTGTTACGTCACGGGTCTTATGATGGACCTCGTAAATCTTGAGGGTCACGTAAGGGTTCAGTTGTTATGAGATGACACCGCCATTATTGTTGTTTTGGGACGAAATTGTACATTTGGCCTTAGAAGTTTCTATACTCTATAGTACTATGTCACACCATATCGCTCGGAATGATTGTGCTCGTGCAACCATTCTGTATGAACGCAGTAGTTGGTATGACATGAACCCAAAGTGTCTAGCTAGTTCTAAGGCAAAGCGTACCTTCGAGTCTATTGCGACTTAGTGGTGGATGTCTGTATGGTAATAGGAATAGTTGATTTATAGTAGTTGCTATTATTGCAGCAAAACTAGTGTTAGACACTACGTCTCACGATTTAATATTAAATTGGGGTCAAACCCTAAATCGACGAGGATGTATGAAATATGTTAAGAGAGCAAATTACGCTTCACAAATGTCAAGATCATAGCGAAAGGAAGGGCTATATTTTTGCCTACTCCTTCGGAAAACCAAGTATATGTATTTATTTATAAAATCAACCAAAGTAAAGGTGTTTTGATTTCGAAATAAATGATATAAAATGGAATAGAATACAAGAAAAGTTAATTCTACTTAAAATATTCTGCTGTCCCACAGCTGAGCAAGGGCTTCATCATTGAATTCAAGCAATCACTGCAATCATTGGGTAATAAGGGCTTAACGCTTGCTAAATGCAGATTGGTAATCACAAACCGGGCTATGCATCGAAAAATAAGTATAAGAAAAAATCATGCCAAACGCTTTGCCATTCGTCTACCAATGCACTCATCAAGAACAATTCTATTTTTATCTTTTTCTCGATAGGGAAAAATAACTGGGAAAGACGCGAGTAAAAGGTATAACTATTTCTAATACTTCATCAATTTATTTCACAAAGTCGATCACATAACTTCACTAGCAAGGTATAGAGTTGGAGCACCGTAATTTGTTTGACCTCATTTTTCATGTCCACTAGTTACTTTCCAGTAAGTCGTGAAGTGACAAACTTTAGGACTAATTGAGGCATCGTCTGTATGGACTTTACTAACTTTATGGTTGGCACATGTTAGAAAACATTATCGAAGGAGAAAACTATCTTATGTAAGGTACGTAGCTTTTTTTTGGTTTTCATGAGATAACGGTGTTTTTTCTCACCTGATGGTAGGCCGAAGACGATAAAGCATGCTGACTGGCTAGCATATATCACCCAATTATAGAAAATAACAAAATATAACTAGTAAGTTATTTGGACAAAAACAATATCTAAAGCATTCCCTTTTTTCCGGGATGTTGAGGGTTTTGATGCTTTTCGTTAGTTGTTCTGAGCTATCTCCGTAACAGATATAAAAATTATTAAAAAAATATTTATTTTCATCATTCACAATGCAGCCTTAGCTAAATACTTGATTGAAGCAGTCGTTTATGCAAATGTAGCCAGTGTGTAGAGAATATAACATTTTACCAAGCGTAAAAAAACCATATTTTTATGGTGGGTTTTTGTGGAACGACTGCTATCTCATAACAAGCGGAACTCTCCGAAAAACTTCTTATGTTCATTATTATACCATAATGATTCAGTAGTCTTGTCTAGACTCTATTCTACTTTTTCCGAGAAACAGACGGGAGATTTAAATATTGGCTGATAATAAAATTGATCATTATGTTTGCTTTAAGTACCTCACGTACCTACCAAAATACAATGAGAAAGTTTACCCTTTATTATGGTTTTGATAGCCCATTCAATTTGAATATTTTAATACGCTTATTGACTTGTGTTATGATTCAGTTTGCAAATGTTTAGTACCATAAAGGTACATGGAACGTTACACTATAAATGGACCTTATGTTGTTGCAGAAAGAATCATTTTGTTATAAAGGTACCCAGTACGAATAGTTTATAGATTGGGTAAGTATTTTAATAACATCGTAACGTCGATATCATAACTATTCTAATTAGCATATTATTATATCTATAACAGTTAATATTTAGGTAATATTGGCCAGCATTTGACACCTAAATGAGTAATTAAAAGACACAGCAATGACGAAGGTTCCATACAACTCGATTCCCACCGGCTTCCCTTCAGAAGTTTAGAACACAACCACTCTCTACTTGAATTGAGAAATGGCACAATCAGTAATTAAAAAAGTAAATATATAAAAGAAACATTACAAATTGCCTACACTATGGACATTAAATCAAAAAAATTTGCTTTTTAACAACATATTGCTTTAAAATAAGCCGCAGGCGCGATCGGCTTTTAGGCAGTTAAACTTCCATACAAAATAAACGTCATGACGTCACATAAAGGTCAATAAACCCACCCGCGTATTAGCAGCCGGTAAGCCGTCTTTATCCGAGTTACTTGATAGAGACAGTTATACAATTTGCGTACGCGTGAGCGGGACGGAGGAATATCGCTTTCGGTTTGTGTTCTGTTGACAGATAATTTGACGTAATTGCAATTCATCATTGAATGCATGACTGTGTTTTATTAGTATTTGAATTTATTAGTTAGTTTCACCTATTATAATGATTAGTATTGTAGTTGGACTTTGTTTATTTGTGTTGTGTGTAGAAAGTAGTTACGAAGACGTACATTGTAATTAGGTATTTGCGCTAAGTAGATATTGTAATAAGTTGAAATTACGTATTTAGAGTAAGTAGATTTGCAAAGTAATCGGTAGAATTGTAAGATGTCGGCATTAATAGCTTTAGATTCTTCCCGGCTTTTATGATAATGTCTTAGCGCACTTTGTTAGAAAGAATAGACGAATAGCTTTAGAGTATAAGTAGTATTATTAGTACTTAGTCGATTAAGTTTTGTTTAATTTACATCATATCATCATTTCACCACAAACGGCTTTTATCAAAGCCACTTCTATTATGCTTGCAAGACACTGTTTCAATATCTCAGTGCTTACACGTATAGTAAAAGTGGACTGAAGATACATCTGCCTATACAAGACTGAAGCCAGGATGCCAATCACAGATTTTCGGTAAGGACTCAAGACTGCGTGCCCGCGCTTGGAGTAGGTAAGCATTTTTTTTTGCTCCGGCTTACCTCTCTCAATATTTCACGCTTCGCCACTGAGACACAGATTATATTGTTACTTTGTACAACTATATTGTTACAACATAACAAATATAGTTGTAACAATTATGTTCAATATGAAAAAATTTGCTAAACTTACGCGATGACATTTAAAAAGACCTACACGCGGATAGCAAAGCAAATGGCACTTAACTTTATTTTTGTTCTTTTGTTTTCTGCGGGACTTCGAGAACTGATGGTATTGACGTCTCAGACCAAGTCCAATTAAAATCCACTCAACAACACACAATTGGCTACTTGACAGTTTTCGAAAAAGTATTTGAAAAATTACAAACGGTTATTTTATACCCCGCACAATATTTTCTTTCTCGAAAAAACCTTTATTTAACAGAAAAATATATATTTTTCTTTATTGATTTCAAATTTTGTGCGAAAACGGTTGGTCACGTGACATTTTGCTCTGTGAGATCACATTTCAATAAATAAAAAAACTTTTCTTGAAACCTGACAGATAGATTTTGATAATTTTGTGAAATATGACGTCACATGAAGCTCATGGCCGCCTCTTGCCGCCCGTGTTTCGGGTCTTATAATCCACAGATAAAAAATCGCAAATTTATTTTGTAAAAATAAAATATTTACTAATTATCTTATTAAAGTTATCGTTAAATCATAAACTACCATTTTCAACATATTTCATATTTTATTGTTACAGCTGTCAAATAGCCAATTAGCGAGAAACACAAGACCGGTCTGAGAGTCTTGGGGGAGGCCTTGGTCAGTGCGTTTCGTCGCATTTCGTCCACTCGCCCAAAACACTTCCACATCGCATTTGGTTCACTTCGCATTTGGTCCATTTTGCACTAAGTCATTTTCGAATTTGGTCCACTACGCAATTGGTAAACTTTTAAATTATACTGTTCGTTTGCTGGTAAAATAAGGTTTTTTAAATAAAATAGTATATACTCGTATTTAAGGACGTCCTTCGGTTGATGATGATGATGATAATGAACCCGTAAATCGTAACTACAATAAACACAACCGCAAATTAGTAGAAGCTACCGCAATGTTCGCTAAATCGGGAGATGAAAAACTAAACGAAAAGCGAAAATGACGCTCGTTTATTGGTAGCTATCGAACAATTATTTTTATTTTGTGTTTTCTACCAATACATAGAGTTTTGAGGAAGTTATGTTGTGGTATACGTATAAAAATAAAGTGGCTATTATGAGTGCAACGGATGTGTCATATTATTATTGTGTCACTCTAATGCCGGTAGTGTACTATCGGGTGAGACAGGAACAGCGGACGAGACCGCCGTACATCGATGCTTATCGTTTGCTTGTACATCTGGACTCTTCACAATTCTTTTTTGTAATCGCCAATGTACAGTGAATAATTTTGGCTGTACTCTTCTGCGGGACAAGGTGCGAAACACACGAGAATTTGACTACATCGTGAGCACTCTATTTCTACTTCAGTCACCAAGCAGCATTGCTTCTCATTGCTGCTTTCCGGTTGGTAGGGTATCTGGGGCACTAAATCCAATGAAATTACATTGCATGTAGGCATAAGAATTGACACTTCACTGTTGGTGCCGTCTCGGTGCCGTTGTATGCTCGTTTTCCGGATGCTCAGCATCACACATATGAAAAAATATCAAAATGAAACGGTAGTTCATCGATGCTTATTGTTAGATTTACACCTTGATTATTTTTTTGTTTTTGACATTCCGCAATTACCCTAGTGGCTACAGTGACCCAATGCTGGGTTGGGTTTTAACGACGGCCATCTTACGATAACAACCCGGACTAATGACTTTAGGTACCTCCAGAAGCACGGAGGAGTTAGTTTGGACACCCATTCAGTGAACCGGCATTGTAAAAGTTGCTTTACTGGCAAGATCGCAAACCGAACGCTTTAGTCTCTGCGCCGTCGAGCTCCTCTTCACTTACGTAAAACAGTACAATATTTAATAGTTACTCACATTTCAAAATGGTAGACAGCCTGCGAGTTTGAGTTACATCAGCAGTTGTTAGATATAAGACAGACTCAGCTTCGCCACAATACAATTTAATTTATGCACTTGCAACGCGGTATGTAAGACATCTGCTGTGGTTTAAGATTTGGGTACAGTAATAGCAAATCTTACGTCAGCTTAATGCTAATCTATTATGTTCTCTGCATACAATACAATAACAGACATTCTAAATATAGAGCTATTTTAAAGTTGCGAAAAATTCATGCATACATAAATCACGACTATCATCCCCGATGGGTTAGTCAGAGACTAGGCAATTAGGACCGCAATAGCAGTCATCTGCCATAGTCCACTTTTCACCAAATAGCGACTGCACTACTCAGCGTGACAGGTGGTGAGCTCATTGCACAAAAAAAATCAGCTGTTACATACCAAAAACACTAACTTATCTATCTGTTATTTTGTCTACTAGTATTTATTTAATTTGAAAAGGAGGTAAACGAGCAGGCGAGTTACAAAACGAGAGCAGTCTCAAAGGAGAGTCCTTACTCTCCTGACGTGGTCCTAACTCCTTAGTTAGGACCTTTGAGAAAGGAGTAGGAATTTTAAGGGGGGGGGGGGGGGAGAGGGGAAATGAGGCGTATAGGTACTTACCCGTGGTACTACCGATGGTCCTACTAGTGGTACTACTGGGTAGCAGTACCACGGGCAAAAAAAAATTAGTCTGGTAGTACCACGGGAGATTTTACATTACCCGTGGTACTACTTATTAATTAAATATTCCATACAAACCCATTTCGAGATATGCATAAGCTTTAAAAATCGAGTGATGTAGAACCTTTTTCTTTTGTTTTTGTTTTTTTTTTGTTTTATACTTTCACAGCTAACCAGTACCTACACATTTGAAAAAGGCCAACACTCAATTTTTAAGAAGCATACCTCGAAATACGTTTTTGGGAAGAATATTAAATTGATAAGTATTACCAGGGGTAATGTAAAATCTTCCGTGGTACTACCAGACAGGATAGTAGCACTACGGGCACAACAAAAAAACCCGTGGTACTACCAGTAGGACCATCGGTAGTACCACGAGTGAGTACAGGGTATAGTTATAACCCTTTCAGACCTGATGCTAAATGGCAAGGTATTTCAAAATGAAACCTACTGTTTCTAGGTAATATGGGGTCGCTGAAGAAGAATATGCTGCTGAAAAAAATCTAGGAAAACTGAAAACCGAGTTTTCAGGATGCTCACGATTGTGAGGGATCGGACCAAATCTTCCTACACTCACGATTGTGAGGGTTGATAAATAAGACCATGAATACAAGAAATTAAGCTTTTAATCATCATAAAAACCGTCAAAATTGATATAAAATGAACAGTATTATAATTATTTTACATTTATAGCAGGTGTTTACTTACACGTTATTGAAATTACTATCATTATCACCGAGGCACGTAGAAGCCATCAACACGGATTTATTATCTTTCCATTTAACTTCGCAAACGTTTCTTTCTGCGTTCACTACTTCTTCATAGTCACCTCGCCTCATTTGTGAATCTTTCTTAAATGAATATCCTTTATATCTGTTGGCTATCAAAGTCCCAGTGCCATCAATTTGCTGTTGAGCAATCAATTTTTCCATCAAGGGAATGGTCGTGAAATACCGGTCAAAAAATATAAAACAACCTTTAGGTAATATAGATATCAATCGGAGTACAACAGATGGGCCTAGACCAAGTGTAGTGTCAGGGAAAGGCGTAGTGTTTCCTTGGTATCTCTCAAAATCTAATATCAAGCTTCTTGACGAGGTAATCACAAAGTTTTTCAGGCCTACTGGTGTGGGTTTTCCAGGAACGAATTGTTTTACGGGACATTTTCCGAGAAAAGGGACCATCTGCTCGTCAATTGAGTACGTACCATAAATCCTGAGCAACTCCAAGCATCTGCTCCGAATCAGTGGTTGAACAAGCCAAAGGCGTATTTGAGTTTTCTCTTGAGCTGGAACAGCTGCCTTGTCAACAATGTGTAAATTGCTCCTAATCAGAAAGAACCTGTCCCTCCTCAGTGCGTCTGTAATATACGGCAACCTGAATCGCTGCAGCCACGCCATCTTGATCCTGGGATATTTCACACAGCCAAGGATACCATTAACACCAAAGAACCTTTTCACATCAGCTGCAGTGATCGGATGTTTCAGCACCTCGTTTTTAGTTGATTGGTAGTATACTTATATTAGTGTACAGTGCGAGGTTTTCGAAAACTTCTTCTGTGAAATACTTCTCAAAGTATTCAGCAGGCGATAATACCTAAAAAAAATTAAAACAACGTGTTGAAAAAAGTAAGACGGCACAAAGAACTATCTAAACTAGATTACTAAACAAAATGCATTCCTCTTCCACAGTTGAAGTAACTGAAGGCATAGGTTTCCCACGAAAAGTCCGTCTGGTTCAGGTATTTCTTCCAGCTGGTGCTGCTGCAACAGGAGCCATAACATCTTCCTCCTGCCCTTCATCAGATGGGCTCTCGGTCTCTTCCCCTGGGGGCATCCAATTTTCGTCTTCATCGGAGTCGTCACCGAAGTCCGAGTCATTCATTACGTCCAAAATAGCATCATCATCATCAGTTACTCTATTAATTCTACTCAAAGTGATTGTTCAACATCGAAACAACTCCTAAAACAAAGCACAAAACAGTTTTTTATTTGTATGAAAATACCTACAAATTTTAAAGTTCAGACCGAGCCCTCACAATTGTGAGGTTTAAGTTTGCGGCACAAAAATCCATTGAATTTTATCAGTTATCCACTATTTTTAATCTCAAAGGTTATTTTCCACTCATTCTAAACAGAATAAAACAAAAACAAACACTGATAATGCTTACCAGAACGAAAAATGGAATCACCACGACGACAGGTCGCGACACGTTAACCTCGCGTGGCCTCGGACGCTCGCTGACCAACAGAGATGCAAACTGTCACCGCAAAAAAATACGTAGGCCTAAGCGACTACTCTCACTTTCGTGCTTGCTCGCCCCCGTCCGCTTACCGATCTCGAGTAAGCGTATAAAAAATCCTAAAGTCATACTCACAAAAGTGAGTACAGGGTCCGAAAGGGATAAAGACTTATTATACTCCATAGAGCAGCATAGAGCGGTAATGGGCTCACACCTGTCACGCTGAGCACATGTGTAGTCGCTATTTGGTGTAACGTGGACTATGGCAGTGGTCTGCTTTTGCGGTACCCCCCACGACACGGTAAACACGAGCCGAGGTGCCGTGCCTCTTAGAGGCGCCTTCGGGTTTTCCGCTCCCTACCGGCTCGAACCCCCAGAGGCCTTGGGAGGGGGGGGGAATCCCTCTGGGGGATTTCGACCATCACGGCTTGAGGAACCTTTAAGTTTCTAGCCGCCCCCAAACAAGCCCGTTAACGCTGTAAAGGACATCTGCGACCGACAGCACTCACACTCAAAAAAAAAACTTCATTGCCTAGTCGCTGACAACCCTTAGGGGATATTATAGTAGTGATTATTATCCTTGTATGTATGTACCTATACTTCACACCATATTATGTCAAATATCTAACTCTAGTAGGTAAAACAACAGATAGCTTATTTGACACGGTCGTTAGACAGCTTAGCTGCTAATGTGCCCAAGCCTTAAGCAGTCACCCATAGCGTGCCTTAATGGAATCATTGACGCAAATTGGAATCGTCTGCTTTCTCGCCGGGGTTTGAGTTCGATGACCGACATTTTTTTAGGTGTCTGTAGGATTTTTTTTTAAATTTTTTATGCAATCTCCTTCGCCAGAGATAGATTTTCTTTGACGGCCTTTGTGTTTCTTGATAGGCAAGCCTCGTAATATTCGTGAGTTAAGTTGAAAATATTCTATTAACTGCTGAGTTAGATGCGGCTTCTTTTAGGTACCTACAGGTTGAAGTGGATGTTGAGGTTTTTTTATTAAAATAAATTGACGTTATAATAATGTCTGTCTAAAGATTTCTTAAGAAGAATAAAACAACATTTACTTATACTAAAAAGGTGAAATTTGTCAATGATTTATTTTACTAGGAACGTCACGTCACTTCCTCCTCATACTGTTTATTTTTTCTTTTTTTGAAATGTTTAAACGATTTCTGCCTTTTGATTGATTGTTGTTGCTCAAATAATAAAGTTAGTTATCAGCAGCTTAGTAAATAGAAAAAAATATATTTTGATATTAAATTGTGTAACTTGTGGATAGCGTTGCGGGCTTCATTATTGTTAAGACTTGTTTTATGTATAATTTTTATGTTATCCTCATCAGCCTATAAACGTCCCACTGCTGGGCACAGGCCTCCCACGTGGACATAGCAGGTGGGGATATTGGGCCATAAACCACCAATGCGGGTTAGTGGGCTTTAACGACTGTCATCATACGACAACAACCGGGACCAACGGCTTAACGTGCCTTCCGAAGCACGGAGGAGCTCGAGATTTTTTTTAACTTGGTCACCCATCCAGCGACCCGACGTTGCGAAAGTTGCTTAGCTCCCCCTTCGAACTCCTCTTTCTTCTCTCTATCTTTCCTCTCTGTTTACTCTATTTTTTGTATTATGGTGTAAATGTAGTTGTTCCTTATAAATAAAATAAAATAAGAAGCTCGATTATTTGTATTCTTTATTCGATGATCAGGTTACGAGATAAGTAATTGTTAAAAGTAATGAATGAATTCCAATAAGCTAGTGTACTATCCCTAAGTAATACATACATCCTTTTTTTCTGTTGTCTTATTTTATTTAGCTAGCGGGAAACAGACTTTCTGTAAAGTTCTGTAAGCACGCGATAAAGACATTACAGACAGAGCACAGGCGAAAGCTAGTTTAGGATATAACATTAATTTTGTTTGCGTAAGTACTCGTCGCCAATTAAGTCCCAGTCTAACACCACATTGCAAGACTAAAACAAATAGATTACTTTTAAACTAATTTGCGTGAAACGGTAGATACCTAATTAAAAAGGAGACGGTGATAAATAAGTATGAGACGACTAACACCTCCTACACAAAGCCTGTAAAGATTTCGAAACATCAGGATTAAGTTAATAAGGACTTTTTGGCGGTAAACTCAAACTCAAAATATATTTATTAAATAAACTCAATTAGTAAGTACTTTGAATCGTCTAAATTTTTAACCTACCACCCGTTCAGGACGTCATTTTTTAACTGTTGGAAAGAACGGGCGCAAGAAACCACGGCGCACAGAAGCAACGACATTTACAAAAAAAAAGATATGTCGTTACCAGGTCATAAAATACAAAATAATAATTTGAATATACGGTACTATAAATTAATTATATACAATTAGAAATAGCTTTTGGAGTACTCGGAGCATTTCAGTTCAGAGCCAAGCTGTTGTGTCTTCTGTGTAATGTAACACTTTATATTAAGCTTTTTGACGTGACAACGTCTTATAAATTGGTTTGCCGGGTGACACTTCAAGAAACTGCGTTACGCTCCGCTCACGTTATGCGCTCACAATGAGAGCGAGTGAGAGGCACGCGTCCCTTCCACTCGGGCATGGTTAGCCCGCCTAAGAGCGAGAGAGACAGACATAAAAAGTGAAAGGCACGCGTCCCTTCCATATTATTTCATCCTTCTTCCTACTATACGAATGAATATTCACATTAAAATTATTTTACCACTCAAAGTCGTTGTCACGTAAAACTTTCGCCCGTATACCGACTTTACAGGCAACCAATTTTTTATAAAGCTTTTCTTTGATATGGATTTTAACGTTTAAGTGACGCGTCATGTCTACAGATTTGTATTATTTTATAAAATAGTTACCTACTACATAGAATAATAACTAAAGCATAGAAGGAGCCCACAAAAGACTCGTATATTTGTCCTATTTTTTCAAATGGGTCATAAACATTGAAAGAAAAGAGACAAAATAAGTTGTCTTAAGAAAACAAAAACGGTGACCGTTTTTGTTTTCTTATTTATGATACAAAATTCAAAAGCGACCCATACAAATGTAATTCGAATGGTGACCAAACGGAGTGCCCACTCAAATGTCATAGCACTCCTTCTATGCTATAGTTATTAGTCTGAGACCTACTAGTAGACCGTAGACACCTCGGACCAAATATCACAATGGACAGAGTGTTTGGATTTTTAGCATGTCCGTCATTTGTTAGTGTGCAGCTTTCAATCTGTACATGTGTGCGTGACTAAGGATGTGACTAGTATATCGATATAATCACTTTAATGTGGTGTGTACCTAGTTCGTTATTATAATTGGGGGTTAAAGTTACTCGCGTCAGTAGGTTTACCCTTTAGACCATACACGTGACCTCTGGGTGGTGCTTAATGAGTGACACTGACTGAGTGGTAGAGCCACGCTGCGTTGCAGCACGCATTGGGACGGCTCGCCCGGCGTAATGCCACCCTCTCACTAATATCCGGCTTGAAATAATAGCCCTTTGTGCTGTTTTGTTTCGTTCGGCCAGTGAGGGTTCCGGAGGTCTTCCCCCCTCCTCACAATTCCTATTCCTTTCTAAAACCTATTCCTTCCTTAAAGGCCGGCATCTGCGATTCCTCTGGTGTTGCGGGTGTCTATGGGAGGCGGAGATTACTCTACATCAGGTGACCCACATGCTCGTTTGCCTCCTTATATTATAAAAAAATTAATTGCGTAGTAAAGTGAAGAGCAATACTTTTTACTATTAATATTCCCACCCATATTATTAAGATTCAAAGGACATCGTCCACTTTATATACGTCCTTGGGCCTCTCATATGAACAGTTAAATATTTTAATGTTACCTATTGATTGTTTTGAGTAGCTTATGTTATGTAGAAAACATAAATAAATAAAGTTTTGTATCAGGTTGGTTAAATAATACAACATAGGTTAAAAACCCAAGAACACAAACAGTACAAACAAAACGAGCGGCAATTAATGACATTTATTTATTTATTTATTTATTTAATCTTTATTGCACATAAAAACAGCAAAAGGCGGACTTAACGCCACAAGGCATTCTCTACCAGTCAACCGGTATGGATGTAGGAGACTTAGGTAAGGCGATAAATCAAAAAAGATACATTAATGAATGTTAAATGAAAAACAACAACTTACAACCAACTTCATAAATAGCATATACAAAATACACAGATCTACAAAAAATATAATATACTTACATAACAAAGATTCAATATATAATATAATGAATAAATAAATAAATATTTTACATAGAAATATAAATACCTACATATATAAATAAAATACATCAGATAGTGTGACATCATATTATTAGTTATATACATTTTACTCATAATATAACCAATATCTAGATAGAGCTAAAATAGTGCTCACGACATTGGGCAGTAGGATGATAGATCACGCAGATTTAATATAATAGTGTTGCTAGAGTATAAAAATAACTTATTCGAGACACTTATATTTATTATTTTTTATTAATACGTTTGACCTCATAGGAATTAAAGACGTAAATAGTAAATAATGTAACAAGTAGCTATTATTTTATATCCAGGATTTACATTTTTAATCGCTTTTTACAACTTGGCTCAATTATTAAATCCCTTGGCAACACACAGTTGAGTCATAGATGACCGCGCCTTTTAAAGGAAGTCAATTAACAATCGGGTAAAATTCATTTATTATGAGGAGCTCGATAGCGCAGTGGCTAGCGCGTTCGGCTTGCGATCTTGCTCGCTAAGCCACTTTCGCAATGCCTGGTCGCTGGATGGGCGACCAAATTAAAAACATCTGGAGCTCCTCCGTGCTTCGGAAGGCACGTTATGCTGTTGGTTCCGATTGCTGTCGTAAGATGGCAGTCGTTAAAACCCACCAACCCGCATTGGGCCACCGTGGTGGGTTATGACCCAATACCATTACGTGCTATTGTCCACGAGGGAGGCCTGTGCCCAGTAGAGGGATGTTAATAGGCTGATGATGTTGATGATGAAAATTTATTTTGATACTCCCAAATAATGATCGATAATCAATAAATATTTTTACAAAACTAGTTGTAAATTACTTAATTCACAATATGATTGTTCAGGGGGGTGGGCCCATATTGGATGATGTCCTTTGAACTGTAAAATTTATACTGTAAAAAAAGATTTTTCAAAATGTTTGGAAAAGAGCTTTGAATATTTTGTAGGCTCCCAGTTATCACGTCTAATAGCTTTAACCCATTCACGTCTTATTTCCGGGCATTTGGGGAACCTAAAAAATGAATAATAAAGAGAATATTAGTAATATCGATAAAGCTTCGATACACAAATACGTACATCACTAATCATTATGACAAAAACAAAGCCTTTAAATTACATTTAATTAAGGTTTAAAACCTGATTCTTATGAATAGTGTACGATATAGTATGATTTAGAATTAGCAAAAATTAATGCTTTGCCGTTTTTATTATTAAAAAACTCCTAGTAAAGCATACATATTAAGAGAAATCACTAACGTATGAAATGATAATTCCTGGTCTTTCACACCTCCTTTTGTTGTTCTTGACGAACAATAAACAGCTGAACAAGACATTATGTCAATTGTATATTACACAAATAACACAAACACTAAGATTTCTTAATATTTCACTATTATTTCGTACAATCCAGCAATGTTTTGACCTAGTAGTCGGTCATGAAATGACACGTCTCACACCGACAGTGCGTCGCTGCCAAACGTACATTCACTATCTCTTTTACTCATATCACACTACAGTCATACAGACAGAGATACAAATACTTTACTTTGATACACGTATGTAAAAGCGGCAACGTCGTAAGACTCAGTCCATGTAATATTTGGTCCGAAGTAGACACAATAAAAATCTGTCAATAAAAAATTGTCAATCAACTGACAGGAAGGAGATAAATCACGCGAAGAAGAAGCTTCTAAGAAAACAGCAAAAGTTTTGAGAAACCAATTAATACCTATTTATATAATAATATATTCCACGACGTCTTTTTTATTTTTTAAGTTCATATTGAGGATATCATCTATTTTTATCACCGCTTAAATCTTCCCTGAACTTCCACAAATATTTCAAGATCAAAATTAACCATATCGGTCCGGTTATTCTCGAGTTTTAACGAGACAAATGAACAGCAATTCAGTTATATAGATGTTTTGTCGAATTTCAATGTGAAGTAATAGTGGCTTATCATTTACTTTATATGTAGTTAAGATCGATAGGCTAGTGTGCAAACCTCACCGCAGTCACTACAGAAATTAATATAAAAAATAAGAAAAAAGTGAACAAGATAATATTTTTCTTATTTTTATCAAAGGAGTTTTGTCATAATTAAAAAGATATATACACTTCTGGACACATCTATTGGCCCACCTTGCATTTTCAGTTTTGTTTACTGGCGGCTTTGTTCGTCGCCAAGGAAGGCCACGATCTCGGGTCACAACTGAAAGGCAGGATCGATTCATCGTGACGACCAGCTTGAGAAATCGTCACCTTACCTCCATTGAGATACAAAACCAACTTCGCGACTTCCACGGAGTATCTGTGAGCACACGAACTGTTCAGAGAAGATTAAAGTCTTATATTTTAGCATTATATTAACGCTTAAATATACTTAAGTAAAATTTTAAACACTGAAAAAAGACGACAACCTCAGGCGGGAATCGAACCACGCACCTTCCGCATTCCGGGCGGCTGCCTTAACCACTTGGCTACCGAGGTCTGGCTTTCAACCGTCGAAATTTGTCAGTGCTTGATGCTTATGTTTTTAGTCAACATTGCTTCATCAAATCTTAGAAGTTTTCACCTCTGAGATCCGAAAGAAATATTTTTACAAATATTTGAACATTCGGTTAAGATGAAGCTGCGTTTATAGATTAAAGTTTTATATTTTAGCGTTATATTAACGCTTAAATATACTTAAGTAAAATTTTAAACACTGAAAAAAGACGACAACCTCAGGCGGGAATCGAACCACGCACCTTCCGCATTCCGGGCGGCTGCCTTAACCACTTGGCTACCGAGGTCTGGCTTTCAACCGTCGAAATTTGTCAGTGCTTGATGCTTATGTTTTTAGTCAACATTGCTTCATCAAATCTTAGAAGTTTTCACCTCTGAGATCCGAATGAAATATTATTACAAATATTTGAACATTCGGTTAAGATGAAGCTGCGTTTATAGATTAAAGTTTTATATTTTAGCGTCATATTAACGCTTAAATATACTTAAGTAAAATTTTAAACACTGAAAAAAGACGACAACCTCAGGCGGGAATCGAACCACGCACCTTCCGCATTCCGGGCGGCTGCCTTAACCACTTGGCTACCGAGGTCTGGCTTTCAACCGTCGAAATTTGTCAGTGCTTGATGCTGATGTTTTTAGTCAACATTGCTTCATCAAATCTTAGAAGTTTTCACCTCTGAGATCCGAAAGAAATATTATTACAAATATTTGAACATTCGGTTAAGATGAAGCTGCGTTTATAGATTAAAGTTTTATATTTTAGCGTCATATTAACGCTTAAATATACTTAAGTAAAATTTTAAACACTGAAAAAAGACGACAACCTCAGGCGGGAATCGAACCACGCACCTTCCGCATTCCGGGCGGCTGCCTTAACCACTTGGCTACCGAGGATTCCCGCCTGAGGTTGTCGTCTTTTTTCAATGTTTAAAATTTTACTTTGTTCAGAGAAGGTTAAAAGAACACGATATGGTACCACACTAGCCAGCTAATGGCCCCAAACTAACGCGAGCCCACCGGACAGCACGTCTTCATTTCGCGCGCACTCATTTAAATTGGACTCCGCAGCATTGGAGCCGTGTACTCTTTTCTGATGAGTCTAAAATTGCGTTACATGGCAATGATGGAAGTAAGAAGGTCTACCGACGTAAGGAAGAGCGTTTTGAACAATGCTGCTTTGAAGAGAGGGTTGCTTATGGCGGTGGCTCATGGACTGTCTGGGGTGGTATATCCGCGAGCCGCAAAACTCAACTTGAGGTTATTACGGGACCACGGCTGCCAACATTAAATGCTGAAAGGTACATTCGTGAGTGCTTAGAACCTAACGTGATGCCATACGTGGACCATGTGGGCCCAAATTTCCTTTTCATGCATGATAATGCAAGAACCCATACGGGCGGCATCGTCAGGGAATATCTTCGGGATGTGAACTTCACAGTTATGGACTGTCCAGCCAGAAGCCCAGACATGAACCCAATTGAGCACATGTGGGACGAGCTAAAAAGACGTGTTAGGGCTCGTCAGCCAGTTGCCCAGACGATGCAGGAGTTGAAAACTGCCATAGAAGAGGAATGGGAGATGATCCCCCAAAACTTCATAGAGCGGTTGATAAACTCTATGCCTAATCGTATGAGAGCTGTCGTAGATGCCCATGGAGGCAACACGCGTTATTAAATTAAACTTTTATTTGATAAAACATGTTTTTTATTCAAAAATCAACTGCCTTCATCAAGGCGCATACCCGACTTGTTAGGCGTATAGGTCCACGTCGTGTGGTATTCTGAATTCAAATTTAAAACAATACGATCGTAAAAAAAAGACGGTAAAATGTATCAGGTTTAAAACTGCATCAATAGTTTTTGTTCAATCTAGCGATCATATTTAAATAGGGGCCATAGAAACCTAAACTCTAAGGTGGGCCAATAGATGTGTCCAGAAGTGCATATGTAATTTAAATAGTAGTATTCCCGTGAACTCTAAAAAATAAATAGTAATACTTAACAAACACAAAAAGGTTGTCAATGAAAGAGTTCCGTAAAAGGAGTTTGCAATAAACTCCACAGTGAATGATGAGAGTTTAAATATCATAATATTACCCCATATTACTTTGCTTTCGTTTACAAGCGTGACAAAGCTGAATCCGCCATCAATCCACTGAACCATAAAACATAAGGAAGTTGCCTCATTATTCAAAGGTAAGCGGAGTGAAGGATACGGCAAAAAAATTACACCATAACCGTATTTAACAATTTTATCAAGGAATATCAAATTTTATCAAGGACAATTATTATTTTAATATACCTTTTGTATTTATATACAAACAAATCGTGTCGCGTATCGGTGAAAGAATACTACCACCCCCTCTCTTCCCTTGGGTGTCGTAATAGGCGACTAACGGACTAAAGACTGCACATACATCCAACAGCATAGACAGGCGATAGGCTCACGACCTGTCACTTTGAGCACATGTGCAGTCGCTATTTCTCAGTCCTCATTGCCTAGTCTCTGTCTAGCCCTTCGGGGATAATATAAAATAGTCGTGATTATATGTATGTAAGCGGAGTGAAGGATACGGCAAAAAATTACACAATAACCGTATTTAACAATTTTATCAAGGACAAATTATTTTCTAAAGTTTTAAGCGAGCACTACACATTGAAATGAAACACTTTTTGCGGATTAAATCGCGTTTAATTTTACTACATTACATAGTTTTTAGTTTCCTGACGTTTCATTTCAATATCAAGGACAATTTTGATATATCATGTTTGTATTTATACATATACGATTATATCAAAATTGTCCTTGAGGACTATAGAGTTCAGAATTGATGGCGTATTGACATTCATAAGTGCTGTCGCCTAAAAATGGCCGAAACTGAATAAACTTTATTGATTCTTGATTCTGATTCTTGTACCATAATATTAGATTTAAAAAAAAACCAGAAATACTTTTTAAGCAACATTAGGTAATAAAAGACAGTGTAATAAAGATTCAACAAAATATCACTTTGCCCGCCCTACGATTACAAAAAGGGACCTCAGTATATCGGACCTATACCAAAACTAAAAACAAAATGTAATCTAAGTTTTTTTTTTAACAAGCATCTCAGACTGCTATTATCTCGGCCATCGACTACATTTTTAAAAGAAATATTATCATTTTAGATTTAAACAATGGTTTGTCTCAAGTGGGACTTGATCTTGCGGCGTTCGTGTGACTGACCTTAACATTGAGCTAACAAAGTATTTACAGTTAGTAACTCTGGTTTTGTTTATTTACACACTTTATTCACTTAACTCGCGTTCATTAAAGGTAGCAAGCACTATGACCGTGTAAATTAAATGACGATAAGGCTTTATACCTTATAATTGATTTGGTCAAATACTCGACCGCACAATGTAAGTTTAAGGTAAAGACCCTGTAAAGGGTTCGAAATGTCAAGACTAAAATCAAAGCCCTAAAATGTAATAAGGGCCAGAGCAAACATGCTACTTTTAGCAATGGCGATCGGCGTATAAGCCGCTTTTTATAAGCTAAATGCAGCGACTGAATCGCAAAAATGGGCGATTCCGATACTGCAATCAAACGCAAAGAGTCGCCAAAACGTGATGCAGCACCAATAGCAAAGTCGATCGAGTAGCATGCGTGCGGTAGCTCTTAAATCCGAAAAAAGTGTTTCATTTCAGCACTGGTTTTTGTATAAATGTGTTATTGAAATGCAGCCATTTTTTTACAATGAATACTTCAGTTTAGTGCCTCGGTAGCAGAGTGGTCAAGCACTAGGCTCGTTATACGGAGGTCCCGGGTTCAATTCTCAGGTGGGGCAAAGTGGGTTTTCGGATAATGTGAAAGTGTGTGTGAAGGATATCAACAGTGTCGCGTTGCGGTACACGAACGGTATACTAACACCCCCTCACTTCCCTTGGGTTTCGTAAAAGGCGACTACCGGACTAAAGACTGCACATACACCCAACAGCATAGAGCGGCGATGGGCTCACCACCTGTCACGCTGGGCACATGTGCAGTCGCTAATTGGTGAAAAGGGCAGAGGACTTTTTTTTTAATATTAGAAGGAAGCAAACGAGCGGGCGGGTCACCTGATGGAGAGCAATCACCGCCGCCCATGGACACCCATGCAAAACCAGAGGAATCGCAAATGCGTTGCCGACCTTTAAGAAAAGAATAATGGTTAAGTAAGGAAGGAAAAGGAATTGCGAGGGGGGAGGGGGAAGGGCTTCCGGAACTCTCACTGGCCGGACGAAACACAACAGCACCAAGTGCCATTATTTGACGCCGGATATTCGTTAGAGGGTGGTATTACCCCGGGGGAGCCGGCCCAATGCGTGCTGCAAAGCGCGTGGCTGTACCACTCAGTCAGTGTCACTCATTTAGCACCACCCAGGGGTCACGTGTAGGGTCTCAAGGGTAAACCTACGGACGCGAGTAAGTTTAACCCCCAAAAACTGCTTTTGCGGTCCTCATTGCCTAGTCTCTGACTAACCCTTCGGGATAAAAGTCGTGATTATATGTATGTACGTATGTGAAAGTGTGTTTTGTTGCATAGCCCGGGATTGTAGTCACCAACAATAGAGGTAAATAAACTAGAAAGGACGTCCCATACAATAAATGTGTACAGCTACACGGAAAGAAACTATTAGC
Organism: Scoparia ambigualis; assembly: GCA_963921215.1. Classification (NCBI taxonomy): domain Eukaryota; kingdom Metazoa; phylum Arthropoda; class Insecta; order Lepidoptera; family Crambidae; genus Scoparia; species Scoparia ambigualis. The sequence continues at coordinate 63,431,384 of OY992501.1, forward strand.
TGGGTTTACCATATTTCAACAAAATTTTAGAGTTAATATAGCACCTACTCTTGAGTTTTGTTGAATGAACAAAAACTGTATTGTTGATTAGTTACGGTAATTTGAACTTATTACATATATCTTTTGTTGTTTTAACGTATTTATTTTGTAAATTCAACTTTAAAAATGGTTATTTCAACAACTTGAACAGTAAAATCAACAATTACCTATTGAATTATGCATGAATTGTTACGCCAACATGTACAAATAGGTAAAAACAACTGTTTTCATATCAACAAAAACTTTTCTGTGAAAACAACAATTTGTTCATGTTGCTTTAACCCATCACTTTGTTAATTCAACTAATGTGTCGCCAACCCGTGCAAAATCAACCTTTTTGTTCTTTCAGTGTAGATGCCAGCGGGCATCTAGTGCGTGGTGCGTTGCACGCACGACACAATGATACTTGTACCGTGGTGCGGGGCTTAGTTGTCATCTTCTGCACAAAACAGAAAAATGTCTCGGCGATTTGATAAAATAATTAGTCAAATGCATGTTATATCGATAATTTAGTACGTATTTCCAGGTGAAAAGTGAATCATTTGGTTTTATTTGTATTTCCTGAGTTGTTTAAACAGTACCTTAGCACACATAAAGGCATATTTTAATAAAATAGAACACAGAATGCAAACGTGTTGTTGCGTCTAGCGCCTGCCACAGACTAACATAGTTGGAGCGAGCTGGCTCTACGCGTGTTACAAATAATCTGGTTGAGACGTCTACTCTAGTACGTAATACATTATGACTCATTGTCACCACCCCGCATTTGGTAAGCGTGCTGATTAAGTCAATACCTATAAATTTGAGCTTTTGTAAAATATTATATATCCGAAATGGACAGATTGTTGACACCATTTTAATTGTAACAACCAATGCACACAGTTATGACAGTAAATTTTATCTTATCTTATCTTATCTGAGCGATGAATTGATTTTAATAATGGAGGCCTTTACCCTGCAGTGGGCAGGTATACAGAATGTTCTTTACTAGTTAGAACAGTGGACCGACAATAAAAAGGTCATGGGTTCTATTTCGATTCGAGTTTTCCTGAGATTGGTTGTTTTTTTCTAGTAAACATTTTATCTTTAATCTATAGGGTTCGATTTCGATTCGAGTTTTCCTGAGACTGGTTGTTTTTTCTAGTAAACATTTTATCTTTAATCTATAGTATTGTGAATGCAAAAAATTCAATAATTAAAATACTTTACTAGGTACAGTTTTTATTCAAATTGTAATATTTACCTATAAATTATTTTATCCTCTGCTTATTGAAACCTCCTGAAATAAGGAGACTAGTGTTGGTTGTATCAAACTTGAGGAGTTCGATAGCGCAGCGGTCTCGGATTCGATTTCCAGCGGTTTTGTAAGAGATTGGGCTGGTTTTAAGTCCGCCTAGTTATCTATCACCATCAGCTTATCTAAACATGTTGCACTAACATCAACCTTACAAGCAGATAAAGGTGAGATAGCCAGTTCCTCAGTAGTTGAGGAATACGGGTGGTGTGCGCATCCACTGTCTCGTGTCTATTTTAACACCAGCCGGCCTAGCATGCGCATCACGAGAACTCATCTCGAACCGTTTTCTCGTGTTTTATTCATTTATCTCTAATGTCTATCGACACTTAAGTCACATGGATGCGCTTAGAACTCTACATAATATGTCAAAAATAGCATTAATAGTAGTTTTTGCATAAACTGTGGTATTTTTGTCTAAAAATCTTACCATGATAACTTTTTCTTCATCATTACAATCTTTTAAAAGAGACATTACCAATATTCTTACCAATTGAAACGTCACCGTATCGGATATCCATCGTCATTATAATACCAATATTTCTTTTTATTTATTATCTGGTGGGTATATTTATACTTATTTCGTTTAAATTTAGATTTAATGTTTTTTTTTATTATCAAATAATATCATATTCATCTAATTCAATTATCTGTATATATTTTTCATATTACACACGTGTGCACACTTGTTAGCTTCGTCTGATGACATTCGATCATTTGTCGTTTATTAAAAAGCTTATATAATAATGGAAAATCCGTCATTAGCTGTATGTTTTGAACTTAAACTGTCTTAATATCTTTTGTATCAAGAGCTGTGGATTTTGAATAAATCGTAAAATAAAATAAAATGATTTTTCGTCTCTCTTCCGCGATATATCTATGCTAGGCCTATAGGTGAGATGAAAACTCCTTAACTACTAAATATATACATAAATAATCAGACTACTATACCTAAAGAGTAAGCCCCTTCGTACACAAGGCTACGCAAATCTTCGATACTCGACGATTTTAGTCTCCAAGCGACTACCGCAATACAAATCCATTGAGGTTCGTACAGTCACCAGCATTAAGATGTGATGATGCAAAAATATCTGATCATTGGTGGAAGATATATTATAGGCATATGTATGCCTTTCACTAATGATCAGATATTTTTGCAGGCCGTCGATAGTCACATCTTAATGCTGGTGACTGTACACGAGTCGCGTCGCCGAAATTTGTCACGCGACTCGCGTCGCGCCAGTCGGGCGCTACCTGCCAGTCGAGATCTTCGCTACTTAAGTCGCGGCGATTTCCAAGATGGCAGAGCAATCATTAAATTTTAAAATGGTTTCTGAGGTGGAGAAATATCCTTGCCTATACATATATACAACATTAGTATCGGAGATTTGCGTAGCCTTGTGTACGAAGGGCCTAAAGTCGGATACTAGGCAATAAGGGCTGCAAAAGCAGTCCTCTTCCATAGCGTGACAAGTGGTGAGCCCATCGCCGTTCAATGCTGTTGGATGTATGTGCAGTCTTTAGTCTGTTAGTCGCATTTTACGACACCTAAGGAAGAGAGGGGGTAGTGCTATTCTTTCACCGCTATACGACAAGTTTAACAACTAAAGAACTGGCTAACTTTTTCAATGTGAAATGAAATGAAATGAAATTGAAACTAGATTATTTAGCTACAACACACGAGACAGTTACAACAATCACAGTTTATCAAAATATAGATTTAAAAAAAAACAGATTAATATGAGAACACTTATTAAAAATAATAGCAATGTGTCACGGCCGCAGCTAAAAAGGTAGCCAATTCAGCATTTTGTCAGGTCCAATGGAACCAGGGAGGGCCGCGGCCTAGTGTAGAGGAGCACTAGGCTGCATTGCACCAGCCCTCCACCCGCTTGGGAGTAGCCTGAACCTACCAGGCTGCTCCGTAGGGGCAGGGGACCCAGGTAAAACTGGGTCCGTAGCGGGCGGCGTTTCCCGGGGCGTATCAGCACGGTACCGGGGCGCCGCGTCGCGTTCTGAAGGAAGGTGTCAGTTCTTTTACCGGGTCGGGCCCGTATGTCCTTACTCACACGTTTCCACCACGGGGGGGCGGGTGGGGACATAATGGGTTCCAGCCCCGCACAGTGCATGGGGTGTCTCACGTTTCTCTCGAGGTCTCATGCCAGTGCAGAGAAGCATTTTCTCCGACTAAAACAAAGAAAAAAGGTCCAATGGAGCCTGACGCTGGTTTTCAATGGGCTCCTTCAATAATTTTTTTGACATATGGATGCCCATACTGTACAATGTACAGTAGGTAGGTTCTCAATTAAAAACTAAAAAACTTAAGTAATATAAAACAGACTTACAATGTACCTACTTTCACAAAAAACATGTGTCGTAACTTACCTTTTTCTGAGTGATAGAGGCACGCTGCGTTGCAGCACGAATACTTTGAGATAAGTTAGGTCGGATTCGCTTCTCCTATGCGTGTAACGGTCTCGTAGCGACTCTTTACCATAATGTCACCGCTTTTAAGACAATAAAGTTGATGTAATTAAGGGGAGTCGTAAAATAATTTTATTGTTCTATTACATTCGCGGTGCTTGCACGTGCCTATAGAATACGGGTCGGACGTAACGACATGCGAGCAGCTTGTTGAAAACCTGAGTGTCAGCATAAACTTTCCGTTAGTAAAAAAAATAAATGAAATTCCATTAAAACTGTCTTTATTAGTATGGATATTTAACCGCCTCTGTGGTCTAACGGCTAAACAACCGTGTTAGAACCAGAGGTCCCGGGTTCGATTCCCAGCGGGGGAATCAGCTTTGTGTACTTGGTTTGGTAATAAGTTCTATCGGGTGCGCTTCATTTATTATAAATACGTTTGATATAATTGGTGTGAGTGTAGGAAAGTTAAGTTAATTGCATTTTAATAACGTTCATATTACATGAACAATGTACCTACTCGTATATAACAACTAATATCATAATTCTATTTCATAAAAAAATATGTTTATATTGTAATGGTTATTTAATATAAAAATCATTTAAAATAGTATTCCTTTGATTGAATTTCTCTTTGAGTAAGTTTTATTAAACCAACTTATCAACTGCTTGCAGTAGGGTTGCCCCCCTCCCCTGCTCGGGGGGGTCGGGGTGCCTGAGGCCCCCGCCATAAAGAAAAACTGGTGATAGGCTAGGTTAAGTTTAGTTTTTAAGAATGTTATCTTAATTGATTTATCATCAGATCTTATTAAGTCCGCCTGGTTAGTTACCACCATCTTATATAAATAGCATAGCAATGTTGTGTTTCGGCAGTTTAGAGATAAGGTAGCCTGTTCTTCCATGGTTGAGGATTCCGGGTGAAGCGCGCTTCCACCTTCGACCTTATCGTAACTCACCATCAGGTGAGATGAGAGCAAAGTGCTTCCCCCCAGTTCTTATGATTCTTGATAACACACGACACGACTAAAGACAAGCTTACAAGTATGCAAGCTATGTTATAAATATTTTTATACATTTAACCCCTTAAGCCCCAAGCGGCCATATTTGGCCGCACCTAAAAACTCGCTATTCCGTCAGACCCCAAGCGGCCATATATGGCCGCGCTGGCCGCGCTCTCCTTGGCTTTGTATGTTTTGATACACTTAGAGTACCTAATTATGAACAAGGTCGATTATTTCGGTTCTGTGGTACATTTTATGCATCGTGAACGCAAAATTTAACATGAACTGCGTATATTTTTTTTAAAATTTTGTTTTCCATTTCCGCAAATATAAATTCCCGCCAATTTGCACGTGCTGTCAACATTTTTAGACATTTCGTTGCCAAGACTGAGAGGTTAACGCCACTTTTATTCCAAAACAAAAGCAATATTCTAAGGAATATTAATAACAATAATTATTGTTATACAAAAACATCTGTACGAATCGATCGGAACAAACTAAGACACACCCTCATTAGCATAATGCCCCTCACAAAGGGGAATCTGCTTATCGCATTTAATAAATAGGCATAATCAGTTGGAAATTTCGGGGACGAGCTCTGAACTTCACGATAAATTCGTCCCAAGTTGAGGTGATAAACGGATTACAGTTGGCCTGGAATTTGCCTACTTTCATTAATCGAAACAAGGAGGATGGCGCGCGGCAAAATGACGCTTTATACGTGAATTGGAATTTAAAGAGACAGATAAAGAAAAAGCGTTTTGTTCCGTAAACTTTAACGTAGGTACTAACAGTTTTCAATCACATACTTACATATTATTAATAATCACGACTATTATCCTTGAACAGTTCGTCAGAGACCAGGCAGGCGTATTTGACGAGCTCCTTGGTCGAGTGGTTTGTACAGCGGTTTTCATGGTGTCGCCATCTCTGAGGTCCCGGGTTCGATCCCCGGTCTGGTCAATTTAGAAATTATTGTTTTTCGAAATTGTCTCGGGTCTGGGTGTTTTCTATGTATAATAAGTATGTATTTAAGTATTTTAAGTATGTTTATCCGTTGTCTAGTATAACCATTTAACGAGTTTCTTCGAAGCTTCTCTTGGGCTAGATAATTGGTGTGATTGTAGGAAAGATTTATTTATTTATTTTATTTATATAATAAAATATAAGAAATATATCGTTATTATTACTACTGAATAAAGTGTGTAAAGTCCGTTAGCATGTTTCCGATTTCCGAGTGATTTTTAGAGAAATATTATAAGACAAATAAACTGTTGCAATCATCACTTTATGTTGATACCTGATGGATAGGACATTATATCGGTTGGTATTTGTTGTTTACAGAACGACAAAATATGGTTTGAATTTGCACAAATTGCCTCTTCACGCCTCGTTTGAATGGCCCTATAGCATAGCGTCATTCATCGTTGTAACAACATCCAATAAACGTCCCAGTTTTGGCACAGGATTTTCTTTATTGACAACAGCACAGGGGGGACATTGGGCTATTGCCTACCAAGCTGCCCTAATGCGGGTCTTAAAGACTGTCATCTGACGACAACAACCAACATCAATGTCTTGACGTGCCTTCCGTAACACTTTATATTACTCTTTGCTACATTACTAGCGAATATTAACTAGCATTTATTTTAAAAACTTATAAATATAGATAGATAAATAGATAGATAGACAATACTTTTATTGTAACTTAACACCACAAACATTTACATAAGACATAACAATGAGCACAAATACAAAGTTACAATTTGGCGGTCTTATCACTTTAAAACGATCTCTGCCAGACAACCATTCGGATGGAGAGAACTTATACATTCAAAGATTGGAGGTGCATACCACAGTTAAACAATTAAAAGCAGAAGAGAATTAAAAAGAACTAAAATAAAATTCATAACATTATAAAATATATAAATAATAGGGTGTAACAAATATATATATGTAAATATACATACTTATATATAATAGTCTCAGATAGGATGTAGCGGACAATGACAGCTATGCAGCAGGATAGGGTTAAAATGAAAGGTAGTAATTCTTCACGTGCACCTTAAATGCGTGAATTGTTTTAGCACGCCTGATCGCAACTGGAAGCGAGTTCCAGAGACGAACAGCTTCAACGGTGAAGGAACAATCGTAAAAGGTAGTGTGGATAGATTTTCTGATGACCGTAAGGAGCGCGAGGATGAACAATAAAGTAAACTGAAGCGTTCCTTTAGATAAGAAGGATTGGTGGGATTATATATGATATTTTTGCAGTCGTAAAAAGCTGAAGCTTAAACAAATACAGTATGAACACAACCCCGAGCGGAAACTGGTACTCATTAACTTGTGTTTTTACTACTCATTATTAAATTCAACGAATATTTAACATGAACGTGTAACATTTATATACTTAAAGAATTACAGTTCGCCCGACGCATTGTAAACTACAGCAGCAAATATTGTCCCATTTATTATGCACGGAAAGGAAAAGTGGGGTAAATCCGATAAATTAATTTGTATTGATGCGCTTTTTTAACTGAGCCGGTTACGTAGGAAAAGTATTGTAGTTTTAACAAGTGAGTGATACCACTCACTCTTGGATTTTTTTGACAATTTTTTGACAGTAACTGTCAACGTCAAATTTGACAGAATGGAGCATAGACTATGCCATATTGTGCAAAAGCAATACATAAGATGAACAACAGAACCGAAATAACCAAACTTGTTCATACTAAAATAGTCTGTAAGTCTATGAAAACACGGTACAAAGTCAAGTGTGTTTTTGTAGGTGCGGTCTCATGCGACCGCTTGGGGTTTGAGGGGTTAAAAAATTAGTGTAGGCACTTACATACGGTCGCGGTCAAAAAATGTTTACCACCTTCAGTACCACAATGAAAAATGAAAAAAAAAGAAAATGAAAAAACGTTTATTGCAACAGTCACCAATTTACATATTAATGTAGCCCTGGCTTTTGAGAAAAAATTACTTGTGTTACAAAAGCCAGTTCCTTCCTAAGTTGACAAAACTCACTGGATTTTGTTGTAATAAAAGGTTACATGAACCAAGAACATTAAATTAATATAAGAAAAAAAAAGATAATATCACCTTTGACCTAAATATAACATTTTATTCTTTTCAGTTACTTAATTATTACAATTGCTACAAACAGAAATGTGTTACTTGTGCGAGAGGTGTGTGTGTGTGTGTGTGGGTGTGTGTGTGTGTGTGTGTGTGTGTGTGTGTGTGTGTGTGTGTGTGTGTGTGTGTGAGTGTTTGCGTGTGTGCGCTATTGTGTGTATTTGTGTTTAATACATACTTCTTACATGTTAGATATTAAGAGATCTTCAGTAGCTTTATAATCGTAATTTTGAAGCCAATTGGTTATTTTATTTTTTATTTGATAGTTACTGAGTATCCTACTTATATACTTTTTATTAAATTTATTGTAAAATAGGGGGGCCAAATAGGAGTATTGTCTTTGGGCAAATGCACTGTTTGTCTTGGGAACTAGGTAACGATCTACTTTATTACGATTGTTCAGTCTTTTTCTAACAAGTTGATGGTTTGTCGAGTACCTATGGAATCGCCGAATACACTGGTATACGAAAAGTTTTCTTACACTAAGAACCAGTGCCCTTTCATAAACCAGTGTAGTAGGATGTCTAAAAGGTAAAGATAGCAGTACCTTCAGCACAACACGTTGTGCACGTTCAACGTTAATGAAGTGAGACTTGCCAGCACCACCCCAAGAACAGATGCCATAAGTGATGACCGATTGACAGATTGCATGCACACATTTAGGTCACAAGTTCTAAATGTCTATTTCATATTAATTAGATTGACCATAGATTAAAATCTTTTTTCTAATGATATGAGAATTAATCTCTCTAGGACTACTATCAAGTTTTGATATTTAGAAAACCTTCTTTGAAAAAACCAGTGTTTTTTAATTTTTTTACTAGGAATATGAAGAAATAACAAAAAAACAACTTCAAAAATCTTAATTTAATATTTAGTATAACCTCCCTGAGCAGCTATAACGGCACGTAGTCTATCTCGCATTGATGCAACAAGGCGCGCGCATAGATCAGTCCCTCTGATATCCTCCCATACTCGAGCACAGTGTGATTTAAGAACATAAGGGTTTCTTTCATTTTGAAAGACGTTGAACCATAAGCCCCCATACATTTTCAATAGGGTTTAAATCAGCAGACCGAGCGGGCCTTGTTATTTGCGCGGCAGTTAGTATCGGTCGTCGTCCTGGGGCCTAAGTCTGCTAATTTACGAATGGCATAATTGAATCGCAATTGTATCGCATTGTAATTGTTTGACACATTTGGTATTCTTCGCATTGTAATTGTTTGACACATTTGGTATTCTCTTACTCATTTAAGAATACCAAATGTGTCAAACAATTACAATGCGATACAATTGCAATTCAATTATGCCATTCGTAAATTAGCAGACTTAGGCCCCTGAGTTATTTCTACGATCTGTTGCCCTTCTTCGCCGTGACGCCGAATCCAAAACCTCACAGTGAATCGCGATATATTGAGTTTTCGTGATATAGCACTAATACTATGTCCATATTAGAAGAGAAATATTATTTCAGCTCTTTGCTCCAGGGTTAAACTTGCCATTTTATTTAGTTTTTTATATATCTTTCGTAAAATTATGCTCTTGTCGAAATGACGACGTTCAAACAATCATTTTTGATAAATGTCATATCAACAAATAATTAAAAGAGTGTCAACATCAAAAACTGGTCAATAATCTCTTTGTTATACTCGATGCGTCATATTGAATAATAACTTTTCAAAGGTAATAAGTAACTTGATATGGCATTTTAGACTTTAGTGTAAAAAGTGTGATATAGAATCTAATTTTATAACTGGTAAACATTTTCTGACCGCGACCGTACATGCGAAATGCCATGGACCGAGAGTCGTTAACGACCGTGAGTCCGAAATTGCAAAAACAAACCCATTCCAAAAATGCACTTTACCTAATTCATTTAAAAAATTAATACTAAGTTCCCGTATGCCTTTCAGCGAGTGACGAACTCCCATTTCAATACGAGGAAACAATCCTCTTCGAAGCAATCCAACCCTTGCTCGAAAATACTGTGGAAATTTTGTATGAAGAATATCCACTTGTTCCTTCGGAGCCAACCATGGGTCAAACACCAGAACCACCCAGAGGTAAAATACTGAAATCTGTTAGAAAACTCTCTGCTACGCCGGAGAACTCGGGGTCAGAGCCTTTTCACCTGGACCCTGATGATACTCCTACATACGGAGCGCAGAAATCCATGAGAAATTAGCAAACATCTGGTCCCAGCTACTTAAAAAGGGTGTACGAGTATGTGTATATATATATATATATATATATATATATATATATATATATATATATATATATATATATATTATGTCAAAGTATTGAGCCATATTTCACTTATCTTACAGTAAAACAGAGCTTTTGTTTACATGAATGTAGTTCGTGCAAAAGCTGTGACTGTGATAATAACTAACCTTCTTATGAAAACCAATAATTCACTCAACTGAATTAATGCCAGTTGAAACTTAACTTTTCATGGTGGATTTTAAATACTAAGTGAATTATATACATTGGTACCATTACACAGGTCTCTGTATTCTTTTAGCGTCGAAGGTTTGATTACATTTAATTTTTAAATTCATAACAGTCCTAAACCATGAAGTATGAAAGGAGGACAAGAAGGCCTTTGCCTAGCAGTGGTAGAAGCTAGGCTGAATAATAATAATTAATAATTCAATGGCAGACTAGGTTAAGTTTTTATTAATATTTTATATTATAAATATGTTACTTTTATAGTATAACCGTGTCGTGTAGCGGTGAAAGAATACTACTACTCCCTCTCTTCCATTAGGTGTCTTAAAGGCGACTAACGTAATCCAACTAGCAAATTGGTCATATAAAAACTGTGCTATGCGACTTTCAGTTATATAACTGTTGAATTGATGTTATTAGACAACTACAACGTTGTGTAACCGTAATTCCTACAACGATTTAGTCCCGTAACTAAATGGTCTACTAAATAAGTAGAGTAAACGTTTTTACGACTACTTTATACAACGTCGTATAATGGTACAAAAATATAGGTTAAGTAAACGTTTTTACGACGGTATTATACAACGTTGTATAGTGGTGTCTGTGTATAGGTTAGGTAGACGTTTATACGACTGATTTATACAACGTCGTATAGTGGTGCCTGTGTATAGGTTAGGTAGACGTTTTTACGACTGGTTCATACAGCGTCGTATAGTAGTGCCTGTGTATAGGTTAGGTAGACGTTTTTACGACTGATTTATACAACGTCGTATAGTGGTGCCTGTGTATAGGTTAAGTAGACGTTTTTACGACTGATTCATACAACGTCGAATAGTGGTACCTGTGTATAGATTAGGTAGACGTTTTTACGACTGATTCCTACAACGTCGTATAGTGGTGCCTGTGTATAGGTTAGGTAGACGTTTTTACGACTGATTCATACAACTTCGAATAGTGGTGTTGGAGTATAGGTTACGTGAACGTTTTTACGACTGCTTTATTATATCTTCGTATTATGAAGCCAGGTTGTAGGTCGGATAAATAAAAAAAAATATGACACCATGTATAAAGGGTTTATTTAAATTAAAGGTTATCATAAAAGGTTTATTTAAATTAAAGGTTATCTGTTCATGTTTATTATCTCACGGAACTCTAAAATAAATTATCATGGCCGACCATCTTGGTCGCAAGAAACCGCATTATGCGACCTTTTCATTCTATAATTGATGTATGGAAGTCGTTTCTTAACTTAGACAAGATGGCTGCTATTTTAGTATGTAAACAAATTTTAAGCAATAGTCTACAATAATTTAATTTCAAGAAATTCGATGAGAACGTAAAAAAATTCACAACAACACACCTATATTTCACCACAAAACTAAACGTCCCATAAGAACTAGGTGCACTGCACACATTTATCCATACACTCTGTTCATGTATAATATTGTTAAAGTAAATATAAAAATAATAAAGTAAATTATAACTTATAAACCGTTTAAATTTTGTATTTGATAACCCGCACTTTTCCAGCAAACATCACAGGAACGAATGAATGGAATGAACTGAAGTTCATTCCATTGTGTACAATAAAAGTCAATGTTAAACACTTAACCGACATTACAGTCATCTTCTAATGTCTATGCAATTGTTATAGGACTTCAGTGGTTCGATAACAGTCGGTCGAAAACTTTTATGTAACATTTAAAAGTTGTTGACTGACGTTTATTTAACTTGTAAATAACAATAATGTCGTTTAATATGGGCCTATTTCGCGTTGTATAAACGTCTACGACACGTTTATATGACGCACTTTAGAGAACCAAAAGGAAATGTAAAACGTTTTCTCAACTATTATGCAACAATAATTTGTTACTTGGTAAGGACCGCACTTACACCCAACAGCATAGAGCGGCAATGGGCTCACCACCTGTCACGCTGAGCAAATCTGCAGTCGCTATTAGTCAAAGTGGACTATGGCAGAGGACTGGGAGCCCATTCGGTCGCATAATCTCTTTCGTCATAACGGAATTTGGCATAACAGTTTCAGCATAAAGTTATTTCGCACAAATTATGATAAGCAGAGTGTTATAAGCCCATAATGGTTTTATCGGCATAATTTTAGCGTATATTAGCAATTGTCTTGAATTTCGAGGTTATTTTTTTTAATAGACAACAGGAATACTAGCTGCCCTACTCCTGTAGGTCACGTGACGTGATAAGACGATTAGGCGTTATACTCTTGTAATATTCTAAATGTCAATAATTATGGTATTCTATATGTATGACTGCCAATAAATGTTGTGGTTGGTAATCGACATTGTAAAAACATTTACGCATGAACATTTGATGATGATATTATCATTATTAAAAAATAAGTTATGGGGAAATAAAGAATGCCTAATTTTTTTTTTTAATAAACGTTATGCGAAACGAAGAGAATGCCAAAAAACGTTAAAATATGCCTCTTTAATTTATGCAACCCAATATGGACCTTAGAGGACTGCTTTTGCTGTCTTAATTGCCTAGTCTCTGTTTAACTCTTCGGGGATAATACTTAGTCTTGATTATGTTACTACTATATATGTTATTGTTGTAAAATTGTAAAAAAATCTTAACATTTATGTTTAAAGAGAATAATAATAAAAATAATAAAATTTAATAAGCTCTATCGAATCTAGTTGTAACAATTAAGTTCCTGCCTCCATAGATGTTGATCAATATACGAGTTAATAACTAGAACAGAACCAACAGCAAAACACATGCAATAAATCCATCAACATTATAATATCATAACGGCCAGAGATTGTATCGGCCATGTTAGCCGTCTCCCGTACATCCGGTCCCCATACTGTGGTACCGAAAGGAAGTCTGTTTGAGACCACATTGTTTTCCAAGTTCCATACAAGTGGCACTCGGCCAGTTTATTATAGGTTTTACTTGGATTCATTGGGGATATCCTGAATTTATAATATTTTAGAGAGGAGCTCTATTGTGTTTATCTCAGGCGTTTGGTTCGTAATCTTGCCTGTTAAGATATGTTATTAAATATTAAGTATCTTTCGCAATACCAGGTCGTAATATGTACTAAAAGGAAGGCCTATTCGTTCATTTAAATGGAAACTATTTTAAAAATGGCTGTGTAACTACTGTGAGGCATACAAGGGCCCAGTACCGGAACCTGTAGTATCAACCTCCTTGTCACAAATATATTTATAGTAAAAATGTTTTTAATATGTGTATTACTATCTATAATAATCTGCCTGATGAGCTTAAACATGAGAACACAGCTACATTCAAAAACAAATTGACCAAATGGCTGCAGGCAAATTGTTTCTATAGCGTGAAAGAGTATATGGATAGGATCAAATAAATATTTTGTACTTATATTAATTTGCACACCTGCTTGCAGATTGAATACATGTACACACATTTTATATTTAAGAACCCATAACTTGTATTCTGGCAAATAAAGACATCTTTATCTTTATCTTATCTTTAGTCCGTAAATGCCACCTACCCGCATTAAGAGGAAACACTACGTCGACGTGGCATGCTAATTTCTCATACAAAACACAGAAAAACAACGTTTCGTAGTCCCCTGTTTCCTCCTTTAGAACTTGACCAATTTCTATTACTTTTCCAGCATCGGCTAAGGAAAGAGATTTTCTATGTTTGTATGTTTGATTTATTTGCATTAAGTCATTTATTCAATAACCAGGAGCCTTCAAAATTTAGCAAATTTACTCCGTATTAAAGGCGTCTTCAGAAACCTGAAGTGGCTGGTTAAAAACAATAATTAAGAATCCAACGAACTTACCTTGTGAAGTTTGATTCCAATTATGCGAGGGTCTGAACCGAAGACGATTACTTATTACATGCAGCAGTACATGAGATGGTGCTATCTTCTTCACACTTTTAGATATATCCTGAAAAGAAATATCTTATTTCCGTTCCCTGCACTGGCAACCCCGCGTCACGAGACGTCATTTTTTCAGAGAATTTTGTGTTATCCTCCACAATTTTTTATTTTACTTTTTGGGTTGGGAGGGATGGGTTGACGTAATCGTCTTCGGTTGAGACCCTCGCATAATTGGAATCAAACTTCACAAGGTAAGTTCGTTTGATTCTTAATTATACTTCGGGTCTCAACCGAAGACTTATTACAAGCAGATGTTCAGAGCATTGTAATGTTAACACAATAAAAATAAAAATATGTCAATTTAAACTTTACAATATATAGGTAGTTTTTTATAAGTGCTTAAGCCTCCTTTAAACCTTAAAAGATGCATTTAAAGGCTATCGATGCATTGGTCGTTTTCTAAACAATGACTTTAACAATTTCATTTATTTATTTGATTTAGTATTATTATTTTGTTGTGTAAATACTGCATTGACAAATTCATTCTGATTTGTACCTAAACATTTCTCCAACTGTATTAACAAATACATTTAAGTGACTATCAGCCCACAAGAACTCTGCGAAACACCTCCAGACTAGATCTGTGAGCAGTGTGAGCAGTAAATGCCGAGCGAGTATTGTGACTGTGAGCTCCAAATAGACAGACAAATATCGGTATCGGCATGTCGTCCACTGTCTTGGAATCCTTTTTTTTTTTTTTTTGTCTGCAACAATCGTTTTTGACCGCCTTTTTATGAGGTTGGCACAACCAGCAACAAATACTGGGATTCTTACAAATATTGGACAATCTGATAGCGGTTGCCAAACGCGGGTCCTGAAGTCTAAATGAAGTCGGTAATTTCAATCACAATCACATAATTTTGAATTGATATATTATTTTTGATTAAACTAATAGACTGCGTTTTTTGAGCAGAAACAATAGAAAATATAGTGTAAGAATCATAAGTGACAAATCAATGATTATGATCTAACTCTAAGGATAGTCCTGAAAATATGGTTTAATAAACATGACATTTGTGTCCCATGTTGAATTGTATTTTTGATTTGGAGCAATAAATCTTAGTTAGTGTACACTTAACAAAACTGTGTTAAACACAGTCATTTATGTAAAGTAAATTACTTCCCTTAGATGACAGGTAAAGTGGACCTATGCGTATTTAAACAACATAGAACCTTCCTCAAACTTTTTGCTTAGAAATGATAACTTTATAACTATCAGCTTTGAAAAGATTCAAGTTATTATTTTTCGAATAAAGCTACCAAGATATTATCAAATACAGTATTGATTTAATGTTACTGATTTTGTTGCAAGAGATGTAAACATAATATATCTCAAGATGCTCGTGGTATACCATGTCTGGTCAACGATTCACTAATAATTTGGCGCCACCTGGATAAGGCTATCTAGAAGTGGATGGCTCGCCTTGAAAGGAAATTAGGTATAACAAATATTATTTAGGGCCGAAGAACATTTTTTCTTGGACAACAAGTTTGGGCCACATTGTATACCAAGGATGTAAATTCTAATCTGTACCACAACAATACCTTCTGCTTTATCAAATTTATATTAAATGTAAGTGTTTTTTTTTTGTTATGGCTTGGTCAGGATTTTGTGATGCATTCTGCGTTTGTAAAGGTTTGTAAGGTCAAATTATGGCTTTGCCAATAAACTAATAATATATGAAAATGCATGGTAGGAGAGTTACCTACTCCGTATCTAAGTATATCCGTATAATGTTTTCACAAGACTGGATGTAGGATGCCAATACAAAAAAGTTTCTGAATCGATTAATGCTAAGAACTTCTCTTTTTCAAACAACTTGGTGTAGGTAGGAAATTCAAACCGCAACGGCCCTGTGCATGCTGTAGTCAATATTGCTGAATTCATCTAAATCCCTCATTATACATTTATGTATAAAAACAAGTTCTGTTGCTCGATTTTTTAGTAATGCTTTTGTAAGTGTTTGTGACAAACCCTATGACTCCAAAAAGGTGCTTGTAGTCGTAGTTTTATTATTCAATACACACTCGTCATAGTTTGAGCTTATTTTTCGTGCGTAGGTACAAAACATAAACTAAACAATTATTGTAGAAATTTCAAATATTATGCGCAATTGTTCTAGAACCGGTTCCAGTAATTTCGCAAACACAAATAGGCCGAACAGAAGAACATTAATTTCAACTAAGGCCTCAAAGTAAACCTTAACTTTTTGCGATCAGCTTTAATTGCAGTAGATACTAAATTAAAAATAAGCATCTTGAATATCAATTGTTGACAATAGTAGTTGTGATTTAATAATTTAAGGGCAGTTCGATTCTTTTAAATATCATTATTTTGAAGCTGCTTTAAATTTTAAGTGAATCTGTGAGATCCTTTACCTTTTTTTTTATTTGTAAACTTTTCCTGACCTTTATAAACACAACAAAAGAGAATCAGACAAATCAATCGAGCCGTTTTCGTGCGCTTAGCAACACATTTGGCGATTCATTTTTATCTACATAGATTGAGGTAGTAAGTAACAGACATGGTTTTGGGGTATAGTTGTTTTTATAGGTTTGCCGGGAAAATGAATAATTCATTTACGAATCCAATGTAAAACATTACGATCCCTAGTGAGCTCACACTTTCTGTCATTCAATCATAAAAATAGATCAAGCGACTGCAGGAGCTCTGATTCCAACGTCTCCCTGTCAGATATTCGGCGGAAACTCGGCAGTCCCTCGGCGGTGTGAATGGTGCAGGTGGGCTTGATCGCAGCTCGATAGCTGATGATACTACTACGCGCAGTGGCGCCCCCCCTAGAGTTTAAAGAACCTCGAAGTTGATCACAACTTCAGCCCGGGCATCAGCCCGAGACCCTGTACAGAGCGTTGGATTTTTGTTTTCTTTCCGAATCAAACTTGGTTATGGTATTAGGAGTCTTAATATTATTATGCTCAGAAAGTGAAGTTTTAAAACTTTTATTCATATTTACCACCAACAGAGCTTATTATTATTATTATTTTTTCAATTTCCTAATTTAGTTTTGGAGCTTCGAGGCTTATGTACATTATTACCATTTTTTATTATTATTAATTTTTTTTCTGTTTATTTAAGTAGGTAAGTAAGTACTTATTATTATTATTATTATTTTTATTATTTTTTATTTTTTTATTATTATTATGATAACCCTTTATTTTTTATGAGGTTCTTTTCTGAAAAATTGTAAAATCTATGGGTGTTCAATGAAAGCAGGCTATCGTCGGACTGACCGTCATATACGGCGACAGATCGAAGATCCTAGTGGCGCAGCTGGCACGGGCACAGGCGCTAGCGCTGCAAGCAGCGCGAATGGCCAAGCTTCGTTTCTCCCGCTACTGGTTGAGTCATTGTAAACATCAATGACATAGTTTAAGATGTCTTCACCAAATCATTATTGATAAGTAAACCCGAAGATAACGAAACGTTGAAAACATGTCCACTTCCGGTGGAAATCGAACCCACGTCCTCAACGATGTTGAGACTCTGCTTTGTTCCACGGAGGACGTAGAAACGAGAAACTGTTAGGGTGAAATAGGTATGGCCTCTCACGGTTATTGTGGAGTAAAAAATCCTCAACACAGTTCAAGTAGAGTTAGAAACTATGAAACGGCTAGCGTGGAGCCTCAACACTGTTAAAGTGGAGTAAATATCCCCGACACGGCATGCGTGGAGCCTCAACTCTGTTAAAGTGGAGTAAGTTACCCTAACACGACTTGCGTGGTGTAATATAGAACCTCAGCACTGTCTAATTGGTGTAAGTAACCTCGATACGGCTTGTATGGAGTAAAATCAATGATATTCAAGGTCATTGAGTAAAATAAAGCATCAACACTGTTGAGCAGTTATATATCCTCGACACATCATATACGTTTAGTAAGTTAAACACTGTTACAATGGTGTCTAAGTAAATAGTTTTGCATTTAAAGAATTTCTTGTTGTAAATGGCTTTTAATTTTATTACAATCATTATTTTAGAACCCAAGAAAAAACCAATAAAAATGAGGGTAGATAATTTGAATGATAAATGATCTTAGTTCCTTACAACTATGATACATTCCTTAATAGTTAATTTTCCAGGTAAATTAGCGTTATGTTCCAATACCTGCGTGTCGTAATATCGTTGATACGACATTTATCACTATTCACCGACACCGATGATAATAAACGTTTTATAATTAAAAATGATTTCTTTACTTTACGAAGAATACCATAATGGTCACTGTCTCTCAACTTCGAACTTTAACATTTTCCCATCATATTAAATACAAATTTAATTTCGTTACGAAAAGTACGTGTGTTATCGGATAACACAAAAACACGTAATGACGTCTCGTGACGCGGGGTTGCCAGTGCAGGGAACGGAAATAAGATATTTCTTTTTAGGATATATCTAAAAGTGTGAAGAACATAGCACCATCTCATGTACTGTGCTGCATGTAATAAGTAATCGTCTTCGGTTGAGACCCGAAGTATAATCAAACATACAGACACAGAAAATCTCTTTCTTTAACCGATGCTGAAAAAGAAATAAAAATTGGTCCAGTTCTGAAGGAGGAAACAGGGGACAACGAAACGTCGTTTTTCTGTGTTTTGTATGAGAATTTTGCATACCACTTCGACGTGGTGTTTCCTCTTAAGCCTGTAAGATCGCAACCCGAGATCCGTCTTAGTCCAATAGAGTAACAAACCGATGATGTATCTACTTTCATAAGTGCTCGATTATTATGCCTAAATCTAATAAATGATTCCTAACAAATCAGAGCAAAGTAATCAATACCGCACTCATAATTACCATGTGGCTCTGCTTAACTCAAACAAAACACAAACAAAACAGAACACGCTCACTTTAAACCGAAAGACAAAACATTCGTTTGTTTTGGAGTTTTCAAAGTCAACCTTGGGCTTTTGTTTGAGCACAGGCCGGTATTATTTTAGGGTATGTTTGTAAATACGAAATGGAGCCATGTTATTTTAATACTGGATGAAAGGAGAGGCGATGCAAGTAAAATATGGAGCCGAACTGCGGAGCAAATGCTGAATTTCGTGATAGCAATACTGATGAAATGAACGATTGTACTTATAATGTACAAAATGAAATTAGTAAACGTGGTTTAACGTAAACTACTGATAATCCTATGGAATCCTAAAAAGTGTGTAATTATCGTAACAAATGCAAGACTACAGTTTTATACCCTTCGTACAATAGGCATACATATTGTAATATGTAGATTCGTATGTATTGCGATCGTATACGCATACCTTGAAATAAATATGTTAATCGAAAATTAACATGTTTGTATATATTTCATTGTGTATCATCTTAATGTTTAACGCCTTTGCGTTATCGATCTTACGTTCAAAAGAAGGAAAAAAAATCACTAGTCATTCAATCAAAAACCTGTCTAGTTCATAGTAGATAGATGTGAAAAAGGATGGCAGTCGGCCATGCATTGGTTTTCTCATAAAAAGGCGTGTGGACGCCATGTAATATTAATTAGATTAGTAAAATCAGTTGTTCATTGGTTTTTGTCATCAAGGCGTGTGGATGCCAGTTCAATATTAAATATAGTCATTCATTGGTTTTCAAATTCAAAGGCGTGTGGACGCCATTTTATGTTAATTATAGTAGTTAAATCTTGTTACCTATTAAAATCAGTGTGACAAAGTAAAGTGTTTATTTTTCATCATCTGAATCATCATCATCAATTATCAACGTCTCAAGGGTCTAAAACGACGCATCGAACCCGCCGTACGCGGTCCTTGAGAAAATCATCATCAACGTGTACGATCCTTGGCCGTCGCGATCACGGCTGGCCGAGAAAATCTATGCACAATATTTTGGTGGAACCCACGAGGGGAATCGCACATTTTTGGGAACCCAGGACGGGAATCGTTTAAACCCAGGAAGGGATAAACAGCATTATAGGTACTGGACACGCGGTTGCCGTCCAAGGTCATTGCCGGCAAACTCGCGTCTAAGCTGCCGTCAAGATTATAAGTTCAGTGTGAAATACCGGATATCAAGTCAATCTCGGAGTGTTTCAGTGTTTAAATTCAGTGTTCGTAATAATTCATCATAATTATCACCTTCATCAAAGGGTCGAGATTCGACGGGGCGTATTTATTGAAAATAAAGATACGCCATTTTGTAATTTTGTATCGCATCGCTACGCTACGCAACGGGAACACAGACAGCCGACGCAAGAGGGCGCGCGCTGCGGTTCACTCATTCTTACGGACTCATAAGTTAGTGTTATTGTGTTGTGATTGGCCAATAATTCATGTAAGTACATTCATTCTCATCAAACCAATCTCAATCGGTCTCACTTCATTCAATCTTTACGAATATTGAATCACTCATTCAGTCAATGTCACTGTCATGTCAAGTGTCTGTCAATTAAATAACTAGGTTATCTTGTTTGTTTACATATTCTAAATTTATGTTTCGTTAGTTTTAAATTTGTTACAAGTGTAACTTATCTCAAGTGTTACTGTTTATTACGTGCATTAGTCAGTAGATAGTCATCATGGCTTCGCGTAAGACTAGAAATCAGGTTAGAACTCATCATAGAATGTTGTTGGATTTTGCCGCGACAATCGACGATAAGGCTGGGTCGATCTCTGCTTCAGTAGCAACAAAACACTTTAATACATACTATAAAGATTTGGTTTTAGCCTACGAAACATTATTGGGTTTCTCAAATGACGAAGTGTCTGAATCAGACATGTCGCTGTTCGAAACACAATTCACGGAAGTCAACAAACTGTTGATGAGACTGGACCAGGCGACGTCGGAGTCAACCGCTGGTACATCCCAAATCACACAAGTTTACATCAAACCAGGTAATGGCCAAATTACCACTTATAGAACTTCCCAAGTTTACAGGGAACCTCATGGACTGGGTTCCATTCTATGACTTGTTTCATTCATTAGTTCATAAACGTGATTTATCGGATGCTGAGAAGCATTATTATCTTAGATCCTCATTGTCAGGTGAAGGTCTTCACATTGTCAGACAGCTGCCGGTAGATGATAAGAATTATTCAGTGGCGCTTAATTTATTTAAGTCTAGGTATCAGAATACTAGATTACTACTAGATGCTTATATTGGTAGGATAGTAAATTTACCTATCATCACATCATCAGTCACTCACCTGCGTTCACAATTGTATGATCCACTGCAGGAAGCCCTTCAGGCTTTGGAAAAGCTAGATCAGCCTGTCAAAGAGTGGTCATATGTTATATTGTATTTAACATTACAGAAACTGCCTGTTAAGCTGCGGTCACTATTTGAGGAATGCCACGCCACGAACCCTGATGCTTTGCCTACCATAAGTCAACTAATGGAGTTGTCGGACGAACAGTGCCGACTGCAGCTGACAGTGGCATCAGCACCTGAGCCTGTCAGGAGACCACCTCTGGCTTCACTACCAACGGTGCGTCCACCAGCTTCACGATCAAGTCAACATCGGATGACATCAGGCAAGGCATACCAGGCCAATCAGGTGATGTCATCATCAACAGATCAAGGATCATCAGCTCGTCAGGTGAGGCCTTCTTGTTCATTTTGTAGTGCCCAGGGACACTCACTTTATAGGTGCCCTGACTTTCAACAGTTGTCACGACCTAGTCGTAAGTCATGGGCGACTAAGTCGGGACATTGCTATCGATGCTTACGGAAGCACTATGCAAGTAACTGTAGTCATAGGAACTGGTGTTCTCATTGTGGCTCCCAGGATCATAACTCACTTATTTGCAACGCAGATGAGAACATCGGTGCTCCCCGGCAGCAAAATCAACCTGCTGCTCGGCTGGTCACCCAATGTGCAGGTGGTCGAGACACGCCAACTTCGTCAAAAGCGCGTCATGTCTCACCAACACCACCAGTGCATATCACTGGTGTGATCCAGGAAGAAGCGAACCCATCTTCAGTACATCATCATCATGAGGCTCCACTGGTGCAGTCCATGGCTCATCACCAGCCAAGGCCACGAGTTGGTGACAGAGCACATCTGGCTCAGACCACCTTTCATTCACTCAGGTTTGGCTCACGGATGAGCCCTGATAGGGCATGAGATAAAGTAACTGCTGGTGCATCTATGGGACCATCACTTCCCATAACTATTTGTCCTACTGCAATAGTAATGGTCAGGTCAGGTGATGGTCAATTTGTCAAGGTCCGGGCCCTGTTAGATACAGGCGCCTGTGTTTCAATCATCAAACAATCATTAGTTCATCATTTAAAATTGCACCAACAGGGTAATAGTAATACTCTTTTTGGAGTAGGTCATCAAGCTGTTAATACACCGGGCACTGTTGTAAAGTTAGTAATCAAACCAGTAGGGGCTCAATTACCAATAGTTGGTACCCGGGCAATGGTTATGTTCACATTATCAGGAGATATTCCACCATATGATATTAAATTAAAGAATCAGTTAAAGGCATCAAATATTATTATTGCTGATAGCAACTTTGATAAAGCTCGAGATGTAGATATCATACTTGGTACAGATGTGCTCAATTATGTACTTGATGGTTCAAAGATTTCAACCAACATTCCCGGGATAGCGGCTTATGGATCATGTTTCGGTCACGTCATCTTGGGAGCGATACACACTCAACAGTCACCATCGACGGTCACATCACCCGACCAGTCGGCAGGCACTTCAGTAGAAGACTATGGATTCCATGCAGTCAGACAAGAGGAAGTCTTAGAAAAGTTCATCCGGATTACTTGGAATGTGAAAGGTTGTATAATTCAAGTACTCAACGTATGCCAGATGGCAAATATTTGGTTAGGTTACCATTACTTTCAACAAGGCCACCATTGGGTGATTCAAAGGCTTTAGCCATTCAACGATTGCGATCTTTAGAAAGAAAGATGGCTAAAAATTCAGTATTCGCAAGTAAATCAAAGAATTCATGAAGGAATATGAAACTCTCGGTCATATGTCAAAATCGGACTTTCAGTTAGACTCCGAACATTTCATCATCCCTCATCATGGCATATTCAAAAAGGGAACGGATAAGATCCGTGTAGTATTCGACGGGAGTGCTCGTTCATCAACAGGAACATCACTAAACCAGTGTCTTCACACCGGTCCACCACTTCAAAATGATATTACCCAAATATTGTTAAATTTCAGACGGCATCAAATAGTCTTCACGACCGACATCAAGCAGATGTTTCGAATGACCTGGATACACCCTGAAGACAGGAAGTACCAGCTCATCTTGTGGAGAGAGGACCCGTCTGACCAAATTCAGGTATATGAGTTGAATACTAATACCTACGGCCAACGATCAAGTCCATTAATTGCAATTCGAACATTGTTACAACTCGCCGATGATTGGGAGGCATCATGAATCATCAGCTTCAACCGTCATCAGACGAGACACCTTCGTTGACGATATTCTCACGGGCGCAGACTCGTTATCAGAGGCTCAACACCTCAAATCAGAACTCATCGCACTAATGAAAAGCGCCAAATATGAGCTCAGGAAATGGTCATCAAATTGCAATGAATTACTGCAGGATTTGCCGCAGGAACACCGCGAACTACCACATCAGTTTGATACTGACGATAAAAGCTTTATTAAAGTATTAGGTATTCAATGGGACCCAGTATCAGACTCAATGTCATATCAGATCAATGTACCGCTAGGACAAGCAATTACTAAGCGTCATATCCTTAGTACAATAGCACGCCTGTATGACCCGTGTGGATATTGTGCGCCTATTGTGTTTCGATTCAAGGTGTTTCTTCAGACACTATTTTCAGATGGAGTCAAATGGGACGAACCTGTCAGTAATAGTCAATGTCGTCAGTGGGACGAACTCATTCAAGACCTTAATTATTTGTCAAACTTGCAGATACCTAGATGTGTTGCACTGCCACAGACTGTCTTATATTCACTTCACCGATTCGGAGACGCTGCAGAGACTGGTTTTGCCGCGAGCGTCTACCTCAGGACCGTGGACGCGTCAGGAAATGTCATGGTACGTTTACTTATAGCTAAATCAAGAGTAGCTTCTCAGAGATCAAAGCAAACGATACCAAAACTGGAACTCAGTGCCGCTCATCTAGTGTTCAAATTATTGAATCTTGTATCAGAGTCATATGAGAGTTCAATTCAATTTGACAGCATCAATGCTTGGTCAGATAGCACAATCGTGTTATCTTGGATAAACACAAAACCATACATGCTTCAAACATTCGAATGTAACAGAGTTCAATACATTCAAAATTCAAAACGTTCTATGATATGGAGACATGTACGTTCCGCATTAAACCCTGCAGATGTCGCCTCACGAGGCATGGCGGCTGAGATCTCATACATTTCAATTTATGGTGGTCCCCAGACTGGTTACTTAAGGAGGAGTCACAATGGCCTGCGTTACCAGTTACTATGCCTTACGATTTACCTGGATTCAAGAAATTGGTCAATCTTGTTACCCCTGTCGAACCATGGGAAGACGCGCTGTTATCACGTGTCAGCTCGTTCAGTAAGCTCATCAATATTACCTCATTGGTACTTAGATTTTGCCGAAATATTAAATTGCCTAAAGAAAGACGGAATTTTAACTCTACACTCTCATTAGACGAGACTCGTGAAGCAACCAGACATTGAATTAAGAAAATTCAAATGGATTCATTTAAAGATGAAATTATATTAATCAAGCAAGGAAAATTGGTCTGTAAATCGCTACAGAAATTAAGTGTCTTCGTGGATGAAGACCACTTTATCCGAGTCGGCGGCCGACTACGGAAATCAACAATGCCTTACGGAGCCAGGCATCCATATTTGATACCAAAGGATCATAGGTGGGGTCAATTACTCATAGAATATTATCACAAGTCATATTGTCATGCGGCGACAAACGCGCTCATTGCTATACTGCGGCGAGAGTATTGGATTACGTCAGTCAGACGTCAAGTATCAAAGGTCATAAGAAATTGTTTAGTTTGTTTCAGGTTCAATGCTTCATCTCAGCCACCCATTATGACAGACCTACCAGCTGATAGAGTCACGGCCCCACGACCATTTTCAGACGTAGCGACTGACTTTGCTGGACCTTTCTTAGTCAAAAGCAGTTTACTAAGAAATGCGAAATCACTTAAAGCTTACCTGTGTGTTTTTGTATGTTTAGGTACAAAAGCTGTTCATCTCGAAGTGGTCTCTGCATTGTACATCGAGGCCTTCATCGCGTCATTCACCAGGTTTGTCAGCCGACGAGGGCTGCCTTCACTAATCAGATCGGACCGAGGTACCAATTTTACTGGCTCTAATTCGTATCTAAAGGAGATCACTCAGTTCTTGTTGGACAACCAGATTATCCTCAAGGAGGAGTTCAGAAAACAGAGCATTCGCTGGGAGTTCAATCCTCCTGCATCGCCCCATATGGGGGGACTATTTGAGGCTGCAGTCAAAAGCGCTAAAAACCTCCTCAAGAGAGAGGTGGGCGATACCATTTTAACATTCGAGGAACTGTCTACTCTATTTACTAAAATAGAGTCTATACTTAATTCATGGCCTCTTGTGCCTATATCAGAGGACCCCAGTGACTTAGAGGTTCTCACGCCAGGTCATTTCATCATAGGTCAGCCACTAGTTGCCTTGCCAGAAGCTCACTGGAAGGAAACTAAAA
This sequence comes from Scoparia ambigualis, assembly GCA_963921215.1. Lineage (NCBI taxonomy): Eukaryota > Metazoa > Arthropoda > Insecta > Lepidoptera > Crambidae > Scoparia > Scoparia ambigualis. Next base: position 63,457,326 of record OY992501.1, read on the forward strand.
TGTCGCGATTGTCCCGTTTTCAAGTTATTCAGAAATTGTACCAGACGATCTGGTCGCGCTGGCATGTTGAGTATCTCAGTACACTACAGTCACGTAATAAATGGTATAAGCATATTAACAATATAGAGCTCAACGATTTAGTTCTTATTATTGACGAGAACTCACCCCCTCTTCACTGGCGAAAGGGTAGAGTTATTGAATTGTTTAAGGGATCAGATCACATTGTTAGATCAGTTAAATTAAGGACTCAAAGCGGAGAGCTTGTAAGACCAGTGGTCAAATAGTGTAAATTACCGATACCAATAGAAAGTAATTTAAGTTAACCATTGCACTTCTGTGTATATATAGTGTTTTCATTCTTAAAGTCAAGTCATGTGTATGAGTCACATTATGTGTTATTGTTACTATAAGTAGAGCGCATTAAGGACTTCAAGTATTCAGTTCATTTCCCCCTGGTGGCGGGAGGAATGTTAATCGAAAATTAACATGTTTGTATATATTTCATTGTGTATCATCTTAATGTTTAACGCCTTTGCGTTATCGATCTTACGTTCAAAAGAAGGAAAAAAAATCACTTGTCATTCAGTCAAAAAACTGTCTAGTTCATAGTAGATAGATGTGAAAAAGGATGGCAGTCGGCCATGCATTTTTTTTTCTCCTTAAAAAGACGTGTGGACGCCATGTAATATTAATTAGATTAGTAAAATCAGTTGTTCATTGGTTTTTGTCATCAAGGCGTGTGGATGCCAGTCCAATATTAATTATAGTCATTCATTGGTTTTCAAATTCAAAGGCGTGTGGGCGCCATTTCATGTTAATTATAGTAGTTAAATCTTGTTACCTATTAAAATCAGTGTGACAAAGTAAAGTGTTTATTTTTCATCATCTGAATCATCATCATCAATTATCAACGTCTCAAGGGTCTAAAGCGACGCATCGAACCCGCCGTACGCGGTCCTTGAGAAAGTCATCATCAACGTGTACGATCCTTGGCCGTCGCGATCACGGCTGGCCGAGAAAATCTATGCACAAAATAAGTAAATAATAAATAATATTTCCTACACTCAGACCAAATAACTGGCCTAAGAGAAGCTTTGTTATGAAACTCGTTAAATGGTTACTAGACAAAACGGATAAACATACTTAAAATACTTAAATACATACTTATACATAGAAAACACCCAGACCCTTATAGAAATTGTTATTTAAAAAAAAATAACAATTTCTAAATTGACCCGACCGGGGATCGTACCCGAGACCTCAGAGATGGTGACACCATGAAAACCGGTGTACAAACCACTCGACCAAGGAGGTCGTCATATAATTTGAAATAAAAATCTTTAAAAAACGTGTTTTAAATTTTTGGAAGCGCCGATAGCTGATCAAATCAATGCATAGGTTCGTGTAGTGAAAGGTAAATCGCAATCCCCGAAGCTCCTTTACGAAGGTACTACATACATACAAGTAATCACGACTATTATCCCCGAAGGGTTAGTACGAGACTAATAGGCAATGAGGACCGCAAAACCAGTCCAGTAGCATAGTCCAATTTTCACCAAATAGCGACTGCACGTGTGCTCAGCGTGACAGATCACCGCTCTATGCTGTTGGATGTATGTGCAGTTTTTAGTCCTTTAGTCGCCTTTTACGACACCCAAAGGAAGAGAGGGGTGGTGGTATTCTTTCACCGCTACGCGACACGGTTAAAGTTTCAAGGTTTTTATGTACTAGTAATATAACTAAATATTTAAAATGTAATCTGTTTCTTCCCCTCGAAGAGCTGACCTCAAACTGGGCTGAAGTGTCAAGATCTGATCAACGATTAGTCGAGCTGAAACAGAAGTGCCTGTTCATTCAAACTTTTAAAGAAGTTACGCAGATTTGGCAACACTGGGCGCTACCATCATGACTACTAAAACTTTATCGGCAGCCTAGCTATTCAACTGGCTATAAAGAAAGATAAGCTAAAATACGAGCTGATTCGTGCTTAGCAAGTTTGGGATGCGATAATAATTCAATAACAACCTATTTAGATTGTAATCTCTTTAATCAATGACGTAACAGGGTAAACTATAAGTTGAAGGTAAAATAAAATTCAGCCTTTAAACGGTAGCAATACATTTAATGGAGATTCGCTTAAGCCCCCTCTTCACATCGGCAGACGCATCCGCAGACGTCACCTGCGAATGCGTCTGCCGACGTGTAGGTGGGTGATTTACGCGTCTGTGGTAGGTATACAGAGTCTGCAAAGTCTGCAGACGTTAAATATCTACCACAGACGCGCAAATCACCCCCCTACACGTCGGCAGACGCATCCGCAGATGCCGATGTGAAGAGGGGGCTTTAATCACAAAGCTTACTGTAGAATACTAACACCCCCTCTCATCCCTTAGTGTCGTAAAAGGCGACTAACGGACTAAGGACTGCACATACTTCCAACAGCATAGAGCGACGATAGGCTCACCACCTGCCACGCTGAGCATGAGTCATGCAGTCGCTTTTTGGTAAAAAGTTGGCTATGGTAGAGGACTGCATTTGCGGCCCTAGTCGCTGACTAACCCTTCGGGGATAATAGTCGTGATTATATTATTATGAATGTACTAAGCATACCAAATGCGGGTTGGCGATCGCAAACCCTACACTAACGGGCTATGCATGGAAATATATGAAACACACTTTGCCTTTTAGCTGACTATTAGCCACTACTTCAGTAAACCGATACATCATCATCATCATCATCAGCCTATAAACGTCCCACTGCTGGGCACAGGCCTCCCACGTGGACAATAGCACGTGGGGATATTGGGCCATAACCCACCACGGTGGTCCAATGCGGGTTGGTGGGTTTTAACGACTGCCATCTTACGAAAGCAATCGGAACCAACAGCATAACGTGCCTTCCGAAGCACGGAGGAGCTCGAGATGTTTTAAATTTGGTCACTCATCCAGCGACCCGGCATTGCGAAAGTGGCTTAGCAAGCAAGATCGCAAGCCGAACGCGCTTGCCGCTGCGCCATCGAGCTCCTCTAGAAAACCGAAAACCGACTACCGATCGTCATTTGTGAAAAAAATTATAGTATTTTAAGCTTTTTTGTGTCTACAACAGAAGTCCTGTTGTTGTACAAGATTTATTGCAGGTTATTGTAATTAATTGAACATTTTTGAATGTCACCGTGCCGTTGATTCGTAAATCTTATAGTTCTAAAAGACATTCTTCTCCGAGAACTGAGAAGAGCCGGAAAACACCCACCAACGGCATTTCTTTAATTACTCCCTTCCTTTACAGCGTCATCATATTTAAAAATTGTAAAATACTCTTCCTATCAAAAAATAACACTTAACATTAAAAATTAAATAAGTACATAAATTACATAAGACAAGTAAAGAGAAACATGAATGCTGATCACAAAGCCAACTCCAACAACGGACGACTCAATTTCCCCGCAATATTTCCGACATCAAAATAATAATAAATTAAATATGGCCGCCTGTATTTGCCATTAATTATTACCTTGGGCTTTTTGTCGCTGCCAATCCCTTTCATAAGTCAGAAAGTTCCGCAACTTTGACGCGCTGCCGTCTTGTCCGCTATTTCCTCCGTTTTTGTTCGCATCATTGGCTTAGCTGTTCCGCCCCTGGTAAATAGTTTGGCCTGAATCTCTTTTTCTCGGAGTTTCGTCAGTGAAATCAGGGCTAGACCAAGTTTTAGTGCTCCGTAATCACGGTAGCAGTGTTATTTATGACGCTCCGATTTGTCTTGTTCTCGTAAAATTAGATCGTGAAGTATTTAGGAGCTCGGTGGTGTAGCGGTTAGCGTTCTTGGTGCGGTCTTCCAAGATATGCAGCTTCCGCAATGCCCGTAAACGAGATGGGTGATCAAAGATTTTTTTTCGGAAGGCACTATATACTCTTGTTCTCACTGGTTAGTTGTCACAGTTAAGTTAGTGAAACTCAATGAACTACGGTGGGCCAAAGTGGTAGTTTATGTCCAGTTCTGGAAAGCAGGAACAGCCTTTCCAAATACCATATGGAGAGATTGAGCCTTAGGATACTATGCTGGCTCCATGTGGGTTGGTTCTACAGCCATCTTACGATAATGATCGGGACCATCGTCTTCATATGCCTTCTGACGTATAAGCTAAAGAAACGGAACAGAGACAAAGCTTCATACAACCGCGCCGGCCGTCGCGAGTCAAAATAAGGGGTTTTTGATTGGGTAATTCATAGACTTGTTTTCACTAACCCTATCAATACGGTTAGCATATCGTCGACTTACCGCATCGAAAGGATAACCAAATTGATACAGTTAATTAGGGTAAGCACTAACCGCATCCAAAAACCCTGTTGAAGCTAACCCTATAAAAAGGGTTTTAACGCGCACAAGCGATTCAAGCTTCTACGTGCAATGCATTAGACTTATTATTGCATAACTGTTTACGAGTGTAGCTTTCAACAGAGGCCCCCTCGCGGCGAGCGTGCTGCAAAATATCGCTTACTCGTAAATAAGTTATTCGCACTAAAGTTAATTTTCGTGTGATTTGACAATCAGTTCACGTCAAGACCTGTCGCGCGGTGCTTGCAATGCAGCTTGTTAGATTTTTACAAGATTTTATTTAGTTTCACCTGTCCGTTTGTCATCAAATCTAGCAAATTAAATTTTATCCACTTTCCGGTTACGAATTGAGCTTAAATTTTGCATGCATGTGTAAATCGCGTGACAATGCAATATTACGATGACATGGTGCTGATCTGATGATGGAGCTGGAAGGTGGCCATAGAAACTTCGCAATTAACCGACACAACCTCATCGAGTTTGGGCTCGTTTGAATTGTCTTAACGAGTAGATTGTCTTTCAATGGTAACCAGCGTCTGATGATGGAGCTGGAAGGTGGTCATAGGAACTCAGTTAAGAAACGACGCAACCCCATCGAGTCTCGGCTCGTTTGATTCGTCTTGACGAGTACTTTGGTGCTAGATGGTAACCAGGGTCTGATGATAGAGCTGGAAGATGGCAATAGGAACTCTGTAATTAAACGACATAACCCCATCGAGCATGGGCTCGTTTGATTCGTCTTGACGAGTACTTTGGTGCTAGATGGTAACCAGGGTCTGATGATGGAGCTGGAAGGTGGCCATAGGAACTCAGTAATTAAGCGACACAACCGCGTCGAGTTTGATTCGTCTTAATGGGTGGACCATTTTTTATTGATATGTTAAGGTATTAAAATATAAAATAATACTAAATAGTTAAAATTGAAAGGAAAATACTTAGTATATGATAAATGAATAATGTATGGTAACCCTATGTTCATGGACGTATGGCAGCTCTAACAACAGCATCATCAGCTTACTAACGTCCCACTGCTGGGCACAGGCCTCTCACGTGGACAATAGAACGTGGGGATATTGGGCCATAACCCGCCACGCTGGCCCAATGTGGGTTAGTGGGATCATACAATTGTACATTATTAAGGTACCTACCTATATACTATGAGGTTTTTTATTCTTTCAAAGTCTCTATTGACCGAGCAAGGTTTGTATGGAAAAGTAAAAATAATATCTCGTGTTTTTGCCTATTTCTTGGAGAAAGTTGTTCAGTTTTGTGGTCTGGTCAACCCACCGGGGTCTAAGACAAATAAAAATTATTATTATTTGGAAACTTAATAAGTCCCCACAAAAAGTCCGGTACATTAAGCCGAGGCAACTTGATTGTTCTTCCAAGCCTTACAACATAAGAGTAGCGAACTTGATTCCTTTGCCTGTATCAGTCATGCAGGGCCGTCTGACGTCACGTCCGGCCTCCCCTGACGACGGTTACCATCCATCCGGATTATACCGGAAATGTCCGGACCTTTAAGACTCTACTCCGGACTCTGTTCGGCTCTTTAGTTTGTCTGGATTTTGGAATATGCAAGTGATCAACGAGTGATCTTCTAGCGTACGTTACTCACGCGTGGGGTGAAGCGACGGACAAGCATGGCAAATCCCTGGCAGTTGGCCTTGATATCGCCAAAGCTTTCGATAGAGTGTGGCATCGTTCCCTTCTTTCCAAGTTGCCGGCCTTCGGTGTGCTGTCCCGTTTGTGCGGCTGGGTTGCAGACTTTCTAATGGAGCGATGGATTCGTGTCCTTTGTGAGGGTAGTTCCTCCACGTTTTACAAGATTAATGCATGAGTGCTGCAGGGTTCTGTGCTCTCATCTACTCTATTTCTTCTGCATATTAATAACATGTTATCCTTGGGCAATATTCATTGTTATGCGGATGACGGTACGGTGCATGAGCAAAACTTGGGACATCCTGCGGCAAAGCATGCCGATATCGCTGTGAAAAGGCAAGAATTGGTTGCCAAGACGTGGCGGCGTATGTATCTTATACAGGGATCACTGTGCATTCAAGAAACTTCAATTTCTTAGGGAACTAGCAATTCAATGTTCATTTGAGTGTTGTGGCATTGAAATTCCTCAAATTAAATATATAGTTGTCTGTATTTATAGAACACCCAGCTCTAACTCTCATATATTCCTAGAGCGGTTTGAGAACTTACTCTCAAAACTAAGATATAAAAGAAACACCAAAGTAATCAATGCCGGTGACTTCAATATAAACATATTAAAAGAAAGTAATGTTCAAGAAGAGTACATTAGATTAAATCAATAAATTGGAACCATAATACACATTAAAGTACGAACTCGTGGGAAATCTTGCTTAGACCACATAGTATGTAATATTCCTACAGCTATAGGAAATACTTGCCCAGTGGGATTATCAGATCATGACACTTGTCAAATTCCAATCCCAATACAAAATAAAGTAAAGCAAAATAGCGCACGGTACATTTACAAAAGGGATTTCAGCATTGAAAATATAAAAAAATTTGCGGGAATTTTATCTGGTTTGTCTTGGTCAGATGTATATGAGACTACTGATCTAAATACATCATTTAATATATTTCATGACACCTTAACACTGTTTTTTTAAATTATTTTTTCCCTCGTGTAAAATTAAGTTAAGAAATAGATCTAAACCCTGCAATTGGATCACAAGGGGAATTAAAAAGTCATGTGTGTCAAAGAGAAAATTGCGTTTTAAATATTATATAAAAAAGAATCTGTCCAATAAGTGCAAGTATCGAAAGTATTCCTCTATTTAAAAGATGTGTATTAATAAATCTAGAAAACTTATGAACGAGGCACGCCTCCATAAAAGTAAAAATGTTTGTAAAATCACGTGGGATCTAATTAAATCGTATGATCAACCAGAATTTAATAATAGTTACATAAGCAAAATCAGACATAACAATATGAATATTACGGACCCTATTGACATTTGTAATCAGTTTAATAATTTTTTTTCCGACATTACAAATCAATCATCTAATTCTAATTATAAATTTAATAAATTTAATTCTGACATTACAATCCAATAATCTAATTTTCATAATTCTAATGCGACATCTGTTAATAATATCCAATATTAAGAACCGAGCATCTTTTTATACCCAACAACACATGACGAGATATTTAAAATTATAAGATCCCTCAATATCACAACATCGGTGGGCTATGACGCACTACCCACAAAGATTCTTAAATACTGCGCATTAGTTCTTTCTGACATATTAAGTTATTTAACAAACCTTTCAATGACTGAAGGCACATTTCCGGAAGCCCTCAAACTATCAATCATAAAACCAATACATAAAAAGGGCGATATTGATGTAATGGATAATTACAGACCTATTGCATTAATACCAGTACTATCTAAAGTCTTTTAAAAGGTTATGCACAATAGAATTTATGACTTTTTAGAAAAATTTAAAATATTAACCAAGGAACAAAATGGTTTTCGGAAAGATAAATCAACCACATTAGCAGCTTTTAATTTGATATAAAATGTTACCGAAAATATTGACAAGAATATCGATATAACAGCCGTATTCTTCTAGCTTTCGACTTTGTCTTACATGACATACTTTTATCTAAATGCGAGAAATACGGTTTAAGAGGAAATGCATTAAAATGGTTACAAACTTACCTTAGAAATCGTACACAATATATTGAAGTAATGAACATAAGGAAGAAACTTCTGCAAAATCACTACTTGTCCGAAATAATGTGGGTGCCCCACAAGGGACTATCTTAGGACCCTTATTATTCATAATATACATTAATCATCTACCTCCTGTTACTAATGATCAGTGCAATTTATTCGCTGACGATATGTCTGTGGTAATACCTAAAACTCCAGACCAAAACTTTAATGAAGATATTAACAATACTATTAATAATATTACGAAATGGCTGACAGAAAACAATTTGAAAGTTAATGTAAACAAAACTAAATATATACAATTTTATAATAGAAAACCCAAAAGTCTAAATCTATCTGTGCTTCTTAATAATAAATCAATATCGGAGTCAGATGAAGTCGTTTTTTTGGGCATAATAATTGACAGTCAGTGCATATGGAGAAATTATGTTCTAAAATAAATAGATTTGCTTACACGCTGTGGCGACTGACGAGGCAAATCAACCAAAAAACCGCATTGATGGCTCAACACGGATACGTGGCATCAAACCTTAAATACGTCATACTTTTATGGGGAAATTCAGTCGACATGAATAAGGCTTTCATATCTCAAAAACAATGCGTTCGGGCCATATGTGACGTGACGTTCAACCGCCTCTGTGGTCTAGTGGCTAAGCTACCGGTTTCAGACCCAGAGATCCCGGGTTCGATTCCCAGCGGGGGGTACATCTTTGTGTGCTCGGTTTGGTTGGTGGTAGGGCTGTTAAGTCCGCCTGGCTAGCTACCACCATCTTATCTAAGTCTGTCGCCATGACAACGATGTTTATAGTATTGTTGTGTTCCGGCAGTTTGAGATAAGATAGCCAGTTCCTCAGTGGTTGATGAATCCGGGTGAAGCGCGCTTCCACCTTCGGCCTTATCGTCACTTAACATCAGGTGAGATGAAGGCCAAGCGCTTACCCGTTGCCAATAAAAAAATAAATAAAAAAAACACCAATGACATCATGCAGGCAATTGTTCCCAAAATTAAATTTATTAACTCTCCCTTCATTATATATACTGGAATGTTGTATTTTTGTACAGAGTCATCAGTATTTATTTATTAATAAAGATGTAAACACTAGCCGAAGTATAAGATATCGTGAAAAGCTGTTGTTACCCAAAATGCAGACAGCATTATATAAGAGAAATTGTTATCCCAGTTGCATAAAAGTATATAATAAGCTACCTCACTCATTAACCGAAATGGATATAAGTACTTTTAGAAGAAAACTATGGCTTAAAATGAAATGTTTTTATTCTATTAAAGATTTTCTAAATTGTAATATTGATATACTGTAGTTTATAATGTAATTTAATATAATCAATATAATAATACAAAATAATACATTAATCAATTAATTTTATTAATCTTATTAGCTATATGTGACGTAATATTCAATATAATTATATTGGCTAAAATGTATAATTAATTATAAGTACTTTTTTGTCAATTCTGTTTACCTAATTATCTCCATTCACATGCCCTGCGTTGGCAAAATAGACGAACATTGTTATAAATTACCATCTTTTGTACCTACTCTTTCTGTGATTAAATTATTTCATTTCATTTCCAAACTGAACCTGGCTCTCGATCGTACACGTATCGATCGCTGTACAAGACTCAGGTGCGATCGAGTATGGAGTATTGTTCCCACCTATTATGGGACGGCTCCGCTAAATACCTCCTCGATTCACTTGATAAACTGCAAAGGCGAGCGGTACGCCTTATTGGAGATGCTGAGGTTACAGCGTCTCTTGAAGACCTCCAGCTGCGAAGAGACATTGCTCCTCTCAGTGTCTTCTACCGGGATTACCACAGAGAGTGTCTCTCCTGGACTACACGTGCTGGTCTTAGGAATCACCATCATACTGTGCAGACTATCAGTACTCGTACCAAAAAATACAATAGGTGCGCTTGTTACCGTGCTTATTTCACGGTGGGGAGCGCTCTCATTATTTTGGACTGATGCAGTCTGCTTACCATCAGGCATGATGCAGTCACTATGACGACTCAATAAAAAAAAAGCCATAAAACAACAGCACATGAGTAAAGAAACGGAACAGAGACAAAGCTTCTAGGGAGCATACGAAAATTCTTACTTATTTTAGTAGGGTTTCAAAAGAGAATAAAATAAAATAAACAAGCTTTTACGAGATTTTTATTAGTAAAAGTTTATTTTTTTCTTTTTAGTGCATTAAAATAAAAGGCTTTTTACTTTTAATTTATTTTTTACTTTTTAGTTGATCTCACTGAACGTGTATCCAATATTTGTTCACATCCATCAAACCACCACCACTCACCACCCATCAAAACGGTCCACTCATTAAGACGAATCAAACTTTTCGTTTGTTCGTTTTAGTGGTTCGTTCCTATAGCCACCTTCCAGCTCCAAGATCAGACCCTGGTTACCATACAGCATTAAAGTACTCGTCAAGACGAATTAAACGAGCCCATACTCGATGGATTTATGTCGCTTAGTTACTGAGTTCCATGGCCAACTTGCAGCTCCATCATCAGACCCTGGTTACCTTCTAGCACCAAAGTACTCGTCAAGACGAATCAAACGAGCCCATACTCGATGGAGTTATGTCGTTTAATTACTGAGTTCCATGGCCAACTTGCAGCTCCATCATCAGACCCTGGTTCCCTTCTAGCACCAAAGTACTCGTCAAGACGAATCAAACGAGCCGAGACTCGATGGGGTTGCGTCGTTTCTTTACTGAGTTCCTAGGACTACATTCCAGCTTCATCATCAGATCAGACCCTGATAACCATCTAAAAACAAAGTACTCGTTAAGACGAATGAAACGAGCCGAAACTCGATGGGGTTGCGTTGTTTCATTGCAGAGTTTCTATGACCAACTTCCAGCTCCATCATCAAACCCTGGTTACGATTGAAAGACAAACTACTCGTCAAGACGATACAAACGAGCCCAAACTCGATGAGATTGTGTTGTTTCATTGCGAAGTTCCTATGACCACCTTCTAGCTTCCAGCTTCCTTAGCGCCATGTCATTATAATATTGCATTGTCACGCGATTTCCATATGTATGCAAAATTTCAACTCAATCGGTAACCGGGAAGTGGATCAAAATTAAGTTGCAAGATTTCACCCAACAAACATGCATTGCAAGTTAAATAAAAAACTTGTATAGTAATATCATAGACAAATACCGTTTCGGCGCGGTTGTTTGAAGCTTCCATGTGACAACAGCGGGCGGCGACGGCGGACTGCAGTCCGCCGCCCGCAACCCGCCGCCCGCTGTGCGCGAAAACGAGATAGGAGACAATAGGGTAACCTTATTAGTTGATAAGCGCTTAAAATTACCGTTACAAATACTCTATTTAATTTGGTAAGTGCATTGGAAGCAGTTAACCTTATTCAAAAAAGTTACCGCTACGAAAGACTAACCCTATCAATAGGGAAACCCTATCCTTCGGTAACCTTTTGATGGGGTTTCCCTTATAATCGGCTTAAGCAAAAAAAGGGGTTTTCCGGTCCCTGGAGTCAACTACTACAAGCATACGGCGCATGTGTGCGTGTCCACTAGCCGTTGCGTCGCGTATGCACCGCCACTGGATAAAACCGGTTTACCACAGTATTTACGCTCGCTCGGCCAGTAGACAAACGGAGAGACTCGCGACGGCACGATGTATGGAGCTTTGTCTCTGTTCCGTTTCTTTACTCATGTGGTATATGTATCAGTTTGGTCACCTATTTGGTGCCCGTTAATGTGAAAGTTGCTTTACTTACAAGGTGCGCGCGCAAATAAGTATATAAGAGTAATAAGTAGTGGCATTAGATTTTCTATTTTCACGTTTAGCATTAAGCCAGTTTCAAGTGGTATATATTTATAACTAGTATTGTACGATAGGTTGAATTAAAATGAAGTCTAACAACACGTGTTGTTGCGAAAAGAACACGGGAGAAACTCCTTACATTGTATTTTAAAATCCACTAAGTCCAAAATGTCAAAATAAGTATAAAACCGTTTTTTTCCTTATGTGAGTAGCGCATCATTTTTGTACAAGTTTTAATGAAATATGACTTGATATTCCGCAGGTATCTCCCATCCTAAAAAGTAAATTTTAATTTTTAGACCAAGCGCGTGATAGATTTGTACATTTCGCTGAATAAAAACATTGCTCTAATCAAATTACTAGGTATGAAACTTCAAAGCATAATTTTTCTAATTTTAAATATCATTATTATTGATTTTGCTTTGAAGTTCATTAAGAGACTTATGTCAGTTTTTGATCGCGCGGCACCCCCTTAATGCAATTTGATTTATCACGGTTAGGTAAATAGACTTAGAGCAGTATGAAAAAAAAATCCATTTTTGTAAACGTTTTATTCAAAAACTACCAAGTCTTAGTTCATTTTGAATAGATACAAGAAGTCATAATTTCCATAGCTATTAAGACGTTTTAAAAAACACTAACGCTCAAAAGTGGACATGGTGTATTTTGAAATCTAACGTCTTTAAAACAATTCAATATTTTTAAAAGTTGTAAAAAGTTTCTATCTGACCACACCATAATTATATTAATATTGCCAAAAGGTTACCTACGTCATTATGCTATCTAGATAATCAAAAATGTATTCTCAGTCCAGAAACCGAATAAAAAAAGTCTAAGTCTGAAAACAGGCATCTGACAAAACTATGCCTTTCCAATGTCACATTCATTAGAAATGGCTAAGTCTAAAAAACACAAAAACACAACCAGCAATTTTCCAATTATAGTGACTAGAGCCTAGCAAAAACTAAAACGTGAGCTACACCTGTCTTCCGAAGCAGGCACCTACATAAGATCCGACCATAGCCAAACTTGCTTACTATTTACGATTGTTAAACAAGCTTAGCCCAGCTCTACGCGCGCCTCGACCTTTTACGACGTTACTCTGAAAATACTGAAGGAACGCTGTACCAAAAGTTATTTGATTAATTGGATTGGTCAGCCGAGGTGTGAAATAGAGTTTAGCCGGGTTGGAAACATTTTACTACCCCGAAATCCTTTTAGCCCAAACCGATATTAAAGTAAAACTTTTTGATGCAAACTTATTAGATTAATAGAAGCAAACAATGCTTAACGAAAAAGTTTAGTGCAAATAAGCTTGGGGTAGGTACAGTCGCGATAAAAGTTTTATTTAATGAAACGAATTGGTATTAACTCCGCTTTTTGCTGTAATTTTGCAATAAAGAATAAAGACGACATATAAAAAGAGATATTTTTTTCTAAAAATAATGTATTTGTAAGTAACACCGATATTATTAGCGTGTATAACCGAATTTTTATCAAAGTCCAGCAATATAAATTCATTAAGTGCTTTAAGGAACTATGTCATTGTTGATAAGTACCTACCTAACTTTATTTTGACATTATTTGCATCAATTAGAGATCTTAATAAGACCAGATAACCAGAAGGCTTTAGACTCTTCTATATAATATAAAATTTTCATTATTGAGGTAGAATATGGGATGGGGTTGCACAAAAGATCCCGATAGTTCATCTTGTTACTGCGAGAGGGGAACGTCGACAGGCCTCACTAAGATAAGATAAGATCAGATGAACCAATACATAAATAGAATTCGACTTACTCTAAAAGTAATGAAAAATGTGGTGATTACCAATTTTGAAACGTCAAATTCTTCCAAATATTTACGACAGCCAAATCCAGTACGACTTTGAGTCTTATCAACGCAGTAATAAGAGTCGTTCCAGCGTTCGAAACTTTGGGTAAACACGTCAAATAGCCCCAAAATAACAAAACGGAAACGAGTGGGGCGCGAATGGTGAAACTTTTAATAGCCTTATTTGATGCGAGTTCGATTATTCGGTTCTGGAGCGAGAACTGGTCATTATACGAAAATTTTGTAGCTTATTATTGACGACCCATTCGGCAAAGCTGTGTAAATGTCGCTAGGGATCCATTTGTTTAATTAAATTGACACAATTTAGAACAAAAGCGCTTCGGTGAAGAGTTTGATGGCGGTAAGTTGTAGGAGCGGTGTTGTTTATTTGTTTTTATGGCAGAATAACGTCGCTTCTGCTGCACTTATTATACTGCAGCAGCTTTTACCGATACTGGATCTTTTAATACAAAACATATTAAAATTAATGTTTCTTTTGTTTTCTTGAAGCCATAATCATTCGTCCAATGAGGTTCAAACTTTGGTTAGATAATGTGCGCATGCTTCTAAGTGTATTGCACAAAAGATCCCGATGAGTCGAACTAGTACTGTGATAGGGGAACTCGGCAATTTTTACTAAGATAAGAAGGTCTAAGTTGGCCGTAACCTTCATGGCCGTGCTTCGGAAGGTACGTAAAGCTGTTAGTTCTGGTTGTTGTCGTAAGGTGGCAGTCGTTAAAACCTAACAAGCCGCATTGGACTTGCGTGGTGGATTATAGCCGAGTCTCCCCATGTGCTATTGTCCAGGCAGGATGGCCTGTGATCAGCGTTGGGACAGTTCTATAAGCTGATGATGAACCATCATGGAATACTAGTGTGAACAAAATAAAAAGATGCCTGTGTCAGAATTGGTGTTTACGTAGTCTCTGATTATATCGATGATGCAATGTCGTGAGCAGAATGTAATTTTGTAGTTAGGAAGTTTACATTGAAAGTGCTTCACTTCTAAGAAAATCATATTCTTCTTACAGAGTTTCTTGTTCATGCAAATAAATAATTTTCAATATCTGGTACACACTAGGAAAAGTACATGGACAACTTATTATAAATTTTTTTTATTAAGTTTACAGTGTTCGATCTGATTTCTTTTTTTGATCTTTATCAATAGTTTATAAAAATGAGTGATTCAATTTTTATTCGTGATAAAAATGATTGAATGGGGCTTGGGCAGCCTGTCTCTGTTTATGCCACTCGCTTCGGTCTTGCGCTAGCCTGTCCCCAACCCACCGTCTTATTTATATCATCGAACATTTCATAAAAACTGTTTATTGCGTCGTCCCTCAAATATTTATGTCGAAAGTTGACAAAACCGATAGTACTGCGCAGCGTTTACTCGAAATGTTTTTTCAGTTTGGGCCCGGGGCCCATCGGCCATCGGCCGAAATTTAATTACGCGATCCCGAACTGGCGCCACAGCCTCGGCGGAAGCGGAAGCCTTTGCTGCCTACTTCCGTTGTAAACAATGGCTGATGCGCACCCCAAAAATGAACTCTATTATTAAGTGTGATTAACGTGACATTTATTTACTAATGACCACAATATCTGTTACCTACATAGACATCACGACTTTTATCCCCAAAGAGTTAGACAGAGACTATAGGCAATGAGGATTGCAAAAGAAGTCCAGTGCTATAGTCCACGTTTCACCAAGTTACAACTGCACATGTACTCAGCATGATAGGTGATGAGCCCATCGCCGCTCTATGATGTTGGATGTATGTGCAGTCTTTAGTTCGTTAGTCGTCTTTTACAATACCCAAGGGAAGATAATGGTTTGTAGTATTCTTTTAGCATCTATACACGGCTCATCTGTTATTATCTATCATCAATATGGTTCCCTATTTTTTGCATAAAATTTTATGTCATAATTTAATGTAGCATACTTTTACATAACCTAATAAAAGTTACGCACAATATTAAATTCGCGTAACCTTTTAGGCACAATTTTTTTAAGCCTAAATTTGCATATGCATAATGATATTTAAGCATAATTTTGGTAGGCATAATACAGGTAAAAAGTAAGTTTTGGAAATTGTGTGTTTGCATTTCATAAAATACTTTTCGTATTTAAAATAAACATGTTAGCCACCCCCCGCCGCACTCTTACCTACTTTTGCACTATGGTGCCCAAGTTATATTTGATATACCTAATACCTACTTTTTGTTTTTCAGATTAAAATAGCTATCAATAAAATAAAAAATGATGCAATGTCAAATCCTGATAAAAAACCAATCCAAATGATAGTGAATTTTGAAACTATAACACCTTCTGTCTTGTCTAATCTATCAGACTATTTTTATGCCTAATAACTATTAGACGAATTAACAATAGGCCTTAAAACTTTATGCAAATCAAAATTAGGGCAAAAACATTAGCCTAAACCATATTTAAGCTTATTGAAGTAGTATGGCAAAAAACAATTATGTCAAAATATTATTGTGACAAAAAAATATATGCCTAACTAGTTTTGCCAAAATAAATTAGGACAAAAAAAACTAGTCAAACAAAGGGATCCCCATCAGCATACGTGCCCACTGCTGGGCACAAGCTTTAAAATGAAACACAGCAACAACAGTTAAAACAAAACCAAATAGTAACCTTCATCCCAACTAATAATTATTATGAGTGGATCATACAATATTGAGAATCCGCTATTACCTTTTTTAAAACATAATAACTACGGCTAACTACCAAGTAATAGAAACCTATCAGAACTATAAATGGCACTGTTAAGTTCTAAAGTGGACTAGTGGAATTTATCTATATTTTTATTGGTTGTTAATCCCCAGCTAACAACCGCAATCTGCTTAATCAAGTCACGTTTGTAGAATTGTTAATGGAAACCAAATACCGCTTTGCGTGAACACAGATTAATCCGTTTGATTGTATAGGTTTATGGATCCTTTAGTTGGGGATTAACGACTGACAAAAATATAAGAATGGGCAATGATTTTGTTTATTTTAACCGTGTCGCGTGGCGGTGAAAGAATACTACCACCCCCTCTCTTCCCTTGGGTGTCGTAAAAGGCGACTAACGAACTAAAGACTGCACATAGATCTAACAGCATAGGCTATCCCCTCACGTGATGACGTCAGCGCGCGCGCAAGTCCTTCTGTGATTTGGGTATGACGCGGCGTAATTTGATACAGGTACTTGAGTAGTGTTAAGTGGTTTTTGTGGCCTTCCTTTTTTAAACACCACACATATTGTATATCGTTGGATTCCTAGAAAAATTATCTTCAATATTATGGCGGTTTCATTAAAAAATATTAAACAAATATTTAATTATATATATTTTTTTTATTTATATTTTTTTTTTATATTTTTTATTATATTTAAAAATTAAACGCGATAAGGGTATCTTTTTCTTCTTTATATGTAACCTCTTACTACATAGTAATAATAATATATAAAAATGTTTACAACTTTTCATAGAAAAATGTAAAGAAAAACAACAATTTCCGCATCGAGTTATTTTTTATTTTTTTATTTTTATTTTTTAAAAATAGATCTTTTCGAAGTAAGTCTGTTTTTATTGACGTTTATTCACACTAGATAGCTCGTGCAGCCAACCGATACAAGCCGCAGACACTAAAAACTGAAACCGAAGTATAAAACAGACTTGAAATACGGAGGCACTACGTGCCTATAATCAATTAAGCGATAACATTTGTAGGCACGTCGTGCCTAAAATCACGTGAGGGGCGGGAATAAGGACGGGTTAGGCCCTTTCGCGCTATGTCCCGGATAATCAGTAGGGCCCTTTCATGATACGGCCCATTCGTGGTAAGGCCCTTTCGTGGTACGGCCCCTTCGTGTTACGGCCCTTTCGTGGTATGGCCCTTTCGTGATATGGCCCTTTCTCGCAAGGGCCCGTTTTCATATAGGTACCGCACTTTCTACTGTGATCATTAACCTAACAATAAATAGTAATTTTATAGGAACTTGTATGCTGGCATACCAAATAAGTATTTCACCCGAGGTAAACACTGTGCTTTTCATTACGAATTTATGGAAAGTAAAAATAAAACATAAATGTCTTAAGTCCGTTAGTCGCCTTTCACGACACCCAAGGGAAGAGATGTGTTGTAAGTATTATTTTAATAATTAGTCACAATTACACATGTCAGAAAAACGATTCTCCTTAGGGAAGAAACGTACTACTCCCGCTCCTCAGGCAACTTCAGACCTACTTTCCGTGTATGAGGAATGTAAATATATTTTTATTTATGTATAGAAACTTCATGTAGGTTTGCTGCTTCGTCTTTAGATTAATCACTGGCCATTTACTGTTTTGAAGCGTTTGATAATTAAAAATTATTATACATTTCCATTGCTTGACATTATTTCTGTGCATAATAAAAATGGAGTTTGCAAAATATATAAAAGAGGAGTAAATAACTTAATTTGGATGTTTGGGTTATTTATAATTAGAACAATAATTCTGCTTTGAAGTTTCAGTCCATAATTTAATTAGAGCAATGTTTTTTATTCTGCGACAAGTGCAAAACCATCACGCGCTTGTGTTAAAAATTAAACTTTACTTTTTATAGAAGGGGGTGCCCTGCGGAATATCAATACAAATATTTTCATGTAAGAATTATTGTTTCATGCGTAAACTACAAAAATGTTGTTGAAAAAAAAGTTTTTAGGTATCATTAGATTTATGTATTGTTTATGTTATTGTCGGGTTTTGATTTGACTACAGTATGTATTATGTTTTTGTTTGTAGCCAGGTGATGACGCGGTCGAAGGATGAAGCGTATGATTTTATTTTAATTTTACTGTTTTGTAAATATAGAATAAAAGGAATTATTACAATTTTTACTTTAGTTTAGGCATTATATAACTAAAGAACCTAAAAATGTCTTTTATTCTTAGAGCAGACTCGGAACCAAATAAAATGTTCTAAAATGTATGCATACCGCGAAAGAGCCGTAAGTACGGTGAACGGGACATACCGCGAACGGGTCATATCGCGAATGGGACATACCGCGAAAGGGACATATCGCGAACGGGACATACCGCGAAAGGGACATATCGCGAACGGGACATGTTGCGAATCGCCGAAGTTTTTATAGGCTGGCCGAAAAGCGAAAGGGCCTAAATCGTTCTTACCCCGCAACAGCTGTCCTCTGTCATAGTCCCTTTTTCACCTAATAGCGACTGCACAGGTGCTCAGCGTGACAGGTGGTGATCCCATCGCCGCTCTAAGCTGTTGGATGATGTATGTGCAGTCTTTAGTCCGTTAGTCGCCTTTTACAACAGAAGAAAGGTGGTGGTAGTAGGTATTCTTGCACCGCTACGCGACACGATTATACTATATCATTACTCGGTGTTAAGATTTGTTCATCGGTGTTAAGACTTGTTCAAAGTTTGCCTGGCTAACAACTTCTCATCATTGTGAGTCACCATCAGTTCTTCTTCAGTTTAGATTTACACCATTACGAGGACGGCACTGAAAATTTCGGGAATCAAGGGAGTGATACAACATTGTTAGTGAAAAAGATATTTATTGTTTTTCGAAGTATTCTCCTTGAAACTTGACACATTTTCCCATTCGATGGAACCAATTATTAACCCTAGAGTACTAATATAAATTTACCACACTTTAATACTCATGATCGCTTGGGAGGCTACTTTTTAAATAAAACCAATTTATCACATTAGTGGTTTATTATTTTTGTATAAAAATCACATTAATTAACAGGTGAAATTCTACCTTTTTAGAAACTAAACTCTAAATTCTTCTTTAAAATCAACATTAGGCTTAAAATAAGACTTAAAACTTACAGGTATGAACATTTTTTCTTATAACATAACAGTCTTTGAACAGTCTGGTAAAAAAAAATATATGTATATTTCTATTTTTTTGGCATCAATATTACTATTCAAGATATAAACTTTATATGGAACTAAATCTAACTTTTGGTAACATCACAATTTTGTCTACAAACTAATTTGAGTCAGCCTTTCATTTTTTGTCACAGGAACTGCAGTTTGGAGATCGATGTTCCAAGCAATAGTTTTTATTGCATTTAGCGCAGTAGTATACACTCATTCGTCGTTTTTTAGCAGGGCAATAGCTACACATACTTCTTTTGCCTTTTTTTATTCCTGGTTCAGTCACAGTTGGCTGATTTTCAGTAGCCAAAACCTCTTGTATAGCGTCTCTAACTCGTTTCCTCATTTTTGGTCGCTCTTCACCTCTCAATTCACACCACGGACGACATAACTCAGTACTCAGTTCTTTCATGTACTCTCTTCTATTCATTTGTTTAGCCCCGTGAATCCTCGAATTGGATACATGCAGTATATAGCTGTTCAATACAGCCATATTGATCATCCCATAGAACAAGCATAGCGGCCAACGTCTAGTTTTGCGATTACAACTCAAATGACCACACATTTGGTCAAATGTATCCACAGCGCCTTTAGTCCTGTTATAAGACATTATGATTTCGGGCTTTTTTGTTACAGCATTTATTACCGGTTCATCGTGCATTGTAGACAACAGAAGAACTGTTTTTTGGGGTTTCGGCTTGTAACTTACTAGTGTGAGTTTATTGTGGAAACCAAACATAGATGTGCCAACACGACGTGATGCATTGTGTTTGAACTCGGATGGTATTTCTTTCTTATTGGCTTTTATTGTTCCAATGAAAGTCAAATTGTATGGAGCTGCCAGAAGTTGTTCAGCTAAAGGTACCGACGTAAACCAATTGTCTGCAGTGACGTTACGATTGCTGCCATAAATAGTCTTTGTAAGCAGTTTGCAGTAATGAATACCAAGAGGTTCGGTAGGGCTAGTTGCATCATTTTTTCCTAAGTAAGGGCAAGCATCAAACATGTATTTACTGTTCACATCACAAGCCAATACTATCTTTATGCCGTACTTGGCAGGTTTATTCGGTATGTACATCCGAAATGGACATCGACCTCTGAAAGCAAGTAATTGTTCATCGATGGTTATATAGGAGCTAGGCTTGTAAAGATCCCTACATCTTTGTATAAATATTTCCCATATGTCACGGATAGGAGCCAATTTGTCATGCTGTCTCCTGTCTTCACGAGTACTGCGGTCATCAAAATGAAGGCAGCGTAAAAGAAACTCGAAACGTTCTAAGCTCATCGTAGCTATGTATTTTGAACCACAAAGTGTGGGATCAAAAAGCTCTTTGGTCGGTAAATCATTGTTACCCATAGCACCACTGAAAATTATAAGACCAAGCAATGCACGAAGTTCTTCTTTTCTTGACAGTGATATGGTCGAACTTTGCTGTTTATATTTGCTGGCTTTGACCGAAATATCTTGATTAGTACGTAAGAGGATTTCGTCTATCATATCAGAAGTGAAAAATTTTTCAAAGCAGTCCAATGGTCTAATGACATCTCTACCATCCTGTTTTGGGCCGGGAAAAATATGAACTACGTTCCTCGCAGCAGTTCTCGTAGATCGTGACCTATCAGATGTTTCTCTAGACCAAATATAATTGTTCTTACCTCTAACAACAGACGCATTGGGTAAAACAATAAGATTTTCCGCTGATTGGTCTTCTTGCGACGCGGTTTCTCGAGGAAGAGGAGGAGGAGAACCTGACGAATGACTTGTGGCTTGATGTGGTACTGAAATGTTCGGGGGTTCAAAGTCTTCTAATACAATATTTTGAAGGTCTTCTTCCAGTTGTAAAGGCATGTAAGAAGGATCTTCTACGCTATCATCCGAATCATAAGGATCGACTTCCAGGTAGTCCTCAGTTTCACTGTCAGAGCTCTCATTTAGTAAGCACAAGGCTATTTGTCCATCGTTGAGATCCATCTAAAAAGAAAATGAACATTTTGCTAAGTTATAACAAGGCTACATGCTAAAAAAGCGCAAAACAACAAGTAACGAAAAAATAAATAACTTACCATTAATACTAATGATCGCCTCCCAGGCGATGCAGTAGCTTATATTTTGAAAATGAAGCGTCCGCGCCGGGCCCGCGTTCGCTGACGTCTGCGGCGCGGTGTATACCGAATTGGCGCGAGAGCTCAATACGACTCGCGCGCACGTTTTTTAAATAACCGGAAAAAACTAACCGCGTGCGGCCTGTCAGGCGATGATTAGTATTCTAGGGTTAAAGCATTCATTCCATTCTGAAGTTGGGGTATTCAAAATTGTCGTTTTGTAGGCGTCTACAGCTTCTTCAGGTGACGGAAAACGTTGACCACGCAATTTGTTCTTAATTTTGGGGAAAGTATAAGAATCATTTGGGCTTAGGTCAGGGCTGCACGGCGGATGGTCTAATAATTCAATGTTTTCTTGCTCCAAAATCTCTTTTGTTCTGTGGGTGTATGAGAATTGCATTGTCGTGATGGAGGATGATGTGGCGGTTGCAGTTCTCTTTACGGAATTCAGAGACGACCTGCGGTAAACAAATGCTAACATACCATTCTGCATTGCCCTTCAAGAGGAATAGTCGCAACATAGCCGGTTTTCGAGACAAACGTGGCCACCTTTTTTTTCGCTCCGTGAACGAACAACTTTAGTTGGCTTCAACTCATTTTCGAACACCTAAACTCGTGACTGGTTTTTGTTTCGGGTTCGTATGCGTATATTCAGGATTCGTCACCTGATACGACGCTGTATGCAGCATTTGAAGATCCTCCATGGAATCTCTCGAAAGTTTTGACGCACCCAGTAACGCGAGCTGCTTTTTGCTTCTCACAGAGCGTATGCGGGATCCATCGGAAAAACAACTTTTTTACTCCTAATTGTTCATGCAAGATTATTTGTATTTGACTCATGCCAATGTCTAGAGTTGCCTGAATTTCACGATATGTCACATGTCGATCTTCCTCGATCAGCTTATGCACGGCATCGACGTTATCTTAGGCAGTTTTTGGGCGACCTTGACGGAGATCGTCACAAAGCTTGACACGTCCACGTTGAAATTCCGCAAACCAGCGATAAATTGTGGTTTTAGATGGGGGGCTTCATCGCCAAATGCAGAAAGCATCAGATTAACACACTGTTTTTGTGATAAACCACTTCGAAAGTCATAATAAATCATTGCTCTTGAATTTTCTCGAGTCAATTCCATTTTCACACCAACTTTACAAGTTCGGCAAGACCTGCTGACAAGACCACGTTCTTTTTTTAAAAATAAACAAATAGGGTTCGATTAATAAAACCAAGAAGTTTTCGATTAAAAACACTTTATTGTGCTAGGAACTTAGAGCATTCAAATGCTCTAAGGCCAGGAACAATGGAAATATTCCATTCCCAATACTTTGGTGCAGCCTATGTAAGACATGTAATAACGGAAAGAAATACTTTTCTTCCGAGGACGTTTCCTTGCTGAGTTTCTTGCCGGTTCTTCTTAGTACTAGATCACCTGTCGTGGAGTTACGAACTAATGGCATAGTGAATTTAATAAGAGCTCGAATTTAGCTTAATAAATCTTTTAAGTTAAATTATAAAAAGTATCTATTAGAAATGCATAAGCTTAAGAACTGACTATTGCTGTGTCAGGTTTATTGTCATATGGTTTTTGTTTTCATAAAAATAAGTAAATAGCTTACACTTTACACAGAAACTGTACTTACAATTATTTATTTATTTTATAAATCGGGTAGCGTAATCTAGTGTTTATTGAAGCATTGTTGCAGAGTTTTAGTTTTAGTTGATATTGTTTTTACTAGAATGTTTTGATATTATACTTAAATATTTTTTATTGTTTTAATATTACCTTTTAGAATTATTTTTCATATGCGTATTTATATAATATGCTATATTATGCCCTGAGATATAAGACCCTGAATTATGATGAAACATAAGACATTATTGTAAATCCTAACAATTGAAATTATTGTTATTATTATTATTTATATTTTGACTGCTTACTTACACTTAAACAAATGAACATATAATAAAAAATACACAACCTTGCCTAACACTTAAAATAAAATAAATATATACACATACTCACTGATCAAAATTTAGCTTGTTATTAACGGTTTAGGCTACATTAAAACCATAAATGTACCCATGATATGCTATGGGAGAGTGGCTACTCCTGGCACCGGTGTTTTTGCGCTTAATAGGAGTAAGTCAACCTCAATTCTTGTTAACCCATCTTATTTATGTTAATAAACATTTTTCATTTTTTCATTTTTTTCAAGCCGTTTTCTGTTGTTCTCTTTGGTGGCACCTCTGGTGTCTTGACTAATGCTGAGTGGATACCTTTTCTGTGTCACAATAATCATTATATCTGTTTTAAAAATTGTATTTTCATGTGTGTGACATGAATAAATTATTTTCATTTCATTTTTTAAAGTCTACATGGCGAGTATGTTATTGCTACGTACTCGTACTACGTATCAGTCGATGAAGTTCCCGGGCGACCACTTTTCGGCGATATTCGCTTGCGCTCCATTCCGACCTTGCATACGTACAGTAGCGTGCGCGTGGATTGTATGCAAGCAATTATCGCCGAGAAGTGATCAACCGGGAACTTCCCGGTCAACCACTTTTCGGCGATACTCGCTTGCGCTCCATTTCGACCGCGCGTACGTACCGTACCATGCGCCTTCATCGTGTACAAGTGAATATCGCCGAGAAGTGATCAACCGGGAACTTCCCAGTTGGCCACTTTTCGGCGATACTCGCTTGCACTCCATTTCGACACGCGTACGTACTGTAGCGTGCGCGTAGATTGTGTGCAAAAAAATATCGCCGAGAAGTGGTCGACCGGGAACTTTCTCGTCTGTACATACTCATACTAACTCTCTTACTCGTAAAAGTTTAGGAAATTCCCGGGCGACCACCTTTCGGCGATACTCGCTTGCGCTCCATTCTGACCACACGTACGTACAGTAGCGTGCGCGTTGATCGTGTGCAAGTGAATATCGCCAAGAAGTGATCAACCGGGAACTTCCCGGTCGACCACTTTTCGGCGATACTCGCTTGCACTCCATTCCGACCGTGCGTACGTACCGTAGCGTGCACGTAGATTATGTGCAAGGAAATATCGCCGAGAAGTGGTCGACCGGCAACTTTCTCGTCTGTACATACTCATACTAACTCTCGTACTCGTACCTGTCGAGGAAGTTCCCGGTCGACCACTTTTCGGCGATACTCGCTTGCGCTCCATTCCGACCACGCGTACGTACAGTAGCATGCGAGTTGATCGTGTGCAAGTAAATATCGCCGAGATGTGATCAACCGGAAACTTCTCGGTCGACCACTTCTCGGTGACATTCGCTTGCGCCCCGTTCCGACGCGCGTACGTACAGTAGCGTGCGCGTAGATTGTGTGCAAGGAAATATCGCCGAGAAGTGGTCGAGGGGAACTTCCTCGTCCGTACATACTCATACTAACTCTCGTACTAACTCCGCCGTTTCAGTCCCAAGCAAACAAGGTTTACTTTGGAGAAGATCAAACCGAGCTATAAAATACCCATCGCCGAGCATCAGGAAGCGATTAACTATACTGACCAATATAGCATGATGCGACTTACAGTGGCCATGAGGACTAAATACCCTCAGAAAGACTGCAGTGGAAAGACCCGGGTACCCATCACGATGTAACAGCCCAAGAAAAACTCCCATAGGATTATACGGGGGTATCACGACCCTCAGTGATGAGGAGAACGAACGCGTTACAAACTCATATTACGCTCAGATCCAATTGCTACGATTCTGACACAATTCCTTAATTATTTACTTTTAAAAGTTTAATTCTCTTTAATTACATATAATCACGACTATTATCCCCAAAGGGTTACTCAGAGACAAGGCAATGAGGACAGCAAAAGCAGTCCTCTACCATAGTCCACTTTTCACCAAATATCGACTGCACATGTGCTCAGCGTGACAAGTGGAGAGCCCATCGCCGAGCAAGAACGATTTAGGCCCTTTCGCTTTTCGGCCCGCTTATAAAAACTTCGGCGATTCGCAACATGTCCCGTTCGCGATATGTCCCTTTCGCGGTATGTCCCGTTCGCGATATGTCCCTTTCGCGGTATGTCCCATTCGCGATATGTCCCGTTCGCGATATGTCCCGTTCACCGTACTTACGGCTCAAACTAAAGTAAAAATTGTAATAATTCCTTTTATTCTATATTTACAAAACAGTGAAATTAAAATAAAATCATATGCTACATCCTTCGACCGCGTCATCACCTGGCTACAAACAAAAACATAATACATACTGTAGTAAAATCAAAACCCGACAATAACAAACAATACATAAATCTAATGATACCTAAAACCTTGTTTTTTCAACAACTTTTTTAATTTGCGCATGAAACAATAATTCTTACATGAAAATATTTGTATTGATATTTCGTAGGGCACCCCCTTCTTAAAAAAGTAAATTTTAATTTTTAACACAAGCGCGTGATTGTTTAGCACATGTCGCAGAATAAAAAAACATTGCTCTAATTAAATTATGGTCTGAAACTTCAAAGCAGAATTATTGTTCTAATTATAAATAATCCAAACATCCAAAATTAAGTTATCTACTCCTCTTTTAGATTTTGCAAACTCCATTTTTATTATGCACAGAAATAATGTCAAGCAATGGAAATGTCATCAACCATAATTTTTAATTATCAAACGCTTCAAAAGAGTAAATGGCCAGTGATTAATCTAAAGACGAAGCAGCAAACCTACATGAAGTTTCTATACATAAATAAAAATATATTTACATTCCTCATACACGGAAAGTAGGTCTGAAGTTGCCTGAGGAGCGGGAGTAGTACTTTTCCACCCTAGGGAGAATCGTTTTTCTGACATGTGTAATTGTGACTAATTATTAAAATAATACTAACAACACATCTCCTCTCTTGGGTGTCGTAAAAGGCGACTAACGGACTAAAGACATTCATGTTTTATTTTTACTTTCCATAAATTCGTAATGAAAAGCACAGTGCTTACCTCGGGTGAAATACTTATTTGGTATGCCAGCTTACAAGTTCCTATAAAATTACTATTTATTGTTAGGTTAATGATCACAGTAGAGAGTGCGGTACCTATATAAAAACGGGCCCTTGCGAGAAAGGGCCATATCACGAAAGGGCCATACCACGAAAGGGCCGTAACACGAATTGGCCGTACCACGAAAGGGCCTTACTACGAAAGGGCCGTACCACGAAAGGGCCCTACTGAGTATCCGGGACATAGCGCGAAAGGGCCTTAACCCTCCTTATTCGTTTTGCGGTCCTCGCTGCCTAGTCTCTGACTAACCATTCAGGGATAACATTCGTGATTATATGTATGTACCTATGTATGTATGATTTAAGGAACAGTCGCAAATAATCAATCCCAGAATCTGGGTCTGACTCCGATGTTCTAATTACTAAACCAACGGGACGGGCAGCGATATTCGTTAATATTAGGAACAGCTATTAAACAGGCCGTTATAATTATTATATTCTCATTACGGCCTTCAATAATAATATTATTAACCATTATCCGATATCGGTAAAGTAATGACGTGACATAGGTCACCGGGTTATGCATGTTACCTTTTAGTAACAAAACCTTAATTAAGTTCTAGCCTCTATGCCTCTATGCCTCTATATTGAGGTTGGCATTTCATATTAGCTGCCTTGCTCCAGTTATTGTCATTTTTACATATATTATATACATACTCGTACTAGTGATGCGCGCGTCTTTGTCTGCATGATCATTAATATTATCAGGAGTTACGCTGGTGTGTACGAGTATTTATAGATTACTGTCTAGTCTTACTTTAATGTTAAATTCTCATGGCTTTTTAATTGATTGTAATCTGTCTGCGTAATTAATTTAAATAAAAAAATCTGCTGTTCCATACAGAACTACAAATTCTTTTTTTTTCTCTTAAATAATGGCTCCTTGCGTTCAGCACATTTAGCCGGTGTCAAGTAAGTAAGTAAGTATAAAAGTAATAATTTTCTTTGCAATAAGTAGATGCTAATGAGTGATAAATGATAATGAACGAAAAATGGTAAATGAAATTCTCCCAAACCCCTCGAGACTCAATAAAACTGTGGGACTTTATCTAGAACTTTTTCTTTTTCAACATGGAACATCCGTTTTTTTTTCGGGATTACATACCAATTACCAAACACCATGTTTTTTTAAGGGAGCTGTGAGTATATAAGCGAAGTCATAAAAACGTCACGCTCCGCTACTAAAGAATAAAAACATACTAAAGAAAAAACACAATAAACGTACACAACGTAATTCAATGAACATCGGTTATTCTGCGATAATCCGAATAACACAATTATTTCACAACTTTATCTGCTTTCCGAATAATATTATGGTACCAGTTGTGTTATGTATAGCCGGTATTATCCGTAATCCGATTATAATTAAACTAGCTGTTGCCTGCGATTTCATCTCCCTGAAAGAAAACTACCAACCCTTCTCTTCCCTCGGGTGTCGTAAAAAGCGACAAATAGAATAAATACTTATACATTCAGCAGCATAGGCCAACGATGGGCTCACCACCTATCACGCTGAGCACATTTGCACATGTGCTCAGCTCAGTTTACTGCAATAATAGTCCACATTTCAACATGGAATATAGCAGTGAACTGCATCTGTGGTCCTTATTGCCTAACCTACATGATAGATTAAACATACATATATTCAGCTTATAAACGTCCCACTGCTGGGCACAGGCCTTCCCACGTGGACAACAACACATGTGGAGATTGTGCTTTGGCCCACCACGCTGGCCCAATGCGGGTTGATGGGTTTTAACGACTGCCACCTTACGACATCAACCGGGATCAACGGCTTCACTTGCCTTCCGAGTTTCGGAGAAGCTCAAGATGTTTATAACTTGGCCAGGTCACCCATCTATTGACCCGGAATGGCGAAAGTTGCTTAGCTGGGAAGATCGCAAACCGAACGTCTTTGTCGCTGGGTTATCGAGCCCTTCTGTCCTGTTTGCTCCGTGCTCCTTTATCTATACAAGGGCAGATAATTATTAAATGTATTCGTCATCATAACACTGTCGCGTAACGGTGAAAGAATACTACCATCCCCTCTTTTCCCTTGGGTGTCGTAAAAGGCGACAAACGGACTAAAGATTGCACACACATCCAACAGCATAGAGTGGTTTCACCACCTGTCCCGCTGAGCACATGTGCACATGTGCGCTTCCACCTTTGGCCTTATCGTCACTTACCATCCGGTGAGATGAAGGCCAAGCGCTTACCCGTTGCCGAATAAAAAAATAAAAAAAAACTTTATAAACCAATGGTGCCTTATTCAATGTCAACAACTCCGATATTAACACGTTTACGAATAAAGGATCGGTTAAGATTGAGAATGCAAGCTGTATATTGTCTGAATAAACAAGATGAAAATTCATTATTGTTATGATTTAAACATACCCAGGGCACAATACAAACAAATTCACAAAGCGAACATCGGTAAAATACAAATAATAGTAACTTATCTTCAACTTTGTCGCCATATTGTTTTTAAGTTTCGACTATCGTGCTTTGTTTTCCAAACAAAAGCCTCTCAGGTCACCGACACCTTGTGAGGTAGTTGACACAGAACAATAAAACCTCGTAGGTTGTTAGTAAATATTAGTTTGTTAGAGTCTTATGTTTGTTTTGGTTTCGTTATTTGGAGGAGCTCGATGGCGCAGCGGCTAGCGCGTTCGGCTTGCGATCTTGCCCGCTAAGCAACTTTCGCAATGGCGGGTCGCTGGATGGGTGACCAAATTTAAAACATCTTATTTAAAACATCTTGAGCTCCTCCGTATTTCGAAAGGCACGTTAAGCCGTTGATCCCGGTTGTTGTCGTAAGATGACAGTCGTTAAAACCCACCAACCCGCATTGGGCCACCGTGGTGGGTTATGGTCCAATATCCCCCTCGTGCATTGTCCACGTGGGAGGCCTGTGCCCAGCAGTGGGACGTTTATAGGCCGATGATGATGATGATTAGTTTAGGTTAATTTGATTCCTTTTTGTTTCACATATTTAGTTATGAATAACATAATTGGTCTAATTAAGTTTAGCTCTGAGATCATTTGTCACTGTATTAAGTTGGCTGTTGTTATTCCTTAATAAATAAATAAATAAACTCATGATCGTGGTGAGTTATGTTATGCTTTCCCACTGTTGGGTGTCTGTTTCTTAACTGCAAAGTTAACACTGAAATGTTGTAATTGAGATATTTCACTTTTCACACTAGGGACAGGCAATTCGAAGTTGAGGTACTGTTCGGAATTGCCTTTAGTACATACCCTTCATTCTGCACATCACCGGAGCTAACATATTAATTACATGGTAGCAGTACAGCATGACGTGTAAAGAAACCTTTATATCAAATTCGTAGAGAAACTAAACCTAGACCTAGACCATTTTAGGGGTTCCTATTAAACAACGGATATACAGGTTGGCCCAAATGGTGACATTAATATTTTTTTTGTATTTCTGCATCTATCGTATCTATGTTTTGTAGTTCTCGAGCTAAGATTTTTTTATAAAATACATGGGGTATTTCCAGGTATATCTAGGTGTCAGGAATCCAAAATATTTTTTTTATTGTCACCGACGTAGGTACTATATGAATACAATTACTAATATTACTTATTACAATTTAGGTTACACTTTCTCGCCTCGCTTTGGTGGCCTAGTGGTTAAGTGGCTGGCTGATCGGCTGAGCTGATTAGTAAGAAATTTTAAATTTAATAAGAACGAAATTTATGATGTTTTTAAGGTTGACGCTTATAAATAAAACACTTTTTTCGCGTTTTCTATATTTCCAACTATTTATTTAATCCTGACGTTTCGAACCCTTTACAGGGTCCTTTG
The DNA here is from genome assembly GCA_963921215.1 of Scoparia ambigualis. Lineage (NCBI taxonomy): Eukaryota > Metazoa > Arthropoda > Insecta > Lepidoptera > Crambidae > Scoparia > Scoparia ambigualis. Next base: position 63,487,908 of record OY992501.1, read on the forward strand.
TCACAGAGTTCACATTCACAGTACAGTTAATCTTTATCTATTCCGTGGTAACAAGGAGAATAAGTTAGTCTTAATGCATGTAATCACGACTATTATCCCCGAAGGGTTAGTCAGAGACTAGGCAATGAGGACAGCAAAAGCAGTCCTCTACCAAGTAAACTTTTCACCAAATAGCGACTGCACATGTGCTCAGGGTCACAGGTGAAGAGCTCTATGCTGTTAAATGTATGTGTAGTCTTTAGTCCGTTTAGTCGCTTGTTACGACACCTAAGGGTAGAGAGGGGGTGGTAGTATTCTTTCATTGCTACGCGATACGGTAAAACTAAACAAACGGCGTTTCAAATAACAGTTAATTGCATGCCGCATATAAATATTAAATGAAATGTAAAATAAATATTAAATTATTAACCGTGGCACATAGCGGTAAAAGAATACTACCACCCCCTCTCTTCCCGTGGGCGTCGTAAAAGGCGACTAACGGACTAAAGACTGCACATTTTTTTTATTCTACAACAGGTAAGCGCTTGGCCTTCATCTCACCTGATGGTAAGTGAAGATAAGGCCAAATTGGAAGCGCGCTTCACCCGGAATCATCAACCAATAAGGAACTGGCTATCTTATCTCAAACTGTCGGAACACAACAATGCTATAAACATCGTTGTTATGTTGACAGACTTAAATAAGATGGTGGTAGCTAGCCAGGCGGGCTTAACAGCCCTACCACCAACCAAACCGAGCACACAAAGATGTACCCCCCGCTGGGAATCGAACCCGGGACCTCTGGGTCTGAAACCGGTAAATACATCCAACAGCATAGAGTGGCGATGGGCTCACTACCTGTCACGCTGAGCACATCTGCAGTCGCTATTTGGTGAAAAGTGGACTATGGTAGAGGACTGCTTTTGCGGTCCTCATTGCCTAGGCTAACCCTTCTGTGATAATAGTTGTAATTATATGTAAAATGTATGTATGTAGGTATGTGTATAAATAATAATTAAATTGATGCCACATATAATTAATTTTAAAGAACGGAACTCATTACTCTCCAAAGCCGATTCGCTCTTGGCCCGGTATTCCTTTAGCAAGTAAGCATCACAATTTCATGTGGTTAGACCGCAGGCAAACAAAAAGCAATTTAAGAACTTTTTGTTATTCAACCTTTGTTGTTGGCTTATATTCGGCCATTGTGAGTTCGGCTATCCCTTTGCGTCCTGTGACGTCATTGACCTTTACTCAGTTCAAGGCTTTGGCCTAGTGGTTGATATCCGAAAGTCCTGGGTTCAATTCATAGGTAAGGCAAAGTGTGTTTCGTAATTTGACTGTTGCATTCGTTTAAGGGGATCCTGCACGAAATTGTGAAAATTTACGTATTTTAAGTTACCTGTACTATGCGCTGAATTCGTTAAATACATTAAAAGAACTTACGTAAGTTAGCCTTATCTTTGCACAAGGGCGTGGCCTTGTTGAAATTTGAAACAAATTCTTTAAGTCATTCACTGCCGTCGGGTCACAATAACAATAGAAATTTGACCGTGTTAAACAATAACAAACATTACATAAATCGAATGACTTCTAAAAACATGTTTTTTCGACAACTTTCTTAATTTAACGGATGGAACAATCATTCTTACATGAAAATATTTGTATTGACATTTCGCAAGTCGGCGAATTCATCTTAAAAAAGTAAACTTTATGCGTACACAAGCGCGTGATGGTTTTGTACATTTTGCAAAATAAAAACATTGCTCTAATCAAATTACTAGGTCTGAAACTTCAAAGCAGAATAGGTCTAATTTTAAATATCAATATGATTGATTTTGCTTTGAAGTTCATTAAGAGACTTATGTAGTGTGTGTACGCCATATAGTTACACACATGCGTCTCCACCCAGTATATAAGCAATAACTTGCATTAATAAAGGTGCATTATATCTGGAATCATCTTTTATTCGTTGCGCGAACCTCCCGCCTTTGCACTTATGTCAGGTTTTGCGATCGCGCGGCACCCTCTTATGAGCTGAAACTAACAATCAATCAAAATTTGATGTTAGTTTCAGCCGTTTACTAATTCAGTGGGCAAAACAGCAGACACTAACTCCTAGTAGGCAAAACAGCAGGTATATTGATTATTTATTTCAGCCGTAAGTCATCACCACTTTTAGTGATCACTAAGTCATTACTTTTAATGATGACTTGATTTTAATTGTGGAGGCTTTTACCCACCATTTTGACAATACATTGGGCTATTACTACTATTACTCTACGGTTGATTTTAAGAGGTAGGTATCTGTAGTTTATAAATTGAATATTTTAATTCATGCTATAGTAGAGCGGTATGGTAGTTGCTCATTATAACATACATACATCCAATCACGACTATTATCCCCGAAGGGTTAGTCAGAGACTAGGCAATGAGGACCGCAAAAGCAGTTCTCTACCATAGTCCACTTTTCACCAAATAGCGCCTGCACATGACATGTGCAGGCGTGACAAGTGTTGAGCCTATCGCCGCTCTATGCTGTTGGATATATGTGCAGTCTTTTGTCCGTTAGTCGCCTTTTACGACATGCAATGGAAGAAAGAGAGTGGTAATATTCTTTCTCTGCTACCCAACACATAAATGCAACAGCATAAAGCGACGAAAGGCTCACCACCTGTCAATCAGAGCACGAAAAGTAGACTATCGCAGTGCACTGGTTCTGCGATCCTTATTGCCTAGTCGCTGTCTAACCCCTTGGGGATAATAATATTAACTGTATGTATAGAACATTATAATTCGTATAATATTTAAATAATAATATGTATTGCGTGTTATTATATGTGTGTTATTATAAATTAATAATATCATATTGATATGAGTATAAGTTATGCACGTGCAAACAATTCATATATGAAACAACAGCTGCGAGCTGCTCTCAAAGTTACCCGGCCCACTTTCAATTAATATTACAAAACAGTCATAATAAAAGTTAGTAACGTTAACACAAACAAGCTACCCTCACGGATTTGTTATGCCTAAACATTATCAAACAATAAACAACTTCGTCTATAAAGGGGAAGGCTGTAATGATAGCTTAATATGCGTGTGAAAAAGCCATAACAAATAACTACTCTGATATAAATGCGATTGGTAAGGCGCAGTGTTCAGTGGTGCAGCGAAGTTATATTAGAAGCGTAGCGGCAGACAGACTTTATTTAAAAAATATAATATATAACATATTTTGGGGGTTAAAGTTACTCGCGTCCGTAGGTTTACCCTTGAGACCCTACACGTGACCCCTGGGTGGTGCTAAATGAGTGACACTGACTGAGTGGTAGAGCCACGCAACAAACAAACGTTTACACAGGGATTAACGCCTTAAGAGGCCTATCATTTCGAATGTGATTTTTGCGTAAAATGCCCATTTTTGCATTCTGTAGTAATGTTGCAGTTTGTATTTATCGTTTTTATCGAAATAGGATAATAAATTTCAAATCTCCATTCTGTGAGCATAAGTTGAATTCGGACGGCCGGCGCATCGCATTTTGTAGTTATTTTGCAGTTGTATTTATCGTTTTTATTAAAATAGGATAATAAATTCATTATAAAAGCTTTATTCCGCATGAAGTAACAATTACTCTGGTATAAATATAATAATATTATCGTAGATAGGAGATGTTCACAGTTAACTTATAGCGATTTTCGAAGTTTTTTGGTTTAGAATAAGATTTTTTTCCTATATAAAATCAATGATATCTAAAAATTCTGAGGCAACTATGCACTGTTCGACTATATAAGAGATAACATTATAATTTATTTATTTCAGTTGTTTAGAACGGTAGTTCAATCGATGAGCTCAAAAAAGTGCCTTCGCGCACTTTATGAAAATCTTTCTCTGCAATTTGGGGTTTAATTAAAAAAGAAGCGAGGCCGCTACGCACTATTCCAATAGCTATTCTACACTATTCAATAAGTCATAATTGTTAATGTATTTTTGTTTTTAGTCAGCCCGTAGGATGCCTTTAATAAGTAGTAAGCGTTAATTCCGTCGAAGTTTATAATGCGCAAAAAACACGAAAGAAATAAAAAACAAAAAAGACAAAAAACACTTCCCTCCATAACTTTTTTTTAAGTATATTTTTGCTTATCTTTTTTACCTTACCTTACCAACATTTAAATATTTATACACGGCAAAAAATGTGCAAGTAAATGTCGCATTGTGTAAAAGCGATATTCTGCGAAAATGACTTTCCACGAGAGTGAAATTGTACGAACACGACTTTTTCCGAAATTAACATTGTGCAGGAGTGACAAAATCTTTTGCGGTGTCATTTTGCGAGGGCATCAAATGCTACGCTGCTTCGGTAGACAGTGGCCTCAAGCCTGTAATGTTGCATTACCATTTGAAACCGACACTGCTTTTACGAGGCACGGTACATTTCACATTTCACCACCGCCTTGAGTAGTGTTAATCACGCTAACGTCTTTATTGATAAAAGTCCTACGTAATACTAAACTCACGAAACACTTCCATTAAAAAAACAAATCAGAACTTTACTTTGGTACATAAAACTAACTAAAAACTACAGCTAGGCTAGGGTTGGCTGGGATGTGGATCTCTCTGGGAGATAAACTCCCGTGTGTCTTGTGTAAAGTGTGTTTCAATATTATTTCTGACAAGCGGTCGCTCGCGGTTTCACCCGCGTGGTTTCCGTTCCCGTGGGAATATCGAGATAAAAGGTATCCTATGTGTTAATCCAGGTTATAAACTATCTGTATGCCGAATTTCATCCAAATCCATTCAGTAGTTTTTACGTGAAAGAGTAACAAATATCCATCCATACGTTCCCGTGGGAATATCGGAATGAAAAGTATCCTATGTATTAATCCAGGTTATAAACTATCTGTATGCTGAATTGCATCCAAATCCATTCAGTAGTTTTTACGTGAAAGAGTAACAAATATCCATACATACTTACAAACTTTCGCGTTTATAATATTAGTAGGATAACACACGTTACACTAACCGTGTAGCGAAGCGGTGATAGAATATTACCACCCTCTCTCTTCCCTTGGGTGCCGTGAAGGCGACTAACGAACTAAAAACTGTACATACATCCAACAGCATAGAGCGGCGTAGGGCTCACCACCTGTCACGCTGAGCACGTGTGCAGTCGGTATTTGGTGAAAGGGGACTATGGTAGAGGACTGCTTTTGCTGTCCTCATTGTCTAGACTAACCCTTCGGGGGTAAAAACCGTTTAAATATCAAATACAATTAAAAAAAACTTTTTAAAAACAAGCTTTTATTTAAATGCGCTAAAAAGAAAAAAATAAAATTTACTATCAACTTGTAACGTCGTTACACAATTTATATGATTTAAAGGTTGTCGCGAGATTAAGTAAGTACTCGTATTTGACTATACTTAGAATGAAAATTTTAATCAATCACATCAAGTTATTTAATTTACTTTTTTATTTACACAAGTAAATCTGTACAAACTCGATGAGTTTCGTTTAGGAATTCCTATGGCCACCTTCCGACTCCATCATTAGGACCCTGGACAACATCTCGCACTAAAGTGCTCGAAAAGACAAATCCAACGAACCTAAACTCGATGAGTTTCCGCCGTTTCGTTTAGGAGTTCCTATAGCCACCTCCCGACTCCATCATTAGGACCCTGGACATCATCTAACACTAAAGTGCTTGAAAAGACAAATCCAACGAAACTAACCTCGATGAGTTTCGTTTAGGAATTCCTATGGCCACCTCCCGACTCCATCATCAGGACCCTAGACATCATCTAGCACTAAAGTGCTCAAAAAGACAAATCTAACGAACCCAAACTCGATGCGTTTCCGCCGTTTCGTTTAGGAGTTCCTATGGCCACCTCCAGACACCATCACCAGACCAGCTCAATGGTATAATGACATTGCATTGTCATCGTACTTACATAATTTCAGCTCAATCGGTTGAGGAGAACTGGTCTTAAATTCAGTTGCAAGATTTGTCCCAGACAAACACACAGGGGAAGTCAAATAAAAGCTTGTAAAATACGAGTGACAGGTATTTGAATTAAATAATTTGTTTACAAAACATTCTTTACTCAATTTGGTCGTAGTGTAACCCACTTATGGAGGGTTGTAATACGATTTCTCGCATTGAACCGTAACATCTATCCCTTCGCCTTCCAATGGCGTCGTTTCAAATTAATGGAATATCCATACATTACTCGTATCTAAAGTAAATTAAAGTATAATATTTTTTAATTTACTTTTAAAACTAAAAGAACACTATTAACTCCTCTCTTCTCTTAGGTGTCCTAAAAGGCGACTAACGGACTTCAGAATGTAGTCTAAGATCCGAGTATAGAACGACCTTCACCGGGAAGGTTAATGGATGAAAAGTATTTTATACCAAATTTAGTATGTTAAAAAATATATCGCAAGTGGGTTGGCTAAAAAATTTCATTCCAGTACCTATAATGATTAATTTAGTGTGTGTGTGTTTGAAATGAGATTATCTTTACATTATAAATATACATTTTATTTATTTAACCAGACGGTTGTAAATTACTAATATTGACTTACCTGCTTACACCTGCCTACCCAATGTTATGACAGGAAAAAAATAGTCAACCTAACGTTTGCATAATATATTGCATAGGCTTCACACTTTCGATTGGTACCTATGTAATTTATCTATTATCCAAACCAGTACAATGTAAAAAAATATTTTTTAAATATTTAATTAATTATATGCTGGACTGAAATTTTTTAGCGAACCCACTCGCAATATATTTTTTAACATATTAAATTTGATATAAAATACTTTTCATCCATTAACCGGCCCGGTGAAGGTCGTTGATACTCGGATCCTCTACTAATGCACAAACATCGAACAGCACACAAAGGCGATCGGCTTACCACCTACATGTGATTACACATGTTCAGTTGTAATTTGGTGAAACGTGGACAATGGCAAAGGACTGCTACTGCGGTCATTGCTTAGTCTTTAACTAACCCTTTGGCGATAATTGTCTTAAATCTATTTATGTATGTAGACTTAATTAACAATTTTTTTTTATAATTAAGAAGGAGGCAAACAAGCAAGCGTGTCACCTGATGGAGAGCAATCACCGCCGCCCATGGACACCCGCAAAACCAGAGAAGTCGCAGATGCGTTGCCGACCTTTAAGGAAGGAAACTTATATTAAATTCAGAGTTCCCACTAGATATCCCAGAAATCCCATTAATCTTCAATCTGCCCCCTTTCGTAAATTTGTACTAGGTCCTAACTCCCCGGTTCCAAGGCTATGTAGGCTCCACAATAAATTTAATTGTCAGCTGGGTTTGTGTTGTTTGTTGTTTTTTTGCTTATAATTACGTAAGCTTAAATTTCTGCTTCAACAACTGGAAATATATACCTTTTAAATTACTTACTACTACTATTTTATACGACTCATAAAGATGGTAAACACAACTTAATATTTCATGCATGCAGTATTTACCGACTTCTTAGTGTACTTCTGGTAAGCCCTCTCAGCCCCCAAGCGGTCTCATGCGACCGCACTGACAGCATGTGCTGACAGTTCGCGACATTCCGTCAAACCCCAAGCGGTCGCATGAGACCGCTCTCTCCCACTTAACATTGTACCGTATCTTCATAGACTTACAGACTACTTTAGTATGAACAAGTTCGATTATTTCGGTTCTATGGTACATTTTATGCATCGTGATCACAAAATATCTCATAGTCTGTGCTCGATTCTGTCAAATTCGACGTTGACAGTTGCGCCAATTTCTGTGTCGGAGTGATTAGGTCGCTGAGTTATGTGTGCTATTTTTATTGGATTTATCTAATGTATGTACTGTTTCTTATTAGAAAAAGATTATTGAGCATATAATGATCGTATTTAGATAATAAGTTGTAAGAAATACATCGTTATTATTACTAGATAAATCGTGTAAAGTCCGTAGGTATGTTACCGATTCCCGAGTGATTTTTAGAGAAATACTATAAGACAAATAAACTGTTGCAATCATCACTTTATTTTGATACCTGATGGATAGGAAATATATCAGTTAGTATATTGTTGTTTATAGAACATCAAAATATTGACGTCATCCGCAAATTTAAAAAAAAAATGGCGCACATTCTGTCATTATTTCTGAGATTTAAATTCTAAGACTGAGGGGTTAGTAAATGAAAAAAATTATAGGTAATTGAAATTTTTCTTTAAAACTTACGTTTTGCTCATTCACAACAATAAAAAGCTAACCATTTAGCGTTATCTCCGTGGAAAAGGCACATAACAAGTGAAACGTACCGTTCCCTAACGGCCAATGTAAAACATCAGACCCTACATCAAAGCCCCCGCAGAGACGTCCAGTGTACACCCAGAAGGAATCTAAAGTTAGGAGATAGCTCGGAAACCGTTTCATTTATTGAAAACTAAAAGGTGAGTTTATTTTGTCCTCTTTAATATTCCATCATAGAACTGTTGATTTATAAACTGGCATGTCGCGTAGCGGTTATAGAACACTACCACTATTCCCTTGGGTATCGTAAAAGGCGACTAACGGACTTAAGACTGCATATACCTCCAACAGCATAGAGCGGCGATGGGCTCACCACCCCGTCACGCTGGGCACATGTATTGTGAGGTCGCTATTTGGTGATTACATAACAAAAACAGAAAAAAAAAACAAAAAAAAAATATAGAAAGAACAATCATTAAAAAAAAATATAACATTAAAAAAAATATATATACATAATTATATAAAAAAAAGAAAAGATAAAAAAAAAGAAATAAAAGTAAATAAAATGTACTGACCTCTGTCGCATCCCCACCTAGACCCGGTGACTTCATGAAGTCACCGAGAAGATGCTCGGGCAAAGGGGCACGTAGGCCCCGAGGCCCGTACCGGCCATGGCCGAAGAATACCTGACTGACTGTGAAAAGTGGGTTATGGTAGAGACTGCTTTTGCGGCCCTCATTGCCTAGTCTCTGACTAACCCTTCGGGATAATAGTCGTGATTATATGTATGTACTCGTATGTATGTAATCCTAAGAATACAAATTGTATCAATTATAACTTTGATTAACGATTAGGACACTACTATTTTTCAAGGATATCCCGCGGGTATTTCTCCAGTGAACGCTTAGTTTATGAAATGAGCTTCCTGCAGGAACTATATTATGGTTCTTTTGTTCCTTGGCTGGAAAAGTAGTTGAGTGATATTGTTTGTTCATCTAGAAAGTACGAATTTAATATGGTATTGCTAACTCCAATCGCATATTAAAACTATATTCACAACCAACGCTCTCAATACGTCAGATCAACAAGAGATCCTAAGTACATGTTGAGGTATTAATTTCGTTTAGTAGTGTCTTCAAAAATACATACATACATACACATAATCACGACTATTATCCCCGACGGGTTAGTCAGAGACTAGGCTAGTATTTTTGGACCGCAAAAGCAGTCCTCTGCCATAGTCCATTTCTCACCGAAGACCGGCTGCACATGTGCTCAGCGTGACAGGTGCAGAGCCCATCGCCGCTCTAAGCTGTTGGATGTATGTGCAGTGTTTAGTCCGTTAGTCGCTTAATACGATACCCAAGGGAAGACAGAGGGTGGTAGTATTCTTACACCGTTACGCGACACGGTTTCAAATTGCAATTCTGCATAAATCACATAGACCACGCCCACACAGTCCACGCTTTAGCAAGAAACAACTGCACAGTCTGCACATGTGCTTAGGTGGTGAGACTTTAGCCCGTAAGTCGCTTTTACGAAACCCAAGAAAAGAGAGAAGTAGGTAGTATTATTTGATGAGCCCATCGCCGCTCTGTGCTGTGGGATGTATGAGTAGTTTTTAGTTCGTTAGTCGCTTTTTACGACACCGAAGAAAAGAGAGGGGTGTATACATACGAGTACATATACAAATCACGGCCGCTTTCCGGAGGGGCAGAGACCCTCAGCTTTCCATTTGATACGATTATGACACACATCCTTTGCTTCACTTACTCTCATATCGTTCTTCATACATGCTCGTCGGTTTAGGGTACTCTTGACCTGACCTTTAACCTTTCACTTTTGGCAACGAAATGTCTAAAAATTTTAACAGCAGGTGCGATTTGGCGGGAATTTAAATTTGCGGAAATGGAAAAAATATTTAAAAAAATCGAACGCAGCTCACGATGCATAAAATGTACCACAAAACCGAAATAATCGACCTTGTTCATACTAAAGTAGTCTCTAAGTGTATCAAAACACGGTACAAAGTCAAGTGGAGAGCGCGGCCAGCGCGGCCGTATATGGCCGCTTGGGGTCTGACGGAATAGCAATTTTTTAGATGCGGCCAAATATGGCCGCTTGGGGTTGAGGGGGTCCTGCACGAAATTGTGAAAATTTACGTATTTTTAAGTCACTTGTACTATGCGCTGAATTAGTTAAATACATTAAAGAACTTATGTAAGTTAGGTAGCCTGATCATTGCACAAGGTGTTGGCCTTGTTGAAATTTGAAACAAATTCTTTGAACAAACATAAATCTAATGACTCCTAAAATCATATTTTTTCGACAACTTTCTTAATTTTACGCATGAAACAACAATTCTTACATCAAAATATTTGTATTGATATTCCGCAGCGCACCCCCTTAGTAAATTTTAATTTTTAATGAAAGTGCATGATGGTTTTACTCATTTCGCAGAATAGAAACGTTGCTTTAATTAAATTACTTGGTCTGAAACTTCAAAGCTGAATTGCTCTAATTGTTAATATCATATGATTGATTTTGTTTTGAAGTTCATTAAGCGACTTATGTCAATTTTTGCGATCGCGCGGCACCCCCTTAACGAGAACGTCACCGATCTGCTAAGTACCTACGGTCGTTGAGGTCTTCCTCTTCCAACTATCCCATTGCGAGCACCCACTTTGTAATTCTTTTTTCATCACTTAAAATTATGTCAAATGTTTATGTCAAAGCTGCTATTATGCCGCTACAATTTAATATAGGATTAAATATCTAGTTTTTAATGATCGAAAGGTATAGTGCGCAAAAAAAAATCCGTCTTATACACAACTAATGGAAATGAGTCCCTAAACATATCGCTACCTCTTTTTGTTCAGAAGATTTTAGAGCGTCCATTGTGCATCTACTTTTTATATAAGTGACCGAAGACTATATACCCGTCTCAGCTGCTGACGACTACCTTGATGAAGTCATTTGCCTGATCTAGGAATTGAAGTAGGACATGTGGATATTAAAATTAAATTAAATGTTAAACTTGTCGCCAATGTCTGCCTTGATGATCTTAATGAGGACTTGCTTAATAAGCTACAACGCCTTGAAAATCTTTGCGTCAGGTGAACCTGACGCAGAGATTGACCGAAGATAAATCTTCGGTTTGCGTAAGTTCCACCATGTGTCCAAATCGGATAATGTGCTAAAGGCTCCCTTTACTCGGTCAGGTTATTTTAAGGATTCGTTCACAGTCTAGTGTATTTTTCTTTGGAATAACTTACCCTACGAAATCCGACTCTCCAAGACAGAAAGTGTCTTGGAGTGTCTTCAAATCTAGACTACACAAGCATCTATTTGCTAAGTCATCTGCTAGTAACATGTATTCGTTTATTTCATATATATGTATGTATGTATTTTATTTATATCTATCGTTATTATATATGTACGTCTAATTTAAAATTAAATTTATAAATATAACTTTATATTATCTGTTTTTATTAATTATTTATTTTATTTTATTTTATTTTATTTGGAAAACAATACAGTAACGAAAAACACAGATAGACCTAAAAAAACATAACAGAGTACACAATTACAATGTTTTCACATATAGAAACTTACTTAGCTCGTTTGAAAATTATATGTAAACAAAAAAAATAAAAATAGAAAACTAGAAATATTAAACGTAAATATTTGACACTACTACAATCACTATTGAGGTCCACAATACAATTCGACATCGATATCGACAGTCGACAGTCAAGGAATCACATTGAACCAATGTTTTGCAAGAATTTGTTTAACACTATTAGGTTTGCTAAAGAAGAGATCTAAATCGGAAGCTTCTGCTAGATTATTAAAAGAATTTGCTGATCGAATAAAAAAAGAATTTTGTCTATAGTTGGTGGCACTAGAGGGTACAGAAAGAGTGATCGGTCGTCTCAGCTTTCTGTTAGGAACTCGTAGTTTTACCATAGAAAGAAGATGAGGGGAGTCTATTAATGACTGGGCTATTTTTAATAAGAGGACTATGTCTGCTATTTTGCGTCTTTCTTGAAGAGGCAATAAATGGTGCCTTCGACACCTCGCATCATAACCATTCTCGTAGGTCGAACACTTAAATTGTAAGAACCTTGTGAACTTACGTTGAATGGATTCTAACCTATCAATGTAAATACCATACTGAGTATTCCAAATCGGCGAACAATACTCGAGGATGCTACGCACATATGAGCAATACAAAATTTTAATAACTTTTACACCTGAGAACTGAGAACATGATCGAATGACAAAACCAAGATTCCTGCTGGATTTTTTGGCGACATGATCTACGTGTTTTTCATATGTAAGTTTTGAGTCATGTATGACACCCAAGTCCCGTATCTCGTTGACTCTATCAAGCATCCGTCCCTTCAGTTCATATGGATAATTAATTATTACAGGTTTACGACTAAACGATATAATGCTACATTTGGAAACGTTTAGGTCCAATCTATTCTGTTCACAATATCTTTCAAATCTGCTAAGATCCTGTTGCAGATAAGAACAATCGTCTAAACTTTCAATTTGCTTAAAAATTTTCATGTCATCTGCATATAGCAGAAAATTTGAGTGAATAAAACAAGATGAAATGTCATTTATAAAAATCACAAAAAGCAATGGTCCAATTAAGGAACCTTGAGGAACACCGGAAGGAACAGAATACCATTTAGAAGAGTAGCCATTTACCGCCACAGCCTGGGTTCGATTCTCAATATATGAAGTAAACCACCTGAACAGATCACCATGTATTCCAGCTGATAGAAGCTTTTGTAAAAGTATTGAGTGGTCTATCCGATCGAAAGCTTTACTGTAGTCAGTGAAGACAGCGTCAACCTGCCCACCTGAATCCATACCCGAGGTTGTGAACTCAATAAACGAAAGCAAGTTGGATGAAGTTGAACGGTTCCTAAGGAATCCGTGCTGTTCCGAGATAAAAGTATTTGATAGAGTATTATATACTTGCGAGTAAACGAGACGTTCGAGAATCTTAGCGAACAGACACAGCTTTGAGATCGGGCGGTAGTTCTTGATCTCGTTTCTGTTGCCACTTTTATGGATGGGGGTGATAAACGCAGACTTCCATAGTGTAGGGACGGTACCTTCTTTAATTGATCGCTTGAACAATATTGAAAGCGGTTTGATGAGGCCTTTGGAACAATTTACTATGAGTGTAGGCGCAACGTGATCTGGACCAGCACCCTTACTAAGATCTAGAGACTTAAGCATTTTAAGTAAGGCCTCTGGGTCGATTTCCACATCGCTTATATTAAGGGTGGAATCGGAGACATGGTAATCGGTATGATAGCTAGCATGATGTGAAGTGACAGGGAGAAACATTGACTTAAAATATGAGGCAAACAGATCACAAATCTCCTCACCAGAGCTAGCGGACTGCGCCTCATATGTTAGAGTTGATGGGAGAGAATTAGTGCCCTTTTTGTTAGATTTGATGAAGGACCAAAATAATTTGGGGTTTTCAGTGATGGATTCTTCAGTATTTTTTATATAAGACGTGTAACATTCATTTTCCACCACTTTAGCTCTCTTACGCAATATTGAAAACGAATGGTAATCAGAGGCATTGCCGTAAACGCGATACTTATTTAAGAATTTATATTTTTCTTTAAGGATTTTCTTTAAGGAAGCGTTATACCATGGAGGAAACTTCGAAGGGTACATAACTTTGGAAGGTACAAATTTATCCCTTAGATCATATAAATGTTGATAAAAGAGACCGATAGCGCTGTCCAAAGAGTTACAATGAAGAGCTTCCCAACCGATCTCTCTTAAAGATGAATTAATTCCTACGTAGTCCCCCGAATTATAAAAATATTTGCGTCTAGGCTTTGACTTAAGGGAGTCAACACTAACCGTACTAAGAATGATGTTGAGAGATTTGTGATGAGCATCCTCAGGCACCAATGGGTCATCACAAGAAGTTACTGAAGCATGTGAGTTACTCAACACCAAGTCCAAGAGCCTATTGTTTACATTACGACACACATTAAATTGATTTAGGTTACATTCCAACAGAGTATCGAAAAAGTAAACTTGAGTTTCACCAGTGATACCAGAAGGCTGCAGGTTGCCACCACTATAGGTCCAATCAATGTTGCCAAGGTTAAAATCACCCATTACAACAAAGAAATCGTTGGGACACGAATTTACCAAAACCGACATTTTTTCTGTAAAGTTGTGCAACTGATTAATAAATGAATGGCCTCTATTTTCACTGCAAAGATAAAGTGTACATAAATGGAACTTAAGAAGGGAACGGTCAGTATGTCTATGAGATATCGTTATCCATATGTCTTCAGCTGAGGAATTCCACTCGGGACGGTCAACTGCTGTTAACTCACGACGAATGGCTACGAGTACACCACCACCATATTTTTCTTGGGTGCGTACGTAGTTTCTGTCCCGTCGCCAAATTATGTATCGGTCATCAAAAAGCTCACTATCACTAATACCATCAATTAGCCAAGTCTCCGTAATCGATACTACGTCATAGTTATGGAGGTTTAAATTACGTTTGAATGTATGTGTTTTGGTGCGTAACCCTCGAGCATTTTGGTAATAAATACTAAGATTGGCCATTTTCATTGACAAAAGCCTGTACAACTAAGCAAAGCAAAAATTTTAAAATAACCAACAAAAAATAAAAAAGATAAAATAGTTCATAAAAGCATCCTTTAGCCGTTAAAAATAGGTTTAACCAGCAGTACATAGTTCCATCAATAATAATATACAAGTATAGCGAAAACAATATTAAAAAGTAAAATCGTGTATGATAATTAATAAACAGGGTAAAATTTAAAAAGCTGGTAGCCGAAAGAATAACGCACTTCACATTAAGCGAATGTATCAATGAAGCAAAACTTGTTTTGAATGGCGCGATGCCACAGAAACATACTCGTGCGTGCGTATGCGAAAGCCGTATTACTTGAGACAAAAGGTGCAAACTTACGTGCATCAAGTGGTCGCTACCGCAGTAACTCGTTGCAAAACCCGGTTTGGCCGGCGGACAAAAGACTAATAATTTCAATGTGATTCCCAAACTGTGTACAAATAATTTGTTTTTAATCTTAAAGAAAGATACAATATTATAAATAGTTATGTGATTTTTAACAAATCCTTCTCGCACTTTATCTGAAAAATGGGCGACGTATCCGATTTCCGTGCCATAATTTTGCAGTGTTTGACCCATATATACTGGAAGTTTTTTTCTTTGGCTGATGTTCTTGCTTTATTTAGAAGACTTTTGTTGGAAGATGTAAGATGATCGTTCACATAAAAAAATCCAGGGGCTGAAAAGCCCAGCTTTGTTAGATTGAGATTCTTACTCCTTCTTGCTAAAGCGACAAATTCTTCTTTTAAATATCGGCTATTGAAAGCAACTAATATCGGTTTATCTGCATTTGGAACACGGGTAGGTATGCGCGCAATGTAGTTAATATCTTCCTTCCTGTATGAAAAATCACATAGACTCCCTATCTTTTTTGCGATTTCAAAAAGATTCTCATTTTTCTTTAGAGGTATACCACGTATTTCCACATTGTTTGCTCTAGCCCACTGATCCCTTTCTTCCAGTTCACGATTTAGTTTAGCAACATCGTCTCGAAGAGCTGAAACCTCATTAGCGGCCTTTTCCAGTTCAATGACTCTAGACTCCACACTGTTAATTTTGTCAGTAAAACTTCTAATAAGGTCATGCGCCATTCCGAGTGATTCCTTAAGGTCACCAAGCTCACACTTAATTGACTTGACATCTTCCACAAGTGATGCCAGTGGAGCCAGCTGAGTTATGATATTAAGAAGCTGCTTCTGCACGACGTCAAGATCGCTGCACTGAGGGGTGGCCACAGCCGGGGACGGTGAAGGTGAAGAACTTGATTTGCATTTCGGGCAGCGCCATGTGTTTCTTCTGTCACCTAACCTCCGGTAGCCAGCTTCGGTGACCCCCGAGCAGGGAAAGTCATAACGCCGTTTGCAAGCACTACAGACGGCTCCGTCCGTATGTTGATTACCGCAGCTAGCACAGTTGAACATGGTTAAGATAGATTGAGAAGCACTGGTATTCTTAAATTTTCAAACAAGCGTCTGATAACGAGCGGTGCCGAGAGGCGACTTATCTAACGTGTAATTCTATTTAACTGTACTTACGCACTTCCTCATTCTCTTTCTTGGGTCCAAAAACCAAAGGTTGTCTGCAAGAGATCGCTCTCAGCGATAAGACCACCTTTGCTCATACTAGATTTAAGTTTTGTGTTGTAAAATTATTTCACAGTTTTCAATAAAGAATTTATCTATCTATCTATCTATCCATCTAAATTTGTTAACGCTCACTCCAATTGAGTATTCTTTTGAAACTCGTAAATATGGCAAGATAACTGATAAATATAAGCATAGAAAAAACACCAGACCCGAAATCAATTTAGAAAAACAGTTTTTCTCTAATTGACCCGACCGGGAATTGAACCCGGGACCTCAGAGATGGCGCGACGCCAGACCTGGCGGTGCTAACCACTCGACCATGGAGGTCATCTAAAATAGTATATAACGCCGAGATTTTCTCAACTCGGTCACCGGCGAGGCGAGCACACATCTCAAATATTATACGAGTATACTTATACGAGTACCTACATTACACGCATTTCCCTAAGGGGTAGAGAGAGACCATAGCTCGAGATATTAGTATACTATGATCCTTAGCACACGTCTTTATAGTATTACTAGCAACCCGCCCGCGATTTCGTCCGCGAACAACCCAAATCTATATTTTTTTAACACTATACCGGTACACCCTGTTTGTGCTTATGCGAGGATAAACCTATTACTTTCAGAAAGTTTAAAAACTTGGTGGAATATGAAGTACTTTGTTCTGTGTCCATTGATTATATTTATTGACAAAAACTACTTTGTCTCGCTGCACCTCTTTCGAAATACTAGACTTTATTTTGGTAACTATTTAATTTTTGGGGGCAAGAATTGTGTTCAGTTTTGTCGTAAGTCGGGATAAACTTTATTGATGAGCTCAATAGTATTATAAAACTCCACTGAAAGTAAAAAAACACTTCCTTCAGAACGTCCAACGCAAATTTTAATGGTGTCTCCTTAACTACGTCATTACAAAAGATAGTACACTCCCATATTTGAAGTTGGGCTATTTTTTTACTTTTTACCATTGTTGATGACCCGAGACAGGCGTTTTCAACTCATCAAGCACGGTAACGGTAATGACATGGTAAGTTCTCTGTCATCTCGTCTCATCTGTCGGTTGCCCTTCTGAATCGTTGGTAAAGTTTGGCGGAAGTCACCTAGCTAAAAGCCAAGCTAGTAAATGTACCATTCCTCCATGATATCTGTACCTCTATAGCTTTTTTGTGGGACGTCGTTCTTTCGGCCCTTACTAAAAGTCGCACATATATCGTATTAGCATCATACTTACAGCTATTTTTGGTAAATTGCGGATGGGTATTCTTGATTTCTTGTGCAAGATTTAATGGAAAATTTAGAACAGAATTTGCATGCGGCCGCCCCTGTTCAGTAGTGCAGCCACAGTTCCCGGGAAATAGCCACGGCATCAGCTATATTCTGATCTTTTTATGAACACCAAACGCAAAAGCATAAACGTTTTCTCGGTTCCTCCTGAGGTGTCGAGAAAGAATAGTGCACTATTTCCTGATTCCACTTGACGTAACACCTCATGAAAGACGTGACTTTGTTTTAGAAGCAACCGAGGAATGACAGGCAACGCTCGCAACTCTGTGCAAAATGTCTTCGTCTTTGAGGATTATAAAGGGCGCAAGATGATTATAAGGGTTTCCCAAAGTTCCTTAATGTCGGTTATCGTTCTCTAAAAAACGTAGAGTTTCAAATGCTTCTCTATTAGTTCCGCATTTCAGACCGTCACTATTGGGCTGCAATAACATGTGCAGAAAAATAATTCAAAGATCATTGTTGATGGACCTCTTTAACCCCTGGCCAATCTTTAACGGGTGTACCCTTAACGCAGCGTTTTTATTCTTTGCTTACGGTGTTCCATGTTGAATAACGGGGGACTTCGGAATCATATAGAATTCTCTCAGAGGTTCTTCTGGATCACCAAGTGAAGGAAGATAAACTTTACTCTTGGAACTACACATGTTTTTTTCGACTTCGTAACTGTGCGGTGACCGAGAAAAAATACTGTTCACCGTCCTACCGCTCTAGTGGGTGTCGTGGAGGTGACTAACGGGTGTTTTCGAGCTTAGATCTGCTTCACCGGTGGTAGGGGTTGACCCGCCTGATTGGTGACCACCGCACGCAAGTTGTAAAACCCGTCATGTGACCGCTTGTCGTTCATATTTCGGGATCAAGCAGCGTATTACTATTGTTCAGGGGAATGGTGCTGCGATGAATTTGGTATGCAGAAGCTTCTGTCGAAATAGTGCCAGGAGAACATCGTTTACCTGTTGATCGGGGAGAACCTTAGAAACGGTTGTCCCGCTGGCCGCCCGTGGCACAGAACAGGGGACCAAGCAGGCGGATCCAGCTCGTAAGGCTGCTTCACCATGCCGCGCATAATCTCGGGGTGGTCCACCGTGCCGGTTGGTGGCCGGATGTTGGTGTGCGATGGGTAAATAAAATAACAAAAGAACCAAAACTCGCAATACTTACAAAATAATATCGTTAAAAATTGGGTTTATCATCATCATCATCAGCCTATATTTGTCTACTGCTGGACATAGGTATATTATTGTTTGATTTTACAATTATTTTGGATAAATTAACTTTTGAGGAGTGAGTGTTTCGCTAGATGTCCATGGCGGGGATATATTATTTTAATGTTATTTTTATTCTCATGTAAGTGGAATTTGTCTTTTTTTGAGAATGAACTCTTTAAACCATAAACATTAATAGAAAAAAATAATAATGGAATATTTACAACACGTTAAAATAAGAAAAATCAAATTATCTATGAATTTAAATCAACAAAAAATCATCACTGCTTACTACTTCGGTAATCATCAATCATTAAAAAAAAAAAGTGAGCGCGGCTTTCGGCACTCGTGCTTTCCAACCACCAGTTTCGCTGCGAGCTATTTTTATGATTGCACGTAATTTAGAAGGTTAGTATCAAATGATCAAAAACGCAATATCTTTTGAAGTATTCATTTGAATGCTGATATATGAAGTACAATATTCATCTACATTAAATTCGCAAGGTAACTAACATATTTATCTGGTTGTGGATTCACAATAAATAGACTAATAGCTTCGCACATAACCTATTGTTTTAAACCAATCTAGAATACATAAAAATGGTTATTGTAGTGAATCTTAGGAGATAGACACAATACTGTAGTGGGCTTTTCCGTAGGCATTTTTGAGATCTATAAATTGTCTAGCACATTGTTTTGATGTATCTTTTTAGCCAGCGTTACTCATGTAAGCGCATGAAAACCGGTTTTTAGACAAAACATCATCATAACTCAACCATTTAAAAAAATATAAACAAAAACCATCCTCAGTTAACGCTCTACCTTTTAGTGAAAACCGCATAAAATACATTGCGTGGTTTAGGAGAATAGTGCGGTGCTACATACATAGGATTACGGCGACTTTACTTTTTATGGTACTAACGCTTCGTTCTCTTATTATTATATTCTCAAAATATTACATTCGCAAAACATTACATTAGCAAAATATTATATTCTTAAAATATTACCTGTACAATGAAACAGAAAATATGTAATAAGCAAATTACCTTCGTTCTCATAATATTATATTCTCAAAATATTATCTCTTGTAAAATTAATAAAGCAGAAGATAAATATTATTACTTTATATTACTTAATGCACGACAATTAAATCATTCGTTCTCCCTCGTGATCTCCCTATTACAACATTATTACCAATTGAATTTAGATCGCACATCTTTTTCAAGTGTAGCAGATATTAAACTACCCGAGGAACTAGTCAAAAATTTATATTTGTGGGACGAAGAAAAAAAAAATACAAAATAATTATTTTCGGCACTTATGAGGTCCTGGGTACAATCCCGGTCGGATCAATTTAGAATTTAACTGTTTTAAAGTGATTTCGTGCCTGGGTGTAGAATAATCAGTATGTTTATCCGTTAATTAGTTAAACCTTTTTAAGAGGGTTTACGCATTTCGGATTCCCATACAAACTTCCAAGTCGGAATTTTTTAAAACCCATAGCCCAATTTTTATCAAACTCAACACGCTAAAGTAAATTACAAGGATCTCAATAGTTTGTTGAAAACATTTTCAAATAATGTTTATTTAACTGAGTTATTGCGATTTTAAACTTTCTATAGTGGACTTTAAATCGCAATAACTCCGCTAAATAAACGCTTTTTAAAAATGTGTTCAACAAACTATTTAGATCCCTGTATTTTACTCTGGCATGCAAAGTTTCATTAAAATTGACTAATTGGTTTCTAAAAATTTCGACTTGGAAGTTTGTATGGGAATCCGAAATGAGTAAACCGTCTTAAACGAGTTTCAAAATAAGCTTAACATGGGCTAGATAATTGGTGTGCTATTGAAAAAAGTAAAGAAAAGTGCGAGTTAATCAATAATAATATTAGAAAGAGGAAAGATTTGTTTATTTGTTTGAAATGAATACGCTCCAAAATTAATAAACGAATTTTGAAAATTTTTTGACCATTAGAAAACTACATTCTTCCCAAGTGACATAGGCTATATTTTATCTTGATATTCCAACCGGTACGGATACCACGCGGATAAAACTGCGAGTATCCGCTAGTAAATAAATAAAAAGAAAAAAGGCTCGGCTCAATATCAGGAGGTCCCGGTATCAATTCCCCGGTAGAGCAAAGTGTTTTTGATTTTTTCTATACATAGCTCGTGGTACACCTTTGTGGCAAATAATTGTTATTTATATAAGTAGATTATTCTAATTTTGATTGTATTCTTTAATAAATATTTTGTGATAGCGATCAGCTAAAGTTAACATTCATTAAATATCTGTAAAGTTTCTACCAATTTACTATTGACATACACGAACGAATCAACGAACCTGGAAATAGACTAGCCTGTAAAAATAAGTATCACACTTTTAAAATTGTAATAACTTTTAAAGTACACAAGATAAACAAGACACACAAGACTTAAAAATCTACTATTGTATAATTTATAATGGTTTCAAAGAAAGCTGATAAAAATGCTATAAAACGTTTTTTATTTTAAAACTCTAACTTCTTTAATTTAGAAAAAAATGAAATTTTAAAAAAGTATACTTATTTTTGCAGGCCAGTGTAGATTATCATAAATCGATATGGCTATTTTGGCACTTGTGTAGGGAGGGTATGCGTAGTACGTTCGCCGATATTATATATGATAGTATTTAATCATCATCAACTCCCACTGCCTGACGCTCTACCCAAATCTTGTATTACGCCAGTATTGTAACAATATTGTCCGTATCCAGGTTCTATAGTCCAATAGTCCCTCACTGTCCCAAGGGCGATTCTCGCCGAATACAAATGCTCTGATTATTTACAAATAACCTCATTCCGTGATCCGTACATTTCACTGTCTGTCCGTGTTCAATTGACAGAAACGAGGCGCTCTGCTAAATATTGTTTGTGAATGTTATAGGTGAAATCGTAAGAGCTGGCACGAATGGTGTTAAGGTAACAACATGTATCTAATCATAGTTACACGGCCGGGTGGTTGAGTGGTCAGTGACCCTGACTGCGCAACCCACGGTCCCGGGTTCGAATTCCGGTAATGGCAAATGTTTGTGTGGCGAGCACGAGCATTTGTGACCGTGTCATGGATGTTTGTTTATTATTATTTATGTATGTTTATCCGTTATTCAGTCACCATAGTTCGGGCTATGCTTAGTTTGGGGCTGAATGATTGGTGTGATAGTTGTGAAATTTATTTATAATATTTATAGTGGTATATTTTTATTACGGAAGAATATACAGGATGGCCAAAAAGTTGACGTCCAAAAGAAAAAAAATAAGGCCAATCGTGTCGTGGGGTATCTGAATTACCCCCATATATGTTTCGCGATTTCATAGTTTTCGAGTTATGATTTTTTTCTGAATTTTTAAGGTATTTCGATATGACCAACTTTAAAAAAAATCTAAAAAAAAGTAGAAGACTCTGTCGAGACTTTTTATTGCAACAATATCTTCATGAGTGGTTTTTTAGTGGATAAAATAATCAGCTTCGTAACTGCGATGAAAGTTATAAAAATGTTGGTCTTAAGTGAAAAATTTACGTTTGGCGAATTATAACTTAAATTTTCAACTTTAAATTAAAAATCTGAACAGGTGGCTTTATGGTTTTTAAGTAGGTTTAAAAAATGCACCAAACTCTTGGTTTTCATAAACACTTAAAAAAGTAGCACTTGTTGGTGCTACTTTGGCTAAAATTTGGCTTCAAAGACGGCAAAGTGGAATATTCTTAAAATTAGCCAAGTGATTAAAAAAAAAGTTTTGGCCACTTTATCATTCCTAACGTTAATTAGTTTGTAAACATACCATAAAATGACTGCAAGAAAGCTAAGATCCAAACATTTGGAGGTTTTTTTGAGATATTTTTTCAAACGAGAACGGATCGCGCAATATTTATTAAACTAACTAAATAAAACCTCCAAATGTTTGGATCTTAGCTTACCTGCAGTCACTTTTCACCAAACAGCGACTGCACATGTGCTCAGCGTGACAGGTAGTGAGCCCATCGCCGCTCTAGGCTGTTGGAAGTATGTGCAGTTTTCAGTCCGATGTCACCTTTTACGACAAGGAAGGAAAGAGAGGGGGTGGTAGTATTCTTTCACCGCTACGCGACGCGGTTAATTATTTAGCTTTAAAACTAACAAAGTTACAGTTTATATTTGTTTTAAAACATTTAGTTGTAATTTGATTAAACGTGGACTTTGGCAGTGGACTGCTTCTGCTTTCCTCATTGCCTAGTCTCTGACTTACCCTTTGAGGATGTTAGTATGATAGAATCTATGTATGTATGTTTGTAAATATCGAATGATTGTCAAAGTGTTAGTAAACTGGTGATACGTATACATTATCTGTTGGTTGATGTTCCACTATTAAACTACGATGTTTCGTATTCGTCATCGTCTCAGAATTTGAAACAACTACAGTGGTTATAAAGGTTGTCTGAATTGTAAGCGATATCTGAATTGAAGCCCTATCCTATAGAATCAGATATCCTAGAGAATCTAAAAAGAAATAATAGCATTTCTTCAATTAGGAAAAAAGATTTTTTTTTAATTTTTATCTGTCTAATGACAATGAGCCTACAAAACGAAAAAGACTTTAGTCATAATTAGAATAATCATGAATAAAGACTCGACTTATTACTTTTTACATAAATCAATAAGATATTCATTTAAAGTTTAAGGTAAAATTAGTAATCATTTGAATTGGACAAGACAGACCACGCCCACACAGTCCACGCTTTAGCAAGAAACAACTGCACAGTCCAATGATTTTATAAAAGGTCATTGGCACAATCTGCACATGTGCGTAGGTGGTGAGTCTTTAGCCCGTTAGTCGCTTTTATGACACCCGAGAGGTTGGTAGTATTATTTTGATGAGCCCATCGCCGCTCTATGCCATCCTACAGAATCAGATATCCTATGGAATCTAGTTCAAGTTCAGATAAAAATGGACATTTCTATGGTAGACTAGACTTACAGATTTATGATTATATTAATCAGAGTATCTATTTGTTTCTAAACTTAAATTTTATTTGCAATCTATTAGGATTACTACAAAACAGTAATTTAAGTTAAACTCGAATTTTTTAATGTTGTGTCTCTGTCTTAAATTATTGGAGAAAAACTGCAAGGATCAGATGTTACCGACATTGTCTAGTCTGAATTTTTACATACTTTTGTGGTAAGACACATCATAATCATCATTCAGCCTATAAACGTCCCACTGCTGAGCACAGGACTCCCACGTGGACAATAGCACGTGGGGATGTTGGGCCACAACCCACCACGCTGGCCCAATGCGGCTTGGTGGGTTTTAACGACTGTCATTTTACGACAACAACCGGGACCAACGGCTTAACGTGACTTCCGAAGCACGGAGGAGCTCGAGACGTTTTTAATTTGGTCACCCATCCAGCGACCCGGCATCGTGAAAGTTGCTTAGGGGCAAGATCGCAAGCCGCATGCGCCATCGAGCTCCTCAAGACACAAGACAGATAAATCTGTAAAGTAGGTGGCTACCTCGAAAATTTGCTAATGTGACCAAATAGCTGAAAGAGACCTCATAGTAGGTACTATAGCGGACTCCGTCGCCTTACCAGTCTAAAGGTCAAAATCCCTTGCACACCGCGTCGTCTATTTGGTACGGGCCTATACCCGGGCGGGCGGTGCGCTTCATAAGAAAATTGCTGCAAATTGGTAAAGTGACGGTGACCCCGACCGTACCTATGTTAAGCTTATTTAAAAATTTTGTTTATCATGAGTGTGTTACAGAAGTTTCAACTAAAAAATTAATAATAATAATAAAAAGTTTAATTGAAATATTGTATCTTACCAATACAAATTCAAAACACTGATTTAATTAAATAAAAATTGTATTTAAGTATTTTTTTTAAACACTGATAAAAGACGACAACCTCGGGCGGGAATCGAACCATGCACCTTCCGCATTCCGGGTGACTGCCTTAACCACTTGGCTACCGAGGTCTGTTTTTCACCCGTCGAAAGTTTTCAGTGCTTGATGCTTATGTTTTTAGTCAACATTGCTTCATCAAATCTTAGAAGTTTTCACCTCTGAGATCCGAATGAAATATTTTACAAATATTTGAACATTCGGTTAAGATGAAGCTGCGTTTACTGATTAATGTTTTTATATATATTTTAGCATTTTATTAACGCTTAAATATACTCAAGTAAAATTTTAAACACTGAAATAAGACGACAACCTCAGGCAGGAATCGAACCACGCACCTTCCGCATTCCGGGCGTCTGCCTTAACCACTTGGCTACCAAGGTCTGGTTTTCACCCGTCGAAATTTGTCAGTGCTTGATGTTTATGTTTTTTAGTCAACATTGCTTTAGCTAGAAATGTATTTTGTAAAAATATATATATATATTTTTTTTTTAATATATTTAATATACGAACATTCGGTTAAGAGGGTCTTAACCGAATGTTCAAATAATTGTAAAAATATTCTTTCGGATCTCAGATGTGAAAACTTCTAAGGTTGAGGTTGTCGTCTTTTTTCAGTGTTTAAAATTTTACTTAAGTATATTTTAAACACTGAAAAAAGACGACGCGGTTATAAAACTTTAAAATATAATACGTAAAAAAAACATTAAAAATTGTATTGCGTTTGTTTTCTTCAAAAAATTATATGCTAGGGGGCGGCGCGGCAGCGTTGCTACGACATTTTCAGCGTAATTTTTATAAAGTGAATTGGTATACTTATCTTAAACAATAGCTATCGGAGATCGGCAAGTACCTCTTGTTGCCATCAAGAGTTCGGATTGCCTCCATTGTGGGATGGTACAAGGAAAAAGCATAGCGGAAGCTTAAACCTTAATAAATAAATAAAGTTGCGAAGTTAAAAGGATAAATTTAAAAGAAACAGTATATTTTTAAAAAGAATAATAGAATTAACTATTAAATAAAATTATTTTGTATAGACTCAAAATTTTATAGCATTTGCCATAAACCTCATTGATTTTTTTAAAATGCTTATACACCAATTTCATTATTAAATTAATAACCCAAATAAAGATTTTGTAGCATACTAAATTGAGAAATCTAACATAATTTGTATGATAAGTCAAAAATTTTAATTTAGAAGGCTATACAATCTGTATATACGTTATAAATTTCAGGCGTAAGCGAGATAAATTGATAGATAGATAGATATCGTTTATTGCGTCACGTGGTAAATTATGATGTACCTACAGATGCACCAAGGAAGAACCGAGATCAATAATAATTTAAAAGGTGATTTAAAGCATTTTACCTTCCTACATTTTAATAAATTTAGTGAACTCCCATACCATGCGGTTGAGCATAAGTTTATAACGCGTATCATTTTTCTCTTCAATAGTTAAAACAAGCATATGGCTTGTCTGATAAAATACGATTTTACGGCCGGCAGGCCGCACTTGAACGGAACACAGCAGTGGTTAGCGGTGTCTTATCTATACGTAATAATAATAGCTCAATGATCGTAGCATACATTTCAGCATGATGAATATAATCTGAAGGTGGGATAATTAAATGTACGTACATCTTAACAGGTAATAATATTGGCAGGTAATAATAGCCAAAAATGTTTTTGATTCTAATTTAAATCTTGTCATATAAGCGATCAACCAATTTATTTTAATTAATTTTAAAATAATTTAATATCGCGTCAATTAAAATTTATAAAAAAATTTATTTCACCATTCAATCAATTACAACTATAAGTACTTAGATTAATTATTACATTTGTTACTAACTCTAGCATATAAGCAATATTTTTATGGCACTATAGACCTTGCCTGAAAATAAAAATATTACGCGCGCGTAGCCTCCCTGAAGCTTCAGCTCTTAGAGCGCTTTCACATATAGGCGTTTTAGTCTCGCGGCTGCAGCGCTGCACATCGAATCCCTTCATATTAAAGTGGCTATAGCCCGGCTAAATCACGACGCCGGCAAGTAGCGACAGCCGCGCTTCACAGTCGCGCTGCAGACGCGCGTTGAACGTGGGGGTGACCAATATGGATTCCAACGGTATTTCATCATTCTTCTTCGTTTATTATTTTGGTATTAAACATGCTATGACGTAGGTAATTTGCAACTTGCTACAGATGCGCTTGCAACACTGATCTACCGCTGACTGATCGCACGCGCGCGTCTACGCGGCGTATCCGCCACCACAAGCTCGGAGCGCTGCACTCGCGCTCCTGTCGCGCTGCAGCCGCGCTGCTTTAATATGTATGAATACCAAGTCGTGCTACTGCAGCGCTACTTAGAAGCGCTGCAGTCGCTCGACTAAAACGACTATATGTGAAAGCGCCCTTATGTCTTAATGCCCTATTATTTTACTGGACTGACTCTTTGGATTGAAACAACATTGCAAAAGTATGCTGCTTCACGGCAGATACAAGTATTAGAGAGGTTGATAGCATATTAGATTCTAAGCGGAATCCTATAACATGGCATAACAACCGGTATTAATAAATACTATTTATTATAAAAGTATGCGATTGTATGTAGAGGGTAATCTCGTTAACTACTTCACCGATTTGAAGATTATTGTACTAAGAAACCTACACTGTACCTGAGCAATAAATGCTACTGAATATACCTTGAAAATACAACATTCCCAAAGGAAAAACGATAAATAATTTGTGACAAACTGAATTTTAAGGGCAGATGCTAACTAAACAAGAGCTGGTAGCTACTCTTCTTGATACTGACAACTCGTTGCTTTACGTTTACAATTCTACATAAAACTGTTTTACTTAAACAGTTTTGAGCAGAAATAGTAATTGTTCGTTAGAAAAATCATTCGTTTCAGGAATATTCAAAGGCAGCAGCGATGTAGATCTGTAAATTAAGGGCACATGGAATCAACGAATATGGATGAATGTGGATTAATTGTGATGAAATACGTTAAATGCTTTTCCTTTTGTTCACCTATTATAAATGTATTCGTTACAAAACAAGTGTCCATTCTAATAAATTATTCGCTTTACACCACACCCTATATTCCCAAGTTTCGAGAGGTTTTTGTCTCCAATACCACTTGAGGTTTGGCAACGGTTGGATCAACCTGTACGTATTATATAAGGTATCGAAACTTAAATGGGCTTTTTAAAGGTTCAAGTATTGATTTCTATCGTAAACGTTTCGGTCCCTGATTGAAAAACTTTTTATATTGTTGCGGGAATAATAAATTTTGGCGAAACAAAAGAAGTCGCCTCACTAGATAACGCCGAATTCCCTAAAGCGATATTTGAAGACTCAAAAAATTCGTGACTCTTGACTTTAAACAGTATTTACGGCCATAATGTGTTTCGTTATTTTTTTTAAGCGTCGTAAAATTACGACGCTTTTACACGTTATTTTAAGTACGTAAAGAAGCAACTTTAGAAACCAATTGGATTATGCGTTAGTTTGATTCCCGGAGATGTAAGATAAAGGTAGAGGCGCACATTTTCAACTGAGTAACTGAAATCTTATCTTCGCTGTAGACAAAAATCATTTATTGGTTTGCAAGCTGCAGTTTTTGTGTAAAACATTATTATGTAATAAATGAATAAATTTAAAAAAGAATATAATTGTCAGAATACAACAATTCAATTTACTGTTTGGTGGTTCTATTTATTTTAACCAGTGTCTAGATTGTGGGTATGTTTTGTTATGTTTACTTATGTTTTGTCTTCGTTCGTGACTCTGCGTAAATCGTAGAGAGGCGTGTTCATACAAGACTTGAAATACTGTTTATAGCGGCTTTGGCCTTTATTTTGCGATCTTGCCAGTTAGGCAACTTTTGCAATGCCGGTTATTGCATGGGTGGCCAACTGGCAGTCGTGCTATAGTAAAACCTAATATATTTACCCCGTAACCCGCATTAAGTGAGCGTGGTAGACCTGAAGAGTTAACTATTTATAGAACTGTTATCTCTAGTCTAAAGTTCTTTTACTATTTTTCTAATACCTACTTATTTAGTAGGTAACTACTTAGCTAATTAATTTTATTTTAAGATGGCATTACGGTATATTATGTTAGTCAGTGTGACTTACAAATAGCCTATTTACAAAAAAATAAATACTGATTAGCGAATTTATTTATCCATCCAAACTGTCATCTAAAGACAGGGTCACCAAAAACACGCCAACCGACAAACGAGACATCCACCAAAAGGTATTTAATGAAAACGCTCATTCCGAAAATTACCTCCTTTGTACTAAGCGACACACTGGATTTATAATCTGTTCTCTCACATCAGTATTTAAAAAGCTCCAAACACAATTTTATTTTTCGGCATTAGTGACGCATGCGTACTCAACCAGCTCCAATATACCCGGTACGAAGCACACTGGGAAGAATTGTAGGTGATCAGAGTGCACACATGCGCTTTATTTTCTATCGGTACAGCGCAAAATCGCCTGAAATCACGCACACTGCCATGATTGCTCGTGTACTCACAGAGCTTGCGGATAGGGGTGTTCTACCCACACTAGCGCAGCGCAAACCCTGGCTGGCTGCTGCGTCCGTTAGTATGTCGTGAGGTGTCGCACCGGGCGGACGTGTGTAGCTGCTGCGGTGATGCAAACTCGCAACTCGCGAGAGTGATGTGCAAATCTTCGAGGACATAAAAGAGTTTTAGAATCGTGAATCACTGTTCATGCAGTTCCATAGTGAAGTGGTTTAGTGTATTCGTTTTACTATAAAGTGGTTTGAGGGGAAAAAATTGTGACATTACCGACAAAAAAGAATGTTTGGATAATTAACAGGTAAGGACTAAAGTATTTGTAGTTTAGCTAAGTTGACAGTGTACAGTTGAAAATTTTCAGGCACTATTTTTTAAGAACTACCGTACTACGTATTGGTACCCAGTGAAAATATAAACTTACAATTTTTTTATACATCCTTTTTTATAGTTTTTTAGTTCTTTACGTATGTCATGATATGCCTTAATGTTCTTTACAATAAAGGTATTTTTCGTTCAAGAAGAGATTAGATCCTTGAAAGTAGGTACCTAGGTAAATAGTAAAAATATAACAACCAATACGCACTAACATTGTATCTTCTTTACTAACGGATTTTCACGAGAATTTCACGGAGTTAAATTTCGACATGCAAGCAGATCCAAAGACAATGATCAAGCATTTCCCCATTATGATTCAAATTATTGCATTGTGGCAATATCAATGGGAAATTTGAATCATTATGTGAAATGAATTGAGTACGATTCAAAATCATGAGCAATTGTATTACAATACGAAATATAGGCCGATCTGCTAAGAGTATACAAGGTATTCGAAAAAGTTATTGTTCTGAAATTCTTCAACGTTGCAATTTTAGATACAATTATAATTTGACAATGTATTTAAATATTTTTCGAGTTATATAAATTTTATATTTATTTATTATGTTCGTTTTGGAGTAAGATGTATGAAAGTAAGATGTGAGTTAACACTTTGTCGTAGTTCTTTTTTCAAAGACGTTTTACTGAAATTCTTAAAGTTTTCGTAGAAAAAAAATTTGCTCAACATTGATTAATATAATTAATATATTAAATATTGAGTGCCCTCGTTTCACCGATAAGCGCTAAGTTTTAGGTGAATCCTAATTGTGTGGTGACAGTTGCCGTCAAGAAGCATGATTTGCTCCGTGGTTGCCGTAGTAAAACCGTCACCTAACATAGCTACGAAAACTTAACAGTTATTGGTTTAAAAAAATATAATTGCACGTATTCATTGTCCCGTCTTGTTTCGATCAGCCCTTATGATAATTAATGCCTATTTATTCAAGATAAATTATTTATTGAAGAACGACATTTAGGTATACATTGATACTTAGAACGCGGCGCTACTAGACTAGCGAAAATAGAAATTCTATTTATTGAACACTGATCAGCGCGCGGCCGCAGTTGAAATGTTTAGTGACGATTTTACTTGGATTTCTGAAACCAATAAACAGAGGAAGTA
Source organism: Scoparia ambigualis (assembly GCA_963921215.1). Classification (NCBI taxonomy): domain Eukaryota; kingdom Metazoa; phylum Arthropoda; class Insecta; order Lepidoptera; family Crambidae; genus Scoparia; species Scoparia ambigualis. The sequence continues at coordinate 63,518,873 of OY992501.1, forward strand.
TGAAAGTGGGGCTTATGACAGAAAAGATGAAAGAGTATGGACATGTAATGAGGAGTGCCGAATAGTGATGATTAATTGTGTTGAAGGTACGAAAGGAAGAGGAAGACCAAAGAAAAGATGGATTGGTTTTTATGAGGGATGACATGAATGAGAAGGGATTGGATGACGAATGATCGAGTTGTATGGATGAAAAGACATACTGTGCGGACCCCAAATATTATGGGAACAGGGCTAGTGGATCATGACTGAAACCATTATACCTTAATGATTATTTGACAATTGATAAACCTTGCAAAAACAACTATGGAGTTGTAATCGTCGGAAGCTGAGCGAATAAATAACCAGTTAAATACAATACATCGTGAGTCAATATATTTAAATAGCTCGTTAGACTATTGAGGTGAACTTTCCTTGCTAAAGCGAATTATCTTTATGGATGGACTAATTTTGATGTGTTAACTGTACATTAATAATATTCATGAGAAAAACTAAAAATACACATTTATCATCATCATCATCATCATCAGCTGGGCACAGGCCTCTCACGTGGATAATAGCACGTGGGGATATTGGGCCATAACCCACCACGCTGGCCCAATGCGGGTTGGTGGGTTTTAACGACTGTCATCTTACGACAACAACCGGGACCAACGGCTTAACGTGCCTTCTGAAGCACGGAGGAGCTCGAGATGTTTTTAATTTGGTCACCCATCCAGCGACCCGGCATTGCGAAAGTTGCTTAACGATCAAGATTGCAAACTGAACGCGATAACCGCTGCGCCATTGAGCTCCTTTTTATATTTTTTTTTACACATGCACCATTAGTTTTAACTAACAACAGAACGAAACCTTTCAAACATCTTCATTAGGTCTGTGGCTTAATTAATTCTTCAATATTCAAAGTGTTATATTTAGTTATAAGATAAGACTTTAAACTATCGCGTTGCATTGCATTAAAACTGTTTTAACGGGCGAACTGACAGTTCGCTTGTGACCACGGCCGCAGCATCGCAGCCGAAACGTCAAGCAGTAAGTAGATATGTACTTACTTACAAAAATTCATCGTGTTAAGTCCCGTTAAAACAGTTTTAGTTATAAGCTACAATAATTGCTGTGCTCTTATGAATGTCACTACGCCACCCGTCGCGTTGGTTCGAAAATCTACGGGCCTCCCGCCTTAAACAAGTACTAAGACTAACCAGTAAGAAACTCGGCAAGGTGATTTTTTCACCTTTTCTTTTTCAGCTTAAAATATTATAAAATGTCCTCGACATTATTAAAAGACACTCTCTCTGTGAATTATGTCGCGAAGTAAGAAAAGTGTCAAATAATGTCATGACTCAAAAAGCGAGTTGTCTTGCAAACTAAACAGTAAAACTTTCCGTAGCAAGTCGCGATATCGGTGACTTTACCAACGAATCAGTCCAAAGACTTTTGCTAAGAATCCAATACAAAAGAAGTCGCTTCAACTATACAGCATTATCATATCTCGGCAACGTTCGTTGGGATTCAATAATAATGTTTCGTTGTTTCTTTTTTGCTTTGCCAAGTTTAGATTTCTCTTTAGCCTTCAGTCGTTTTGCTGTAGCGATCGTTGTACAATTGTTTGTTATTGCTTGGCTGAGAACGAGGAAGATTTTAGGAGTGTTCGATTTCGGAAAAAGAGTTGACAAGATATACAAAAGCGTGATTTGTGCTAAGGTTATGGACTAATCTCGTCATGTGTGAAATAATGTTGACAGTTTATTGCTTGGTGATGTCGAAGTGAAAGTCAAAATATATTTATTCAATAAACTTAATTAATAAGTACATCGAATCGTCCAAATCTTTTTTAACCTACCACCCATTCAGGACGTCATTCTTTTACTGTAGCAGAGGACGGGCGCAAGAAACCACAGCGCACAGAAACAACGACATTTACAAAAAAATATAAAAATATGTCGTTACCAGGTCATAAAATACAAAATACGAATTTAAAAAATAATAATGATGCAATACAAAACTACAATATAATTTAACAATTAATTATATTTAAAAATAGCTGTTGGAGTACTTGGAGCATTTGAGATCCAAGCTGTTTTGTCTTCTGTGTAATCTGGCACTATAAAATAAGCTTTTTTATAATTTTTTTCTTTGATTTTGATTTAAATTTATTAAGATCTAGTTTCCGAATATCATTTGGTACTTTGTTGTAAAATCTTACACACAGACCCTAAAATAGTATTTTTTTATGGAGTATAAGGTACTGCAAATTTGTTCTTACTTCTAGTGTTTAAATTGTGAATATCACTGTTTTTTAAAAATATTTCAATATTTTTATGAATGATGATGCTGATTTCAAATTGCACTCTAACATACCGGGTGAGCTGCAATAGCAACTTTGCTGCCGTGGTTCATTCGGACCTGCACAAAATCAAGACTTCACTACTCTACTTTACTGTACTACCTACTTTTCTTACTTGACGACCTCAGTGAGCAAGTGCTCTGTCTGAGGAGTGTGGCGATGAATTTCCGAAAATCGAAATTTACTGCAAGCGATTTTTGCATTCGCATAATTTCCCATTTTTTTTATTTTCTGTGCGTTTTTTTCACGGAGATGAAATTTCTGTATATTTTTTTTAACTTAATGTAATATTTCCATTCTCAAATATTCCTAGTCACGTAATTTACTCATTCGCTTACGTGATCACTGAAATATTACTTTATGCAATTTTTCCTATCTAATTTCTGCTATTTTAAAAAAAGTAGGTATCTACCTAACATTAAAAAACGTAATAATACCTAATATATATTTTTTTATCAACGTCTGGAAAAAAAACTGTTAAAAAAAGATTACATTGGGGAAATAATTCGAAAAAAAATAAAAGCATATAAAATAGATAGAAAGTAAGAAAATTTGTAAAGAGAGAAATGTAAAGGTTTCCAGAAAAAAATTATTGCCCCACCGCAAAAGCATAATACAGTAGTAATAAGAAAGTTCTCAACCATCCATGCTGAATAAATTGCATTGAAAAAAAAACACTTTTATTTCTACCGATAAGCACAGTTAAACGTATTTTAGGTAAAACCTACAAACCCGTATTAGGTCAGGCAGCGTGACGGTTAAAGGCCTAATCCTCTAATGTGTTTGGGACGGTCCGATCCCATCAATTAAAGGTTGATGTTTTTACTATATACGAAAACATGTCGAATAGATCCCCACATATCGCCTTGGCAGCTGTGTGGTCTAGCTCAGCCCTATATTCGGAGGTCCTAAGTTCAATTCCTATGTCGGAAGAAGTGTATTTCGATTTTTTCACGAGCTTTTGATCACAAATCCACGTTTGGCAAGCTTTGTGATACACCTATGAATTATACCGATGACTTGACTTCAATAATGGAAGACCTTGGACCTACAGCGGAAATTATTATAACACTGTAATTTACTCCTTATTTGTATTCATATAAATAAATAAACTTCCCTACACGCACACTAATTATCTAGCCCAAGAGAAGCTTCGTTATGAAACTCGTTAAATGGTTACTAGACAACGGATAAACATACTTGAAATACTTAAATACATACTTATTATACTTACATAGAAAACACCTAGACCCGAGGCAGATTAGAAAAACAATAATTTCTAAATTGACCCGACCGGGGATTGAACCCGGGACCTCAGAGATGGCGACACCCACCACTCGACCAAGGAGGTCGTCAAATATAATATAATTTCATTATATTTTCATTAGAAAAGTTCGGAGTACGCATCCAGTAGGCGTCAAATAATTAACATTGGAATTTACACAAGTATTTTATGAAATTAACGTGATAAACGATAAGTTTCAGATTAAACTTCACCAATAAATTGACTTTGAAGACAACTCTCTGCGCCATTGAAAGGCGAAACGACGATTTAATTGAGATTATCAAATTGTGAGCACGGAAAAGAGCGTCCCATTGTTTTGCTCTATTGTACAATAAATCTCCGCGGAAATTGTTGCTTTTATAATCACTTACTTCTCTCTGGACTTTCGTGGATTCGACTTCATTTTAAGTGTAACTTATTTCCGTTCGCGGTTTTGATTGCGTACAATGCGGTGTGCTACAAATCTTCCTCGGGAGTTTGAGACAAAAAAGTATTGTATTCGTAATTTTAAGCTATGTCCTATTCGTGTACCAAATTTTATTATAAAGAACAAACATGCATCTATGATTCCGGGTTAAAATATTAAGATTAAATAATTATAGTTACTAAAAATTACAGTATAAGGTCCAAAGTAATATTAGCTTTCTGCCTGGGACAAAGAATCCAGTATAAGCCGCCCTATACACTACGTCCGATGGTATATTTGCGGAGTTACTCAGTCATATATGTACCGTATTTTATACTATTTTGTATATAAATTATATGCCAACCGATGCCTCAACAGTCGGTATTAAGTGTTGAGGCATAGTCGCTGCGATTCTGTCACCGGTTGCGACAGTACGTTAACAATTACCGTTTCTTTCTTAGTTTTCTTTAAAACTAAGAAAGTACTTTATACAAAACGAATGATGCACGATTGATATTTTTATGCATACATACATTTAATCACGACTATTATCCCCGAAGGGTTAGTGAGAGACTAGGCAATGAGGACGCAAAAGCAGTCCTCTGCCATAGTAAAATTTTCAACAAATAGCGACTGCACATGTGTTCAACGTGACAGGTGGTGAGCCCATAGCCGGTATATGGTGTTGTATGTACGTGCAGTCTTTATTCCGTTAGTCGCCTTTTACGATACCCAAAGGAAGAGAGGGGGTGGTAGTATTTTTTCACCAATACGCAACACAGTTTTTTACGTAGAAAAGTGGCAAAATAATGCACATAGATCACTTGCAATATGCATTGATGCGATTACGATAAATCTAAATTGGAAGGGTGGAGGCCTTTGCACATCTGGGACAGAATAAAAACTATTTAATTAACAAGGTCTCAATTTCAACCCCAACATTGAACTTGAAATGTAAGAGTAAAGGCCTACGTAATTAGGATGTCAGAGATATTTTCCGCAATGGGATAGTAAACAAGAGAAAAAATGGAAAATCGTGAATTTTTCCCCCGGCGCCGCGCAAGGAAAACAAACACAGCTATTTGAACGTACGCGAAGCTGAATGGCGAAGCCAAATATAAGTGTTTCACTTTTTGATTAAATCTGTGGACGAATTTCGTTGGAGGCGAATACATTTTTAAACATATACGTATCGTAGAAATGTGTCAGGCTTTCACATTCAGAGACACGATTGAACTTCGTTGAACGATACGATACGAAGATAAGAATGTGAATGCTGTGGACAAAACAGTGTGTTTCTAGGCGTCACGTTAGATGCTAAGCTTCAGTGGGACCCACATATAGCTAAATTGTCGAATAGACTTAGCTCTGCGGCTTATGCGGTAATGAAGATCCGTCAGTTAACTGACGTTGATACATCTAGATTAGTTTATTTCATTTACTTTCATAGTGTAATGTCGTACGGCATTTTACTGTGGGGAAATGCTGCCGACATTCAAACTATCTTTGTGCTTCAGAAGAGGGCTATTCGAGCAATCTATAACCAGGCTGGTGATTATCTCAGAGAGAGATTTAAGAATATAAAATAATGACAGTCGCATCACAATACATTTATGATAATTTGATTTATGTTCATAAAAATATTCAAATGTTTTCAAAAAACAGTGATATTTACAATGTAAACACTAGAAGTAAGAACAAATTAGCAGTACCTTAAACTAGGCTCCATAAAATAAATAATTCTTTTAAGGGTCTGTTGTGTAAGATTTTACAACAAAGTACCAAATGATATTTAAAAACTAGATCTTAGTAAAATTAAAAACAAAATCAAAGAAAAACTTTATAAAAAAGCATATAAAGTCTCAGATTACGCAGAAGACAAAACAGCTTGGATCTGAAATGCTCCAAGTACTTCATTCAACAGCTACTTATTTTTTAATTGTCTATAATTAATTGATACTTAAACTTATTGTAGCTTTGTATTGCATCATTTATTATTTTTTTAATTAAATTTTTATATTTTTTGACCTGGTAACGACAAAATATCCTTTTTTTTTAAAGTCGTTGCTGCTGTGCGCTGTGCTTTCTTGCGCCCGTTCTTTGCCACAGCTAAAAAATGACGTCCTGAATAGGTGGTAGGTTTAAAAAGATTTAGACGATTCAAAGTACTTATTAATTGAGTTTATTGAATAAATATATTTTGACTTTGACTTTGACTTTGAACGCTAACGATTCCTTGGCACTTATTGTTTTACATTGTAAAATTGATTACGTCTTATGCACTGATTTGAAAGAAACAAAAAGTATCGGTAGTAAGGTCGTTAACATTAATTGATGTTTCTATGAATGAACGCAATTAGGTAAAATATATGATTAGATTGATCTCAAGAGGATGGATAAAAGAAGACAAAAAAAGTATAAGAGGCGAGTGTGACTTAGAAGGGAAAGACCTTGGCGAACGTATTTCAATCAGGTTGGAGATGTTCGTCTTTCAAGTCAAGGGCGAACGTGAGAGAAGCGAGAGATTGATGCAATGAAGCAAAAAGTATTGCCATTTGCTACGACCCTTCGTAGCAATGCTACACTCCTTCGTAGCAATGCTACTATCCTTCGTAGCAATGCTACGTTCCTTCGTAACATATGGAAAGCAGTGGTACCTTTCTCTTCTTGAAAGTTGATGTAGGTAGGTATGTCACTAATGCCAATTTAGAGCGAGTGTGTTATTATAAAGTTATAATCTCTTTATTTATGTGTGTGTGTTACTGTAAAGCACTTAGCTGTGGAGAAGAATGGGCGCAAGTGAACTGTTTTACATAGAAATAATGACATTTACATACATACGTACATACGATCACGACGTTTATCCCTGAAGGGTTAATAAGAGTCAAGGCAATAAGGACAGCAAAAGCCGTCCTCCACCATAGTCCACTTTTCACCAAGTAATGACTGCACATGTGCTCAGCGGGATAGGTGGTGAACCCATCGTAAATGTATGTGCAGTCTTTAGTCCGTTAGTCGCTTTTTACGACAATCAAGGGAAGAGAAGTGGTGGTAGAATTCTTTTACCGCTACGCGACACTGTAATAAATAATAGTATTTAATGCTAGCGGCCGCTCGCGGTTTCATCCGCGTGGTGCCCGTTGGCGTGTGAATATCGGGATAAAAAGTAGTGTTAATCCAGGTTATAAACTATTTGTATGCCGAATTTTATCCAAATTCATTCAGTAGTTTTTATGTGAAAGAGTGACAAACATACACACTAACAAACTTTCGCCTTTATAATATTAGTGTGACTAGCGGCCGCTCGCGGTTTCACCCGCGTGGTTCCCGTTCCCGTGGGAATATCTGAATAAAAAGTATTTTATGTGTTAATACAGGTTATACACTATCTGTATGACAAATTTCATTTAAATCCATTCAGTAGTTTTTACGTGAAAGAGTGACAAACATTCATCCACACTTACAAACTTTTGCGATTATAATATTAGTACTTCGATAAACAATACTGTTGATCGAAGTATTAGTAGGATAATATATATATAATATATATATATATATAATATATATATGTATGTATATATGTAGTAGGAAGAAGGATGTATAATAAATTAAAGGTGATACAGTAGTACACGGTCGATCGGTTGCGCGTTCGGTCGTGGTTCGAGTTGCGAATTAGCATGTCAAGCAACTTTTATTGTTAAATTCTAGTTTATCAGTGTAGTTTTGACCAAATTAAAATATCTTAAACGCCTCCGTGCATTTGTTATGCGTTTTAAGGCCATATTTGATCCCTTTTGTGTTTGATAGATGACAGTCGTTAAAACCCTCTAACCCGCATTGGGGAAGCGTGGTGGGTCATGCCCCGATATCTTTATGTGATAAGTATTGGTCATGTATATAGGCCTTTGCCCTGGCTTATGACCTAAAGGGTTATGTTAAACTGAAAATCGCACTATAATAATAAACACAACAACTAAGGTACGTAAAATTTGACTTGTCTTTTGAGAGAATTTTAATGGTCAGATTTAAATATTAATTTCCCTAATTTATGCCAGAACATGCTAATCCTCTTTACAAGTACTTGCTTGACTTATATTTTCTTGTCAGTTTAATTAAGTTTGATAGAACAGATTGGAGTCTTACGAAAGTTTCCAAATCCTCCGCGTTCGGTTAGATCACCGGTCTAAGTGTGACAGGTCTCAGGTTCGATTCCCAACGGGTATTCATAAATATTGCTCTCGGTTTTTAACCGACTCCACAAAAAGGAGGAGGTTCTTAATTCGGTTGTATTCCTTTTTTATGTTTGTTACCTTAGAACTCCGTCATTTATACACCGATTTGGAAAATCATTTGTTCATTTGAAAGGATATACTTTGAGATTGGTACAATTTTTATCAAAATCCAGTTCTGATGGTGGTATCCATATGGAATTGAGGGAACTCTTCAAATATTGTAGGCATATCTATAGCGATTTTGGTATTTTCGGCAATAAGTGAAGCATTTGCATTCAGAAAGTATCATTTGATGAAGTATAACTATAGAAAAAGACCACAGATTGCCATTGGAACTCCTGAATGATAAGTATTTCACGGGTGGCGAAAAGATATCTCGATTATGATAGTTAGCGACTTTGACGAAGCAAAAGAAAGCAGGCACTGGAACTCAGTTCTGATGATGGAATCCTTGATGAATTAAAGGAATTCCTCAAAATATTGTAAGCATACCTATAGCGATTTTGGTATTATCAGCCACTCAGGCTGTTATCCTTCCTCACTAATATTGTAAATGCGAAAGCGTGTTCGTTTATACTCGTATGCCCGTCTTTCACTGGTGCCTCGAAGATATCGCTTTAAGCGATAAGGCCGCCTTTGTACACAATAAATGTTTAATATTTCCATGTGCAATAAAGAGTCTATCTATCTATCTATCTAAACTGATGGAATTTCATTAACAATGTCACACCGGAACATTTCACCTTCAGGTCATTTGTGATGTAGTACGTAAAAAAGAGTGGGAATAGTTGAAATTCCGGACTGTAGGTAGAAGAATAGGGTGAAATATAAGTACAATACATACAGATATGTGTATGTGAAGTAGGCCCGGTAAAGAGGTCGGTCAAGTGGCTGGACTGAATTTGGGTTTAGAGCGAGTGGGCTGAGAGTGAAGCTGAGTGAAAACAGATAAAGTTTAGTGAATGTTGAGGTAGTGACAGTAGCGTGGGGTTGGAGTAATCGTTTTAATACAGGAGGTAGAGTGTGAGTATAGGGTAATTAGGTAATTAGTAGATGAATATCATTTTATAACAACGCTAGTAGAGTGTTATGTATCGCCTTGATTGTCAGAAGACAGATTTCGTAACCTCGTTGTTTCCGTCAATGATCTGTCATCATGAGATCGATTTAATAACTTGTTGGCATCCAAATCTGATAAAACTATGCCTTCCAAACTTTTGACACGGCTTAGCGCGACAAATATTTGCTCTTTTGCAAAGTTTTTTTTTTTACCTAGGTCGTTCACAGCTCTTACAAGGGTGGTACCCTGTAGTTTATGGACTGTGACCACCCAGCTTAATATTAAAGGCAGCATACGACCCCTTGTCGCCTTAAATGTAGTGCTTGATGGAGGTATGGGTATGCAAACGTTACCATCTTGTAACCAATGGTTTCATCATCAAATTTTACGTATACGGCTTCCAGTTGCTCTTCATCCTCCAGTTGATCTCTCCTTAAGGCCGGTCATTTGAGCTTTTTAATTATCCTTATAGCTCCATTCACTAGCCCTTTAGAGACGGCAATATTACGTCTCAACATACGCGGGATTCTACGCCAATTTGTATCGATAACAGAAAACCACCACAGTTATTGACGTCTTTGGGAATCACGTTGTCTGGTGGTTTTCTGCCACTTGTCGATACTTCGCGAGCCTCATCCACTGCGTTGATTTGATAAATCCGGTGCAATTTTGCATTTTCCATACTCTTTTTGTCATTGTAGACGTCGACTTGCATTACCGTAGGAAAAATACGAACGACAACTCCATCTGCAAATTCGCCATTTAACGGCAAGTGCCGCCGCTCGCACAGTAACTCCTGCTGAGCCGTCGTCAGTTCTCCTACTCTAATTCGGTATCATTCCGCTGTCGCATATTTATGGTCAGTTCACAAAAAGAAAACTGTTGCCACAAATTGACTTCCGCCAACAACCACGATGGCTGCATAAAACACCAATGCCCTGGAGGAATCTGAAATATGTCACCAAAGAGCAAAATGTTGACTCCGCCGAATAATTTGTCGTTGTTCTTATATTCCTGTAGTCTTTGGTGAATTATTCTTAGGTTCTCATAGGACACCATAGAAATTTCATCTATGATTAGCCAATTTATAAAGCGCCATTTACGCCGTTCATTCTCGAGTCTTTGTCCAGTATTTTTTTGTATGTCATAGTATTTCCTTTCTCAATCGGAAGTTAATGAACCTACTTCCACAAAAATAGGCTTCAGCAGTAAAGTATATCTACTGTTGTTGCATAACAACGCTTAATATGCTCCACGATTAATTTCAAAAGATACGATTTACCACTACCTGCACCGTCTGTGATAAAAAGTAACAGCTGACTTTCTTGTCCATGCAAATTGTGCTCGATTGTCGTTAAAACTTTTTGAAATAAGTCCCTCTGCTGGATATTTAATCCACGAATGCTTCCCACGAACACTTCATCTGACATGACGACTCGTTCTTCTACTTCTTCACAAAAGGTATCATCATCATTTACAAACTGTTCACCAACGCATAACAAGGGTGCGTTGTTTACATGGGTTTCTTGTTCAGCATTAAGCGCGGTAGCTTGGGCAAGAGCCTGTTGAATAATCTGTTCAGCATTAGCAAATTGTTCTGCGCCGACGTTACCTTGTAACGAGCGAAATCTCTTAGCCGTCTTAAAAAACAGTCTTCAGCAGTTTCATTTTCGAGCAGTAACTCGCCTTCATTACTAAATGGAATGTGACATACTATTAAACTGTAATAATTAGTACGCTTCGTTATCACTATTAACTGTATAATAGCGGGTACGTAATACTGCTGGCCTGTTTTATATCAGCATTCTCGTATTATCCTGCAATCTGATATACCTTACTGGCGTAATATCTTCGTCTCTCAGTTCCGCATCACCGTGTCGTCCTCCGACAATGTCGTGTTAGAGACCGTTTCAAAATGGACGGCAAATTCCGCAAGGCATAAATTCTACAGCTCATTTGGGCGTAACACGTAATATGATCGAAAATATTATTGTATATACTAGTTTCAACACTGTCAAATCTCAGGAGTCTGAAGAATTGCTCCAGCCTGCAACTGTTTACAAAAACAGTCTTTCGTGACGATATTTTCAATAGCAAATGGCATAATCTGTATGCGCGTTATGGTGCGCTCACCAAGCGATGATTTAAAATGGCCTTTGACACTGAAAATAATTGTTACCAAACATCACCTTGTCTCTTAGCTCTCGAAATAGCCATTCGGATCACATCACCCGTATCATGTGGTTCGCATTTAATCGCATATTTTGCGGCATAGTAGGCCACAGCGGTGACACTATCACACAGTTGCACGTCTATATTTCCCTCCCATATACCTAAAAGAACTGCAATATAATTGTTTACCATGGTTTCTTCTGAGGTTCTTTCAATAAACAGAATCGTCCGTTGTTAGCAAATGCTTCATCTGGGCCTAGACAAACGGTGTTATCACTTGCTGACTTTGTAAAACCAAAGCGAGAACCATCGTCTTGGCGATTTTTTTTGCATTTCGCAATGTGTTTTGTATCTGCAAATCCTCAACTAATTTGCGCAACACTAGGTCGTTAGGATTTTAAGAACACGAAACCACCCTTTCAATTACAGCCATTCCTTGTGTAGTAGAGAATTCCAGAACATTACTACACCACACTAACATGCATAGATGTGGGCTACCACGGTTTTAGAACTCCACACGATACCAGAAGTCTTCAATAGAACCACCCTTGATTTTGCTTTAAGAATCACGTAAGAGTGTTAACACGCAGTGTGAACTGTCGTGCTACCACTACCGGACGTCTGTGCACTAGTTTTAAGCGCTCTGGGAATGTCAGGCGTTTGGCGTCATCGATGTCACGTCCATTAGCGATTAGCAAGTTCATTTCCGTTCAACCCTTTCACTCATACATCGTCTCACTCATCGTCACTTCACTTGCGTTTTGTGTGCTCTCATACCAACTTTCGTTTCATTCCACACTCTGTAATCATTAATTTCAATAGCTTCCTTCATTCGCATCTTAGTACCAACTAGAAGTTCAAAAGGAGTGCAGTCTATACTACGGTGGTCTTCTTCTTCTTCAGCCCATGATCACCCACTGCTGAGTGTAAGCCAGGAAGCCTATCCAAATGAGGATTATTTACTCGCCATCCTGATCGGTATTGGGCTTTCTGTAACCACTCTTTACTACGGTGTGTGATGATGATGTACTATTTAATGCTATCTGTACACGACTCACATGGCTGTACCATAATAAGGTAGGGTCTTCATTGCACAGTTTCTTATTTTCTTATCTTATTTTATCTAGTGGAGCCTGCAGAGGTCTCCCTCTCGCAGTAGCACGTCGACCCATTGGGATCTTTTGTGCCACCCCGTCCTTCACTCTGCCTCGTCAGTGAAGATAATTGCCATAAGTTGGACAGTTGCACAGTTTAGTTAATAGTGATATAATTGTTCGGTGCATCCTCTCCACCCGGCCATTTTTTCTCGGCACACCAGTAGTTATGGTAATATGTTGGATGTCTTCTTGTTTACAAAACTTCTTGAATTCACAACTAGTAAGAGCATCCCTTATCTGTAACAATTCTGTACGGATTACCAAACTGTTGTTGATGTATTCTCAATTTATCTTATAATTCCTTACTTGTAGTACTTTTTGTGGAAAAAACCAGGTATATTTTGTAAATGCATCGACAACTGTCAGTAAGTACTTATACATTTTCTTTGTCTCTGTCATCAGTCCTAAATGGTCAATATGAAGAGTATGTAACGGTATCTCCTGCTTTTCAATTAGTTTGAGCCTTCCAGCTTGTCATCCTTCTTAGTAGCTAATAAGCAAGGTATACAGGTTAAAAGTCTTCAATTTTCTTACTTAGGTTATCTGTGTCGTAATCCTTGATGATAATCTCCAACATCTTTCTTTCAAAAAAGTGTCCATTTCCATGCACATCTCTTAAGATGTCATTTTCCATACTTCAAGGGGCAACTAACTTTCTATCCTCTAAACCCTTATACAGCAAACCTGAATCCAAGTAGTAATCCTGACAAGGTTTAGACTTTAAAACTTCTTTTATTGCATTTAAGCTTTCATCTTGCTCTTGAGCACATTTGAGGTTATCAATCAACTTAGAAAATATAGCATTCATCGCTGGATTTCTACTAAGTGCATCAGTATACTTCATCATTTTACCCTCTCGGTGTTCAAATGTAAAATTATAATCTTGGAAAAAAATAATCCATGTTGCTACTCTGGTTGACATGGATAATTCTTTGTTATTTATTGTCATTTAAATGCTTTGCAACAGTCACAATCTTAAACTTGTTACCAAACACATAGCGTCTAAACTTTTTATTCCTTCGATAACTGCCAAAGCCTCTAGTTCGTAACTAGTAAATATACTTTGATGCGTTGTCGTCTTCCGGGCTCATATAATATACTGGATGTAGTTCTCTATCTTCCACATTTCTTTGCATCAAAATAGCAGCATAAGCCATAGACGATGCATCAGTATGCAACTCTGTTGGCAATTTCGGGTTATACATTTTTAAAACTGCGGTTGAATTTAATTTCTCCTTCAATAATTCAAAACTTTGTCTATGGTCATCATTAAAATCAAAATCTACATTTTTCTTCAGCAAATCTGTCAGAGGCTGTGCTATAACTACAAAATTCCGAATGAACTTACAGAAAATGAGCATGTAAAAAAGGGGGATAACTACATCCCCTCATCAAAGGGGATATAGTTTTCATTATTTCTGACTGATTTGACTATTAAACACCGTACCCCAAACCATCGCACAAATTCCATGAAGAACATAAATAGGCGCAGGAAGTAACTAAACGTAATACCGTTATTTTGATTACTACGTAGGAGTCTTTCATCAAAGTTTTTTCTGAGAATCCTGATAATACCCCAGCTTGTTATACCTTGATAAAAAGCTAAGTAATTGTAGATATTTTTACGATTGCAGATTATCTGCAGACTTTTTTTAATATCTAAAAAGGAAATAACATTTTTTCCGATTTTTTTTCTTTTCTATACTGTTCATCGTCTACTACGACTCAGTTGGTGCAACTTCTTCGAATTTTAGTGCTCAGGATAATCAAGCAACTAATGTTCTACACAAAAATACCAAAATAATTAAGTTAGGGGCATAAAACACAAAAAAGAGGACAATAGGCACAAAAACGGCAAATTTTAAAAATACTGTAACTTGAAAACGGTTAAGTTTGGGTTACGGTGTTTAATAGTCATGTACGTAGTTTTTCTCGGCCAGCCGTAATCGTGACGGCCAAAGATCGTACTCGTTGATGATGACTTTCTCAAGAGCCGCGTACGGCGGGTTCGAAGCGTCGCGTTAGACCCTTGAGACGTTGATAGTTGATGATGTTGATGATGTTGATGGTAAGGATGATGAAGATAAACACTTTACTTTATCACACTGATTTTAATAGGTAACAAAAACAAATATTATAATTAATATTACAAATGGAGTCCGCACGCTTTTTTGATGACAAAACCAATGAACGATTGATTCAAAACTTAAAACTATGAACTAGACATTTTTTACATTCAGTTTCCTTTATTGGCCGCCGTTAGACCAATCATGAGCATATACATTGAATGACAAGTGATTTTTTCTGAACTTAAGATCGATAACAGAAAGGCGGGAAACATTAAGATGATACACAATGAAATATATATAAAAACATGTTAATTTTCGATTAACATTCCTCCCGCCACCAGGGGGAAATGAACTGAATACTTGAAGTCCCTAATGCACTCTAATTATATTAACAATAACACATAATATGACCCATAAACATGACTTAACTTTAAGAATGGAAACACTATATATACACAGAAGTACAAATTCTGAATAACTTGAAAACGGGACAATCGCGACATTTTAGTTTCCTTCCAGTGAGCTTCTGGCAAGACAACTAGTGGCTGACCTATGATGAAATGACCTGGCGTTAGAATCTCTAAATCACAGGGGTCCTCTGACATAGGCACAAGAGGCCGTGAATTAAGTATAGACTCTATTTTAGTAAATAGAGTAGACAGTTTCTCGAATGTTAAAGTGGTATCGCCCACCTCTCTCTTGAGAAGGTTTTTAGCGTTTTTGACTGCAGCCTCAAATAGGCCCCCCCATGTGGGGTGATGCAGGAGGATTGAACTCCCAGCGAATGCTCTGTTTTCTGAACTCCTCCTTGAGGATAATCTGGTTGTCCAACAAGAACTGAGTGATCTCCTTTAGATACGAATTAGAACCAGTAAAATTCGTACCTCGGTCCGATCTGATTAGTGAAGGCAGCCCTCGTCGGCTGACAAACCTGACGGTGAATGAAGCGATGAAGGCCTTGATGGTCAATGCAGAGACCACTTCGAGATGAACAGCTTTTGTACCTAAACATACAAAAACACACAGGTAAGCTTTGATTGATTTCGCATTTCTTGGTAAACTGCTTTGACTAAGAACGGTCCAGCAAAGTCTGTCGCTACGCCTGAAAATGGTCGTGCGGCCGTGACTCTATCAACTGGTAGGTCTACCATGAATGGTGGCTGAGATGAAGCATTGAACCTGAAACAAACAAAACAATTTCTTATGACTTTTGATACTTGACGTCTGACTGACGTAGTCTACTACTCTCGCCGCAGTATGGCAATGAGTGCGTTTGTCGCTGCATGACAATATGACTTGTGATAATATTCTATGAGTAATTGACCCCACCTATGATCCTTAGGTATCAAATATGGATGCCTGGCTCCATAAGGCAATGTTGATTTCCGTAGTCGGCCGCCGACTCGGATAAAGTGGTCTTCATCCACGAAGACACTTAATTTCTGTACCGATTTACAGACCAATTTTCCTTGCTTGATGAATATAATTTCATCTTTAAATGAATCCATTTGAATTTTCTTAATCCAATGTCTGGTTGCTTTACGAGTCTCGTCTAATGAGAGTGTAGAGTTAGGATTCCGTTTTTCTTTAGGAAATCTAATATTTCGGCAAAATTTAAGTACCAATAAGGTAATATTGATGAGCTTACTGAACGAGCTGACACGTGATAACAACGCGTCTTCCCATGGTTCGACCTGGGTAACAAGATTAACCAATTTCTTGAATCCAGGTAAATCGTAAGGCATAGTAACTGGTAACGCAGGCCATTGTGACTCCTCCTTAAGTAACCCAGACCAGTCTGGAGACCACCATAAGTTTAAATGTATGAGATCTTCAGCCGCCATGCCTCGTGATGCGACATCTGCAGGGTTTAATACGGAACGTTCATGTCTCCATATCATAGGACGTTTTGAATTTTGAATGTCTTGAACTCTGTTACATTCGAATGTTTGAAGTATGTATGGTTTTGTGTTTATCCAAGATAACAGGATTGTACTATCTGACCAAGCATTGATGCTTGGTCAAATAGTACAATCCTGAAAAATTGAATTGAACTGTCGCATGACACTGCTACATGATTCAATAGCTTGAACACTAAATGAGCGGCACTGAGTTCCAACTTTGGTATCGTTTGCTTTGATTTCTGAGAAGCTACTCTTGATTTAGCTATAAGTAAACGTACCATGACATTTCCTGGCGCGTCCACGGTCCTGAGGTAGACGCTCGCAGCAAAACCAGTCTCTGCAGCGTCTCCGAATCCGTGAAGTGAAAATGAGACAGTCTGTGGCAGGGCAACACATCTAGGTATTTGCAAGTTTGACAAATAGTTAAGGTCTTGAGTGAGTTCGTCCCACTGACGACATTGACACTTACTGACAAGTTCGTCCCATTTGACCCCATCTGATAATAGTGTCTGAAGAAACACCTTGAATCGAAACACAACAGGCGCGCAATATCCAGACGGGTCATACAGGCGTGCTATTGTACTAAGGATATGACGCTTAGTAATTGCTTGTCCTAGCGGTACATTGATCTGATATGACATTGAGTCTGATACTGGATCCTATTGAATACCTAATACTTTAATAAAGCTTTTATCGTCAGTATCAAACTGATGGGGTAGCTCGTAGTGTTCCTGCGGCAAATCCTGCAGTAATTAATTTCAATTTGATGACCATTTCCTGAGCTCATATTTGGCGCTTGTCATTAGCGCGATGAGTTCTGATTTGAGGTGCTGAGCCTCTGATAATAAGTCTGCGCCCGTGAGAATATCGGCAACGAAGGTATCTCGTCTGATGACGTTTGAAGCTGATGATGACTAGCTTCCCAATCATCGGCGAGTTGTAACAATGTTCGAATTGCAATGAATGGACTTGATCGTAGGCCGTAGGTATTAGTATTCAACTCATATACCTGAATTTGTTCAGACGGGTCCTCTCTCCATAAGATGAGCTGGTACTTTCTGTCTTCAGGGTGTATCCAGCTCATTCTAAACATCTGCTTGATGTCGGTCGTGAAGACTATCTGATGCTTTCTGAAATTCAACAATATTTGGGTAATATCATTTTGAAGTGGTGGACCTGTATGAAGACGCTGGTTTAGTGATGTTCCTGTTGAGGAACGAGCACTCCCGTCAAATACTACACGGATCTTATCCGTTTTCTTATTGAATATGCCATGATGAGGGATGATGAAATGTTCGGAGTCTAACTGAAAGTCCGATTTTGACATATGACCGAGAGTTTCATATTCCTTCATGAATTCTTTGTATTTACTTGCAAATACTGAATTTTTTGCCATCTTTCTTTCTAAAGATCGCAATCGTTGAATAGCTAAAGCCTTTGATTCATCCAATGGTGGCCTTGTTGAAATTAATGGTAACCTAACCAAATATTTGCCATCTGGCATACGTTGAGTACTTAAATTATACAACCTTTCACATTCCTGTGCCTGCCGACTGGTCGGGTGATGTGACCGTCGATGGTGACTGTTGAGTGTGTATCGCTCCCATGATGACATGACCGAAACATGATCCATAAGCCGCTATCCCTGGAATGTCGGTTGAAATCTTTGAACCATCAAGTACATAATTAAGCACATCTGTACCAAGAATGATACCTACATCTCGAGCTTTATCAAAGTTGCTATCAGCAAGAATAATATTTGATGACTTTAACTGATTCTTTAATTTAATATCATATAGTGGAATATCTCCTGATAATGTAAACATAACCATTGCCCTGGTACCAACTATTGGTAATTGAGCTCCCACTGGTTTGATGACTAATTTGACAACTGTGCCCGGTGTATTAACTGCTTGATGACCTACTCCATAAAGAGTATTACTATTACCCTGTTGTTGCAATTTTAAATGATGAACTAATGATTGTTTGATGATTGAAACACAGGCTCCTGTATCTAACAGGGCCCGGACCTTGACAAGTTGACCATCACCTGACCTGACCATTACTGTTGCAGTAGGACAAATAGTTAAGGGGAGTGATGGTCCCTGAGATACACCAACCGTTACCTTATCTCATGCCCTATCAGGGCTCATCCGTGACCCGAACCTGAATGAATGAAAGGTGGTCTGAACCAGATGTGCTCTGTCGCCAACTCGTGGCCTTGGCTAGTGATGAGCCATGGATTGCACCGGTGGAGCCTCATGATGATGATGTGCTGACGATGGGTCCGCTTCTTCCTGGTCACACACCAGCTCACACTCACCACCAGTGCATATCGCACCAGTGATATGCTCTGGTGGTGAGACATGACGCGCTTTTGACGAAGTTGTCTTTGCGTGTCTCGACCACCTGCACATTGGGTGACCAGCCGAGCAGCAGGTTGACTTCGCTGCCGGGGAGCCCCGACGTTCTCATCTGCGTTGCAAATGAGTGAGTTATTATCCTAAAAGCCACAATGAGAACACCAGTTCCTATGAGTACAGTCACTTGCATAGTGCTTCCGTAAGCATCGATAGCAGTGTCCCGACTTAGTCGCCCATGACTTACGACTAGATCGTGACAACTGTTGAAAATCAGGGCACCTATAAAGTGAGTGTCCCTGGGCACTACAAAATGAACAAGATGGCCTCACCTGACGAGCTGATGATCCCTGATCTGTTGATGATGACATCACCTGATTGGTTTGGTATGCCTTGCCTGATATCACCAGATGTTGACTTGATCGCGGAGCTGGTGGACGCACAGTTGGTAGTGAAGCCAGAGGTGGTCTCCTGACAGGCTCAGGTGCTGAAGCAACTGTCAGCTGCAGTCGGCACTGTTCGTCCAACAACTCCATTAGTTGACTAATGGTAGGCAAAGCATCAGGATTCGTGCCATAGCGCTCCTCAAATAGTGACCGCAGTTTAACAGGCAGTTTCTGTAATATTAAATACAATATAACATATGACCACTTTTTGACAGGCTGATCTAGCTTTTCCAAGGCCTAGAGGGCTTCTTGAAGAGGATCATAAAATTGCTAACGCAGTTGAGTGACTGATAATGTTATGATGGGTAAATTTACTATCCTACCAATATAAGCATACAGTAATAATCTGGTATTTTGATATCTGGACTTAAGTAAATTAAGCGCCACTGAATAGTTCTTATCATCTTCCGGCAGCTGTCTGACAATGTGAAGAGCCTCACCTGACAATGATGATCTAAGATAATAGTGCTTTTCAGCATCCGACAAATCACGCTCATGGACCAACGAATGCAATAAGTCATAGAATGGAACTCAGTCCATTAAGTTTCCGGAAAACTTGGGAAGTTCTATGAGTGGTAATTTGGCCATTACCTGGTTTGATGTGAACTTGTGTGATTTGGAAGAACCAGCGGTTGACACCGACGACGCCTGCTCCAGTTTTATCAACAGTTTGTTTACTTCCGTGAACTGCGCCTCGAACAGCGACATGTCTTCCGCAGACTCGTCGTCGCTCAAAAAACCCAATAATGTTTTGTATGCTAAAACCAAATCTTTATAGTAGGTATTAAAATGCTTTTTTGCCACTGAAGCCGAGATTGATCCAATCGCATCGTCGATCGTCGCGGCAAAATCCAACAACATTCTATGGTGTGTTCTAAACTGATTTCTTGTCCTACGCGAAGCCATGATGACTATCTACTGACTAATGCACGTAATAAACAGTAACACTTGAGATCAGTTACACTTGTAACAAATTTAAAACTAACGAAACATAAATTTAAAATAAGTAAACAAACTTAATAACCTAGTTAATTAATTGACAGACACTTGACATGACAGTGACATTGACTGAATGAGTGATTCCACCGCAGACTAGGTCAATAAACGGGATACGATACAAAATGGCGTATCTTCAATACATACGCCCCGTCGAATCTCGACCCTTTGTTGAAGGTGATAATTATGATGATTGTTACGAACACTGAATTTAAACACTGAAACACTCCGAGATTGACTTGATATCCGGCATTTCACACTGAACTTATAATCTTGACGGCAGCTTAGACGCGAGTTTTCCGGAAATGACCTTGACGGCAACCGCGTGTCCAGTACCTATATGCTAGTTATCCCTTCCTGGGTTTAAACGATTCCCCTCATGGGCCACCAAAATGTACGTAGTTTTTCTCGGCCAGCCGTAATCGTGACGGCCAAGGATCGTACTCGTTGATGACGACTTTCTCAAGAGCCGCGTACGGCGGGTTCGAAGCGTCGCGTTAGACCCTTGAGACGTTGATAGTTGATGATGTTTATGGTAAGGATGATGAAGATAAACACTTTACTTTGTCACACTGATTTTAATAAGTAACAAGAACAATCATCATCATCATCAGCCTATTAACGTCCCCCTACTGGGCACAGGCCTCCCACGTGGACAATAGTACGTGGGGATATTGGGCCATGACCCACCACGCTGGCCCAATGCGGGTTGGTGGGTTTTAACGATTGTCATCTTACGACAACAACCAGGACCAACCAAGACCAAGGCAGGCTTAGCGTGCCTTCCGAAGCACGGAGGAGCTCGAGATGTTTTTAATTTGGTCACCCATCAAGCAACCCGGCATTGCGAAAGTGGCTTAGCGAGCAAGATCGCAAGCCGAACGCGCTAGCCGCTGCGCTATCGAGCTCCTCGCACAAGAACAAATATTATAATTAATATTACAAATGGCGTCCATACGCTTTTTTTGATGACAAAACCAATGAACGATTGATTCAAAACTTAAAACTATGAACTAGACAATTTTTACATTCAGTGTCTTTTATTGGCCGCCGTTAGACCAATCATGAGCATATAGATTGAATGACAAGTGATTTTTTCTGAACTTAAGATCGATAACAGAAAGGCGGGAAACATTAAGATGATACACAATGAAATATATATAAAAACATGTAAATTTTCGATTAACAAGTCAAATCAGTCAGAAATGATGAAAACTACATCCCTTTTGATTCAGACAGACCCTAGGGTCTGTCTGAGACCAAGGGTCTAGACCCTTGGTCTCCGATCAGGGCTTGCCTAAAGCTGCTGCGATTCGCAGCGTTTTGTTTTTGACCTAACTTAATTACTACTATGCTATGTACTTACCAAACGATGCGCCGGCGTTCAGCTCGTCTGGCACCCTGAGGATGAGGAAGTAGTATAGATAGGAAAGGAATTAGGAGCAGAGTATCGCTGATGCTTTGTGGGGCGGAGGCCGAAGCGTCGTCCGAGTCTCTCACACGTCCGTCACCGATCAATGAGCACTTAGTAGTTTCCTGATAAGCTACAATCTACCGAACCAGAAGCACCTTCCGAGACTTCAAACAAGTGCCAAACTCACAGGATTTGCAGTAATATACACGCTGCCGTCAGCGTTTGTTCCAAAAAGTTGTATCACTAGTCGCCTTCGAAGCGGTTTACAAAGGAATAATAGGATTTCCTTCGATTTCCGAACTATTTCACAAAATTACTCTCTGACACGTGCGTTGATTTTCAACCAAGTGACGAAATCGCCAAAATGGCTGATCGCCCTTTTTTAATATTCTTCTAATTTGTGGTAGGCAACGGAACTACGAACATTCCATTGTCTATTTGTAACAGTCACCCGCCCAAACTAGTCCCGACCTGTTCCTAATCAATAGGCAGCTGTGACAACGTTGCTACCGCTCGTTTGAGAACTAAGTCCCCAACTAGAAGCTCTGCGGACCGGAGGGTCCCATCCTTACTCGGGAACAAGTTAACAATGCGCCCCCGGCGCCAACGCAGTGGCGGTAGGTTAGCATCCTTAACCAGCACGAGGTCACCAATACTACGGGAACTAGTTTTGTCAGCCCACTTAAGGCGCTGCTGCAGGATGTGCAGATACTCGAGTGACCAGCGCTTCCAAAAATCTTGAGTCATCTGCTGCAGCATCTGGTACCGCGACAACCTCAACCAATTGCCTTCCGAAAACGGGTACTCTGGCAATGCGTTAAGTGGCTGACCTATCAAGAAATGACCGGGAGTTAAGGCCTCCAGGTCATTGGGGTCCGAGCTGAGCGGACATAATGGACGCGAATTGAGCGCCGCCTCAATTTTACAAAGTACCGCGGTTTGTCCGATCACGCGAGCTAAATAGGTCTTTGCCGACTTGACAACAGCTTCAAAACTGTAGTGGGGACATCCCGGAGGACTGAAGGTCCAATTGATGCCCTAACGGGAGAGGGCTATTCTGATATGCACCCGATTTACATTCAGGAACTCAACTACATCTCGTAAGTAACGTTCCGCACCCACATAATTGGTTCCGTTATCAGAACGGATCAGCGACGGCAGTCCCCTACGGGAAACAATCTGTCCAAGCTAGCAAAAAAGCTTCCATCGTCAGATCCGCAACTACTTCGAGATGGACCGCCTTGATAGATAGACAGACGAAGATGCACAAATAAGCCTTAATGAGCTTCGTATTCCGCCATCGCGAAGTTTTAATCATGAATGGCCCGGCAAAATCAGTACCCCCATTTGGGGTTGCATCGTGACTGCCTTGAGCCGATAACAAGGCAAGCACCGAAACACGACGCTTTGAACTGTACGACGTCCTGATAATATCCATAATTCCCTCTGAAGCGAGGCTAACAAGGCGTTGCAGCCAGAATGGGAATTTCTAATGTGCCGATCTATCACCAACAAGTCCAATAGATGTCCCTTCTTGAGTAGCAACAGGGGGTGTCGGGCCGAATAGCTCAAACTTGAGTTCCGTAATCTTCCTCCTACTCTAAGCAACTCGCGTCCGTCTATGAACGGGCTCAGGCGGGCAATCGCTCCACGCAACTTGAGGCGACCGTTTCGCAATATCTTTAGTTCGGCGCCGAAACTGTTTGCTTGCACCACCCCAATTAAACTCAACAGAGCCTCTTCTCGCTCGGTCGGGGCAGCCCCGAATTTAAGTTACGCTGTGAACGGGAAGAACGACAATTCTGAATAAACCGTTTGATCCATGCTGTGACTAGCTTATCAAGTGAGTTGTACCGAATAATCAGCAACTCCGAATCAAACACTTGATCTTTCTCGACAGCATAGATCTGCACCGATGCGGTTACCTGACTTGAGGGGGCCTCAATCCGTGTCAACGGCCACTCCGAACTCCTCAACGTCAGCCAGTAGGGACCCCACCATAAGTGGTGATCGACAATTGCGAGGGCCCGACATCCTCTGAATGCATAGTCGGCTGGGTTCAAGTCCCCTGGTACATGCCGCCAAGTTAAGGGGACCTCAGAATTCCGAATTTGAGAGACGTCGTTTGCCACGAAAACTTTAAGTGTGTGAACCGAAGCCCTAAGCCTGCTGGCTTAAGGCTTCGGTTCACACATAACACAATCTAGCTGTCAGCCCACGCGTAAACCGCGTCCTCCAGGCTGACAACGTCACGTAAAACCGAAACCGTGTGATTCAGTAGTCTGGTCTGAAGCGCGGCACCAGACAACTCCAACTTCGGAATTGACAACCAAGTCCGCAAGGGCGCCACCTTACATTTCGCTACCACCAGGCAAACGTCAACTGTCCCGTCTGAGTTCACCGTCCGTAAATATACTGCCGCGGCGTATCTGCGCTCGGACGCGTCACAAAACCCGTGAAGGGACGCCTTATATTTTCCAGCGGGAACTAGTTTCCGAGGCAGAGACACCCGATTAATC
Organism: Scoparia ambigualis; assembly: GCA_963921215.1. Lineage (NCBI taxonomy): Eukaryota > Metazoa > Arthropoda > Insecta > Lepidoptera > Crambidae > Scoparia > Scoparia ambigualis. Next base: position 63,543,237 of record OY992501.1, read on the forward strand.
TCTGAAAGTGACGCAAAAAATCCCAGCCAGTCCTTGAAGAGTCCTCCAGAAATGGGATCATCCCAAGCCAGCTGAGCTGACCACAAAAACTGCATGAAGCATTTCAGGAGAAAGGTGACTGGAGCGATACATCCGTTAGGATCGAAAGTTCTAGCAATCGTTAATAACATTGTTCGCTCCGACCAGACCTTCGGGCTCTCCAATTCTACCCGATAGTTAAATATGACCTGAACAGGTCGATACTGGATGCCTAAAACCAAGAGCATATTAGGGTTAATCGAATTGTCAAACAGGTGAGGATCTTGCTGGAACTCATCTGGAAAACCGGCCAACAGCACGGGGGAGTAGGACAATTATTTTCTCAACCCATAATCTCCCCAACCCAACTGCTGGATGAGTTCATCCCGACGCGCCAAGGCCTCACTAACAGCGGTGGCGCTACTGCAGACGTCGTCAACGTATAGGTCCTGTTCCAAGATCGCTGCAGCTCGAGGGTTTTGTAACCGTTCCCGATCTGCCAGCTCCCGTAACGAGCGAATAGCCAAATATGGACTTGACCGCAAACCGTACGTATTCGTGTTTAGCACGTACACCTTTATGAGCTCGTCCGAGCTCTCACGCCAGAGAATTAGCTGATACCGTCTATCGTGCGGATGAACGACCGTTTGTCGAAATATCATCCGGATGTCAGCCACGAATACGACCTGATGTCTTCGAAACCGAGTAAGAATGTCCGAAACATCCAGATTTAATTTCGGACCCGAATGAAGGCATTGATTAAGCGATACACCATTTGACGTTGGTACCGATCCGTCAAATACAACCCTAATTTTACCAGTGCGAGTTTTCAGAACAGAATGATGGGGGAGGAAAGCAATGCTCCGCCGTACTCCGATCCGTAACCGACACTAACATGTGTCATAAAGACTCATAATCTCGCATAAATTCGATATATTTTTGCCGAAATATCGAATTCCGTTTCATGCGGCGTTCCATGGAAATCAGACGTGATGCCGCCGCCTTTCGTGAGCAGGCCAGCAGTGAGCGGTTTGCTCGAAAGGGAAATCGAAGTAAAAGCCGACCCGAATGGAGACGACCTGTAGTATTCCGATAAAACGATTCGCATTCGTGCGGAGGGGGGCTCCTCAAGTTCCCAGAACTTCTGCATTATTTCCAAAAGTGCAGATCCAAATAAAATGCTCTCCGAACCCTCCGACGGAGCCACCGGACGCACTGGACCCAAAATGACATGACCTAACTTGGTGTCAACAGCAACGAGATCATCCGGTTGTAACGTCCATTTGCATGACAAAATAATTTTCCTAGGACATCCGCTCCGAGCAGGATGTCCACAGGACCCGGGATATCAAAGTTGGGGTCAGTTAGAACTAAATCCGAAGTAAGCCGCCGAACGTCTGGACTCAATTTCAACTGGGGGTGACGACCGATCACCTCTGACATCACCAGGGCCTGAACGCTGATCCTCAGGGACGAAGTCACACGTGAAGTAACCATGTCCTTAGTCTGACCTTCAACATTCGAAGCCTTCACGTTCCCGATACCGCGGATAGAATGAGAATAGTGATGAATAGTATTGCCCAACCAACCCGCAAGGCAACTCGACACAATACAGCCATGAGCTCCGGAATCCAACAGGGCGCGAGCCTGGCGAACGCTGCCATCAGAGCCCCAAATGCAAACAGAGGCTGTAGGAAAGAGAACAGTCTCTGGTTCGGGAGCAACGCGCGGGTAGGCAACAGTTTCCTATTGGGAAACCGAGTCCCCTGCACCCCCACTGGCACGAGGCGGGAGGTTCCCTTGCGCCAACGGGTCCCAAGCACCAACATAAGGTGACTGTTTGCCGTTCCTCCTTATGTAGGTCCTCGCGGAGTGCCCTAATTTCCCGATGACGGGAGGAAGTGGCTCCAGGCGTGGGCGCTCCTTAAGTGGAGGGGACATCCAAGCCGATGGAAGAGGGCGACGAAGGTGGAGAATTCTCCCACGATCCCGGCCATGAGCGTAAACGCGTACAGGGTGGTGACCGAGCCACCCCCTCGTAGGTCATCGGTGCCCAAAGACACCCGCCCGATCCAGCAAGAGTGTCACCTCTTCTCTTCTCCATCTCCATCTCTTCCAAGACCCCCTGCCCGAATGGACAGGGGCATAAGCGACAAGATAGAGGGGGGCCCCCGATGGGGCACTCCCTCATAACGTGGGTAATTGGATCCCAACCCCTCTGTGGTCGACCCCCCAGGCCCATCATGGGGCCCACCGATGGGGCCTCTCCTCCAGCCGTCCCTGCACAAGTCCCTGACGCCTGCGTCCATTCGAAGGCGCGCGCCACGAAGACCCCCCCGGTGGAGATCTACTCCCGACAGTCTGTGGCTGCTCCCGTACAGGGCCTCTAAGCCCTTGCTGTGGTTTGGACATCCCGGGCCTATTTAGGCAGAGGATGCCATGATGCTGACCACCACATACAGTGCATGCCATAACTCGTGGGCACTGCTGTGCCATGTGCGGGCCTAAGCACATGAAGCACCAGCCCCGTTGCCGTACAATTGTACGACGTCTTTGCACCCGCTGTGCACCGAACCCGTTGCACCGAGTGACGTCATGCCCAGGCTCCCGACAATACGAGCACCGGTTTAGCTCCGCCTGTGTCACCAGCGCCTGCAAGCGCTTAGTAGGTTCTGCACGTCTGTGTAGACTGGGTGGAAGGGTCACGTGGCCCCAAGGGGTGCGGTCCTACTGTCAAGTTGTCAGCCCGTCAGCATTTTCCCTCCAGAAATGACAACAAATCAGTCAACGTAGGAAGGACCTGGCTGCCCCCGGTACGTTGCTGTTCGAATCTGATCTGCATGTCAACTGCGAGCCGACCGAGTACAATATAAAATAAAATGTATGACCGCTGGTCATTAGGCAGGCCCAAATCACCCAAGGCCTTAGTGGCTGTCGTCATCGGGTTCAAGATCTTTGTCCGAATTTCAGAGACCCGAGCCACGTAAGGCATGGCAAAAATCCGTTTTAGTTGGCCATCTACCAACCATTGCTCGTTCTAATACCGACCGAACAGTATCTGCCTAGCCGTGAGATAGCTCTTCTCTGTAACCGGCAAGTGGGCCACCAATTCCCCAGGTTCACCCCTGAGGGTCCCCCGCAGCTGCGCCATCTTGTACGAAGTGGTTAGGTCCTTCCTATTATGGATCAGGCTGTTGAACAAATTGATGAACCCGACCCACTGGTTCAGGTCACCATCGAACTCCGAAAGTTCGATGCTAGGCAGGCGGGACACAATGCCAGATTAAGATGTAGGCTTCCCCTGGTCTCCACCGGTGTAGCGAGCATTTAAAATCTCCATCTTTCTCTGCACTATGTCATTAGCGTACTGCTGACACTGGTCAAGGTCCTTCTCGAAGACAACAGCACATCCTTGTCATCAGCCGCCAACTCAGCGATATCCTTTACACACCGATAGACTAACTCCATTCGTGCGTCAACATCTGAAGCGCGTGCCAGGAAGGCCTCCTGTCTGTCAGGTCTATCCATCAAGAAACGAGCTGACGCAAACCATCGCAGCTCTTCCTATCCTTGCTTTGATCGCAACAACCGTGGTTGGCGGCATGTTAATTACGAGTTACAACCCAATAAAAAAAAATAAACAATATATATTATTATTATTAATATATAATTATACCCAAAGCAAACACCCTATAATAAAAGGGCACAATTATACCTCACTCCGATTACGTCTATAAGCAATATCAACACAATAAAAATAAAAAATAAACTAATTATCAAAATACTAGTATTTCCCGTGGCAAACAAATAACTAAGTACGAATTAGTTATGTATACCAACTTATAATCCACAATCAGACATGTTCAAACAACCTGTTATAAGAAATTATCCGAATGAAATTATTTCTATCCACATAACAAGAAATGAAATTATAACCGAACTGTATACAAACAAGCCCGTTGCTTGGCAATAAACACTATATTATTATTACAGTATTATTCAAATAACTAGCAACCTATGTTATGTCACTTGAAGTCCTAATTAACTTCTTAATAAAAATTGCACTTAATGTAGGTAAGAAAATAAAGTTAGTGTGGCACACCTATTATTCTGTGAAAGGCACGCTCCCACTATCTGCTCTGATAATAATGATAAACTTACCTATTCAAATGATCTAAATGTGGTTATTGCATATAACAATTTAGATACAATCACTTATCACTGCTAGTAACTGACTCAAACCGATTCAATGTTACAATGTAATAAGCATTGATTGAGTACTTGTTTTCAATGACCGAGACAATAACAACTTCAAAGACAAAACCCGTCAAGCACTACCAAAAAACAATCAATAATTACACATTCAATGTAATTAAATTTAATTACAACCTACTAAATGTAATTAACTAATTATAAGCTAATCAGGTGAATATATTTGAATATATTTATGTTTACCTACCTACCCGAGCTACAGTGGAACGATTAAGCCGGCTACTTCTATGGCAACCGGTTGCCGTGTCGTTTTAATTGAACCTTCGCGTCTGCTTCCATTTGATTCAGACAGATCCTGGACCATTGGTCTCCGATCAGGACTTGCCTAAAACTGCTGCGATTCGCAGCGTTTTATTTTTGACCTAACTTAAATACTACCTTAAATAACACCCTATGCTATGTACTTACCGAACGATGCGCCGGCATTTAGCTCGTCTGGCACCCTGAGGATGAGGAGGTGGTATGGGTAGGAAGGGAGTTAGGATCAGAGTGTCGCCGATGCTGTGTGGGGCGGAGGCCGAAGAGTCGTCCGAGTCGCTCACACACACATCCGTCACCGATCAGTGAGCACTTAGTAATTTCCTGATAAACCACAATCTACCGAACCAGAAGCACCTTCCGAGACCCCTATGACGCGTGCCAAACTCACAGGATTTGCAGTAATATACATGCTGCCGTCAGCGTTTATTCCGATAACTTATATCACTAGTCGCCTCCGAAGCGGTTTACAAAGGAATAATAGGATTTCCATCGATTTCCGAACTATTTCACAAAATCACGCTCCGACGCGAGCGTTGATTTTTCAACCGAGAGACGAAATCGCCAACGGAACTACGCTCGACAGCCACAATCCATTGTCGATTTGTAACACCCTTAAAGAACATAGGTCGACTTAACCTTTAACCCTGTGTACAGGTTATAATGCATCTAGAGCTTCCGAAGGCGCAGGTATAGTTACGACATTATCATGTATCCGATACATGAATAAAAAGAAAAAAAATGAAAGTTTCTCTAAGCACTATCTTATCTTAGACTTTTCTACTACCAGCCACTTAAGATAATCGCTATATCAACAGCCAAAGACCTTTCACTACCATTGCTGAGACGCGATCTTCACTAAAACTAGAAAGAATTAGCCATAATAAAGAAAATTTTCAACATTCCTTTCCATGGCCAATGTACTGTACTTCTTACTACCTTTGTGTGCGAATCAGTGCGCCGATTATGAAGTACCGATGTTAGTCGTCCTTAACAGTTGGCCGATTTTCAAATCCAATAATATTTTATCTATTATCCAATTAACCGTGACGCGTAGCGGTGAAAGAATACTACTACCCCCTCTCTTTTCTTTGGTGTCGTAAAAGGCGACGGACTAAAGACTGCACATACATCCAACAGCATAGAGCGGCGATGGGCTCACCACCTGTCACGCTGAGCACATGTACAGTCGCTATTTGATAAAAAGTTGACTATGGCAGAGGACTGCTTTTGCGGTCCTCATTGCCTGGTCTCTGACTAACCCTTAAAGGATAATAGTCGTGATTATATGTACGTGTGTAAAAAAATTCTACCAACCACTTTCTGGTGCGGTGGACGGAGGAAGGGGATTAAGTGCCTTCGCACACGGCGTCGTATCGTAATCGTATCGTAAGCGTTTCGTATAACGCGAGCGTTGCAGCAGCGAATCGTAGGAGACACCGCTTCGTGTGCGGACTTGTTTGAAAATGTACGTGCTCGTATTGCCCTCGTCCTACGTCGATACGCTTACGATGCGATTACGATACGACGCCGTGTGCGAAGGCATTAAGTCTACCGAGACACGTTTATAGAAGTTTAAAATAGTAGACTCGAGGCCCAGGTCAGATGAAGATCAGCGCTCTATCGTTGCGGAAAAATCATAATAAAAATTAGTCATTTCCATTTGTGACGTTTTGCTGAATAACTGCTCCTATTTACGTTTATGTTTTCGACGTGGGCACTTAAAAAAAAGTGGTAGACATTTAAAAATATCATGCCCCCACATAATCCGTTGTCACGAACAAACTCCCACTTCTCGCAACAATTCAAACCGATGAGAGCATAAAAATTATTCCACATAATATTATCAAGATGTAAATAAATTCCTTGTCAGACACACTGACGACAACAGGATTATTAAGTGTGTTCTGGGAAAGCGCTCGAATAAAATGAAATTTCCGCTTTAACTGGAAAGCGATGACGTATATTAAAAAAACAGTTTTCTACGCTTACACCAAGGTTGGCGTGATATAGCCCAAGTTAACATTATTAATTATTATAATACATTAATGTTAACATACATATGTACATACATATAATCACGACTATTATCCCTTAAGAGGGTTTACGCATTTCGGTTTCCCATACAAACTTCCAAGTCGAAATTTTTTAAAACCAATAAGTCTATTTTGATGATACTTTGCATGCTAAAGTAAAACACAATAGTTTGTTCAAAACATTTTTTATTTAACTGAGTTATTGCGATTTTAAACTTTCTATAGTGGACTTTAAATCGCAATAACTCAGCTAAATAATAGTTTTTTGAAAAAAATTTCAACAAAGTATTTAAATTGCTGTGTTTTACTTTAGCGTACAAAGTTTCACCAAAATTGTCTCTTATAAGTTAGTCAGAGACTAGGCAATGAGGACAGCAAAAGCTATAGATAACGGAAAATAATACATAAATACAGAAAACACCCTGACCCAAAAACAAATTTAAAAAACAGTTTTTTCTAAATTGCCCCGAACGGGACGCTAGATGGCGCGGCGTGCTAACCACTCGCCCGCGGAGGTCGTATATTATAGTCATCAGTAGTTGAGCATTCCGGGTAAAGTGAGCTCGCATCTTCGGTCTTATCATCACTTGATAATATCAGGTAAGATTAAGGCCAAGTGCTTACAAGTAAATGTATAAAAAAATAATCTAGCTTGGTGTCAGTAAAACTATTGCTTGGAATTGTTACTAAGTTTTTATGTAATCCTAGACCATGCGTAGGAATTAATTTTTTGAATAAGTTTTTTGAAATATTTTATAAAGTTTTCATAATTACGACTATTATCCCCGAAGGGCTAGTCAGAGACTAGTCAATGAGGACCGCAGAAGCAGGCCTCTGCTATAGTCGACTTTTCACAAAAAAGCGACCGCACATGTGCTCAGCGTGACAGGTGGTGAGCCCATCGCCGCTCTATGCTGTTGGATGTATGGGCAGTCTTTAGTTCATTAGTCGCCTTTTACAACACCCAAGGTATTTTAGGTTATTTAGTTGTATTATTTAGTTAATTGCTATGCCACGCGGATCAAAAATAATCTTACCGACAAAATTATTTAATGCCTACTTTAATTATTAAATGGAACATGGAACGCAAAAGCGACACATAATTATGTTTATTCGGTAAATATACTAAATCTAAGTGATTCATAGCGAAATCCTTATACGATGATGGAAGAAAGAAAAAAATATTTTCTCAGCTACGTACGCCAAATATTATTTCAACCTATAATAATAAGTGGAATCAGAGGTAGCCAAACGCTCCGCAGCCTACTCGAGACGTGTGTCACCGATAGTAGACCAACTATGATTGATCCCTTCCCACCCTTTGTGGTCCGGAAAGCCTCTTGACATTTGGTAGTGCAGCCAATTTTCGGGGATCAATATACGCTGGACGCTTAACTTGCGTCTTATATCTCATTTTGTGTGACAGTCTTGACAAGCGTCAGAAAAGGAGAGTGAAAATAGAAAAGTATTGTTACTTTATCCATATAGGTACAAGGAAACGCAATACTGCTGACACACGTACTAATATTATGTGAGATTATCGGGATATAATGGAGATTAAAAGTTTGGGCCGGCCGGCAGGGTAAGGCGACTGATGTTACCTACCCTACGTCTTTTTACCCTACGTCTTTTTAACGCTGCACCAGTTGTCTTTGCGCTTGGACTAAATTTTTATTTAACATCAGGTGGAGTGGAGCCATTTGCCAGACTGATGATAAAATTTTTTTTATTTATTTACTCTTATACACAACTATCCTTACAGACTACTCCAATGCGACAGTTGCTTACATTTAACCTTACCACTAATATTAATCAATTAACTTATGAACTATTAAAAAAAAAATATGACATAGGTACTACATTACATTGTAATAAAAATCTGATATAAATCAAACATTCTTTAAAATAACATAAAATTATTTTATTTTAATACAACCACCCCTTCTCTTCCCTTGGGTGTCGTTAAAGGCGACTAACGGACTATAAACTGAACATAACCATAAAGCGGCGATGGGCTCACCACATGTCACGCTGAGCAATGTCAGTCGCTATTTGGTGAAAAGTGGGCTATGGTAGAGTACTGCTTTTGCTGTCCTCATTGCTTAGTGTCTGACTAACCCTTCGGGGATAATAGTCGTGATTATATGTATGTATGTATTTTATCTTATCGATAATTAAAAATATTGTGCAAGTTGCTGTGGTTGTCTTATATTTTCTGTGATGGAAACTGTCCTTCTATGATCTGAAGAAGGGTGTTGAGGATGTGGTTATGAGGAAGAGGAAGGAAAACAGGAAATGTATAGCACAAAGAAAGAGGATGCGGATGAGGTTGCGGATAATTTATTTATGAGAAAGAGGATGCGGATGAGGTTGCGGATAATTTATTTATGAGAAAGAGGATGCGGATGAGGTTGCGGATAATTTATTTATGAGAAAGAGGATGCGGATGAGGTTGCGGATAATTTATTTATGAGAAACAGGATGCGGATGAGGTTGCGGATAATTTATTTATGAGAAAGAGGATGCGGATGAGGAAGAGGAAAAAAAAGAAAGTGTGATGAAACAGGCACATAATTATGTGTATTTCTTCACACTCCGTTTTTCTTTTAGTTATTAATAAAAACGAAGTATACCTACGTAGTATTTTATTTATTTTTGTTATATATTTGAGAGTGTAGTGACTGAAATATTTATTAATTTTATAAACTAAATTTAGTAGCCTTTGAATCAAGTAAAAAATGTTAATCTTTTAATAGCTGTAAGTTTTATGTGTACTGTTTTAACGTAACTACAGCTGTGTATTTCCATTGACCACTTTGGCATTGACAATTTCTTAAACAGTATACGCTTACCTACCAAGATTAATAAATTTAAAACAATTAAAATGACAAAACTTCAAAAAGTGGTGTACGTCTTTGTCATCAGGCCTGCCCACAATGACAATATCACTTTCAGAAAGGAGAACCGGCACTTTCCATAGAAAAAATACTAATTTGTATGCAATAGAATTTGGTCATAAAGTAAAGCTATTTATTATTTGTTACCTAAACCAAGTTTCGTCTTATTTTTATCGAATCGCGGATAAGAGTTATTTAATTATTAATATTTTTTAATATGGAAACACTGAGTCTTCAAAAGGCAGACAGACATGTTACTTTAAAAATGTCTAACGTGGCTGCATAAACCATTATTGTTTTGCTTTTAAAAAAGGGAAATGTCAACAATGCCGTCACGTCATGTTTGATTTGACAGCTAGCGGCTGTACAACAGTTATTTGTTGACAGATATTGCCAGATAGATTACAGATTATAAAATTAAAAAAGTATACAACTTATGCATAAAACGCCGGGTCTCCTTGGGCCCATAACCCACCACGGTGACCCAATACGGGTTTGTGGGTTTTGAACAACTGTCATCTTACGAGAACAAGTGGGACAAACGGTTTTACGTGCATTCCAAAGTACAGATCAGTGTTTTGGACATAACAGATTGTGAGTTATAATGATAAAACACCAACCAGATAAAAAAATCGTATTCCTAACTCAATTACTATAAACAGTTGACAGTGTAATTGTATAAAAGAAATACCGTAAAACACAAAAGCATCTTTACTGCATAAAAAAAGGCCCATAAAATCCAAGCACAAGGAAATTATTTCAAGAACAAAGGTAAATCAGATCTATCCAGTTTGCATTGTACCTCCGCCGCGTACAATAGAGGTTTCATAATTAAAACAAAAGGCTATTTCATAAAACAACACCGCTAAAACCGTATGCCATAGAACTAAAGTAATCTGTATAACACATTCCCTTTCAGTCACTCAAAAAGCGGCTATGAATTAAAATGAAGGCAAGCAACCGCATACTTTAACATAAATACATAATTTCCATCGTACAATATCATCTGAGAAAGAGGAATAAAACCTTGGCATAATACACTGGGCCTATCAACGGCTTCGTAGTAAATGTATGCTGTGCATTTTTGGAAAGACTATAGCTTTATTTCATTTGTTTACGGCGAAACGTTTCGTCTTACCATTGAGTTATAATGTACTGCGTCTTACCTGGTGATAAGTACTAATAATACTAAAGAGGTAAGCGCACTTTATACATCTTTATTATTGAAATTTTGCATTCACAATGCTATATAGATATAAGATAAAATGTCTACCTCCGTAGGGGTCTCGGTAGTAAACATTCATGCATTCAATTCTTTCTTTCAATATTCTTCGACAAGCTTTAGTGTAGTATCTTCCGTCCACTTCGACATTTTACAAAAAGAAACACGACGATCAATGGAATCCGCGAGCGTCTACTGCATTTAACTAATATGCCACGCCCACCAACTTAACCAAAAAATACACAAAATTCTAATCTGTTTATTTGCTAGGTTAATTTTAACTTGCAACTTGCTACTCAATTCTGTGTTTAAATGCTTTTCTGTGATTACTTAATATTAAGTAAAAATTAAGTTACCTACTTAACAACTTAATACGTGTAAATCAGCCATAAGTTGATGGTTTTAATATACATGACTTTACCTTTCATCATATACCGGGGCCCAGGTTGAGTGACTAAAGTGAAAACATCTCGAGCTCTTCGTACTTCGGAAGGCACCTAAAGCTGTTGGTTGGTTGTTGCCGTAGGATGGCAGTCGTTAATACCCACCGACCCGCATTCTGCCATAAACTACTACGCTGGTAAGATATGCTGTTGTCTATGTGCAAAGGCCTGTGCCCAGCAGTGGGACTTTTTTTTTCTCTTAAATAATGTCTTCGTGCGATCAGCACATTAAGCCAGTGTCAAGTTATTAATAGTAAATATTATTTTCTTTCCTTTAAGTGAATGATAATGATGTGATAATGAACGTTTAATGGTACTTAAATGATTTCCCCCCAAACCCCTCAAGACTCAATAAAGCTGTGGGACTTTATTGAGGTCTCACACGGACTTCTTGAGAGAATTTGAAAAGTGATTTTGCACTGTTTTGTTTTATTTGCTAACACTCATGCACGTTCACGACCACTTAACAGTAAATAATCCACTATTATTTCACATTAATATTCGACAAAAAACAAATTATAGAAAATAAAACAAAACTGCAGACATGACGCTTCACTTTCCCGCCAAGAAGTCAGTGGGACGTATAAAGGCTGATGACGATGATTTTTTTTACAAGCTTTTATTTAACTTGCAATGTATGTATGTATGTATGTATGTATGTATGTATGTATGTATGTATGTAAGTATGTATGTATGTATGTATGTATGTATGTATGTATGCATGTATGTGTGTATGTGTCTTGTTCAGGTGGAATTTTGCAACTTAATTTTGACCCACTTTCCGGTTACCGATTGAGCTGAAATTTTGCATACATGTGTAAACCGCATGACAATGCATTACTATGATGACGTGGTGCTGATCTGATCATGGAGCTGGAAGGTGTCCATAGGAACTTCGCAAAGAAACAACACAACCTCATCGAGTTTGGGCTCGTTTGAATCGTCTTGACGAGTAGTTTATCTTTCAATGATAACCAGGGTCTGATCTGATGATGGAGCGCGACAACCTTTTATATCATATAAATTGTGTAATGACGTTATAAGTTTATAGTAAAAGTTTGTTTTTTTCTTTTTAGCGCATTTAAATAAAAGCTTGTTTTTTTAAAAAGGTTTTTACTTTTAATTTTTTATAAAAAATAAGGATTCAAATGAGCAAGCGGGTCACCTGATGGAGAGTAATCACCGCCGCCCATGGTCGGGTGTCCATGAGGAACCGCAGACGAGTTGCTGGCCTTTAAGCAAGGAATAGGTTTAAGGAAGGAATAGGAATTGTTAGGGGGTGGGGGAAAGGCCTCCGGAACCCTCACTGGCCGGAAGAAACACAACAGCACTAAGTGCTATTATTTCACGCCGAATATTTGTGAGAGTGTGATTCGTGAGTATTACCCCGGGCAAGCCGGCTCAATGCGTGCTGCAACGCAGCGTGGCTCTACCATTCAGTCAGTGTCACTAATTTAGCACCACCCAGGGGTCACGTGTAGGGTCTCAAGGGTAAATGATGATGATAAACGGCTGAAACAAAAAACAATATTAAATCTATTACATACTTTGGCAATAGACTAGCTAAGACAGTGGTGGCAAAATACGCCCCACCACGAACAATACCTCGCTCGGATTAATAAGGAAACTGAATATTCTTGGTATTCATACACGGTACAAACATAAACGATGATATTATATTAATAAAAACGCATGTAGGACAGGAAAGGACTATACGAAAATGTGAATATTAAATCTTGTATGAAACGTTTTCCTTAGTTACCTTTAATTACTGAGGAATGATTAAATTGTCACTTAACATCAGGTGGAGGTAAGTCATTTCCCGTGCTACATATTAAAAACAAGCTGGGATGACAATCATATTCTTCTAAATCAAGATATCAGGATAATTACGTACTCCTTAACAGCTCTTTAAAGCTTTGGAACAAAATTTATCGTTGAAATTATTCATTCAACGTCCATTATCAAGACTTTTAAAGCTTATCTTTCGTCGCAGACATTTACGAAACCAATTCAGAAACATGAATTTGGGGGGTACAATCTTAAACAAAAAAACTCGATAAAATTTATGTTCTAACCTATGGTGTTTTTACGTATCTAAGTAAAATAAATTGAACTTTATATGATTTATATACGAATGCATAAACTAATCATCAGATGTGTTGATGATCTAATGATCTGCTCTTATTGCATCTAAATAATATCGCACTTTTTCCATTCGACCACTCCGCCATCCGTGGAGTGGTCATTGCAGGGACGTGTGTTCGATTCCCACCTGAGATATACATTTTTTTCAATGTTTCAATATAACTAATATTTATAAAATTATTATTATAAGCCATAACCAGTTCGTCAGTAGTTGAGGAATCTGGATAAAGTGCGCTTCCACTATCAGCCTTATCATCACCTAACTTCAGTTAACATATGTGTGAAGTGCTTACCCGTTAAAGAATAAAAAACATACAAACAAAAATATAATTCTTAGTAAGTTAATACGTGTGTGAGTCAGTATCAAATGAACAGCTGTGCTCTCTGCCTCCATCGCAGGAAACGGGCGTATAGTATGCATCCATGTACGTCACGAGCAAAATTATGTAAACAATTGTATCACTTAATACAATGGAATAAGAGTCAAAGTGTATACATATTGGTGCTCGTGACTGACGAATTAATATTGATGTAATTTTTAACTTCAACATCGCCTAAATTTGCTTCTATTCGTATGTACTTCAAGGAGCGTAACAATTATCTAAACACCCGAACCTTTCTCGTACCAGCAAAGGCCGCAGCGAAAGAAATCGTCTCGTGTTTCTGAAAATAAATATTTATTTTATCTGCTTCTGGCTTGGATTCGAGAGGTTTAGTTCACTCCGTTTCCGGCATTACTTCAAGTCGGACTGTTTTAGTGATGCGATTTGAAAACAACTGACTGCTCGTTAGATTATTTGTGAAAATAAACAGTATGAAGATGTCATTTTGTCGTTGTTAAGGTTTTTTTCAGGAAAGGTTAGTCAGAGACTAGGCAATGAGGACAACTGCACGTGCGCAGCGTAATATAATTGGCAAGCCCATTGTCGCTTTCAGCTGTTGAATGTATGCGCAGTGTTCAGTCCGGTAGTCCCATTTTAAGACACCCAAGAGAAGAGTTGGGCTAAGTATATTATTTAAGAGTTAGCCAATACACATCTCTATTAATGTTATTAACATAATACTATTTTTTTGTTATCTATAATATGTTACTGTGCCACCAAACGAGCATACGGATAATAAGTATCTAAAAAAAAACAGGTAACATACCCTCAGTTTATATGTTATTGAAATAATTGCCCACTTTATTAAATTGATAAATTATAAAAGCAGGTATCTTCTTATTTCTAAAATTATAATCTAATTACATTTATTACATATTTAAATTATAAAATCCCTACATAAAAGTATTGTCAAATAAAATATTTATCTAGTTACAATATTATTGTGTTACCTAACTTTGGGGTCAAATGAAAACTTGTTCATTTTGATTATGTTACCTAACGGTAGCAATAAAAAGATTTCTCGATACAATTTGAATATGCCCCTCACTATCTCTTAGCACATTTATTGCGTTGCCGAATTTCGTTCCATTTAATCATACTAAAAGATTTTGGATGCCGACAATTATATTGATCCGCTAACTTTCGAACAGTACCAAATTGAACGACTTTCTTAGCTAGCACAAGGGAAATGTAACATTTTACAATAAACGAACGAGTACCGAAAAAGGGGCGAGTTATGGATCGTAAAAAACAAAAAATTAAAATCGCTTTCTAATATCCAAAATTGGGAATGTCATTTACAGGCTTCACGGTAGGGTAATAGAATTTTTTTATTGTCAATTTTGTTGAAAGTTTAACATTTTTCCGATAATGTTCGGGGCGGGGAAATGAGAGCGGGGAGTGGGAATGACAAAACCTTTGTACGATTAAGTGTTGGAAAAATAAAAGAAGCCTAAGCCAAGCCTAATAGAAATCATTCACTGTATCGTTTTAAATTCAATATATTTTTTTTAAAATAAACTATTTTAAAAAATCTCACAGGAACTTTCACAATGCCTCGTCGGTGGATTTGTGTTTTATTTATATCATGATATTACCGTACATTATTGTTGTATCGTTTTTTTTTTCTTTCTTTCTTCGAGACTTCTCCTCTCTTTATATTCGCAAGTACAAATATTAATCTTAATTTATTACGAATCATGTAGCCATCAAAGCTTCAGACGAAATTGGTTATGTGACGAGTTTATTGGGTCATAAATTCTGACGTTGCTGGAGAGATATTTTATTAAGAGAGTAAATAAAAAGCATCATGCCGAGATAAGCTAGTTTCACCAAAATATAAATTGCTTTGTGATACCTTCGCTTGCTTTATTTTTATGGCCAACAGTAAACTCAATTGCTCTTACAGGATTACAAAGAATACCTACATACATAAAATATCGTTTGGCGAATTGTCCAAAGTGAGCTTGTTAAGTCCGCCTAGGTACAACCGCTTTAACTAAAGTCTGGCGCCATAATAACAATGGTAATAGCGTTGTTGTGTTCGGACAGTTTAGAGATAAGATAGCAAGGTTCCTCAGTGGTTGAGGGTTCTGGGTGAAGTGCGCTTTCACCTTCAAAGAAGTCTGTGTGAGATATCAGTAAATTCTTACATCGTTACTGAAATTCAAGGGGTTTGGGGGAATATATTATCACTCATTATCATCTACTCTAAGCAAAGGAAACATTTAGCATTATCTCTCTTACTTGACACTGGCGAAAGTGATATTTTTGTTAAGTTTAAGTGTCCACTGGTCAACAAACGCCTACCCCTCCCCTCCACTCCATAATTATTTTTGTAAGTAAGTATTACTATCTAAAAACAAAGTAGATAGAAAACAATGAATACAAGGAGAGACCTCTGCCCTTTATTATACACAAAGCTTTTATCACACGAATTCATACTCAAACGAAGTGTTCAGCTAACTTCAAACGGGAAAAAACGCGAATTTTCATTATACAAGATTAATAGATATGTTTACGGTCGCACGGTGCCTCAACGAACTCGCACCCCCCCTCACAAAGCATACCATCTTGTTTACCCGCCACATTGTCAGGGCCGTACGCGGGATTAGTAGGTCAAATTGTTTTTGTCCTTTTTTTTTAGACCACCACGTATAACTTTTTTAGAGGCATCGGTTGATGCAACCGGACTTTTGTCTCAATAAAACTACAGTCTCTAATATTCAATAAAGCCTAAAAAAACTTCGAGACTCGCTTCTTTACCGCACCTCTAAAAGATGAAATTGTCTACCAGTACACGTACTACCTGTGACATACGGTCCTTCAAACGAGGCGTGAAAAGGTACTCTGTGGGCCGGCATGGTGAGGGTGGCTGATGCTACGTCTCTTATGCTGCACCAGTTGTCTTCGCACCTGGACTCCACTTCCATTCAACATCGAAAGGAGTGGGTTCATTTGAAGGGCTTAATATAAATAAAACTAAATAATTTAATACAAAAAAAGAATAATAAATAATGTTTACAGTATCAAGACACCATCGCCATCGCAGTCGTCTTTTTTAAAGCATACAATCTTGTTTAGCCGCCACATCGGTGTCAGCGGCGTACGCAGGATTAGTAGGTCAAATGGGTATTGTCCTTTTTATTTTGGCCATCGCTTTTTCGGAAGCTTCGTTGCAACCGGACTTTTGGCGATAGTCAAACTCTTTTTAGCGTAGTAAAAAAAATGCAGAGTTTTCTGATAGTTTGGAGTTTGAATAGTTAATACAGTAAAAGTGTTTGTTAGATGTTTTTTTTAAGAATATGATAAAGTATAGGTAGTAATGATAATAATTAGTTTATTCGTTAAAATCATTACAAAGGTTGATGTAAAATCTAAATTTTTACAAAGTTGTAAGTATTTTTTATATTATATTCCAATGGATATGGGGCAATCCCCAAGCACATGTATGTTCTATGTGGAAAGGCCATAAGTGGGACGTTTATAAGCTATTAACAATAATCCGTTGCCAAGCTAAACTAATAATATCTATTATACTGGGTGGCTTGTAGAGATTGGTTTATCTCCACTTTAATTGGACGATCGCTACATTGTAACAAGATACACTCCGAACCTATCAAAGCTGTATACCGTTTAATACAATGATCTTTATCTTACTCACGTATGAGAATATACTATCTGTCCAATCTTCCTACGTGCAGATAAGACACTATGTAGCGTATAGCGGTCAGCTATTTAGTTACCAAGAGTATACTGCACCTACTTCTATGTGTATAAATAAATATTAATTTTAAAACATTGTAAAGTATAATGTACACAGTGTCCCACAAGTACCATTAGAAGTTAATCAACTTAAAATAAGGGGTTAAAGTTACTCGCGTCCGTAGGTTTACCCTTGAGACCCTAGACGTGACCCCTGGGTGGTGCTAAATGAGTGACACTGATTGAGTGGCAGAGCCACGCTGCGTTGCGGCACGCATTGGGCCGGCTCGCTCGTGGTAATCTCTCTCACGAATATCCGGCGTGAAATAATGGCACTTGGTGCTGTTGTATTTCGGCTGGACAGTGAGGGTTCCGGAGGCCTACCCCCCCCCCCTCTCACAATTCTTATTCCTTCCTTAACCCTATTCCTTCTTTAAAGGCCGGCAACGCGTCTGCGATTCTTCTGGTTTTGTGGGTGTCCATGTGCGGCGGTTATTACTCCCCATCAGGTGACCCGCCTGCTCGTTTGCCTCTTTCTTTTATAAAAAAAAAATAAAAATAATAATTGGAGACAAACTACCGCTCAAAGAGAGATTGCTAATTTAGTCCCACTGCTGGACAAAGTCCTTCAACATTGAAATCAAGTCTTCGCTACTACAATTGATTTGTGTTTTCTTAACCACTTCGAATAATCCGAAACACACTTTTTCCAACTCGGAAATTAAACCCGGAACCTCCGGTTATCGGCCGTGCTTATCAACTCTTCCAAAGAGGTGTTTTTCTTGTATCGGCAGTAATTTTATTGCAAAACAAATTTTATTTACAAAAAAGTATTTCTGTTATTGAGGAGCCGTGTCGCGTATCGGCTAATTTAGGATTTCTCATCGGTTAGGTGTAGCCTGTATAGGCAGGTGCCTACTCTTGACTCATTTCAAATAAAAGTGAAAGATCTGCCTTTCAACTTTCTTTGAAACGTCTCCGATCTGCCCCCTTACTCTTGAAACCGATCGCTATTGGATCGGATTGGTATTGTGAATTTTAGTACTCCTAAGTTACGACACCAGAGCTAATATGGATTCATATTGCGTGAATATTGAGTGAAAAAAAATACAAAACTCAATATCATTTATTTCACCCAATATAAATCCAAATTAGCGCTGTGTCGTGACTTAAAAATACGAAAATTCACAATACCAATCCGATCCAATAGGTTAGGTCCGGTTTCGAAAATAAGGGGGCAGGTAGGAGCACGGTACCTACGTAACGATTGCTGGCTTTCATCTGTCCTCTCTACGTAACATCCACCTTAAACATACACTTGTAAATTTTTCTAAATACACCTCCATAAATTCCACACTTTTCTTATAACATCATAATACATTATATCGTCTAAGTATTTAATATTTGTAAAAATACTAACATCGGATGTTGATGAAGCAGTTGACATTGATAAGGCGCCTTTGGATTTCAAAGTAAAAGAAGTAAATAGTTTTGCTGACTTTCAGCGGGCTGGATAAGGCCACGTGTTTGCGCGCTTTTATTTGTTTCCTTGTGTGAGAGGGTAGTAGCACCATAAATGGTTATCGGTGTACCGTCCGCACAAGCGATTCTCGGCGCGCCCCAGCATTCCTCTGACTGTCATCGGACAGTTGCAAATTCACCGCTGAGCTGAACGCCCGCTCCCGCTTGTTCGCTTTTCATCGCCGCCGCGAACACCGTCGCCGCCACCGCCGCTAACCGCTCCGCCCGCGCAGCTAGCTGCCAGAATCCTGGGTGCTGAAGACGCCGATTACCAGGTTAGTGTTGCTGCTTATTTCGCTCAGGGGAACACTTGAAGGCCGTAACCGCCGCCCTTGGCTTCCTTCGTTTAAACTGCCCCTTTCTATATATTTATACGAGTATATGTGATAACCGCCCCCGCTCATACAGTCCACTGCGCTTAGCATTAATTTACCCGCCCTCCAGTAAAACGGAGACACCATAAATTTTGGTCCTTCGAGCCGGATTAAAACTAGTTTATTTATTTATTTACCCGCTCCGCTTATAATTATATTTATTTATCACATATATTTTAAATATATATTTTAAGTACCCCACGCATTTATAACTGTATTTTCGACAGCCGTTATTTACCAGCACATACCTACCCACATTCCGTGGTAGGGGGCACTTACCCACCGCTAAATTATAACGGATTTTAATCAACCGCGCTTATAGCACTTTAATTGTTTCTTCGACTACAAAATGGCAGCCGAAGAAGCAAAACTAAAACTAGTCATTGCAAAAAAGCAATCCATTTATAAACGCGTTACCAAATTGTATGACGTTTCAAAGCAATTGGTGCCAGGCGCCGTCGACACTAGAACGAAAACTGAGTTTATGGCGATGTCGTCTAACTTGAAAGGTTCATACGAACAATTCAGCTCATTGTGTGATGAACACAACCTGTTGTTGTTGCAGCAAAAACCAGACGCTGAAATTAACTACAATGACTGGGAATCCTTTGAGACCTTATATACGCGTATAAGCCATACACGCACTCTAATGTCGGGGAGTAATGAGTCGCCATCATCGCCCGCTAATTCAGCCCCTTCTAAATGCAAATTACCGCCTATCGAATTGCCATCATTTGATGGGAACCCGGAACATTGGCCTCTTTTCTATGAGTCATTCAAGGCAAACATCCATACCAATAATAGTTTGTCTAACGCGCAACGGGTCCAGTACTTAGTGGGTAAACTGAGTGGGAAAGCTCTTTCGGTATTTGCAGGTATTATACCTAACGAGTCTAATTATCCCATAATTTGGGATTCGCTCATAACTAAGTACCAAGATAAAAGAATGTTGGGTACCTTATATTTAAATAATATTTTTGAATCGCAACCGCCCGCTAATTCACCCGCTCATTTAAATAATTTTATAGAAAAAATACACTCGTCACTATCCGCTTTAAGACAATTAGATATTTCTGATTTGGCCGATTTTATCGTCACGCATATAGCATTAAAAAAGTTAGACTTGCAGCTTGTACAATCGTTTGAACTATCGCTAAAGGACAAAGATCTTCCTAACAGTTCCGATTTAATTAACTTTGTTCGTCATCATATTAAAATACTCGAGAGAACGTCGACCGTTAACAATTTAGAACCTACCGCCGTTAATTTAAGGTCGAAAGTTCGAAATCTACCTCGCCAATCAGTAACTAAGATGTCGCATACCTTCGCTTTAACCAGTAATCATAACCGTCAAATGTCGGCACCCGCTTCCACTTGTGGATATTGCAATATGTCCAATCATTCTCAATTATTTAATTGTCTCGCATTTAAAAAATTAATGGTTAAGGATCGTTTCAACTTCGTGAAGCAAAGTAAGTTATGTATAAACTGTTTAAGCGCAAAACACTCGACGTCTTATTGTAAATCGCTTAATACTTGCAACGTATGTCATAAGGGTCATCATTCGCTTTTACATTTTAATACGGAAACCGGTTCGATGTTGCGCTCGCGTGACACTGCTGACACGGCTGCGCGCCCGCCCGCCGGTGTTGCGCCGTTAGATAATAATAGGCCTGCCACCGCCAGCGCAGACATCTCGCCGCCGCCGCTCCGCCCGCGCGAGTCCTTGTGTTTACACAGCAACACGGAGGGCACGTTCGCAGTTCGTGATAGCTGCGCGCGCGCTCAGATTAAGAATAATACGACTGTTTTGCCAACCACTCAAGTTTATGTGCCTACTTCTGATAACAATAACGCTATTATACGGTGTTTAATAGATAGTGCTTCACAAAACAATCTCATAACGCTCGCATCTTGTAAGAAATTAAACTTAAAAATTACACCGCTTAATAACACTAACATAAAAACTGTAGGACTGATTAGTACACCTATTTTAGGATACGTTCCGCTCAAGATCAAATCGCGCTATACGGATGCTCAATACAGTTTGTATTGTTTAGTAGTTAATCAAATTACAGATTATCTGCCTACGCAAATTATTAAGTCAGACTTTATTAATAATTTCGCAAACTTACCGTTAGCTGACGATTCGTGGAATATTCCTGGGAAAATTGATGCTATACTTGGCGCTCAAGTGTTTCCACACATAATACTTGGAAATAAAATTATTTCCACGCCGCCGCCGTCGCGATCAGCTGATCGTAAGAACGCTGTTCAGATAACACCATATGCGCTTGAAACTACGCTTGGTTATATTGTTATTGGAGAAATATCTACAATGGAACTGACTAATACGACGTTGTCCTTTGGTCCTTTACTAAAGGAAAATTTAAATAAAAATTTAAAATTTTCTAAACTCAAGCAAGTGTGTACGCTTAAAAATAATATAAGTTCGGACTATCGCAAATGTAAAAGGTCATACCAATCTTCGGTAACGCGCCACCCTTCTGGTCGATTTATTGAATCCTCACCATTTAAGGGCGATCAATGTCACACAACATTAGGGCACTCGCACACGTCGGCGCAACGGCGTCGATTAACGTCGATAGAACGTAAATTCATTTCGTGTCCGGCTTTACGCCAAACATTATTTTAATACTTAATACTAAACCGAACGTAATTTAACGTCAATTCTTTCTTTAATAACCCGCTTATTTGACGTTTTAGGTTTTAGGTTTAGTCGCGCCTGTTACACTTTATGCCAAATTGTTATTACAAGACTTGTGGCTCGCTAAAATGGATTGGGATGAGGAACCGCCTCAACCAATTATCAACCGCTTTAATTAAAAGTGAATTATCACTTTTATCGCATTTACAAATAAATACCGCGGCATTTAGGAATTTCGACAGATTGTACTGCACATCTAGGTTTTGGTGACGCAAGCCTGAAAGCTAACGGCTGTGTCTTTTATTTACACTTTACGTATCCTAATAGCAACGTATCACAATAGATTTGGTATGTTCGAAATCCAAAGTCGCTCCGCTAAAACAATAATACTCGCTAGGCTCGAGTTATGTACCGCGCTGCTTTTGTCTGAGCTAATAAATCAAGTTTACCACATATTACATAATCGCTATCCTATTAAAAGATATATTCGCTTTTTCTGATTCTACTATCGCGTTATCGTGGATACATTCTTCGCCGCACCGTTGGCAAACGTTTGTTGCCAACCGTGTTAGTATAATACATGATAATTTATCTCCTGATCGCTTCTTCCATATACCTGGAACTGTGAACCCCAGTAATTGTGTTTCGCGTAAAATACTTTTTGTGGAGGCATGGTCCAATGTGGACTCATAGCCCTATATCCGCTTGGCCTATTGTGCCTTTCGAGCCTTCTCAGACCGAAGATGTACCTGAAATTAAATCTTCCGTTACGCTTGCCACAACGTTAAGTTCTCAGAATCCGCTCATTGAACTTGCTCTCCAGGTCTCATCCTGGAAACAATTACTACGCATAATAGTTTATGTTTTACGCTTTATAAAAATAAAATTACTCTAGTCCCCGCGGATTAAAGTTTCTCATTTAGAAATAGCAGAACACATTCTTCTCCGCTCCTTGTAACATTAATACTTTTGTAAGAATGCTGCTGCCGCGACATCATCACATCGTATCGATGACTGCCACCGCTCCAACTGCCACACTGGCTCGCATCTTGTTATGTCTTTAATAACAAAGGCAACGCTATTGGATAATTTCGCAATATAAAACGACAGTTGGAAATTTATATACTTAGTTTCTTTTTGTCGCTCATGAAACATCAGCCGCTTTTCAAAACGAATTTAGTAACCGCAGAATTGAATGGAGAACTATTCCCGCTCGCGCTCCTCACATGGGAGGTTTGTGGGAGTCTAATATAAAATCCATTAAAACTCACTTATATCGCACCATTGGTAACCAATTGCTTTGTTATGAAGAGCTTCTAACTGTGTTAACGCAAATTGAATGTATCTTAAACTCGCGTCCGCTATGCTTGTTGTCCGATCAGCCGCATTTTGTTCTCACTCCCGCTCATTTTTTGCAAACTACTCTTTTACAGTCACTGCCCACGTGTGAGCTGGATACAACGCTTAGTCTCTCCGCTCGTAAAAGATTGCTAGATAATTTGGTGCGTGGTTATTGGAAGCAGTGGCGTGTAGATTATTTACACACCCTGCAACTACGACAAAAATGGAATACACCTGACGTCTCTGTCAGCCCCGGTACTCTCGTACTAATTCACCAAGACGATGTTCCGCCTCTACGCTGGCCTACTGGCATTGTAGAACAAGTCTTCCCAGGGAAAGACGGAGTAGTTCGTGTCGCTTCTGTACGGACAACAACTGGCACGTACAAACGTCCTGTTGTGAAATTGTGCCCACTGCCTACGCAATAGTTAATACAGTTATATCTGCACTTATTTAGTTTATTTTAATCCCAATGTAGTCCTATATATATTTTTGTTTAACTTAGCTTCATATCAACATATTTATGTACATATATTTCCGCTTATTACCCGCTATAATTGTATTTCCGCTCATCCTCTCTGATGGAGAGACTTCTATACCGCTTTATGGTTTCGAAAATCCCTAGTATTTTCAAGCCGGGGAGGATGTTTGCGCGCTTTTATTTGTTTCCTTGTGTGAGAGGGTAGTAGCACCATAAATGGTTATCGGTGTACCGTCCGCACAAGCGATTCTCGGCGCGCCCCAGCATTCCTCTGACTGTCATCGGACAGTTGCAAATTCACCGCTGAGCTGAACGCCCGCTCCCGCTTGTTCGCTTTTCATCGCCGCCGCGAACACCGTCGCCGCCACCGCCGCTAACCGCTCCGCCCGCGCAGCTAGCTGCCAGAATCCTGGGTGCTGAAGACGCCGATTACCAGGTTAGTGTTGCTGCTTATTTCGCTCAGGGGAACACTTGAAGGCCGTAACCGCCGCCCTTGGCTTCCTTCGTTTAAACTGCCCCTTTCTATATATTTATACGAGTATATGTGATAACCGCCCCCGCTCATACAGTCCACTGCGCTTAGCATTAATTTACCCGCCCTCCAGTAAAACGGAGACACCACCACGTGAGATTAATTGGAAGAGCATCTGACCCTCAATTTGTTCGCAACAAAATATGTGTACAAATTAGATAAAATTATTAATAAATACTTATAATAGCGAGTCTAAGTACGCCCCTGCGCCATGGTAGATATAAATATTTCCTCAATCTCCCCTCCCTTGTTTTTGTAAGGATGCGTCCTATTTCCTCGCCAATCATTCATCAGCCTTTGTTTCATGATATATGGACGACACGAATCACTGGACGCGGTTAGCCAGCTCGTTGATGAAAGTAAGAGCTGTCAATTTTGTTTGTAAGTGGATTTAGCTTGATTTATCGCCGGGGTTTGTTGTGACGGTTTTTTTCATGATACTGTACCCTCAAGTACGGCCCTCGATGGAAAGCGGCTTCCGGAGTCCATTGACGCTTGCACCACTAAAGTCCGATATTAAACTAACATATATACATATATACCATAATCACGACTATTATCCCCAAAGGGTTAGTCAGAGACTAGGCTATGAAGACTGCAAAAGCAGTCCTCTGCCATAGTCCACTTTTCACCAAATAGCGACAATTCACATGTGCTTAGCGTGACAGGTGGTGAGCCCACAGTCGCTCTAAGTAGGATGTATGCGTAGTCTTTAGTCCGTTCGTCGCCTATTACCACACCCAAGGGAAGACGGCGAATCTGGAATATGCCAGATTGGTCGTATTCCAGATTCGCCGTATTCCAGATACGTCGTAATACGTACAGTCGAGTAGGCACATAAATATATATCGATCGAATCTTTTCACAAAGTTCTTAAAAACGTTTAAAACATATACATAAATATATTTTGTTATGGTTTAGTAATTATTACATATTTTTACCCCTTGAATGTACAATCTTAAGAAAATATCTCTTACAAATTATATTGAGTGCCTTACATAGTTTAAACAATAGTAAATCACATTACACCGCCTTAGTTAATATCAAAAATAAAGAGAGAGGGCAGCGTAAGTAATTTGTATGATCTAAAAAATGGCCGTCACGAGTCTGTTTGCTTTAGACCAAACGTGAATCGGTCACATTTTTTTTTGTAAAACAAAAGCCTTATCTCTATGCACCAAGTTACCCCAAATTGTAACTCCGTATCGTAGACTACAATTAATATACCCATTGTAAGCAATGATAGCATCTTCTTTTGTTACGAGTTGACTGCGACTTAACACAAATACAAATTTGTTTATTATTGTAAGTACAAATAGTACTTACAATGTTTCCAATCACAGAAACAGTGCAATACCTAAAAAAGTATGTGTCGATTTTTCTATGGTTTCTCCATTACAATGGTTTTTTAAGTTTTGGATGTATTCTTTTATTTGTGCCAAACTGTATTTATGTAGATTGTTTTACATTAAATTGCAAGTTATTTTTATTAAGGGGGTGCCGCGCGATTAAATGAGCGAGACTTAAATGCAAAATCAATCATATTGATATTTTTAATTAGAACAATTCTGCTTTGAAGTTTCAGACCTAGTAATTTAATTAGAGCAATGTTTTTATTCTGCGAAATGTGCAAAACCATCACGTGCTTGTGTTAAAAATTAAGATTTACTTTTTAAAGAAGGGGGTGCCCTGCGTAGTATTAATACAAATATATTCATGTAAGAATTATTGTTTCAAGCGTAAAATTAAGAAACTTGTCGATAAAATATGTGTTTAGGAGGCATTAAATTTATGTATTGTTTGTAAATTGTTTAAAGAATTTGTTTAAAATTTAAACAAGGCCATGACCTAGTGCTATAATCAGGCTAGCTTACATAAGTTGTTTTAATTTATTTAAATAATTCAGTGCATAGTACAAGTGATTTAAAAATACGTTAATTTTCTCAATTTCGTGCAGGACCCCCATAAGGCATTTTACAATATTAGGTAAGCAAACCTATATTTATATCATCTTCATAATCTTTAACAGTTTCATAGCTATTATCTTTAAATATCATTGTTGTACCATCTTGAATAGTATACAAACATGAGATATACTATTAGACAGGTCATTAATATATAATAGGAACAGCAAAGGTCCAAGATTGGCCTTGAGGTACACCGAAGTTATTAACATTAAATGAAGATTTAACATAGTCCACACACTTCTTTACTGGAGAGTACTTTTAATTTCTACACACTGTTCTATTTGCATCGTTATTAATAAATATGGAGTAAGCTTGGCCTAACAAGTCATTCCTTACGCAAGGACTAACGTGTTTGAAATCTCAACTCTTTTAGCTAAAAAGTAAAAAAGAATGAGTTTTGAATGAACTCCACGTTAATTGACATAATTTTGACATTTTGAGCTATTAATATTTCTGCGTTGTCATGGCAACGAATGGCCAGTACTAGCGGCCTATTGATTTTTATTTTTAGGGCTATTGGTTACGACTTATAATAAAATACATATACAACTTCATCTTTTAGACCAAACGCACATTGGTCAACGACAACAATATAAAAATAGCCGACTACAAAATGTCAATCTAGGCCATAAAATGACACTACTCCACCCCTTACTCTGTCGTTAAATAATGTATCGCCAAGGTTTAACTTTAACTCCGAGAGTAAAGTCGGATTATTGTACTCATTCATTACTCCATGTTTATTAATAGTAAAAATTGTTTTTGTGGCTCTGAGTACTGTAATTTCACTAGATCTAGTATCTCTCAAACTGGAACATTGGAATGCAAAACAATGCTAAACTATTAACATTCCATGAACAAATGGTCCGCAATGAATAAGCGACAAAGGACTTAAAATCACTAAGTCTCACCAGCCTTAAATAATAATGACATTGTTTCGAGATGCTGTAATATGAATTGAGTCGGCATGCTTCAAAATAAAGAATTACCTAATAGCCTTTCTTACAAAAGTTACTTTACTTAACTTATAAGTAATACTTACTAATTAGTAATTTAGGAAGTGTTTTAATTTAATCTCAAAACTGAGTCACGATTTTATTTTAAGTTATTGATAAGTATCACTTAAAACGTAAAGTAAAGTTTATAAATAAGGCTTTAGGTAATTCTTTAAAAGAAAATTTCATAAATATAAGAACAGGGAATCCTCGCATAATGTATTTATGATTCGTTACAAAGCAATGTCATTTTACATATTGTTTACAAAGGTTTACGAAAACTTACATATACAAATGACTTTTTACGGATGAACTCATGTTTATTTACTAAATAATAATAATAAAATAAATTTTACAACTATTACACCAATCATTCAACTTCAAGAAAGGCATAGCCTGTATACGATTTATTTATTATGGGACTTAATAACGGATAAAGTACTAATAAACATTATAATAACTCAGTCACAAACGGTTGTGCTCATCAGACAAACTTTTTGTCCCTACCGAGATTCGAACCCGGGACCGTGGACACTCAGCGTCGCTGACCACTCTACCACCCGGCCGTCAAACTAAACTACATTTCAACTTTAATTGTTTTTTTCGGATTCATACATTTAACGCCTAAGCGTTCGGATCGGAGATTTAACAGGATCTTTTGAATGTATTTTCATAACAGCATACCACAATGTGACGTTACAAAACCTAAAACTCTAACCATGCACGACATTCAAATGAACAACAATATTATTCGTCCAACACTTCGTTTGTTTTCCACAGACAATAGAACGCGTACTTCTGGTGCTCCTTACAAATGCGATTGTAATTACAGCATTATTATCACGTTATAACTGTGAGAGAGCTAATGCTGGCGTTATTCGCTGTGTGAGATACGATCTTGGTGCAGGGTCGGATTGCGTGAAAGTCGAGGGCCCCGGTTGAGATTCATACATACATACCTACTTGTTTTTATAAAAGAGGGAGGCAAAAAACAGGCGGGCTCACCTGATGGAGAGTAATCACCGCCTCCCATGGACACCCGCAAAACCAGAGGGATCGCGGGCGCGTTGCCGTCCTTTAAGGAAGGAATAGGAATTGTAAGAAGGAGGGGGGGGGGGGGATGGGCCTCCGGAACCCTCACTGGCCGTACGAAACAAAACAGCACCAAGTGCCATTATTTCCCGCCGGATATTCGTGAGAGGGTGGTATTACGCCGGGCGAGCCGGCCCAATGCGTGCTGCAACGCAGCGTGAATCTACCACTCAAAGGTATATAAATATACTCACGACTATTATCTCCTAAGGGTCAATCAGAGACTAATCAAGGAGGACCACGCAAGCAGTCCTCTACCATAGTCTAAACAGCGTGACAGGTGGTGAGCCCATCGTCGATCTTTGTTGTTGGATGTATCTTCAGCCATTAGTCCGTAAGTTGTCTTTTACGATACCCAAAAAAAGGTATGTGTAGATATTCTTAAATAAAATAACACTAAGAGTACTTCTATTACGTAGTTATTCAGATGGGTTCTGTGCAAGATGTCTATGCCATTGGCTGTCTTTTTCACGACTATTTTTACAAAAATGTGTGTTAACTGTTATATTTTACGTAGTAGGTATCTAGAATGATGGAAAACCATTACTTTTTTGTTTGTCTTTGTAAACTTGAACAAATAAGGCAGAAGAGCTGCACCATACAGCCTCAAAGTGGTTTCTTTTGGTTAATTGTGTTTTTTTACATTATTTCTATTTATGACGACATAAATAGAAATAATAAAATACGAATTTAATTTTACTGTATTGTATTCAATTTCAATTGCATTGTATTAATTTTTGGTTTTAATATACCTACTTATTTTTGCATGCTATCGTGGTTGGCTGAATGGGATGAGCGTAAAAATTTAACAACATCTCCCCATGTACCCTATTCATACGCTAATAAATAATTTTATTTAATTTCTTAACTTACTCCAAAACACATACGCTGACACGCTTGCACGGCAGCGCGCAGACACGCACTGACTCTCACAATTTAATATTAACTCGTGCTACCCTTACATAATAAGGTGTGAAATGTTATTATTTTGTTATATTCAGGTTAACTTAGGTACCTACAGTTTTCATTTTAAATATTTTATATAATTTTTTACACCCTATTATCATTACTTACCATTTGATATAAGTGAAACCTATACAATCCTATTTCAGAGCCTTCTGCATCTTTTCTACTCGGTTTATTTACTCTCGTCTCTGAGAAAACCAATGTCGGTTCCTAACAATTGAACTTCTATTGTGTCTTTTTTCCATAAATACATACAATCACATACATACAATCACGGCTATTATCCCCGAAGGGTTAGTCAGAGAATAGGCAATGAGGACCGCGTAAGTAGTCCTCTACCATAGTCCACTTTTCAATAAATAGCGACTGCACATGTGTTCAGCGTGACAGGGGGTGAGCCCATCGCCGCTCTATGCTGTTGGTTGTATGTGCAGTCTTTAGTCCGTTAGTCGCTTTTTACGACACCCAAGGGAAGAGAGTGGTATGGTGTGTGTGTGTGTGTGTGTGTATGTGTGTGTGTAATATTCATTCAACGCCGACACCGTGAATTGTGCCCCTAAAGCCATCCCTGGCGAAACACATGCAAGTTAACTGCTCGGAACTGCTTCTAATTACCTAATTGCAGTTACTTAATGGTAACAAGCCCCTTAAGTACCTGTGTATCTTAACAGTCTTTGCATACTTGAATGTTAATGCTATTTCTATTTGTTAACGTACGTTGTCGGCGTTTAAAAACAATCTTAGCAAGTAAAAAATGGTAGCGAATTTGCCAGTTTGGAATGTCATAGAGCTTTTACAATTTTCTAATAAGTACTGCTTAGTAAGATTGGGTGGTCCCATATTCTGATAAAGCATTTACGAATATTGCCTAGGCTTACAGAAGCTATGTCTTGCGATTTTAGGGTTAAGTGG
Organism: Scoparia ambigualis; assembly: GCA_963921215.1. Taxonomy (NCBI): domain Eukaryota; kingdom Metazoa; phylum Arthropoda; class Insecta; order Lepidoptera; family Crambidae; genus Scoparia; species Scoparia ambigualis. The sequence continues at coordinate 63,573,468 of OY992501.1, forward strand.
ATAGTTCACTGCCACAGTCAACGTTTCAATAAATAACAACTGCACATGTACACAGCTTGATAGGTGATGAGCCTATCGCCACATGATGTTGGATGTACGAGTATATGCAGTTTTTAGTATGTTTGTGTGTTTTACGACACCGGAAGGAAGAGCAGCGATATTAGTATTCTATTAAGGGTGGATTCGTCCAAACTGGAATAAGGTCTTATACCTAGATTAAACGCCGAATTTTAATAGACTAATCTCGGAGTAAGTCTTATTCCAGTTTGGTCGAATCCACCCTAATAGTTAAGCATAGATCTGGACCTAGCGTTCGCTTAACATCAGGTGAAACAAAGTCATTTGTCTACATTATTTTTTGCTCAAAAGCTCATCGCTACATATCGAAGTCCGTTTAAATGAAAATCCTAAAACCGAACCTTATTATTATTTTGGTATATTTGAAATATAAAATAAATGTGTGTAAATATTTGTATAAGTGTGAAATATAAACATTACTGCTACCTACTTTTAAGCACTAACGAAAGCGCTTCACTAAAAGTTAGTTTAGATCCTCTTTGCAATCTCATTTAACTTATAGCTGAGCTGGAATTAGCAGTAAACACGTGCAACTTAACCGCGATACTGCTACTAATTACGTAATTACTTTTACCTACTAGTTAAGCACTAAACAGTTAGTTGGTTAGCAACCAATACTAGCTACCGTCAAAATATTAAAAGTAGTTTGAATAGTTAAGGTGATGAATCGTTTGATTAGACTGTACCGGCGAATATATTTCGACGATGGTTTTTGTGCCCTGCGGTGAAACACGTGAGATTCATAATAAAAAAATAATAATACAGGCAAAACCAGCTCTAAGCTGAGAGAAATGAACAAAACAATAACATTCGAATTACAGATACAAAAAACGAAAGAAAAAGAACATCAAAAACGGGTTCGACTGCATTCGAGAATAAAAGAACTGTCCCCAAGTTTCAAAACAAAAGAGATCTGAATTTAGAATTACACTCAAAAGTCACTAGACGGAGCTGTTTCAGAAACTACGAACGTGTTAAAACAGTGGAAGCAGAATGAGATGAAGATCAGTCCGCATCGCTCGCTGGAATTGGATGAGCAAAGTTTGCGGATGGCGCGACGTATGCTCAGCTTTGTGTGTCTGTAATAAAGATAAAATTAAACTGGCATTTTGGAGAGTTGACACTCCGTTAACGGGGCGCATACGTAACGTTGTTCATGACTGTGTATTAGTGTAGTATGCTAATATTTACTCTGCATGTGATATTACTCTGCATGTGATGTTTGTAAGTTAAATTAAGCTGAATTTAAAGAAACACATTTAATCTTATGTATATATTATAACCGTGTATTATCCATGTCGCGTAGCGGTGAAATAATACTACTACTCCTCTCTTCCCTTGGGTGTTGTAAAAGGCGACTAACGGACTAAAGACTGCTCATACAATTAATAGCATATATCGGTGATTCTACCTGTCAAAGCACATTTGCAGTCGCTATTTGGTGAAAAGTGGACAATGACCGAGGACTGCTTTTGCTGTTATCATTGCCTAGTCTCTGACTAACTCTTCCAGGATAATAGCCGTGTTTATGTATGTAATATGTATGTATGATCTATAACTATAGCCGATGGTATAAGCTGTTGCTCTGCTTTGCAATGTAAGGGTTTACATTATTATTATTATTATTATTATTATCCACAAATAAAAAGTTTTACATAGTTGTGTTACGATACTTAGTGATAACATAGCTTGTTAGTTCCTCAGTACTTGGAGAACCAGGTAAGGTTAAGGTTTGTCCGTAAAAGAAAAATATGACATCCCCAAAGGTTTATAACGTGGCTTGGAATCTCGCAAACAAAAATCTCCATCCCATAATAGATGCTAAGTAACAAAAATCACGATGACACACAATAAAATTAGCACTATTCATAGAGTGACCTTTAGTTTATATTGTATCAAATACGAGTAAATGTACTGTCACATTTGTAACATGAAACATTTCTAATCTGCATTACAAATATTTCGTCAATATCCGTACTATAAATGTCGCGCTGACCTGTTTAGGTTCGCCCTACTTTCTTATTTGCGAAAAATGCGGTTAAGCTGGGGCGCTGGCAAAAGTTTGGTTCTCTTTTTTTATCACATTCGATTTCGATACGATATTATCCATAATAGAAAAATTGCTTAGTAGAAGAAATCTTTTTAAAAGCTAATTATGGTGCTTGATAAAGCTTACGCGAATATATAGACAAAGCCCAATGAACAGCTTTGGGTCAGCGTGGGGAGTTATGGCCCAATCTTTCTATGGGTCCATGGACCAGCAGTAGGACGATTACAGGCTGTTGACGGTTCTCAAATACAAATCTCATAAATCTTTTATCCATAGTCTAACGTGTCATAATGTTTTGTGACTTAATCATCATGTGTCCTAATGATAACTTGCTCAAATTTAATGTTACATAATATCATATGGCATAAAATTTAAATCCCTATACAGTATGTCCTAAATTTGTTTGTCATAAATATTGTAATCCATAATATTTAAAAGACATAAAACGATTTTCTATAATAGTTATAAGTCCTAAATGACTTCGAAGTTCAAGACAATCCTAACCTATCACGTGCCCTACAGGAGTATAGACTATCATCTGAATGATGGTTTATAATAATATTGTTAGGACTAACCATTCTGACTAACATACATTATACAATATAACACTTAGGACATGACATGTCCTAATTTTTCTAATCCTAATTTTTGTTGCTTTAAATTCACAACAAAAATTAGGATATCTGATTATTTAGCACCCGATATTATGACACAAAAAGCACTAGAATTAAAGACGATTAGGTAAAATTTTGTTTAAAGTTCAAAAAAATAATTTAACAATTAAGTAAAATAAAATTTCGTATCCGCGAACATTATGGATAGTGATGATTATAGCAAACGCGTTAGGGATTTTGATTTTCGGATAAATGATATTCGGAGAAGAAAGGGACTACCGCTGTTGACACATATAAATGAAACGACACACACTGCTCTGAGTGAGCGTCATGTTCTAGTTTGATCCTTTATTTGACCACGATAATGTAAACGTGATTTTATGTAATGTTTAATATTAGGATCGTAGCGAGTATAAGGCTTGTATCTTGGTCTCTGCTTACATCTCCAGGATACGGGCGTGATTTGTGTATGTATGTATTTGTATGGCAAAATTGCTACTCTTGTTTCTAACCAGACAAGACGCAAATTCAATGTCATACAAATTTTTGTTTCTCGAAAGGTGAACTGGCCAGTTTTCTTCCGCAAAGATTGCCTCATTTCTCAATAGCTCTTTCTTTAACTATAATTTTTAAATGTAGTTTCGATCACTTATAATTAGATACACAATCCCACCTATAATAATAAAGCGAAATAATTAAAAAATCATAAATATTGGGAAATGGCGTTTAAAGTTTTGCGATTTGGCCATTGAGTACATTTTATGAAAGCATTAGGTTTGTAGACACTATAGCTAGAATGCAACTAATAGGACATATAGTTAACTAAAAGGCCTTTCCAATTACGTTTTAAAGTAATTCCTATATTTTAATACAACTCAAAATATTGATGTATGTTTATTTTAGTTAAAAAAAAAGCTTTTCGTCTTGTAACATATGTGTAACAAGTGAGCTATGGCTCGCTTGGTAGTGCAAGCGAAATGCGTATTCGAAATGCAAATTCCTATTCCTTTCTTAACCCTTTCTTAAGGGTCGGCAACGCGCCTGCGATTCCTCTGGTTTTGCGGGTGTCCATGGGCGGCGGTGATTGCTCTCCATCAGGTGACCCGCCTGCTCGTTTGTCTCCTTCAAAAAACAAAAAAAGACGTTTGAGAGCGTTGGTTGTGCATGTACCTAGTTTTATTATGTGATCGAAGTGTGTATAAACATACAGAGAAAAAGTACATTTTCATACTTTTTCTCTACGATAATTTAATTAGCTTGAATTAATCGATTTCTAAACTTAAAAATACTGATTGGTATTCATTCTTAAAATTCTTTATTTTACATACATACGAGTACGTAATAATCAGGACTATTATCCCCGATGGGTTATTAAGAGACTAGGCAATGAGGACAGCAAAAGCAGTCCTCTACCATAATCCACTTTTTACCAAATAGCGACTGCAAATGTGCTCAGCGTGACATGTGGTGAGCTCATCGCCGCTCTATGCTGTTAGATGTGTGTGCAGTCTTTAGTCCGTTAGTCACCTTTTACGACACCCAAGGAAAAGGGGGGGGGGGGGGGTGGTAGTATTTTTTCACCGCTACGCGACACGGCGACGACGGATTTTTGTATTCATTCTTAAAGTTATCTTTTTTCTTTAACATAGGGTCGGTGAGTAATTTAGCTTCATTGCCACAAACTTTGACAGCGTTGCAAAACTTTGGAGAGAACTCTTCTTCCATAGTAAAGAGTCAGCATCCTCAACGTCACCATTTTTAACTTTTTAATTCGACAAACTTCAGCCATTTGAGTTTCTACAGTTTTTTACAGTTTTTGAAACATCACTTTAACGATCATAACGGCGGTATGATCGATTTAGTACTGCGATTTTATTGGATGTTATTTTACTTCCCAGATCGTTGTTAAAAAAGGGACAAAGCATTGACTGCGACTCCAACTTCTCAAAGTAAAGTTTCACAACAGCTTTAAAAATCATAGTTGGGTATTTGTAACGAAGTTTTATTACTGGCGGCATTAATACTGAATGTATAAATATTGACTTTATCAAAATCTTCATTTTAGTATTATTTGTCGCTTCGGCCACATTCGAAACCAAGGTTCATATAATTAATTCATAATTCATAAATTTTATTTGCGTAAGTACATGGTATACAAAGATGGTAGGTACATTATAGTGTGCACATGTCTTGCCAGAATTATTGGCATGCAAATATTAATATTACATGGAGACTACATTTACAAATTTGATTATTACAAACACAAACAAATTAAGCTATCCTCGAGTATAATAAATTAATTTAGTCAAATGCATAATTATAAAATTCAGATATAGTAATTAAAAATGTCAATGGTCATATAATTGTATTATTCCAGTGTTATACATAATAATCAAAATAATTAATACATGGGATTAAGTAATTCGTTCGGGTTATAAATTTTTTGGTCAATAAGCCACTTATATAATTTATTCTTAAAAATATTCAAACTGTTATCTTTTATTTCACGGGGAATTTTATTATAGATTTTTATTGACATGTAGATACAATTCCTTTGGTACTTTTGCGTTTTTGCTATTACATTTAATACTAACTTTTCAGGATCTCTTTTGAGTCTAGAGTTTGTATTTTTTGATTTGGTGAATAGTTCCTCGTGTTTCTTTACAAAGCAGCCAATTTCAAAAATGTACATTGCCGGTAGTGGTAATAGGCCAAGCTTTATGAAAGCTGATCTACAAGACTCACCAGGCGGGATCCCACACATGGCTCTTACACATTTCTTTTGCGCTATGAAAACTCTGTTTCTGTCCACACTGTTCGAAACCAGTTTCTAAGTAAGAATAATGTTTCTCCTTTCGTATTAATTGGTTTCGATAAAAGAACAATATTTCTTATCCCAAAACTCGTTTCGAAAAAAGAATAGCACTTCGTCGTTTGAAACTCTCAAATCAAAATCAAATCAAATCTCTTTAGATAAGATTGAACGATTTTTTAATAAAAGTCTTTTACTTGGTTCTGATAGATGTAATGTCAAGATTTGGACGAACAAGATTTGCCCTGAATGAGTTTTTCACAGAGCAATGTAGCTTTCCACGTTTGTCATGAAAATGCCTATGCCCCAATTTTATGCATTACCTACCCGAGCAATGACTGTATGAATGCACAGGGGAAATTGATCACTAACCCACCACACTGGCTGACACCAACGGTTTTACTTGCCTTCCGAAACACGGTTCTCCATGCTTATAAATCTAATGTTTTTGGTCACCCATCTAGATACGCGGCCTTGCAATAGTTGCTTAATGGTGATGATCGCAAACCGATCGTCTTAGCCTCTGCGATATTAAGATCTGCACTATATAAATACTTACCTGTTTTGTATAGTGATTGAATATTCACTGCTGTAATTATGAAAATTAGGTTAACACTAAATCCTAAATCAATACGGCTCACAAATAAGCCTCCGGCGGCGCATTCGGCCGCTTAATGTTCCCTCGAACCGTAGAGTATTAGTTATTACAAATTCAATTAAAAATTCAATCGTATTTGTTTTTTTATATATAATAAGGAGGCAAACGAGCAGGCGGGTCACCTGATGGAGAGCAATCACCGCCGCCCATGGACACCCGCAAAACCAGAGGAGTAGCAGACGCGTTGTCGACCTTTAAGAAATGAACAGGGTTAAGTAAGGAATAGGAATTGTGAGGGGGGGAGGGGGAAGGGGCCTCCGGAACTCCCACTGGCCTGACGAAACACAACAGCACCCAGTGCCATTGCGTGCTGCAACGCAGCGTGGCTCTATCACTCAGTCAGTGTCACTCCTTTAGCTCCCACTCAGGGGTCTCGTGTAGGGTCTCAAGGGTAATCCTACGGACGAGAGTAATTTTAACCCCCAAGTAGTCTTGTGGTTTAAACCATCGGTCCCAGACCTTGAGGGTTGGATTCCTAGTGTGGGGTACATCTTTGTGTGCTCGGTTTGGTTGGTGGTAGGGCTGTTAAGTCCGCCTGGCTAGCTACCACCATCTTATCTAAGTATGTCGCCATAACAACGTTGTTTATAGCATTGTTGGGTTCCGACAGTTAGAGATTAGATAGCTAGTTCCTCAGTGGTTGAGGATTCCGGGTGCAGCGCGCTTCCACCTTCGGCCTTATCCTCACTTACCATCAGGTGAGATGAAGGCCAAGCGCATACCAGTTGTGGAAAAAAAAACATTTTTATACTCATTTGGTTATTGGTAGAGCCTGTTAAGTCTGCCTCATAAATAAATATATCGCTGTTACATCGATGTTTGCAAATCTTAATTCTTAACTTAAAGAATACTATCACCCTCTTCCCTTGGGTGTCGTAAAAGGCGACTAACGGACTAAAGACTGCACATAAATCTATTACCATAGAGCGGCGATGGGCTCACCACCTGAAACCCTGAGTAGTAGTACATGTGCAGACGCTATTTGGTAAAAAGTGGACTATGGCAGAGGACTACTTTAGCGATTTTCATTGCCTGGTCTCTGACTAACCCTTTGAGATAATAGTTGTGATTATATGTATGTACGAAAATTGGAACCAAGACCTTGTGGCAAAGTCACGTGCCCCCTTAACGTTAGACTATTGTGGTTATATTAACGAACAGTTAATTATTTATTCCGTAATTAAACCCTATTGTGTGCAAAAATACATAGAGGAAGAGCTAGAGTACGTGAATAAATCCAAATCTCTCTTTGTTTTAACATTAAGGCTGTGGCCGGCGCTGATCAAACGCGTGACTGTGAAACCAGCCATATTTGAACCTAGCGGCCCGTTTGCGACTACGTCTGCGTGGGCCCCGTATCCAGAAACAAACTTTAAAAAAAAATTAATACAAACCTTATCCTGACAATTACAAACACAACAAAAAAGTATTAGCTCCTATGGTGCAGCTGTTATGCGCGTACAAACATTTTATTTCTATTAATAGAGTCTCGTAAGGCTCACGATTTACTTAAACTACTAAGTCATTTAATTAAATACGAGAAGTTATAACACATTGTTTTTATCTGACAACATAAGTATTATAGTAGTTACCACCGCCCACGTCAACTAATCGTTAGAGAGAGGTGTGCGTCGGACCTGCCCAATGGCAGAAGCCATTTTCAAAAACTAAATTATCTATTTGGCTGTGATTGGTCTATAAAACACTCAAATTTGACGTCTAGGAGTCTAGACAATCGTGTTCACCAGAAATGCGTGAATAATAGCACTTAATTTCAAAATTACGAACGAAAGTTTGTACATAATTGTGTTGTCGAATGACAACAATGGGTCACAAATTTTTAACTTGAAATATTTAGTAGGGCTTGAATCGCTATGTTGTTAATGTATTCATATAATGACAGTAGGGCTTACGAGGATAGATTGAATTGTATATATTTAATCCGTGTCATTGTTTAATGAAAATAATGGTAATTAAATATTATTAACGGCCTTTCACTACATAAAACGGAAGACAGAAATAGCCCTGCCAATTCTTCTCGGTACAATGCCTCTGTCGACAGGTAGGCTTTCCAAGCCATGGCGCGATGTAGTGTTTACGTAAAAACAATTACTTTAAAAAAATATTACAATAAAAAAATATATTAAAATGTTTTTTTGTAAAATTTACTAAGTATTTGAAATATTTTGAGATGTGTGTTGGCGTCTTCTATCAACCCATCTTTACCCTTCGGTGTCACAAATACCATGTGACACGCTAAGAAAAAAAAAGTAAATAAAGGCAAATAACGGACTAATGACTGCACACACATCCAACAGCATAGAGCAGCGATGGGCTCACCATCTGTCACATTGAGCATATGTGTGCAGTTATATTTGGTGAAACATGAACTGTGGCAGTGGACTTCTTTTAAAGTCCCCTTTGTCTCATCTCTAACTAACACTGAGCACATGTGTGCAGTTATATTTAGTGAAACATGGACTGTGGCAGTGGACTTCCTTTGAAGTCTCCTTTGTCTCATCTCTAACTAACACTACGGGGATAATAGTCGTAAGTATTATGTATGGTATGTTTGTACATAAAATTTATTTCAACTGAGAGTTAATTTGACTATGATTTTTATTATACTTCTACCTCCAAGACGTTAAGTATGCAAATTTTATAGAATCTAATTAAATTTGGGAACGTGTGGGTTCGATCCGGTTCGTGGCAATTCAGAGACTAGGCAATGAGGACTGCAAAAGCAGCCCTCTGCCACAGTCCACTTTCACCAAAAAGCGACTGCACATATGCTCAGCGTGATAGGCGCGACAGCGTGAACTATTTAAAATCCGGAACGGGTGGGTTCGAATCCGATTCGTGGCAATTAAAATTTCAACACTCCAAATTACTTTACTCCTATACAGTTCCAACACCTAGTTGGATAGTTTCTATTAAGCACTTCAAATATGACATACAATATTGATTGCGCCGTGCGCCATACGCGCATCGCTTGAATTTTGCTGATATGTTATGCAATGATTAACTCACAGCTAGCTTATCTGCAGCTCGCAATGACCTACTAATAGTTCATTTGGAGGTACCAAATTGGTACTGTGGGCTACAAACGGCCGAGTGATACATAAAATTGCGTGATGCAAACTAAATATTAATATTTATGGCGCAATAGTTTCCAGGCTTGATTGTTCAATTTGCGTTTGAAGCGGTACCGTGATACGGCGTTGTTGATCAAATACGAATATATATGTATACGAAATAGATATCTATTTCGTATACATATATATATCGTATATATCGCATTTTATATACTATACAATCGTAACGCATGAAAGGTCTAATTATAAGAAAAAAATATTTTTCTTATTATGTTGAATTTGTAATAAATAAACATTTTTTTATTTGAATTCTACAACATTTTTAATATTACATACATACACATAATTACGACTATAATATCCCCGTAGGTTTAGTCAGAGACTAGGCAATGAGGACCGCAAAAGCAGTCCTCTGCATTAGTCCATTTTTCACCAAATAGCGACTGCACATGTGCTCAGCGTGATATGTGGTGAGCCTATCGCCGCTCTAATCTATGCTGTTGGATGTATGTGTCTTTAGTCCGTTAGTCGCCTTTTACGACATACAATGGAAAATATGGATTGCTATATAGGATTCTATTAACGAGCTGCCACTACATCTTCACTAAAAATCACCTTTTTGAAATTAAAAAAAGTCATGGTGAAATGTTTTATGGCAACATTATTTTGATTTTTTAAGTTGCACCGATCAATTTAATCCCATCTGTACCTTACTTACACAGAAAGTTTAAAAGCTCATTCATAATAATCAGCAGATTTTTCATGAGAACAGACGGATAATCTGTGAAAAAGAGTTTAATCTTAAATCCTTAAACCGTTTACAGCGTTAATAATCTTAGTTATTTTGTTTTTAGGGTTCCGTACCTCAAAAGGATAAAACGGAACTTTTATAGAACCACTTTGTTGTCCGTCTGTCTGTCTGTCAAGACCCTTTATCTCGGGAACGCGTGGAAGTATCGAGTTGAAATTAATTTTCGACACTCTCAAGGGAATCAAAACCCATAGGGTATTTGCCGTTGACCTAGAACTATGAAATTTGGCAAGTATTGCCGTCTTATACTACAAATATAGGGAACAATCTGAAAACTATACATTTGTAATTAAATCATTAAAAAACAGGGTCTTTATGCCAAGGCACTGCGGTTCAAATTTTGGATTGAGTTAACCGTGTCATGTGGGGTATCGTATGAAAGGGCTTTATTGGCACAAGCTTAAACAGATTTTTAATTATTTTTATGATGTAATATAGTTTGCGATTTATGACGAAGAAGTGCAAAAAAAAATGTACGGAACCCTCGGTTGGCGAGTTCGACTCGCACTTGTCCGGTTTTTTTATATTACTAACAATTGACATTCACATTTCAAGCTATAGAAGGTCACCCATAGCGTAGCGTTGCGTAACTGTCTTCCTCGGAAAAGTGTTGAAAAAAACCTCAACCAAAATAGGAAAAATATACAGTTCATTTCTTATAACTGTAATTTGTTTACAACTTATTTCAACAGGTGTATGAACTAAAGTCACCTTAGTTATTTTTCAGAAGACTGTTGGGATCATGTTAAATAACATAACATGATTTCACCAGTCTCCTGAAAAATAGCAAACGTGACTTGAGTTCATAAATACGTCTAGTTACGCTCTCTACTTATAAACACAAAGTCCATTATAAACCTTTTAAACTACATATTTCGGGTAATTAACAAAAGTGGGCAAGTGTGAATTTTACTTTCATAGCAGAAGGTTCTGTTTTATATTTAATGAATTGGTTACTAAATAGTTTTCTAAATGAAGTACACTATAAACTAAATCTAGTATTCAAGTATGTGGGATATGAAAAAGGTACGTCAATTTAAAATTGTTTTTTTAGAAATACACATTAACAATAATCTTCATAAAAAAATTGTTTATTAATATTGACCACAAAAGTGTAAGCCAGTAATTTATGGAGATTTCATGTAAAAGTAATTACCACTGTATTTAACTATTAATCACAAATATTTAAGATGAGATAAGATAAAATATGCTATAATGTTCACTACAGAAAACATACAAAAGGACAAACACATAGTACATACAATTGGCAGCCTTATCGCTAAACAGCAATGTCTTCCAGGCAACCATGTTGGACTGGATAGAAGAAACAGTAAAATGTCCCTGAAAGTGAAAACTTTGTTACCATTACTTTTACTTTTATGACTTCTTGCTACTTACTATTAGTTTGTTTTGGCAAAATAATGTCTTATTAGTTTATTGCAGTGTATGGTTTTACTTTTCTTATGTCGACATTTTACGTAAACAAAAATAGTTTATGCCGATAACGAAACTATTTTCTTAGTATCCTGTAATTTAAAAGAGTTAATTTCTTTTTAGGCTATACTAAGTATAACTTTTTAATAACATTTGGTCTTTTGTGATTGAAACAGTTTTGAAATTTATTATACTAATTTAACTACTCGACAAAGAACTGAACTCGTTAATAATAATTATGACGATAAATTATTTTAAAGTGTTAAAAACAAATAGCAAACAACAAGTAACCGTGTCGCATAGCGGTGAAACACAGACAATACAAGAATACTACCACCACCCCCTCTATTCCCTTAGGTGTCGTAGAAGGCGACTAACGGACTAAAGACTGCACATACATCATACAGCTTATTGCGGCGATGGGTTAACCACCTGGCACGCTGAATGTGATCAGCGTGCAGTGTGCAGTCGTTATTTAGTGAAAAGTGGACTATGGCAGAGGACTGCTTTTGCGGTCCTCATAGCCTAGTCTCTGACTAACCCTCTGAGGATAATAGTCGTGATTATATGTATATATTTAAAAACAAACATTTATGGCCATAATCACACACCTATCATTGTTTTTTAGCACTTAATTTAGAGCAGCTAAGAAAATTTTAGGCTAAATTATCATCATCATGGTATCATCTCTTATACGAGATTTTACCTAAATTTTTAAGCAAGAAGGCCCTGGTGACTTGTGTCACAGGTTCTTTTTGATACCAATATCAGGCACCAGTCTCTGACAATGCAGGTCTGATGTAATATATTGTAACCATCTAGTTAAGAGTACTTAAGTACCTATTGTGGAGAGAAAATAAATTGATTTATTATTATTATTATCATCAGCCTAATACTTGTACACGGCTGGACATAGCCTACTATAATACATAACAATAATAAATTAAATGAAGGAAAGTGTATCAGAATCGTAGCAATTTGAAAGCAGTGGTCTCCCCATGCCCCTCCGGGAAGAGGGCGTAAGACTCAGTGAGAAAAAAATGAACGATTTTCTGCAAACGCTTTTTTTGTAAGTAACATGAGAGGCTATTTATCCCTGACTGTCAGACCATATTAATACTACTTACGCCGTAGTTATGGCGACTGAGATAGAACGGTGGTGACTAGCCAGACGATTTACTGAGAATAAGCACTGTTACCAACCAGTCCAAGGGCACTATTTAGAGCAGTATTACTTTTATCTTACTATGCAAAATTCGTATTGGAATTTTCCATAGACGATTTATTGCTTTAGGAGTTGATAGTAAGGCTTTAAGTTAAGTCTGGACGCTGGCTTTACTTGAAGCCTTACCATTCAATCACACTAATATTATAAACGCGAAAGTGTGTAAGTATGGATGGATGTTTGTTACTCTTTCACGTAAAAACTACTGAATGGATTTGGATGAAAGTCGGCATACAGACAGTTTATAACCTGGATTGACACATAGGATACTTTTCATTCCGATATTCCCACGGAAACTGGAACTACGCGTGTGAAACCGCAAGCGACCGCTAGTTGTTTATAAAACCATAATTTTTATTTATATATACGCTAGCGGCCCGCCCGCGACTTGGTCCACGTAGACCCCGTACCCCGTGACGAATTTAAGAAAATATTATATAGCTTATGTCATCCGGAGATAGTGTAGCTTCCCAACGGTGAAAGAATTTTTCAAATCGGTCTAGTAGTTTCGGAGCATATTCAATGTAAACAAACAATCAAATATTTCCCTTTATAATATAGTATAGAAGTGTAGACGTATTTAGTTATTTAATTATTTTAATCTTTATTGCACAAACAAGAACAAAAATGTACAAAAGGCGGACTTAATGCCAAATGGCATTCTCTACCAGTCAACCTCAGGGCTAGACAAAAGGAGTTGTAGGCGGTGCAATACAAAAACTTGTGAACTAAAAATAAACTACACTAATCTACTTACATAAGGGGTCGTCCATTAATCACGTGATGTTTTTTTTTGCATTTTCTAACCCCCCCTCCCCTTTGGTGATACGTGGTAAGGTTTAAGACTACCCATAAATCACGTGGTTTTTTAGTACCTACAATAAATAAGGTACTTATGATCTCATTTTATTTTAAAAAATTAAGGGCCATGATAAAAATGTCTAGACAGAAAGGTTGCAGGTTGTTTTTTTTTCAACGGCGAGTCAAGGTTCGAGTCAGTCGCGCGTTTGACGAAAAAATAAATACACATGATATCTTACTACGCCCCCCCCTCCCCCCCTTGTGATATTTCGTGATTTTTTCCGAAGCCCCTCCTCCCCTTTCCAGCCTCACGTGATTAATGAACGGCCACTAAGTAAATAACTATACAATAAATAACATTACACAATAAATTTAAGATAAACTACATGAACTTACTTAGATATAATAAAGATACGGTGATAGAAAACTCTTACGGGGATGATAATGACTCTTGGAGAAGCATATTGTAATTCCTTTTTATAAACGTACAAGAACCTTTGGTGCTCGATGGCGCAGCGGCTAAGTTTTGTTCGCGATCTTGCCAGATAAGCCACTATCGCAATGCCAGATCACTGGATGGGTGACTAAATTAAAATCATATCAAACTTCTCCGTTAAGATGGCATGTAAAGTCGTTAGTACTGGTTGTTGTCCTAAAATGGCAATCGTTAAAACCCACTACTTAGCTATGCCGGCGTGGTGGGTTATGGCCCGATCTACCCGTCTACCCGTCCCGTTAGTGTGAGAAGGGTTACGACCAGTAGGCCTAGCACGCGCAACACAAGATATGTCGCGGACGAGAGACGACAAATCATTTTAAGTTGTCTGTTAAGGTTTGTAGACAAAAATACCACAGTTTATGCAAAAACTACTATTAAGTCTATTTTTGACATATCGCTGGCCCCGGGCAATAAAGCGGTAATATCAAAAATCTGATTTTACAGGAGAAAATAAAAGAAGCTAATTGGTTTATAGTTCAGCGCACAGTGATCCAAAACAGGCGTTCAATATGTCAAATGAAAGCTAATTTTTTTATTAATTTATACTTTTAATAATATTTGTAATGTTATAAATGTTTAATGAAATAATTGAATAAATGTATAATACAAATTATAGACGATACCGTTTCAATTGCAACATCATTAACGACTTTATAAACACACCGACTACTGAGATTCAGGAATGTAAGTATATAATACGACGTAATTTCCACTCTTCAGGGAAATATTGTAGCCAAAGCTTAGCTGTATCATGCAATAATCGCTATTTTAGAATCCTATCAATGAAACATATTTATAAATAACCACTGTAACAAACTGACGTTACATTATAATTTATTTTTATTTTTAACCATTTAAGACAGTATTTTATGATATTTATTATTATGTAGAGTTCTAAGCGCATCCATGTGTCTTTAGTGTCGATATACATTAGAGATAAATAAATAAAACACGAGAAAACGGGTCGAGAAAAGTTCTCGTGTTGCGCATGCTAGGCCGGCAGCAGTGGGACGTTTATAGGCTGATGAGGATAATGATGACATTAATAATAGTCCTATTCACCTATTCAGAATGCCTATAAGTACGCTTGTGCTGATAATTTATTAATATTTATTTAAATAGAGCAAACGACAAAACATACTTACATTAACCCGTTCAGCGCCACGTGTATATGTCATAATGCAACATAATGTAACTCTCACCACGTGGCGCTGAACGTGTTAAAATAAAAGTAACAATTACCATTTTTTGACTTAAAACTAAATGCTGTCTAAATTTGCCACGACATGCACTGTTAAAAACAAGAAAAAAACGCACAAAAATAAAATAGATTTTTATCACTAAATACGAAACATATGAATAAATTCATATTCATTACATAAAGTTATTTTTACAGTTATACCTCTGATATATAATATACTATGGGAATTGAATCATATAACTACCTACCGACTCTTAAAACTCTTCTGTGTAGGATGATTTAATGCTAAATTTTGTAATGGATGAGCTCCGTACCTTTTGACATTAGATCAGTTTTACAATAGAACAGTGTCCCTAGGGCTTCACTAAAGTTGTTTCCATTAGTTCTGTTTTACAGTGGCGTTTCGGACCATCGATTGCCAATAAAGGTAGCCTTTTGTCCTCAAAAGACACCAGCGTTAAAATTCAAATTTCTGCAAGGTAATAAATAAATTAAGCTGGGACGATAATAACATCGGATATTGTGGCTGCTTGGTGTTACGGAGAAGCAAGATAATCCTGAATAATCTACTATGGTTAGTTTGACGAAAGACGCTCTTTTAATGTAAGGGTGCGTGAGTGCGTGCGTGCGTACTTGCGTGCGTGCGTGCGTGAGTGAGTGAGTGAGTGAGTGATTGAGTGAGTGAGTGAGTGAGTGTGAGTGAGTAAGTGAGCTAGTGAGACAGTGAATTAGTGAGTGAGGGAGTAAGTGAGTGAGTATATCCGCCGAGTATTTACCGCCTCTGTGGTCTAGTGGCTAAGCCACCGGTTTCAGACCCAGAGGTCCCGGGTTCGATGCCCAGCGGGGGGTAAATCTTTGTGTGCTCGGTTTGGTTGGTGGTATTGCTGTTAAGTCCGCCTGGCTAGATACCACCATCTTATCTAAGTCTGTCGCCATAACGACGATGTTATAGCATAGTTGTGTTCCGACAGTTTGAGATAAGATAGCCAGTTCCTCAGTGGTTGAGGATTCCGGGTGAAGCGCGCTTCCACCTTCGGCCTTATCGTCACTTACCATCAGGTGAGATGAAGGCCAAGCGCTTACGTGTTGTAGAATCAAAAATATATATTAGAACCTATTAATTTAGTGAGTAATAGAGTGCGTGCAGAGCACTTTCATCTTTTTCTTTGCTTTTTCTTCTATGTCTAATACTTATAAGATTAGGTTTACCATTATCGCATCGGTCAACGCTTGTAACTGTTGATCATTATGTTTAGTCTTATATTTGAAACTATTTTATATCGCCAGTTGTTAGTTGGCAATAAATACCTATCGGCAAAAAGACACAAGGCTTTTAGTTACTGCTCGTATATGTCTAGTACCATCCTTTTCCAGCGAGCTCCACCTTAATTAAGCTCCTAACCTCGAGTATCTTAAGGGTTTCTTTTCAGAGTAAGTGAATAATACAATCAATTTTAGTGTCCTTATCTGTCAACAATGTACCGCCTTTATTAGGAACCAATAGAACGTCGAACGAAATAGGTATGTCCATTTATACGGCTATCTATAGAACCAATATTGTCTCCATAGTGATAGAGAAATAGGTCCCTACGGATTTGATTTACTTATTTGATTTGCTTGTTAGTATTTGTTCCATCGTATAAGTTTCATAATCCTGATATTCTAAATGTAATAGAAATGGAGTTATGATTATTTGATACTATTTGTATCAAATAAACAAAATTCCATTTCCGTTTTATACCTAGAGCAAAAATCTCGTGAAACAACATTTTCGTAGCCAAAAGGGACTCTCAATGGAATTACTTACTTGATAATTCCTGTATTGGATTTAATGGAAAAAGAAAAATGTTTTATTTGACAATAAAAATTCTTTTTTAAACTATACTATACGGATATATCTATATGGATTTACTTTTTGGACACTTTAGTATTAGTATTTGTTATAATGTGTATCAGTAGAATAAGTTTAACTTTAAAAATAACTTTAATATTAACCGCGTCGCGTAGCGGCGAAAGAATTACTAACATAATATTACTAACATTACTATTAACATACAAAAGGGCTTTATAATATAGTAACCCAAAACTATCAGCAAATATGTCAGTATCGTAGTCGTGAGCGAGCATATCCCCAATGAGCCTTAAGGCCCGAATGGTGGGCGCGTGCGCAGCGTACCTGGTGCGCGTCGGCGGCCAGCACAGCAGGCGCGGCCGCCGCCGCGGCGCAACCGTCCCCTCCGTGCCCCAAGATAGACGCTTGGGAGCCAATAGCCCCACTTTGCTTAATATCGTTGGGCTATATATCTTGTTACGCATAATTGAAAGATAGTGCAAAATCATATGCATAGCCCTCCTAAGTTTAAGCGTGTCTAATCCAACCATACCAGAAACAAATAAGGATGGATATAGGTAAGGGTAATAACCGTATGTTCTCTTATACAGCCAACGTGCAAATTTGCGCTGTATTTTTTCGACTAAGAGAACATATTTCTCCTCATACGGATCCCAAACAATGGCACCGTACTCCAACTTACTACGAACATAGGCATTGTAAAGTACCAAGGCAACCCCAACCCCCTCAAACTGAGCAGAAGTGCGTATGACAAAGCCAAGCATTTTACTAGCCTTTTTACATACAGTGGTAACATGGTTATGAAAGTCCAATCCAGAGTCTAAAGTTAATCCTAAGTCACGAATTTCACTTACCCTTTGTAGGGGTGCGTCAGATAGATTATAGTCAAAATTAAGTGAACAACGTTTACGCGTGAACGTGATGACTTTACATTTATTATTATTAAATGGAAGGCGATTCAATTCACTCCAATTCTTAACCGCATTTATGTCCTTTTGCAATGCTTTACAGTCAGAGGATTTATGTATACCTAAGCTTAATTTAAGGTCATCTGCGAATAACAGGCATTTGGAAGTATTAACGTTTTCCGGCAAGTCATTTATAAAAATGAGGAAAAGCAGTGGCCCTAGCGTACTTCCCTGACTTACCCCAGATCTTGTATAATAGTCTCTAGATACAAAATCACCAACTCTTACAAATTGACGTCTGTCACGCAGGTAATTTGAGAAAAACTTCACAAGTATTGGCACAAAGCCAATTTCTGCTAATTTACGTAACAAGATGTCATTGTCGACCAGGTCAAATGCTTTTTTAAAATCTAAGTAGGCAGCATCAACCTGCCTACCAGCGTCTAATTCTGCATAAATGAAGTCAAGATGAGCCACTAGATTAGTAGTGGTAGAACAAGTTTTTCGAAAACCGTGCTGACTATTATGTAATAGATTTGCAGTTTGTTTACTGATTTGCTGGCATATAACTATCTCAAATATTTTTGCAAATACCGATAAAACTGCAATCGGTCTAAAAGATGATACGTCCTTTCCACCATCAGCCTTAGGAACTGGAGTGACCCTTGAAACTTTCCAAACTTCTGGGTACTTAGAATGAGACAGCGACAGGTTGAAGAGATATAAAAGCGGACTCACAAAAGCCGATATGCAGTCGTTGACTAAAAAAACAGGGACACCATCCGGGCCACCTGATGATCTAGGTTTAAGTCGTCTCGCTGCTACCTTTAGATCGGTATCATCAATTGTATTTATGAAAATATAAGTGGAGTTACAGTGACTATAAGCGGCTTGCACTGCGTCGACAGGGTCGACGCAGTGCAAGCAAAATGCAGGCACCTCGTTCTGGTACACCGAACTGAAATAATCCGCAAAAGCGTCGGCTGCGGCTTGCCCAACCACTTCAATATCGTTAACCGAATAGACGTTCATACGCTGCTGCCTGTCGCTTTTCCTATCTTTAACGTAATCCCAAAATTTGGCTGGATCACGGATTATGTTTTGTTCTGTGCAATGCAAATGCTGCTTATAGGCACTATCAATCAATTTTTTAACGTGCCACCTATAATATTTAAATAGTTCCTTGTTAAAGTCTTTGCCTTCAGCCCTAAATCGTTTCAAGTGATAATATTTTTTACGTATGTTACTTATAATATCAGCACTAAACCATTTCGGATATACATACTTATGATCCGGCCTGTAATAGGATTTTGTTGGAACGTATCGACTAATACAATTACATAGTCGAACATAAAATAATGCAATTGCAGCGTCAATGTCCGCTATTTCAAACAGGTCAGTCCAATCCAAACTACCTAATTCCGTATATAAGCCCTGTAGGTCTGCCTTACGCCAGTTCCAGTTTGGGTTGGAGTCTGTTCGCTGAGTAGGTGGTGGAGAGAACGGTGACAGGGACGGCGCACCGCAATGAAACCTAATCGTCACCTCAAGCGGAGGGTGGTATTCGTCAATAGGTCCTAATGGTTCTGTACCCGCGGACACCGATAGCTGCTCCGGGTTAATATCGCTCAATACTAGATCTAACATACCGCCCCGACTGTTATAGACAATGTTACGTTGCTGTACCCCACAATAGTCACAAAAGGAGTTATAATGGTTCTTAACATTTACACTACACGAGTTCAAATTGAAATCTCCTAGTATTAAAACATTCAAGGAAGAATATGCAGTAACAGCGTTTTCAATACACGTTAAAACGTTAATATACTGATCGTCACTATATTTTGGAGGCAGATAAACAAGACAACATAAAAATTTACTAATATTTTTCCCACTAATAATAACAAAAATTACTTCCATATCAGATGTGACGGCGTCTACATTCGTCACTTGTTGTACTGCATAGCATTTTCGCACAGCCACAAGCACTCCCCCCCACCCGACATCATGTGGGCGGTCTTTACGCACCACTACATAGTCCGAAGTAAACAATTCACCATTTGATACGGAACTGGTCAAAAAAGTTTCAGTCAAAGCTATTATATCAAAATTACATTGATTTACGTTATTCTTAAAAGTTTTGGTTTTTGAACGCAAACCTCTGACATTTTGGTAACAGAAAAATAGATTACGCACTTTTTTCTTCGCTACGAAAGTTCTGACGCCACGGTTTCACGCAGATGTCTTCAGCCCAGTTATTCGGTGACATAATACTATCGGCAATCCTCGATGGAACTCCTAGCTTAAACGACGAGTAACGTCCCCTTGATTTCAGTTCTTCCACTGTGCAATCATTATTTTCACAAATAGAGTGGAGATGGGCACGCACCTGCTCCACGGTAGTACCCTCTTGCACATAGTACAGGTGCAAGTACCTCTACCTCTCAGATGCACGCAGCGTAGTGGCTCCTGGCGCTGCTGTGCCGCGGAGCACGCCTGGTATCATTGATGTACGCATATGTTTACGTCTCACCTGTGTCCACTCTGCCGTGTTTTCTTGCTCAGTGCGATCCCTGGTATTTAGAGTTTTTTCATTGATGAACGTGGTGCTGAGATCAGAAGCAGAAGCTAAAGTCGGAACTGGTGCCAAAGAAGTGGTAGGTGCATTTACTTTAGTCGGTGGATTAGCTTTCCCGGCAGCTCCCTTTTTTTTTTGCTGGGGGCCAGTTTTGGTTTTCGGCTTAGTATTCCCACTCTCCAAGTTTTGCGTAGCACTCGTAACCACAGCTGCATAGCCCAGATTGCTCTGCATTGATACACTTGCATAGCTGTTTGTTGTTTTTATACTTTCTTCCAATTTGTCTATCTTACTTGTTAGAATATGAATCTTCTCGAATACTATAGCCTTGAATTCCTTAAATTGCTCTGTTAGTAAAGTGCAAATTTTCGTAGTAAGACGCGATTCGAAGTCTTCCTGCAATTGCTTTATGTCTTGTACTAGAGGAGCCAAATTTTGGGAGTTCGGATCGCGCTTTATCGTCGTATTGTAGTCGTTACTAGTAAAACAGATGATCTTGATACTTTTTTATTTCAATAAGTTCTCACGTAATTGAGTGTGTCGAAAGTAATCCTCACTCAATGCTAAAGTGAGTTTGTTTTTAAAGCTTTCACGCTTAAACTGCTAAACCCATTGTTGCATTTTGCCCTCAGGACGACTTCGTCATTTTCTTAAACTTGACACTTTCCTAACTTGTCTCATTTTTAACTCGGCTCTTTCTTTGTTGGTCTCTTTTGCAAAGTTGACACTTTTCCAACCCGTCTCCCCTCCGGACGATTTTGTCATTTTCTTAAACTTGACACTTTCCTAACTGGTCTCATTTTTAACTCGGCTCGTTATTAGTTGGTCTCATTCTTAACTTGACACTTTCCTAAATCTTAATTTTTTCATAAACTCTATGAAAGTTGTTACGGGACACCTGTATTCATATTTTCATTTTCAAGATTCACTGGACTGGATGTGTACAGTCCAGTTCATAAATATGTGTACACTTTAGTACCTTGTCACTTTAATCGCTTTGACAATTCATGTATGGCAGTTTAAACAGACATTAAATAGACAAGCCAAGGTACTAAAGTGTATACATATTTATGAACTCGACTGTACCTACAATAATAAATGAGTTTACATACATCTTAAAGCGTTCCGACGTAAGGGCCAATGGGTTACCACAGCGTTGTTTCTTATGAAAACTTAAAACAGCTGTTAATCTAAAATTATTCATTTTTTAGGAAAAGTTCTTGGACAAAAGTTATTTAATATCATGTATACTTTACCCTTCTTTCGGCTTAGTACCCCCTTTCCGACTGCCGTTGTGTATAAATTTAGTCACGCACGTCATTAATGAGGGAACACAAAGTGGCAATGCTGCAATGCAAAAAACCTGGCACCTACTGGCTACCCCTCCCCTGTTCCGAAGAATAAACGAAATTTGGGAGCCTTATTATCATACTTGACAAAGAAAAAGAAAAAGCCGTGTTAAGAATAAAACGAATTACGAAAGTGTCAACTTTGCAAAAGAGACCAACTAAGAAAGAGCCGAGTTAAAAATGAGACGAGTTATGAAAGTGTCAACTTTGCAAAAGAGACCAACTAAGAAAGAGCCGAGTTAAAAATAAGACGAGTTATGAAAGTGTCAAATTTGCAAAAGAGACCAACTAAGAAAGAGCCGAGTTAAAAATGAGACAAGTTAGCAAAGTGTCAAGTTTAAGAAAATGACGAAGTCGTCCTGAGGGGCATTTTGGTGTAAAGATAGACTACTGAATCCAACGAAACATTATCGAGAGCGAAGCCGCGAGCAAAAGCTTGTCGATCATAAATATATAAATCAAATGACTCTTCTGAATTTGTTCTTAATATTGAATCTGTGTGGAATTAGTGTGGGCCTAACACGAACAAATTGTCGAATTCGTGTCGTAAAACTTGTTAGCGTAAAAATGGAAATTTTCAATGGCGCCACAACGTCCATAAATTTAACTAACTACCGACAGACGTCATTTCACATAGAATTAATGACGTTATCGAGATTCATCGTTTTCGATAGAAAAACGTGTTAACTCACTGATGTTCATACGGCCTAAACGTTACCTTATAATATTCTTTTAGGAAACCGCTATACCAAACGGCTTTTAGGGAACAGAAAAAAAACAGGAATACATTTCACGCCGAAAGTTAACAAGTTCACAACAACCGAAACACATACGAACTAGAAGTTAATTAAAGTTTTGCCTATTAAGTGGAAGGACTTCTTGCACATTTTATTTTTGGCTTGAAGTTGTTTCTCCGAGAAACAATTCGCAGGCGAATTGAAAATGGCAAAGAAAACTACGAAGTTCAAAAGAAAGACTGTTCTGTTTCTTATTTTGCGGAGGCGTGCTCACTGAACGGTATAATCTTGTTTTGTGCACATCAACTAATTGTTTTGTTTCATAGTTACATAGCGGGAAGAGACACTTAATTTTTTAAACCATTAATGCCTTCTACATTTTGAAATAGCGTATTGAGCGTTATCATGAATATACTTACTGTATATTTTAGTTAGTTCTTTATGGTACAGGTATGGTAATAACCGTGTCACGTAGTGGTGAAAGAATACTACCACCCCCTCTCTTCCCTTGGGTGTCGTAAAAGGCGACTAACGCACTAAAGACTGCACATACATCCAACAGCATAGAGCGGCGATGGGCTCACCACCTGTCAAGCTGAACAATGTGCAGTCGCTATTAGGTGAAAAGTGCACTATGATATTGGACTGCTTTTGCTGTCCTCATTGCCTAGTCTCTGACTAATCTTTCGGGGATAACAGTCGTGATTATATGTATGTATGTACTTATATAGTAATGGTTATCCATTACTGTATGGTTATAGAATAGAAAAAATACCAGAGGGCTCATTGTAATAAGTACAACACCTATCGCAAACCTTTCAAGTAGATGTTCATTGCTTTGTTATGGTTGATTATTTAAAAGTTAGTTTTAGATAGGCAATTATTTATTTTAAAAACACTTGAAAAAAAACCTACTTTAATTAATGATTTTCGAATTTAAGACAATTAGCCCCTAGGTAAGATATATAACAAATTGAAATGAAATACTTTTTGTTTGTATAGATTAATAAAACAAAACTCTAAAAATTATTAACTAATATACACAAGTTAGATACGTAAAAAGTGTTTTATTCCAATGTGTAGTGCTTGCGTAAACATTAGAAAACAATATATACGTAATAAATCTTACCTAGTATGAGTAAAAATATTTTTGGCTGGAAGAATTATTCATGTCATCTATTAACAACATTGAAGTGATTGAAGTTATCCGATAAATGAGATAGACGTACAAGGGTTCAGAATTCCGGTGAATATGCGATCCCACTTTTAGCCTTGACGTTACTTTTCAATACATAAAATCGTTTAATTACTATAATTGTAGATAAAAGAAGGAATATAGAATCATAAGTATGCATAAAAACAGTAACTAGCCATTAGCCGACTGACAACAGCGTCACGACGATATTTTACATATGGGCAGGGCAATGCGCGTATATTTTTCCCCTCTTCCACAGTACACAACACACATTTCCTACTATTGAGCACAGAGGCATTAAATATAATTACGTACATACATATAATCACGAATATTATCCCCGAAGGGTTAGTCAGAGACTAGGCAATGAATGAGGACAGCAGCATGTGCATTATTTAGTCAGTTAGTCGCCTTTTACTCTATAAAAGGAAGAGAGGAGGGGTGTCACTCCGCACCGAACACGTCGCGCGATTTCGTAATCCGCGCGTAAACCCTACGCTCTGTGACGTCATGGCGTCAAATCGATATAGAGTGAGCGTTGCTTAACGGAATATGAACGCTCGGGTCACACGATAAGTTTCAATTTTGCATGAAAATCCTTAGAGAGTGAACCTTCTGTACGTAGTACTATTAGTTATTCTGTGCCACTACCCAACACGGTTGTTGTGTTGTAAATATAATCTTGATTGGAAAATGCTCACCGCCCCGTTTCGTTACTTGGCCCCACTAAAAGAAACATGGCGAAAAATGTTTCGAAATGACTTGGCATTTGGCCAGAACTCCTGCCGTTTCCCCGTCGCTGGATTTGTCATGTTATCGTAGACAACACTCCTTAATGAGCCTTGTAATTCTTCATTGTCTGTACAAGGGAGGACTCGTGGCCAATTAGCGGATCAAATCTGAAGATTTCTCGGAATGACGCTTTGTTTTGGATCTTCCGTTTTTCAAGAAATGATTATTGTAAATTTTAGTAACAGAAATATCACAATACAAGTTCAACCGTCGCTGTGGTGTGACCACTCGTCTCAAACTCTGTTCCTGGTTCAAGTTCCAGTGGAAAGAACATAATAACATGAAAACAAACTTTGACCGAGCTGGGAATTGAAACGGGGACCTCCGGTTCTCGAGCCCAGCGCTTGAAAACATGGCAAGCAAGGCGTTTGTTCTAAAAGAAAATAATTCACATTTATTTTCTACTATGTTCAATTGTTTCAAATATAATTGCGCATCTATTCGGTTGACTATGACCGTTCTTTAAAGCATACAAACAAATGATACATTTATATACGAGTACATCAAGCCTTTTTCCCGAGTAGGCTGAGAACACAAACCACGCCGCATATCGATGCTTTTTAGAAGCTGAATCGCTAAAACAAAAAGTATCATGTGTGCGGTGGTTCTAAGTGTATGTGTCAAGGAATCGTGCGAC
Source organism: Scoparia ambigualis (assembly GCA_963921215.1). Classification (NCBI taxonomy): domain Eukaryota; kingdom Metazoa; phylum Arthropoda; class Insecta; order Lepidoptera; family Crambidae; genus Scoparia; species Scoparia ambigualis. The sequence goes on from OY992501.1 coordinate 63,598,794, forward strand.
TTTAAATTCGACGATTTTGCGATTGGCATCGCGTTTTGCGACTCTCTGCGTTCGATTGCCGTATCGGAATCGCGCGTTTTAGCGATTCAGTCGCTGTATACAGCTTCTAAAAAGCGTCTAAATCGCACATCGCCCCTGCAAAAAGTAGCATGTCTGCTCTGGCCCTAAGGGCCAGATGCATTCAATTTCAGGACCACTGTAGCACGAACTCGATCCATTAATAGATTGCCCCAAAGGAATAACAAGTTCACCGGAATAAATTATCCATTCCGTCCAATTGAACCAATGCTGAATCAATACACAGATTTAAATGAAGATTGACTTGTACCTTTATACAGAACTGTTTATATATTGTTACGCTAATTATATTGGTAGAATGATAATCTCCATGTCTTCCCCTGAGTGTTGTAAAAGGCGACTAACGGACTAAAAATTGCACACACATCCAACACAGCACAGAGCGGCTATGGGCTCGCCCACCACTTGTCACGCTGAGCACATGTGCAGTTGCTATTTGGTGAAACGTGGACTATAGCAGGGGACTGTTTTTGCGGTCCTCATTGCCTAGTCTCTGACTAACCCTTCGGCTTCGGCGATAATACTCATGATTAAAATGTATGTACCTATGTGTGTATAATTGTATTTTTAGAGTGATAATTGTGAGCGTGACTTTGATGCCGGTAGTATACCACTAACCTCATGAGTACTGATATCCTTACATTAGGGCAATTAGAAAACTTTTGCGGAAGTAAATCAATTTTGAGAGTAAATTAGGAAATTTGACTGTTTTAAGTACCTTCGTGTGTACATCAAAATAATAAAACGTATTTCTTCAATACTGTTATCCTAAAAAGTGATACTGCGTTCTCACTATTAGACTCAGCTCAGAATGACATAATAGGGTAAGCCTAGGTGAATTACTTACGAGGTGAAATGAGATCAAGATCACTATAAATTCCGCTTCCGCTTCCGCTGATTCTTATAATAAATTATTTAACGACATTGATATGTTTGCATGTAGTGCAGGTTCATATAGAAAAAAAAATATCGATAAGTTATCCACAAACGAACCTATTTGAGGTGGATGCATGCAACTATACTTGGTTTAGCTTTAAATCGAATGTCTGCGCTTGCTTTTCCCCGCACATATCTCATAGAATGATTAACACATTACCTTATATATTACTACACATCTCACACACACATAAACATTGATTTCATACATACACTCTCTCTCACACACACACACACACATATGCACTGATTTGTATTTCTAACACTACACAATTCTTACACAATACCTACTCAAATTGGCACTCATTTATAACAGTTAGACTGGGTTTCACTGTCAATATATATTTTTATTTATGTTAACGTAACCATTGTTGTTGAGTTTATAATAATCAATAATTATAAATAAGGATAATTTTGTAAGTGTGCATTGTAAACTTGTTTGTGGTTCATTATAATAAATTGAAAAAAAAAAATCCGCTGTGTTCACCCAGTTGAACTTTTTTCTAATTACAATTTATTATTGATCATGTTTCTCTGATTATTATTTTTTTCAGGCAAGTTTTTTATTACATAATGTGAATGCATAATGCAAGGAAAACTCAAAAGTAACCACAAATCACTAAAACAATACCAGCCATGTATAACTTCTAAAATCCTACAAAACCGTTCGTCGAAAGACAAAATGCAAACATGAATCATCACACAGTACTCGTACCTTTACTTCTGACAACAGGTACCCTTAGTAAATAATGGTGTAAGTCTACTTCTTCTATTAATATTCTCTTACTTTTCTATGTAATCTTTTTTTTTAATAGTGATAAAAAACAGTTTTTTTATATCATACATAATATTTAGGTCTTAGCAAAAGTAACGGTAGGTATAAATGCATATTAACACCTAAAAGGACATCATTTTTTTGGGGCTTTTCTAAAAGTGCCGGTCAACAAATAAAAAAGGAATGTATTGTTAGAACTAGCGATTTGGAGAAATAGTTAATATGGCACAAAAGTTGTAGGATTGCTCCGAGCCAAGTTATACAAGTTCGAAGATTCATCATTTTCATCCTGTTTTTTTGATTCCTAAATTTTTTTTGTATAAACTGAATTGATCATGACCCCATAGCTTTTGCACTGCAATGTCAATTGCTTCAGATCATTAGTTATAGCAATATCCATCATTATTTTATGTTTCCCAGTCCCAACACTTTCAGAAATCAATAAATGTATGAAAATGATGAATCATTGAACTTGTATAACTTGGCTCTGAGCATTCCTACAACTTTTGTGCCATATTAACTATTACTCCAAATAGCTAGTTCTAACAAAAAGTCCAATTTTTTTTTGTTGGCCGGCACTTTCTTAAAAGTCCTAAAAATGTATGGAGCCCGAATAATCTCCTTTCATAATAGTTTGCCTTGACACGTTGGCACTTAAGTGGTATTAATGTTTTAAATCAATTTAAATATTTATTTTTTTGCTTGCTTAAACTATCCCTCTGCTGGGCAAAGGCCTCCCCAATCTATCTCTATCAATATAGAGATAGATTTAGAGACTTGGGGAGGCCACCTCATGCAAATTTATATGAATATCGTAACTAAAATGCTGGCGAAGAGAAGAACAACTACTGTTTCATTTACATCATCATCATCATCAGCCAGAAGACGTCCACTGCTGGACAAAGGCCTCCCCCTTCATTTACATACTGATGAATTATGTTGCTATACTTTTACACGACCTAAACAATAACTTTTAATTCTTTATTTGACTAATGCAATATTGTAATAAAAAATTAGTCTAAAATAAAGTGTGAATATGTATTAAACATTTTTCGACTTATCGCCTTTGTTCACGGAGGCCACCGACATGACAACCCAACTTGAAATCCCAACACAAATCACCTAAATTATTAACAAAACGCCTAAACCGTCCCAGCACTCGTGATTATACATATAAATTACAGTAATTAATATGAGGCAAGCACTTGAAACCCATATCAGCCCTACATCAATTGTGAGCTTATGGCAAACAATATATTGGTTTTTGCCACGTTGGCGCACGAAAGCTCGAATAACTTTACGAATAGTTCTGTTAATGCGTTACAGTCTTAACTACTAATAATTTGAGGGTAGGTTTTTGTATAGTGGCGGTTTTTTAATAGGATACTACCAGCCCACCTTTTACTTTGAGTGTCTTTAATTTAAGGCGTCTAACGGACCAAAGACTAAACTTACATCCAACAACATAAAGTGGCGATAAGCTGTCTTGCTGAGCATATATGCAGTTGTTGGGACTGTGGCAGTGGACTGCTTTTGCGGTCCTCATTGCCTGGTCTCTGACTAACCCTATAATAGTCGTGAATAGGTGTTTTTTTATAGTAAGTTGCTAAATATTTATATGTTTAACCCCCCAACCCGCATTGGGCCAGCGGTAGGCTATGGCCCAGTCTCTCCATGTGCTGTTGGCCATATGGCGACCTGAGAGCTGCAGTGAACGTTTATAGGTGATCGGTACAAACATCAGCCAATGGAAGTCCACTGTTGGACATAGGTCTTCCATAGAACTCCAAAAACTTCTACCACGACCGGTATCGTGCTGCTCGTATCCAGCGGCTACTCGCGACCTTCAACAGATAGTCGGTCCACCTTGTTGGAGGCCTGCCTTCACTGCATTTTCAGGTTCACGGTTTCTAAGAACTGCCAAGAATCTGCCAAGAAAGGGAGCTTCCTCAACATTTTTATATATATTGTATAGGCAGTAGGCAGGACTATGGCAGATGACTGCTCTTGCTCTGTTCTCATTGCCTAGTCTCTGACTAACCCTTCGGGAATAATAGTCGTGATTGCATGTAAGTCGTATGGGGGTTAAAGTTACTCGCGTCCGTAGGTTTACCCTTGAGACCCTACACGTGACCCCTGGGTGGTGCTAAATGAGTGACACTGACTGAGTGGTAGAGCCACGCTGCGTTGCAGCACGCATTGGGCCGGCTCGCCCGGCGTAATACCACCCTCTCACTAATATTCGGCGTGAAATAATGGCACTTGGTGCTGTTGTGTTTCGTCCGACCAGTGAGGGTTCCGGAGGCCCCTACCCCACCCCCCCCCCCTCTTCCCAATTCCTATTCCTTCCTTAAAGGCCGGCAACGCGTCTGCGATTCCTCTGGTTTTGCGGGTGTCCATGGGCGGCGGTGATTACTCTCCATCAGGTGACCCGCCTGCTCGTTTGCCTCCCTCTTTTATAAAATGAATGTATCTAAAATGTATGTATGTATGTATTTATGTGTATTTCGCAAGAATTACAACCCCCAGTTTATCCACGGTACTTCGTTATTAATAGAACGCCGAACCTCTGAATCAACCTAATAGACCAACGAGACTTCTAACATTACTCCACTGACACTTTCAAAATCTCCAAACTGAAAGTAAACTGGCCTACATCAATTTCATTATTCCAGCCATTCCAAGTTGAAGATTCTATAACAACACCTTAAACTTACAACAATATTGATATTCCGATGGTGCACTAAGTAATATCTTGCCCAATTGTAACCTTAGCAAATTGAGTTTGACCATTTCCCGTTAAAACCCGCCAAATTCAATTACTCTAAGCAATAGTGCCTACGGCGTTTTTGTATTCAAAGTTTAATTCGGAATCACTGAACGCCAACGCCGAGTTTAAATGAATCGTGACTATGTTTATAAAGTTTGCTTGTCGGTTCCAATCTGCGAATTAATTGTCTAACGATAGAGTTATGTTTTATTTCGTTGCTTTTATACCTATTACTACCATAAAATGACAAAAATAATATTTTTTTTGTTGTCTAATGGCAATTTGTGTTAGTAACAATGTAACTTAACAAAAGTAGGCTATACCACCTTTAGGACCCTATCTAAAATTCATCGATATCCAATTTACGGCTCAAGCGAAAAAGCGCAGCAAAAAAACAAACTCAATTTGGTATTTATGTAATTATTTAGGATGGTGGTTTAAAGCACGTGTATTAACACGTGGTTTAAGCCATGTACATAGTTGTGGAAGTTAATAAATCTTAGCGTACTATAAAAGAAAACAAAGGCTTCAAAAATTGCAAGTAAGTTGTTTCACAATTTTAAAGGTCGTGACATTTAAAATTGTGTGGATTGGCATTTGTTGAACAGGATAATGAAAAGCATTTCACTCGTAACGCGTTGCCATTTGCTATCATAATTGACATTTTACAAACAATTTGGGCTTTACACGTAATTGAGAATCATACATACATAAATGAAGGAGCTCGATGGCGCAGCGGCTAGCGCGTTCGCTTGCGATCTTGCTCGCTAAGCAACTATCGCAATGCCGGGTCGCTGGATGGGTGACCAAATTAAAAACATCTCAAGCTCCTCCGTGCTTCGGAAGGCACGTTAAGCGTCCCGGTTGTTGTCGTAAGATGACAGTCGTTAAAACCCACCAACCCGCATTGGGCCAGCGTGGTGGGTTATGGCGTAGGAGGCCTGTGCCTAGCAGTGGGACGTTTATAGGCTGATGATGATGATGACATACATAAAGTGACTACTGTTGTGCTCAGCATTGTCGCTCTATGCTATTGGATGTATGTGTAGCCTCTAGTCCGTCAGTCGCCTTATATGACACCCAATAAAAGAGATGGATTGGTAGTATTCTATTAATATTTTAAAATGGTTGTTAATAAATAAAAACATTGACATTAATAATACAAATTACATTTGTTTTTGTTTCAGGTGTGTGCAGAAAAGTGGCAAAGTAAGGTTATTAACAAACTATTAACATGTCAACCAGGACCAACGGCTTAACGAGCCTTCCGAGGTACCCCTCGTCTTTTAGCCAAATAATTACACGAAAACGGTATACATTTAACCCGATGCGACGGACGACGACACATGTTGAAAAAAAACATGATATCCCTCCCTGTTTAAATTGAATTGCAGTGCATAGGGATCACATAGCTTTACATTTGCTAAGATTGCTATGATTTGCTACGATGCATAAAACTGACAAAGTAAAGTTATTTAACAAACTGTTAAAATTTTAACCGTGTTGCATAGCGGTGAAAGAATACTACCACCGCCTCTCTTCCCTTGGGTGTCGTAAAAGGCGATTAACGGACTAAACACTGTATATATATCCAACAGCTTAAAGCGGCGATGGGCTCACCACATGTCACGCTGAGCACATGTGCAGTCGCTATTTGGTGAAAAGTGAACTATGGCAGAGGACTGCTTGTGCAGTCCTCAATGCCTAGTCTCTGAATAACCCTTCGGGGATAATAGTCGTGATTATTATGTATGTATGTTAAACAGTTCTTTCACTGATGTTATATAATATTTTATCACCATAACGCCTCGGTGACCGAGACCAAGCGCGGAAGTCCCGGGTTCATCCCAGATTGGGCAAAGTGTGTTTTCGGGTTATTCGAGGCATAGCCCGGGATTGTGATCATAAACCCTTAATTCAGCCGTGGTGATAAAACAAATACCCATCTATTTAATTGTAGTGATGACTTGCCATCTACTGTAGTGATGACTTGATTTCAATAATACAGGCCTTTGCCCTGCAGTGGCTTGGCCCTGTATACGCATTCTTAACTAAATATCTTTATAATAAAGTAAATAAAAAATAGATTTTATTTTTTTATTTATGGAAAAGGTAGGTACACCAACAGTATACATATGAAGCATTAAACAAAACATTACAAAAATGAATACTTATACATATTCCTGTTACACGCGTACACAACATTAATATTAAGCTCGTTAAACGCTAATAAATGTAATTTAAATAAATATTTGAAAATTTAAAAAAAAAAAAATTTAAATAAATTAATAGGTAAGGTAAGGTGGGGTAAGAGAAACATAGTTTACTGATATTTTAACATTATGAGCTCCACCCAGTAAATACACAGTTTAATTTTAATATTACTAGAAAATAAGTATACCTCCTAAAGTTTACTAACTATTATTTTAACATACAAATCGATTTCTTTAGTATTTACGGACAAATCTGTCAATGAAGTTGAGTCATCAAAATGTTCCACTTACCCCAGATATAGGGAAAGAGGAACAACCTAAACTTTTCATGTTAAAACTGACCTTTTTTTAATTTGTCTTCACATATTTTAAATGTGATTGTCAAGTCAAATGAATTGAGAGTTAATCGCAGTAAAAAATAAGGTTAACTTTAGCATAATATCGAGAAAATTAAAATTTGGGGTAAGTGAAACATATGTGGTATGGTCAGAGGTGGCAAATTCGCAAACGATTTTTAAAAAACTTTGAAAATCTACAAACTTTTTAAAAACAAAATCATAAATATTTAAAAAAACTGCTGGCACATTACATTATTACTAATACAATTTTTTTAACAATTAGATACATACTAACTAAAAATCGGTACAAAAGTAGGCGGCTAACTTATTTTCTTAAAACAAACGACATTTAAGGGACACCTTCGCGAGCAAAGCCGCGGATAAAAGCTAGCGTATTGTACATTAAAACCCTTTCCAGAAAAATGAAAATTTTGAATGTGAAAGAATCACCAAAATCGGTACAGCAGTTTTTGAGTAAATCGCGAACATGCATGCATAGGTACATACATGTGTTAAACAGAATCTCCTTTTTTGATGTCGGTTATAAATAATAAATTATCATTAATATTTCATCGCCTATAAAAAGGTTTGTCGCCCCTGAAACCGGGAAAGAGGAACATATGTTCCTCTTTTCCGATTATGGTAGTTTCTCTTACCCCACTTGGCATTTTTTAGGTTAAGATTTTGATCACATGTAAAACAAACAAAATTAGGTCGGAAAATAAAAGCTCAATATGAACTTTGCATTCTCCAACAAAAACAGCCTTCTAACAAATCGTCTTATCGTTTATTTAGGCACATATTAAATCTACCACCCAGTCGTGATTTTCTAGTTTGATAACCGATTTCTTTTTCTCTCTCTTCAACTCACTTAGATGTGTCGTAGCGCCATCTGTGTTAGAACATGAAACTACACCCGAATTTCTGTTTTATCTACTGAGTAGGTACAGAGCTAGGCTTTATAGTTTTATATTTACGTGATGCTGTTCCTCTTCCCCCGTCGTCCCTCTTACCCCACCTTACCTTATAGGTATGTACTTACTAAAAAAAAATTAAATTTAAAATGAAAAATAATAACAATTAACAACTTTAAACTATTAAAACAAACACAAAATATCATGCACAGTAACTAGTCCTGCAATAAATTGTGTAAACCTTAAATTTGGGCAATAAGTCATGAAAAATGTCTATCCTATTAGAGTCTATTTTCTTCAGGTTATATTGTATTTAAATTAAAATAGTGGAAGATAGGTAACTCGCCTCTAGCGTATGGACCGCTTAAACCAGATCCCCGTCGCCTTATTTCACTCAGTCGCAGGTCTGGCAGGACTCGACTCTGACGCACACTAATGTAGCACGCTTGTTTCACTCACGCTATCGTCAACACAAATTGGTTTGTCTCTTTTCTTCAACATCGTGCAACGTTAAATCAGAATCACTGCGGTTTCAGTGTGCGTGCATGTAGTATTGCATCATGCCCGTTTTGAGTTGACGACTTTAAGGACGTGCCGTAAGTTAAAATAAGAAAATGGTTGCTGATCCTTAGCTTTGATCACACTGAGTCTTTATTATATATACCAAATACACACACACATACACAACATACACAACATACACACAAATACACACCCCCCCCCCCCTCCCCCCACACACATACACACACACACACACACAAACACACACACTTCTTTCTGGTAATTAATCTGTATACTTTAATTAATCTAAAGTCGGATTTCAATATGTTTATTTGTTAATTCAATTTCTCATTCAAAGTACCTTTGTTAACGAGGAGAGCACTGGCCTCTGTCACTCAGGTGATAAATCTATAAAATAGGGGTCAGGAACTTCATCACAAATATGTAACAATTATGTGACAATAAAAATTTCTTATTTCTTCTTATTCATAAACAGACTATACTTTACAAGCATAGTGGAAAATTTCAGCGCATTTGTTTGTCGAGAAAAGTGTTGAAAAAACTTTCCACGGCCAAAGTATAAACTTCTGACAACCTTCCAACAGCCGGGTCAGATGTCCCAGAATTAGTTGTGATATTCGCCGCTCCCATTTTACCCGGACAAATTAAACTGACCCGTGCAAAATTAGGCAACACTATCTTGTTACTTGTTAAGCCAAATTAAGCCTTATGTTTCTAATTTGGCTGGTTTGTAGTAAAATTTTCAAAATAACAAGTTATTTATAGTGTCTTCTTTAAGAATATCTCATTAATGAGAGGCAAGCTCTTAGTGATGGTGTTTGAGAGCTGCACCGTAGTTTATGATATTAATAACTATTTGCACTCTATGAATATTTCTTGGCATCAGATCGATGTTATTATTTTTAATCATCACTTATATTGAGAATAAAGTAAGTGAGCCTAAGAACAAATTATTCTGTAGATAAGACTAATACTCATGTCCAAAAAAAAAATAGTCGTAAATCCGATGCCACAAACTCTTTTTTCAGAAATCACCTAATTACATTATATACATACATAGACTAACGACTATAACCCCCCAAAGGGTTAATACTACTATTGCTACTAATAATAGTCACAGACTAGGCAATAAGGAACACAGAAGAAGTCCACTGTCATAGTCTACGTTTCACCAAATTACAACTGCACATGTGCTCAGCATGACAGGTGGTGAGCCCATCGCCGCTCTAAGCTATTAGAAGTATTTGCAGTAAAGACTGAGTCCGTTAGTCGCCTTTTACGACAATTATGGGAAAAGACGGGGTGGAAGAGGTGGTGAGCCAAAAACTCTCAACAAAAAAAAAATATAAAATTACTTTAAAAGAAAAAAAGACTATTACCAGTCCACATAAAAGCTATACAAATCCGCCTTTTAGCGACCCTCAATCATTCCTCATATTAATGTTGTCCCGTTAAGTTTAAAGTATTACGTCTAAAGTGAGGCAAAAACATGGTTTTGATGCGAAGGCCTGCCAAAAGTCGCCCATATTCTTGTTCTAGTTGGCAGCGACGCAAGCTCATGTTTCCCTTTTTATACTTACTTTCTTTAGTGTACAGTTGACAGTACGGATGTACTATTGTACGTATTCAAAAAGTTACGTCACTTCTTGAGGAAACTTTCGAAAAGTATGTGAAATCCAAACAGCCGGTCGAGATCCCGCCATAAACATAATTGTGAAAAGTGGCCAAGTTTCCAAGTAAAGTAAGACGAAATTCGGATCAGTCGATTAGCAGCATCACCGTTAAAAATGTTCATAATTTTTTAGTAGAAGGAGGCAAACGAGCAGACGGGTCACCTGATGGACAGTAATCACCGTCGCCCATGGACACCTCTTAACCTCCCTTTAAGGAAGGAATAAGGTTAAGGTTAGGTATTCACAAAAGTAGGAAACGCCTTTATGAACTTTATGGTGAACGCAACTATAACACCAGCGACGACTTCAAATTATATGTTAAAAATTATTCAAAGTTATTTAAAAGAGTATGCCGATTAGCCAAGGCAAACTATCTGAGTTCTAAGATTAAGAATAGTAATGACAAAATAAAAATGACATGGAATATTATAAATAGTGAAACAGGAAAGGTCAGAAGTCGTAATAATGAGTACAATTTAAATTGTGATAATAAAACCTTGACTTCTGATGCTGATGTTGCTGCAGCATTTGAGAGGTTTTTTACTGACATTCCAGTTTCAACTACAAAAGCCTTGATTTCCTCCCCCACTGTAGCTGAATCTGTTTTGAAGGAGAATGTTAAAGATTGTAAAAGTAATTTCAGTTTTCAAAAAACTGTGTTATAGATATATTAAAAACATTTAACACTCTCAATAAAAAGAAAACTGCTGATCTGTGGGGTAATTCCGTGGATGTCGCTAAATCAGTAATTATGACAATAGCTCCAGTTTTAGCTTGCATATTTAACGAATGCATTGACTGTGGTGTTTTTCCTGACCTAATGAAACAAAGCAAATTAATTCCATTGTTTAAATCAGGTAGCACTTCTGACCCCTCTAATTTTAGACCTATTTCTGTGCTACCCACATTTAGTAAAATTTTTGAAAAGTTGATGCTAGACCAAATTCAAATTCATTTTCATAGAAATAAACTTTTACATTGTAAACAGTATGGTTTTACTAGGGGTCGCTCAACAACTGACGCCGGTGTTGAGCTTTTAATCCAAATATTTGATACCTGGGAGGAATCACAGGATGCCCTAGGGGTATTTTGTGATTTATCCAAGGCTTTCGATTGTGTTTTACATGAAACTGGTCAGGAAGCTTAACCACTATGGAATTAGGGATGCTTCTTTGAGCCTTCTAATCTCATACTTGAGTAACAGGATTCAGAAGGTCGACATTAACGGTAAAAGATCTCCGGGATCAGTGGTTACAATGGGAGTTCCGCAGGGTTCAATACTAGGTCCATTCTTGTTTTTGGTTTATATTAATGACTTACCTTATTTTGTAGAAGACAGTCATGAGATAGTATTGTTTGCTGATGATACTTCACTTTTATTCAAAGTGAAACGACGACACCCAAATTATGACGATGTGAATAATGCGATCTCAAAGATTGTTCACTGGTTTAGTGTAAATAACTTGCTATTAAACGAGGGAAAAACCAAATGTGTAAGATTTGTATTGCCTAATGTTAAGCAGGTAATAACTAGTGTACAAATTAAAGATAAGAATGTGAATCCTGTGGACACTACTGTGTTTCTAGGCATCACGTTAGATGCCAAGCTTCAGTGGGGCCCACATATAGCTAAATTGTCGAATAGACTTAGCTCTGCGGCTTATGCAGTAATGAAGATCCGTCAGTTAACTGACGTTGATACATCCAGATTAGTTTATTTCAGTTACTTTCATAGTGTAATGTCGTACGGCATTTTACTGTGGGGAAATGCTGCCGACATTCAAACTATCTTTGTGCTTCAGAAGAGGGCTATTCGAGCAATATATAACCTAAAGGCTGGCGACTCTCTCAGAGAGAGATTTAAGAATATAAATATAATGACAGTTGCATCACAATACATTTATGAAAATTTGATTTATGTTCATAAAAATACTGGAATGTTTTCAAAAAACAGTGATATTCACAATGTAAACACTAGAAGTAAGAACAAATTAGCAGTACCTTATACTAGGCTCCATAAAATAAATAATTCTTTTAGGGGTCTGTTTGTAAGATTTTACAACAAGTACCAAATGATATTCAGAAATTAGATCTTAATAAATTTAAAATCAAAATCAAAGAAAAGCTTTATAAAAAAGCTTATTATAAAGTGTCAGATTACACAGAAGACAAAACAGCTTGGATCTGAAATGCTCCAAGCACTCCAACAGCTATTTCTAATTGTTTTTATTTAATTAATTTTGTATTGCATCATTTTTTTTTATTTTTAAATTCATATTTTGTATTGACCTGGTAACGACATACTCTTTTTTTTGTTTGTAAATGTCGTTGCTTTTGTGCGCTGTGGTTTCTTGCGCCCATTCTTTGCCACAGTTAAAAAATTATGTCCTGAATGGGTGGTAGGTTAAAAAAGATTTGGACGATTCAAAGTACTTATTAATTGAGTTTAATGAATAAATATATTTTGACTTGACTTGACTTGGAGGAATAGGAATTGTGAGGAGGTGGGGGGGGGGGGGGAGATGGGCCTCCGGAACCCTCACTGACCGGACGAAACACAACAGCACCAAGTGCCGTTAATTCACGCCGGATATTCGTGAGAGGGTGCTATTACGCCGGGCGAGATGCGTGCTCCAACGCAGCGTGGCTCTACCACTCGGAAAATGTTCGTTAAAAAATTTAATAACAATAGTTAATTATTACATATAATTACATACATACATAAACCCACGCCTGTTTCCCATAAGGAGAGACTATGGAACGCCATCTGCTACAAGGACCGTAGCACACTTCTTTCGCTCCATTCAAATCCATCAATCTGTCCATGCACGCCCGGCGATTTTTGTCACTGCGTACACCAGTCTTTTTTATCAAACCGCCTAACTGGTCTCCCTAGCGCAATCGTTCCTTAGTTCATTATTTAAAACGTTAAATCAAAATTTGCCACCGCCCCTCAAATATATTACGAGTATTATCAGACCAAGGGTAGTGCGTTTGCACAACTGACAAAACAGTTGGCGATCACTTTGAACAATGGAGGTGGTCAAATATTATGTCAAGCGATCTTTAAACTGATACTCCTATACAACTGGCGGGCCCAAAGCCCCGAAGACAAAGGCAAACAGCTTTGGCTCAATTCAAACATTACAGAATGTACATCAAACGATGACCACTAGAGATCTGGCAATGTACACAGCAAAGGCCCCGGCGATAAATTTGACAATTTATACACTTCGAAGACAGGGTAATTTAATAAAGTTGGGTTGGGAGAGGAGCTCGATTGGTCCTTGGCTCTGGATGAAGAGGCGGCAGCGGTGTGTTCCAAGGAGAAATTTTACTCGGGACTGTCCAATGTTTGACATGTGGTCTATTTATACACGTTTAGTAATTTATCTACACTAGTTGAAAATACAGATGTTGCCCTGCCAACTAGTAGTAGATATATTAGAAAAAATGATCGTTTTCGAATTTGTAAAAAACCGTTGGAATATAAACATTGTCTACCACGAACGACATCTGTAATTTATCATAGATATCTGAAGTGGCGATGGGAGAAATGACAATTTCTATCGCACGTCAGACGATTTTCCATCCGTAAGTTATTTTTTTTTTGTAGATTTTCTTTATTACTGTTCTTTCTAATCTACTCCAGTATTAAAACAAACAACCAAGAATTAAATATTCAAATTCAAATTTTATGAGTATAACCTAGATTATTTTTTGATAATAATGACAAGTCTGATAGCTGTTCCTGTCCCATGGAAGTCGTAATATATTTATCACACACGTTCGGGGCCCCTCGAGTCCGGGGTCCCGTATCATTGATATGGCTGATACGACGGTAGCTAGTTCCTGGAGGGGAATTACGCTTAATAATCTCAACCAAACCACAACTGAACCGCAGCCGTTAAAACTACTTCTTATAGCAGAGGAACTAAATATAGCGCTAAATAATCTCAACCAAACCACAACTGAACCGGAACTGTTCGGCCGGCTTTGCATAGCGCCATCGCGTGTGTCAAACGCGTTAGCACTATATAAGAAGTAGTTCTTACGGCTGCGGTTCAGTCGTGGTTTGGTTGAGATTATTTAGCGCGATATTTAGCGCCCCCCCGTTTCTCTGGAAGCCATTGAACAAAAACGCTTATACGTTAACCTTGGGCCAAACTGCGATAGTAAGTTTGTTTAGGTTGGCCCTTGTAACAGGGTCCGAACTAAATTTAATTTTATACAATTCTATATACTAAAGCCCATTTAAAAGCACTCGCGTCCACTTCCACTGAAAGGGTTGTAGAATAAATAAAGAAAACCTTCATATTTTTCGAAACAGTTCAATCTGTACCTAATGCTACTGTTAATTTTATTTCTAAAATGTTATGCCCATGTCATGTTATGCCCACGGATAAACTATAACATACAAATAATAATTATGGTTGATGGTAGTAGGGTTTGTTTAGTCCACCTGACTAGCTATCACCATCGTATCTAAAATGTCCCCATAACATTAATGTTTTTAGCATTGCTGCGTTCAGGAAGTTGCAGATAGTTAAGCCAGTAACTTAGTACCTAGTTGAGAAAAGTGGGTGAAGTGCCCTTCCATCTTTGGTCTTATCATCCGTTAACATTAGGTGAGATAGGTAAAGTGCTTATCAATAAATGTATTAAGTTGGAGATAGTAAAGCCAGTTTTTTAGTAGTTGACAAATCCGGGTGAAGTGCCTTCCATCTTTGGTCTTATCATCCGTTAACATAAGGTGAGTAGGTAAAGTGCTTACCCATAAATGTATTCAAGAAAGTGGACTGTGGCAGTGTGATCTTTTGCGATCCTCATTGTCTGGTCTCTGACCATAGCCCACTTTAATAGCAACTGCACATGTGCTCAGCGTGACAGGTGGTGAGCCCATCGCTGTGAACATGAACCGTAGCTGTGAAAGAATACTTCCACCCCCCGCTCTTCCATTGGGTGTCGTAAAAGGCGACTAACGGACTAAAGACAGCGATAGAGCGGCGATGAGCTCATACCTGCCATGCTGAGCACATGTGCAGTCGCTATTTGGTGAAAAGTGGACTATGGTAGGAACTGCTTTTGCTGTCCTCATTGCCAAGTCTCAGACTAACCTTTCGTGGATAATAGTCGTAGTTATATACATACATGTATTTACACAACTTACACACAAAGGTACCAACACAAACACAACAACATATCATGTGAAGGGGTACATTGATAACACACCACCCTCGTACAAACAAACTTGTAACTCGTAATCAAAATTCAGTATACTGTAAATCTTTTCTGCTCGAATACTCTTAAGACAAAGTTCTCACAACTTAACCCTTGAATGTTACATTTCGACAACCCTCGTTACATGTGTAATTCTAAAATGTATTATCCAGTATACATAAAAGGATAAAGCTAGGCGTTTGCGAAGAAAACAGTTGGAGTGTATTACACTTTTGTACTGTGTATAACACTTTTGTAATTTAATATAATATGTATAACTAAGATATAACTGGTAAACACTCGGCTTTTATGTTGTTAATAAGGCCAGGCCATAGGTAGATGCGAACTTTACCCGAATTACTCAACTAAAAGTAACTGTGTCGCTTAGCGGTGAAAGAATACTACCACCCCCTCTCTTCCCTTGGGTGTCGTTAAAGGCGACTAACGGACTAGAGACTGCACATACATCCGTTCAGTCGCTTTTGGTGAAAAGTGGACTATGGCGGACGACTGCTTTTGCGGTCCTCATTGCCTAGTTTCTGGCCAACCGTCTGGGGATAATAGTTGTGATTATTATGTATATAAGTAATTAGAAACTAGCAATCTTCTGTAGTTGTCGGAACACAAGAATGTTGATAACATTGAAAGTATGGCGACATATTTCTATATTAGAAAAAAGTCAAATTTTTGATTCATTTTAAACCTTTATTTCAACTTTTTAACGTCAAAACAAATAGAATAAAAATCAATTGAGCAGTACTTGGACATATTCAATACTCTGAATAGTAAATTTGAAATCGAACACCTACATAGAGCAAATAAAAATAATGTGAACACAGTTGAAAAGCAATCACTTTTTTTTGCCTCTCCCTAAGTGCCGAGATTCATTTGAATGTTTAACAACTCCTCGAAATTTTAATTAGAAACACGAACATGTACCAAACTTAATTACTCGCAGTGCCAACAAAGACAAATTGATTAAAATAACGCGATATTGAAACTAACTCGCTTCAGCTTCGTAGCTTAGCTATATAATTAATTTAGCGTCCGACATTTTAGAACTTGGATAACGAATTTGGAACTATTTATCGTGAAGAAGCCACACTCATACCTTCTCTTAAATTTGGTATATCTATTCAAAGTGAAAGTCGAAATATAATTTAACTTACCTACATTTTTTACCTAAATTCAAGACAAGACGTCTTGAATTTATGTTCGATTTCGATCGAGTCACCTCGTAGTTATAAAATCCGAAAACACACTTTGCAGGACCTAAGAATTGAACCCAGGACCTTTCGGATATTGAGTCGAGCGCATGACCAATCGGCCACCAAGGCATAATAATAACAGTGAGTCAGCAAAATAATGTTTACGAGCGAGTGTACGATAAATTCAACTGAAGCAAAACGGGCGGCCTAAGAAAATGTTTACCCGTTGTTTTCAATACAAACACAAGTTAAATTGAATTTTACATACGTGTTCCCACGACAAGAGTAAGTACACGTATGCAGTTCGCTGATAAGATACCGCTCTCCCACTTCGGCGACGCACAGCTCAACATTAATTCCTGAGTTGTTGTGCTTCGTATCTTAAAATTAACACAGAATTCTCGCGAGCAACACAACGCCCCTAAATATTATTACAGCGAACAAGCTGAATAATTGCCTTGTGTTCTCATGTTTATGCCTCGTCTAGTTGTAGTTTGGCAGTGTTTTGTTTTACCCATTCATTATAATCTGAAATATTTATAGTTGATTGAAATTGCTGTGGTACTATATTAGTTTCTGCGTGTTTTTCTGGTGGAACTTTTTAGATGTTTCATTTTAAACAGTAAATCAGAAATAAATAGAGAACATATTAATTACCATTATTGTTATTTCCAAATGTCTATTACTTATATTATAACACTTTTATTTTTCAATTTTGTAAATCGGCCTCATATCCTTGATTACAATTTTGATCATTAAGTAAATGATTGTCCTACTTATGAACTTTCCCACTTTTTTTCACGTATTTACTGCGCTGGGGAAATAATTGACAAGAAGTTATCGCAACAATTCTGTTGATAGCTTAATCACTACGTTTGCTAAATGGGGGTTAGCGATCACAAACTTCATCGACGAATCCCAAAATCACAGTGTTCCATCAAGGGGTGTCACTTTGCAGTTTAGGTACGTTCGGCTGGCGCACCTCCCAGGCAGGTCGCCTAGGCGTATGGCAGTAAAGGTTGCCGCTCGCTTCGCACGCTCCACGTCGCGCGTCGTCGCCTAACTCGTAATCCATGCGCGCGCGCGTAAACCCTACGCTCTGTAACGTCATGACGTCAAATCGATATCGAGTCAGCGTTGCTTAACGGAATATGAACGCTCGGGTCACACGATAAGTTTCAATTTGCGAGAAAGTCGTTAGCGAGTGAACCTTCTGCACGGTAGTACTATTAGTTATTCTGTGGTTCCATGCGGGAATTAAACCCAGTACCTCTGTGTATAAGCTCGAGTGCTTCGAGATTCGGCCCCTATATTTAAGAACAAAATCATACGATTGTGGCGTTATTTAATAATTCGACAAAAATCATCGTGAAATTTTTACAGTACGAGTTACAAGCTAATAATCAATTATTGTTACTCAATTCAACGGCCACTTTCTAGATGACTAAAGCTTAATGCTTTTATATCGAACCTTTATGCTTCGAATAACAAACAGTAGAGCATCGGCATTGCGAGCAGAAATAAAATGTCTTTCTCAAAGTTTGAGGTATTATCACTAAAGACACCGCGAAGAATGGGATAGTTGGAAAAGGAAAAATTTTGCGAACGTACTTAGATCAAATTGGTGACGTTCTCGTTCAAGGTCAGGTCAAGAGTACCCTAAACCGACGAGCATGTATGAAGAACGTACTATACAGTATGTAAATGAACGAAAGGCAAACCTTAAAACCGGTGGATGTTAAAAATGGGTGTAATACCATTGTATTATACCCATTTTTCATTAAACACTTTTTATTTTAATCCAATCACTTTTTTTGTTTATAATTTTACTAAATGTAATAACTTAACCTCAGTCGGTTAACGAGTAATAACATCCTGTGATACAACTGATAACTAATATCAAACTTGTATCACAGGATGTTATTAAACTCGTTAATCAACTGATGAGAAAGAGGTTAAGTTATTACATTTAGTAAAATTATAAACAAAAAAGTGATTGGATAAAAACAAAAAGTGGTTCATTGTATTATACCCGTTTTTAACATCCACCTGTATTAAGGCTTGCCTTTCGTTCATTTACGTACTATATTACTTTGAAGCAAAGGAAGTGTGCCAGTATCGTAGCGAAATTAAATAAATAAAAGTAAAATAAAAGTTCGTTTATTTGTCCCAAAACATACAAAAAAAAAGTACTTAATTATTATTAACCAATAATGATCTCAGTGAAACAAAAAGGTCTATGACTCAGTGACTGCAGGAAACCCGCAGCCTTTGCTATTCTGCCATGACCCACAACAAATTGATTACATATTTTGTAGGTAATTATTAGGTATTAAATGGTAGGTTGAGGTCGCTGCCTCCGGGAAGCGGGCGTAATGTGTGTATGTATACACAGGCTGTTTCTTGTAAGGTAGTCAAGCCGATGCGGTGATAGGGGACTACTATATCTATCTATTGAACCCTCATGTATGTTCAGCGATTTTTGGTAGTCTTCGAGCTATAAGTAATTTTATAACGACAACAGTTAAATTATTATTTTATTGTATAAAAAAAGTTATTCGTTATAAATCACTTAGAAAAGAAAAAAAAGTATAGCTCGAAAACTACCAAAAATCGCTGAACATAAATGGGGGTTCAATAGATGGGTATGGCAGTTCCCTGTCACCACACATCGGCTTGACACCTTACAAGAAACACCCTGTATACGACACTGATTTGCGGCCGCAATCGTTGGATCACTAACGATCAATGAGAAGTTTGTAGCCTGATTGGCCGCAATTTATTGTGCAAAAACTAACTTCGCGGTATCGTCTCCAGTTATATACCTCAATGGTCTCAAACTACATCTAGCGCCATTTTGTGGTGCCTGAAAACGTTACAATAAACAACTGACGACAGAAAACAAACACATCCCGCTCGCAGAATGACACTTTTTTTTGTGTTTTTGGTCGTCGTCACAAACAACAGTGCTGGCGGAAACAACAAATTGTTTTGACAAGTTCTATAGCACTTGAAAAATGTTATTTGAATTGGGTGTATTCGTAAGAATATTTTGTTACGGTGTTGAAATACAAATTAAATTTTGTACGGTTTTGGACGCTTCAAACAAATGGGGTTTAAATAAACTGTATACATAATAACGTTTCGTTTCAAACAACGATTCGCCATTTTTATATTGTAGGAGTCTTAATTTATGGTAAAAATAGCTTGTTTGCTTCTGCTTACCTTGAGGCGAAGAAAAAGTTTTGTTTTCGAGAAAAACAATCTACTTTTACTGGAGTTTCTCTAAGTTATGATGCTTATTATTAGGTTGTATATCCGTAAATAAACGTTACGAAAAGGGTAAAATAATATTTATGGCTACGTAAATTACGTTAAGGCGTGAGAGGACAGGTTTTTTAGGTAAACGTGCTATATCTTACGTGGTATAGACACTTCACACATTTTGCCTAACGAGAAAAGTGGAGACTTTGACCACATAAAAACTTGATACACAATCAACGCTCTTAAAACATACGCACATAAGAAGTAACTAGCGAAATGCTTAGCTACGCATTTCGTGTAGTAGTGTTCGATCTTGTCAACATGACATCTATCAAAACATTATACGTCAAATGGGTATGTCAAATGGATATGTCAAGGCTGCCACTATTCTGCTACGATTTAGTATAGAATAGTTTATCTGGTTTTTATTTTTGATCGTCAAAACGTACGCACAAAAAGAGTACCTGGCGAAATGTTTAGGTACGCATCTCGTGTCGTAGTGTGCGATCTTGTCAACATGACGAAAACCTCCTTCAAAAATTACAATTCTATCAAAACATATGTATAATATGTCGGAGACAAAGGCCGATGGGTGGGTCAGGCACGTAGTCTTTATCGCACCTATCGCTTGTAAGTGGCTCGAAAATAATCACACAGCTAAGTAGAGAAGCAATGTGTAATTCAGGTTCAGCAATCAACTTAGGAAAATATGCGCAGATGGCTCTAATAATTCGAGATTGAAATGCAGTGATCTCGGAGATGCGTGCGGTCGCTCCAACGGTTGCAAACTGAATGCCCGCCTCTAATTATTACCACAAACAATACGCCACGAGTCACACTGACATTGTCACACGTCAAATCAAAAAGAGACAGCTGTCAACAATGACAACTGCCAAACGATATTTGCGACCGCAACGCCATCTCTGATTCCACCCAGGCGTTAAACCTGATATTTCAATATGTCATTTTACAATAGTTAAGGTAGGTAATTAGACAAATCAAACTATTTGCCCGCCACTCCGACATATACATCAAATGGATATATCAAAGCTGCCACTATTCCGCTACGATTTAGTATAGGATAGTGTATCTTTTTTAAAATTGTGATCGTCAAATCGTACGCACAAAAAAGACTACCTAGCGAAATGTTAAAGTACGCATTTCGTGTAGCAGTGTGCGATCTAAATGTCAACATGACGAAGAGCTGTTTTGAAAATTGCAATTATATCAAAACATATATTGTGACGTAGGGTTATTTTTATTATCAGTTTTCTTTAATATTTTGTAGTGATTAGACAAGTAATTTAGTTCAAAATAACATTTAGAATTAAGTTAATTAGCATAAGATAATTTATGTTTGTTTATTTATAAATAAAAATTTTATACAAGGTTTTAATAGCTATACGTTCATAACGTTACAATATATACGTCAAATGGGTATGTCAAATGTATATGTCAAAGCTGCCACTATTCCGCTACGATTTAGTATAGGATAGTGTATCAAGTTTTTATAAGTGATCGAAGATTTGAGATCTAAAATTTCAATTCATAACGTCTTAGATCTCCAGGATGTGACTCCATTGCAATTGAAAATAAGGAATAGGAGTTTTTTTACATACATCAGGCCCGTTCCCGGAGGGGTTGGAATAGACTACAGCTTCCTATGTAAGTACTATGATCGTGACACACTTCTTTTGTCTCATTTACTCTTTTAACGTTTCATTTTTCATAATAGTTACATTAATGATAATGATGAATACATAACTCTCAAATTACATAGATAGATAGATACACGACTATTATTATCCCCAATAGGTTATTCAGAGACTATGCAATGAGGGCCGCAGAAGCAGTCCACTGCCATAGTCCACGTTTCACCAAATTACAACGGCTTAATAAATGTGCTCAGCGTGATAGTTGGACAGCCCATCGCCGCTCTATGCTGTTGGATGTATGAGCAGTCTTTAGTCCATTAGTCGCCTATTACGACACCCAAGGGAAGAGAAGTGCTGGTAGTATTATTTTTAGAGTTTCGCTACACACACGGCAGTTTATTTTTCCTTTTTATTAATGCCTCAATCTCAAATTCATAATAAAGGTTTTGGCTTCTACCACGTCGCGTAGTGTATATCGCCTCACGTCATTTACGTGACCACTAAAACTAAAACGTGCCTACAAAAAAGGTTGTTGTGTACGAAGTACAGAAATAATCCGTGATTTTTCCTAAATATGTCTTCATCATCATCATCGTCATTCAAAATGAGATGATTGAGATTTTGATTGATCAGATGATTTTTAATCATGACAATCAACTACTACAGACTCAACCTAGGTTGGAATACTTTTTTACCAGCAAAAGGCAAAAGTCAAAATATATTTATTCAATAAACTCAATTAATAAGTACTTACTTTGAATCGTCCAAATCTTTTTTAACCTACCACCCATTCAGGACATCATTTTTTAACTGTGGCAATAAACGGGCGCAAGAAACCACAGCGCACAGAAGCAACGACATTTACAAAAAATATATATATGTCGTTACCAGATTACAAAATACTAAATATGAATTTGAACGTAAAGAGAGTAATTAAATATGGTGCTCTATATAAATTAATTATAGACAATAATTAGAAATAGCTGTTGGAGTACTTGGAGCATTTCAGACCCAAGCTGTTTTGACTTCTGTATAATCTGACACTTTATAATAAGCTTTTTTATAAAGCTTTTCTTTGATTTTGATTTTAAATTTATCAAGATCTAATTTTTGAATATCATTTGGTCCTTTGTATCGTACACATAGACCATTAAAAGAATTATTTATTTTATGGAGCCTGTATAAGGTACTGCTAATTTGTTCTTACTTCTAGTATTTAATTTGTGAATATGACTGTTTTTTGAAAACATTTCAATATTTTTATGAACATACATCAGATTTTCATAAATGTATTGTGATGCATCTGTCATTATACTTATATTCTTAAATCTCTCTCTGCGAGAGTCACCAGCGTGTAGGTTATATATTGCTCGAATAGCCCTCTTCTGCAGCACAAAAATAGTTTGAATGTTGGCAGCATTTCCCCACAGTAAAATGCCGTACGACATTACACTATGAAAGTAACTGAAATAAACTTATCTAGCTGTATCAACATCAGTTAACTGAAGGATCTTCATTACTGGATAAGCCGCAGAGCTATGTCTATTCGACAATTTAGCTATATGTAGGCCCCACTGAAGCTTGGCATCCAACGTGCTGCCTAGAAACACAGTGGTGTCCACAGGATTCACATTCTTATCTTTAATTTGTACGCTAGTTATTACCTGCTTAACATTAGGCAATAAAAATCTTACACATTTGGTTTTTCTCTCGTTTAATAGCAAGTTATTAAAACTAAACCAGTGAACAATCTTTGAGACCGCAGTATTCACATCGTCATAATTTGGGCGTCGTCGTTTCACTTTGAATAAAAGTGAAGTATCATCAGCAAACAATACTATCTCATGACTATCATTTAGAAAATAAGGTAAGTCATTAATATACAGCAAAAACAAGAATGGACCAAGTATTGAACCCTGCGGAACTCCCATTTTAACCAGTGCACTTTATTAATTTGTAAAACGACAGGACAGGAGTAACATCTCTATTTAAATGTCTTAGGCAGCTGTCAAAACCAGTAGTGGTTTGTTGTGGATTAATTAAATTGTGTATTTATTATGCTAATTTAATATTATGTGCCCATCAGTGGGACTTTTATAGTGTGATCATTTAATTCGATTTGATATTATGGAATGAAAACAACAACGTACCTAAGTACTTTAGATAGCTAGGATTCAATGTATTTAGTCTTCGATTACAATCTCTTTAGTGTCAATCAATCAATCATTGTACGTTTTTAGTTTGTTTTTTTTGCAAAACTGCACAATTCTGGAACTGTGCAATTGTGCAGCTCATCTCGCAAGATCTCAACACGAACGTGTCGCTGCTCCATTGCGTTCCAATTATGAAATAAATCTTTTTATTTTTTTTATGATAACAGCAAAGATTTTGTGTTCACAAATTTAGAAGTTTTATGAGAAAACTGTTTTTTTAATGAAATCTTGTTTTGTTTCATGTTAAGAAATCTGGCGTTGTTACAAAAATAAGGTGATTAATGAGTAAATGTAGTTTGCTAAAATCCCCTCCTTAGTAGGTATTAGACAACGTAATGAAGTGTGGCAATAGTTCTAATATATGATATCAATAACCAAATGTCAAAATGGGACAAGTTTGGTGCCATTTTTTAATCTTAAATACAAATAAATAAAAATGATTTTATTTAAAATTTTAAACACTGAAAAAAAGACGACAACCTTAGGTGGGAATCGAACCACGCACCTTCCACATTCCGGGCGTCTGCCTTGACCACTTGGCTAAAATTTTACTTAAGTATATTTAAGCGTTAATAAAACGCTAAAATATATAAAAACACTAATGATTTTATTTAAAATGAACTTCATACACACTACATGACTTCGTTAATTATTAAAACGTAATAGGGTGGAAACTTTGTAACGAGAAGAAGCCGTCAGAAACCTAACCAGGGCTGCTTCTTTCTCTTGTTACGTGTTAAAATAAACAAATCCTCTATCAGATCTTAAGATTTTTTACTACTTTAGCATTAAAGCCAGACCGTCCCCGCGCTGAGATCCATTTCGGTTTGATATAATTTAATTTGACATTTGACTTTTGTATCCAAATACATAAGAAGAAAAATGTTGTTCAAATCTGCATGCGAAGTCAAAGTTCCAGCTTAAAAAAAAACAACACGTTCGCGTGACGAGATCCTCTATTGTTTTAATCCATTTCATTTGAATTTGGTACAAAAACAAAAGGCGGCCGCGGTTGATTTTGTTTACAACTGCGGTTTTAATTCATGAGGTGCAGTAAAATGGCGCTCACATGCTTTATGTGCGGGTTAACAAGTAATAAAATTAATGCATCATCGCCCCAATTGACGGCATGTGGCGCTGTTGTAATGAATAACTAATGTTTTGGGTGCGTATCGTTGGAAATCCTTAATTTCTGGGAAAGCGGGCGTTGTATGCGTTCGGCTGAAACTTGTGTTGTTTATGTTGCGTAGAGTTTTACACGAGAATTTATCGAAACTTCGTTATATAAAATCTTAGATCATAGGTATTTCCTAATCTCTCAACTGGGTCATCCTTTTAAGTGGTTAGTGGTAATGCTGCTAAGTCCGCCTAGCTAGCTAACACTATCTTAACTAAGTCTGTCCCCATAACAACTGGGCTTGTTGTTGTTATGTTCCGTTCCGATCAGAGATAAGATAGCCATTGCCTCAGTGGTTGAGGACTCCGAGTGCAGGGCGCTTCCCCTTCGGACCTATCGTCACTTACCATCAGGTGAGATAAAGTCCAAGCGCTTACCCGTTGTATAAAAAAGTACACCTGTTAGTGCCTATCTCTAAAAGAACCACTTTTGCGAAGGCAACTCTAAAATTTCGAAGAAGATGAATACAACTGTGTCATACAAAACAGCACATTACTTGACTGAAATGTAATCAGAATAAGATATGATTATTACCAAATATCCTTTATATATAAAAGTAGAGATTCGACATTGTAATGTTTTAAAATCCGAGCAAACATTGTAACACACAGTGTAAAGCAAAGTGCACGTAACGTTAACACTGAAGATGGAAGCGCCCTTGACAAAAAACAAAACAATGTTAAAAACATTGTTATTTTGTTAAAATACAACTTTCCCACGCTTACACAATTGTAACGTCCATTTATTAGATGGGTTATGTGTAACATTCATTTAGCAAATTGTAATTTTGTAACAGTGTCGCGTGGCGGTGAAAGAATACTACCACCCCCTCTCTTCCCTTGGATTGCGTAATAGGCGACTAACGGACTAAAGACTGCAGATACATCTAACAACATAGAGCGGCGATGGGCTCACCACCTGTCATGCTGGGCACACGTTCAGTCGCTTTTGGTAAAAAGTGGACTATGGCGGACGACTCCTTTTGCGGTCCTCATTGCCTATGTCTGACTAACTCCTCGGGGATAATAGTCGGGATTATATGAATGTTTGTAATTTTGTTAATGAGTACACTCATGATTATTATTTGTAAATGTGGCTGATGGACATAAATGGATTTCCAATCCATTTTAACATAATTCAAAAGTGTTGAATTATGTTAAAATCGATTTCCCTCGCACATCCCATGCTTAGTAAAAAAATAGGTTGAAAATCTTTGTAGCCTTTTCAAATGGTTGTGTTGTAAGCACGTAATGGATGTTTTTATAGTATTTATTTATGTTTTTCCGTTATTCAGTCATCGTAGTTCGGGCTATGCTTAGTTTGGGGCTGAATGATTGGTGTGACAGTTGTGAAATTTATTTTAGTATTTATTTATTTTCTTAATATAATAATAAATTGTCATCTCTGCTTTTCTCTACCAGTCAACTATATGGTGGCTTATGGTTGACTTCTCAGGCATTAAGTCCGCCGTCGAAGGTAATGCTGCAATAAATTAAATAAATAAAAAAATAAATATATTTGACAAAGCTTTAATTCAAGCGTAAATTTGATTAAACATGTCGATCTTTGAAGTTAACTTCATGTGAACCAACGATGTTATCAGGAAACTAGTCTCGTAAGGGCGCCAGCGATACTTGTGCATCCTTTTTAGGCAGCCATTCAAATATCAATAGCTACTATCTACGTTACCCTTGGTTCAAAAGCTACCCATTTTACGGTAATTTACCCCATAATAAGTATATCATTATGGAGAAGACATGTCATTGTGCCGCGCCACGTCCTTTTGTCAAGTAAGTACTGTTAACCACACCTCAGAGGTAGTACCAGTGTAAGAAGAAATCTGCGTAGACAGAATCTTCATAGATATCAGAGAGCGCACATTATACCGGTGCTGTCACCTCTGATGTTTATATGCCGTATTTGGAGACCTCTCTTCAGCCTGTTGCCGTACACTGCTGAACAAAAGCCGCCCCTAAAGAGCTAACCATCCAGGTCTTGGCCTGTTCGTATCCATCAAGTATGCCAACTCTCTTTACTCCTCGGCTCACCGCGATGCAGGGCGTTCTACACTGCGTTGAAGACGCGGTCGTACACCATAGTTACGCGTAAAATTTGGTGTAACCATTCCTACTCCTACCTTAAGGCAGGCAACGCATCTGAGACTCCACTGGTTTTAGGGGTTTTCATTTGCGGCGATGATTACTAAAATTATGTTTATGAATGTTTATCCGTTTTCTAGTTTAGCCAATTAAACAAGTTTCAAAAGAAGTTTAAAACTTGGGCTTGATAATTAGTGTGAGCATAGAAGGTATTATTATTTATTTATTTATGTTTAAAAGAGACCATTTTGGTGTTACTGGTCCCGCTAACAAGCATACGGCACTGATGAAAATCGCGTGCACGCTCGTGACACAGCGCGTATCATGTTGCCGACCCTGCTAGCTATGGTTCTTTTAAACAGGATTTAACGCAAAATTACTTAGTAAAGGCATTCTACTTATAATTACCTTTCATTCCCGACGTTTAGACCGAGTTGCATGAGCCGTGGGCACGGGCTGACAAGGTATGCGTTTAAATATGTGTGCATAAAGGATCATGCGAAAGTATAAGAGTGTAAACAGTTTTTATGCTTCTCTGCCCTGTAATTTCTCTAGAAGTAGTTATAGTAGTAGAAGTAGTTACCCTTTAAACCGGAATGCAAGCAGTGTATATAAATGCTGCTAGGTGATAGAAACAGATATTAGGGTAAAATTAAATCAAATTAAATATATTTATTTACCAAGAACAGTATGAGGAGCTCGATGGCGCAGCGACTAGCGCGTTTGGCTTGCGATTTTGCCCGCTAAGCAACTTTCGCAATGCCGGGTCGCCGGATGGGCGACCAGTTAAAACCATCTCAAGCTTCCTCCGTGCTTCGGAAGGCACGTTAAGCCGTTGGTCCCGGTTGTTGTCGTAAGATGGCAGTCGTTTAAACCCACCAACCCGCATTGGGCCAGCGTGGTGGGTCATGGCCCAATATCCCCATGTGCTATTGTTCACGCGGGAGGCCTGTGCCCAGCAGTGGGGCGTTTATAGGCTGATGATGATAGTATGTAAGAAATGTTATAAAAATTAAAATTATTACTCAGTATAATCTATTATTAATTATAAAATTATACGTTCAGATTATTTATCCAAGATCCAAGTTTTTAATTTTCTTTAAAAAATTGTTTCTTTTTTATTAAAGGAGGCAAACGAGCAGGCGGGTCACTGATTGAGAGTAATCACTGCCGCCCATGGACACCCGCAAAACCAGAGGAAACGCAGGCGCGTTGCCGGTCTATAAGGAAGAAATAGGGTTAAGGAAGGACTAGCGGAACTAAGGAAGCGGGGGGGGGGGGGGCGTCCGGAACCCTCACTGGCCGGACGAAACACAACAGCACCAAGTGCTATTATTTCACGCCGGATATTCGTGAGAGGGTAGTATTACGCCGGGCGAGGCGGCCTAATCCGTGCTGCAACACAGCGTGGCTCTACAGTCAGTGTCAGCACCACCCAGGGTCACGTGTAGGGTCTTAAGGGTAAAGCTATGGACGCGAGTAACTTTAACCCCGAAATAGTTATGGTAGCTCTCTAATATTTCTCAAAATGTGGTTGAAAACTGTAACTGCTCTGTCATGGATCAATTTTTATGGTAGGTAATCTTCGATCATCTAAACAAGATACACACGATTATCGCTCTCAAAATGTCGCCTCAAACTAAGGTAATAGTAAACTTTTGCATAAAGAAAATCTTAGCTTTGTCAGATCACAGCGTTAAAATTTAATATTATCGCTTAGTCTCTTGTCGACGGTTCATAAGCGAAATCCTACCACCGTGCATATATTTCCACATGACGACAAATGGTGTCGAACAACAGTTTAACAAGCGTTATCGTGTGTACAGTTCTGATTACTCGACTGTTCTATCAGAGGCTTTCTATACAAAGGACTGTTATTAAGTCAATAATTGGACAAACAGTCGAACAATATACCTCTGAACGATGCGGGCAGAATACATGCGGTGATAAGCAGTACCTCAATATCGCAACTGTGTGACAACTTGTTTGCGATTGTGTGTACACCGTTCTCTATTAATGAATGTATTGAACAAGACCTTATAACTGTGTCGCGTAGCGGTTAAAGAATACTACCACCCCCTCTTTTCCCTTGGGTGTCGGAAAAGGCGACTAACGGACTAAAGACAGCACAAACATCCAACAGCATAGAGCGCCGATGGGCTCACCATCTGTCACACTGAGCACATTTTCCTTCGTGGATCGGTCCGGTTTTGTATATTTTATTTAAATGACATTCGTTTTATTACCCTCTTTGAAGCAGGATAAGTAGATATATAGATAGATACAACGCTTTATTGCACATACAAAAATAAAGAAAAGTACAAACAGTAAGCAAAAGAAAAAAGCTCATGTGGGCAAAGGCGGTCTTATCGCTTAAAGCGATCTCTTCCAGACAACCTTTGAGGTACAGGACATCAGAAAAAGAGCGACAGGCAGTGCACTAGAAAAAGCAAATATGAGATAAAAATAAAAACAGAATTCAAATACTCAATATTATTCAAACAATTAATTAAATAAACACAAAATACTGATACCTATATTAATAAAATATAGAGATTAATATATATTTGTATACATATAATATTATACTAGTAATATAATGAAATACTTAAAATATAATAATAGTTGTTGCATACCAGGACCTAGCCAAAAGATGCGAATGCAGTTTGGCTTTGAAAGAAGCAAGTGACTTCGAGTGACGAACTTCAGATGGAAGTTTGTTCCATAGGCTGACAGCCTTAACTGAGAAGGAGTCTCTGAAGTATTCAGAGCGAGTCAGACGCTGTTTCATAAAGATGTCAGCCTTAAACCTGAGTTCACGCTTGTGATCCGTACCAAGAAATTGGAAACGTTCCTTAAGGTAAGGAGGGGTACGAGGGTCATACAGCACGTTATACAAGAGCACCAGAACATGCTCCTCACGTCGCAGTCTGATAGGAAGCCACCTGAGTTTTATCCTGTATTCAGACACATGATCGAACTTGCGCTGGCCATATATAAACCTTATGCACAGATTCTGTAGTCGCTGCAGCTTATCCAAAAAAACCTCATTGTGGTCAATGAAGCAGACATCAGCGTAGTCCAGAATTTGCAAGAGCAGAGATTGCGCAAGCTCGATCTTGGTCCTCACAGGAAGCAGATTTCTCCATCTATGCAACGAACCAGCGGCGGCAAACATCTTCCTACTAACCTCTGCAATATTAGGCGCCTAGCACAACGCACTGTCGAAGAGAACACCAAGATTCTTGACAACATCACTGAAGGGAAGGGGAACAGAATTTAATAGGAGTGGGGGAACATTGACGTGCTTGAGTCGGGCAATCTGCTTCGACCCACCAATAATGATCGCCTGCGACTTGTGAGGATTGACCAAGAGGCCATGGGTTCGACTCCATTCATGTATAGTCGCAAGGTCAACATTAAGTTTAGCAATCATATCATCAACATCCTCGATGGGAGCACGGGAGTAGATTTGTAGGTCGTTAGCGTAAAGGTGATACTGGCATGATAGGAAAGGAGTAAGTATTTATACTATTACTGACCTGAGGCCAGTGTAATTGAATTATCGCTATAGTTCATAGATATTAACCTTATCAAAACGTTTTCTAAATGTGGGTTGGTGATAATCAGACCATACATAACTATGGAGTTGAGCCGACCTGGGTATTAAAACCAAAACCTCTGAATATCGATAGAGCTCTTACCCAGTGCGGCAACACTCAATAATTATCGGTTAGGATAATTTACGAAAACTGTGTTGCAAACAAAATACAGAAATCAAATCCAGTTGGAATGCTGTTTTAAAGTTTTTCAACATTATCTTTTTTCGATTCTAATCATTATAGTTTACAAACACTTTCAAAAAGTTCACTTTTTAAACGCTATCTACTATTTGGCTGTAACCTCAAAGTTTAGGACACTTTACACCTAGTCCTTTTGATAATTTAAGTGCTTTCTGCCATCCCGAGGGCGTATATCGAGCTGGGTAGGTGTAGATATAGTCAGCCGTCGCGACCCTCTGACCGGAACATGAAGAGATGTGACGCATCATTTTTATCTGAAACAGGAAATATAATTGTACATATTTATATAGGTATATACTAGCGGCAGCTCGTGGTTTCACCCGCATGGGAATATAGGGATAAAAAGTATCCTATAAATTAATCCAGGTTATAAACTATATGTTTGCCGAATTTTATCCAAATCCATTCAGTAGTTTTTACGTGAAAGAGTAACTAACATCAATCCATACTTACAAACTTTCACGTTTATAATATTAGTAGGATAAGATAAATACAATCCCCGCCTCGGTGGCTGAGTAACCGAAAGTACCCAGGTATACCGGGTTCGATGCCTAGCGGGGGTAAATCTTTGTGACCTACTTGATTTGGATGGTGGTAGGGATGTTAAGTCCGCCTGGCTAGCTACAACATATCTATTGTAAAAAGTTACACTTTAGTGTTTTTACACTTATAACTTACGGTGGGATGCACAGGAACAGACTAGCAAAAGACAGAGGCTAATGGCATAAACATAGAGAAGCCTGTGCCCAGCCGTTTGTCGAAAAGGGCTGGAATTTATGATGATGACGCTTATAACTATTACAAATGATTAATTAACCGAGTCGCGTAGCGGCTCATTAAAAATACTACCACCCCCTCTCTTCCCATGGGTGTCGTAAAAAGCGACTAACAGACTAAAGACTGCACAGACATCGAACAGCACAGAGTGGCGATGGGCTCACCACCTGTCACGCTGAGCAAATTTGCAGTCGCTAGTTGGTGAAAAGTGGACTACAATAGAGGACTGCTCTTGCTGTCCTCATTGCCTAGTCTCTGACTAACCCTTCGGGGATAATAGTCGTGAGTATTACAAATTATTACTAATTTTGAGACATCATTTATTACCTGTATTTTATAGTGTTGCTAAACTGCTCCTAAAGTAATTGCGAAAAGTTGTGAAAACATATTATAATAAAAACCAAGCTATGTAAAGCTATTTAGGCTATTAAAAAAACTGGCAAAGTGTAAAGTTAAAAACAAACTTTGTACGTAGTTAATTGGCGCTCTTCTTCCAAACCTTAATATTCACACTAGTTAAACTATTTTCATACAACGCTGTTTATATTAAGCGAAGGTACTGCATACCAATTGATTTGACGTGACGTTGGCGAATCCTCCAGAGTGCTCTAATACGTGTGTCAATATTAATTTAGTAAGAGTTGATTACGACGCCGCCTGGCGCCATTTTGTGAAGGGTGTCGTCTTAAGAAGATGGCGGGCTCGTGACAAAATTATGGTAAAAGTGTTTTGTTTGTGTTTTTTTTTCTTATTCTGCGGTTTATGTTTCCATTATTATATACTTGATGAGATAAAAAATGGGCGTGGATGTTATTTTGCGTTTATTTTCCTGTTTTCTGTAACAACACAGTTTGCATTTCAATTCAGATGTTGCTCTTTTGTTATGTTAATAATATTAATAAAAACATACAAAATATATTGAACCTTTTTCTGAACAAAACTAAATACTAGATGTTACTACGAGTATACATTAGGTACTATACTTACAGTATGAACAACATATTTCGTTCGTAATAAGTATTTGATTTTTTTTGCTTTCATAACGCTCAAATATACACTAACATATGATTATTGAATCGTTGCAAAAATTACTAACACCTGAGGAAGTCGTTTTTTTTAAACGATTCAATATCTTTGATCATAATTTATGTACGTTCGCTAGACGCACTTAGAGAAACGTGATTCTGAACGAAAATAAACACAACCTTTGACATATTAATGTTATATATGCCAACCTGAAGCACGTACATAATTTAAATTAAGGACCTCTTCCATAATAACATTGAAATTTTTCTTTAACGTTCCTTAATTAATTCGGTACGTGAATAGTAAATTAATCTAGGCAGGTGTATACACACCTTATTTAACATAGATTAATTTACTATTCATGTACCAAAATCATTGAGGACAAGAATACTACCACCCCCCCTCTTCTCTTGGGTGTCGTAAAAAGCGACTAACAGACAAAAGACTGCACATACATCCGACAGCGTGAAGCGGCGGCTCACCACCTGTCACGCCGAGCACACGGGCAGTCGATATTTGGTGAAAAGTAAACTATAGTATAGGACTGCTTTTGCAGTTTTCATTGCCTAGTCTCTATCCCTTCGGGTATAATAGTCGTGGTTATATTATAAGTATGTTTTTGTTAAAATTATCTTGCTGTCCAAAACGTACAGACCGAACATTATAATCTCATTGACATTTTTGTAAGATTAATATATTAGGCCCAAGACATACAAAAGAAGTTTGTACCGATTGCATTCAAAGAAAAAAATTGTGTCCCTTTGTTAGGCAAAGCTGTATTATTTTTTAGTTGATTTTACCATACTTAATGTTTTTATAAGATCTCATGTAGATAGATAGAAAGAGTATAAGAAAAATAATAAAGAGTTTATTTAATTTTGTTAGATAATTCAAAATTTTTAAATAAAGTGTCACAGAGAGAAAAGTTCGCGCCTATTTTTTATTTAAAGTTTTTCATTAGGAAATAAAGAAAAAATTCTGATTATCTTGTCTTATTTTTATTATATGTAAGTATGATAAAAATAAACTTCTTTCTTATTACTTAAAATCTTCTTGGAAAGTGTTTTCCTTCCTTCCTGGCGACCCCACGCGCGATTTAAAAAGGTGCGACTGGGCGAGGGTTACGATAGCCAGTTCCTACTTCGGCCTAATCGTCACTTACCATCAGGTAAGATGATTGGTGGTTCATTAAATATCGTAAATATTGTCTAAGGCTAGCCGCACACACACAAAAATATTGTCAATAAAGTGCATAATATTGTCAATAATATTTTGTGTGTACGGCGCGTATTGCGGTATTGTTCAATATTATTGTAGATTTTCAGAAATTCTGATCACGGGCACAACAATATAGGGAGGAGCCAGAAATATTGACAATAATGTTGTCGTGTGCGGGCGCGCGGCAATATTTTAGTTGAAAAAAAGATTTGAAGGCAGGCGGACGTTTGTTTGGACAATGGAGGACAAAAATAGCGTGACTGTGAATGTGAATATTACTAATCTCATAGAAAAGCGATATTTGTTATTATTTATGAATACATGGGAAACTTATCTAGAGCTATGGAAAACATCCATCGTGATACTAAAGATAAATAGTTTTTGAAAGTTGCTATCTCTCATTCTCATGACTGTAATTTCTAACATCATGCTCTTCTATAATTAGTTCATTTATTAGATTCAAATGATTTAACTTAGTTTTTTATCATCTATCATCTTATCATCATCAAAAAATGTGAAGCCTTGTAATTAGCAATATAGAAATAAAGTTGTTAATTTATAAGAATATTTGTCTGTAAGCTTTCCTAAAAGAAAGAAATAAATACTCTTTAATCCATCGTTTCTTTCTTGATTGTTTTTTAATTCGTCATATTTGATTATTTTCGTTATCTTGGTTTTTTAATTATTTAAAATAAGTGCAATAATTTTTTTCTTTCTGTCCTTTTTAAACCGTGCGTACACAAATCAAGCTGCTGAGCGACTAAGTGAAAACTTTACAATAATATTGCGTAGTGTTTGCGGTACCATATATTGATCAAGATATTGACAATCTTGTATTGACAATATTATTGTATGTGTGCGGCTAGCCCTACAGTTTCCTAGAAAATGCAGAAATTAGAAAAATTGTGCAAAATGTAATGCATAACGTGGTTTTCTAACATAATATAAGAGAGAAAAGTAATAACACATTTATATCAACTATAAAAACCTCTATATCAGAAAACTTTATTATTAGTACTTATACTTAAATATAATATTCTGCATAAATGACGGCACGAATTTCTGGAATTTATCAAAACGCCACGCAAGTTATGTTCTCGCGAAACGAAAAAAGGAATAACGTAACGTTAGATATTTAAAACAGTTTCCTTAAGCAGCAAAATTTTAATGTTTATTTTATAATTTTGTTGTTTTATTACCTGATCTGACAGACATTGCCCTGTCCTTATTGTAAGGTAAGTACTCCTTAAATTTTACAGGTAATGTTTTTCAAAAAGATTTTATCTTTACTGTTGATTGGGTCAATGATAACGGTAAGCTTAATAATAAGGAAAGTGTCTAGTTTAATAATAATTAATTTAAACGAATTATCGGATCGGAAAGTTTGATAAAAATTGTAAACGAAGTTACTGTTAACGCTGCTTTTTACAAGCTTTTTTTGCTGTTTCAAGCTGTCCTGCTGTCCCAATGTTTGTCTGTAATTCAAATCTTGCAAGGTAAATTTGATCAACTTCCCGGTTGAGCTGAAATTTTGGATGCAGTTTAAATCGGATGACAATGCAAAATTATTATGACATGGAGCTGATCTGATGATGGAACCGGAAGGTGGGCATAGGAACTCGGTAGTTAAACGACACAACCCTATGGAGTTTGGACCCGTTTGATCCGTCTTGATGAGTACTTTGGCGCTAGATGGTAACCAGGGTCTGATAATGGAGCTGTAAGATGGCCATAGGAACTCGGTAATTTAACGCCATAAACTCATCGGGCTTGGGCTCGTTTGCTTCGTCTTGTCGAGTAATTTAGTGCTAGAGCATTTTTGGGAAAGTAAGTTCGTTCGTTCGTTCATGTCAGAGTGTGGATTCTGTCTTTGATTAGATGGATGACCCAATGTCTGAATGGTATAAGGGTGTATAAGAATGTCATATCGCTAACGTTGCGCCTCAGGGTACCAGGGCGAACCCTGATGTACTGAAGCCCTCATCCCCCTACAATAAGTGCTCAAAACACATTGTGAGCGTACCACGGGCTGCAAACGGAACACCACGGCTACGCGCTACGCACTACGCCGTAGTCAATCCCGCATCAAAATAGTAAAAAGTTTAAAAATAAATTTTTTAATAAAAAAAAACTTTTCGACAACAAGTTTTTATTATTTCTTAATAAAAATAACTAAAAAGTTAAAAATAATTTAGACCAGATAAGAAATTACGATTATACAGGGCGTCCCACGGATATGCCACATGGAGGGAAAGTACCTTGAATATTGTAGATGGAACATTTCACTGAAAGAAGACATTATTTGAATTTAAAAAACAATTTAAACTGCATTCATATAATTTAAATAATTATATGGTTGAACCGGGAATCGAACCCGTTACATGAGAAAAAAAATCAACTAGTAGCTTTATCATACCGATCGAAAGGCTTTATCATAAGGATTATTTTTTGCTAAATAACATAGTGTCACAAATAAAAGGAAGACCATGAAGTTTACCATTTGATGTGAAATTTTGTTCAGAAAAATGAAAAGCCGACATTGCCGTAAGGACATACAACTGACATTATCTTAAGTACCTATTACTAATAAATGTACCCACTTGAGAAGTACGCATCATTTCCCTATTATAATTTAAGTGCATGAATAGGTATTATTCTAAATATCCACCACAACAAAATCAAAAAATCAACAGGGAGCGAAATAATCAAAAGAGTGCGACTTTGTATTCAACAGGAAGGGACTCATTTTGAGCTTTGATAAATTGAATAATATTGTATTAAAAATGTTAAAATTCATGGTTCTCCTTTTGTTTGTGACACTATGTTACTTAGCAAAAAATAATCCTTATTATGAAGCCTTTCGATCGGTATGATAAAGCTACAGGTTGATTATTTTTCTCATGTAACGGGTTCGATTGCCAGTTCAACTATGTTATTATTTAAATATCTATGAATGCAGTTTAAAATGTTTTGTAAATTCAACTAATGTCTTCTTTCAGTAAAACGTTCTATCTACAATATTCAAGGTACTTTCCCTCCATGTGGCATATTCGTGGGACGCCCTGTATAGGTACCTACATTGCAACCTCCAACGATAATTAACCTTCTTCGTCTACGTCACAATAATCCCCTATCGTACATACCATAAGAGGGTTTACGGGAGGCATTTCGGTATGCCATACAAACTTCCAAGTCGAAATTTTTGAAAACTATTGAGCCAATTTTGATGAAACTTTGCATGCTAAAGTAAAACACAGTGATCTAAATAGTTTGTTGAAAACATTTTTAAAAAACGAGTCTATCTGAGTCATTGCGATTTAAAGTTAGCTATAGAAAGTTTAAAATTGCAATAACTCACTTAAAAATACGTTTTTTAAAAATGTTTTCAACAAACTATTTAGATCCCTGTATTTTAATTTAACATGCAAAGTTTTATTAAAAATTTTAAAAATTTCCACTTGGAAGTTTGTATGGGAAATCGAAATGCGTAAACCCTCTTAACATAAATTTTTACTGACTTGTATTAAATCTTTGCGTTTTTATCACAGATACATTTGATGGAACATTATAGAACATTTAGCATATTACACATTCATTATTTTTCTTTTGCAATGGCAATGTTTGAAAACTTAATGAGCGTTGTTGAATGCGTTTAAACGATTGTTTATAAAAAATACATAGAAAAAATGGACCCCATTTTATACGATGCTAAATGTTTCTCTTGAATTCGAAAATATTCCGCGAAATAACATAACTAGTATCACGTTTCCGACCCTAAAGACTCAGATCTTCTTCCTTGATGCCCAGTAGATGCACTACATGATTACCACCTCATTTTCCTGCGTCATTATAAACACATACACGTAAAGTAGTACTACGAAATCCGAATGGAAATTTCAAGTAACAGTGGACTTCATCTTGTACACACATTTAGTAATCCATGTAAAGGCTATCTGCAGCCCAAAGTGAAACATCTGAAAGCTTGGTTTTTTCAAATGTTTATATTAATTAATTACTAAATATCCCAGACCATCCATTATTTTGTCTTACAAACAACGATCCTCGGTCTTCAAAAACATTCAGTGACCCTGAAAGGGCTCAACGTAAAAATTATCGTAATAGCATTTTAACAAAACAGGAAGTAAAATAAGGAAAACAAGTTAAATAGCAAAGCCAAGTCGGTTTTTGCAAAGAAAAATAAAACAAAAGAGCGTTCACAAATCTTTCAGATAATATATTATATGGAAAAATATTAACCGTGTTGCGTACCGGTGAAAGAATACACACCCTCTCTTTCCTTGGGTATCGGTATCAACTAACTGACTAAACACTGCACATACATCCAACAGTTTAGAGCGGTCACGCTGAGCACATGTGCAGTCGCTATTTGGTGAAAATTGGACTATGGTAGAGGACTGCTTTTGCCTAGTCTCTGACTAACTCTTAGGGTATAATAGTCGTGATTATACGTAAACATGTATTAAATGGTATAATCAACACTTAACCGCATTGGACCATCATAGTAGGATATGACCCAATCCACCCATGTACGTATGCCATGTAGGAAGGAGTGTACCAAGAAGTGGACGTTTAATAGGCCAAAGGTGAATTAAACAAAATGAAAAAACACCGTCTCCCACACCCACCCCCAACATCAAGTTTAAATTTTCGATCATATATTTTATATACTCGTATATGCTTATAAAACATATAAGACAAAGTTGAAAAATGTAATAATTTTTTCTAAGAGGAAGTCTAATTTAGATTATATTAAAAGAAGCACAAATAAAACAAAGACCACTTGGGGTTTGATAAAGCTACATACTTCACCGGAAACCGAACTAAAGCAATCAATAGAACATCTTCACAGTAAAGGTCGCTATATTACGAACCCTCAAGAAATAGCAAATTACCTTAACATTTTTTTTGTAACACAAAACATTAATGTAAATAAACGTAATTCATATAAACCGAGCTCTAATGATGCCTGCAACAGCATTTTTTAAAACCTACAAGCAAAAGTGAAATTTTGGAATGTATGAAAAAGCTTAAAAATAAAAAAAAGCTGTGGAAATGACCAAATAGCTATTCAAGTAGTTAAGTCTAGCATAGAACTTATAGCAGAACACTTGGCTTATTGCAAATATGATGTTTTAGACCGGCTGTTTTCCAGATAAATTAAAAATTTTAATTATTAGGCCGCTGCATAAAAAGGGGTCTAAGAGCCTAGCTTGTAATTATAAACCAATTTCTGTTCTACTTGCATTTTCGAAAATATTTGAGAAATTATTGTATGCCAGACAGCTTAGTTTTATAAACACACAAAATATTATTAGTGAATCTCAATTTTCATTTAGAAAAGGCTCTTCAACTTCCATGGCTGCCTTTTGTTAATTGAATAAAGCATGGCAGGCAACTGACAACAAAACAGATTGTACTGCTCTCTTGATTGATATGACCAAGAGATTTGACTGTGTCGATACGTGGTGACTCTTTACTTTAAACCTCTTACAATCATACCTTAGTAATAAAATGCAAAAACAGGGCTGACTATATTTAACAAAGAAACCAAATCACTCAAAGTGGTCGAATCAAATCTGGAAAATATAATTATGGGAGTTCCACTGGGTAGTATTTTGGAGCCACTTTTGTTTCTCATATATACTAAAGAGTTACCGGATATTACTAACCACTTGTGTGTAATGTTCGCAGATGACGCATCAATTTAATTCGTAAGAAATGTTGATGTCAGTTTAAGTGACTTTGTAAATTATATTATATGCTTGACATTAAATAATTTAACAAATTGGTTGAATTCTTTTAATTTCACCGTAAATTTACTAAAATCCAATAATATTCAATTTAGAAATTACAAAAGAGGGCCACTTAATCTAAATATTGAACTAAACAACACAAAAATAGATGAAGTCGAAAATAAAGAGTTTTTAGGCTTAGTCTTAGATAGTCATTTAAACTGAAAAGTCCATATTGATAAAATTAATAAAAAAATCCATGGCTTGTGTTACGCTTTATCGGTGTTGGTTGACGTATCATCTGTAGAGGTAGCGATCAACGCGTACTATGGAAACGTATATTCAGTCCTAAGCTACGGGATAATATTTTGGGGTAACTCAGTCGATGTAAAAAGTACCTTCCTGTTACAAAAAAGGTGCTTAACAACAATATTTGGAATCAAATATAACGACCTGGCGTGCCATTTTTAAAGAGAAAAAGATATTAACTTTAACCACCAAATATATCATAGAAATTTTTCAATTTGTACGAAGTAACAATCATGTACTTGCAAAGAAGTCTGAAAAGAAAGTTAGAAAAACAACTATAAAGTTTTTTGATGACCTTTATTTACCGCTAGTTAGATCGGCTATTTTAGAAAAGAGTGACTACGTATCTGCTGTCTGTGTTTACAATAAATTACCTATACATATTAAACAAGTTCCTGAACATAAATTTAAAAAAACGATAAAGGAATGGTTATTTTGTAATGTATTTTATGTCCTTCACGTATATTTTGTTTTAAATAATTGTAATTTTGACATGGCTATTGTTATTAATTTTTTATTCTAATTTACATTTAATATATTATACAATGCTCCTGGAATATATTATTTAATAATTAATGAACATGGCATGGTTATCTGATAATTATAAACTTACTGTAATGCCCGATATGAGTAACTGTTAGGACCGACCTATTACAATTACACCTAGTAATAAGATACAATGTAACAGTTATGCAATAAAATGTTCTATTCTATACTTTAATTATTATATGATCGAAGCTTTCATCATCATCATCATAATGAGCCCGTGTCAGTCCACTGCTGGACATAGGCCTCTCCCAACGCATGCTACTGAGCCCGATCTTCGGCTCTACTATTCCAATTGCCAGATATCTACAAATATCGTCGCTCCAACTAGCCGGAGGGCGTCCTGCACTATGAAGCTTTAAACTAAGTAAATTAATAATTAACTTTATCTCTTTTACTTGCCATTGGCTAAATGTGCAAACCGCAC
Organism: Scoparia ambigualis; assembly: GCA_963921215.1. Taxonomy (NCBI): domain Eukaryota; kingdom Metazoa; phylum Arthropoda; class Insecta; order Lepidoptera; family Crambidae; genus Scoparia; species Scoparia ambigualis. Next base: position 63,639,708 of record OY992501.1, read on the forward strand.
GAAGCCATTATAAAGGAGACTAATTTTTTTAATGTTTTTATTCTGCAAGGGAAACCGCTTGGCATTCATCTCACTTGATGCTAATAAGTGACGATAAGGTGACGATAAGGCCGTAGGTGGAAGCGCCATTCTCCCGGAATCCTCAACCACTGCGGAACTGGCTATCTTATCTCTATTGTCGGAACGCAACAATGCTATAAACATCGGTTTTTTTATAAAAGAAGGAGGCAAACGAGCAGGCGGGTCACCTGATGGAGAGTAATCACCGCCGCCCATGGACACCCGCAAAACCAGAGGAATCGCAGACGCGTTGCCGGCCTTTAGAGAAGGAATAGGGTTCAGGAAGGAATAAAGGAGGGGGGGGGGGGATTTGGGCATCCGGAACTCTCACTGGCCGGACGAAACACAACAGCACCAAGTGCCATTATTTCACGCCGGATATTTGTGAGCCGGGCGAGCAGGCCCAATGCGTGCTGCAACGCAGCGTGGCTCGACACACTCCAGATGGTGGTAGCTAGCCAGGCGGACTTAAGAGCCCTACCACCAACCAAACCGAGCACACAAAGATGTACCCCCCGCAGGGAATCGAACCTAAGATCATTGGGTCTGAGACCGGTGCCTTAGCCACTAGACCACGGAGGCGGTTAAAATAATAACTAATGTTCAAACTGCTTTATAAAGAAGAAGAAAAAATTGGAAGAAACAATATATAACATCCGATCCATTTCAAGTGGTAACATTAAGGTAAACGATATTCAAGGAAAAGGCACAATAGGATGTACTTGTCAGAAGAATTACTGTGAAATATATCATTTTGACTCTCACGTACTAAAAGATCTGTTAACTTTTATTGTGAATGCCTTATGTTTCGTTATTTTGTTTATGTTTTTTTTTGTTCTGCTGGTCATATCAGGTTTGATTGATTGTTATATGAGATTATTTTAGAATACTAATAGTCTCATCATAATGCTGTATTTCTAATAACAATGTTTTGGCTATGACTGAAGCTTTATGAGCTCAAGCTCTCTTCTTGAGATATTATTATAGCCAGTTTATAAATAGTTGATTTATCGGGGTTAAGCGCACTTTCACCATCAGCTTTATTATCACCTAAGTCATCAGGTGATGACAGCGTTGACTCACCACCTGTCATGCTGAGCACATGTGCAGTTGTAGTTTAGTGAAACGTGGACTACGTCAAAGGACTGCGTCTACGGTCATCATTAGAGTTGGGAAAAAGTGCTTATTTTATTTTATCGTTTAAGCATTGTACGATTTTCAAAAAGCATGCTTTTAGAAATGCTTTTTGCTTTTTTGTTTTTTACTTACAAAACGCTGGCTACGTTGTGTTTAAACGAAAAACGTAAAGTTGTCTGTCTGCTTTACGTTTTTCATTTAAACACAACGTAGCCAGCTTTTTGTAAGTAAAAAGCTAAAAAGCAAACAGCATTTAAGTTTTGAACTTTTTTATATTTTTCTTTCATTATTACATTCGGCAGTTTATCATCGTGGATTTGCTTAAAAAATCTGAAATACTGGAAGTATTGATGTAGTTTTATAGAGACCTCATAGATGGCGGGACGTACACTTTTATAAGTGAAAAGCTTAATAAGTGTAAACCTAAAAGCATGCTTATTACTTTTGTCTAAAAGTATACTTATTTAAGTGCTTTTGCTATTAACGCCCACCTCTAGTCATCATTGCTTAGCTTCTGACTAACCCTTTGAGGATGGATAACAGACGTGAATCTATGTATCTATATAACATCAGGTGAGATGAAGGCCAAGTGCTAACCCGTAAGAGTACAATAAAATCTTCAAAACCACCATTGTTGCGATACGCTCTGGGGATCTAATATGGCCACTTCGAGAGATTCTTCAAAAAACAATTCACATTGTGAATTCCTTGCAGATCCTTAGCAATTCCTTGAATAATCATAAAATGGTCATTTAAGAATGTGAATCGTATTCAATTCAATTCATACTGTGATTCATATTTAGTATAAGATCCCTTCGCAACAATACAAGCTGAGGCGGGGTCCTGATTGACAATTGTCTTATTTTAATTTATGTTATTATTTTATTTCTGTTTGGCAAATAAATGTTCACTCTCTCTCTCTCTCTCTCTCAAAACTATTTAAAATTCCAATTTGACTCCGATTAACTTTGAATCGATATAACTATTTAATCCTTTGAACGGCAGCACACCGAGAGCCGGTTACTAACATGTTAATTGTGTCTGATTTTACGACAGCTTACAGGTTAACATTAGACAAACATTTGGATATGGAAAATAATTCCCATTCGCCTCGATGTAGGATTCTGATCAGAATCAGACTGAATAAAGACAAGCCTAATGCATATTTCTACCGGTAAACAGCAATGTTTTATAATACTGTGTTCGGGTTTGAGGGAAGAAGGAGAAGACATCTTCTTCAACCTGTCGCCATCCAATGCTGAATGTAGACCTTTCCCTGTGTACGCTAGACTTTAATAATTCTAAACCCGATCTATCCCATGACTCTTATCGATTTCATATCTCGATTGAAGCTATTATATTGCGACAAAATTGTAACAACTAGAAGTAAGTGAACTAAAGATTAACGTCCGAAATTAATAACGTGTCTGTAGATTGTTTAGTTTCAATATTAATTTTTTTGTCTGAACATCTACAAAATCACATCTACAAAAATTATATAAAGTTTCTCACTCTAGTAGGCTAAACAACTATAGATAACTAGGTTGTTAGTTTCGGTCGTTAGTGTCGGCAACGCGCGCTCGCTGCCATCGGCATGGCTGTATAAATGTTTTCCGGTTCAGTATCATACAAGAACAAAAACACCTTCAACAATTCTATAAAAGTTGAGTCTTTTCGACGCATATCAATTTAGAATAGATAACAATATTTGATACGACCTCTATGTGCCAATACACAAACACTAACATTAGATAAAAGGTTATCCCCCTGTCACGATGCACTAAAAAGGCTATAGTATTCCGATAGCCAACGTAATTTGTGGAGTAGACGAGTCAAAGGGATTGTCAGAAGCATTCCCATATAATATTTCACGCGCTCGGGCTGGCTCACCTTTATCAAACATCTATGTTTCTACCGCAGTGACGTTCCATTAGACGGCACGTATCTACGTGTATGAAATCAAATTTGTGTTTTGCAATTCCATTTCGTGGGGTACGGGTTCGTGGGATTGTAAACTAAAAATAGGCTGTATCGAATAAAACAATATTGTTCAGCCGTAGCCGTCACAAGGCCTGTTCTCTCTTTCCACTCTTCGCGATTGAGAGCATTCGATTGCGCGCGAACGCGAAACGCGAATATAGAAATGGTTTCGCGGCTTCGCGTTCGCGCGTCGCCGCCGCGCCGTCTGTTTCTGGGTCTGCCACGACGTGTCTTGGCGTTCATGAAAAATAACATTTTTATAAAGACGTTTTTAAAGTTTTTTTAAACACATGTACTCGTACCTAAGAACAAGCCACCGGTTTTACGAAGCTTAAAGAAAGCGAAGCTTAAAGAAACACTTAGGACGGCAGGTTTAATTTCCTTAAAACGGTAAAGATTTTTTCCGTTACAAATGTATTAAATGTAATATTAATACCTATGCTGGCAAAAAGCTTCTCCGAGCATTATTTTTACTTTCCACAAGCTCCTCCAAAATGCAAACAACATTTTACCAAACATTCTACAAAATATTTTAAATAAATAAAAATATGTTTTCCTGTTTTCTTACTTTTGTTGAAACTTCACGCGGAAACTGTTAAAACGGATTAACATAAAACATAACATTATGCTCCCAGTTTATACCTACTTATGAAACTATTTGAGCGAAACATTTAAAATAGACACCATTTCTAGGGAAGGTGATGATTTTCATGGATCGAGTTATTGAAGTCTATATAAAAAAAGAAATACTATATGATGAGTGAAAGTGTACTTATTAATTATTATAAAAATATAAAAGGATTCCTACATTTCGAACAAAAATAGATGACTATATTTTGAGCTTAATAAGACACCGTATTGGGATAGACAAAGGGATCTTGCTCGTTTCATATAGTGATTAACAGATCAATACGAGAAATTGAAGATAAATTATTGATCAATCATAATTAAAATATGTTTAGCCATTCAGTCAAAAACGAAACTGATATTCAAAAGTTAGTGCAGTAGTGACACGTCGATAGGCTGATAAACAGCTGGTATACATACTCGTACTGTAATGACTTTTATCCCCAAAAGGCTAGTCAGATACTGCCACCCTCTCTCTTCCCTTGGATATCGTAAAAGGCGACTTACGTACTAAATACTGCACATAAATCTAACAACGTAGAGCGGCATACGTGCAGTCGCAATTTAATGAAAAGTGGACTATTGCATATGACTACTTTTGCGGCCTTAATTGCCTAGTCTCTGATTGCCTAATTGCCTAATTGACTAACCCTTCGGGGATAATAGTCGTGATTATGTATATATTATTATGTATGACAACTGCACATGTGCTCAGCGTGACAGATGGTGAGCCCATCGCCGCTTTATGCTGTTGGATGTATGTGCAGTCTTTAGTCCGTTAGCCGTCTTTTACGACACCCAAGGGAAGAGTAGATGGGTTGTATTCTGTTGATGAGTTGCCACCACACAGCACAGGTATAAAAACCTCCATCAACAAAACCCCTTCGAACGTATTTAAACATAATAAACATTTCGCTGTCGAAACCTTCCAAACGATGAAAGTTCCACTCGTCACGTCGGAAACTCTTTCAATTTAAATTGAATAATTTATAGAGGCTTTGATCCCGCTTACAGGCGTAAACCTCTTTTGTTTATTGTTTTTCTCGAAAAGCGTCGATTCTTTTCGATGCCACGATGACTTAACTTCTCGAAAATGGGTATTTGTAATATTATTATGGTTATATTTTGTAAAAATAATAATGTGGATGCTCTTTAATGTGAACGCAAATATTAAATAAAGCTTTTTAACTTGATGGTGGGGTTCTGTCTGTACTACGGTCAAATTCGATAAATAATTTACTATTCATTGTGCTAAATATGTCATTCGGATTTTTACTTTTTTCTTGAAAGAGGTTCACAAGAAAACCACTAACAATGTGTGCTTTCTTTAAAAAAACAGTTAGAATCCGAGTGAGACTAGATATGGATGATAGAATGGTGTATATGATAGAATGGTTAGCACGCCGGGTCTGGCGTCGCGCTATCTCAGAGGGGTTCAATTCCCGGTCGGGTCAATTTAGAGAAAAACTGTTTTCTAAATTGATTTCGAATCTGGGTGTTATTTTAAATGTTTATGATTGTCTTACCACATTAAAGAGTTTCAAAAGGATACTCATCTTTGTTAAAATATTTATTTTGTATTAAAAAGAAACACAAATTTTTAAAAGTGTACATTAAGCAAATACTTCAATTAACAGGAAGCTAACTGCTGTTCTCACCTCTAGAAAAGAGCTGCTCGAGCTTTAAAAGGCTTATTGGAAGTCGAGCCAAAAAGCTCGTTAGTACAGCTCATTGGTTAAAGCGATACGGCGGCGTCTCTGACACGAACGTGGCGTTGCTTGGCGGTCCAAATTGCGATTCATTACTTAACAGATTTTATTTAAAAAAAAATGATTTTGTTGTAACAATGGTTATCCTCTTGTCTATCACCAAGACTTCTATAGGTTGCTAACAATTAAATGTCTATTGTGTCTGGTATAACGACAACTGAACTTTTCTATGTCAAAAATGAAAATACGTCAGGTGGTACTCAAGTACCCACATAAATATTTATAGATATTTCATAAAAACTAAAATAAAATGTAAGACGGCAATTCTTCGATCTTATGTAATTACCATTTTTAATTTATCAACCAAATTGTTGCAACACAAAATAATGCTGTAACATACCTAAATTACAAAATAATAACAAACATGTAGGGTTGATATTGAGGTTAATTCCTTCCCATTTCTTACACTTTAATCGTTTCACGTAGCGCTGAAAGAAAACTACCACCCCCTCTCTCCTTTCTTGGGTGTCGTATAAGGTGAATAACGGACATACACGATTGCATATACATCCAACAGCATAGAGCGGCGATGAGCTCACCACCTGTCACGCGGAGAACATGTGCAGCCGCTATTTGGTGAAAAGTGGACTATGGGAGAGGACTGCTTTTGCTGTTCTCATTGCTTAGAGACCCCCCACATTGGCGTCTTTCGACGTCGGCCTCGAGCCGGCGTACACGCGGCGTCAGTGCAGAGCTCGCGCGGCGTCGACGCGACGCCGCGCGCCGCATAGACGCCGGCATGACGCTGACGCTCGAAAGACGCCAGTGTGGGGGGTCTTTAGTCTCTGACTAACCCTTCGGGGATAAAGGTCGTGATTATATAATATGTATGTATGTATTTCACCAATTTTGTAATATTTATAAATACCAACCGATGATTCTTTCCCTATTCTATTACTACAATTAGATTGTTAAAACAATGCTATAAGACCGCTGTAAACAACAGAATACAGGCAATAAACAGTTTGCGAGCCCATATGATGTTCGATAAAATCCATTACACTCTATAAAAACAAAGTATTACGACTTGTAAGACTGTAAGCTTATTACGACTAGATCGATATCGCCGATGGCTTTCTTTGTACTGTCATGAGCTCCCAATGATGTACTTACACTTTTTATTTTATACCTCTGTGCAATGAGATAAGCAGTGAATGGGATAGCTAAAACATCATTTATAAGAAGATTTTACTAAGAAGTTAACGTTAAAGGGGTGGCGCGCGATTGCAAAAACTGACATTTAAGTCTCTTAATGAACTTCAAAGCAAAATCAATCCTAATGATATTTAAAATTAGAACAATTCAGCTTTGAAGTTTCAGACCTAGTAATTTAATTAGAGCAATGTTTTTATTCTGCAAAATGTGCAAAACCATCACGCGATTGTGTTAAAAATAAAAATTTACTTTTTAAAAAAGAAGGTGACCTGCGAAATATCAATACAAATGTTTTCATTTAAGAATTATTGTTCAATGCGTAAAATTAAAAAAGTTGTCGAAAAAAAATGTTTCTAGGAGTCATTAGATTTATGTACTTATTGTTGGTTATTGTTTAAAGAATTTGTTTCAAATTTCAACTAGGCCATGACCTTGTGCAATGATCAGGCTAACTTACACAAGTTCTTTTAATGTATTTAACTAATTCAGCGCATAGTACAAGTAACTTAAAAATATGTAAATTTTCACAATTACGTGTGTATACGTAATTATGTTAATAATATGTGTAAAACTTGTTATTTTATTATATTGTTTTACAAGGCAATTGACGTTGCAACTTTGTGGTTTAAAATTATTCTGCTTGTCCATACCAAGAACAAGAAGTAAACCTTACCATTTATCTGTGCTAAGTAGACAATAGACATTGGCTATTGGTGGAGACTCATATACTTACTCAAATACTTACTGCCTTTGCCCGTAACACATGCTCGTACATTACAGAGTCACATTTGTCATATGTATTGCGTGTTCCGATGCTTATGTAAAAAACATGAGCATTAATATTCCGGTGAGAGTTGTTCTGATTCATAATATTGTAGTTGTTTTTCTCATAAAGTTTTGGTGGAAGCTACTACCTATTGTAAGTGCTTTGCTTTTATATTTAAAAAAAAAGTTAAAAGCTGATTTAAAAAAAAAAAAATTTAGGTAGTTGCTATGAAAAAAGCGGCCTAGTGAGGATCTCTGTGAATATTTCAAACGTCTACCTGGTGCCGTCATTAATATCGAGCAAAAAACGGCAAACAAATCACGTTTCAGTATGTTTATTTTGTTTACATATTAGTATTTGTTGTTATACCGGCAATAGAAATACATAATGTGTGAAAATTCAACTGTCTAGCTATCACGGTTCATGAGATACAGCCTGGTGACGGACGGACGGACGGACAGTGGAGTCTTAGTAATAGGGTCCCGTTTTTACCCCCTTTGGGTACGGAACCCCGGAAATGATTAAGTCTTTCGGAAACTTATAATTTTAAGATTTTCTTTAAAAATGAATGAGCACGTACCACTTTTACTGCTTTGTTAAACCCACAAAATAATATAGCAGGCGCTTGTCAGTTTTTATTTAAATTGTAATATTATAACACACACACTAAAGTGTTCAAGCGACTCTTTTTGCTGAACGTTCAAACTGTAAGTACAAAGAATCAAACTATAAAAGCGACAAAATTTTACTAGAAAATAAACTACCAGTCTCAGGAAGCTCGAATGGGATTCGAACCTACGAACTATCTATTTGTGAATTCCATTGTGAATGCAAAATTTCAATAATAAAAATATACTTAAAAGCGACCTCAAAAAAAATCAAAAATGCATTGAAACCGACTCTAACAATACAAAATTACTGACTTAAATAATTATAAGAAACTAAAAAGAGTCTTAAAAAAATAAAAAATAAGTAATGGAGATCATTCGGGTTCCATACATTTTTGGGCCATTTAAGAAAGTGCCGGCCAACAAAAAAAAAATAGGACGTATTGTTAGAACTAGCTATTTGGAGTAATAGTTAATATGGCACAAAAGTTGTAGGATTACTCAGAGCCAAGTTATACAAGTTCGATGATTCATCATTTTCATGCATTTATTGATTTCTAAAAGTGCTGGGTCTGGGAAACATAAAACAATGATACATATGGCTAGAACTAATAATCTGAAGCAATTGTCATTGCAGTGCAAAAGCAGTCATGATCAATTCAAAAAAATTAGGAATCAAATAACTGTATGAAAATGATGAATCTTCGAACTTGTATAACTTGGCTCGGAGCAATCTTACAACTTTTGTGCCATATTAACTATTTATCCAAATGGCTAGTTCTAACAATACGTACCATTTTTTTTTGTTGGCCGGCACTTTCAGAAAAGGCCCAAAAAAATTATGTCCGTTCATTCCTATAAGTACAGTTATCTAAACTTACTTACATACTTTTGAAGTCTGCTCCAATTACGGCAAATTAAATCCATAAGAAAATAATTTAATTACAAATATTATTCTACGTAATTAAAATGGGACAAAATAGGAAGTACATAAATCCTTTCAAACAAAAAAAAAATATGTAAACGGCAAACATACATACCTACCTCCTTCTGTTTTTCAAGTCGGTTAAAAATGGTAAACTACATTTTCATGCAAACAAAGTAGATGCACCTACCTCTATAACACGTATATATTCTCTATCATGACTGTGTTTAAGTCTTTACTAAGTTTATAAGTCTGAAGTCGACTCTTAGCTCTAAGACATATTACCGCCAAAGTAAGCAAAGGAGCTTTCGCTTCGGTAAACTACTCGTTGCAACTTTTAATATAGTTGGACGTATTTATTTGATACTAGCGCAATATTTAATAAAGTAAAAAGGAACATTACACAGTTTTTATAAATGAATTTTTTGTATATTGTATTTTATGAAAGTGAAAATTTATGCCATTATTTCGTTAATCTTAATGCTTTAGGTGGACTGGAAATTTTGTACTAAGAAAAAATTACAACAATCTTGGTGTTTTTTACGACGGTTTCCCATTACAATAGAAGAACAAGTAAAAAAACAATAATTTCTTGCACAGTTATGTACGTGCCGTTTGTTTTAGACCCAAAATATTCTCGTTCAATTCCCAGCGTAGGGCTTGAACTATGTATTAACTATGTATTACTGAACAATGGTTGAGCATGGTTGAGCCAGGGGGGTGTCAGTTTAGGTACGTTTGGTGCGCGAGCCGACGCACCGAACACGTCTTGCTTCCCAGCGCGCGCGCGTAAACCCTACGCTCTGTGACGTCATGACGTCAAATCGATATCGAGTCAGCGTTGTTTAACGGAATATGAACGCTCGGGTCACACAATAAGTTTCAATTCGCGTGAAAGTCGTTAGAGAGTGAACCATCTGTACTGTAGTACATTAGTTATGCTGTGGTTGAGCGAAACGATGGCTAATTCACATGTCATACTCGTGAACGGGTGCCGCATGTGGAGGCTGGTCTGCTCTTGTATTCTTATTTTTATTTGTAGTAGAAATAGTCTTTCTTTTTATTGTTTCAAATATACTGTAAGACGTTGTTTATTTTATTTTAAATTGAGCAATACCTGTTTTTATTGGATATTATTTTGTATCTGTTGTGTTGTCTTGTAATCTTATTAAATGTTTTTCTGTTGTAATGGAAAATGTCCTTCTATGACAGGGAGGGTATTTTCAATTTGTATTGACGCTGTAAAAGAAAGGGAGAAAAGAAATGCCCTTGCTGAGATTCTTGCCGGTTCTTCTCAGTACAAGGCTCCCGCCCGTCCGATAGCATTGCGACATTCATAAGTGCTCAATTATTGTAGCCTAAATTGAATAAATTATATTGAAATTTGAATTTGAACTCTTGGCTAGCCTCAACTATCTTATTTTAAGACTGTCATCGTGACGACAATCGAAGATAAGATAGCCATTTCCTTAGTATCCTAAAATTCATTAAACTGACATACAAAACTGTTGTGGTATTAGGCAGACAAAATCTAAATTATATTTGCCTCTTTCAATCAGGCCCTTTGACGAAAATACCTTTCAAATTCAGACCAAAACATTATAATAATGGAGCAGTCGGCAAAGGTCCATGACCCGTGTGAAGCAACGTTAATTAACAACGGTGATCAACGCCTTTAATTAAGACAATTTGAGTCCTGTGATTTGGACATTTAAAATAAAATTTTAATTAAAGGTCATATTGTCCTTAGGAAGGCTCTCGATCAAAAAGGGAAATTATTATTTAATCCTATTCAGAAGTCAAGTTATAAACAAATATTCAAAATGTTTATACAATTATTTACAAATATTTTTCCGGTTAGGTAACTTTGATTTTGAGTTTCTTATTATAGCGGCTAAGCCATTTTTACTCAACATACAATCACGACTATAATTATCCTCGAAGGGTTAGTCAGAGACTAGGCAATGACTGTAATGACTTTTATCCCCAAAAGGCTAGTCAGATACTGCCACCCTCTCTCTTCCCTTGGATATCGTAAAAGGCGACTTACGTACTAAATACTGCACATAAATCTAACAACGTAGAGCGGCATACGTGCAGTCGCAATTTAATGAAAAGTGGACTATTGCATATGACTACTTTTGCGGCCTTAATTGCCTAGTCTCTGATTGCCTAATTGCCTAATTGACTAACCCTTCGGGGATAATAGTCGTGATTATGTATATATTATTATGTATGACAACTGCACATGTGCTCAGCGTGACAGATGGTGAGCCCATCGCCGCTTTATGCTGTTGGATGTATGTGCAGTCTTTAGTCCGTTAGCCGTCTTTTACGACACCCAAGGGAAGAGTAGATGGGTTGTATTCTGTTGATGAGTTGCCACCACACAGCACAGGTATAAAAACCTCCATCAACAAAACCCCTTCGAACGTATTTAAACATAATAAACATTTCGCTGTCGAAACCTTCCAAACGATGAAAGTTCCACTCGTCACGTCGGAAACTCTTTCAATTTAAATTGAATAATTTATAGAGGCTTTGATCCCGCTTACAGGCGTAAACCTCTTTTGTTTATTGTTTTTCTCGAAAAGCGTCGATTCTTTTCGATGCCACGATGACTTAACTTCTCGAAAATGGGTATTTGTAATATTATTATGGTTATATTTTGTAAAAATAATAATGTGGATGCTCTTTAATGTGAACGCAAATATTAAATAAAGCTTTTTAACTTGATGGTGGGGTTCTGTCTGTACTACGGTCAAATTCGATAAATAATTTACTATTCATTGTGCTAAATATGTCATTCGGATTTTTACTTTTTTCTTGAAAGAGGTTCACAAGAAAACCACTAACAATGTGTGCTTTCTTTAAAAAAACAGTTAGAATCCGAGTGAGACTAGATATGGATGATAGAATGGTGTATATGATAGAATGGTTAGCACGCCGGGTCTGGCGTCGCGCTATCTCAGAGGGGTTCAATTCCCGGTCGGGTCAATTTAGAGAAAAACTGTTTTCTAAATTGATTTCGAATCTGGGTGTTATTTTAAATGTTTATGATTGTCTTACCACATTAAAGAGTTTCAAAAGGATACTCATCTTTGTTAAAATATTTATTTTGTATTAAAAAGAAACACAAATTTTTAAAAGTGTACATTAAGCAAATACTTCAATTAACAGGAAGCTAACTGCTGTTCTCACCTCTAGAAAAGAGCTGCTCGAGCTTTAAAAGGCTTATTGGAAGTCGAGCCAAAAAGCTCGTTAGTACAGCTCATTGGTTAAAGCGATACGGCGGCGTCTCTGACACGAACGTGGCGTTGCTTGGCGGTCCAAATTGCGATTCATTACTTAACAGATTTTATTTAAAAAAAAATGATTTTGTTGTAACAATGGTTATCCTCTTGTCTATCACCAAGACTTCTATAGGTTGCTAACAATTAAATGTCTATTGTGTCTGGTATAACGACAACTGAACTTTTCTATGTCAAAAATGAAAATACGTCAGGTGGTACTCAAGTACCCACATAAATATTTATAGATATTTCATAAAAACTAAAATAAAATGTAAGACGGCAATTCTTCGATCTTATGTAATTACCATTTTTAATTTATCAACCAAATTGTTGCAACACAAAATAATGCTGTAACATACCTAAATTACAAAATAATAACAAACATGTAGGGTTGATATTGAGGTTAATTCCTTCCCATTTCTTACACTTTAATCGTTTCACGTAGCGCTGAAAGAAAACTACCACCCCCTCTCTCCTTTCTTGGGTGTCGTATAAGGTGAATAACGGACATACACGATTGCATATACATCCAACAGCATAGAGCGGCGATGAGCTCACCACCTGTCACGCGGAGAACATGTGCAGCCGCTATTTGGTGAAAAGTGGACTATGGGAGAGGACTGCTTTTGCTGTTCTCATTGCTTAGAGACCCCCCACATTGGCGTCTTTCGACGTCGGCCTCGAGCCGGCGTACACGCGGCGTCAGTGCAGAGCTCGCGCGGCGTCGACGCGACGCCGCGCGCCGCATAGACGCCGGCATGACGCTGACGCTCGAAAGACGCCAGTGTGGGGGGTCTTTAGTCTCTGACTAACCCTTCGGGGATAAAGGTCGTGATTATATAATATGTATGTATGTATTTCACCAATTTTGTAATATTTATAAATACCAACCGATGATTCTTTCCCTATTCTATTACTACAATTAGATTGTTAAAACAATGCTATAAGACCGCTGTAAACAACAGAATACAGGCAATAAACAGTTTGCGAGCCCATATGATGTTCGATAAAATCCATTACACTCTATAAAAACAAAGTATTACGACTTGTAAGACTGTAAGCTTATTACGACTAGATCGATATCGCCGATGGCTTTCTTTGTACTGTCATGAGCTCCCAATGATGTACTTACACTTTTTATTTTATACCTCTGTGCAATGAGATAAGCAGTGAATGGGATAGCTAAAACATCATGTATAAGAAGATTTTACTAAGAAGTTAACGTTAAAGGGGTGGCGCGCGATTGCAAAAACTGACATTTAAGTCTCTTAATGAACTTCAAAGCAAAATCAATCCTAATGATATTTAAAATTAGAACAATTCAGCTTTGAAGTTTCAGACCTAGTAATTTAATTAGAGCAATGTTTTTATTCTGCAAAATGTGCAAAACCATCACGCGATTGTGTTAAAAATAAAAATTTACTTTTTAAAAAAGAAGGTGACCTGCGAAATATCAATACAAATGTTTTCATTTAAGAATTATTGTTCAATGCGTAAAATTAAAAAAGTTGTCGAAAAAAAATGTTTCTAGGAGTCATTAGATTTATGTACTTATTGTTGGTTATTGTTTAAAGAATTTGTTTCAAATTTCAACTAGGCCATGACCTTGTGCAATGATCAGGCTAACTTACACAAGTTCTTTTAATGTATTTAACTAATTCAGCGCATAGTACAAGTAACTTAAAAATATGTAAATTTTCACAATTACGTGTGTATACGTAATTATGTTAATAATATGTGTAAAACTTGTTATTTTATTATATTGTTTTACAAGGCAATTGACGTTGCAACTTTGTGGTTTAAAATTATTCTGCTTGTCCATACCAAGAACAAGAAGTAAACCTTACCATTTATCTGTGCTAAGTAGACAATAGACATTGGCTATTGGTGGAGACTCATATACTTACTCAAATACTTACTGCCTTTGCCCGTAACACATGCTCGTACATTACAGAGTCACATTTGTCATATGTATTGCGTGTTCCGATGCTTATGTAAAAAACATGAGCATTAATATTCCGGTGAGAGTTGTTCTGATTCATAATATTGTAGTTGTTTTTCTCATAAAGTTTTGGTGGAAGCTACTACCTATTGTAAGTGCTTTGCTTTTATATTTAAAAAAAAAGTTAAAAGCTGATTTAAAAAAAAAAAAATTTAGGTAGTTGCTATGAAAAAAGCGGCCTAGTGAGGATCTCTGTGAATATTTCAAACGTCTACCTGGTGCCGTCATTAATATCGAGCAAAAAACGGCAAACAAATCACGTTTCAGTATGTTTATTTTGTTTACATATTAGTATTTGTTGTTATACCGGCAATAGAAATACATAATGTGTGAAAATTCAACTGTCTAGCTATCACGGTTCATGAGATACAGCCTGGTGACGGACGGACGGACGGACAGTGGAGTCTTAGTAATAGGGTCCCGTTTTTACCCCCTTTGGGTACGGAACCCCGGAAATGATTAAGTCTTTCGGAAACTTATAATTTTAAGATTTTCTTTAAAAATGAATGAGCACGTACCACTTTTACTGCTTTGTTAAACCCACAAAATAATATAGCAGGCGCTTGTCAGTTTTTATTTAAATTGTAATATTATAACACACACACTAAAGTGTTCAAGCGACTCTTGTTGCTGAACGTTCAAACTGTAAGTACAAAGAATCAAACTATAAAAGCGACAAAATTTTACTAGAAAAAAAACTACCAGTCTCAGGAAGCTCGAATGGGATTCGAACCTACGAACTATCTATTTGTGAATTCCATTGTGAATGCAAAATTTCAATAATAAAAATATACTTAAAAGCGACCTCAAAAAAAATCAAAAATGCATTGAAACCGACTCTAACAATACAAAATTACTGACTTAAATAATTATAAGAAACTAAAAAGAGTCTTAAAAAAATAAAAAATAAGTAATGGAGATCATTCGGGTTCCATACATTTTTGGGCCATTTAAGAAAGTGCCGGCCAACAAAAAAAAAATAGGACGTATTGTTAGAACTAGCTATTTGGAGTAATAGTTAATATGGCACAAAAGTTGTAGGATTACTCAGAGCCAAGTTATACAAGTTCGATGATTCATCATTTTCATGCATTTATTGATTTCTAAAAGTGCTGGGTCTGGGAAACATAAAACAATGATACATATGGCTAGAACTAATAATCTGAAGCAATTGTCATTGCAGTGCAAAAGCAGTCATGATCAATTCAAAAAAATTAGGAATCAAATAACTGTATGAAAATGATGAATCTTCGAACTTGTATAACTTGGCTCGGAGCAATCTTACAACTTTTGTGCCATATTAACTATTTATCCAAATGGCTAGTTCTAACAATACGTACCATTTTTTTTTGTTGGCCGGCACTTTCAGAAAAGGCCCAAAAAAATTATGTCCGTTCATTCCTATAAGTACAGTTATCTAAACTTACTTACATACTTTTGAAGTCTGCTCCAATTACGGCAAATTAAATCCATAAGAAAATAATTTAATTACAAATATTATTCTACGTAATTAAAATGGGACAAAATAGGAAGTACATAAATCCTTTCAAACAAAAAAAAAATATGTAAACGGCAAACATACATACCTACCTCCTTCTGTTTTTCAAGTCGGTTAAAAATGGTAAACTACATTTTCATGCAAACAAAGTAGATGCACCTACCTCTATAACACGTATATATTCTCTATCATGACTGTGTTTAAGTCTTTACTAAGTTTATAAGTCTGAAGTCGACTCTTAGCTCTAAGACATATTACCGCCAAAGTAAGCAAAGGAGCTTTCGCTTCGGTAAACTACTCGTTGCAACTTTTAATATACACTCGGCGTCAAAAAAATCGCACCTTTTAAAAATCATCTTTAAAAATTCTTAAACCTTATGTAGAGGATAGTGTTGGGTATCATTAGAAAGGTAACAAAAAGGAGTATCAAAAAACAATTAAATTTAACTTTCTGTTTAATTATAATTATACAAACAACATTAAAATTAATAAAATAATAAAAATCCTTAATTAAGTCCTGATTAACAACAGATAATTTACAAAGAAAAATGTACAAAAAGTGTCTTAAAATTAACTTAAAATCTAGTGTTACCCCCCCTTGCCCTGATCACGGCTTCCATACGGTCCCTCATGGACCTCACCAACTTCAGGAGCTCTTCTTGAGGGATAAGCCCCCATTCTTCAATCACCGCGTCTTGGAGCTCCTGTAGAGTCGAAGGAGCTGGATCCCGAGATCGAACCTTACGTTTAAGATGGTCCCAGAGGTGATCTATAGGATTCAGATCCGGACTTCGCGCTGGCCACTGCATCACAGAGATTTGGGACCTCTGCAAGAAGTCGCTCACGATGCCTGCAGTGTGAGCGCGAGCGTTGTCGTGCATTAATGTGAACCCCTCGCCAAAAGATTCGGCAAAGGGGACCACATGCACTTCCAGGACCTCAGTGACATAGCGGCGAGCAGTCAGCGACCCTTGTCCGCGAGCACCTCCAGTCCGGGAGACGCAGACAAGGTCGGTTTTGCCGGCAGCAGACATACCGCCCCAGAACATGCAGGATCCGCCACCATATTCCACCGTCTCCTGGATGCAGGCTTGGGCGAAACGTTCACCCTGCCTCCGGTATACTCTTCTCCGTCGGTCGTTGCAGAAAAGACACACTCGCGTCTCGTCTGAGAAGAGAACAGCTCTCCACTGCTCAAGGGTCCAATCGACGTGGTCACGAGCAAACTGCAAGCGGGCTCGCCGATGCGCTGCAGTCAATTTTGGACCCGTAGCAGCTCTGTGGGCCGCTATCTTCTTCTCCTTCAATCTTCTTCTAACCGTAGATACGCTTACGGTGCGTCTGCGAACTGCCTGGAGCTGCTGTTGCAACTCAACAGCGTTGGAGAAACGATTTCTCAAAGAGTTCGACACAACGAACCGGTCGTCTCTTTCCGAAGTGCAGCGACGTCTACCCGAACCGTGTCTGCGGATATAGCCACCGGTCTCTATGAAGCGCTGGTACACTCTTCGAACGGAATAACGGCTCAGGTTCAGTTGCCGGGCGACATCACACTGCCGCACCCCTGATTGCAGTAGTGCAACCACTTGAGCGGCTTTATCAGCTGTGGTATCCATCAAAATCTGTGCGTGTGTCCTCTTCAACGGTTGAATAGCGAATGACCCACATTGAACCCGTGTTGACCGTTTTATACCCACAAAGGAAGCGCAACTAGCAACTCTCACGGGTAGCAAAATTTGCATCGAATTTTTGTGACACTTTATTTGTTGCATTAGGTTTTATTTGATAATGAAAAGTAATGTTTTTTATTAAGTTAATTAAGTAACCTTGTAAATAAAATCATAATTAATGCGACTGCATGTGCATATCAAGAGTAAATGACATTTGAAAGTGATTTTCTAAGAGGTGCGATTTTTTTGACGCCGAGTGTAGTTGGACGTATTTATTTGATACTAGCGCAATATTTAATAAAGTAAAAAGGAACATTACACAGTTTTTATAAATGAATTTTTTGTATATTGTATTTTATGAAAGTGAAAATTTATGCCATTATTTCGTTAATCTTAATGCTTTAGGTGGACTGGAAATTTTGTACTAAGAAAAAATTACAACAATCTTGGTGTTTTTTACGACGGTTTCCCATTACAATAGAAGAACAAGTAAAAAAACAATAATTTCTTGCACAGTTATGTACGTGCCGTTTGTTTTAGACCCAAAATATTCTCGTTCAATTCCCAGCGTAGGGCTTGAACTATGTATTAACTATGTATTACTGAACAATGGTTGAGCATGGTTGAGCCAGGGGGGTGTCAGTTTAGGTACGTTTGGTGCGCGAGCCGACGCACCGAACACGTCTTGCTTCCCAGCGCGCGCGCGTAAACCCTACGCTCTGTGACGTCATGACGTCAAATCGATATCGAGTCAGCGTTGTTTAACGGAATATGAACGCTCGGGTCACACAATAAGTTTCAATTCGCGTGAAAGTCGTTAGAGAGTGAACCATCTGTACTGTAGTACATTAGTTATGCTGTGGTTGAGCGAAACGATGGCTAATTCACATGTCATACTCGTGAACGGGTGCCGCATGTGGAGGCTGGTCTGCTCTTGTATTCTTATTTTTATTTGTAGTAGAAATAGTCTTTCTTTTTATTGTTTCAAATATACTGTAAGACGTTGTTTATTTTATTTTAAATTGAGCAATACCTGTTTTTATTGGATATTATTTTGTATCTGTTGTGTTGTCTTGTAATCTTATTAAATGTTTTTCTGTTGTAATGGAAAATGTCCTTCTATGACAGGGAGGGTATTTTCAATTTGTATTGACGCTGTAAAAGAAAGGGAGAAAAGAAATGCCCTTGCTGAGATTCTTGCCGGTTCTTCTCAGTACAAGGCTCCCGCCCGTCCGATAGCATTGCGACATTCATAAGTGCTCAATTATTGTAGCCTAAATTGAATAAATTATATTGAAATTTGAATTTGAACTCTTGGCTAGCCTCAACTATCTTATTTTAAGACTGTCATCGTGACGACAATCGAAGATAAGATAGCCATTTCCTTAGTATCCTAAAATTCATTAAACTGACATACAAAACTGTTGTGGTATTAGGCAGACAAAATCTAAATTATATTTGCCTCTTTCAATCAGGCCCTTTGACGAAAATACCTTTCAAATTCAGACCAAAACATTATAATAATGGAGCAGTCGGCAAAGGTCCATGACCCGTGTGAAGCAACGTTAATTAACAACGGTGATCAACGCCTTTAATTAAGACAATTTGAGTCCTGTGATTTGGACATTTAAAATAAAATTTTAATTAAAGGTCATATTGTCCTTAGGAAGGCTCTCGATCAAAAAGGGAAATTATTATTTAATCCTATTCAGAAGTCAAGTTATAAACAAATATTCAAAATGTTTATACAATTATTTACAAATATTTTTCCGGTTAGGTAACTTTGATTTTGAGTTTCTTATTATAGCGGCTAAGCCATTTTTACTCAACATACAATCACGACTATAATTATCCTCGAAGGGTTAGTCAGAGACTAGGCAATGAGAACAGCAAAAGCAGTCCTCTACCATAGTCCACTTTTCACCAAATAGCGACTGCACGTGTTCAGCGTGACAGGTGGAGAGCCCATCGTCGCTCTATGCTGTTGGATGTATTTGTGCTGTATTAAGTCCGTTAGTCGCCTTTCATGACACACAAGGAAAATAGGAGTTGGTAGTATTCTTTTAGTGAGCCGCTATACCACACAAGAAATAATATAAAAATAAACCTTAAGTTTTAAATAATGATCAAAGAAACAAACTTTAGTCTTTAGTCCGTTAGTCGCCTTTTACAACACCCAAGGGAAGAGAGAGGTGGTAGTATTCTTTCACCGCTACGTGACTCGGTTATATTTATGTAGCTTATCAGTCATATAAAAGGCAATTCAGCAAGCGAACAGCATTTTCATTTAGAAGGATATCGAGTTCACAACCCAGATATGGCCAGTCAATCCTAATGTGCTACAGCCTAGGACGAGACGATGCCAAGTGGCACGCGGCCGCTGCCAAAAGTTCATTGGGAATTAACACAGCGCTGTTGTCTTTGTATAGCGGTGATGCATTACCAGGAGCCTTGTATGCTGGATTGACCTACTTAATTGTTTTTTTAACCCTTTTGGGCTAAATTATAAAGACAAAGACTAAGAAAATAACACTAAGTTGCTACCACACTTGATGGTAAGTGACGATGAAGCCCATGGTCGTGGAAGCCCGTTTCACCCGGAATGCTCAACCACTGAGGAACGGACTATTATATCTATAAATTTCCGGACTTCAGATAAGATGGTGGTAGCTAGCCAGGCGGACTTAACGAGCCCTACCACTGAGGCTGTTGTAATTATATCACGGTGATGCATTACTTGTTATTGTTATTTATTACGTTCATACAATAAACACGTGTGTGTTCACAATGAACAAGGCTCCATGTCTCAAGTGTTTTGGCGTGTAGTGGCGTCTAGAGAAAAAAAAACAAGTTGACGTTTTAAATTTGTTGTGTTTTTAGCGCGTATATTTAACTCGGATTTGGCGATTTATTAGCGTGTTGATAGTTATAAAAGCTGATTTGTGTTTGTATTTTTTTTGCTTATGTTATGCTTATTACAATAAAATATGTGGTTTTTATTATATGTATATTTTTTAGTTATTATTATTTTTATAATTTATTTATTTTTATTATTACAATATTTTAGTTGGAATAATTAAAAGAATTAGGTTAAGAAACTAATGCAGAGTTATCAGTTATCTTAAACGGATGGTATCTACCTTTTTTTAAAATAAACGACTAAAACTGTGACGTGGTTGAATTCAGCCAAACATACAAGAGGTTTCGGCAAGACCAGCTCACACACACGAGAGGTATCGCGGTGATGCATTACTAGGAGCTTTGTATGCTGGATTGACCTACTTGGTTGTGGAAAGTCCTTTGACTTCAAAAATATATGCGATTCGGTTGTAAGTATCTTTGTATAAACGTGAGATTGGGCTATAACCCACCATGATATATGCAGGCCATTGACAAATGGGGGTAAGTGTGTTTTAAAGACTACAATTGCCAACGTACAAGAACAACTGAGACCAAAAGTACATTGGGAAAAAACACAGAGCTGTTGTCTTTATCGCGGTGATTAATTCAAAGTTATGGAGGTTTTCTGATCCTGTCAGTATTAAATTATTTGTACAAATGGTAAACATATAAGACTGCGCTCTTAATATTTATACATGTCACAAACACAAAAAATGAAAACAGAGCGACGATTAAAAGCGATACTTTCATATTTCGGATTTATGGAAATTTATTAGGACCTGCCTGTCCCTGCCGTTTCGTTTGATCTGTCGTGTAAATATATGCTGTCATTTTAAATCACGATATTTCATGTTTTTCGCCGATGAAAGGGGATGAACGCTGAAAATGAGTTAAAAATACGTGTGACCTCTTTGCTCAAAGAAAATAGCGGGCTAAAGGGCGTGTTTTGTTTAATCGACAACGCTGCTTTGATTTAATTTGCATGGATTTTAAAGGGATCACCTTTGTCCGTATTTTCCATTAGGTTTTTTTTACACGTTTTACCGGTTTTTGATTTTTTTTTGTGATACAAAAATTTTGCATATTTAAGCGGGCGGTGTATGGACGGTAAGCTATTGTGTTCAGTAAATATTTCATTAATCGTAAGTGCTTTTACCGATTCAAGATTAGGAACCTTCAACTTGGATAAGGGTTTCGACGTGTTCATTATTTAGGTAGGTATCAGTAGGTATATAGCAACTACCTACGGAATGTACTTAGTAAAAAGATGGGTCTTTTCGAAATTAGGTCTTCATAAACACAGATATTTAACCGCCTCCGTGGTCTAGTGGCTAAGCCACCGGTTTTAGACCCAGAGGTCCCGGGTTCGATTCCCAGCGGGGGGTACATCTTTGTGTGCTCAGTTTGGTTGGTGGTAGGGCTGTTAAGTCCGCCTGGCTAGCTACCACCATCTTATCTAAGCCTGTCGCCATAACAACGATGTTTATAGCATTGTTGTGTTCCGACAGTTTGAGATAAGATAGCCAGTTCCTCAGTGGTTGAGGATTCCGGGTGAAGCGCGCTTCCACCTTCGGCCTTATCGTCACTTACCATCAGGTGAGATGAAGGCCAAGCGCTTAACCGTTACCCGTAAAAAAAAAAAGATACTCACGAATAACTACTTAGTAAAAATATTGTAGGGACACATTTTTATTAAATGCAACCTTGCATAAATAGCCCGCTTGCGAACACACGCGTTAGGCTACCTCAGTCGTCTCCCGTCACGCGTTCCGCACACAAGCCTTACCTAACCTCTTAACTTATACCTAGTATGTAGAAACGTATAACTTGTAACTTGTGTATAAATACAGTAGATATATTGTACTGTGCGGGTTTAGTTAAGTAAGGGGATGTAGTTTCCATCATTTCTGACTGATTTGACTATAAAACACCGTACCCCAAACCACCGTACAATTTTCTTAAAGGACAAGAGGCGCAGGGAGTAACTTAACGTAATACCGTTATTTTGATTACTACTTGGGAGTTTTTCATCAAAGTTTTTTCCGAGAATCCTATTAATACCCTAGTTTGTTATACCTTAATAGAATGCTGAGGAATTGTATATATTTTTACGATTATCTGAAGTACAAGTGTCATAGACTTTTTTTTAATATCGAAGAAAGAAATAACACATTTTCCTGAATTTATTTGTTTATATAATGTTCATCGTCTACTACGATTCAGTTGGTACAACTACATGCAGTTTTATTATTTAGAATAATTAAGCAACTAATATTCTACACAAAAATACTTAAACTAAATAAGTTAGATACACAAAACACAAAAAAAAGAGAACAATAGACCAAAAAGAAACGGCAATTCTTATAAAAGCTATATTTGTTTTATTCTACAACGGGTAAGCGCTTGGCCTTCATCTCACCTGATGGTAAGTGACGATAAGGCCGAAGGCGGAAGCGCGCTTCACCCGGAATCCTCAACCACTGAGGAACTGGCTATCTTATCTCAAACTCAGTCGGGATACAACAATGCTAATAAACATCGTTGTTATGGCGACAGACTTAGATTTATATAGGTATCGTTACCTATTAGTAAGTTGGCTAGCTACTGGCTAGGCGGACTAAAAACAAGCTCTACTACCTACCAGAGTATAAACATATACCCATTTCATGGAATCGAACTCGGGACCTCTGTTTAACAATTAGTCCTCAGAGGCGGTTAAAAACCAATGATTTAGAAACCGATACTTACATACGAGATAGCTAAATACCAATTTTTATCGATTTCGCCTAAAAACTGACGGAGTTTCATACAAACTCATCCCCCCCTCCCTTTTTACCCCCCTACAGAACGAATTTCCAAAATCCTACATAAGTAATAATATAATCACGACTATTATACTCGAAGGGTTAGTCAGAGAATAGGCAATGAGGACAGCAAAAGTAGTCCTCTACTATAGTCCACTTTTCACCAAACAGCGACTGCACGTGGGCTCAGCCTTTACAGGTGGTGAGCCCATCATGAGCAGTCTTTAGTCCGTTAGTCGCCTTTTACGACACCCAAGGGAAGAGAGGTAGTATTTTTTCACCGCTACTTAAATATCGATGTAAACTAAATGACCTACTTTCCAGAATAGATGAGCAATAATAGAGTCTGGCGACGAATGGCTATTCAGGCATGCAGGCGGCTCGGAACGGCAGTGCCACTGCAGATAATGTCTTGCTGTATGGATTGGATTTGAGTTGATTCTCCCTAAACGGCGTTGGCTTAGTCTCGTTGTTGTATGTATAAAACAATTTAAGAGGGTGCCGCGCGATCGCAAAACCTGACATAAGTTCAACTTCAAAGCAAAATCAATCATATTATTGAAAATTAGAACAATTCTGATTTGAAGTTTCAGACCTAGTAATTTGATTAGAGCAATGATTTTATTCTGCGAAATGTGCAAAACCATCACGCGTTTGTGTTAAAAATTTAAATTTTCTTTATTAAGATGGGGGCGACCTGCGGAATATCAATACAAATATTTTCATGTAAGAATTATTGTTTAATGCGTAAAATTAAGAAAGTTGTCAAAAAAATGTTTAAGGAGTCATTAGATTTATGTATTGTTTGTTCGACCTTGTGCAATGATCAGGCTAACTTACGTAAGTTCTTTTAATGTATTTAACTAATTTAGCGCATAGTACAAGTAACTTAAAAATACGTAAGTTTTCACATTTTCGTGGAGGATCTCCTTGTTTGTTTGGTTTTGTTCTGTTTTCAGTGAGAACAAGTAAAGTTCTGGGCCACCACCATTAGAATCGAGCTATCGTTACATTAATGGGTATTGGCATATGCCCAAAATTATTCATCATCATCAGCCTATGAACGTCCCAGTGTTGGGCACAGGTCTCCCACATGGACAAGAGCACATGGGGACATTGGGCCATAACCCACCACACTGGCCTAATGCGGGTTAGTGGGTTTTAACGAGTACCATCTTACGACAATAACCGGGACCAACGGCTTAACGTGCCTTCCGAAGCACGGAGAAAGCTTGAGATGGTTTTAATTGGTCACCCATCCGGCGACCCGGCATTGCGAAAGTTGCTTAGCGGGCAAAATCGCAAGCCAAACGCGCTAGCCGCTGCGCCATCGAGCCTATTAACATTATTAACTTCTCTAAAAATGGTTTAGCCTTCTAACTTATTTTTTTTACTTAAGCTTAATTAAAATCGTGTAATTTTTTTCACTCCAGTAGGCTAAACAATCTATAGATAGGTTATCAATTTCGGGCGTTACGACCACGCTTGGAAAATGCTGGTTGGCGATTACGAACCCATGGCTACGCATCGAAAATTATGAAACCTACTTCACCTGGACAAGAAATAAAAGGTAGTTCAAAGTTTAAAAAAAAATTAAAATAACGACGATTGGCTTATTGGACCTATTAAGGGATGTAGGCGGCTCGGAACAGCCGTGCCACTGCAGATAATATCGTGATTATATGTATGTATTTATGCACTGTTAAATCCTGTTAAAACTTATCAGGGGCGATACTATTAAAAAAATAAGTCAAATACAAAGCAAGACGACACGTCAATACTACGACCTAAATATTTGCTGAATTATGTAACAGCAAATCATGTGAAAAATGAGTGTATAATTATGTGAATATGACCAATACTTAGCTGTATGAAATACATAGGTGCTAATTAACCTGGATCGGTTACGAGCTTTAATTTTCATTTTGTAATTTACATACATAATATAATCACGACTATTATCCCCGAAGGGTTAGTGAGAGACTAGGCAATGAGGACATCTGAATCAGAAGCCGTCATCTATCATAATCCACTTTTCACTAAATAGTGACTGCACATGTGCTCAGCGTGACAGGTGTTGAGCCCATCGCCTCTCCATCCCGATGGACGTATGTGCAGTCTTTAGTCCGTTAGTCGCCTTCTACGACACCTAAGGGAAAAGAGGGGGTGGTAGTATTTTTTCATCGCGACACGGTATTTTAATTTTTTAAGTAACTAGATAATGTAAATGACAGTCAGGATGACAGGTAAATGCTTAATAAACATCTCAGCGCTGTCAATACACTGCTTTTTCCACGTGAACATAGAGGAAGACCCAAAAAATAATATTAGTTATTATTCTGAGGGAAGACCTATGAAAGGATGGATATATAAGGCGACTGCTAGAAACCGCAAAAAACTTCAAGGGCTGGTCAGGTCAAGTGTTTTAAACATGGCAAAAATGGTCACATTTCAGACTAACGTAGGTACTTATCGCCCAGCTGACGCTGGGCGATAAGTACCTACGTCAGTTAGACGATGGGTCAATGAACGGTCGGCCGGTTGGCCGTTGCCCGCGCGTTGTAAATAATCGTTATTTTTAATTGTTTATCATTTTATTTTTCTTATATCATTGCTTTAAAATAAATTAGATACTCAAAGACTGTCTAATTAAAACTCACAAAATGAATTATTTAATTAAAAACGAAAAAACACGAATTCCTTTTTTGGCATTTTTGTCATGTTTAAAACCCTTGACCTGACCAGCTCTTGAAGTTTCTTGCGGTTTCTAGCAGTCAAGTTATATTGTGTAAGGGATGTCATGAACGAGAAAGGGTTTGGATGATTTGATGAACAAATGACCGAGTTGTAGGAAAGAAAACTCAAATAACATAGGAACAGGGCTAGCCATTCGCTAGCCCTGTTCCTATGTTTTATTCCTATGATGATAGCGAGCAATTAACCTACCAGACTGACCTAGGTGAAAATATTGTATGACAAAATAAAAAATGTGAATATTTGTAAGTGTGGGCGGGCGGCTCTAGCTCTATCTGACAAGGATGCACAAGTAAGCGATCAGTAAGCTGCTACCAACCGGCACTACTTAACCATTATCAGAAGGTCCGGTAATAAAACTTCGATAGTCTCTGTACATATAGGGTTACAGGTTAAGTCGACCTCTATCCTTTAAGGGGATGTAGTTTCCATAATTTCTGACTGGTTTGACTATCAAACACCGCAACCCAAACTTAACCGTTCTCATGTTATAGTACTTTGAAGTACTATAACATGTAATTTTTTGGTTGGTGGTAGGGCTGTTAAGTCCGCCTGGCTAGCTACTACCATCTTAAATCTAAGTCTGTCGCCATAACAACGATGTTTATTAGCATTGTTGTGTCCCGACTGAGTTTGAGATAAGATAGCCAGTTCCTCAGTGGTTGAGGATTCCGGGTGAAGCGCGCTTCCGCCTTCGGCCTTATCGTCACTTACCATCAGGTGAGATGAAGGCCAAGCGCTTACCCGTTGTAGAATAAAACAAATATAGCTTTTATAAGAATTGCCCTTTCTTTTTGGTCTAATGTTCTCTTTTTTTTGTGTTTTGTGTATCTAACTTATTCAGTTTAAGTATTTTTGTGTAGAATATTAGTTGCTTAATTATTCTAAATAATAAAACTGCAAGTAGTTGTACCAACTGAGTCGTAGTAGACGATGAACATTATATAAACAAATAAATTCAGGAAAATGTGTTATTTCATTCTTCGATATTAAAAAAAAGTCTATGACAGTTGTACTTCAGATAATCGTAAAAATATATAAGATTCCTCAGCATTCTATTAAGGTATAACAAACTAGGGTATTAATAGGATTCCCGGAAAAAACTTTTATCAGATTTTGACATTTTTCCACACAACAGTCTAAATCTCAAAACCAGATGGCTGAGGCTGAGACACCATTGAAGACGTTTAAAAATAGCAGAATCGAGACGCTAGACTTTATTGTCCCTACCGCCAAGCGTTCATCATTATCTAAAGCTTTCTCTTCATCTCTTTGTTTTACTGTTATATTCATCTCTTTGTGTTTATATACCACAGCAAGTGACTCCTCCAGATGTTAAGTGCAAATGAATTCCAGAGGCAAAGACAACTGGTACATCTTCAAAAAGATGAAGCATCAGTCACCCTTACCATGCCTCTTCACGCCTCGTTTGAAGGACCCTTTAATTATTATCATAGGAAGGAGGATCTTCCTCGACATATTTAGTATAGACCTCCTTCAATCCTTTTACACTTCGTTCTATTTCGGTCTGTCGGTATCAAATTTGGCCCCCTACCCCCAAGTGTCTACTTTCGAGTATATTAACGGAAAAATAAGTGATCTCCAAGACATTGTTAAGGTAGACTGATCGTGAGGAATTTGATACGGTACATCGACGATCACATGTTATTTGTGTCGTAGGCTTTATGTCATTCCCAGACGTTTATCATTGTACTCTACTCAATAGCTATGGCTCTACTAATGTTTCGCTACCTACTTGTCTAGACTATCAAGATCGATTTAGAGTACTATACGCAACTTCGCAATAATAATATGTATAAGAAAAGGATTAAAAAAATTATGTCTACATGTATAATGAACTACTTTTTGACCGCGGTTTCGCTAGCGTTAATTTTACGCGGGATAAAGTATAATTGTTTTAAAAGCCTATAAACGTCTTCAGAGACCCTATCTCTCTAACAAAATTCATCGATCGGTTCAAACAAACAAACGCATTCACTTTCTCATTTATAATAAATGATAAAATTCAATAGTCAAAATATGCGACAACTTGAGGCGAAAACGACCACATTAGACCACATACAAGTGTATTTAGTCTATACATACGTACACACCTAAGTACTTACGTACAAAAGTATGAAATCACCTCCTAGTGATTTGTTCCGCGTCATCTTATGAACTAAACTATCGCTGAAGATTAATGAAAATAGTACTATTTTAAAGGTTATACTGTGAGCTTGAAATTGATACCATAACCCTTTAAACTACACACTGCTGATGGGGAGATATTTCAGGAGCTGTCCTGCCTTAAGTGAAGGAGTATTAAAATGACCATTTTTAAATTTCTTGATTTGTGAGCAAATTAAAGGCGTATTTGTCGGTGAGTTACGGTTTGTTTGGGGGATAAGTCTTAGTCGAACTGTCAACTCACTGACAGCCACCCCACGAACTTGTCTGAGCTCTGCTGTACGTCAAATCAATGATAATGATGATTTTGAAAAAAAAATGACATGATTAAACGGTCATCCCTCTCCGAAGTGTACTAGCGAGGTCCAGATCTTGGTCTCGAGGACAAAGCCTCAGACAAAATAAATAGTACATCCTCATTCTGGACTCTTCATCCTAACCTTTTCTTCTCGTCTCCTCCATATTTATTCCATTTAGTAAATTTCTATCTAATTTTCTAATATTCATTAAATTTATATTTTAATAACATATCATATTCCTCCTTAATACGTGCTGTGCACTATAACCCGTGATTGGTTCCTTCAACTATATGGTTTCTCTTGCCCAAAGGTTGCCTCTCAGAAAGTCCTACCCTAGCATAAAGGCCGCCTTTATAGCGCAATGTTTAAAGTATTTTTCATTCATTCATTCATTAATTTAATGTCGCGAAACTCAAGAAATAGAAACATGTTTCTTTTCTTACTTCTCCACCTAAAGCAAATAGCTCCTTAAATATGGGTGTAATTTAAATTAATTTATCAATTTCACTCACACTTACTTATTCACAGTATATACACGAGTATAGCCTTTAAAATGGTACATTTTTATTAATTTTCATAATATGTTTAGTTCTTAAGATTGCTCGAAACAAATCACAAGAAGGTGATTCCATACTTTTGCACGTGAGTGTAGTTTCAAAATAAAACTTTGGTGCACATTTATTTTATTAAGTATTAATTAATTTATTAAAGAATAGCATAAATATCGCCAATATTCCTAGTAAGTGGTAAAAGTAAATAAATGCTTGTAGTAAATTTTCGTATACTTACTACTATCAGACTAGGACAAATTACAGTTGCATACAATATTTTAAACTAATAACATTTTGTACCTTTAAAAACATTTTTGAAGTGTTTCAATTACTCGCCGAACATATTGTGGTGCCTACATCTTGCTCCGAGTTCATTTTTAAATAGACATTGAAAAATTACTGAGGTTCGAATGATGGATGTAGTAGCCCGTTGCGTTTAAAAAACGATTGGGGAAGCTTAATTTTTCTGTCGTCAGATGTCGGTAGCGTCGGCGGGTGATGGATCGGGCTTGACTACGCTGTTCGCTTTAACAAAATCCGGTATCAACTCAAATGTTTTTCACTTTGAAATGTAAAGCTCAGTTCATTTGTTTTCTTTTTAGCGAAAAAGCTGCACGCCAAATTTTGTTTCGTTGGAGTGTGTTTGTTTTTATTAACAGTTCTACTGTCAACTTGTTTAAATTATTAAATACACACGCAGTTTTGTAAAGTTGAGCAACGGTAATTGCGTTTTTTATAATACGAGTATCTTGTCATCGTCATCGTACCACAGCTGGGCTACATGAACAACAGCACATAGAGAAATTGTACCATAACTAGGGTTAGCATCCGTCTGGATTAGTGACTCCGGACATTTCCGGACTTAGCCCGGCTCTTCAATGTGTCTATATTTTAGAATATGAGTAACAAAACTACGTTTTAAGTAATATCAACTAAGTATTTAATCCTTATTAACTTCTTATTTATCTAAAAACAAAACAAAAAAGTGAGTAACGTTTCCATTTTGTGTCTAAAAAGTCCGGACTTTTATCGAAATGTCAGGATTTTTGTCAGGACTTTTCAAATTCTTAGATGGTAACCCTAACCATAAACTACGCTGGCTCAATGCAGGTATTGGTGGGTTATACAGTACGCCTATGTATTACATACATACATCATATAACCACGACTATTATCCCTGAAGGGTTATCAGAGACCAGTCAATGAGTACCGCAGAAGCAGTCCTCTGCCATATGTATTACCAAGGTATTGTCCAAATTGTGTTTTTTTTACATACGTACATTCACGACTATTATCCCGAAAGGGTTAACCAGCTAAAATAAATCTCAGTACGGAAAAGTACCAGATTTTCCCGGTTTTCCCGGTACCAGAGTTAGCGCAGTACCGGGAATTCAGTTTTCTTCACAGTACCGGGAGACTATGCAATGAGAACCGCAGAAGCAGTCTCTAGCTATACACTACGTTTTACCAAAATACAACTGCACGTGTGCTCAGCGTGACAGGTGGTGAGCCCATCGCCGCTCTATGCTGTTGGATGCTTAGAATAACAACGCATAGAAAGCGTGAACACGCACGATAAATGAGGCCAGTAAAACCAAGCCATACTGGCTTGGTACCGAAACGGCCCGCGTCAGTACTAATAATATAAACTTATCTATCTATCAACAGTTCCAATTTCCTCACTTTTGGGGTAAATCTGATTCCTCTAGCAACATTACTTGTACACGTGTGTGCGTGTCGCCGAGATAGTACGCGTAACTTACTCCTACAACCATTATTTTCTTGCTTCTATGCGTTATTATTCTATGGTTGGATGTATGTGCGATCTTTAGTCCGTTAGTCGCCACGACACCCAAAGGAAGAGAGAGGGTGGTAGTATTCTTTCAATGAGCTGCTACACACACGGTTCAACTAATTAAATGTAATTGCAAAATGTTTCTCAATGTTGCCGAAGGTTGCAACAAAATGAAACTGCTTTGATGCACTAGCACGTTATATTAGAAAACTCTTACTTCAAATTTTGTTTGGAATATAGCCGTTATTTTATTTACCTATTTTCAAAGTGAAAATCTACTCGATCTGGTATCCGAGCTTTCCGATATTCAATTTAAATTAAAACATGGATGAGTGAAATATTTTATTTAGTTTCGTTCACTAAAATAAAAGAATTGAATTCAAAAATGTTAACGGGCTCAGTGAGTTTTTTTTGTAGATATTTAATAAAACTTTTTAGAAACGAATATTTTAAAATTCTTATTTTAACAACATTCTGTTTATATTTATATGCGTAGGTAGGTACTACACTGACTCGTATGTAGCACTGGTTATTGCTTCCACACAAAAGTGTCTCGTAAGTAAGTTAAAGCGGGCGAAGATCTTGTACTGAGAATACCCGACGTGAAACTTAGCAAAAATATACTTACTTCTCTAGTTAACAATTTATAATTAACATGATACAAAAATAAAGTTTTGCTTCGGAGATTTAACAAGGAACTATTAATCATTTTTTTACACTACGGATAAGCACGAAGCCTTAATCTCACCTGATGTTAGGGGATGATAAGGCCGCTGGTGAAAGCGCGCTTCACTCGGGTTCTTCAACTACTGATGTGCTGGCCATCTTATCTCTATTTGACGAAACGCAACAATGCTAATAACATTGATGTTACAGCGACATATTTAAACTCGTGTTTAGTTTTATACATATTATTATTGCGAAGTTGCGTATAGTACTCTAAATCGATCTTGATAGTCTAGACAAGTAGGTAGCGAAACATTAGTAGAGTCATAGCTATTGAGTAGAGTACAATGATAAACGTCTGGGAATGACATAAAGCCTACGACACAAATAACATGTGATCGTCGATGTACCGTATCAAATTCCTCACGATCAGTCTACCTTAACAATGTCTTGGAGATCACTTATTTTTCCGTTAATATACTCGAAAGTAGACACTTGGGGGTAGGGGGCCAAAATTTGATACCGACAGACCGAAATAGAACGAATTGTAAAAGGATTGAAGGAGGTCTATACTAAATATGTCGAGGAAGATCCTCCTTCCTATGATAATAATTAAAGGGTCCTTCAAACGAGGCGTGAAGAGGCATGGTAAGGGTGACTGATGCTTAATTTTTTTGACGATGTACCAGTTGTCTTTGCCTCTGGAATTCATTTGCACTTAACATCTGGAGGAGTCACTTGCTGTGGTATATAAACACAAAGAGATGAATATAACAGTAAAACAAAGAGATGAAGAGAAAGCTTTAGATAATTATGAACGCTTGGCGGTAGGGACAATAAAGTCTAGTGTCTCAATTCTGCTATTTTTAAACGTCTTCAATGGTGTCTCAGCCTCAGCCATCTGGTTTTGAGATTTAGACTGTTGTGTGGAAAAATGTCAAAATCTGATCGGTGCGACACGATTTTAAAGTATCTCCGAGCCATTCACAATTAGCTAAATGTCGAAATATTCAGACGGGGCCCGTTTTCTCGAAAGGTACAAGTTTACAAGCTTCGTAATGTAACAAGGACTTGTAAATTATGTTTCATGAAGTAAACAAGTGTATTTTTTTTACGATAACAAAATAGATTATCATTGCAATAATGAAATATAAATGCACTGGCTGATAAATATTTTATCGTAATGTCTATTCCACTGATATTACACTCGTAAATTAAAGTTAATGATCTCTCTTACAGACAGCAATTGACAACGAAACCACTAAAATGGCTGCCAACTTGTGATTCTGAGGTTCTACAAGAGTAAAAATACAAGTGCTTGTAAATTTTGTTTCATAAAAACATTACAAGCCTTGTAAATAACTATAATAATATGCCATTTTACAAGTTTGATTTCGAAAAACTGACGACGATAACTTTTTACAGAGATGATTAAAATCGTTGAAAGTCTCCAAAGAAATTTCATATGGTAATAGTTTAATGACTTTGAAAGTCTCAACCAGAATTTAACTTAGAACATCACGATTGTGATACAGGCACCATTCTATAAAAAGGAAAATATCCTTTTTATTTTAATTAATGGACAATCATTCAATTTCAGGATGAACAATGGTTGACAAACGAATGTATAAAGATTTTGACCCGTTTTTTTTTTTTTTTTTTTTATATATAAGAGGGAGGCAAACGAGCAGGCGGGTCACCTGATGGAGAGTAATCACCGCCGCCCATGGACACCCGCAAAACCAGAGGAATCGCAGACGCGACCGTTAGTTTCGTTTCAGTATAATTATATAATTAGCGATAAATACAAATTAATAGTCTCCTGACACTGCTAGAATAATTTCTGAAAGTCACTAGTTACAAGCGTCAAGGCAATTCTTTGAGAAATAGAATTAGTTTTATATGTGTAAATATTTACTTGTGAGGTTGATCATTTGATTGAGATTTTATTCTACATACGTGCTAAGTACAGTTTCGGTGAAACGCTACACTTTTAAGTTTGGTATTTTACAAGTGTTACTATGGTAACACACTTGTATTACAAGACTTGTACTTTTCGGTACAGGCCGCAGATGTCACTGCCATCAAAGTCTCAAAAATATGTTGTATTTATAATTACTTGGTAGTTAAAAATAGAAAAAGTTTATATTACACGTTTTGGGTTTGTGTGATCTTGCAAGTTAAGTAACTTGTTGTTGTTAGGATAAAAAAAAACAAATCTATATTATTAAAATTTTTCGAGATCTTTCATGTGTTTTTCTTGTTTTTATGTTACTGATGGCCTGCCTGATGACCCGCCTGATGGCACGTCTGATGGCAAGCGGCCACCACAGCCCATGGACACCGAGGGCTTACCGCGAGCGCTTACTATCCAGAAGCTTTAGTTCTTATGCCTAAGTGCCCTGTAATTTCACTGGCCTTTTAAACCGGTACGCAGCAATGGTAAACAATGCTTCATAGCTTCAGAAACAGGTATATAATGTTCGCCATGCCGTCGATAAGACACGTCCCCTGTATTGGTTGCTGCAAGACGGCAGTCGTTAGATCCCACCAAATCGCTTTGGGTTGGTGAGAGGCCTTATCTTCACATGTGGATCCCCACCTTAAAATCAGGATCCAATAAGAAAAAAACCTCACTAGATCCATTATGGATCTGGCCGATGGCTCTTCTGAGATTGAACCCTATTGATTATGTGGAAAAACCTTAATGGCATGTTTATAGACTGGTGATGATGGTTGTGTCAAAAAATATTTTATGCTAATTATTTTTGAAACTTAACAAAGCTTATGTTTTTAATTTTATCAGTAGAACGTCTATACGCCGATGAAGATGAAGAAAAATAAGTGTCAAAGTGTGCTATATTTATTACTTCAATTTCTAAACGTTGAAACTATCCTATTATCCTTTCTGTTTTGCTGCTTTGATCGTCAAAATATCAATGACACGGCTCATCTCCACGCTTTGTGATAATATTATAGGGCCTTATAAGCCCTTTGATTCTATCTTTACGATATTCAATTGACTATACAGAATTTTTCTAGAGCGATCGTAACCTAACAAGATAATGTTTTTCACAAAGCCTTTGACAAAAAACACCTTCAAACAAAGGATTGTTTCCTAAAACACGTAAAAAGAAAAGTAATGCTTTACATGATCTCGAATCTTTTGGAACCGAAATACAATATTCGATGCTAGGCGTTTGCGAATGGAGAGTTCTGTTGAGTGCGAACGAGCTGTTCCAAATCGAATGAGTAGGACAGAAAAAAATCGAGTTCCGTTTGTGATCTTTATCAGCTATTCATGAAGGGCCGTGTGTGAACACAATGGATTTTAGGGGTTAAAATCACACATTCACTTTAGAGATAAAGGGGGAAAGGGTTTTCACATTGTTCAACGCTGAGGTGAAAATGCGAAAAATGATAAGTAATACATTTTTCAATTTCTCGTTGTTAATGAAACGTTATTATGTGTTTCGAAACTCGTACACAAAATATTGTTAAAGAATTATTTTGATTGGAAAATTTGTCATAAGAGGGGGGACTTTGTGGTTTTTCATTTTCACAGGTTTTTACAGGTGCATCAAAATAACTCCTTAAACTAGAAGCTAGCTCCTGAAAATTCAGGTAAATTACCAATATGGCAGTCGTCCGAGAGTAGGCAATGAGGACCGCAAAATCAGTACTCTGCCATTGTCCACGTATCACCAAATAACTACTGCACATGTGCTCAGCGGGATAGGTAATGATCCCATCGCCACTTTATACTGTGTGTATGAGCAGTCTTCAGAGGGTTGAGATATTCTTTTAAGATGAGCCGCGGCCCGCGACCATACAGCTCAGTGTGACCATATCTGATACTTGCGTGAAAATATTGCAGAATACTGTATCATACATAAATACATATTATTTACGACTATTATCCCCAAGGAGTTAGTGAGAAACTAGGCAATGAGGACAACAAAAGTAGTCCTAAAGGACTTCAGATTTCTATAGTAGACCACAGTCCACTTTCCACCAAATAGCAACTGCACAAATGTGCTCGGCGTGTCAGGTTGTGAGCCCATCGCCACTCTATGCTGTAGGAAGTATGTGCGTGCAGTCTTTAGTCTAAGGAAAGAGAGAGGGTGGTAGTAGTATGTGCAGTCTTTAGTCTAAGGAAAGAGAGAGGGTGGTAGTATTCTTTCACCGTTACGCGACACGGTACTGTATCGCTTATCCGACGGCGGGAGTTTATAAAAGCACCCACTTTACCGCTATTCAAGTTGCCAGTACACTTTGCTGAAATCCAGTGCGGTTGCGAACCACCCAAGTAGACGGGAATTGTTGGCCACTTAATATTCACATCTTCATAGAAATCCAGTGGCAGTGCACGAACTAAGCTTAACTTACAGCGAAACTCAGTGGAGCCCGCTACACTCTAAGACTAATTTTGCTGTATTGTTAAAACTATAATTTATAGTGTTGCATGGTAATATGTGGAATACTATCGATAAAGACAATAACATCGATTGTTTTGCATCTCATAGTATTAGTAATATTAATTGCAGTATTGCAAAATCTGACAGTTATAAACAAATAATAGTATCGATAGTTTTATGCTGCTAGTAAAATATCGATACTATAGTATTGCCATTATCTATAGTTATACTTATAAAACGCTATCAATACTATCGATAGTATTGACACGTGTCGATCATGTCGGCAGCAGGTACTATCGCTATACTGAAAAGTTTTTGAGGTCATCTATTGAGTTAAACAATCTATATCGATGATTCAAGATTCAAGATTCAACATCATTAATTCAGGTTAGGCCATGTTTAGGTTACAGCACTTATGAATGTCGTTATGCTATCGGTTCGTAAGTCTAACTATGATGCGGGAGCCTTGTACTGAGAAGAAAGGGCAAGAAACTCAGCAAGGGCTTTTCTTTTCTCCATTTCTTTAACACCGTCAATTAGAATTGAAAAATGCGATCCTTATCATAGAAGGGCACTTTCCATTACAATAATAAAAACATAAAACAACTACAAAGGACATAAAATAAAAAATATATTAATAAAAATAAAAAGTTCAGGTATTCATCAATATAAAAGAATCAATATAATCAATGTCTTACAGTACAGAAAAATAAAAGTAAGACTACAACTACTAATATACTAATAATAAAAATAAGTTAGCAAGAGCAGACCAGCCTCCACAGGCGGGCAGGATGGTTATCGATAATCGATATCGACACTAACCATTAGCTTAGTTTATCGAGATCTACACT
Source organism: Scoparia ambigualis (assembly GCA_963921215.1). Lineage (NCBI taxonomy): Eukaryota > Metazoa > Arthropoda > Insecta > Lepidoptera > Crambidae > Scoparia > Scoparia ambigualis. Next base: position 63,676,424 of record OY992501.1, read on the forward strand.
ATTGCTATTCAAACAATTGATGTTTTTGCAACAATTTTTATTTACTAGTGATTACCTGCTTTGTTAACAAAAAAACTATTAATTATTAGCAACTGTAATATTGATAACATCTTCGAGACATTCTCGCTTATGTTAAGCCTGACCTCTTAATCCTTTGCTGGGCGGGCTCACAAGAATCTCAGGTATTGTGATATGATAAAAAATCGTTTGTATAAGTAATATGTGCTTACAATATGTGGTTTTCTATTAAATGGAAACTAAATTTTACACATATGGAAGTAATATATTTATTTAATATCGCACAAATTCACCGGCATTGCTTGAATTAATACATGATAATTATATTGCAACAATGCAATAATTCAAGAACAGATTCTAATGCATAGGCCTTTGTAGGTTCAACATTGCCATAACATAAATTAATCCCTAAACAATCTGACAGTAAATAATTCAAAAAAACTTAGACCAAGATGAGTACCTATTCTTTTGAAACGTTAAAATGGTAAGATAACGGATAAATACTTTTACGTAAACATAGAAAAAATACCCAGACCCGAAATCAAGTTAGAAAAACAGTTTTTTTCGAAATTGACCCGATCGGGAATTGAATCCTGGACCTCAGAGATGGCGCCACGCCAGACCAGGCGCGCTAACCACTCGACCACGGAGGTCGTCAAATTATGTAATACACTTTAAATTTAATAAATGTATTAAAATAATTAAAAGAAATTAAAAATACTACTACTGACTGACGACCTCCATGGTTGAGTGGTTAGCACGCCTGGTTTTGGCGTCGCCATCTCTAAGGGTTACCCTGAATTATTCCCGGTCGCGTCAATATAAAAATAACTATTTAAAAACTGTTTAATAAATTGGTTTCGGTTCTGGGTGTTTATCAGCGGACGGACTCATGGTAACATGACCGCCCGCCCGCGCCACCTCTGAGTCATTAGCGAAGTGACGAATTGACGACAGTCTGATAACCAATGCTTTGACGCGGACTACATATTTTTTCGAATTAACATTTGCTTAACAACTTAACAAGTTAATCCTCTTTAGCTCACTAAAACTTGAATTTGAATACGCCGAAGAGACTACGAAGTTTAGCACAAGTTTAGTTTCTATTCCAGGGATCCCATTGAAACTAACTTTGCACTGTGCAAGTTCTATGACAAATAACTTCATACAAATTAGCCAGAAACTAATAATGAAGCTGTATTCGGTTATTCGGTTTCGTAGTCAAATATATTGTGTGTAGTTAAGAGCCGTGTGGTACAGCGACTAACTTAAAGAATCAAAAACCCTTTCCCTTTCATACATACAATAATCACGTCTACTATACCCAAATCGTTAGTCAAAGACTACGCAATGAGGACCGCAAAAGCCTACCATAGTCCACTTTTCACCAAATAGTAACTGCACATGTATTCAGCGTGGTAAGCCCATCGCCGATCTATGCTGTTGGTATGTGCAGTATTTAGTCCGTTTGTCGCTTTTTATGACCGGCAAGGGAAGAGAGGGGGTGGTAGTATTCTTTGACAGCTATGCGACACGGTCACGGCTATAGGCTCACCTCTGTCACGCTGAACACATGTGCAGTTGCTATTTGGTGAACGTGGACAGAGGACTGCTTTTGCTGTCCTCATGCCTAGTCTCTGAATAACCCGCTGGGGATAATAATAGTCGTTAACACTCCATTACACGCGCTCTATATAGTTACACGATTCCACGCGCGGGGCACATTTGTGGCCCAAAATATCATGACTTTTTAGTAACATAGGTATAGAAATAAAATAATTTAGTTTTTTTTACATATTCAGTCTTTATTGACTTATCAAAATATAACAGAAAAATAGTCACTTCTGAACTAAATCGAAAAATAAATAGCATTTATTTGGCTTCATATCGAAAAAACTAAAGAAAAATGGCACTTATACTTATAATTAAGGTTTTCGTCATAATCCGACTATTCTTTGGGCTCGGTTATATAATTATTATAACAACTAAGGCATACAGCATATTTATGGTCATTGCACACTGGATTCTGAATCTTCTGACATTTCTACATACATAATTAATACCAAAATAGGCCGCGTACCACCAGTTACGTAACTACACGCGTGGGGCACTGGTGTGCCCCACGGATGGGAAAATACTTACACAGGACACATCCGAGGGCCGGTGCAGTCGACGCGATACTGAAGGTCACGCGAACAGATTTGCAACAGCTACTCAAAAAATCAAAATACTGGTTGTTAAGTTTTGTAATTTACAGGAAAAAATATGAAGCTGGGGCACGCCTGTGCCCCGCGCGTGTAACGGAGTGTTAATATAATGCCTTTGTAATCTATTGATTGAACCATCAGATTCAGACGATTGTGTTGTATCTTAGTTTCTCTTTTGTAAAATGTATTTTTTTCATCATCAGCCTAATATTTAACGGGCAGTGGGATATAATATTCCCACCATATTTTGAATTTTACACAATTGATATAAGATTGAAAACCAATGAAAAATTTGAACATGCTATGCCCGTTAAAGGGTTTAAAGTCGCACTGCTGGGCAAAGGCTCACCACATAGACAAAGTAACAGATAGACTACCTTACAGTTACCAGGAAACCACATTATCAAACCACTGTGACCAAAGTTACAGATAGACTACCTAGGAAGTGGAACGAGAGAACAGTAAATAAATTTTGTGACTGGCAAAAAAGTAAGAATTTGTTTGCGATGCGGTTTCCGCATTTTGGCAAATGGCCATCCGATTTTACGGATGCTATTTTTTGGATGGTTACTCAATATATTGAACTAGAGCCTCTGCGTGTGTCGGTAGGCACGTTTGATAGCGGCGTTGTTTGGCGAGTGAATCTATTTATTTGTGACTAACAGCTCGCCCGCGACTTCGTCCGCGTGAACACTCCGTGTCCTGTAAAGAATTTTTAACAATTTTCTTTTATACTAATCTTGTCTACATACGCATAAGTACATGACTATTATCTTCGAAGAGTGATTCAAAGATTAGGCAATGAGGACCACAGAAGCAGTCCTTTGCACTAGTCCACGTTTTTACCGCCACTTTAACCGCCTCTGTGGTCTAGTGGCTAAGCCACCGATTTTAGACCCAGAGGTCCCGGGTTCAATTACCAGCGGGTGGTACATCTTTGTGTGCTCGGTTTGGTCGGTGGTAGGGCTGTTAAGTCCGCCTGGCTAGCTACTACCATCTTATCTAAGTCTGTCGCCATAAAAACAACGTTTATAGCATTGTTGTGTTCCAACAGTTTGAGATAAGATAGCCAGTTCCTCAGTGGATGAGGATTCCGGGTGAAGCGCGCTTCCACCTTCGGCCTTATCGTCACTTACCATCAAGTGAGATGAAGGCCAAGCGCTTACCAGTTGTAGAATATTAAAAAAATAGTATCACCAAATTATAACTGCACGTGTGCTCAGCGTGATAGGTGGTGAGCCCATCGCCGCTCTATGCTGTTGGATGTATGTGCAGTCTTTAGTCCGTTAGTCGCCTTTCACGACACCCAAGGAAAGAGTGGGGATGGTAGTATTTTTTCACTGCTACGCGACACGGTTAAATTTGTTTGTTTTTTAAACAATAAGAATAAAAAACAGTTTAATTTTTAACTCCATTCTTAATTACATACATGCGTAAAATCACAAAAATCAAAACCAAAATATCTTTATTCAGTAAGCTTAAAATAAGCATTTTGAATCGTCTAAATTTAATTTTTTATGAATTTCTTTTGATGGGCATGGGAACCGTAAAAACATTTAAACATAAGACTAATGACTACTATAGAAAAAAGTAACAACATTTCGATATTTTACTATAAATAAGTACCTAGACGGCGTTAAAATTCACATTCACGAGTGTCTAAATTATGCGCCGTCGTAAATAAAGGAGACCCATTTGGAGGCACTCCAAATATGAATAAACGCGCGCACTACAGTATTGTACGGAAACTACAGTCGGTCAGACTGTTAACGGGTCGTCAATGTAAACGTAGTTAATAAACATCAAGCAAGGAGCTCGATGGCGCAGAGGAGCTCGATGGCGCAACGGCTAGCGCGTCGACTTGCGATCTTGCCCGCTAAGCAACTTTCGCAATGCCGAGTCGCTGGATGGGTGACCAATCTAAAAACAGCTTGAGCTCCTCCGTGCTACGGAAGGCACGGTTGGTCCCGGTTGTTTTCGTAAGATAGCAGTCGTTTAAACCCACCAATTCGCATTGGGCCAGCGTGGTGGGTTATGGCCCAATAACCCCAAGTGCTATTGTCCACTTGTGAGGCCTGTGCCCAGCAGTGGGACGTTTATAGGCTGATAACGAATCAAGGAGCTGTATGATGGCGACTCACTAATAGAATACTACCGACGTATCTCTTTCCTTGGGTGTCGTAAAAGACGACTAACGGAACAAAGACTGCGCATACATCCAACAGCGTAGAGCAATGAGCTCACGCTGAGTACAGTCACCAGCATTAAGATGTGATGATGCAAAAATATCTGATCATTGGTGGAAGGCATATTACAGGCATATATATGCCTTTCACCAATAATCAGATATTTTTGCAGGCCGTCGATAGTCACATCTTAATGCTGGTGACTGTACCTTCATGTGCAGTGACAACTGTCAGTTAGTAAAACGTAGATTGTGACAGTAGAGTACTTTTGCGGTTTAGATTGCCTAGCCTCTGACTAATTTGAGGACAATAGACACTTATGGCAAAACGTGTGGGCTTAACCCCAAAATCATAAGGTGGATCTACATGATGATGGTGCCGGCCAATCCTTACATATGGCAGCATCGTCTGATGGCCCAGAACTAGGCTGAAATCTGTAAGAATGCTTTAAGCAAACTTCAGAGGACATCATGCATGGCGATTATAGAGGCATTCAGAACCACACCGACGGAAGCTCTGGAGGTCCTTACGGACCTTTCACCCCTGCAACAGTGTCATAGAAACAGAGACAAAGAAAGCACTACATAGACTAAAGGTGACCGGGCTGTGGGACGCATCTAAGCCTCTGACCAGACATACAAAATGGGAACCTAATGATTCCCTTGATAGGATCATGGAAATGGGGTGTGACAAAATTTCCCTCCAGTACATGTTCGAAAAGAAATTCAGTATAATATGTCCCAACTAGGGTTGAATGGAAACAAGGACCACCGTCTCCAGAGAAGAACAGCCTAATCTGGTACACCGATGGATCTAAAATGGAGTCGGGTACAATTACTGGAGCAGGTATGTTCGAAGTCATTGCTAGTCAAAGCATGGGAAAATTCGCAACTGTATACCAGGCCGAAACTTTTGCAATTCTCCTATGCGCAAAAAGAATTTATAACTCGCCCTCAGAAAGCGAAACATAATTATTCATCCTGAGTGACAGCCAAGCAGCACTCAAGTCACTTATATCGCCTCGGATCGACTCCAACCTTGTACTTGAAACCACAAAAGTTTTACGCAAGCTAAGTGGACACAACGAGAGATTGATTTGGGTACCAGGCCACATGGAAATCCATGGCAATGAGATGGCCGATGCACTTGCCAGGGAGGGCTCAGAGACCCCATTTATTGGTCCTGAGCCGTTTGTTGCACTGGCACCGAGCACCATCAACAAGACCTTTAAGGACCAAATCCAAAACAGGCATAAAACCGAATAGGAAAAGCTACCCGGTATGAAACACTCAAAATCCTTCATAGGTAGCAAAAGGCAGTCACGAACCATCATCGGAGCCCTGACAGGCACTATGCAACAAAACAAATGCTCCTTAGAATGCAACAGACAGCTTGTGCAGGGCATGTGGGGAGAAAACGGAGTCCATGCAACACTTACTGTGTGACTCTGACTCCTATGATAGAAAAAGAATGAATTTCCTAGGATTGGCCTACCCGAAACCAGAAGATTTTAGGCTCTTCACCCTCAGCGACATTGCCAAACTTATGGCAGTCGTTTTTACTGAGGAAACAGAGTGATAGGACGGGGTTGCACAAAAGATCCTAATGAACGTGCTGCTGCGAGAGGGAGACCTCTGCAGGCCCCACTAAGTTAAGATAAGATAAGCCCTATGTACGTTTTTGGAGTTGGCGGTACAAGATCGAAATAAATTTGGAGTTGATGTGATACAAGTTTTGGAGCTAGCGGTACTAAGCCTAAGCGATGAACCTAAATTGTAACCTGTTTAAAAACAAAAGGCAATTGATATGACAATATTTATTTCTAAAATGGGTTTCTAATACTTTATCAACAAAGAAATTTTATTAATATTGCCTGAAAAATCGGCCTTTATTTAATTAATAAGAAAAATACGCTGATGACTTAATAATACCGAAATCGTAATAGAAGCAATTTAGGTTCATAGCAAGTGGGAAGCTGTAATCTCTGCCCATCACTCCGGGAAATAGGCGTGATGTATATATACAGTCGTGGTCAACTAATTAGGGACATTCAAGATAGTGAAGAGCAATAACCGGTTATGTACATATAAATATAAAACCCTATTGATTTTTCAGCAACTATTATTTGCATAATTTGGTCCGATTACTATACTATAAATGGCTGTAAATAAGAGAATAATTAAATAGAAAAAAGTATTTAATATCAAAGGTTGAACATGTATTAAATTTTAAGGTATAATTATGTAGCTGGACATTTAATTAAGGACAGTAAAGTATAATGATGAATAGAGTTAAACAAAACGAATAATCTCCAGTATTATAATATTTTTAAAAGCTCCATTTTATTACGTGTAAAATCAGTACCCAGTAGCAAAACCTTTGTTAGTAATTACCGCTTGACACCGATGTGGCATAGACATTATCAGTTTCTGACATGTTTCGATAGGAATGTTTGCCCATGCCTCACAAAAAGCTTGATTAAGTTGATCTAAAGTTGTGGTATGATAAGTTGAAACTTTTTTCTTGATTTCGTGCCAAAGGTGCTCAATTGGGTTGAGGTCCGGGCTATTTGCTGGCCAATCTAGCACCGATACTGACTGACTGGTAAGAAACGACTTGACTGAACGGGCGGTATGTTCCGGGTCGTTATCATGCTGAAACGTCCATATAATAGGGAGATGCTCCTCAGCATAGGGAAGCATAGTTTCCTCCAATATTGTTTTGTATTGATGTTGGTCTAAGTTACCCTGAACTTTTCTCACAGGTCCCACTCCACGTCCAGAAAATGAACCCCAAATTTTAATGTTTCCACCGCCATGTTTCACCTGCTTTTTTGTGAATCTTGGATTCATTTCCGCTTTTACAGGACGCCGTACGTATTGCCTTCCATCTGAAGAAATTAAATTAATCTTGGTCTCGTCAGAGAATAATACATGTTGCCATTGGGCGTAGGTCCAATGTCCATATTTACGTGCAAACGCCAAACGAGCATTTCTATGTTCTTTCTTCAACAACGGTACTTTGCGAGCCACTCTTCCGAACAACCCTGCTTCTACCAGACGTCGTCGAACGGTCCTCGCTGATACACCGGCTCTTTCGTCTGCCCCAAACACTTCGTGTTTAATTAAAATAGAGCCTAGAAACGGATCTTTCTTAGCTAACCTGGTTATCATTCTATCTTCTTGCGGAGTTGTTTTTCTCGATCTTTTTGTCCTGTGCACATTTAAAGCTGTGTTATTGCGCCTGAAATGTTGCACTGCATTGCATACCATAGTTTTTGAACAATTTAAATGTTCTGCTATCCCTCGGTATGACCAACCACGCTCGACAAACTTCATGATAATTGTTCGTAGTGTTGGATCGCAACTTTTATTTTTGCCCATATTTCTTCAAAATAATTCTCAAAACTTAAAATTAAAAATCTGGATTGCCGCCAAAACTACCACAAAACAATAAAAGAAGAAATAAAAAAGTATTGAGATTCAAATTTTGAAAATAGAACGCAATATCTCAGTGTCCCTAATTAAATGGCCAGCCAGCATTCTTTGAACAAATAGCACACTGATAATCTATCAGCTATACTGTAAAGAGGTTTAATGTTTAAGAAGTTGTTATTGTTTGTATAATCGGGCACATCAATGACTAATTATACTTACGTGTAAAAGATATGGAATATTGTTAAGACTCGTTGGAAAATAAAAAATAAATTCACAATTTGGCTTAACTAGAGATTGTCCCTAATTAGTTGACCACGACTGTACATGTCATTATTGGTGCGAGAGACACTAACATGCGACGTAATCAAGGTTGTGGACCCTGAACGACAAGTTTGGTTAGAGATAAGGAAGAAGTAGGTACTCACGGGAAGGTGTACGGAATCGCAGGAACCTGGAGGCGAGCTGGCGGCGGGCAGCGATGCAGGCGGTTTCTGACACACAGTACACAATCACTTCACCTAATTACAGGCACTATCATCACAGGGTCACTATCAATAAGGGCAGTCCAAGGCGATACAGGGCGCGTATATCTGTGTACGTCTCGCGGTCGCTTGCCGGCAGTGTGTCGCGCGGGGCGCACGTCCTTCGTTCCCACTCCTCACGCGCGCCAACTTCGCGATACAACGCTAGATGGCGCTAGGCGTATTTTAATACGCTTATAACGAGACGTCTCGCCCATGGCGAGTACATCCTCCGGGGCCCAGGGTGGGCTCATCCAGAGGGAGCCTGGGAATCTTGAACACAGGCCTCCGGAGGAGTCCATTGACGGTGTCCAGGTCCACCACCCGCACGACGCCATCCTTCCCAGGCAGGGTGCGAGTAATGCGCCCCAGTCTCCATTGAAGGGCAGGCAGGTTGTCCTCCTTGATGAGGACGAGCTCGCCAACTCGGGGAGGGGAGAATGGGGACAACCATTTGGAGCGGGTTTGGAGTGTGTGGAGGTAGGACTGGGTCCACAGCGTCCAGAAGCGCTGGGAAAGGGCCTGTACTATCTGGAATCGCCTACGTGTGGAGATCGGCCTATCTTCCACGGACAGTTCGGGAAGGGCCGTTAGTGGGCGGCCTATAATGAAATGTCCAGCTGTCAGCGGCTCAAAGTCTGAATGATCAGGCTCGAAGGACCATTTATGTTGGTGCGAGAGGCACTAACATGCGACGTAATCAAGGTTGTGGACCCAGAACGACAGGTTTGGTTAGGGATAAGGAAGAGGTAGGTACTCACGGGAAGGTGTCCGGAATCGCAGGAACCTGGAGGCGAGCTGGCGGCGAGCTGGCGGCGGGCAGCGATGCAGGCGGTTTCTGACGCACAATACACAATCACTTCACCTAATCACAGGCACTATCATCACAGGGTCATTATCAATAAGGGCAGTCCAAGGCGATACAGGGCGCGTATATCTGTGTACGTCTCGCGGTCGCTTGCCGGCAGAGTGTCGCGCGGGGCGCGCGTCCTTCGTTCCCACTCCTCACGCGCGCCAACTTCGCGATACAACGCTAGATGGCGCTAGGCGTATTTTAATACGCTTATAACGAGACGTCTCGCCCATGGCGAGTACAGTAATAATAATACGATAAATTTATAGATTCCCGACAATTATCCCCAAAGGGTCACTCAAAGACTAGGCAGCGAGACCCGCAGAAGCAGTCCACTACCATAATCCACGTTTCACCATATCACAACTGCACATATGCTCAGCGTGATAGGTAGTGAATCCATCGCCACTATATGCTGGTGGATGTATGTACAGTCGCCTTTTATGACACCCAATGGAAGAGGGAAGTAGAGAGAATTTTTAGTGAGCCTGTAACAAGGCAGCTAAAGCCTTGTTGGTTTTCTGACCTCTTTTCCGAATAACATTAAATTAAATTAAATTTAAAATATTACTTGTCTGCTCTGTTCAGCCTCTGTTTTCAAGTAAAAATCAGTTCAGATTCTTCCGGGGAGCTAGAAAGAGCTCCTTCTTTATTGTTATCCTAACGAAAACATTGTTACTAGAGAATACTGTATTATTATTATCTAGACAGTTCCATACGTCCTGATAATAATAATAGTATTTCAAATCTTTACTTAGTACCAGTGTATAGTGTACTAATGCTTAAATTGTGCTTTATAACTAACATTTTTATTATCATAATTTACTTCTGAACTCATCGTGTTTTTATCTTCATCCAACTCCTTCTCTTCGTGTCACTTCTCGCGTTCCACCCCTCCGTGACATGCCGGTATACCTACCACACGGCTTGCATTATACTTGTAGTAAATAGGTATCTTACAATATAACTCATGATCAAACCGCAAGGAAATCGAGAACTTTTTCAAAAAGAAAGAAAAAAAACACAACAAAGAAACAAACTGGATGCCACAAAAGTTTCGCATCATAACTTCCTTCTAAGAAAGGAATCGAAAAACTTGTGCCGGCAGGAGAAAAAACTATTCCGGGATGCCAGGTGCAATATATTCTCAGGCATTCGAGGAGGGTGCATAAAGTCGGTATGAATTATGTATGGTATTGGATCACCATAAATACTTCCGAAGGATACCTACGTCAATCATGGTTTGAATGGTAGCGGGTTTTGAGGTTATAAATAAACAGTTAGGGGTATATTTAAAAGGTTTTGCAGGAAAGGAATGGCTCACACATTACTCACAACCATACATACATATAATCACGACTATTATCCCCGAAGGGTTAGTCAGAGTCTAGGCAATGAGGACAGCAAAAGCAGTCCTCTACCATTGTCCACTTTTCACCAAATAGCGCCTGCACATGTGCTCAGCGTGACAGGTAGTGAGCCCATCGCCGCTCTATGCTGTTGGAAATATGTGCAGTATTTAGTCTGTTAGTCGCCTTTCACGACATCTCAAAGGAAGAGAGGGGGTTGCAGTATTCTTTCACCGCTACGCGAGATGGGTACTCCGAACCAATAACTAAAATATGTAAATGGCTATAAATTGATAGAGAGAGAAATGGGGGTTAAAGTTGCTCGCGTCCGTAGGTTTACCCTTGAGACCCTACACGTGATCCCTGGGTGGTGCTAAATGAGTGACACTGACTAAGTGGTAGAGCCACGCTGCGTTGCAGCACGCATTGGGCCGGCTCGCCCGGCGTAATACCACCCTCTCACGAACATTCGGCGTGAAATAATAGCACTTGGTGCTGTTGTGTTTCGTCCGACCAGTGAGGGTTCCGGAGGCCCCTCCCCCCCTCCCTCCTCCCAATTCCTATTCCTTCCTTATACCTATTGCTCCCTTAAAGGCTGGCAACGCGTCTGCGATTCCTGTGGTTTTGCAGGTGTCCATGGGCGGCGGTGATTACTCTCCATCAGGTGACCCGCCTGCTCGTTTGCCTCCCTCTTTTATAAAAAATAAAAAAAATAAAAAAAAATGGACAATCGTTTACAGGGCGTAATAACATACGCAATCTGATCATCAATCAAGGTTTTTTATGATATTGAGCCAGCAAACGAGTATACGGGCTTTGTTATGGCGCGCGGCCACCATGCCCATAAGACGCGCGGCACCGACGACGGCATCACGCGCGCGACGCACTCAGAAGCTTCAGTGCTTTTATGCCATGTAATTTCACTGGGTCTAGTATCCAACAAACCGGAACGCAGCAATGTAACACAAATACTACATGGTGGTAGAAAGATTTGTTCCCCCAGTATCTATTCCCTGCTTATCGACATACCCCCGGTATCGATTTTCCGGGCCGAAAAGCGAAAGGGCCTAAATCGTCCTTACTCTCCCTGCGTATCGACTTCCCACCGTATCGACTTTTCCCGGTATCGAATTCCGCCGTAACGACTACCCTCGGTTTCGACCATGAATTGGCATATAGTACAGTTGATGAAACAAGTAGTTCAGTTTGAAAATGATCAATCTATCGTTAATAAATATAACAGTTTATTCAGTCTAGGAACCTATTAGGATGGTCATCATCCAGTCGGATTTTCGGCAGTGTAATAATTATTACATTTTCTTGAGCTGTGTTGTAGTGACTTATTAATAGAATACTATCGACCCATCTCTGCCCTAGCGTGTCGTCAAAGGCGACTAACGGACTAAAGACTGCACATCCAAAGAGCGGCGATGGGCTCACGCATCATTATGAAATTGTTTATTTAAGTAAGCTTAATACTGAATAGAATATAAGTCATTTGGTTTTCACTAAAAAAAATAAAGTTTACAAACATATATTTAAATCCAAATCCATAGATGGTAGAGCCACTGGTAATTAAGTATATTACGGGTAATTTTGTTTTATGCGTCCAATGAGCCAAGCAGAGAATTAGCGTCATGGGCATTTAATATATACATGTATATAGTCACTACTGGTGGTGCCAAGCAGTGTATAGTGCCTAAAGTAAGAAACGCGGCAGAGGACTGATTTTGCTGTCCTCATTGCCTGTCTCTGACTACCTCTTCAGGGATAATAGTAGTTAGTATAAGTATATAAACTACTATATATATATTATATAAGTTTAAATAATTTATATAGTAGTTAGTTAAAATTTTATACTGATATTGCCTCACTGGACCAAAATTTGCATGTGACCAAAGTGACATTTTTAGATTTGCAACGCTACTAAACTCAAATTACCGATGTTTGCTACAAAGGCACGGCTTATATGGCAGTGGGCCAGACACGTCCTATGCCAGATGGGTAGTCATGGAATAACGCCCTGCAGAACGAATTGTGTCATACCACTACAAGAGAACAACGCTTTATTTTGTTGAACGTATGTGCAGTCTTTAGTCCTTTAGTCGCCTTTTACGACACCCAAGGGAAAATACTTTCGTACTTCCTAAATAGGTAGTTTTGTCATTACTACCTTGGTGCGGGGCGTCCGTTATTTAACATACTAAGGTAGTGATTAAATGGATGTTAGAAAATAAAGGTTGGTGTTAGTTCGAGATCCAGAGGTCCAGGGTTCAACTCTCAGGACTTGAAATGTTTTTCTTATTCTCCATGTATAACACGGGTTTGTGGTCACCAACCAGTATTTGGGAAAAATGTGGAGATTCTTATCCATTAATAATTATGTGGTGTAATGGCGTTGGGACGGAGACCCGAAATGAAACAATGTCTTGCGTTGAATCAATCCTCTTTATCCTCTAGTGTATCATCTTAAATACTAATTAACATCACATCTATACGTGACTAGAGGAAGGACGCCTTGTCAATCAGGAAGACCTTAATTATCACGTACTATTGAGTACGTGCTGATAGTGTAATTCACTATATCACACCTCCCCTGAAAAGGCTAGGCATCCCTTCCCTGAAAAGTAAACTCTTATTTTCTAAATATCTTAGTCCTATTCTTATGAACTATATATTCTTTATTATTCTTTAATATTTTTACATTAGTACCTAGCTCTTCTAAAACTTCAAATGGACCTAAATACAAGTCATTCAATTTATTATAATTTTCATTCTTATACAAGAGTAGATCACCTTTTTTGTAGTGTACTTCCTTACAATCTAAATCATAATTAGTTTTTCTACTTTGTTTTGATATTAATAAGTTGTTCCTGGCATCATTATGAGCTTTTTGCAATCTAAATTTTAACTCCGATGGATAATTGTCGTATACATATAAGGGATCAACTTTACTAACTAAATTACTAGGTACGTTACATGTTTTCCCAAAAACTAGTTCATAAGGGGAGTATTTGGTACTAGTATTTACAGAATTATTATAAGCAAAGCACCAATATGGTATCCAGGTACTCCAATTTGCCGACTGATTCTGTGTTTGTATTCTCAAGTAACATCCGAGATGTTTGTGCCAGTTTTCTAGCGAACCTATACTCTCATGATGTGTTGAATTTAACTTATCAATATTTAGCAATTTACATACTGTTTCTAACGTGGAATTAATAAATTCCGTTCCACAGTCAGTCGCAATAACCCTGGGAGTACCATATCGTAAAATAAAATTTTCAGTAAAAACCCTAGCAACAGTTTCAGCTGACTTATCAAGTATTGGGTAAGCTTCTACAAACTTTGTCAATTCGCATTGTATTGTTAATATGTATTTATTACCCAAATAATCGACCTCCAACGGCCCCACAATATCTAAATATAATTTTTCAAAAGAAGTAGATGCTGTAGTGGTTATTACCATTTTCTCTTTATTATTTTTATTACAAAATTTCTGCTTTTGGCAATCTTTACAGCGAGTCACATATTCAGTTATGTCTTTTTGCATATTACTCCAAAAATATTTTTTTTCGAATATTCTTAGTCATTTTATTTATGCCTACATGACCACTTGTCGGCAATAAATGATAATCATTTAGTATAACACGTATCAAGTCTTTATTTGTAACATGTTCAACTTGGTTATTAATAATACATAACCGCGGTAATTCTTTATGTTTCATGAAAGTTTGGGTCAAAATTTTAATAAACTTTTTATTAAACCCATTTTTAATCACAACGACTTCTACAATATTATATTTTTTACATAATGCACTCAGTTCTCCTATCGTTGCGTCTCGGCGCGCCTCCGTTAGTAGAGATTCCTGATTTATGTAAATAGTAGAGTCACTAAATAACATATCACCCGTCTGTGAGACGTATCTTTTCTTTTTCCTCAACTTCACGAAGTTTTCATACGAACAAATATCTAACCTTACATCATTTTGTGATTTCTGCATAATATCTACCACTCTTGGTTGCCTATGATCAACAGGGGGCTCAACCCTGCTACTTCCAGAGGTAGCGGGTTCATTATTTTGCTCCATGGTTCTTTTCATTGAACGGGTTAATACCCCCAAAAAATTTGAATTTAGATTTTTTAACTCGTCTGATGTTATAATGACTCTTGATAAGGCATCTGCCGTTACATTTTCGGAACCTTTTATGTTTTCAATATCGAAATCATATTCTTCTAAACAAAGTCTAAACTTAGTTAAACGGCTACTAGGATCTTTTATGCTAAATAAATGAACCAATGGTCTATGATCTGTTAATATTTTAAATTTTCGTCCGTATAAATATGGTCGAAAATGTTTTATAGCCAACACTACCCCTAATAACTCTTTATGAATGGTTGGGTAGTTTATTTCTGAACTGTTTAATTGTCTGCTTGCATAAGCTACGGGCTTATTATTTCCATTTGATAATACAGCCCCCAAGGCTACCCCTGACGCATCGGTTTGCAACCGGAAAACATTATCTTTTCCAAAATCTGGATAATCTAAGACAGGAAATGAACTAAGTGACTTTTTTAAGGTCTGAAATGCCACGTCACATTCTTCCGTCCACTGAAACTCGACATGTTTCTTACAAAGACGGTTTAGTGGGTACACTATTGTGGCAAAGTTTTTTATGAATTTTCTATAAAAGTTCGCAAAAGCCACAAAACGACGAATCTCATTTACATTTTTAGGTACTGGGAACTTTTCCAAGACCTCGATTTTACTGTTGTCTGGCAACACCCCGTTTGGCGTAATAACATGCCCTAAATAATTTATTTCTTTCCTCAAAAATTCGCACTTACAAGGGTTTAGTTTTAAATTAACTGATCTAAACCTCTCAAATACACTCATTAAATTTGTATTATGCTGCGATAGGCTTTTCCCGAAAACTATTACGTCATCGAGATATAGAAAACATATCTCGTAATTAAAACCCTATAGAGCCATAGACATAAGTTTAGAAAATACGCTAGGACTCGTTTTGAGACCCATAGGTAATCTTTTCAGTTGATATTGCTTATCAGCTGTAAAAGAAGTGAATTTCCTACATTCTGGTGATAACCCTAGCTGGTAATAACTAGAACTGAGGTCTAAATGAGAATAGTATAAGCATCCCGAAAGTGAGTCAATAATTTCTTGTATATTTGGTAACGGGAACTTTTCGTCTACTATTTTTTTATTTAAAAGTCTATAATCTATTACGATTCTCCACTTTTTTTCACCGCTACTGTCAGCTTTTTTCGGAAGTAATAATAATGGAGAAGACCATTCGCTGGTACACTCTTCGATAATATCTTCTTCTAACAATTTACCTACCTGTTTTATTAACTCAGCCTTCTGAGCGTGCGGTATTCTATACAGTTTGACATAAACAGGAGACGCGTCATTTTGCAGTTTAATGTTGTACTCGTATAAGTTTGTAACGGATAGCTTATCACCCGGCATATGAAAGATATCTGCATATTTTGCACATATTTTCTCAATAGACCGTCTCTCTTCATCACCAAGATATGTTTTTAATTTAAGAAAATCGAATAGTTGTTTAACCCTCTCGACAGATTTTCCGTTTTCCGTATCAAAAGAGCATACGAAATAATCCGAGTATTTTCTAATTTTCGGGCTAAAGTTATTTAATTTTACATCTTCTTCCCGTGTGTTTAAAAATCGCACCGGAATCTTTTTCCCGTCTCCTACTACCACGGCGCCTGCTACAAATACGCCTGCAATAACTTCCTCCGCTAAAATGACACATTCGCCCTTTATCTCTGACGAAACATATTTTACGACCTCACATCTCCCTGGAATAGTCGTTATTATGTTTTTACCTAAGCCTAATTCTAGACTTATCTTATCCTGTAATGTAACCAGCTTATTTTCATAGTTAATTTTACAACTATATTTTAATAAAAAATCTTCTCCTAAAATTCCATCATTTTTACAGTGGAAGTTGCTAAACAGATAAAACTTATGCCTAAAATTATAATTGTTAACACATAAGTCTAGATAAACATAACCTATTGATACTAAATCCCCACATACTCCTTTAATCTTAATTTCATCCCTTACTAGCTTTGCGTCGCGGGACACGCTACGGAGTTTATTTAACCAATCTAACTTTAAAATTGAAATGCTTGCTCCTGTGTCTACTAATAGAGAAATTTGATTTTGACTACAAGTAAAACAAACGTAATTACCACTACCATAACTACAAATATCTACCTCAGCGCTATTCAGAACGAAAAAAATCATCGCTATGATGTTCGTTCTGACGTATACTCTGACGTTCACTTTCGTTCTCGTCATTAGACTGTTCTGCTGAGTCAACTAAGAAATGTACATTCCTACGTTTATTATGAGGTGACGTAAACCTGGTGTTGCGCTGACCCTGAAACCTATTCGAGTTATAGTAGGCACGACCCCGACCTTGCTGACTCGTCGCGTTGTTGTTACGTGACTTATTATATTGTTGATGATAGTTTTTATTTATCTTTTCAAATCGCTGGTTCGAAACATAGTTAACATAATTGTTTATTGGTGGTTTCACTACCGAGTCTTCTTGTTCTAAGGCTATAGTTATTGCCTGCCTAACTGTGCTTACGGACCTAGACGTAACTATAATGCTTGTACGAGCATTGTTTAGGCCGTCAGCGAAACGCTTGATAGCCATTTTTTCATTAATCGGCTTTAATAAATTATATGCCGACTCGTCTCCATTAGCCTGTGCTGTACTTAAATCGTTGGACATTTTTTCGATTTCACTACCAAACACTTCTATGGTCTTGTTTCCTTGCCTACATCGTAGCATTCGGTCTAAAATGGCTGTGTATGATTTAATCGGAATTAAAACATTTTTTATATCTTTTATTAGGTCTGCCACAGACACATAAGACTTATTAATTTTTGTTTTAGCACTGCTAGAAAGACGAGTTTTTAAAACAAAATTGATTAACAGAGGCTGGTCCTCGTTTCTAAGGGTACTACTATAATACTCTATTCCGTCTATTAGTTGGTTAATTTGCGTTTCGTCGCAATCTACTACTGGGAGGAGCGTGAGCGCGA
Organism: Scoparia ambigualis; assembly: GCA_963921215.1. Lineage (NCBI taxonomy): Eukaryota > Metazoa > Arthropoda > Insecta > Lepidoptera > Crambidae > Scoparia > Scoparia ambigualis. The sequence continues at coordinate 63,694,101 of OY992501.1, forward strand.
CTTTTAGATCGAACGTGGCCATGGTTGTGATCGTTTCTGAATGATGCGGGTTAACGAGTGACTCGATTTCCTCAAAATTACATAAAAACTTTGACGATATTGCTTTTGTTATTTATAATTCTACAGCATCTATCCCTTTTTTACATAAGTCTGCAGATATTTGTTCAAAAATATTTTTAATTTCCTTTGCTCTTAAAAACTTATTCTGCCCCTGAGCGGAATAACGTTTGTCCTTACTTAATTTAATAATAGAGTCTCTAATAGCCTTAAGCTCACTCAAGAGTTCTGACAGGTTTGCCATGAACACACTTTAGAAAAAAAAATCACTCACACACACACATAGATTCTTGGTAGCATAGTTATATTAATTCGTGCTGGCTTACACGTTCTGTGCTGGTCCAATTGCCCGTCGAACCGCTCTGCGTTCTACCTCTTCTAATAGTCGTGCGTTGAAGTAACGTAGCAGCCTAAGTACTATATAACCCGCTAGTACAACGACGATGGTCAGTAAAAAGATCTCTGAAAGTTGCATCCCAACGGCCAAGGGAGTTGATGCTGCCGCCGATTGAGTTGGTGATTGACTGACAATAATATTGTCTTTAGATTGTGGGTTTCCCATAGTTAAACAATTTTGGCTTACAGTTTTTCTTCTTATTTCCTTCGTCCTTCTTGTAGGCCCGTGTAGCACTATTTTCCTGATATTTTGTAGACTTCAACTAGCGATTTCGCGGCGCGGACTTGTGACACCATGTCACGGTCGCCATGTAATGGCGTTGGGACGGAGACCCGAAATGAAACAATGTCTTGCGTTGAATCAATCCTCTTTATCCTCTAGTGTATCATCTTAAATACTAATTAACATCACATCTATACGTGACTAGAGGAAGGACGCCTTGTCAATCAGGAAGACCTTAATTATCACGTACTATTGAGTACGTGCTGATAGTGTAATTCACTATATCACAGTGGGCGACGATTTACTTAGAATGATGATGCTGGCCTTTGTCACGGTATATAATCTCCTTTGACCAGCCATGTAACAGCATGTAGGTTATAGACTTTTTTTGACAAAGTATACAAAACAATTTTTGAAAACTCCCAACTTTTTATGTAAATGCACAAAGCTGTTATGAAAACGCAACTCTAACGCAATTCGTTTATCCAGCCTGTCGCAAACAAAAATGGAGTACGACAAATTCGTTTTCGACCTTCTGACGGGTGACGGACGTTGACGGACAGGCCAGGCCAGTGCTGACTATTAAAGTTTATACATTAGTCCCGCTTGCTTCCCGGAAGGGTTTTTATTTAATTATTCTACAACGAATAAGCGCTTGAGGAGCTCGATGGCGCAGCGGCTAGGGCGTTCGGCTGGCGATCTTGCCCGACAAGTAACTTTCGCCGCCGGGTCGCTGGAGAAATTACCAAATTTAAAAACATTTTGAACTCCTCCGTGCTTCGGAAGGCACGTTAAGCCGTTGGTCCCGGTTGTTGTCGTAAGATGACAGTCGTTAAAAACCCACCAACCCCCATTGGGCCAGCGTGGTGGGTTATGGCCCAATATCCTCACATGCTTATTGTCCACGTAGGAGGCCTGTGCGTTTATAGGCTGATGGGGGATTAGGGATAAGCGCTTGGCCTTCATCTCATTGGTAAGTGACGATAAGGTCGAAGGTGGAAGCGCGCTGCACCCGGAATCCTCAACCACTGAGGAACTGGCTATCTTATCTCAAACTGCCCGAACACAACAATGCCATATACATCGTTGTTATGGTGACAGACTTAGATAAGAGGTGGTAGCTAGACAAGCGGACTTAACAGCCCTAACTAACCAAACCGAGCACACAAAGATGTACTTTCCGCTGGGAATCGAGCCCGGGACCTCTGGGTATGAGATTGGTGGCTTAGACACTAGACCACAGAGGCGGTTAAAAGGCGGGTATCGACAGCTTTCTATTGCCTACGTACCTGACATACATCCTTAGCTTCACTTCCTCTCATACCAATCTTCTTACATGCTCGTTGGTCTATCGTAATCTTGACCTGACCTGTAACGAGAACGTCACCGATCAGTACCCCAATACTAAAGAAAAAGGTATACTAACTTTATGGTTTTCATACAAAATAATACGATTACGATTACCTTAACTAGTACCATAATGGTTCGTGCTTGGGGTACTGATCTAAGTACGTTCGCCGAGGTCTTCCCCTTCCAACTATCTCACTCACTCTCGCCTCATGAACCTATTTTGTAATTCTTTTTTCATCCATTTTCTCTACATGACCCAACCATCTTAGCATACATACATACATATAATCACGACCTGTTATCCCCGAAGGGTCAGTCAGAGACTAGGCAATGAGGACAGAAAAATCATTCCTCTACTACAGTCCACTTTTCACAAAATAACGACTGCACATGTGCTCAGAGTGTCAGGTGGTGAGGCCATCGCCGCTCTATGCTGTTGAAAGTATGTGCAGTTTTGAGTCCGTTAGTCGCCTTTTACGACACTAAAGGAAAGAGAGGGATTGATAGTATTTTTTCACCGCTACGCGACACTGTTATCTTAGCATGCCTTTCTCAATTACAGTTTACACGTTTAGCATAGAGCGGCGATGAACTCACCACCTATTACGTTGCGCACATGTGCAGTTATAATTTGATGAAACGTGTACTATGGCATAGGAAATTACACAAACATTTGTTAGGCGTGTTTTGTACTTACTTATGTCCCTAAAGTCAAAAGTTTCCGTCCGATGGGATTTAAAATTGTATAATTTATAAAATGATTTGTCTATTTTAAATTTGTGTACGAATCTAATTAAAAACGTGGGTGATTTAAAAAATATCCGCGACTGCTTAAAAGACGGCGAACGTGTTACGCGTGAAAAACGTGCAATATTAACCGGATTCAAGGTCCTTAGGATGAATTACTCCGATGTACGGGATTTTTACATAATGAAATATATATGACACGTTGCATAAGGAATGTATAAACAATGTAATAGTAGATTTATTCATAAATTAATTACCCTCTGTCCTGTGCCGATCTCACCCAGGTATTGTTGTGTTGTTGAGGGTATGTTTTTGTATTTATAATATGCTAAAATGAATAAGCACTACTTGGTAGCCAACGGCGAAAGATTCAGTTTTGCAATCAGAACACTCACTTAAGATTAAATTGACGCTGTCTCTATCTGTCTTCTTTAACACAAACAAGACAGCGTCACTTTAAACCGAGGTGTTGTAACATTTGGCCATTTTTATTAATAAGACGGTAAATGTGTAGGGAAGCGGATGGTGGATAGGAATGCGTATGGCTGGTAGAATGCCAAAGGAAAGTTCTACCTTCGCTATATATAGCACCTCCAACTAACATCCGTAGGACCTCGGTCCCGAAGGATTGGATGCCACTTTGAGGAAGGCAAAGGGAAGATCTTCCCCCGAGCTATACCAACCAGCTCGGAGGAAGATCCTCCCTTTGCCTTCCTCAAAGTGGCATCCATTCCTTCTACTATCCGCTATCCCTACAGTGGTGACCCTGACGTGATCCGCTTCCCTACAAATGTATAGTGTGTAGGTACTACGATATACGACTCGATTTCATATATTAAGTGATCGCCTATTTCACCAAGCCGCCTTAGGCCAGCGGATTATGGTTAAAATGGTTATTATATCGACTTTGTTAATTTCATTTCATTAGATTATTAGTTTAAAACCAGATAGTACTTGGTCTTACTTAGTAAACTGAATCACGCTATTAAAGTTTTAGGTCTTATATGTAAGTTGCAAGTTTGGTTATATGTAGTACAGCAACTAATAGACTAATGGAACAGCACTCACTAGCTTTCTACATAAGCTGGACGTACTCAAACTTGTCGGTAAGTCAATAAATCTATATTTTCATTTAGCTACAACCATTAATAAGGTAGGTAGGTAACTACATCATGAATTAATTCCATAGTTTTTATAATATCCTGGCGTTTCGAACCCTTTACAGGGTCCGTGGTCACAGGAAAATCACAAGAAATCTTGTCCGATATTACATAAAACATAACGTTAGCTGACTAAACTACTAGTTTTTGTGCGTACCTATGTTTCATTAATTTACGTCGCTTTTATTCTCTAATCAAAGAATAATAACACACTTAATAAGAACTACAATACAAACATACATTAAATTATAATCACGACTATTATTCTCAAAGTGTTAGTCAGATACTAGGCAATGAAGACCGCAAAAGCAGTCCTCTGCCATAGTCCACTTTTCACCAAATAGGGACTGCACATATGCTCAGCGTGACAGGTGGTGAGCCAATTGCCACTCTATGCTGTTGGATGTATGTGCAGTTTTAGTCCGTTAGTTGCCTTTTACGACACCCAAGGGAAAAGAGCCACCATCACCACCTATTGAAGAGATGTGATTCACATAAACACAATCTTCGCAATAAAGATACATTAGTACATCCAAAAACGAGGTTGGACAAAGTCAAAAAGCAGGGTATTTATATTAAGATTTTAATGTTTAATAAGTTACCTTCAAGTGTATAAAGGCTGGATGACGGTCCTTTTAGTAAAATATTGAAAGATTTTTTCGAGGATAATCCTTTTTATTCTGTTCATGAATACATGACAATGCAAATGGCTAAATCAACTTTTTCCAAAAATTATTAAAACCTTAGTTTAAATCTTATTCTAATATCTTTAAATACTTACCTAGATTATTTTTAAGTACTTGACTTTATGTTATTGTTTAACAATTTGACTTTATTTGATTTAATGTGTTTCTAAATGGTTATAATGAAATTAACAATTTAATATCAATATTTAAATAATTATTTGACATTTATTTATTCATGTTTTATGTTTTTAAGTTTAATAATTTGATTGTTTTTTTCCTGTAAATTGTATAGGTACTATGTAATTTTTATTTGTCAATTGACTTGCTTTGTAACAAACCTTGTTATGTTTATGGCCAATAAATTGAATATGAATATGAATATGAGGCAAGAGCTGGATGAGAGGTCTTGGAGAGGCCTATGTCCAGCAGTGGACGAGTATAGGCTGATGATGATGATGATGATGAATATGAGGTGGTGGTAGTACACTTTTAATGAACCGCCACGCGACACGGTTCATAAGAACTACCATAATAACGTAATCCACGAAAAAGTCAAACAACTTCATAATAATGCATTCGAAACTGAATATTTCCATTCCAGGACTAGTGCATGTTCAATGTTTTGTGGTACAGGATGTATACCATAGAACATTTAGCGACAGCGGTATATTTCTCAGAAGTATAATCCGATTTATTGAAAATGTTTGTTAGTTTCGTAGTAAGCGTCAGAACCCCTGGACCAAGTGCGATATTTTTTGTTTGGATACTATCAAGGTTCAATACCTTTTTGATACTATTTGATAACTAAATTATATTAACTAGTACCTCGACGAGCAGTGAAAAAACATGAAAAGGAAGTGGCTAGACAGTCTGACGTCAGGTTGTCTGGACCACATTTTTTCACATAATTGGGGACAATATGCCTTAATTATTTATTTGTAAATATTCAATACCTATTTAATACCTTAACATATATATTATTACTTTAAGCAAATTGGATTTGGTTGACTAATAATTGTCGCAAGGTACCTAACTTAGTAGAAGATATTTGTTTACATAACTTATGGCTTCACGTGACGTAGACTTTAGTTGGCAACAAACGAGGTTGTGGTAGTGTGTAGTTGTAGTTGGAGCGAGCTCCACACTTCCGCAGGCAGGTCGTGCACAAACTTGTCGGACTATATCCATATTTACATTACGGCCCGAACCTTTCTTAAGGATACATCATGAATAAATTCCACACATTTCGTTGGAATCTGTGAGCCTTTAAGCAGTCCTTTCCAATAATATTTTCTATAATGTACCTACCTACTATGTGAAGCGTCTTTAAGAAAATGTCATGCTTACACAAAATGCCTTTGCAGCTGATTGAATTGTTTAGTAAAATTGGATGTATTGGATTACGCGACACAAAGACAGACAACGGATAACAATTTGAATATATTATCATATCAGCTTAATAATATGGGAGCGCTGTGTTCTCATTGAAAGTTGAGTTTCATTATTTTGTTTGGCATAGAAGGAGCGAAATTGATTTTGATTACAATAATATTTAAATTTGATAAAGTTAACGCAAAATTGTGCATAAGATTATCCGACCACGGATTTTTAGACAAAATTCATTTAGACAAAATACATAAGTATACTTACCAATCTAACGCATTAAAAGCAAAAAAAACAAATTGCGTATTTAAGAAACTTTTTTTATCTTTAAAAAGTCTTTTTATATCATACTTATTTGTTAAATACTCGTGTAATATATTTTTTTTATGTAATTACCTTTATTTATTGATTTCTCATTGATTGTCATGAAAACTTTTTTGATTTTATTGTCATACATTTTTTTTATGAGTTTAGGTATTGTTATCTTCGTAAATTTTTAAACAGCACTTGATCGATTTAATAACTTAATTTAATTTATTGTAATCTAATTTAATTTAACTTTATATCAACTATTTATTGATAATGCATGTAAATGTACACTTCTTTTCGGAGCTGCAACTTATCCTGTGTGTTTTTCCACTTGTTGCTGTATCCTTCCACTTGATCTTAGATGTAATTCTTTTTGTGTACTAATAAATAAAATAAAATAAATAAATAAACTACGTGGTTTATAAAAATAGTCTACAAATCAAAACGTGCAATGTGCTTTATATGTTTTTGAATAAATTAAAGAAAAAAGAAATTT